>JAPTHN010000003.1:45613510-47043510 GCA_026936325.1 Platynereis dumerilii
TTTTGATGCCAAGTTTTCTTGTTGGACAAAGAGGTAGGGAACTAAGTTACAACAGCATTATAGCTCAAACATGAATTGTTTCTTATGTCTTTATTTGAGTTTCCTCCGATTGGGGAGGTTAGGGCAAGTTGTCCCAATTTTTTTTTAGCATTTTCCCCATGCATAATTTAGGCAGGTTTCAACGACAAGGGACATGATCATAGTTATTCATAAATAAAAAGTAGTGATTGGGGCACAACTTGTCCTTAGGTGGGTAAAAATGTGCCAAATGATTGACAAGGTGTCATTCCTCCAAACTTATGATACTGATATATTACTTGTAACTAAATTGATGCTGTACACTGTATACCCAAACAAAGCAAAATGTGGCAAAAACTGGAATTATAAGTTTCTTTGGAAAGTCTAATTGAATATTATTTATAATTTCAGTTGTATCGCATCATGCCTAAGGCAAGTTATATCCAATAGTGACAATATATGAGAAATAAAATAAGTTGCCAAAAATCATAGATTAAATCTGACAACCCAAAATGTCAGATAGGCCCACTACGTACCATCAGCAATACGCTGGAGAGACATCACCTGATTGCAAATAATATTGTGCAAATGAGAAACATTATTGTCCATCCTCAGGACATCAAATTTTCAACAATAAAGTTAATTTTTGAAAGAAGCTTATTGCAGTATTATATTAACCAGGTTAAGTCATGTAACATAGTAATGGGTAGAGTGTTATTGCCTCCTTTAGTTGTTTTGTTTTTTTATTTCTAACCAACATTGGGTGGAACAACTTACCCCGGTCTCCCCTTTGTTGATTGGTTACATACACATCTTTCACATCATATTTCAAAGCTCATTTAAGCATCTGCACCCACAAATTCACACTTGCATTATCACAAGGTAAATCTAACAAATTGCATTTACCTTACACACACCTCTCTCTAAAATAGAAAATTTATATCTTACCTTTCTCTGTTCTCAGGTGTTTGGATTGAGAAATACAAATGAGTTCCTTCATAACTTATTTCATTATCCTTTTTGTGTTTCTATTCAGAGGTGAGATTTAAAAACTATGACAGAGATTAACAAATTGTGATACAACAACACCTCAGTAACAATGAAAGAGGCATTTCACAGATATCTGCACATACACTGTGAGAAGCCAGTACTTGTACAGATAATTATGTAAGTAAACTGATTACAGAAATGTGTGCCAACAGAGCAGGAACTGTAAGCTTTTCTGAACTGGCAGTTATCCAACAGATTTTTCTGTAGCCTTACAGAATTTTCTGTACCTCTACGCAAAATTTTTAACAGTGCATTTATCAGGAGATGCACAATATAACCATGAACCAATTATTATGTGTGATTATTCCATATAGTATAATTATCTACAACACACAAGAGTGAACAACCTGAGGGTCAAAAATAACTAATCACCATAATTTATCTTGATGCTCAAATTATGACAAGGCTAATGATGCATTACTTTTGTGTGTTGTGATAAAAATGGTGTGTGCTGTCACATTTGGTGATCTATTAATGCATTATCCAGCTATTAATGACATCATGAGTCTTGTATGAGGTCCATGTACGAGTATGACAGGGTGAACGAACCTTAGTTTAACTAATGTGTTACAAAGCTGCACAATTTGACTCATTTAAAATATTTACCAAATAGCGGAGATTTTCAGTTGACAAATGTAACCTTAATCAATGAGAATCATATTCACTATCTAAAACTATAGTTTTCTCACAGGTTGGGCAGGCTTTAAGCCCAGTAATAGCGTGCTAGGACAGCCAATTGCTGAGTCTCGGGTTCGAATTTAGCTCTTGCCACGTCTTCCTGGCCTATGCTGGATGGCAGTTTCAATCATCCTTCAACTCTTTGCTGTGACATCCTTCTAGTGTAGTGCCGGTTCCCAAAATTTCAGTTCGGTTTTGGTTATACCACCACAACCGAAACTCGAACCGAAGTTCAATCAAACAAGCGTGTCTGTCTGTAGTCCTATTTTTAAATCAAAAAATGACTAAATAATAAGTAAAATTGTCATCTCTTCACTAGTAGTAGTACTATGGTTTGCCCCTGGCTTCCGATGACGCGGATCGGAAAATCGTGTTGTACACATAGCGGACCTAAACTGGGACCGAAAATGCAGTTCTAGGGTAGGAAATTACCGAACTGAACCAAATATATCAGAACTGCCCAACAGTACACCCTACTGTCCTAATTAGCCTATCAAGTGCATAAATACAGGATGTAAAGCCCCAATCTTCCCTCTCACCAGTTGGGATAACCTATCTGTCCTTTTCCTCACATTGGTCCTAACACATTCTGTTTCACACATTCCCTTCTCTGTAACCTAGCACTCTTCAAAATTTCCATGGAAATAACAAAATTTATTTTAAAGTTTGATACAACAGAATGCCATTAAACCAAAATATGAAAATAAATCACACAGTCGAAAACAAACCGATACGTGGGATAAGACGGTACAGCGGATTTCCAGAATTCAGCAAATGAAGGCCAGTAAAAAACACTAAACAATTCCTGAGAAATGACACCAGGTATTATCTCAGCAACCTTGGGGCTGGCAGGTTTTTCTGTGGACCTTTTTATTCATTGGGAGATAAACAATTTAGAAAACAAATTGCTTTATCATGCTCATTGGTGCACTGCAAGAAAGTGTGAAAAACTCCATTAAACATATGTTTTTCTCCTTTTTATTTGGTTTATTCGAGTTGAATTACATCTGTATTAACAGGATGTATATCATCAAATTTCACTCCTACAGCACAATTCAAGATAGGAAAAACATACTTTGAATTAATTTCGAATTACTTGTGTAGCAGGAGATGGAAGGTTGGACGTCCTTAAAGGCCTTAACATCACAACTTGATGGTTTTCATTATGTCATTTAATAAGAATAAGAGGCGAAAAAAGGGCAGGTGGAGACCACATAATATAGCACACAATGACAATGATGTGCAGTTGAGAATTAGTGTGATAATGGAACTTCATTAGAGGTGAGATAGTCCTAAGTTTCACACCTCCTCTAACCTGACTCTGGTTTGTTTTGGTTTATTTCCTCCATCCGTTTTCAGGTTAGGTCCTGGAATCTCAACACTATGCATGTAATGCACCAGACAATTTGTTATAGTGTGTCTTTTCTAATGTAATTTCATATGTAATGACCACTTAGGTGAGATGATTTTCACATAAGCAGTCGAACTGACAATGTGGCACAAAGCAGCTATCTGTCATAGAAATAACATACAGCATCCAATAAAACAAAACTTACCAAAAAGGGACATTTTGGTTACGCGTGCGGCTTCACAAGTAATATTTCATGAAAATTTAATATTTCAAAGTGGAATACTTTAAACCACATTGTAGTGCAACTCACTTGTCATATCATGTGTCAGATCAGAGATGCTAATCTGCTATAAATTCATAAATAATGACATTTCTATGGAAATATTCACAACTCTCCCTCAAAAAATTTACAAAACTTCATTTTTGTTTAACAGATTTGACAATACAGTTCTTTCCGTAAGCATGTCAGATGGTGCTATCGTAGCGTAACGCATACGATGCCACTCTATGTGCGGCGTTGAAACTAAGAAAAAATTATTTAAATCAAGATGGTCTCGCAGGATTCATGCTAATAATCGCTTTTATTCAAGTCTATCTAACCAAACCAAAAGGGCATTATTTCACTGGTTTTGTACATCTACTGGGCCATTTGTGTGACTATTTACTGAATTGTTGTGTATCTTTTAAATACGTACCTGACAGTTGGTAACAAAAAAGTTCAAGTGACCAGATCTTTACAACAGGAAAGAAATCACATTAAGAAGCAAGGCTAACACCCTTTAATCCAAGGACAACAAATGAAGAATTCTCCATAAAGTTAAGTTCAGATCTTATGATGGTCCAAGGTATGGCCAAATAACTGGGGTGAATTGCACTTGGAAGCAAACATTTACCCAGATTTCTTAACTTTCAGCTTGTAACCCTGAGGGGGCCAATTAAAACACACAGTTCGAATTAAAAACACAAATATTCTTGAAAACCTCTCAAAATGCTTCAGGAATTAAATAAAAAATATAACAATAACAAAAAGGAAAGTCCATCATGAAATGGGTTTGTTTGCATGTACTTAATATGGATTCTAAGAATGAATTAATAAACTTCTGATAATCACTTTTTCTGATGTTTGCTTGATGAGCTTATGTTCGTTCACAACCTGCGCTTATGTTTGCCGGCTCAGTTTTTTTCTTCAGTGTGCAAACTGTATGGAGCGTGGGGGTTGAAACACTTCAAGCGCCTTCTTTCTTCTTAACGCCTATTTTTATAGATTTTCGCAGGTGACATATGATACCTCTTTTTTGGCTTTCATACTGTTTCTCTTAGTGTACAACATTTCTTTGTACTGAAACATTTCTTCTCAAGGAGTAAAGGTAAAATGTGGGTTTTTCGAGGTGCCATGGTCTAGCGAATAAGGTGCTCGTCTGGTCACTAAGACGTTGCAGGTTCAACTCCCAGTGATGGCACAGAGGAACTGTGCAGATCCTCCATAACTCCTTGTGTAAATGGGTACTTGGCTGTAGTGACGGCGCTTGTAGAGTGACTAAGCATTGTGTGTGCTGGAAATGGCTGCCTGGCTATATACTTCTGGGGGAGTTGAGAAAGGCTCATGCTTGAACAGGCCTGCCACGGGTGTAATTGTATTGATGGTGATTTATCGTTCATCGTAAATTGCATTAATCAACTTTACTTTAAAGTAACCCCTGACGAACCAAAAATACGAAAATTTTCAAATCCAAATGGCGTCTCTATATTCCTGATTATGTAAGAGATTGACTTAACCAAATTGCAATGTGCCTTTTGCTTTTATGAACTTCGAGCACTTACCGAAGTACACACAAGTGAACTAATTGGAATGACAGCAGGTAGAGATGTCACTCATTTCCACCTACCAAAAGAAGAGATCCCGGTGCAGTAATTGAACACGGCACTTTCCCCATGCCACGGCATTGCCACACGATCTTTTGACCAATTAGAACTCGGTAACTACAGTTCGCTCAAGACACACTATTACATTCTTTTAGTGATCACCTGAAAATTGAGGGACTTCCTGACCAATTACTGTGCAGAGTGTGCTTGACTGCCAAAGCTGAGGTCTATTGGCAAAAGCTGTGGTATGCTGTGCTACGATAGATAGATAAGATATAGTTAGTGCAGTCCTCCAAGTCAAGTTCTTGATACTCACAAGGGTTGATTGTTGAGATGGGAGAGAATGCGAGAGTCCTCAAAATGTTACACATTTACCCCATGTGAGGGATCTCTTACTTGCCCAGTAAATGTCATCCAACTGGGATTTTGCTCTTGAAGGTCCACTAAAAATTTCGGCTTCCCCCCAAATGCATGCAGGTTAAGACTTTCAACAGAGGAGGCCGGAACCTTTTACCCGCTCTGCCACCAAGATACACCCAGTCACAGGACTGACAATATTCTGTCTGTAACTTTAATCAGTGTCGAGGATTGGCAATTTTGTAGATTTTTCAAAAATCAAGTGATTTAAATCATGATTAAAATCAAGTAAGTCAATCTAAATAAACGAAATACGCATTTTTAAGCATTAAAATCATGATTTACATCGCCTTTAGTTAAATCCGCCAACCCTACGACCAATCAACTATGTCAACTAGAGCTTTTAAAATAATTTACGTATACGCACAACTACTGAAGAGTTGAAAATTTAGAATGAAGACATTTTCACTGAGAATAATACTTCCTAGCATTTAATCAAACCAATACAGTACTACTTAGTGAACAGTATAGTGCAAGACTCCCTAGTATAAGACAAGACTCCCTAAGATGTGTTAATGAGGAGCTGGCGCTTTAATTAGCACTTTGAGAACGCTTCATTTCACTTCATCACTGTGTAATCCTCTAGTTGCTGTTGGAGTGTTGTTTAGATAGGAAAAATGTTGGGGAGAAAACACACACCCTTGCTTGACAACATTTTGCTAAAAGAAATTAAAAACACAAGCAACGGAGGAAGGTTAAATCGTAAGTTCAGTGGGAGGATTGAGTACACACCCTCCAGCTTAAATAGCCTAAAATATTTAAAAGAAAATATCAAGGAAATAATGAAGTAAAAAGCAAACAGAAATTTATAAAAACATAGAGTGCTCAATGGGAGTTTGATAACTTTCTTTTGCTGTACTAAAGTATTAAAGTAATAAGTAAGAACCAAAAAACAAGTGAGGACATAGGATACATTGTATGCAAAAAAACAATCTTTGGCCAATCTAACTCCTGAACTGTCTATTGATCTGTCTTCATACAGTTGCTGAATAATGCTCTTGAAAGTAAGTACACCCCTCACTGATTTGCCATTGGATTCTACGTTGAATTTTTCTCATAGTAATGGCTATATCACATATAAAATTACAAGAGAAACGATAACAAATTATCTGGTGCATTACAGAGTGTTGAGATCCCAGAACCTGACCTGGCAAAGGAAAGAGGAAGTAAGCCAAAACAAACCAGAGTCAGGTGTTAGGAGGTGTGAGACTTAGGACTCACATGTGATGTTAAGGCCTTTAAGGACGTCCAACCTTCCATCTCCTCCCACACAAGACCCTGGAATGGAAATCTAAAGAACTAGAGCTTCTGGGTAGAGAAATAACTGCAGTAATATTGCCTAAGTAATTGATATGATGCTAACATCATACTGCCTGCCATTCAGGTAGTATCAGGCACCTATACCTGTATCTCCATCACTTTTGCAACTCTCTCCCTACCTCTAACTCCAAGAAACAACCTCTAACTCCAAGAAACAACCTCTAACTCCATGAAACAACCTCTAACTCCAAGAAACAACCTCTGTTCCCACCTCACCCAGCAAAAATACAAGTATTATAATTTATTGAGCAGGCATGCTGGAAGTCATGTAGCAGCATTTAACGAGTAATTAATCAGAGGAAACAGGAAAATTCTAGATGACTGAACAACTAATGCACCTTGACAGACCCTCCACACCTCCTGACGAGAGATGCAGTTGCTCTCTACATCATCAGTGATCATGTGTTAAGTTTTAAACTGGCAATCCTATTAGCCATTTTAACCCTCCAATTCTAACCTCAGTTTAGTGTGTGCATTCCTAATTCATTAAGCTGCATCTAAACTGTTGGGCTTAGCAGGAATTTGAACAGGTCTTAATCTAACGCTGGTTAATGTGGTTAATGCGGACTGGAGTTGCAGAATTGTATGAATGGTAGAGTTGATATAGTTTGCAATATCCATTGCAAATGATATTGCAAATACTCAAATACTGTAGCAATTATATGTTTTCTATTTACTTCTGAGTTAAGTAATTCATTAAGATGCCTCTCAGCTGTTGGGCTCAGCTGGAATTTGAACAGGTTTTTTTTAAAGTGGGTGATGTGGAGTTGTGTTTCTTCCATGTAGTTTGCAATACCCATTTCAAATACTGTAGCAATGACATGGTGCCTATACACTTCATAGTTTAAGCAATGCACCAACATACATGTTCGTAAAATTGGAACAGACAATGTAGATGTGCATGTATCTTAGCTGGAAAGTTCAGTCATCACATAGGCCGATTAAATTAAATAACTGTGCAATTGTATGAGGTCCAAGACAAGAACTAAACTTAGACCCAAATGACTTTAAACTGCCCCTTTTACCCACAGTACTGGACTACTCCTGTCGATTTTTACAGCAACATATCTAAAAGTGCTGGTCGATTTAACATGGTTGCACCGAAAAATCTGCAGGCTTCATTTATCAAAACGATAACATCATATTTGAGCTAATATTGGGCAAATAATTCATGAAGTTTGATATAAGAGGAGGGTGGCGTCTGAAATCAGAAGATAAGTGGTTATTAAGTACAGAGAAAATGGAAAATTCTTAGCTCCTTTCAAAATGTCATAAGTTTCCCTGAGAAACCAGCATGGTGCAATACAGGTCTTTTACTCCAGGAAATTGCCAGAACTGCCTCAGGCTTGTAGACCAGATTAAAGTGTAAACTGCACCATAACAACAAAATATCAAGTTGGGGTTTTCAGTAAAAGTTAATATTTCACTTAGAGCTCTTTGCAGATTGGCGGTCCACTGGAAAAATCTATTTTCTTATTTTCAACTTGCAAACTTGCATTGCCACGTCATTGACAGTTTTCTGTTGGTCTCCTAATCTTCTTATTTGATGAAGTACCTCAAGTTATTTATTAGTTGGTTTATTGTTAGTACCTATCCAGCTAGATATAATAAGCACCAAATCAATTGATTAACCATAACTGACACAAACAAAACATATTTAAACCTGTGATATCACAAGACCAAGCTGAAAGTTGATTTTGAAACTGTTTTGGACCGCTAATCCGCAAGCAGCTCTTAGCGAAGTACAATACTTATTACTGCAGTACAGATCACATATTTATAACATGCAAGTCAATTGCTGGTCTAGTTTATTGACCTGCTGCTCGATTTGTTGAGGAAATATTTGAACAGCCTTGTGAAATATAAATAGAAAGTATAAAGTGGCCTACATGTAACATAACTCAAACACATCATTGTCATCTCAGCAAATTATTACAAACATTCAGAGAGCAACGTAAAACTGGAAGTTTACTGAAAGGAGCACCAGCAATCCAGCATCGAACTCGTTCACAACGGTACCAGCCGGCACTGTCTACCTATTGCTCTCCAACAAGAAATAAGGTACACATTTCTGGGAATGGTCAGTTTTCAGTCTCCCCCTGTGCCAATTAACACCAATTTTTTAGCAGGGAGGTTGGAACGAGGGTCGAGGGATGCTCTGATACTACTTATTCACGTCTGATGCTGATAATGATACCGATGCTGGTATCTTGTAGCACCTACCATCCTTATATAAATACCGCAGGTTTAACATATATGGAGCAGTGCTTTCAATCCGATACCGATTTTTCGTACCGATGCAACTGTTATCCGTATGTGTGTCAGAGCATATCCAGCGAGGAAAAGTTAGTATAGGCATATCAAACATTGTCAAGTGAGATGTCAAGCACATACACTGTCACGAATGGTAGTTTTGACACGTAGACAAGTACTTATGCAAGTTTTTTTATGTCCTCAAAATTGTAGAAGTTTGTTTTTACACCTACAAGAATGTGTGCATATGCCAAATGTTGAACAAGCATACAAACCATATCGATGGAAATGTCACTTGCACAACTTCTAACAATTTGTTCTTTGTTCTTGCAGAATCCAACCAGACAATGTCACTTTAACTGTGAACCATTTGGGGTAAGTGAACTCTTTATCATCTAGAGCATTAACCTCTCATTATTTCTAATTCCTGCCCAGCAGAATTCATGACTCTGCCATTTCCAAACATCACAAATCAAGACATGGCTGTGGGAGATTATCTTGGACAGAGTGGCCCTTTGGAGAGACAGATAAACACATCATTAGCTTAGTAAAGCAATCCAGATAGCTAAAAAACAGTCACAAAAACTTAACAAAAAAATATCTGAAAAGCAAATAACTCTGGAAGCAACAACAGGCTAAAAGCCACTTGGCCAGGTGCAGTAAATTCTCACCCAATTGCAAACTTCACAACAACTTAAATAGAAGAAGAAGGATATACTGACTTAGTTGTGGTAATGTGTCCTTAAAAGTGAACTGATACTGTAAATAATCCCAGCAAATGGCATATAAACAGACAGACATATACATAAGTTGAGATAGATACATAGACGAAAGAAAAAAAGATAGATACATAGACGAAAGAAAGAAAGAAAGATAGATAGATAGATATAGATAGATATATAAATAGATAGATAAGATGAATCATGAAGGATAGACAGGACATACATAGTTTTTTTATTCAATACACAACCATACAGACAACCAGACAGATCAACAGAGACATCTCAGCCAAGTAAAAGCAATTCGGAAACAACAAACTCTAGATTACAGCAGCCTGGAACCCAACACTTTGTGTATTCCTTCTGATCAGTGATATGGATGGTGGATCATAGTCTTTGGTAAGGAGATAGCCTCACAATGCTTTTGATTTGCTCTTTTTACCCCTCACATATAACATGATGACAGGAGGGTAGAGGGTAATATTAAATACACCAGGGTGCCTCTTGGTAGGTGGTGAGACTGGATTCCTGCCCAGCTTGGCTGAAGTAATTCCTGCCCAGCTTGGCTGATGTGAGGATTCCTCACTGAGGAAAATAGTACAATTAAATGGTTCTAGCATTGTGGTGATTTCTGCTAGGTTTTACAGCAGTTTCAATAACTTATAAGTATGCAATTCTAGAGTCACTTGGCAGTGCAGCAAAGTATTTTAGATTAATCCGAATGGTTCATAACCTTCCATTCATGAACCAATCAGATGAAGCTAAAATACTGACCAATAACAATTTAAAGCTGCATGTGTTTTCACTTTGGAATATTTTCCTATTCATGTAATCATTCCTTGTTTTTGTTGCGTACTGTGTATTCATATTGGCGTTACCCCCTGGCCTAAATGGTAAAAGTGCTTGTGCGCGCAACCACCGGCTTCTGGTTCCGATGGCGTAGGTTCGAATCCAAGGAGGCAAGTCACTGTCAATCGCATAATACGTAAAGCTAGTCAGCTACAGGTTGCCTTGTATGCAGTGTTCTATGCTGAGGCTGCAGTGAGGCAAGTAGAAGATCCCACCCTCGGAGACAGAAAATATCATGATTGTGACTCACAACCTCATCATCTAAACAATCATCATTAAGTCTGCTCTGGCAGCTGCTCAGTATAAGCTGAAATGGCTTGTCTGTTGCCATTGACACAAAACATAATATGTAACTTAAATGCGCTCAACTACAAAATGTTTTAGCGATTGACTTTGGAGTTCGACAGTAGGCCTCACCCTGTCAAGAAGCAGAGATCTGAACATTTTTACCATGCAAATGGTGCTGCAGTTACTTTGAATGAAAGCATAGATAACTTAGGATGAGTCGATCCGAATCACAACCAATTGAGCTGTAGACCACTGCTAGTGGAAGCTGTGGAGCACAGCAAGACACTAAAAAGACAACAGCACAACCCAGGGGGTCCACACTATGCAGCAATGGTCTATGGCTGTGCACAATTGTACATAAATGACTGAATGGCTACTGTCTATGACTGGGAAGTACCTCCAACTGAGAGAGAACACAATTTGCTGTATAGAACTGCACACAGTGGTGTGGTGGACTCTAAAACTCTCTCAACATAACACAGTCCAAGAGTGTTGTTATAGACTGACTTACATTTCATACATTCCAGCAGCTAAAAGAGAAAGCAAAATGCAATACAAGTGGCCCACCCTCTCAATTTTGGTGAATTATGGGGTGACCTTTGGGTCATTTTCTTGAAGGTCAAACCACTATAGTAAGTATAGTTGGAGTGAGGGAGTGTGCAGCACAAATATGCAACAGACTAGGTATGATATTACTTTTTGCAAGATCTTTTGATTTTGGAATGGTATTGTAAATGATGGCCACGTTTCGTAGGAGGGCCTCATGTTCCATACCCATTGAACTGACAAGTCTTAACCAAGTTACCAGGACAGGCACTGTCAGGCAGGGACCACAGAGAAGAGGTTGAGTACACTTGTGGCACAGGACAAAAATCTGTTGAAAATTAGCTGTCCGGACCAGGAATCAAATCCGGGTCAAGATTTAGCAGCTTGCTAAGTTACAACTGAGCAAGGACAAAGGTCAACAAATTTTTTGGCGCTGTACAGCGTGATGAAAATGGGAGACATCATAACTCTCCCATCTTTTTCCAAACATTAAACGAGAAATTAGGAAGAAATATAACTGTCCTCTCATAATGAATTATGATGGCATAAACAGTTGTTACTTGAATTAATAAAACATAAGGAGGCATTTAGGACTACATCAACAATCATTTATAAACAGGATACATTATATCATATTATTATAACTCAATGAATCATGAAGTCGTGACATTAGATTTTTAAATTAAGACTCTAATAAGAGATGAACTCATCACACTGAATTTGGACTGCGACAGACCACAGACCAAGGACACTTTTAAATCAGCTTTTTGTTTTGACACACATTACCAAAATAGACACAATTCTCAGCTGGCTCTGCTTGGTTCCTGAATACATCAGCTTGACACAAACAGAATGGCTACACTAGGGCTTAAGGAACTGGCTGGAGACCAAGACAGCAATTCAAGGAAGCTATCCAATTGGGCAATCTTCAGCTAAGTTCATTCTGCCTAGTATATCCTTCCTGCATCAATCGACTGCAGCAGTGCAGTACAGTGCAAGAGCTTTAGGCACTGTGTTCACTTTTTTCAATATCTTCACTGTTTGTTTAGAGAATGCACATTGTTATTGCAAAAAAGTAAATAACCCAAAATGGATGAACAGAAAATGGCAGTTTCGCTGTGGGACATGTGGGTCCTTTGATAGATATAGAAATCAACCAAGCTCAACCGAAGCACTTTATTACAGGTCACTATGACACATGGGAATAACCATTATATGCTGAGATCATCCAAGTTATGATGTCATCAGGCAATCATTAGTTTAACATATGAGTCTTGCACTGATTTCTTCACTAATTAATTATTAACCGATTAATGATGCAGGCTGTATAGACAATGTCAAATTACTGAAACTCATTAGTAGTTCACAGCCTCGGAACAAGTTTCGACCAACCCTATCTTTCACCGAATGATCCACACGCAATGAACAGGCAGTACCTCATAGCAAATTAGCGCCTCGCTGCGAGTGGCTTTCCATGATAAGCAAAGGAGTGAAACGCAGAGCAATCGCTTCTTGGGGTCAATCTTTGTTTCGCCAGCTGTTTTTTTCCATCAACCTAACAAACACACCCTGGTCATTTATTGCTGGTTCCAAGGAGTTGTAGTGCCAACAGAATAGAGGAACTACTGCTAGTCTTGTTGCTTGGAATTGTATATATATTATATATTACATATTACATATTGTAGGGTCAATTGTACAGTTGCATTTGATAGAAAGTAGACCCCTCAATGATTTTCCATGTAAGTAAATCAAAAAGTTTAAATTATGCACATTTTCCAACCATATAAACTTTAAATAGTACATGTTAAGCATATCTTCAACTATGATGCTAATATTCTACACTAATGCACCAAGACCACTTGAGGGACTCTAGTGCCACCTCTTGCAGAAATGTTTTGGGATGAGTGAGGTAATATATAGTGTAATGTATAACTAACTCTATGCAAGGAATAAGATGTCTCAAGCCATGCTGGGGTACAGTACAAAACATGTTCTCTGGAGTTCATTGGTCTTTTTTTAACATAAACAGTAAGGTAAATAAAATATTTAACTCCCTCTAAAATATTCATTTTCAACTTTTGAAAAAGTACATAATTTAAAGTCAAACAAGTTAGTGTGAACGACTGTTATACTCAAGCAAAGTTTGTGTGAACGATTGTTAAACTCAAGCAAGTTTGTATGAACAATGTTTGGTTTAGAGACCTTACCCGGGTGATGTGTAAACTTTTCCAAAAACGCTCAATATGTCAAAATCAGAAAAAATCAACACAAGTCAGAATATTTTGCAAAAGAATGTCTTTGAGACTTCATGAAAAGGACTCATAATCAATCCAAGATTAATTTGGAATTCTCTTTTTCCTTAGCTGCCTTCATCAAGATGATTAAAATACAAAGATGAAATATCACACATCTTTTTCTTCCATTTGTTAATGGCAAAATATATCTTAAGTGAACTGACTTCTGATTCTGAAACTCCATATAGGCGCAGAACTTTCTTCAACCTGCAAAGTCGAGCATAAATCAGTGCGACGTCTTTTGGTCCAAATCACCTATCACATTAACTCTATTTTAACCTTCCAAGGTCATGAATAACGGCTAGATAGCGACAACGAATATTCACGACACAGAATATTTACGATAACAAAGACAATACTGATAATGGAATACTAACCAAAGCGGAGGACTGAGCGGAGAATAAATTATCATAATCACGACCAACAATCAGATAAATCAATGCATCCGCATGGTACTCATCCAATATGGCGTCATCTTATCCACTCAATTCAGACTAGGCAGTTCTCACATACGGCCTGTTCCAGGAATAAATATCCTCACGATTTCCACACAAGAAAAAGACCTTCTTAGCATACAGGGTCTTCATCTTGGGTCTATTGTTGTTTGATAGGACTTATCATTGTTATACAATAGGGCTTGTATGGTGTCATAAGAGAGTTATCTGAAGTTTTCAATGGTTGTATAATGTATACATATATATATATTCTTACACTAACTTTTCCTGTTTGGCTTATGAAGTAATTGAAGAAGTTATAATACAATTCTCATATTATGTCATGACAGCTTTTTGTAGATTGAAAAACAAGTACAATGTAAGCAAATTGAACATAAAATACTCACAAAATTGTATTGGGATTCATCAGAGGATATTAGCAATAGAGAAACTACATTCACTACATCTGTAAACAAATGATAATTATTTATCTTCCTTAAAAATATGTGTCTTTTCCAAAGAGATATCAATACAAATACATGAATAGAATCTGACTTGGTATAAACTCGAGCACAAATTTAATACAAACTTAAAACAAAATGGCTTTCTCCCTTTTTTAAAAACATAAATCCTGCATCAGGGAATTCTTAACAATGTGAGTGATGTGACCACTGCTTCCTGCCAACCTGTCAGTTATATTATATTATGGGTTTGACGCAAGGTTCTCAGAATGGAATTTGAACTCAGGATGCTCACCAGACCATAAGACAAATGTCAGACTGCCCTTGCAGAGCTGTCACTCATTTTTTACTTCTTTACTGCAGCGCGATGTCTCTCAGACTCCACAGACAGGCTGAGACAGCGCTTATGCTTGAAGCTTGCTTGAAGCTTGCTCGTAGCCTGCTCGTAGACTGCTCGTAAAGCCACCTCATAGAGGTTGTGCTGGCCAGTTAACTGAGCACATAATCTTTCCGCTCCAGGCTTCAGTATCAATAGCGAGCAAACGACAATGACAGCCAAACTATCGGAGCGCCGTAAAACAGCGTGGACACAAAAACCCAAAAACAAGCTGTCATGACAGATGAGCATCACCATGTCTCATCAGCAACTGCAACCTCCGCATCAGCTTCCATCACCTCCAGGCGCCGGCAATTACTGGCAAAGCGTGTCCGGTGTTGTTAGAGCACAGTATTGATTTCGATCAACCTGATTCAACCGCCAATGTAATCCAGTGATGGACACTAAAGAGCAATGTGACAGAACACAAAACGACAATAGTGATCTTTCATCTTCAAACACAGGCCCAAGCTTAATAGAACTTTGTCTTTCTTTGAAACTAGTATATGCAAAGGCACCACACTCAACACTGAGCAGTCAGGGAATTATCACCAGCTGATGACAAGTTCAATTCCAGCCAAGTCCTAGTCCTGACAGGATGGTTGAGTTTGTGGGGTTGATCAGTTGGGTATCAGAAGAAAGTCTGATCTTTGTGCAGCCATCCTCATCACACAGCAGCATGTCAATAGCGGGACTTAATTCTATCCAATTTTGCGAAATACTGCAAAGTCATCAGCAGCTGATGACAATTTCTTAATTTCTCTGGAGCCTTCGGGTTCTTTTCCTCATTATGTAATGGATAAGTCTGCCAAAATTTATAGAGTTAGTTGATACTGTGATACAACTTTATGCCAAGTTTGGAAGTGATAGTTGCAGTAGTTCTTTTCAAATAGTCAGTCAAAGATGATTTTGAGCACTGCCTAAGTCATGGCTGGGCCATGACACTTTGACGGTGTCATGGAAGGGTGATGACAGAGCTTGGCTGAGTGTCATGTGGGGCTGAGGACATTGATTGTCATCAGCTGGTGATAATTTCCCTGACTGCTGAGCCTGCTAACTTCTTCCAGAAAGACAATAGGCAACTTTAGGATTCAGTGAATTGGAGAAGTTTACACAAAGTTCACATTTGTAAGAACTTTTCTGAGTTCAAAGATGACCTACTTTCTCTCCAGAAAAAGTTAGTAGGCTCAATCATTGCATGGTGCCTTCGAATATACTAGTGGCAATTAAGACTGGACTATTAGGCTCGTGCCTGTGCTTTAACACAATGTGTTGGTCCTGTCCTTATCTAATTGAACTAAAGAATATGTTTTGAGAATATTGAATCTATATCAAGTAATATAAGCGAATATTTATTCGATAGGCTTGTGCCTGTGCTTTAACACAATGTGTTGGTCCTGTCCTTATCTAATTCAAGAATACAGTTTGAGTTTATTGAATCAATATCAATTGATATAGGCCTACATTTATACAATACCAACATTCTAGATGTACGCAACATGGAATCTGACTCTTAAGTCAAAAGTGGAATATTTCCCCTGAACAAACCAGACCAATGACATTGCCTTGGTGTGCTGGTATGTTTAGTGCCCTTAGAGACCGAACCATTTAAAATCCATGTCTATCTCTGATGGCATCTTGACAGAGCAAACATGGTAAGATCACATGACCAGAATTCAACTGATTGACGACAGGCCAAATTTGATCATCCAATCTTGCAAATCTTGTCATTAAGCAGTTTTTAGAGCTCAGCTTGGAATCTTCATGGTGAGGTCTAAGCATGCAATTTTGGATGTTTAAACATTCAATTGTCATTGTTATACACATTCATTGACATTGGATGACATTGGAGTTTGACGATAGGCCTACCCTGTCAAGAAAGAGAGATCTCAAATTTGTATCCATGCAGCTACTTTGAAAGAAGGCACAGATAAGTGGATCCAATTCACAAACAATTGAGCTTTAGACTACCGATAGTGGAAGCTGTGGAGCACAGGAAGACACTAAGAACACTACAGCACAATCCACGGGGTCCAAACTATGCAGCAATGGTCTATGGCTGTGCACAATTGTACATAAAAGACTGAGTGGCTATTGTCTATGACTTGGAAGTACCTCCAACTAAGATAGAACACAATTTGCTGTTGAACTGCACACTGTGCTGTGGTCTCTAAAACTCTCTCAACATAACATAGTCCAAGAGTGTTGTTATAGACTGACTTACATTTCATACATTCCAGCAGCTAAAAGAGAAAGCAAAATGCAATACAAGTGGCCCACCCTCTCAATTTTGGTGAATTATGGGGTGACCTTTGGGTCATTTTCTTGAAGGTCAGACCACTATAGTGGGAGTAAGGGGACTGTGCAGCACAAATATGCAACAGACTAGGTATGATATTACTTTTTGCAAGACCTTAGAATTTTGGAATGGTAGTGAAAATGATGATCATGTTTTGTCGTAGGGTGTCATGTTCCATACTTTTGAACTGATAAGTCTTACCAAGTCACCAGAACACACAGGAACCAACCACAGTAGTAGTGATGAGGTCTTGTACACCTGAGGCACATGACAAAAATCTGTCGAAAATTGGCTGTCCGAACCAGGAATCAAATCCGTGTCAAGATTTAGCGGCTTACCACGTCACCATCGAGCAAGGACAAAGGCCAAAAAAGTTTTCTTTGATGTGAAACTAGTTGAAACTGGGAAACCTTTGCATCGTAAACTTGCAATCATCAACCTCTTCAGTTCTCAACTCTCCTATCTCTTTCCAAACATTAAGCAAGAAATTTAATTGTCCTCTCATAACGAGTCATGATGGTATTTAAAAACAGTCATTGTTACTTGAATTAATAAAACATAAGGAGGCATTTAAGACTGCACAAACCTATACTAAAAAGTGGTATACAATGTATATTATAATTATTATAAGTCAATGAATCATGAAGTCGTGACATTAAATTCAATAACGATCTTATAAGAGATGAACTCATCACACTGAACTTGGACTGCGACAGACCTCAGACCAAGGACACTTTTAAATCAGCTTTTTGTTTTGACACTCCGGTATTACCAAAATAGACACAATTCTCAGCTGGCTCTGCTTGGTTCCTGAATACATCAGACTGACACAAACAGAATGGCTACACCAGGGCTTAAGGAACTGGCTGGAGACCAAGACAGCAATCCAAGGAAGCTATCCAATTGGGCAATCTTCAGCTAAGTTCATTCTGCCCAGTATATCCTGCCTGCATCAATAGACTGCAATACAGTGCAAGAGCTTTAGGAACTGTTTTCAATATCTTCTATTGCAATGTTTGTTCCACAATGCACAATGTTGTTGGAAAAGTACATACCCATAAATGGATGCATGGAAAATGGCAGTTTTGTTGCACATCTTTCCATAGATATATGAAAATGGAAATTAACAGGTCTGTGAGAAGTATTACGGTGCCGAGCTCAACCTAAATTACTTTATTACAGGTCACTATGACACATGAGAATAACCATTATATGCTGAGATCATCCAAGTTATGATGTCATCAGGCAATCATTAGTTTAACATATGAGTCTTGCACTGATTTCTTCACTAATTAATTATTAACCGATTTTCGTTGCCTCATGCATGATGTATACTGTATAGACAATGCCAAATTACTGAAGCTCATTTAAAGAGTAACACAGCCTCAAAACAAGTTTCGAACAACCCTATCTTTCACCGAATGATCCACACGCAATGAACAGGCAGTACCTCACAGCAAATTAGCGACTCGCTGCGAGTGGCTTTCCATGATAAGCAAAGGAGTGAAACGCTGAGCAATCGCTTCTTGGGGTCAATCTTTGTTTCGCCAGCTGTTTTTTTCCATCAGCGTAACAAACACACCCTGGTCATTTATTGCTGGTTCCAAGGAGTTGTGGAGCCAAGAGAATAGAACTACTGCTAGTCTTGTTACTTGCAATTATATATATTGCATAATAACTATAGTAGGATCAATTGTACAGTTGCATTTGATAGAAAGTAGACCCCTCAATGATTTTCCACTAAAGTAATTCAAAAGTTTATATTATGCACATTTTCCGACCATATAAACTTTACAAACATAATACGCGTTAAGAATATCTTCAGCTATGATACTAATATTCTACAACAATGCACCAAGACCACTTGAGGGACTCTAGTGGGTACCTCTTGCAGAAATGCTTTGGGTTGAGTGGAATAACGTAATGTATGACTAACTCAATGCAAGCCAATGGATGTCTCAAGCCAGGCTGGGTTACAGTACAAAACATCTTTGGAGTTAATTGGTCTTTTCAACACAAACGGTGAGGGAAATTAAATATTTCTAAAAACCCCCATTTGTCAAAATCTGAAAAAATCAACACATTTCAGCATATCTTGCAATTGAATGTCTTTGAGACTTCATGAAAAGGATTCAGAATCATTCCAAGATTAATTTGGAATTCTCTTTTTCCTTAGCTGCCTTCATCATTTTCATCAAGATGATTAAAATACAAAGATGGAATATCACATATCTTTTTCTTCCATTTGTTAATGGCAAAATATATATCCAACAAATCTGACTTCTGATTCTAAAACTCCATACAGGTGCAGAACTTTCTTCAACATGCAAAGTAGAGCATGAATTGGTGTGACGTCTTTCGGTCCAAATTGCCTATCACATCAACTGTATTTTAACCTTCCAAGGTCATGAATAGCGGCGAGATAGCCACACCGAATATTCACGACACCGAATATTAACAATAACAAAGACAATACTGATAATGGAATACTAACCAAAGCAGAGGACCAAGCAGAGAATAAATTATCATAATCACGACCTACAATCAGATAAACCAATGCATCCACATGGTACTCATCCAATATGGCGTCATCTTATGCACTCAATCCAGACTAGGCAGTTCTCACATAGGGCCTGTTCCAGGAATAAATATCCTCACGATTTCCACACAAGAAAAATACCTTCTTAGCATACAGGGTCTTCATCTTGGGTCTATTGTTGTTTGATAGGACTTATCATTGTTATACAATAGGGCTTGTATGGTGTCATAAGAGAGTTATACATACATATTACATACATATATTCTGACATTAACTTTTCCTGTTTGGCATATGATGTAATTGAAGAAGTTATAATACAATTCTCATATTATGTCATGAGCACATTTTGTAGACTGAAACAAGTAAGCAAATTGAACATACAGTGTTCATAAAATTGTATTGAGATTCCTAAGAGGATATTAACAATAAAGCAACTGCAATCTTCATACCTATAAGCATATGATAATTATTTCCATACAAATATATGTGTCTTTTCAAATACAAAGACATCACTAGAAATCTGACTTGGTATAAACTCGAGCACAAATTTAATACCAAAAACAAAAAACAAAATCATTTTCTCTCTTTTTCTAAAAACATAAATCAAATCCAGTAATACCAGGGGATTCTTAACAATGTGAGTGATGTGACCACTGCTTCCTGCCAAACTGTCAGTTATATTATATTATGGGTTTGACGCAAGGTTCTCAGAATGGAATTTGAACTCGGGATGCTCACCAGACCACAAGACAAGTGTCAGACTGCCTCTTGCTGAACTGTCACTCATTTTTTACTTCTTTACTGCAGCGCGATGTCTCTCAGACTCCACAGACAGGCTGAGACAGCGCTTATGCTTGAAGCTTGCTCGTAGCCTGCTCGTAGACTGCTCGTAAAGCCACCTCATAGAGGTTGTGCTGGCCAGTTAACTGAGCACATAATCTTTCCGCTCCAGGCTTCAGTATCAATAGCGAGCAAACGACAATGACAGCCAAACTATCGGAGCGCTCCAGGTCCCGCCGTAAAACAGCGTGGACACAAAAACCCAAAAACAAGCTGTCATGACAGATGAGCATCACCATCTCTCATCAGCAACCGCAACCTCCGCATCAGCTTCCATCACCTCCAGGCGCCGGCAATTACTGGCAAAGCATGTCCGGTGTTGTTACAGCACAGTACTGCACATCAAATTCCGATCAACCTGATTCAACCACCAATGTAATCCAGTGATGGACACTAAAGAGCAATGTGACAGAACACAAAACGACAATAGTGATCTTTCATCTTCAAACACAGGCCCAAGCCTCATACAGCTTTGTCTTCACTTGCCACGAGTATATTCAAACATCGTGTTGTGCTGATTAGTGAAATTTCGATTCCTTTCGGTTATACCACTGCAACCAAAACCTGAACCAAAGTTAAATCTAACAGCTGCATCTTTCGGTTTTCATTCTTTATCTAATTTTATTAAGAAAACGACGAAATAGTCAGCAAAATGTCAGTCTGGTTGTCTATAACCGAAACCAAAACCTCGGTTCTCTTGATATATGCCTATATTTATACAATACCGACATTCTAGATGTACGCAACATGGAATCTGACTCTTAAGTCAAAAGTGGAAGATTTACCCTGAATAAACCAGGCCAATGACATTGCCTTGGTGTGCTGGAATGTTTAGTGCCCTTAGAGACCGAACCATTTAAAATCCATGTCTATCTCTGATGGCATCTTGACAGAGCAAACATGGTGAGATCACATGACCACAATTCAGCTGATTGATGATAGGCAAAATTTGATCATCCAATCTTGCAAATCTTGTCATTTAGCAGTTTTTAGAGCCTAGCTTTCCACAGCTTGGAATCGTCATGGTGAGGTCTAAGCGTGCAATTTCTCATGTTCAAACATTCAATTGTCATTGAACACACACACACACACACTCCTGGAGTCTTGGACACTAAGTCTAGATGTCTATCCATGAACATAGTTAGTTGTGGATAGCCATCACATCATACTTGCTTATAATTTATAAAATTGCTCAATTGGTACTGCCATTGCATACCATAGCATCATGGATGGCTGTGACATATACTTGCTAATAAAATTTAATTGGTACTGCCATTTCAGGCCATTATGGATAGCTGTGGCATATACTTGCTTATAAATTTGCTTAATAGGTACAATTGCATGCCACTGGCTCGTGGATTGCCATGACATATACTTGCTTATAAAATAGCTCAATTGGTACTGCCATTGCATGCCACAGCGTCATGGAGAGCCGTGACATATACTTGCTTACATATATAAAATTGTTCAATTGGTACTATGATCACATACCATAGCGTCATGGATAGCCGTGATATATGCCTGCTTCTAAATTGTTAAATTGGTACTGCCGTTTCATGCCATAGTGTTATGGAGAGCCACATATACTTGCTTATAAATTGGTAGGCCTACTGCCGTTGCATACCATAGTGTCATGGATAGCAGTGGCATATACTTGCTTGTAAAATTGCTCAATTGGTACTGCCATTGCATGCCATAGCGACAAGGATAGAAACAAGTCCCATGCGGAGACACTTTTACACAAACATTAACTGAACTATGTCATTCGTTCTGTTTGCGCAAGCCTAATGGAAGAAGTGTCCCAAAGCAGGGAGCAGTTGAAAGCATAAGGAACATCAGAGAGTTCCATGCCCAACAGTGCAGGTCTGCAGGTCCATCAATAAGCATTAAACATGTTAAATGCACAGGAGAGTACTGGGGCCGGACATTGTGGGATATTCCAGAGCACTGGTAAGGGCTCCAGCAATCATTAGTAAGCACTAGAAGGAAATAGTAAGCAATAGGAAGCATTCAGTAGCCATTAAAAGCATTGGGAATAATTGGAGTGCATTAGAAAGCACCATAATGCCATTCAATTTGGTAGAGAGGAGTATAGAGGACATGCAAAGCACCCCTGAGAGTGAGTATTCAGGATTTCAGGTTATGGTAGGAGAAAACCAATGGCAGGCATTCAATGAAAGAAGACCATTAGAAAATAGTATAGAAAATAGGGAAAGTTTCCAAGTCTCAATACATATGCCATGCAAATGGAGCAAGACGAGCACTGTTCAGGACCAAAATGCATTACACAAAGTACACATTGCGGAAAGAGGAAACCAATGGCATTCGTGCAGTTGACGACCGTTGAGGAGTGCTAGAAAGCATCAATACTCATTCGAAAAGGGCATTATACCATCTGATGCCCATCCATATGTCGGTGTGCCTCGGTCCAATTGAGTCAAAAATTGGATTTGCAAGCGAGTGGCCCATCACAAGAGGACACTGATTAACTGAATAAATCACCATTGACACCCGTGTTAAGTGCTATGGTACATTCCCCGCACTCAGCTAATGGACACAGCCAATACGCTTACTTAGGGCAATCATTGGCATTGCGGCCATACACCCGACCACAGAGGTCTTGACCTAACATGAATAGGCGTAATTTATGACCTCTCCACAGGACAGATTATTGTTATTAAGTGAATTTTACACTTAAGCCGCCTTTCCGTTTATACATGATGCATGGCCGTCATCCGAGGACCAATATGCCTTGAAAAATGAATCAGCAAATAATGGACTGTAGCACCTTCGACCCTTCTGGACTTGAAGTCTTCCATCTCAGAATGACAAATGCTTGTATTAGTGTCCTGACACATAGAACTTGTAAACATGGCTTTTGGACACAATTGATACAAAATAGGCAGTTTCAATATCAAATTTATGGTGGTTGGAGGACTGGGACTTTATATCCGGTACTTATACAGGCTAATTAGGACAGGAGGACGCAGGAATGATGCAAACGATGACTGAAACTGCTGTCCAACATTAGTCAATGGGACCGGCGAAAGCGCAAAACCAAATCCGTGACCTAGCAATTGGCTATGCAGTGCATTACCAACTGAGGTAACCCTCCGACCCCCGTATCATCCTCAGGTCGACCACATCAGCAGTATAAATCTGTAGGTGTGAGAAGAGAATCCCTATCAGCGTGCCTCAGCGGCCCAATGTCGGCCCAAAGCCGGTCCGATGCTGCTGACATTGGACTGACGCCGGGCCGGCGCCGGACCGCCAAGGCACGCTGACAGGGATGGTAATAATGAGACATTGGACTGGCCAAAATATCCATACACAAAGAATAAAATTTAATGCGAACCTTCAGTTTGTTGCTCAAACAATTGTGGTTTTTAAGTAGCAGGGCACTTGAAAGCATATGGACAAGAGTCTCTCATGAATTAATTAGAGCAAAAATTTGCTCCGTAGAATGAATTAATTAGAGCAAACTTTGCGCAGCGGAATGGATTGAGATTGATCGAAGAATGAATGACAGATGATCGTAGAGAAAGTTCAAGAAATTAATCATACCATCTATTGTGTGAAAGTTCAGCAACTCCTGAGTCATGACTGTGCAACTTGTGGGATGAATTCGCTTTGTCAGACGTTGTCTGTTGGATGAGTCCGGGATGACTATTCTTTATTGCTCATCGTTGTTTGAATATGATGAATACGATTACTTCTTGCAATTACTCCACATTAATTCTTCCTCACCTACTTATCTCTGTATTCTCAGCAATTTATTGTTTAGCGAGTCGTTCTACTGGCTCGGAGGGCTCATAAAAGTTTTGCGCTTTTCAGCAGTTTTTGAAGAGTCTGTAATACCAAAATAGAGCCCTCCACAATATAGTTTGAATATTGCATCTTGCTCCATTATTTGGCATGTGGTCACAATCCATCATTAATTATATTGTAAATATCCTCATCTTGTACATGGGCTGGATGGATGGATGATTTGGGCTTTACATCCTGTATTTTGCATTTGGTCGGCTAATTAGTACAGGAGGAGGCAAAGGATTATTGAAACAGTCGTCCAACACAGTCCCAGGGGACCTTGTAAGAGCTGGATTCAAACCCTGGACCCAGCCATTGGCATCCTAGCACACAACCACAGAGCTAACCATGCCCTCTTTCATCCGTACATCGGCGAATAATGGAGAAATGAGCCCAGGAAAAGGGAAAACGCTAACACCATAAAATATATCAGAGAGGAACACCTTCTTGCTGCCTTGACTTGTAGGTAACATTGTTCATACAGTTTTTGTCAAAAGCCACATTCAGAAAATAGTGAAGTACAATTTATCTTTGGCGTCTGATGAATATTACATGTGGTGCCGGCCAAGGGAACTGACGAGGTTTTGACTTATTGGTCCGTAGCTTCACTTTGCTAACAGCACTGAAAAAATTTATAAATCTTCCCTTCCTTAGAAAGAAATGACAGAATAAGCCAATGTGGCTTTTCTAAGTTTTCTTACATTGAATTTCTGCCCAATCATAATCTGTTTAACCTCAGAACTTGGCTATCCAGGGGGCTAAATTAGTATTTTACAGTTTACATAGACTCTGGACACTCTGGTCAAAAGTCAGCATACTCACTTATCACTAACACTGGAGAATCTGATTTAAGACTAAGAGTCGCTGTACTCATATATAACATCTTTCCCTTTTGATATGAAGCACACGTTTAGGTTGGAGGGTGAGGGTTGAAGGTTGCTCTGTACTTTGTTAAGCACACTTTGTACAAAGTACAAGAAAAACTCACAAGATTCCAGAGGAACAAACTGCCACTCAATGTCATAGCGGTGAATGTACTCATCCGTCAAGTGCCTGAGGGCTTAGTGCTCTGTCTACAAGAGTTACACCAAGTAGATTCATAATTGCAATACTAAGAGGGACAGAGTGACACCTTGAGGTACCCCGCATAGTGTCATTATGACAACAGTACATTCGCATACAAGTCGCCTCGGGTTCTCGCCGAACAAGTTGGATTGCAGATGAAGGTTGAAGGTTGCAGCCAAAACAAATCAACTTCAGTGGCACTGATTTGGATTTCTTCTTACTTCATGAAGTATTACCATCAATCTGTCAGCCGACTGAGAAAAAACAGTTGTTGTTTGGTCACCCACAGAAAACTAAGGTATCCATATGGTGCCAGTCCCTTTCATGTTCACTTAGAAAAAAGTTATAATTTCTTTCAAATATTTGTTCATTCCTCAAACTCCCTTTTGTCGAAATTGTCTCCTAGAAGATGTGCCTGTCACTCAAGACTGTCAAAAACATTGACACATGATACCTAATTGTTTAGAGGCACAACTCCTCATGTGTTCAAGTTGGAGAAGGGTATATATATTTGGTATCTGTTTGAGGTGTAAACAGTAAGAAGCATAAACACAGACACTTAGAAGCCATATGCAACAAGTTTGGCAAAGGGTAATAGTAGGGCTGCTAAGCATGCTGAAGAGGGTATACACTCTAAAAAATGTCGGGACAAAACTGGTTTTTTGAAACCAAATTTCAATGCAAAACCAACATGGATTTTAAAAAAAATCCATGTTGGTTTTTTGCATTGATATTTGGTTTTTCAAAAAACCATTTTGAATCTGAAAAACCAATTTTGTCTGAAATTTTTTAGAGTGTACCCAAGGTAGACTTGGTAATAGTTGGAGTGCCAGAGGAGGGGTGATCAGGAAACCAATGCTTCAGAATGCTCCAAGGGTGCCCGGAATGACCTGAGGGCTGTACCCTGGGGTTAATATTTCACAGGTATACAGGTGGTTGTCTTCACCACTAACTTGTTTGGGTTGTCAGTAATCCTCACCAGGTGTATCAATGCCCAACTTAACCTCAAGAGTTGCCATAGACTTGCCGTAGTCCGTTCGAATCAGTTATATATGACTTTGTTTCCATAACTTCCAACGAGCTAGCCCAGCAGCCTATTGAGTAAGTGGTTGCACAAGCATGTTTGTAATACTGACCTTTAACTTTACGCTTTAGAATGCTTCAGACCACAGGCACTGGCTGCCCCAGCAACGTGTTGCCAATAGCATTGGTTCGTATTAAGAAAACTGTCTGCTAAACGTCAGACAAGAGTCAACGTTTTAACTGTGTGCAAAATTCAAATGTCACTTCCTTTTCTTCTTCTTTTTTTTGCAAAGCAGGGGAAAACATCATTTGCTTATGGACTGTTAATTTCTATGCGGTTGTATCTGCGAATACAATGACCATTTTAGCAGACATATTATAACGGTTCAAATTGTGAGGATAGTGTTGTCTCTCAGGGCTCTTTGATTCCTCAGAATAAAGAAAGAAGTAATAAAGTTCTTGACAAAGTAACTACTGACTATATAGAAGACTTTGTGACAACCTGCAGTAGATAAGACACTAATTCATGCCCTGGACAAACTCCACAGAATTGAGCAGCCTCGTTAAGGAAAGCAGACTAAATTCTAAGAAATTCTCAAAAAGCCTGAAGCACCAAAGCCTGATGAAGGTATCACAAGTTTAGTTTGACAGAAAAAGCTAAATTCTTCGAAAACTGGCTTCACATCACGTGGTACGGTCCTCGTCGAAATTGACATTTTCACCAAGCCTAGAATTAGCCCAAAATTTACCCGCTTCAGGCCTAGGTGTAGCTAAAAAGTCAAACTAATTCAGGAAATGTTTGCTAGAGTGAAACAATGTGAACTTCACCTTAATCAACATCCAACAAGCTTCACCCCAGTGTGCATCGGAGTGCAAAATGCAGACTGCCAAGTAATCTCCCTCTGGCAGTTAATTAGACCACTAAGCCTCCAGTTCATGTTGCATTGCAAGGTATGGCCAATGACTGTGGAGTCTCTAAATTAGCTCAGGGCCTGCCTGGCACTGCTTGCAAGGTCAGTGAACTTGCAATTTTGATAGCAAATTTCTCTTCCAGTGTTACTAACTACTTAATAGTTAATTCCGTGATCACGAGTCCAAATTTGCCAAAATATTTTAAGAGTCCGCAGACAAAATGACATCATTTTCACGGCATTTCGATAGCCTCAATACAAGGATTCAGAAGCTGTGGACTTATCCTGGACTTCTTAGTTATTACACATACAGGTGTCCTTAGTCCCTTATACCATTCGACACCTCTGTCAGCCAATCACATGCCAGTATTACAGGGACATAATTCCTATATTCTTTGTTGTCCAGTTATCCTCTCATGTTTGAGTGTTTGAGTGTTTGTTTCATGGTATAAGCCAGTTATTCACCATGGGATCAGGAATATGTGTTTATCACACCTCGGGCTAAAGCCCTCGGGTGATAAATCACATATTCCCTCTCCCGTGGTGAATAACCTATACTTATCATTAAAATGTTTTGAATAAAATCTGGCTTGTAGATATGTGAATCTCTGTAAAAAGGGATGAACGACCTCATTTCTTTTTACCATTATTTTTAAATTTGGTTTTTCCTCTGGTTTTCCAAAAGCTTTGTATTCCTCAGAAGTCAGGGCCATCTGCTTCACAGAAGTACCTCAAGGAGACGCCATTTTTCCCAGCACTTTCATCACAGACAATGCGCATTGTGCCAATACATATTCTTTCTGTCTTTTTATTACTTTTACTGAATTTTTAACTGAAGTATGTGGGAAGTACACCGTGTGCTCCATCCATAGACTTCTTCAAACCAACTGTTGTATTGTGAGGTTTTGAAATTGCCAAAGACGGAGAGGTTGGAAATTTATGTTGACATTAAGCTCCGCTTTCTAACGGGTTGCCAACAGAGATGGCATAGTCACTGTGGCAAAACAGGACGAGGGTAACTGAGTTACCCTCGTCTCATTTTGTCAAAATTAATTGAAAAATCTAGGTCATCCCATTGGATCCCATGTTAAAAGAAGACGAAGGTAACTGCTTTTCCAATAAAACAAAGACGAAGGTAACTGCATGAGGTGACGAGGGTATTTGCAGCTAAGGAGTGTATTAAACCAATGCAGTTGCAGTTTGGCCAAGGTTGATTGAATATGAGGAAGGCAGTCAGGGCCGGATTTAGATCAGGGTGGATCTTGAACACAATTATGTCTACTCTTCACAAAGTTGTGCAGATTTATATGTAAGGGCAATTTTAATGACGATGGGATAAAAATATACCTGATTGAATCTCAAGAAGATTGCACTGTATAGTATACTGCAAGCTTGCCGTCACGATGAGAGATTCCAGTGAAACATATATACATGTAGCTGTTACTTCACCAGTGTGAAGCAAAACAAAGATTTGTACCTTTTAATTGAGCACTTTTAATTTCAGTTATTAGAGAAAATGTTTGCACAGCATTTTCATGACGACATTTTGAGACGTTGAAAATACATGTCATTGTACACTGTAAAACCAGCTTCCGTTACTTTTATGGCAGTTGCAGTAAAGCTGTATGATAAAAATCCTTGATCTCTCCAATTATCTTTCCCTTATCAATTAAAGCTTTAAAAATACTTGTGATTTCTAAAAAGCACCAGAGAAGACTTTTGATGATATATATAGGCATTGGAGAGGCGATCTATTCGGGGGGGGGGCAGTTCATAGTTGGGTCAATTGGTAATTCTGACCAAATTTTCAAATATTTACCCAATCTCAATGTAATTTACGGTCACCAGATTTTTAGGGGACAGCCGCCCCCTTGGTTTTTACGCCAATGATGATATATCTACCCGGTATATACTTTAATGATTGACTCATTTGACTGACTGACTTGCGTTGGTGAGGAGGGAGGGGGTTCATGATCTACTAAGACAATCCAACAGTTTGGCATCACCATGCAGATCCCTACAGGTGAATGATATCTGATCCCAACACACTATTGTATATATATAGGAGACATTTCGGTGAATGAGTCAGGTCATTCATCAGTTATCAATAGTGCTCTTGCACAGTCAAATGACATTGCTTTAGTTCGACAGCTGTATCATGGACAGAATTATAATTCAGAACTGATTATAGACGAATGAAAAAGAGCCATGATACTATGAAAAAAATTCTTGCCGTCAAAGAATTGGCAGCCCCTTGTATCAGTGTCTGTGCTTGCTGGACAAGTAAAAATCTCTCACATGGGGTAAATGTGTAGCATGCTGAGGACACCCACTCTCTCTCCCATCTCTTCAATCAACCCTCGCGAATGGCCAGAAAAGAGCTAGGGCTGCACTTGTTTGTGGCTAGAGTCTGCGAAAAGCGCTTTTATTGTACAGGACATTCGGGCAGGCAGATCCAGAATTTCATCTGCCCGAATAAGATTTTGTCTGCCTAAAATTCCAATTTCATAAGGTCAACTGGTATGGAGTTAGTGCGTCTTCAGATAATATTAGGTTACTCCACACTGTTTTCAGGCTATCACCGTAGCAGCATTGCTTACTGAGTCATTGCTGAGGCTAATTAAACCAACAATTATAAGATTTCAAAAATCATGCAACTACGACAACAATATACACTAATAGGAGCCACTAACATCTCCAATTCCTCTTTCAGGCTGATGAAATTCAGTTGGATAGACCATGAAAGCTTTCTGTATGCTATATTTACGTTGAGTGAAATAATTCAACTTCACGTGATCAATATTCAAAACTCTTGTCTTGAACAGATTGTTGATGAGCTATTGGCCTAAGGTCCAGGTAAGGTATATTATGATGATTAGGTTCATTACAATTTATCTAAGTACTGTATTTTTGGTGTGTATAATTCACCTGGCAGAAAACCCATGACCCTTGCGGTCTGTTGAACCTTGCTAGTCTCATATCTAGTGTAGAAACTTTGGCCAAGCTACATCGTAAAGGTATCCATTGGCTAATTGCAATAATCTAGGATATTGACAGTTTGACACTCATGATCTTTAATTGCAATCCAACTGACACCAATTTGTGTCAGTGATGTTTGTCAATTGCACTGGAGATTTCAAGGGCCTGTATTGATTGGATTGACTGCTGACCATTGCTGTGTCAACGTATTTTTGGTGTGTATAATTCACCTGGCAGAAAACCCATGACCCTTGCTGTCTCTTGAACTTTGCTAGTCTCATATCTAGTGTAGAAACTTTTGCCAAGCTACATCGTAAAGGTATCCATTGGCTAATTGCAATAATCTAGGATATTGACAGTTTGACACTCATGATCTTTAATTGCAATCCAACTGACACCAATTTGTGTCAGTGATGTTTGTCAATTGCACTGGAGATTTCAAGGGCCTGTATTGATTGGATTGACTGCTGACCATTGCTGTGTCAAATCAATGACTCTCCAATACAGCTGTCGGAAATTTGGGCAGGGAACCACTTTATTTTTGCCGGCCGCATGCTAATTTTGCCGGATTTGACCGGCAAACCGGCACTGCTCGCAAACTCTGTTTGTGGCCATCAGTGACCTCACAACAGGCCCTATCGAATGCATTTAAATGAACTGTCAATCGATTATCGTGACTTTATTGATGAGTGCTGTGATACGTTTGCATAAATATGTGTGGTAAAGTGACACTTAAAAAAGAAAAGATTCAAGATTCAAGATTCAAGATTCAAGATTCTGTTTATTTCCATACACATTACATGAAAAATAAATAAATGAGGGATGGATATTAGATGAGGATGTTTACATTTGCAAGGTGATGGAGGAGACTACCAGATTGGCCCTGATGGACCGCTATTCAGTAGCCACCTGAATGATTATGTTAGAAGTGAAGACTCTTGTGGAAACTGTTGAAAGAGTCTCACATTGAGGCAAGGACTGCTCCTGACTGTAGAGATATTCAAAGATATTCAAGTCGAATTGGATATCAAATTGGAATTTAGGGCTCTAGGGAAGTTGCCTATCAAGTCCAGCCTTGCAGTTTCTAAAAATTCATGTAGCCGAGGATGTGAAATAGGACACGCCAAGTGCAATGTTGTAGCCTGCTTGCTGAGGCTCGTACAATAACAGACTACTGTAGTCTATAGGACCTCTCAGCTTTTGTCTTTTCAATTGAAAAATAAGCAGTTACCCTCGTCATATCAATTGGCATGGTCACAGTTACCCTCGTCTCGAGAAGCAGTTACCCTCGTCATTTTAGAGGTGCTTTAAGACATTTCCTCACCCACACAGCCTCAACAAATGCATACATTTCGTTGTTATGTCCTTTTCTGGACCCAATAATGGTCTCAGACCACTTAGATAAATGCTGAGATCAGTAGTTTTCTCATACTCATTGTTACATAATATTTAAGGCTATTTTAGGGACGAGGGTAACTCAGTTACCCTCGTCCAGTTTTGCCACAGTGATAGTGTCTTAACTCCGTCCCCTTAAACCAGCAGACTCATTGTCAAGCACCAGTAATAGCGGGGCAGATTTGTCATGAATAGGGGAGTAATATTTCATTTAAACATAGAAGCATGGAACTTGGCACATCATTTAAAATCATCTTAAAGAATAAATTTAGATAGGGAGCCACTTCAGATTTGACCTGGTTGAGCCATGGCAGCCATTTTCCAAAATGGCGGCTAATTTTCTCATTTTCCTGCTTCCTGTGAAGTGCCTATAGTTTGACTGTATGAAAACAGTGCTAATTATTCCTTCTACAGATCTAAAAAACATTTTCAATAGATTTGTGAATCAAACTAAGGAATTTTAGGGTGGCCAGGGTCCATTTTGTCAGAACTGTTGAAGAAAATGCAGCATTTTCGCGGTTTCCCATATTTTCGTGGGATCTCAATTGATATTTAATCAGACTACATATTTGAAATCCTTGCAAAAAGAGCTTTCAAATGAATGGTAGCATCAATAGTTTTCGTGAATTTTTTGTCAAGATTAAACTAAAACCGAAATCTTCAAAAAACATTTTATTTTCATTTTTTCCATTTTCATACCAAATTTTCGAAACCTATTGATGCGGGTATTCATTTGAAAGCTCTTTTTGCAAGGAATTCAAGAATTGGCGTAACCATGCGTAACCGCGAAATCCAGCATTTGAATCAATATTTCTACCAAAATGGTTTCTAAAAAGCCTCAAAATAGTCCAGGCTACAAAAAAATGTTATTGTAATGTACTGAATACCTAGAGAAGGAATAAAAAACACAATTTGCATGTATTATAATTGTAGGAACTACAAAGAAAGCAGCAAATGGAAGAATTGGCCGCCATTTTGGAAAATGGCTGCCAATAGCCACCTAAGCTGAATTTGAGGTGGCTCCCTATCCAAATATATTCATATAGATGTTTTTTAAGTGTGCGCCAAGTTTCATGCTTCTATGTATAAATGCACTATTTTTTTACATACCTGCCTCGCTATAATAACCCATATGTACGCCTATGTCATTGGGAAGTCAATAGACATATCAGGAAATCTGCTATCTTCTCACAATCAAATGTGCTGCTCTATACATCTGTCAATCCATCTACCACGACTAGCCAACCAACCGACTGCCAAATTCACCTCGTTCATAAATCAATCAATCATTCAGCTTTTGCAAATACATGTATCTAAAATGGAACCATGCCTTGGTTCAGTTCAAAAAATGTTGATGAATTCTTTCAGGACCAATGATAGTATTCATCACACACTCACAGGGTGACACCTCTATTGCAAAATGCCTATATTGAGTACGAGTCTGTGTGACAAATCGAACACAACGATAGTGAAATATTGCTGTAACACTATCAGTTGATCGCAAACTTTAATATCATTATCACAATATTATTTCATTTTTTTGATCCGTTGATCCATTGTTATCCCAACAGAAGATTCCGACCTACTGCCAACAATCCTTCGCTACATCCGCTTTGAAGCCCACCACGATGTTTCCTTAGATGTAACCACTGTTTGCATTGTGCTAGGAGCAACACTATTAACCCTATAGCTTGTTGGCCTTACTCCTCTGAGCCCTGGCCCCAGCCCCAGGCAAGGGTTTGTGTGTCTTCTTGTATTTATGAACCATCACTGTTTCCCAAACTTCTGGTGGCAGCGGGGTGGAAAAGAAAAGTGTACAGACTGCACTCCCTTGGAAGTGTCAGGTGATTGAAAGAACACACCAGGTTGCTGATATATGACAAGACTTGTTAGGCAGATACACTGTGGATAATTAGAGAGATAGATACATAGATAGATGGGTGGATGGATGGATAGGGGCTTTACGTCCTGTATTTTTGCACTTGGTAGGCTAATTAGGACAGGAGGAGGACACAGCAATGAGGTGAAGGATGATTGAAAAAGCCGTCAAACATTGGCCCAGGTGACCCGGCAAGAGCTGGATTCGAACCATGGACCCAGCGATTGGCAGCCAGCACACTACCGCTAGACCAACCCTCCCCCCCTGACAAATAGATGGACGGTAAGACAGCTGAAAAGATAGTGAGAAAGATAGATTGATTGACGAATGGACAGAAGACAGAAAGATTAATGGATACTCAGATAGAAATGTGGATATACAGAAAGGAAATGTTCGAATAAAACAAGTTGTCACATGTATGTATCTGGTTGACTCTTTCTATTACACAACACCAAACCACAGGGGTTTTTGCCACCAAACCTGTGTAAGTATAAGATGGTGTTGAGGCAAGGTTTCTAAAGAAATAGTTGCAATTAACACTATACCACCTCTAATCAAGTTCCATATCACTAATTCTCACCTGCACATTATTACCATTGTATATCATGTGGTCTCCACCTACCTTTTTCACCATAAATGGGCATTAAATTGCATAATGAAAACCATTAACGTGTCAAGTTGTTAAAATGAATTACGTTATAAATGCAAAAAGCAAAGATTAATGGCCAAAGAAAGAACATCGGTTACATGAAACGACAGGTACGTAACTAACTTCCAGTGACACCATTAGATACTCATTTTATCATCATTCTCTCTAATTATCACTCATCGTATCCTAAGGGTCAGATTTAGGTGAGGTGACATTTGCAGAGAAAGCTGATATTCTATCTTTCCTGTCTGTCCAGCCTTCCAGAATTAGCGACACGTTTCCGATTAGTCACACTAGCTTCCAGGAAGTCACAGAGTAATTGGAGTAAATACAACGCAAGGGGAAAAACAAGCGCAGACTCTGACTGAAGAAGAAGAAAGTTTTCTCTTTTAAAAAATGCTAATATATATTAGAAATGCTGAAACTTTTATGTTAATATATATAAACACATGTGACATTTAGTTCTTGTCCGCGTACATAATCCATGTCCTGGAAGCAATTTTTGGGCAAAAAGTCCGAAGAACCTCGTAGACATTTAACAACATGTTTGTTCGACCCAACGTAGAACTGGAGAAAAAAAGTAGATAGACATTTATGTTATTATTACGTGTGTTTGCATTTATAATATGGTATAAACTATTAAATGCAGCGACTACAGCATAACGATTTACACATTAGGCCACCCTTGCAAGCTGGTACTGAGGATGCACTAGGCAGAGAAAGAATAAAATAAACACCTTAAGTTCCCATTTAACCAGCCCGGACCGAGAATCAAACTCAGGCTACAGGTGACCAAGGTAACTGTCTAACTGAAAGATCTACTCATTCATTAACATGTGAAAGCATCAGGATTATGTGGATTGCTCTTTCTCTTTCTGTTCCTCAATTTAATGCAAGAAATAGTTTTAGAAGGTATACCACCAGGCAGATCATCTGAACCATAGAGCAAATACCATAACCCGTATATATTGATTTCAAGTTAAGTTGTAGATCTAACTTCAGCAGCCTGGACCGAGAATCAAACCCAGGCTGGAGGTGAGCAAGGTGGTAACTGAAAGATTATGTAGACCCTTCTTTCTCTTTTTTCTCATTCTGTTCATCAATTAACTTTCATTTGATCCATTTGATGCAAGAACTAGCTTTAGAAGGTATACCACCAGGCAGACCATGAGGCAGACTACATAAACTACATAAACCATTGAGCAAATACTATAACCCATATATCCATTTAAGTTGAAAATCCAGTAGCCTTGTATTGGCCCAGGTAACTGAAAGGAATAGGTAGACTTTCTTTCTCTTTTTCTCCTTCCGTTCATCAATTAACCTTGATTTAATCCATTTGATGCAAGAACTAGCTTTAGAAGGTATACCACCAGGCAGACCATGAGGCAGACTACATAAACCATAGAGCAAATACCATAACCCGTAAACCCATCACTGGATTGCTGTTTGCCCACCAAGGCTTGCACACTATAGATCTCCATACTTCTGTCAACATTTTTACAGAAACCCTTACTCATATTTACCCACCCTTATCCTGGTCATCCACAATCAAATAAAGCAAATGGGGCTTGACTCTGACAACCGACTTGAAGGCTAACATCACCTAACAGATTTTTTTATCTTGTTTTTTCTTTACGCGACTCATACTGAGCCCACAACCCTATTTTCCTCGTAAAATTCCAGAAACATAACCCCTCACTGGGTTGGTGTACAGCTGGGGTGCTGTGCGTACAACAAAGAACAGAGATGTATATACGCGACATGAACATACACACAAAAGATAGCAATGACAGCAAGCAAGATAGATAGAATGGTAGATAGATAGTTAAAGAAAGAGATAGATAGATAGATAGATGGATAGATAGATGGATGGATAGATAGACAGACAGACAGAGAGATAGACAGATAGATATTGACCATAGACAAACTAAATTATTTTCTCTTTTTTTTTTCCATACGTTCTTCACATCTCCGCCCGCACTAATCGTGACCTAAATTTATCACCCGGATCTCAATAAAGAGGTCGCCGAGACCAGTGTCCAGAAATTACTTGATACTCGATACTTTAATAGCAGCTTTCCAATGAGGTGACGTGAATGAACTTTACATTCAACAAAACACAATCTTACCACAAATCTGCATCAAAGTTATTGTATGAATTCATGCCTGTCCAACAGCACACAAGCTTGACAAATGCTGGTTCAAAATCTGTCTACTGACTATGCAGGCAGTTTGATGTACTGCGTCAGAAAAAAAGACAATAACAGGAATGAAAGGGCAATATGTATTGAGATGTCGTGTGAATATACCACCCGTTCAACTAAGCAATGAGAGTGTTCATAATTTTTGTACGCACTGTGTAGTGTGTACTTCCCATATACTTTACATTAAAATGCAGTAAAAGTAATAAAAAGACAGAACGAATATGTTTTGGCACAATGCGCATTTCCAACCTCACCATCTTAGGCCTCACAACAGTTGGTTTGAAGAAGTCTATGCATGGAGCGCACTGTGTACTTCCCACATACCTTTGATAAAAATTCAGTAAAAGTAATAAAAAGACAGGACGAATATGTATTGGCACAATGCGCATTGTCTGTGATGGAAGTGCTGGGAAAAATGGCGTCTCCTTGTGGTACTTCTGTGAAGAAGATGGCCCTGACTTCTGAGGAATACAAAGCTTTCAGAGAAAAGCCAAGTGCCTTATTATCTTACAGAATGATATAAGGGCAAAATGCATATTTCCCCAGGTTTATGATATGGTTTTGCACAAACTACATAACTGTAACACAAAAATTGGAGGAAAATAACAAGATCATAAAGGTCGTCTAATTACTCATTCCCTATAATGTTGTGGTTTACGTGTAATTAACACGTTCTTCATTAAAAGAGCCATCGATAAGACATTTTCTGGAATAGCAATGATACAAAATGTGTTATTACCAGTGCGACTCAATAGTAGGACGACATAAAATGTACACGGAGATGGATGGATGATTGGGACTTCCTGTCCTGTATCTATGCACTCGGTAGGCTAATTACGACAGGACGAGGGCACGGCAATGAGGTGAAGGATTATTGAAAAACAGCCATCCAACATAGGCCCAAGTGACCTGGCAAGAGCTGGATTCGAACCTTGGACCCAGTGATTGGCAGCCCAGCACGCTACCACCAGACCAAACACCCTCCCCCGTATACGGAGAAAAAATTTATTTCACAGTAAATATGTTGGTAATAATACCAGACCAATTCAGCACACAGACTCTTACAACGCCTACCATATGTTTGGATTGGATACTAAAGAGGTGGAGCACACTCCTATCCAAATCAAATACATTACAGTCAGATGGTACAGAGGAAATTCAATTTGCAACGAGAAGCTCAGGAAACGCGCCCTGAATACTAATGCCAACTGATGGAACGGTCATTCCTATGAAGTGCGAGATTGTGGGGGAGATGTACACAAGTTAAATTGAGTTGCAGATGTCCAAGAAGGGAGCTAGTTAGGAAGTATATGTTGTATACATAGACTGATACACACACAGTACCTTGCAAACTTTAAAGTAGACTAGCGAAGTTATGAGAACATCTGTTCGTAAACATGCAAACTTAATGCCAATTTGTTGAACTTAATTAAAAGAGGACTCCAAAATGAACAACCAAATACGAGAAAAATCGTCTCCGAACAGCTGATTGATTATTATTAGGACTGCTTCTTTAGTCAGTCAGCTATGAGATACTGAAGAACACTAGGGTTCGATTTCTTCATTCGGGAATAGTCTGCAGCTGTCTCGAATATTATAGAATTTGATTCATAATCTGACTATCAAAGCTTCACGGATGTGTGATTGTATTATCAAACCTACACAGCAAAGATAAGATTATTGATGATATATTAGTGGTAAGTAATGACTGGAAAGACAGGACTTTTGACTCTTTCAAATGTTCTATATATAGTCACAAATCCATGATGCAATGTACACCACTTATGGAGAATGTGATTGGTGTGGAAAAAGCATAAATCCTTTGAATCTCATCTCTGGAGTAGATCAGGGCACATCTAAGTGGACTGTAGCTCATGTGATCCATAAAAAGCAGTACAATAAATCCCTAAAAAGGCTTGATATGGAGTGTGGTATGGAATATACCTATCCCTCATTCCAGTCACTTCAAAGGAGTCAATACTAGATGCCTGGGATAACATCTCTCGATTCTAGAAGCAATCTATTCCATACCCAATATGACAACTCCCTTCACAAGTTTGACAGCATAGTCCTGCGGCATAAAACCATGCTAAAAGAAATAGAAGAGATGCAGGAGAAAAATGACCAAGACATTGTGGCTCTCTTATAAGCATGCTGCTTATTCGATCAGTTCCACAAAAGAAGGGAAAGAAACTGAAACGATACATTTGAGCATTGTTCAATGTTTATTATTGAATTTTAATTCAACTTACTAGTAAGCTGCTCTTTTCGAAATGTCAAAATATATTTAGAAATTATAAAACCTTTAACAATTGGAACACAGGTAGTTTCCACAATATTTTTCCTTACAAAATTCTACATAAACTAATTACAAAAGTATCACATGAAACACTGAGGGATAAAACATCCAATTTTGCTGAGATCTTACAATCAACATGCTCAATGCAGCACAGTAAGCGACAAAACCACCACATATATATAATATCTTATCCTTTTTTTCACTAAGAACTGCAATTCCACAAGTTCTTCGATGGATTGCTTTATTTTTCAACTCAAAAAGTTCTCCCTATATGGACGGTAGGCTCGCAGAAATTTTTCTGATTTTGTCATATTGTGCGGACATCGTATTGATCAGTGACAGGTCGCTGACAGCAGACTCCTATTTCAATGCTTTTGCTTAATCAAGAAAACAGTTTAGTCAATAAACCCAATTGCGGCTTCCTCATAACCATCCCCATAAATTCCACACTCATTTAATCTCATATTTACAACATCTACAATGACAGATCTATTAATGTCCTTCAAAGCAAATATTTCATCACTTTTTGTTGAGTGTATTCTTTATGGCTGACCTACTTTTATTTGTGATTTTTGTGACTTTTTAATGAAATGTACATTGTACCTCAAGGAAAAGGTGTGTTGTTGTAGATACTGAAGAAGTCTAATAGATCTCATCAATCTTAGAATCATAAATAGGAGTCATAAATTTGAGTCAAAAAGCATGAAGGCTTTATTATCACAACAGTGATCAATTTCCATCGGTGCAGGTTTCACGATCTTTCATTTGTGTGAATTTATGAGCCGAAGAGCACAGGTAGAAAGAAATACATGGTATCTCTGAGGGAGTTCATGACAATTGGTTTGGTAATCAGTAGCAACTACCTCACATCCACTATTGTCATTTATTACAATTTCCTTGAAGTGGTTTTCATTTTAATTCTACTTTCAGCTGCCATTATATTATGCATTCTCCACCTTTTTGCTCACCCTGATGAGGTAGATAAAAAGATCTAACTCTTGGGAACACCTTAGGATAGACTCCCGAGTGTTATCATCTCATGATTACGTCTGCCTGTTTTAGCCGCTCATGAAAGCTAATTCAACTTCTGAAAATATCATCGCGTCATTATGGCTGTCTTTAACTGGTGGGATATACAAGTGGACTAGTTAGCTTAAAATCAGGAGCATAGCGATAAAACACATAGCTTTCTACCTAGCGAAATAAATCAAGCCACTTATTACCCCAGATTTTATATCGCATAGCTAAGGATATCTAAGCTAGGGTCACTTACAGAATTATTTACTCTGAACCAAAACCTTGCAGTATGCAAGTTGTACACTTCCAAGTCCATTCTGAGCAACACCGCACCCGAGCCCTTCGCCATAATTAATGGACAACATAACGCAAGTTTTGGTTTAACCCCTTTGAGGGTAACCTTTACCCACTTTAGAAGTTTGTGGTTACCCCTCCTTGACCCGAAAACTTTTTACCCTCCGGATTCTTGTTTTCTTTTTTCACTGCATGACCGCTTCACTTCCCAGGCATTTATCACACCTGTGAGAAAGTAGTTCCGATCCATTTACTTACAAAGTAGTTCTCAGATTAATCCATTAACCCACTTGAGAAATTTTGAGAAACAATTCGCTTAATGGTGATTAATTTGTGCCATGACGCAACCATCTGTTATTCTTAAATCATAAATCTACCAAGGATTATAATTTCTTGTAGCGAATATTTGGCCCCGTTTCGGAATAGCAGTTTGCAAAATAATTTCTAATTTTGTAATTCTGATTATCCAATCTCAGCCTAATATTACTTTTAATTGAACAACATGTCACCTAAATTGCCTCAATTTCAATCTTAATTCCAATTAATTACATAATGTTTTCAATTTAATTTTTCTGCAGTAATAAGTAACAGGGCATCCTTCTCAGAATATCAGAAACTTATGAAACTCTTTCTTTATACATTGTAACTATACAGAATGGCAGCATTTGCTTTTTCTTCTCAAAATAACTTGATTTTGTTGTTTTTTGTCACTATCATATTGTATCTCTTTCTACTTGTGCCTCCGGGTAAGATGTGCTCAGTATGTAAGAAGTTGTCCAAGTCATTCACCTCAATTTCTTGGAGGACTAACAGGCGTACTGCTGCAGACTTCATCATCTTACGAACAAAAATTGTTAAGGCTGAAGGGGAGACTTTCATTGTATGTCTGTCCATCTTTTAAGCTGTACATCTAATTGTCATAGAAACATTTTTGCTAGGGGATCTGCACGACTCTTCGGCAGACATCCCAAATTTGAGAAGGGAATTGGCGAGTATCCTGCGACTCTTCACTGTGAAATCTGCTCTCAACTGAAATAAACCAAACCATTGCAGATCACCTTTTCAAGTTTCAAGTTTATTTGATCAAACGAACATTTGGCAGGCTGATATCTGAAAGGTGTATCAGCCTTTTAACCATCAATTTGATACAATACATTTCATAATTATAATTATAACAATTCAATTTTGCGACTCATCAAAGATAATCAGAGACACTCATTCTTGAGCCGCTGAGTCATACAATGTATCGAGCTTGACCATAGCCAGGAACCTTTACATTGATCACAATATATTACGATATAACGATACTTCTAACCAATACGAAGTACCTTGCCGTCACCATTATGGATATAGATCATGACCTCCAGAGTTAATGCAGGCCTGCAGGACATCACACTTCTGTGAAAAGTTACTTAAGCAATCCTGATATTGGATAAGGTAAATATCTAATGATTACAGCCAAATGGATCTACAGAAAAGATAATTAACTTATTAGTTAATGTATATTTCTACATTAGTCATGCAATCATGACTCACACTTTCTGCAGATGCATATTCTTGCTTAAATTACAAAGCCTTATTGTTATTTTTCCATGAGGTGGGTGAATGAACACAGAACAGGGATCATTGTATTAAGTAATTTAGTATTTACCAATGAATAACACAAACATTATATTTTTCATTCAGCAACATTTAAGCAGGAAGAAATTGTACACATGATTCAGGATTTACTTAATATTGGATGGATGGATGATTGGGGCTTTACATCCAGTATTTATGTACTTGGTAGGCTACTTAGAATAGGACTTCTGGAGGAGGGCACAGCAATGCGGTGAAGGATGATTGAAACAATCGCCCAACATTGCGATTTACTTCATGTACAATTATTGTAGTGATACTGTAACATACAGAGAACAGTCGCAATAACGGTTCGAACGTTCGAACGTCAGTGAAAAAATAACTAGAACCGGCTGAAACAAAAAGGAGGTCATTAAAAGCTGCCTCAAGGCCAGAATAAGGCTGTCTTGTCAACCTGTCAGCTCAGCTAGTGGAAGAGAAATAAATATGCTTAAAACCAGGAAATGATCCAATTAAGAAATTGCAACCACAAGCTACACTCAAACTTAAGAGGAGACCTCACTAAGGAATTGCTACACGTGAGCGATGAGGTTTACGCCAGCAAAAAAAAAAAACAACCAAAAAGAAAGATTGTGAGAATAGTATTAACAAGTTATGGGCTGCCACTCCTAAGGAATCATACACAAATCAAATCAACAGAAACGCTGTGGTTTTGACAGATATTACACAACTTGCAATCAGAAATTGACGTAATATTATATGTGAATGAATACTTTCATAGAATAGTTTTAACAAATTGTGAGGCTACTGTTATTGAATCATACACAAATCAATTCATCAAAACATTTGGGTCTTCACAGATATTACACAATACAACCCGCAATCAGAGATTAACGTAATCTCTGGATGAATAGTTGAATACCTTCGTAACACTATATTGAATTTTCCATAGTATTTTATAACTTCTTAATCTGTTGTCACTTCAACTTGTGAGCTTTCCACTAATTACAGCTCAAGGCAGCCACATGATGGATGGATGATTGGGGCTTTACGTCCTGTATTCATGCACTTGGTAGGCTAATTAGGACAGGAGGAGGACACGGCAATGAGGCAAAGGATGATTGAAACAGCCGTCCAACATAGTCCCAGGTGACCCGGCAAGAGCCGAATTCGAACCCAGGACCTAGCGATTGGCAGTCCAGCACGCTACCACTAGACCAACCCACCCCCCTTCAAGGCAGCCACAAGAGACAGATGCATGGGAACAGTGTTGGCGATCACTGTACGATAATGATGGAGATTGACGAGAAGACTGAAAGTCTGGCACATACCCTATTCTATCACGGATGTCCAGGGTCTATCAGCTGCCCCAGCATAGAACACTGGATAGAATCACAGGAAACACATCAAATGATCACAATGACACAATTTTCAGGCTATCTATCTATCTATCTATATATATATATCTATCTATCTATCTATCTATCTATCAATCTATCTATCTATCTATCTATCTATCTATCTATCTATCTATCTATCCATCTATCTATCTATCTATCTATCTACCTATCTACATACTATCCATCTATCTATCTATCTGCCTGCCTAGAAGACTAGCTGCTATTGATCTCGCCCTTCTGACTGAACTGATTGCATTCCTCAAGGTAATTCAAACTGATTATTTCACTTGACCAACATTAAACTAATAAAATCATAATAATAAATTTAGCTCAAATTATTGTACATGCACTATTTTAACGAAATTCTAAATAATAATTCAGAAACATTGTGAAATCAATCATAGTTCGTTAGTTTAATGATTTTAGATTGTTTTAGCATAATGCAATAATGAATTCGCATTACAAGTGGCTTATAGGAGCATATAATTAACTTAATTAGGATGTTCTAAGTACAATCAATTTTTGTTCTTTTTAATCAGTAGTGTCGAGTGACATGCAGTGTTATACAATATTTTTGAACATAGATTAATTTTCAATTCCAGCCTTTCTATTCTGCAACATGTGACCTTGAGGGCCAGAACATTACCCAACAATTCACCTAGTCATCCCGTGGATCACCAAACTCAAGAAGCATTGTGAACCTAAGCCTGAAGACCTGCCTGAGATACAGTCTTTGAAGAGCACAGCTCAATTCTTCTTAGAGGTAAATTGTCTATTAATATCACATAAATAACTTTGCTGTAACTTTTAAAGGTTAAATAATAATCAGAAAAAAAGTGGCTATTGCCTCATAGAGGGCACTGAATGGCAGCATGGGTGTAAATTAAATATACTATTAATAATTCATGTTAGTATACTGTACTGCCGAAAATCGACTTAAGTAAGTACTGTGTAATGGCTTCAGTTATTAACAGCTATTCATGTTGGTTTTAAATTAACCATTTGTACATATTTCAATGATTACTGAACTTAACAGCGCTATGATGGCACATGAAAAATCATATCTGATTTGTTTAAACTTATTGTTGATTAATTTCTTTCAGGATAAATTGAAGCCCCATCTCCATAACAAGCTAGCAGTTTTTCGAAACCCCCGACAGAATCAATGAAAATCCTTAGTGAAGAAGAAAAACAAGAAGTGACTGATTATGTTAACGACCATCTTGATCAACAGCCCCTCAAGCCTCGCAATCGTGATGAAACAGAACCTGCCTCCAAACGACGTAGAGTTGACAGCATGATTGAGTTTGATGACGATTTTGATAATGACAATTCAATTAGTGACTCTAAAATTGAGGCTTATGTATCCACCAAAATTACTCAGTCATGCTCTGACATTCTTGCGTGGTGAAAGTAAATGCCCAGCAATTCTCTGGATTGGCCATCCTTCCTCTGAGCACTTGAGGAGTGATGACAACAAGTGCTGCCAGTGAGAGAAAATTCAGCTTGGCTGGCCATGTTGTGTCCGAAAGAAGAACTAGACTACATCCGGCATCAGTTAACAACATTTTATTCATGAACAGTGCTCTGAGAAAATAATCATCTGGCTAATTGCACTCCAAAACTGGCAAAAGACACTATGTGATATCATATTGACACATGATTTTTATTTAAATGGACTTTATTGATCTTTCTAATTTAAATGGACTGTTTTGATATTTTTAATTTGAACTGATTGATATTTGATGGAATACTAAGTCTTGTAGAACCTGGTCTGCATAATTTTAAGTATTGTGATATCTGGATATGTGTGGTGTATCCTTTTTTGAAGTATCATGCATTTACTAATAAATCTGGATCAACTGTTTTTCATTTCTTTTCTGATTTCTTATTGTCAAAGTGTTGCGGGCAGTAAGCTGCGGGCGCGGGTACCCGCTGATGCCCGCATGTGGGCACGGGGCGGGCGCGGGCAAATTATCCTGCGGGCGCGGGCAGTGTCCTGCGGGTGCGGGCAGAGGCTGCGGGCGCGGGGCGGGCGCGGGCAGGTTAGTGCGGGTGCGGGGCGGTCGCGGGCAGGAAAAAGGTGCCCGCGCAGATCTCTACTGCCTACCTACCAACCTACACTGTATCTACCAATCTATCTATTTAACAGTTTTAGTTTTCTAACAAGCTCATCTGGCACTACTACTCAGAAGATGCTGTAGCGATTAAACTGACTTAATGAATAATTTAGCCCATGAGTAAGCATGTCATGAGCAGATAACCTTCCCAAGCAAGATACATCATTAGCAAAGATTAACATGTAAACTGGAGAAACAAGGAATGAGATGGGGAACAGGTGTGGGGCACTAGTTGGGTGTGGGGTCAATATGTGAGGTCCAATTGTGGGGTCCTGCTAAGGGCTGTCTAATAGTTACAGAGACTGGAAGCAGGGTTGATTTAATTAACATTTAGAGGTATGATTTCACTTTAAGATATACAACATTAATATTATAACTATGTAAACTTAATCCTGACATTTAGAGATCCATGTTGGTTAGTTTATGAGACTTAACCAATAAACATTTTAAAAAGTTCCTTTTTTCATTTGGGGAGTATGTAAATCACAGTTTGGGTTTGTGTGGTTATGATACATTGTTCTTTCGGTGACTTTGTTTTTCGGAGTGAGATATGTTTTAAAAATAATACTTACCTTTTTTCCAGCTATAATGCTTTAGGCTTCTGTAGTTAGGAGGTGCTGAAACAGCCATCACGGCCCCTTGGAGCAAGACGTTTGGCGCATTTGCTGGATTATTTGAGGATATGTGATGAGGAGACTGAGAATCTGCTACGCGTCAATGGCAGAGTCGGTATTCAAATTGTATGCTATTTGGCTGTATTTGCACAAAAAAAGTATTGTACACCCGTTCTATACCGGGCTATGATTGAGCCTTAGACTGTGTTAATCCGGTGTCACCTGCTTTGACGTAGAACATTAAACCGAGACAAGAAAATACCCACAGAACATAGACATAGTTCTCCATAAATAATTGAATATCATCCCCTTTGTGATAAACAACTGTCAGATTGAATAGTGATCATTAAATCTTGAATTAAAGGCAATTAGTATCAATTCCTGAAGTTATTACCACTGAAATGGATAATCCAAAATTTCTAATTAGCACATTATGAAATTTAATGAAACCAGAAGGTCATTGACAATAAGTCAATCACTTGGGGAAAATTAACTGAGAAAGACATACAGACAGATAGATTTGTTATGTCCTTATGTTTATCATCCAGAAGCCACCATAATACAGTTTCTAGAGATGACAACATAAAATATCGTTAACGTTACTGAAGACTAAATGGTAGTGCAATTAACCGTCATCTGAGGACCTGAAAGCTCCATCCTCATTTGGAAGGGATGCACTCAAATATTCTTTGATAGATAGATAGATAGATAAGATACATGGACAGATAGACAGATAGACAGATAGACAGATAGATACTGATCAACATCTGTTATTTATAATGCTTGTTGATAACAAAGCGGGGAATAAAATACAAAAGAAATATGATTCATATATGAGAATACAGCAACGAACCAAATGGAAATTCATATTTAAGAGTATCGCACAATACAATACCATCTCTTCGGGTTCGCCTCTCCGTCGGACACTGGACACACCCTTGAGATGACAGGAGAACCTCACTAGACAGTGGCTTGGCTGAGATGTAGATTGCAGATTGTGGCTGTCATGTGTCTTTGTTGACCAGACAAGCCTGTCATTGCACCAGACAACTCTAATTTAAAAACACTCACTGATGTCTCTCAGCCATATTTCAGAGTCCTTCGAAACACTTCTCTGCCAGAAACAAGCCATACGATACGATATGATAAACTGACACCGCGACTCAGCGAGTGGCAGACAAACCATGTACATTTTTTATTTACTCTCAGTCATGCACTGCAATGCAGGCACGAAATTTGTTGTGTGCCTTCCACAATGATACAGCTACAACATGGTTGCCTTGACAGTGGAAGAAGATTGGAAAATTTCAACATTTTATGATAACTAAAACGACTAAAATAAGTATTTGTTCCCCTGACAATTTTTCATTTTGAATTAACCACCATGTATTTATGGGAGAACTTTAAAAGTGTTGACCTCACATTCATTTTATCACGTCAATTCAATTTTTCAAACAGCCAGCATATATTTAAGTGCGGCAATATTAAAAGCGTCTTTAGAATGAGAGAAATATGGGACAACCTGAGCTACTCCCAAATATGAGAATACATTCTATTGGACACCGGCCAGTACCACATTAGAGTCCTTTGTATGGCCATCTAAAAGCGAGAGACATGCACAATATCTAGGTGGCCTCCCAGGTCAGTGCCTCATTTGCAATAACCATACAAATGTGCATTGCTTTGGAAGAGGAGATGAGGTCTAGAAATAGATGAGAATAGGCAGCTACCAGCTTATTGTCAATTTGTGTTATCATTTTTTTTTCCACTTTAATGTCACAAAAATGTCAGTGATACATACATATAGATAGATAGATAGATAGATAGATAGATAGATAGATAGATAGATAGATTGATAGACAACATATTTACCGTCTTCGACTTTAAACATATCTACCATCTTATACATCAATCTACCTACCTGCCTACCTACCTATCAATAGATAGATAGATAGATGGATGGATGGATGGAGATAGATAGATACACTCTAAAAATAGTGTTTAGAGTCTAAACATAATCCTAAACGCATTTCATGTCCCACTTTTTTCACGCGTTTAGATCTTAAACATGTGATAAATTGAAGTGTTTAGGTCAATATGTGTTTAGAAATCTATACATGTTTAGCATGAGAACACATTCAACATGTTTAGACTTGGAACACATTAGTCACGTTCAAATTCATTTGGCGTTTAGGATTTGGGGTTTAGGTTTGGCATTTAGGTTTTAGGGTTCAGTTTTGGTGTTTAGGTTTTGGTGTTTAGGTTACTGGGAATTGAATTGAGGGTATTTTTGATGAAATTTTATTGAAGCCATCTGGAACAGATTACAACACATCAGAAATAATTACAGAAAATAAACTGTTGAATTTATGCATTATTAAAGTAGTCAATATGTGACAAAATATTTTGGATCCTCATGGCATCGGCACAAATCAAGCCTCCATTGGTGTCTTCTATAGTAGAGGGAGTCTTCGGGTTTGTTGACAGTTCAGTTCTCCAGATCCACAATCTGCAATCACAAACAGGTAATGCAAAAGCGCCTTTTGAGAAACAAAATAAAACCAATTATAAAGTTCAGAAATTTAAAATAGACGCAACTTTTAAAAAAATGCATTAGTCAGACTTAGCTTCTTCACACAAGTAACTGAAGATAAAGTTAGAGAAGGAAGAGAAAGAGGAGAATGAGGAGAATGAGGAGAATGAGGTCAAAGAGGAGGAAGAAATAGGAGACAGAAAGACAGATAGAATGAAACTAAAAGAGAAAGAAAGAAAGAAAGACAGAAAGAGTGAAAGAGGTGAAAGATGTTAAGGAGAAGAAAGAGATGAAAGAAAGGGGGAACGAAAAAAAATATGAAGAGGAGAAAGGGGAGAAATAAGAGAAATAGGAGAAAGAAAGAAAGAGGTGAAAGAGAGAACAAGGAGATAGAGAAAGAGGTGAAAGAGGAGAAAGAAAGAAAAGCAGAAGGAAGAGAGAAAGAGGAGAAAGAGAAGAAAGAGAGAAAGGGAAGAAAGAAAGATAAAAAAATATATATGAAGAGGAGAAAGGGGAGAAGAGGAGAATGGTGAGAACGGGAAGAAAGAAGAGAAATAGGAGAAAGAAAGGAAGGAATAAAGAGGTCAAAGAGAGAACGAGGAGATAAAGAGGTGAAAAAGAGAAAGAGGAGAAAGAGGAGAAGGAAAGAGGAGAAGGAAAGAGGAGAAGGAAAGAGAGAGGGAAAGGAGAAAAACATGAAGAGGAGAAAGAGGAGAAAGAGGAGAAAGAGGAGAAAGAGGAGAAAGAAAGGAAGAAAGAAAGAAGAAAATGGTCAAAGAGAGAATGAGGAGAAAGAAAGAGGTGAAAGAGAATAAGAGGAGAAAGTAGGAAAGAGGTGAAAGAGGAGAAGGAAAGAGGAGAATGAAAGAGAGAAGGAAAGAGAGAAGAAAAGAGAGAAGGAAAGAAAGAAGGAAAGAGAGAAGGAAAGAGAGAAGGAAAGAGAGAAGGAAAGAGAGAAGGAAAGAGAGAAGGAAAGAGAGAGAGAGTGGAAGGGAAGAAAGGGGTGAAGGAGAGAAAGAGGTGAAAAAGAGAAAGAGGTAAAGAAGAGAAAGAGGTGAAAAAGAGAAAGAGGTGGAAGAGGCAAAAGAGAAAAAGATGAGAAAGATGAGAAAGACTGACAGAAGGAGAGAAAGGGGTGAAAGTGAGGAAAGAGGAGAAAGAGGAGAAAGAGAGACAGGTAGACTGATAGAGTGGTCCCTGTGTTACATAATACACACCTTTAATGTAAGCCTATTCTCAATTCATGGTTCAGTCCTAAAATATTACGGACAAAATGCAACAGTTCTAAATGGCTGACCTCTACTGAATGGGTTGTTACCAGGCTACAGTAGCCTGCTTTCGTTGCGAGCGTAAAGCTTCAAAGCAGACTGTCAGTCCGATTTTTCGCAAGAAATGACTTCGCAACTTATGACCTCATGTTTTGTACCCCTAAAACAGTGAAAATACACAATGGATGTGTAGATATTATAAACTTATCACATAAGTAAAACTGACAGATAGTGGGGAAAAAGAGAGTGAGATAGATAGGTAGACAGATAGGTAGACAGATAGGTAGACAGATAGGTAGACAGACAGGTAGACAGATAGGTAGACAGACAGGTAGACAGATGTAGGTAGGTAGACAGATAGGTAGATAGATAGGTAGATAGACAGCTATGGGTGGATACTTGTTGCCATTTCACTTACACTTGGCTGCATTTCTTTCTTGTTAATCTGAAAAAATAAGTAAATCAATTAGTTCAGGTAAAATTGTGTCATTGAAATTTATAATTTAATTTATAATTCACGTGAATTACTGAAAAATACTTACTCTTTAAACGTGTCCTGTTGACAGTGCAACATCCCGAAGCAAAATGACAAAATTGTATGGAATTCAAGCCTGAGCACTCAACCGTGCGGTTTTTAATTAACCCTAAATTGATGTATGCATAAATTCGGGTTTTAATTAGGGTATATTGAGTGCTATTGTGGTTTAATTGACTCTAATCTCCAATCTGTAAACTATATTGAGATATTAATTCTTGTAAATTCAATTTGAAGGCATGTGGACATAAATTAGCATTGCATTTGTATTAGAATTTGCCATGTTACACACGTACATCTTTGATGCATGTAAACAATATTTATCATATATAGGGCCTGATAAAGTTATTCCAATACAACCTCTTTTTTATTTATGTGCAGAAATACAAATTTAGTGTCAACAATTAAGAATATATAAAGTCAAAGGACATTCTAAAAAGATATTTAAAGCTAGTAAGGCCGATTCAAAGTAAAAATTAAACTTACAGGCAGATCATGAACTGATACATTTTTATGATTTTATAAAATTCCAATAAACAAAATTGTGTGTATTGTAGAATTATGTGAGTTTAATTTATTGTATAACTTAATAATACTTAAGGAGAACCCTGAAATACCTCATTTGTAAACAAAACACAGTTTTTTACGGCTTTAAAGGCAATTTGTTGACGTACTTGAAGACTTGAAGTAGATTAATTTCTTAACTTTATCAGTCAGAATACGTCGACTATGGCTGAAATGCCTATATAACTTATATAGACCTTCCATTGAAAAGCTCTAACAATTAAATTAACCTCATTCATACCAGAGAACTGGCAGAGATAAGTGACTTCTAAAATTAAGACCCTATGAAATTAATTAGGCCTATACCCTTTGTTAAATTTTACAGTTGGCCTAACTGTTGCTTAAATGAACTTATTAAGTTATTGTTATCATTCCCCCTTTCAGTTCTCACAAATCAACGTGTCCTTCAGAATTCTAATAACAAAAGCATATTATCTTAAAATCAGATAAAGTCAATCTGACAATCTTTTATCTTATGAGTTTATTCAGTTAACAAATTATCTAGTTATCGTCTAATTAAGTTATATACAGATACAGATACAGATAAATTGGTGGAATTCTCATATGATTATCCATACCAAATGAGTGAAGTTATGCCGAATTATTGGTAGTGAATTTATAGAGGGAAATGTTCCAACGTCAATGGTCGATATACTTAATTTAATTATAATTTCAAGAAATTTTTATCTTATTGACCTAATACCTACTCAGTTTATAAATAGACGACGGTGGCACAGAGCAGCCGATCGCTAAAATTAAAAATCATAAACTATAGCTATCCATCTCTTCACCAATCAATCAATCAATCAATCGATCAATCTATCAACCATCATACATCCATGCGCCAACAACCAACCAATCAATCTGTCTGTCTATCTATCTATCTGTCTATCTGTCTATCTATCTATCTATCTATCTATCTATCTATCTATCTATCTATCTATCTATCTTTCGAACCTATGTAAATTGAAAAAAAATTAACGTGCAAGCACTTTAACAGCTGCTTGTAGATAGACTTAGTATCTATCTATCTATCTATCTATCTATCTATCTATCTATCTACATGTATATCCTGCCTCCCATCTATCTATCTATCTACAATACATTTATATCCATTTTGGTTTCGTAAATAAAATGTTTTATGTCACAGAAGTTTACCAAAAGTTGATGGAAGCAAGATAATATTCTATTGAGACTTTATACTAAGTTTCAAAGGGATAGGGGAAATAGTGTGACCTCCTATATGGTCAGAAGCTTACCGAAAATGCCTCCTGTTATACAGGCTGCAAGCAGCTGTAACAAGCAGCTGTAAAAATCATTCAGCGAAAATGTTAAAAACCTACACGGTCAAGGGGTGACTGAGGGAGGGGGGGGGGTCCTCCCGGGGATCTACTACAGGATAAGATAACTAATGTGTCGGAGAGATTTTCTTGTCCATTGTTAAATATCACACATTTCAAATGATTAAAAATGAAAATTCACTGAGAATTAGGTAATTCACTGAGTGTGATAATTGTTTAAAATAGCTCTTGTAAGTCAAGCAGTTTCTGAAGTTATGCTGAATTAGTAATTGTGTGAAGAAAAAAAATATATCCCGTTCGAATTGCATAATTATACACTGATTGAATAGTTGCATAAGCATGCATTATAAATAATTGCTTTGTTCCAATAAATGGGACAGTGCAATGTGTAATACGATAAATGCGAATAAATATATGAAATCTTTTTATACACAGTAAACCTAAACTAATGTATTGATATCAGTCAGACAGTTAACCAATTAATACCCTGGTACTTTAGTAATCAGGGAATTACACTTTTCCGTTCAGGGGGCTCAAATTCTAAGATTATCTTTTTTTATCTATCTATCTATCTATCTATCTATCTATCTATCTATCTATCTATCTATCTATCTATCTATCTATCTATCTATCTATCTATCTATCTATATCTCTGTCTACCTCTATCTATCTCTATCCACCTGTATCTATCTCTATCTATCTCTGGATACTAAAAGATGATACAAGTTTGGCCTTGAATCCCTTGATCCGAAGTTCATTTTTACGAAATACCTTAATGATTGGAACTAATGGATGTCAAGTAAGAAGTAGGGAAACCTAGCATTTGAATAAGGAAGGTACCATGGTAATGGATTTTTTGAAAATATGTCTGTTGCAATAAGTTCATGGTAATTCCATCACTTTTCACTAATCAACCATGACTAATTAAACCGTGAAGTGCTTCTGAATTCGTTTTTAAATAAAGAATTCGTATAATTATCTGTATTATCAGTACATTAATTGAATATTGCATAATCAGGCAATATTGCATCATTAATTGATAAGATAAGTATATGTGACAAAAAGGAATAATTACAAAGTAAAATGAGAGCAATTGTTGTAAGATACAAACTGATTTTTTCATGAATGTCTATCAGTCAATATGACTCAACTGATCATTTATGATTCAACAATGATTGTGAATTCCTCCAATACCTGATAAAATTGTATACACACATTTTAGTTTAAACGCACTGATCACGTTTGGAAGTTAAACATGTTGACCATTTCAAGGTATAATTCTAAACATGTTTAGGAATTACACACAATACTCAACATGTGACGCATCTAAACATGTGAAATTGAGTTAGTGTTAAGGAAGTAAACACAATCTGAAACATGTTTAGTGTTGAAACATGTTTACAAGTGTTTACAACCTAAACACTGTTTTTACAGTGTAGATAGATAGATAGATAGATAGATAGATAGATAGATAGATAGATAGATATCATATTTACCGTCTTCGACTTTAAACATATCCACCATCTTTATACATCAATCTACCTACCTGCCTACCTACCTATCAATCTATATATAAATCTATCTATTATCTATCAGTCTATCTATCAGTCTATCTATCAGTCTATCTATCAGTCTATCTATCAGTCTATCTATCAGTCTATCTATCAGTCCATCTATCAGTTTATCTATCGGTCTATCTATCTATTATGTATTATCTTTGTGTTATCAATCTATTCTATATCAGTCTCTGTATCAGTCTATCTTACTATTTTAACTCAAAGAGGCAATTGTAGCAAATGACTGGTCTTGCAACATTGTAGACGCCTACACCATCCATCCATTATCAGTGGATAATGCAATGCAAAATCAAACATGCATTAATTAAAAGGAGCTGTTCATACAATCATTAGCATAGACCGTAATTAAATCAATGTGGGTGTTCCAAACTCTTTAAATAGTGAGCAAGCAAAAGCACTTTGTACGAGAACTTTTGGAAGCAATTAATTTCCAGAAGCAAATAAATTTCCCAATATATTGCATGGAGCAGCATGGAGCCAGGATGCATTCCACATTCAAACGAGTCTCCCAAATGTTATCAAGTACTGAACAGCAGTGAAAAACTACAAGCCAGGGAATCATAATGATAACATTCATGATTCTATTTATATTTCATTATCAACATGTTGAGTGCATTCCCCATGCATCCATAAGCATGCACAATGCTACAATTGCTACATCAATCTCACTGGTATGGCAATTTCCATGTAGTGGAAAGGCAGTAGCAATGACATGTTTTCATTAAGACTTATAATTCAGGCCAAACAGTGAGGATACTAGACTGTTGGAGATGCCCTATTGCCTCTGTAGCACCCCTTTTTGAATAATAACTACAATCTATGTAGCAGTAGCAGTAATAGTACAGTATGCAACACAGTGTCGAATACACTCAACCTGGATGTACCTCATAGTATCCCTGCAATTATGTACTGCTGGCTCTCCATGAGAAGTGAATATAATAAAGTGAAATGTGAATAAAAATCATACAACCATACTAACCGCAAAGTTTCCTTGGATTGTGAAGTCATGAACTCAAACTCCTCATTGTAGAGACTATGCTACATGTCTTACTGAAAATATGAAGTCTTTGGGAGCACATAGAAAATTTGTTGGGTTAGAGTGGATTCCAGCAGAGAGCAGAGAGAAGCAAATTTTTTCTGATCAGCTGTTTTGATTCTCTCTCTTTCTGCACCAATGTGCAGCACATTGGGCTAATTTAGAGTCAGGGTCATGACAATTAAGCAAAGGGTGTCTGAAACAGTCTCATTAAATTTAACCCGTTTGTAAATGTCAATATATATATCAAATATTCTGACACAAAATGTTTTCACCGATTAAGAGAAAACTTTAGAATACCTCGGAAACATAGTACGAACATTTCAAATTCAGTTGCATAAATCTGAAAAACACAATATCAGGTCTTTTATGTTGTAGAACAGCATTATAGACAAAAAGAACATTAATTCACAAGAATCGTAAATCTGTCCATCGTTACAAGAGAAACAGTTGGGAAAAAGGCTTCAACATTTCACCAAGCTGGTTCAAATGGTGACGATAAATTCAAATTCCTTTGAATGGGCTCAGTCGATCACAACATTTGAGAGTCCAGAAACTTACGAGCCAACATGATCAAAACCAAACTGAACTTACAAACATCTAGCACAAACAACTTGTGAACGCCTTCAAGTGAATCGAAACACTAGCAAATTGCTAAAGCCGCTCAGTAAGGTAATATTTCAAATGAGGAATGTATGGAGTACATTGGTTGCGCTATCAACAGACTTGTTTCGCTTCATAAACCCAAGGGAACAAGACTTTCAAAGCACATTAGGGAGATGGGTGCTACTCATGCAAGAGGCTTGTAGAGCCACTCTGATAGATGTTAAAGGGAATTCACAAAAGAATTAAGGAGAGTAACTTTTTTGTCTGGAACTCGTACAACCCTGAATAGGCTGAAACACCCAGTAAAACTGAAGAGATTTTTTAAACGTTTGTACGTAAAACTGAAGCTGCTGATTTTACAGCACAGTAGTGTCTGATAAGGTTGTATTCGCCAAACAAAATCGCTGCTATGACTTTTGAAAAGTACGATACAGACAAGAAACGCTTTAAACAATTTTCCAATACTGGTACTCAATTTCACAAGAGTAACAAGACAACTTTCACCAAGATTACTTTTGTCAATGTTCCTCTCTTGAAACTGATAATACTTTAAACTTAGCAATTTTCTAAACTTGTGTTCCTTTTCTTTTCCAGAATATCACATCAAACCTAAAATGAAGTAGTTCAATCAAGCAAGGAAAAGAAGACCAACTTCAAGTGGTAAGTAATTTGACTTTTGAACTGCTACACAATATATATATAACTGGAAGTCTGGCACTTCATGTCATATACAGTCAACATCATCCTCATCAGGACATATATGTAATTCTTTTACTTAGGCCAGACAAAACTAATTTTTAGCTTCTTGGGGCTGCCAAAACAACAGATTTTAACTAATTGATTGACACATAAAAATCTAGATTACTGCCTCTTTTCGTCTTATTGAGCGACCTTAGAAAAGTGTCGTAAGAAGATTCGACAAAATCCGAGAAGCTAAATGTTAATTATGCCTGGCCTTATATATTTGTTTCATATTTGTCCATATGCTGTAATACAGCTGTATGTGTGCATACATCAATGTTCCTAAAACCTCATAGAAATGATAGAAGGGATCTCTAAACATGGTGATGTGTCTACCCGATAAAAGTGCCGATACAGTATTGTTGCACTATGGCAATAGAAGTATCACATACAAACAGATAGCGATTGATTTAGATGCATATTGATGACTGGCATATGGCATCAACACTGTAAACATGTTACTGTAAAACTGTACACTGTAACCGAAAAAGCTTATGTGCAATATTGCTTTAAAATTGTTTGAAAATAGGAGGACTTTTCGGCTGTCTTATGCGTCCAGTGCCTAATAACAATTGATGAGGATCAATTTGCTGTGCGAGAAAGCGACATCCAATGATAATATAATTTTTTCTAAAAGTTGTAATTTTTAGAAATACTCTGGCCAACTTATCATCTCATTACATGTTTACATCTTTAAAATATACATCGTTTAGTCTCGAACAAAAAATTTAACTCATTTACGACGTCAAGGGCAACGATTTTACCAAACCATCCTGAATAAATTGAGAAAAGCCTCAGATGTCTTCCCAGACATTAACTCCACTGCTATCAATCAGAAAATACTTAACTTCACTCACCTTTTTGTCAGAAATCAGAGATGTGAATTTTTCAAAACTTTACTTCAGCCTCCTCTGAACTTTACTTCTGCATTCATGTCCATAAAATGATGCGGATCCCACCAAGAAGACATTTGCAGTGTCAAATTAGTAAAGGACTAGCTTTTAGATGCGCAACACAAAAATTAGTCTCACACAGACTAGTTCTTATGCATATGTTGATTTTTAAGTTTACAGCCCTTATCGAACAGCAATCACAAATCGTACAACTAACATTGGCACATTTACAGTGCTGATGCTAAGATTCAAGGTCACATGTGCAGACCCAAGGTGATGGGAATGATAGCACAACTGATGCAGGTGATTATCAGATATAGGATCATACAGCTAATTGTGTTAAAAGGCCCCCAATCCCAATGGGCCAAGCCAGGCATGTAGGGCAAATGACACATGTATACTTAGCATGGCCATTCTATAGATATTGTGGTATTGTCAACATATCATGCAGTATTGCTAATGCTTGGTGTACATGCAATTCAGATTTGATGTTCACATTTATGCTGCTTTACATCATGCTGGCTTGTAAGGATGGACTGATAAGGTACAGACTGGGGAGACTTGCTCAAAACATGATTTTAATCATAAGTTGAGTAAAATCATAAACATTTGAATGGAATGTTTAGCCCCATATATCTCTTCTATGCACATACATGCACAACATTATTTCTAATTCTCATCTGGAAATTCCCAGATCTCATGCATGGCTGATAGCCTTGTTGAGACAAGAGGGCTTTTACCCTAAGCCTTAACTTAAGTATCATTTACCACATATTCAAACTCTATCGACATCTCAGAAGATACTCTTCAATCAGCATATTTAATATTGCCAATCCAGAGTCATTTGCTGTTTGCATATCATTACAATTACATCAACCTATTTTAATATCTGCCACAACATAGAAAATGTCTCATACAACTTCAACAAAATAGAGAATGTTTCCTACAACTCCCACTAATTAGAGAATGTCTCCAACAACTTCCACATATCAACTATTATAGAATATCACCAACAAATTCCACCAAATAATAGAATGTCTCCAATAACTCCCACTAACTCCCATTAATTAAAGAATAACAACTCCCAGTAAGTAGTCTCCTACAACTCTCATCCCACTAAGGAGAGAATATCTCCTACAACTCCCACTAATCAGAGAATGTCTACAACAACTCACGCTAATTAGGGAATGTCTCCTAGAACAACCACTAATTAAGAGAATGTGTCCATCAACAGACACTTATTAGAGAATGTCTCCTACAACTCCCATTAATAAGACAATTTTAAACATCTCCCACAACTAGAGCTCCTACAGTCACAATTGGTCACTGAATGGTCAGTTTCTCAGGTCAAATTACACAGCATAATTGATCAACACAATCCCTGCCGGGTATAAGATGCAAAAATCATGGGTCACATGCTCACACTTGCAACAGCTAAAAACTCCTCCCCGAGCCATGCCACTCACCTAAACTGTCCACCTATCCTTATTTATCTATCCTCTCCTTCTGATAACAGCAAATAACTGTGAAACAGCTCCCTTATTTACGTTTTCTGCCTCTACTGTTTTTCCCCACCAGGGGCGCATGCGTCTCCAGCGTAGTTCCGCTATTGCTCATGTTTAGGACTGGCGCCACCGTCTGCCTTCCCGCCAAAAACATCCACACACTTCACTTGACTGTACCTTACACCAATACATATGGCAGTGCATTTGTAACTTCAAATTCCTCTACCACCAATCTTAACTTCTTAACTTATATTACAATTATTACTCAAATGATATTTCAAATGCTCAGCATGCAACACGGGGCCAGATGCACATGCAGGTAGAGTAGAGGGGGGGGGGGTAATTATTCGCCATTATAGTCCTGCCCCAAATCATGGGTAAATCTAGTCTATGATAATATTCTCTGCAAGTCAAGGTTATATCAAATTGATACAAATACCATAAGCATGCAGCTTCCCCACTTCCATGTGCATGTACAGTTGCACATGCTTCAGCATTGCACCTGCTGGCAAATCACAGATATGGCTCATATAATGAAGTTCAGCGATTCAACACATTTCTATGACGTGATATTTAACTCGAGATTTCAGGTATCATATTACAGATACTTTCCAGATATCTTGAAGCCACAGAATTCCATAGGTGCAGTACAATATTACATGTACCTCAGTGACCTGAGTTATAACTCTCGAATAGTTCAATTAATCTATGAATAAATCTGTCCATAGTCAGATAATAAACTGCATATATTTAAACCAACAGTTAGTCAACAGTCAGCCATCAGCCAGTCAGAAGTCAGTCAGTGAGACAGTCAGGAGTCAGTCAGCCAGCCAGCTAGCAAGTAAGCCAGACAGTTTGTCAATCCACCCACACATCTATCAAAAATGTTTGATGTCCCAATTGAAAATTTATATGAAATTCATAGTCACAGTAAATGGAAGTAATATCACACTGTAACATGGGCCTTGGTGGCTTTCAATGCACATAAATTTGTCTATTGATATCAAACGATGCATACATTAAACCCTAAACAGAAAAAAAATGTTTGAAAAAGCAACCGAGTACCAATTTTACACATGCCTCCAATCATAAACATCACAAAATAATGGCAAAATCTGATCCATATTGAGACAGATATCTCATTCATCTTCAGTGAATGCATTTTAATGGGGCAACAGCGAGTAAAAATTATCTAACGTTGTGAAAAACTGATGTCTGGCTTGGCAAGAGTACACGCGATACATCATGTAAAAATCTCATCAATGCAAAAACATAGCCGGGGAATATTCATCACAAGTGGCATCCACATTTGTAAAGCTTAAGAGCTGCAAAATTGGTTTCAGGTTGGTTTAAATTGCCAGCCAGAGAATTATTGCACGAAGTCGGGCAATGAAACCAAACAGACAAGCTCGTCAGCAGAGGACATTAGTTTCAAGAGGGGCAGAAAAAATTGGAATGGTGTTGGAGCTCAGCTGAGTGCCAGTGGTCCAATGTAAAGAGTAGTTTGTGCACATCCCTTGAAACGCTCATTCATTTGGAATGAAATTTAGGCTAATATTGAGAGGATTTATAACAGATTGGCAGGAATACAAGCAGATATCAATCATATTTTGACCTTTTGTGAGCGACGAATGCACATGAAACATAAGCATCAAACCATCAGTTTCGCATACTGTATGTCGAGTCCTTGGGCTTCCAATCGCTGGGTCCCAGGTTCGATACCAGCTCTGGCCTGGACCAATGATGTATTACAATTTCAATGTTTCAATCGTGATTAATCTCGTCGTTACGTCTTCCTCCTTGCCATATTATTAGCCTGATGCATGATAAGCCTACAAGATATAAATCACCAACCGTCCGTCCTCCATCTACGGTTTACCAATCAAGTAGAAATTTCATTGCAAATGTTTATCCCTGCATCTCTTCCTTGTTTCAACAGCACTGTAACAACCATGTATACGGCCCACACCGATGATAATTTCTACAGTCTACTGCCTTGGCCCCCTAATTAATACAAGGTGTATAAATAGGGGATACCAAACTACACCTTACTGCCTCGAGATATGTTGCAGACGGTAAGAAGGATGAGAACAGGTCCAAGGCCGACTCAAATGAATCTGTCTTCTGACAGGAAGTGAGTCATATGACTCATGTGAGAAAGCTATGTATTTCTCAGGCTCAATCATCTTGTTATTCCGCAGTGTTGACTGTGTCGTTAAGCTGAATGAAGACAACAATGTTATTGTGATCTGAAAATTGCGCCAAAACATAACAATTATTTATTGCTAATCATCGATTATGATAATAACAATTTTCTCGTTCCGTAGTAATTATTACAGATAATTGGTTGCCAAACAATCTATAGTCCACTTTATAGTGACATACTTCTGTTATGGCACCACTCATAAGTTTCTTTACAGCGAAACACTTTGATATAGAATTAAAGTGGTCTGTGGCACTGTGAAAATGGCACTTTGTGTGTCATCATGCTGATGATTTGTCATGATCAAACCCAATACTTTCAAAGTTTCAATGTTAATTTGATTGAAGGAGACTTATCCCACTTGTTGGTGGGGGGGAGGGTTGGTCTAGTGGTAGCGTGCTGGACTGCCAATCGCTGGGTCCAGGGTTCGAATCCAGCTCTTGCCGGGTCACCTGGGCCTATGTTGGACGGCTGTTTCAATCATCCTTCACCTCATTGCCGTGTCCTCCTCCTGTCCTAAATAGCCTACCAAGTGCATAAATACAGGACGTAAAGCCCCAATCATCCATCCATCCATCCCACTTGTTGGTGACAGTCAAACGAAAGGATTATGCATCTGATTTTCACTCTAAAATTTCGATGGTTTGTGTCAAAAACTTGCGAAAGAGGGCTACACTAACACAGAGAGCCACACTGCCACAGAGACTGCGACTTATATTGAGGCAATATGATACTCGCTGTATAGAAAACTGATACTGCGGTCTATATAGTGTAATCATTGTAATGAAACTATTTGGTTTCAGCTCACCCTTTAACGATCAGATCACAGATATAAAGGCTGCTGTAGTGTCAGTCAAGGTTGAGCACTCATCTTTTCTAGGCATTAATTCAGAAGATCACTAGTGGGCCAATTGATGTAAGCGTCAAATTGTATCTAAGACAAGAGATGGGCCCCAGATTAATCTTCGCAGAAGGCCCTTTCGCAAAGGTCTATAACATGGGGCAAAATGCTTATGAAATAACAATATAAACTGAGAATTTAACAAAATAACCTTTTAGGCAGTAATGCTCATTGTAGTCAGAACTGGCAGTCGGAATAGGCAGTCGGAATAGGCAGTTGAAATAGGCAGTTGGAATAGGCAGTCGGAATAGGCAATCGGAATAGGCAGTCGGAATAGGCAGTCGGAATAAGCAGTCGGAATAGGCAGTCAGAACTGGCAGTCGGAATAGGCAGTCGGTGTTTTTATTGGTAACGATTAGTATCTGGAAATTTAGTTATGCTTGGGGCAAATGATCATTTACTTTTAAAAGATATTGCAATCAGCAGTTGCAACTGATTTACACTTTGATATAGAATTAAAGTGGACTGCGGCACTGTGACTCTTGATAGTCGATGATGTGTCATCTTCGCTAGCTTCAACATGGAAAACATAGAGGCTGTTTGATTAGTCATAATGCTGATGTTCTACGTTACATCCTTGGCTTGTATACACAATGTAGTCTGTGTGTTTGGTAACATATGCAGCTTTGACATTGGTCTTGCGCTAAACCCGGAGCAAAATTGTGAGTGGCTGTATGGATTTTCAGGTGATCAGATGAAACTATTTCACAGTAAGAAGAGGGAAGATGGTGTCAGAGGTAAAGTTGGGGCCAAACAGCACTAAATTTCCAACAAACTTACTTCTAACAATCTAACATTGCTCTTGATACTGATTGGTAATCCACAATCATGCCAAATAAGAAATCAATGCATCCACAATCACAAGTCGGTTTGTGGAAGAAAGTTAACACAAATGCAATGGCAAAACAGCATACCCAAACTTTTGGAACTACTCAACATGTGCTTGTCTTATCGTCTGATGTTACCTTCACTTTTCTGCGTAAGTTTCACTCCGATAACATAAAATGTCATCTTAATGTCAAATGCAATCTAACGGCAAAAGAAAAGAAAACCAAGAGGAAAGTAACTTGGTCTTTTCCACGTCTCACAATGCAATAGATTGACATCATTTCAAGTGACACACAATCATGTCAATGCCAACTTTTTTCTTGACACAGTTCTGATTATTTCAGTTGTTCGCAGACAACTAGCATATTACTTACAGGAAGTCATTGTTTCTCTAGTTTTAAATATCCAGAAGTGTTGCCAAGGAAACTGATAAAGAATTCACATGCTGGGTTTATGAAATGGAGCTTTTTTCTAACAATCACAAACGAGAAATGGTTCAGAAAGAAATATATAAAAGAAGTTGTGATGATGATGCCACAAAGTCGCACGCTAACATCGTATTATGGCATTATTCACAATGTTGTGATGCGTCATTTCTACCATGCAATTTTACGTAATTTTTACCGAAATTGTGACTTGGTCACAACGTTGCTGCAATGTAGATGTGCCCATTTGGCTTAAAAGAAGCACGTTTGTTAGCATGTAAAGCCTCTGGAAGAAATTAAACAGAGCAACAGGATAGTTTCTTTTTCTATTAGGAAAGTTACAGTCCTGAGTCCTGCTTATCGCAGTTCTAGCATTACATGTCTGATTTTGAGTCTGCTTTTTCCACATCCACATCATGCAGGCAGAATTATGTCAATGTGCCATCAGAGTGGGTTAGAAACAAAATTTTCAAGTGGTTTAATGTGTACAGTTCTATCATTGTCAGCACAACAGGGCTTATGCTGAGGTATTGCTGCCTTGAGCAGCTGGTCACTTAAGCCGAGCTTCAGCCCACGCACCTTGGATAAGACATCCCACTGGCCCAGGGGAGACGAAGATTTGATTCTGGCTATTAGACCTCCCAGAAGATGTTTAACCCATTTAAGTATAGACTATCACCTACAGGGTTGGTACTGTCTTTAATATTGTCACCATTCAGGGACTCCTGTAGCACAGATCAACCTGACAAAGACTTTTACACTGCATCTGATGAAATTATGTACTATTACTATTAAAATTATTTTCCAACATACCTTGTAGTATCCGTTTTGCATTGTAGTGGGATCAGCATGATCAGGTTGAGGCATCTTTTAGGCAAGTTTCGTCGAGTTTCTTTCAAAAGAAGTTCGGTTATGAGAAACATCCTGATAATTTTGTGGCTAATGAAGTTGGCCAAAAGATTAAGAATGTTAAATTCTCAAGTTATTGTTTTCCAGACATCTGCCTTTAATCATTTGGCAAATACTGATAAAAAATTGTTGTTCATTGCAGCATTCTCTGCTGAGCCATATATGTATGAATCATATCGGAGAAAAACCATGATATCAGAGATGAAATTCTATGTTGCAAACACGTAATTTGACATCGTACGTGTGGATGAAGTTGCATGTGGATATAACACGTCATTTGAAACAAAGAGTTGTATTTCAGGATTGAATGAAGCACACAGAATAAAAGGTTTCTTTAAAACAGACAAAATGAACGTTAGCTTGTGTCCGTCCAAAATATTGTCTATATCAGGCAAAATTCTAAAGCGAAACAGCCAAGGAATTGTCAATCCTGAACATTTTTTTGTGTAAACTGATAATAGTAATTTTAAGAACTAGAACCTATCGGTTTTAAAGATCTCATATAGACTGCAGTTGGTAGGAACAATGGGGGTTCGGCTGGCAGGCTGAATATACAGAAGTTCAGCGGTTATCTTGAGAGAATACACACTGCTCACTTGAGAGGGCAATGGATGGATAGATGATAGGGGCTGGACATCCAGTAATTATGCGCCTGGAAGGCTGATTAGGACAGGAGGAGGACATGCCAAAGAGGTGAAGGATAATTGAAACTTCTGTGCAACATAGGGACAGGTAAGCAGGCAACAGGTGGATTCAGGGCTATTGTCGAACTGAGCGCTTGAGACTGCGAAACGTTGCATAGTGCAGAACGGGTAGAGATATAATCAGTCTACTGTTGATGCAGCCTTTACCATTGGGCAACATGTACAGCAACAGAAAGACTGGAATGGTGACTTTGTCAGAGGACTGGTGGGCGCATGGTCCTTGATTTCTGAGATCACAGACAGGGGGGGCTGTTTCTATTTTGCCCTGAAATGTTAACATAGTGCAAATGTGACCAGGGCAATGGATCTGCCCTAATGTTGGTCAGGATTTGCCCTGATTTGCCATTTGCTCCGATGCCGGTTGTGGGGGGGGGGTACATATTTTATTCTTCATATATGACTTTGGCCTATCTTTATAATGGCACACATGAATGTCAGGCAAAATTCAGATTTCCTTTAACATATGTCAGAAAAATAATTGGAACTCTCCTTTTTACTGCCCTCCGATGTCCCCACGCACAAAAAAAAACTATTTCAAGAAACAACTGCCATTTTGTACCATTGCTGAGTCGGAGCCACACAACAGACGCAGACTCCATGAGTCACTCTAGTATCTTTTTGCAATGACACAAAGTGTCAGAGGAACTCCTGTAATTGTATCCCCCCCTCTCCCTCACCAGAATATGGACAGTAAGGCAGGACAACTGAGGACATCTATTTGATCTGCAGTGATAAAATCAAATTAAAATATGATTTGCAGTGTTAAAATCAAATTAAAAATATGATTTGCAGTGTTAAAATAAAGTTAAAATGTTATTTTTATGGTTATTGAAGCTAAGATTTTTTCATGATAAGAATCACAACACATTAAACACATTAAAGGGTCATTAAGCAGTCATAAAATAGGAGTTATCCTGCTATATTTGAGAAGCCAGTTGTGGCTAATCCATATGCCTGCTATGGCCAGTCACATGACTTGCAATTTCTAAAGACTGCAGGGTAGGGTGCCCTGCCTTTCACACACATCAGTCTTGTGGACCAGTAGCTCTAATGACCTATTGGACGGAGCATATTCTTGCAGTCTTGCTGGTCCATATTTCTTGTTTATTTTACAAAAGAGTTAAATTTATCAATTTGTTCCTCAAAATATCAAATATATCATAATTAACTTGATGTGCTTCAGCTCGTATACATGTATAGCTCTGGCCAATCAAGCTTCTGTTGAAAAAATATGTATAGTCCTGCACAAAACTGGTGACATATATATATATGAGTCATACTTACGTTGGGTTATTCAGTTTCTTATAATTCTATGTTTTCAGTGCATGACTGTATGTACAGTAAATTTTGTTAAATTTAAAATGAATCATGATACTGTTCAAAGTATAATCGCTAATCAGCCATGGGCAATTGGCCACTGTGAGCTGGGCCTAATTACTGAGTTGCACTTCAGGTGCCAGTGTCAACTTTGAAAGGTCACCTCTATAGCATTTGACAGAAAGAGGTAACAGTGATATCTCTGCTTTCAGCTACATATCACACCTGGGGGAGGGGGGCAATTGACCAATCAACGGTTTTGCGCCCTGGAAACACTGAATAAATATAATATTCTCTGCACCAATGAATGCTGCATATTCAGTTATAGTTCACACCTTTACAGTCACTTATTGCATAACAAGCCTCATTTGTTCATGCACTTGGAAATTCCAACTTGGAATCAATACATACATCTAAGATATCATATGCGGTCAGAAATAGTGATTCATGATTTCCAAATAAACAGACAGTCAGATAGAGTGATTTAAGACGCTTGTTTTCCCTGCGCTTCAACATGACCTTGAACGGAAGGAGCCTACACCGTGACAAGATCATGGACTCGCATAAATCAGCGTATGGGCCTATAACTCCCAAAGTGGTCTTTCCTCAAGATATTACGACCTCCTAGCACGATCAGAGAATAGTATTGTTGTAGTAAATCCAAAGGGTTAAAGCACTTGTTGTGAATATGAGCCTAAAGAAAAGTTGTAGAATTCTTATTAAATATGGCAAGTCTACCGTACAGCTACCATCATGTCAAATTTTCAATCCATCAGCTTCACTAAAATTCTACCAAAATCTTTGGCAACTGAATAAAGAGTACACCGTCGAATAAAGCGAGAACCCAGAATTTGCTTGGCTTGATAAAGGATCACTACAAATTATAGACTATTATTTAACTATTAAAGAGGTTTGTTTTTTATGACGATATATAATGCAGAAAGTCGGGACAACAGTAAAGAAAACAAACTACCAAATAGGAATATGCAACATAAAAAATACAACTGAAAAAAAAGTTGTGGGATTAGCAAGAGATATGCACACACATTATGCAGACACTAGAAAAAGCCATTGAAATGTGATTCTGCATCGTTGTCCGAGGCAAACAGAGGGAAGAACAACAGTAAACACCCAGGGAGTCACAAAAAAAGAGAGAGACAAACTTTTACTAAAAATGTTTGTCAAACTTCAGTAAAGGTCTCTCGGTATGTGCGTTGTATGCGGAGCATAAACACTCAGTGTGGCATCCACAATTTCCACATATTATTTCATCTTAGTTCAAGTCTTCTTTAAGTCTGTTTCAAGAAAGGTATTTAGGCTGTAAGGCCAGAAATTATAAGAATAATTCAGACCATCGCACCTCTGGTATAATATTTTAATTCATCATCATCGAGACTAATATTGACACCTGAGCCGATATCCAATTCATCAGTAGTTTGATTCTGTTTGAGAGTGTAATCAAATACTGAATGACATCTGCATCATCAAATAGCTATACATTTCCATGAATACAAGTGTTGTTTTAATCAACTGATACTTTTTAAAGTTTATTTTTCTTCCTCCACTACCTTTCTAGAAGGGCCTAATACTGACTTGATTTGGGCAACCAACAAAACAAGTTTGCAGGGTATAATATTGGCATATATAGAGGCCTATAGACTCAAGTTATGAAATGTGCTTCCGCTTATTTTTTGCTCACATTCATATTGACCCGAGATCACTATTGGGCTGATCAAATATCAGACATTTGCAGTAATATCACCCGAGGAAGCCTTTTGGACCATCAATCACACTTTCCCACAAAAATTGCTGATCAAATAGACAGAATCTATTGTCAGAACACATCCATTATAACACATTTGTTTCGCTTTGGCATTTGACGATGAATTTCTTGCTGACCCATGCACCAAAGGCTGGAAGTTCCCAGAACTGATAAATACACCTTGATAATATATTGCGTAACAGGCCGGTATCTGATAACGGGAGAAAGTTTCCATAACCGGGTGACTGACAAGCTTTTGATGTGACAGGAGCGCTTTCCCAGTCAAGTGGGGTCAGAGTAAAAAGAATGGGGCACTTCAACGGCCATTTTGAGCGATGACGTCAGTTTGCGTCATTAAGGACAATGACGTCATACGGCTGTAAACCGACATGGGACATGAGAAAAGACGGAAGTTTGCATTGTATGGCAGTGCTAATGGTCAAGGGTCTTTTTTCCCTATTCGCAGAAGATGAAAGGAAAAATCTCATCACATATCCATTAGTTATCTTTGGAAGAATAATATTGGTCAACATACTTTAGACCTCGCCATGATAAAACTCCACTGGGAAATCCAGAATCTAGCTGATGATTCTGCCTGCCAATGACCTCCTGCCAACAGTGTCGTGAATTAACACTTATCACCCAGTCATTTCATGGCTTTTTTTTTTGCAATGATCGCCAGCGGATTTTAAAAGAGTTCTATACTCTGGTCAGGATCTAACTCAACTTGTCAATAAATTCAAAATTGGTGTCTTACTACCATTCACATCCATATTCCATCCAGTCGACATTAGTCGTCATGGCTTTTTGAGACAATTATGTGACAAGTTTAAATTAAAATTTTCATTTTCAGCGAGTCAAGCGATTTGCGCTAATGCTCTTAAGTGTCTATGAAAAAGGGAACAGCCAACAGAGCTATATAACTGTAACCATTGTATTTGTACAAGGAGACGACACTTAGGCAGAGATTCTGGCAAATAAAGACTTTGACAAGAAAAGATCTTTTTCTCTAGTCAGTCTAGATGCTAACTTACATGCCGTTTTGGCCGGAAAACTGGGAAAATCAATTTAAGGAAAAAAATAAGGGCTCATTGTAAGGGGGCTCGACACGTCATGACTGTGGGTTGTGAAGAGCACAAGAGAGCGGCACAAGAGAGCAGCTAGTCACTTCTACATGATGGATTAGATGCTAAGCAAACATTTCAGCTTCTCGACTTTTCTAGTTTATCTTATGGAGGCAAATCACTTGGGTAAACCTAAGCACTGCCATCTGACTCCATGTGGATGCTGCACCACAAAGCAATTGAAAGTATAGTGCATGGCTCTGAAGCGGGGTTCGAGAGTTTTGGGAAAGTCAATTGCTGAGATACTGTACATATATGCTATATATGCCTAATACTTAGTTACAGAATATGTATGAAATGTTCAATTAACAGACCCTTTAATTTCTATCCCACTACATTTCCACTGGTTAGAAAGAGCTTTGTCAATAAACCAACAAAGTAACAATTTTTTTTTCAATTGCAACATTGCTCTTTACCAACAGCATATTTCTTTGTCATTAATATCCCTTTTATTGTTACAAATATGTTTCCTTCCTATATTGTTTTCATGTATGGCTTTGATGTCAACATAGAAGATGGTTGTCTTCCTTGTTTAGTATTCATGGGAAACATTCCAGGTCAGAAAGAGCCTCTTGAATTTCTAACCTTTTATGCATAATTCTTTTTTCGTCCGCCCTTATTTGCAATATAACAACAGTCCAATACTGAAACATTTGTCACATCTCCCCACAATACCCACTTGTTCTTGTCACATGAAGTTTTTCCAATCTTCAACACTTCCCTCCTTTTCTGAATTTCACCTTCTTTTCTCATGCCTTTTGCCTTTCTTATGTCTTGCTTCCAGTAGTTAGTCAACAGACAATTGCCAACCTTTATATAAACAGTTTCTCCAACAATCTTAACAATAACCCATTGCAAGTTACAAAATACATAAGAACTTTTTAGTTTTGCATCCCACATTACACAATTTTTTGATACAATTGCACCCTTTTCCCTTTCGTCAACATAAACTCAATCAATTACCATTCTCTCCCTTTTTTGCGCCAGTAATTTTTATGCCAAACCACATTTGCTCACCAATTTTTGTATCGTTTTCCCATTTTTCTGTCTTTCAAGATGTGTCCTACTTTTGTGTTTTCCCTTTGTCGACACTGCCCCAGTGCCCCCCCCCCTTCTTCCTCCTTACCATTAAATTTGGTGGAGGTCTTGAACAACTTGAACAAAAGCTAACACTGTTGCGCCATTAATTTAATTTTTATGCCAAACCACGGTTGCTTTCCAATTTCTGTGTTGTTTTCCCACTTTCCTCTCTTTTTAGATTTGTCCTACTTTTTGTGTTTTCCCTTTGTCAACACAGCCCCCCTTCCCTCCTCCTTGCCATTACATTTGATGGAGGTCTTGAACCCTCTCAGTAACATGACCACCCCTTGTCACCAGTTAGTTGACTTAGCAATGCATAGAAATTAGTGTACTTGCCTTAGACAGTCGCAGATGTCATTACGCCAGCTGTTGGGTCACACATTCGTTTCGTTCCGTCTCCAGGGAAGTGCTTCATCATTTAATGTCAGCTGCCAGAGACTTGTTCGATAGTTGTTCGCTCATCACCAGCAACTGTTCACTTGACAGAATTTCCAAATCGCAGACGCATACTACAAGATGATGAAATTATTGAGCAGAAACTAAATTGCCGCCACTGGCATTAAATGCAAGATGCATACGCTAGAGATTTTAAGTTAACAATCAAAGGACAATAACTTTAGCAAGATCTCTTTCATTCTTTTTTTCACGATCGCAGAATGTCGCTCAAAATTAAAACCTGTACACAATATACTACCAGATAAATTAGTCAAAAATACTTATGATATAGCTTATGATATTCTTCAACAGAACAGGTATCGGGGAACATCATTTTGAAAAACAATGGAAGCCCATCCTAAGTTCCTTGTCAGTCATTCTCCATTTCTCAAGTAACACTGTACTCGTCTAATGAAAGCAGCAGAGTAATACAATTTGACATGAAGAATCTTCGCAATCTCTGCCACGTCAATATATATTCAGGGTGTTCAAACACTGATACGAGTAGCCAGTCATAGCCGATTAGCCAGTGGTGTGGCATTTGACTGACATTCCTCAATGCATCGAAGTCATATTTTATTATTTTACAGAGCCATTTATTGCAATGGGATAATAGATGAAGGCAACATATCTGAGACTATGCTAAGCAAGTAAGAATTAGGGTAATCTGTAAGACATTGCGAACCTCGCCGACTCTCCTTTCTCTCTCATCTCATCGGCCTATCATCATCAGCGTGACAGAGCATCCATTTATCTGTCTATTTTGTCCTTCAAGCAAGTTCTGACCATTGCATTCACACGGTCAACCTATCTTTGACACATTTGTCTACAAATACCGACAATGACATTGACCATGATACAATGACTGGCCATTTAACATCTTGAACCTTACTGTTACAGACTATTAATATTACTCACTTTCTGAATTTTTAATTTTATTTTCAATTTTACTGATATTTCAGTGTATTTGGAACTGTTCAATTTTCAGTTATTTTTTCCAGTATGATTTTCGAAGTCTAACAAATGTAGTACTCTGCTGGCATAATGTTTGTGGACTACGGTCAATAAAAACCTAACCCTAACCTGGGAAGCACAGCATTCTAATTTACCAGGAAGCATGAAGCCAACGTCAACCAGGAATTGTACCCGAGACCTTCACTGCATAAGGAGATATTCTTATATCCATACGGCTCCCCCATCAACAATTTATTCAGCAGGTATATAATTATGGAAATCGCTCTAGAGCGAAGTGCTTTTGTGAAGTTGAATGGCCGTGTCACCAAAGGTCACAGGAAAGTGGCAAATCTGTCTCATTTATTTTACCAACCCTAAATATTACGCGCAAGAGGCATTCATTGGTTGACCAGAGTGCAGAGCCTGAGGACAAGTGCTTGTTCAATGGCCCCTTGTGCTTAGTACTGACCTGAGAAAGAGAAAAGTCCAGTGCCAATTCAATTATGCAGAACGTGCTTTTCTGGTTTCCCAAACTTTATTTGAAATAAACTTGATGCAGTGTCCAAGCAGAATTGGAAATTGTATTGGAGAACTTTTCTATCTATGTCAGGGAAAATGTAGTGCAAACAGATGAAAATAATGTGGATACCTGAACTATGATACATGTAGCAAACTGCAATGACATCTGAGGGAGTATATAGTGTCACCTTGATTGCATTACAAAATTATTTTCTACGACATGACAGGCTCATTACAGAATCCTCCCCCCGCCTATATAGATATAGGGGCGACAATTAATCAAATCGTATGCTACAAAGTAACAAATATACCAGATCCCTGATCCAAATGTGACATGAACTTTCAAATGGTCAACTGATAAGGTTATGGAACACATGCAGTAGATGCTGCTCCATACATGTAACATTGGGTTCCAGAAAACCCTGACAACGGAGTACCCCAAAGGACCAGGATTTAACCTATATATTTTTAGCCAACATGAAAAAATCCAACAGGCATATATCCTATATAAAGAGAGATTAGGTTTGTTGTCAAAAAGTCAGATTGCATTACTGGAATATATGATGTCAGTGTCCAAACCAGAAACAGAGATTATGTTGCTATAACATAAATGACATTGTTGTATTCCACATGTCATATTTATATCCCAAGCGTGGGTGTATGACCGGCACCAATAATAGAATATGATGGTTATAGGTTACCCTATGCTAGTTAAACAGGTGGTAACAACCTCATCAGGAAACTGAATGAATGGACATTTTGTTGCATATAAGATGCGAAGAAAATGTCCAACACTCGATGATGAAACATAGTGTACAGATATGTCATCTAGCAATAATGCTTCAGTCCATTTCATCTACAAGGTCTCAGAAACAAGTCAGCATTAGATTACATGTAGGCCTACATCTACACATAACAGGAGTCAGCATCATTTACCAAGTCTGGTGAAAATGAGAACCGCCTACTGCTGCCACCTGGCAAAAAGTTAGTTCTGTGTGTGGCAGCATTGCTGCACCTAAGAAATAGTTCCAATTTCGTAGCACATTCACAAAGTTTCTACTTCAAGAACCATCCCGGTGTTTGGAATTCAAAGAAACTTTGGCTTTGTTCTATCATAACAAATCCATGTGTTACAGACAAAAGAACCTTTCGTTATGCAATATGATGAGGTATTGCTACCGGTAACTTTTATAACTAGTAGATTCACTACAACCATTTATCATGTTTACAATGTCGTGATGCCATTCATGCATTATAAATCAGTGAAATTACCACATTCTGTGACACTTCCTGTCGCAAGTTCTTAACAACTGAATGATTTAGTCTATTTGAAACTGGAGCTTCTACCATTAGCTCTCTCTTTGCCACGACAGCGTTTGCACAGCCCATCTTTGACACAGTCTCCCTCTCCTATTACTAGTGGCACTAGCTCGGAATCAGCTGACACAATCATGTGCGTCAGCCATGCAGCCATGTGAATGACCTTGAACCGAGCTGCGGAGGCTGTCGAATCAGGGAAGCCGGTGAAGCAAGGTGGTGAGCGTTCTGTCATCGGGGTCATCACAACAAAAGACGACACTGTAAAAGTCTACAGAATTTGTCTTTGAGGTTACTTTAAGGTTTTGTCATGATGTTGTGGTAAATTTCTTTCCATTATTGTTTCCACAAGTCATGTGCTTTGGTGAACTTCTTGAAAAATTCTGGATTGCCATTATACATTTGTAGCCCGCAATGTAGAATGTGGCTGAACAACTTTGGAGTTTTTTTTCAAAAGATTTTCAGTTTGGCAACCTTCACTTGAATCTAAAAAGTATCATACAGAACGTTGATATACAACTGTCCACCAGCCATGATGAGGGTGAAGTTTTCCCAGTGGCCACCGATTTGTCGGTTAGCTCTCCAGTCTCCAAAAGATAGGCTGATGAGGCCAGTCAGACTAGCATCTTCTGTTGTTCCCATAGTAACCGCATTCTGCCTCAGTAACATAGCACCAGATTACCAGGTCATCATCTCTTTGAGGTGCTGATAGGGAAAACCCGCTCATCCGTCTCGCATCTAAGCTTCGGCAAGCAAGTGGTGTCACAATGCTAAGTGTCACTGTGTGCATCAACGCTTTAAGCATTAGGGTATCTCATCCTGAATCACATCTCAAATTACATCCAAACAACGAAAGGACTGCTCTCAGATATCAAGGAGTCCGGAAATCTAAGGACATATACAGGGCCGTATAAGCGCATTTCTGGACCCGGGGCAAACTGTTTCTAATGGGCCCCCCTTGCACACCAAAAACGCTCTAAATTCTGAAAAGTACATTCGCGCCAGTTACCCAACGCACTTTCTTTACTGACGTAACTCTTTTTCAGCTTCTTCATGGGCCCCCCTGAGGTCATGGGCCAGGGGCAACTGCCCCGTTTGCCCATAGGTTAATACGGCCCTGGACATATATGCATGTAACACTGACATTTCTGTTATCAAAATACGACGAATACAACCAATAATACAAGGCGGTAGGATATGTTTCATTCCACATTCTTATGTAACTTTCCGCGATTGTCAATGAAAATGTGCATTTCTGAAATATACCAAGAAGGAAAATAATTGTCGCAAGTCATCTTGCTATAGTAAAATATAGGCACACTCGCCTGTGTCAACACCCAAGTTGAATTCACAATTAAGCATGCTTCAGTAAATGTACAGTCACCCGACACAGCATTAACATCCCAACAATAACTGACATTAAACTCAGGAGTTTGGATCACGACTCGAAAGTGAGACATTGAATGTTCAAGCCCAAGCAATGGAATTGAGCAGATTTTCCATAACTCATTTGCACAAGTTTACCAAGATGTCGCTGACTGGCTGCATAGTCTTCATATAGTCAAGAAAGACCCAGCTTGAGCACTGAGCAGGTATTCTAAGTGAGCAATTGGTGGTAATTTCAAAGTCCACTTAGATCAAAATTGTCTGTTGAATTGACTACTAGAGAGGTGTGGTGGTGATATTTTCAATTGGCTTCAATTTCTGTTAATTTCCGACCCCAAGAGCTGAATTGTTTTAATGGTTTCAGTTACAGAAAATTTGTAAAAAAATATGTGGTCCGCTAATTACTCTGTGTTCCGCAGTAGAGCATCTGGTCTGCAACCCAAGTTTCAGCCTCACTGGGGGAAACCTGATGGGGTAACTGCAGTTACCCCATCATTCAACATGGATGCCAGTGAAACAGAAAATCGAAGTTTGTGTGATTTCTAAGTAATAAACCAATTTGAAGTGTTGAAAAGTTGTCAGTGTGATGTTACATTTGACAAGGAACAAAAATTAAGTGGGGCCCCCATGGCATAAGGTGCTGATAACAAAGATATTTGAGGTTGTAATTTTTCGGCAAGATGGGGTAACTGAATTTTGCAGATGGGGTAACTGTGATGGGCTGAGCTGGAGTGATGGGGTAACTGCGAAGTTAACAGCGAAAACAGAGGCCCAAATATGCTTTTATCTTCAGCTTTAATGCAGGTTTAGGCCTATTTACCAATTTATTGTCATCAAGAAGTCTTAAACTATTTCGTAGTTCCAGATTGACTGCTAAATTCCAAGAAAAAAATCAGCATCGTCATATTTTCATAGAATTAGGGGAAGAGGACCTTTATTGGACCACCTAACTTCATTGCTCCATTTCTCACACACATCAAATACTTGTGAGGTTACTTATTGGACCAATGCATTAGACAGGCTAAGGTCTCCATCCATGTGGGCCAAGATGGAGGTAACATCCATGTGGCCCAGATTGAGGTAACAAAATTTGCTAAATTTTGTGTCAAATACAAAAACAAGATTTATCTATTATTCCGATTACAACCCTCTTCTGTATAGCTTGTATTTTTTCTTTTTAAAGGTAAATTACTAGTTTTTCCCATGTTTTACCCAAAAAGTCAATTTTTCCAAGCCCGTGTTTAATACTGGGGGTGGGTTTTATTTCCCAACCCTGTGTGACAAAATACATTAGAAATGACTGAATGTATCACATTTCACAATTAAAAAGAAAATGCCTGCCATAAATGTTAAATCGTTCATATATGTCTTGTGCGATGAATTTTTCCAATATGCTCAAAAAAGGAACTAAAAAATCACATCACTGCTTTTATTAGAGTATAGTAGTTTTTGTAGCAACAATTGACAGAAAAATGCAGAGGATCCAGAGGCTCCCCGGTTATGGAAGCAGATGCCATGTCTCACTGTGAGACATTTTACCGGCATGGATGAGACTCAAAAGTTTTTCCAAAGCTGTAAAAGTTAGGAACCTGAAACTACTGGACAGTATGTCCAACTTTATCACCTGTAATGTGGGCCTAAATTCATTTAACTGTTAACTGCCAACATTTTGAAAAAAAAAGTGTCTCACTGTGCCCCACTCTCCCCAATATATATAATATGCAGCACCTGTTTTAACTGTTGAGGAAAAATAATCAATTAATAAGTCTCTGGATAGATAAAGATGGTCTCCCAGTCAGGGTATAAAATAAGAAAATTTTATCACTGCACGTACTGTCTCGTGCGGACTATTGCTGTTAATCAGTGTTCTTAAGGCTGGCATTGTGATATCAAGCATTACAAATTTCCAAAAGATGACCAATTGACCATCATCAGGCAGACAAAAGTATCAAATTGGTTGAAATACAAAGTATATTTTGGGGATTTTACAGTTCATCATAATTTAGCACAAAAAGGGTGAATTTGATCACTGCACAAATTCAGTTTGATCACTGCACATTTCAGATTGATCACTGCACATTTTGGGATTGTTGCACGCTTATTTTATACCCTACTCCCAGTAGCAATGACTGGGAGACCAAATCTGGACACCGGGAGACCATTTGGTCTCCCAGTTACCATGTTCTTGTGCTAAGTTCTCTTGTGAACATGGCCTTCACTATATACCCATGGAGGCAGATACATGTAGACGCCTGTCGTGTGTCAACTTGTCACATTACTGTGGTCCTAATAAATTGAATTGAACCGAAGACAGCTTGAGAGATAGATGAAATATTATATTCTACACTTAGTTGTTCAATTTAATATTTGCGCAGTGAAGTAGCTGAAGGACTATATGGGGGGGATCCAGAAAATTCTGGTGGGGGGGTGTAGCGAGCTATCGCGTTGCGGAACGCAAAGCTCGCAACATAACGCGACAGCGCGACGATAAAATTAACATGTAAAAATATGTAAATTTTGGTCTGGTGGGGGGGGATGCATCCCCCCCATCCCCCCCCCCTGCGTCCGTCCCTGGGCCTACCCATGTAGCCCAGGTAATGTTCGAGCCGACTGCCTATCTCTCTGGCTATAGTATATGCCTGGATATCTACATGTATATTTCAAGCTTCATTGAACAAATGCTAGGACAGTGAGATCAATAATAGTATCTTGAAGAAAATATGTGGCGACGCAGGCACGCGAATGCCAAAACACGCCCGGGCCCCCCCTTGATGACCCTGTTTGGATCCGCTACTGCATAATTGGCCAACAACAGTCCAAACTCACTGCAGTTTGCGCAGTTACCCCATCAGCAATTCTCAATTACCCCATTCTTGTTTTATTTGAATTCTCAGTTACCCCATCTTGCCGAAAATTAAAACCTCTAAAATCATTGTTATTAGTACATAATGCCATGGGGACCCCACTTACCATTTGTTCTTTGTCAGATATAGGATCATTCTAACAACAATTCAACACTTCAAACTGGTTTATTGCAAAGAAATGACACATGTTCTGTCACTGGCATCCATATTGAATGATGGGGTAACTGCAGTTACCCCATCAGGTTTCCCCCAGTGAGCCCGGAAAGTAGACGTTGTAACATGATGGACCTGCAGGGAGAGGGAACAGATCAACATTTGGCAGAAAAATCTGTAGTTTTCCGGTTACAATGACATAAAATACCACAAAAGTATTACTCAATTGCTAGACATCGGTTTCTGGAGAATTTGCAATTGTTTGGGGATTGGTTGTATCGCAAAACTGAAACCGAACCAAATTTCAGGAACTGCCCAGCACGAGTATGACTTTTATCGACAGACAACATTCACATTTACGAAAGAAAAACATCTACTGCTTCTGCTGAGAGGGTGTAAAGAGTAGCAAAAAAAAAAAAAGATTGGAACTCAAGGGCACACAATATAGGAGAACCCATTTGTCAGAGCCCTATTATTCAAATTATCAAATTTTGGGGGCAACAACCCTTGTCTTTAACCCCATGTGGATACCCATAAATCTAGGGTGTTGATGAAAATCATAATACCCTTTTTCACTTGTTTCCTGGGGTGAAGCACATACCCAAGTAGTCAAGTCAGAGGGGAACAAACAGAAGAAAACATTCATTCATAAAAAGTGAAAATTCTTTGCTTGTTTACAGGGTAATTCGAAAACCTCAGACTGTTAATCACCCAAAGGGGTGTTAGTGGCTGTTATCACCCCCTGTTGATCTGTACAGTACAACTTGTTTAGTACTTGTTGCATCTGAGACGTATCAGATCCTATCTTACTCGGGGATGTTATTTATTCTTTTATGCATTACAAGCAGAAGTTCCTTTTTTCAATGTGTATTCTTTTTGCAAAAGATCACACGCATAAGTTGATAACTGTCTTTCCCATTGCAGACATTATTCAAATTGTGCACAACACAGGGTTCCCACTCTTTTGCCCAGTTCAAATTCAAGGTTTTTTCCAGGTTTTTCAAGGCTGCCAAAACCAATTTTCAAGGTCTAAACCTGCAATTCTTTCAAACTGAATTTGCATCCTGGACAGTCGTCGAAGTCCACAATTTGTTGAACCATTTCAATTTTGGCAAGAGAACCCCAAATTCCAGACTTTTTCCAGGTTTTTGGTGGAAATAACACATTTTCCAGGTTTTTCCAGGCCGGGAAATGTACAACCCAAAACTAGAATGGAGTGCATGAGATGCACAAAAGTATCTCTGCTAGCAAAATAAATAGATTCTAGTCATTCTATATGACTCATCTTGAACTAAATAATTTTTGGTAGGGATCTCTCAACGAGGTGTTACCAATCTGGTTTCCACGGCATTATGGCCTTAGGCACCTACTGATGTACGTCACAAAACTTTTCACAATCGGTGACGTCACTTTGATTGTTTTCTCGACCAACCAGCATCCAGAAAGCAGTACTCCCTGCTTGTCTGTTGATATACAGACCGGAACTAGATTGGGTGTTGCTTGATTTAGGAATGACTATTTGGTGTGAAATAAACTAGATGGGAGCATTACGAGCAGGGGGTCAGCAGTGATTGCCAGACAGATATTGTTTGCTGTAAGTCATAAAAACTTTGCACCCTTTGGGTATCCCCAATGGGTGCCCCCACCCTTGGGGTATCCCCCAGGGGTCGCCCCACCCTTGGGGAGGGGTACCCCCACTTTTGGGGTATCCCCAGGGGTGCCCCCACCCTTGGGGTATCCCGCAGGGGTGCCCCCACCCTTGGGGTATCTCCTGGTACCCCTTGGGATATCCCTGGGGGTACCCCCACCCTTGGGGTATCCCTGGGGTGCCCCAACCCTTGGGGTATCTCCCGGGGTACCCCCACCCTTGGGGTATCCCCGAGGAGTTCCCCAAAGCTTGGGGTATCCTCTGAGGTGCCCCCTCCCCTGGGGGTGTCCCACCCTTAAGGGGTATCCCCACCCTACCCCTTAGGGTTGACCCAGCAGGGCACCCCCTTATCTATCTACTTTTCTATCTATCTATCTGTAACTGGTCCTCTCATGCCAATTAAAAGCTGGGGTAGCCAAGAGTCTTGAAGACTAACAAAATCTGTCTCCCAGCACTGACAATAAATTCCTCCTCTGCCATCACCTAGTGGACATAAAGGAAACTAAGCATCTGCACACCACCTGGCAGGAAAAGCAGGAACTACTCCAAAGTGTGATTGATCTTCAAAGTAAAGTAAGCAAATAAGCTTGAAATAAAGTCAGATTTTATCAAAAACACAGTCAAGTGCATGCAATTATGTGTTGGAGCACAAAGGTATGTCAGTTGAAGAAAAATGAATGAATGAATGAATGAATGAATGAATGAATGAATAAGTGGAGCAGAGTAAGTGTGACATGGGACAGGATTCTTGGAAGCCAGGACTAACAAGATCTCTGTCTCCTAGCAGAGATAATTCCAGGTTTTCAAGGTTTTCCAGGTTGCGTGGGAATCCTGACAACACTAGCCCAAGGCCACTGGTGCTCCGCAAAAGACACCAGATGGTTGACAAGTCCCAGTTTGAACCGCCCAGCTGCAATGCTATTGTTATTATCGTTTTCAAAGCTATGTGTTTTTTTGAAAACTTTGTTTTGCAGTTAAACCGTGACATCATCGGGTATCTGTCAATGTGATTGGTCTAATCTTCAATCTGTGACATATCAGTTCAGAGTTTGACATCATAGTTAATGACAAAGGAATTTAAAACTGTCAGGCAATGTTACTATTTGTGTACAACCACAACAAACAACGCATGTCTAAGCTGAGTGTTGCACCTCATTGTTTTCCAAACAAAATGTGTTGCTGTTTTTCACAAGACACCAGTCATCACAATTTCAAACAACTTTTTTTGTCATTAATTGTAACTCTCCTGAGGCTAAGTAGTCTGTTTGGTTCAGTCACAGTTCATTGAAGCATCTTTCAGCCGCGTTTTGTCAGTTTCCTGAAATCTGTGCTTGTAATAAACGAAATTATTCAACTAAATCTCTGACATCACAGTTTTGGAATGACGAAAATTGCAAACTTGAAAAACACGTAGCTATGAAAACGATAATAATGTGGAGCAGGGTTGTTAAAACCAGGACTTGTGGCACTGGCTCACCTTTCTTATACTGTTGCAGGAGGTCAGCACACAATTTCCAAAGAGAACTTTTGACCTCCTGGTTGCAATGGCTATGTTCTTCTTCAGGTATATCATCAACCTGCCTAAGAGTGCTGAACAATCCATGCTTATACCATAGTGTTATAATTTTTTTGACGCTTCCCATCCTTCTCCATGGTAGGGTCATTTTGACAGGATATAGAAAGAAGCACTCCATCCATCCACCAACCTAGAACTCTATTGAATATACTTATGATTATAAAGATGGTCTTAAAACGCAGCTGTGCTGTGTAAAGGTAAGATGAAGGAAACCAAGCTAAACTTATCTTGAGGCATAATTCCTGACAGTTCCCAGTGGTTCTTAGTTGGGCTCTTACTTAATTTATCATCAGGGCTAGCAGTGCAAGTGTGAACTCAGTCTCTTACCTCATTACTTGATTTTTTGCCAAGGCTTCGGTTTACTCTCTTGTGATACATAGTCTTTTTAAGCTGCTGTTTTCAAGCTCAGTTTTGTCAGATGGCACATGGTAATTTCAACATACAAGTTGACAAAGGCAAATGTTCTGATGAGACGACAAGGCTGCGGGCAAACCAGCGGTTGTCTAGTATGGTGCGGCATTGGTGCCTTTATTTGTCTCACAAAGACACCGAAAGCATTTAAAAGAATTAACTAATAAGCTTACAATTTTTATTTCCAAATTACATGTTTCAATTTCTCCAGGAAAGCATTAAACCTACCAACAACATGAATGTTTGCACTTTGCACTGTGCAGTTGGTCCAATTGTAAAAACAGTGTAAAAGTGTCGCCAACAGAGGCAAGTAAGATATCCCACCCAGCAAGTATTGCACAGCATTGTTTAGCTACAATGTGGTTATGATAGATATGGACCCCAAACCTCTCACCACAGCATTCTTGTGCATAGTATTGATAAGTGGATATGCTCAATATATGAGAGATAATACATTTCCCCTTGTACACAGTGTGAAGGCACATTCTACTGATATGGTTCATGAGTTATCATGTATATATCATGTATGTATTAATAAACATGATAATCAATAATAAGTCCATTTCTGCAGCCCCACATCTGGAGTCAATATGCTGCCAGGATACATTAAGCACAGGTGTATCAGTACCTTCAGACTAGTCATCATGTACAGGGAGAATAAGACAAGATATACATCACTGATAACAGCTGTACCACTACTGACCAGATTGGTGCAATACCACTGTATCATACACTATATATGTATATCATACACGTACAAAGTATAAATCTTAGTTACAACTATGTACATTGTAGTGTTGATTGTATCTCATATCAGAATGCTGAGGGAAACTGATTATAAATAAATCAATTAATGATTATCATCCCAGCTGGATTTCCTCCGAATGATACATTTATCAAAATGACCATACCGAACCAAGTAAAAAAGAATCCAATATTTCGGTTAGCAACCTTATCAATTCAGACAATTCTAATTATGTATGCCTTTTAGAGCTGCTGAAAAATACAAAAGCCAACTGCCTCGAATATCTTTACAATATATCTTTCCATCTCATTGGATGAGAATCCATGCTCCCAACAAGCAGTTTCTTTGAGGATGTTTAGCATTGACCCAGTGGCATATGAGGACCTGTTTCACTTACTTTCTATCACACTTGTACTTCCCTCAGAATGTTTCCTGCGCTAATAGCCTAATGCCACGGCAAATACACAGAAAGAACCTAAAAAAAGTGCAGGATTGGTTTCTATAGATTCCAACACAATCAACAGTCAGTCATATCTAACGGAGTTACCACCAACAGGTTGAGGCTATCAATCAGCCAATCATTTATACTCAGTCAGACAAGTAAGCATTTGAACCAGCTATTTCTCACACACTTGAGCAAGAAAAAGTAATTTGACCAAACTGTTAGTGAGAGTGGGTTAGGAAGATTAGAAAGACAGAGCATCTCGCAAGTTACAAAGGCGGAGTAGGGTAAGGTGGGGAAAATGTGGCTCCGGGGCAAATCAAGCACCAAGAAATTAAAGACAGAAAGCAAAACAGACCAACAAAATGATTACGGGCAGTGGATCAGATTGTTTCATCAAACATACAAAAGAAACTAAAGTTAAATCATTAATTTAATACATAAATAAAGATAAATCATAATTTAATGATTTAACTTTAGTTTCTTTTGTGGAGACAACATAGTTTAATCCTAAAGTTATGTTCATCACAGTAGGCACAATTACTAAAACCATAAGGGGCTGGATTTGCTCAAGGAAATAAAAGGGGCCCGATTTTCACCACCTTACCCTACTGTACTCAAATTTCAGTCGCTATGTAAATTTTCGATCCACGATGTATCATACATACATCACTCTCACTAAGATTCTATTAAGAAAAAGTTGATGCTTAAAAGCATCAACTTACATACAATGCGATACAGCATAAATGTAATTCTTCATTCACAAAACTTCTTATCAATTCTGAAATTCTCAAATTTGACTCCCGAGACTAATAATTCACTGTGACTTGATTTTTGTAATTCTTTTCTGTTCTTTTGTCTTTACATTCTTTATTTGCTTTGTATCTTTCTTACTTTCTCAATGTCATGTGGTGCATTACAATGTATTCCAGGAGGGTGTATTGTTTGCTTATGTTGTTAGTTGAGGGACCTCGTTATACCACAAGCACGACCAATATGTTTATTTTGCCACAAGTCACATTGGCACTGTCAAACAGTACTGAGTATGTGGACAGGGTTGTTTAGTGAGGCTCAATTTTCTTGAATTGAGAAGTACAAGACTGGCATACATCTCAAATGAAGAAGTATCCCTAACTTGTTGAGAGAGCTGGGTCTGATTAAAGTGCTGCTCAGAGCTCAGCCATTACAGAATTGGAAGTACATTTATACTTGGAGCAAGAAGGAGCTTACGTGCTATTGAAACAAAAGTACGAACAAATACTCAACAGGAATGAAGACAGAGCAACACAATGTCATTACAGAAATTCAGAAAAACATTTCTCTTGCATATCTCCTCAAATCTCTCTCACTTCCATGATGGAAATAGCTGTTCAGCAGTGGCGTAGCTATGGGGGGGCCTGGGGGGGCCAAGGCCCCCCCAAATCGATTGGTGGCCCCCCCACTGGCCCCCCCATTTCAGATTTGAAAAATTAGAAAAATTATTTGGGCAGAACACGTCCGTCATTGTGACCTGAGCCGGTGCTAACTTATAACTGATTCTCTCCAGAATAACTGTTGCCCTTTAAAAAGTTCTGAGGTATTTGACAATTTCTAATTTTCTTTGAAAATATCTGGCATTAGGCATACCTGAATCTGAACTTTTTAAGGTGGCTAGCAACATTTGCCCTAATTTGCAAGATCCAGATTTCATACTAAATCTTGTGGAAACCATTGGTTTTTAATTATGTTTATTCAATAATCTACATGAATTGTTTGCCTTTTGTCTCGAATCTGAGGTTTTCCCAATTTTTTACCCCCCCCCCCTCTGGTATGCCTGTGTATCTATAGCAGTTCCAATGTTCCATGCAACATCAAAAATCTTGTGATTTTAGAAAATCTTTCCTTTGCCATTGTTTAGCTAAAGAAATGTTGCGCATTTGAAATATCTCTGGACAGGACTGATTTTCCAGAGCGATTTGTTCAAACTGCACAATATTTTATGTGTTGATGGACTTTCCCTATGTTTTTTGAACTTGTGTCATTTCCAGAAATCGCTATAAACTGTTAAGCCCATACGACCAGATAAAAAATTAGTAATGAGACAATTTTAAAAGTCTGTGTTAAACTTGTATCATGGCAATTAAATTGTAACATTTCTTTATTGCATGCAACTTGAAGTTTTCTTCTTTATGGACATTGATGTTGTATCAGGGAATTTTTTGTCTAGATAGGGCCCGTGATCTTTCAAAAGTAAATGCAACCCAATCCCAAGATGATCATAAGGGTCATCAGAATTATGAATTAGTAAGTGCCAATTTTGCAACAAACTGTCCTCTCTTTCAGTGTGCATAACAAATTGAATGGCTGAAATCAAAATTCTGCACTTCGTTCAACTGGTTTTATTGAAAGTCATTTCTCTCGAAAAAGGAATTATGAAAGAATATTTAGTGGTTTTTTGTTCCATGTTTAAATTTTTCTCCAAATGAAATAGTAAAATTTAATGGAGTAAGTGTTCCCCAGAAGAAAAGCCCGTCAATGTTCCAATGTCGTTTGTAAAGAGGGCTTGTGTCACCGTGTTAATTTTTTCCCTTGTATTGCGCAAAAAATGCCGCAAAAGGTGGGACCCCCCTGATTGAGACCCTGGCCCCCCCTTGGCCGCCCCACTCTTGGATTTCTAGCTACGCCACTGTTGTTCAGGCTCTTGTGGAACTCCAAATGATTACAAAACTTTACTCAATTTTTTATTGTAGATTTTTTTGCATGTCATGATAAACACATTTTTATTGCATATGGTATTGCCCTTAATTCTCACATTAAGGTCAAAGCGCTACTTCTACATCAAAAATCAATATAACCATCAAATTCCCTGAACAAAAACCCTTCAGGGCTGACAACCCATGTCAAGAGAAACCCAACTTATCACAAGAAGAATCAAAACTTTAACCCCCAAATCCCTCCTAGGCAAACACCGAAGAACATGACAAGAACTTAACTTCGCCGTTGAGCAAACTTTCAAATCGATATCGAGTCATCGACCTTAGAAGGAGGTTTAGAACAAATCTAAAATGATGAATAGAGATTAAATCTTATCCGAAATGACAAGTTGTCTTAATCTTTAAAACTAACTTCTTGACAAAGTGACATCGCAGCTTAGTAAGTCAACACTTTCTAAGATTATCAAATGACGTCAGGCTCGTCAGCCAATTGCGAAGTCTCATCGAGTTAAAAAGAGGAATAGTTTTGCTAGCTTTCCACGGCGTTAAAAAACCAAAGATCCTCTTTGATTAGCATGCAAATTGAAAAGTGGGTTCAAACAAGCAGTCAAACAAAGGGATATTTGTCGATATCGAAATTCCATTTCAGTAATTAAAAAGGTCATTCCATAATTGGAAGCATGTCTAAGCATTATGAGACATTATGACTGTTTCTTAGAAATCTTATTTCTTTTAAAATATGAAGAGAAAGAAGTTTAAAGATATTTCTGGCAAGGAAAAGTAACACAATCAATAAAATATTAAATATAGCTTGCTCAAGCCATACTTGAAGAATAAAGAATATTTTCTAACTTACGTTTCTCGACAATCTTTATTGGTCATTTTCAAGGCTACTTGCTAAGGCATGAAGCATAAAGTAGTCCCAGGTAACTAATAACTTGAAACATCATTTGAGTACTGCACAAACATCCCATTAGTGCACTTTCATTTATAAAAATAAACACATTTATGGTTGTAGCATTTTCCTTTGGGATATTTACATGTACTGAAAAAAGCCAGAAATGACATGGCTTATCCTCGTGCAGCAGAACAGAAGTAGTTAAAATGTCATACAAATCCCTGTTGAATACAATAACAAAACAAAAACGAAGTACTAGTAATCGCATTTTTGAAAAACTGGTTCGTCAGAAATTAATCTTGTAGGCTTATTTATTTGAATGTTATGGGACGGATGTACCAATGAAAGTAATACTTACAAGCACCTTGGAGAGCAATACAAAAGACTGGAAATGGGTCTTCTTAGACCCAGACAGATCCTTCCTTAGTCCTGGAGTGACCTTCACTGCACCATCCTCCATGTTTCCTCTTCTCCACTTGCCCATTGCCCTCCTTATTCCCAGTCCTCATGATTTAGGTGCACTTCCAATGGTCAGCCTGGGAAGCAGCTTGTTGTGGGCTAGATTCAGTGCAGTTTACTCCTTGTATAAGCAGGGCTTTGGAGTCGGAGTCGGGAGCCGGAGTTGTGGAGTCGAAGGTTTTTGGGTGGAGTCGGAGTTGAAATTTGACTTTCAGGTGGAGTCGTAGTCGGAGTCGAAAATTAATCTGGTGACTCCTGACTCCTCAAAAAAATTCTTTACACTGGCAAAAAAGTTTTGGAATAATGTGAATTGTATTAAAAATTTAATTTTGATTTTATACATGAAGAATGATATAGAAACATTGTGGAATTAATATTTTCTTTCTGATAACACAAAATATTTGTGTCCAATAATGCCGATAAGAGGAGTCGGGAGTCGGAGTCGATATTCAGGAGACCTGAGGAGTTTGAGTCGTTTTTCAGGCAGTCAAAGGAGTCGGGAGTCGGAATCAATTCACTTTCTACCCGAATCCAGTGTATAAGTGATGTAGTCGAGGCCGGAAAATCCATGGCCAAGTCCGACACCGAGGCATGAGCCTAATAGAGTGAGACCCAGGCATAAGCCTCCTTACGTTTTTTTTCCTAATGTGAAGATGTTGTTTATTCGCTCATTGTACAAAACTCAAATATAATCTTTAAAAAAAAATATCTGGAGCAAGAGACCGAGACTAAGGCATGAGCCTCTAAGATCGAGACCGAGGCCATCAAAATGTGGCCTCCAATATCACTTGCAGTTTGGAAAGTTTATAGCAAAGGGGCAACTTTATAGTAAAGAGGATTTTTTATGGGTGGTTTTTAGAACTTAACACTACCTTGTTTTTAGTTAACTGACGCAACAGGTGTCTTTTTGTTAATGATAATTTGGACTGTTTATCAGAATGTACTATACAAGCAAGCTCTACTTCAAAGTATTTCAAACCTATCCAGATTACTATTATAGTAATCTGGATAAGTTTGAAATACTTTGATGTAGATATTACTACTAACTCCATTACAAAATGAATTCGATCAGTCTACTAATCATATTCTTAATAACTAACTAGAACGCTGGTTTCGTAGTATATGTTGTTTAAACTGTGAAAAGGCAACCCAAAACCCCCGGAGCAATACAAAATTCCTAAGAAGCATCCATCCATATTCCTTTCACATTTCACATCAATGTATCTCTTCTCAAGTAAAGTTCCCAAATTTTCATCCGAGCCACAACTTGTAGGTATAAGGGTGCTGCTTAACGGCTGAAGTAGACTTCTCACAAAATTGCATAAAAGGTGGGATACGCGGCGAGCATCAATTAATCTCACGAAGATCTTCAAAGTACACAGCATAATACAAAGCCATACTTCTTATTCCCATTAAAAAAACCTCTCATCTCCTTCACAGCAAACCCATGCAGATATATATGCACATATACAGTGCAGGTCGAAAGTAAGTGAAATGGGTAATGTTTCGCCATTGGGTCAATGTTAGACAGTAAACATCCTCAACCAAACTGCTTGTGGGAGCATGAGTTCTCATCCGCTGAGATGAAAATTGTTCATAAAGGAGAATATTTGACTGTTTGAGGAATGTGACATACAAATAGCTGCCTATATTTATAGCTCTACAAACAGTATAGATATTGGTTAAAATCTTTAATAGTAGTCAGTTAATGACCCCCCCTCCCTCCTAATTTAAATTACAGCCTTGGGTTCCACTAAAATGATATTACTAGATTTTGACCCATATGCACATTATAACTTCATTAGGCAAAGAAATGTGGCAGGTGTTTGTCTCAGACATATCTAAAGCATCCTTCTTAGTGCTGCACTGTGCATGTAATACATCTTCATGTCTTTGGGTGAGAACCATCCTGCCATAAGCAGTTCCGTTAAGGATGTTCTGGATTGTCAATGACCTAATGCAATAACATCATTTGTTTCACAAACTTTCCGGAAGAACTGTACATATTGTACATATACATGACATTGTATTAGCCTACTTACAATGTCAGTCTGACATCTCTGGGAATGTTTATCTCAAGATCTAAAGAGAATGACAACAAGAGGACAAGTGACGATGAAAATGAGATGCCAAAGATGCGATTCTCCTCTTTGCAAAGGAGAAGACGTAAAAGCTTCACAAAACCATATGCATCCCATAATGTTTTTCCAGCTCTCGTGTCTGGTCTCTTTGGGATCAGTATTTCAAACGAGATATGAGGAAAAAGGTTAGCAGAAGATTGTGACAGTTATTATAGAATCAGTGAAGTGTGGTTACTTGTCGGAGCTTGAATATTCAGAATTTACACCACAGATACAACGGTCAGAAACTCAACATTTTATCAATAAATAACTGCCAAAGTGATATGTCGCGTTTGGAATCAGGTTAACTCTAATCCAATCTCCTACCAGCTAATTAATTATCCCCCATGCTATGCTATGGGGGATTTTACTTTTAGTCTCCATGTCATGGCGTCCATCAAATATCTCAAACACCACACCATGCACAATGCTCATCCTTTCCCAACATTCAAATACCCCCTAAACTTGTCAAATCTGACCATAAATCAATAAATATCATAACCATTTCCACATCCCAAATACTTTTTGCTGTGCTTTTGGCATGCAGCCATGTTATTTTTAAAAGCGAACTCCACCCCCAGGTGTCTCCACCTCCTTACATGTATGCACAATTATGCCCCTGGTGGAAATATTTGGCATAACTAAAATTGGAATTCTGGTGGGTATTGGTAGATGTGTAGGGCATGGGGGATATGGAGGCAGTATACCTGCTCTTGTTTATCAAAAGACTGATGAAAAGGATTGGATTACTGACTAGCTAAGGTTTGTTGAACTCAGTAGTTACCTCAAGTTGCAAATGGACAATATTATTCCACTTTCAAGATAAATAAAATTCGTCCTATACTATGTCTTAATATGTCTTAAAATACAAGCCTCGCCTTGATATTTTTATTGACTTGTTCAAAAGGCCTGACAATGTCCATCCGCTTAATTTCAATAATTAAGTCAAATCATATAAGGTCCTATTATATACTGAGACTGGGTTATTGATATGTCAGTTATTTGGTATACCGAAAACCGGGTTATTGGATAAGTCGTTGTTTACCATGTCCAGTTTATATAATACAACATTTCTGTGGAGATCAGCGAACCCGCAAAGAAACGCCAAAAAAATGGTACTTGCATTCAGGCATAAAACCAAGCCCTTAGTCTGACAATGTTAGTTTTCCACTATACAGTACAATAAAGAACTGGAGTAGTTGTAAGTTGTCACACCGTGAGGTCCACAACCAGCTCTGCAAGGGGTAGTACTATGCACAAGGGAGCCGTTCTGTGCCCTATTCATTCACACTATGTGTTCTCAGCAGGATCTTTGGAATACTTGTGGAAGAAACTTTGTCTACAATATGTACGTCAGCATCGTGAGCCGGCAATTGTGTTGTACTTCTTTGTATCGCTTGTATTAGGCGGATTGGCAGAAGGATAGCTCAGCTAGACAGCTCTAACGAGAGGCTGATGGACAGAGGTAGGTTTTTACTAGTAGTAGTAATACCACTATGTGGAGCAAGCATAGCACCAACAGCTCAAGGAAATAAAAGCCCCAATTTTCACCACCTTACCCTACTGTACTCAAATTTCAGTCGCTATGTAAATTTTCGATCCACAATGTATCATACTTACACATCACTCTCACTAGGATTCTATTAAGAAAAGTTGATGCCTAAAAGCATCAACTTACATACACTGCGATACAGCATAAATGTAATTCTTCATTCACAAAACTTCTTATCAATTCTGAAATTCTCAAATTTGACTCTGGAGACTAACAATTCACTGTGACTTGATTTTGTAATTCTTTTCTGTTACTTTTGTCTTTACATTCTTTGTTTGCTTTGTATCTTTCTTACTTTCTCAATGTCATGTGGTGCATTACAATGTATTCCAGGAGGGTGTATTGTTTGCTTATGTTGTTAGTTGAGGGACCTCGTTATACCACAAGCACGGCCAATATGTTTATTTGGCCACAAGTCACATTGGCACTGTCAAATAGTACGGAGTATATGGACAGTGTTGTTTAGTGAAGCTCAATTTTCTTGAATTGAGAAGCACACGACTGGCATTCATCTCAAATGAAGTAGTATCCCTAACTTGTTGAGAGAGCTGGGTCTGATTAAAGTGCTGCTCAGAGCTCAGCCATTACAGAATTGGAAGTACATTTATACTCCAAGCAAGAAAAAGACTATGTGCTATTGAAAAGAAAGTACAAACAAACATTTGACAGGAATGAGTACAGAGCAATACAATGCCATTACAGAAATTCAGAAAAACATATCTCTGGTAGGCCTATATCTCCTTAAATCTCTGACATCCATGATGGAAATAGATGTTCAGGCTCTTGCAGAACTCCAAATGATTGCAAAACTCAATTTTTTATTGTAGATTCTTTTGCATATCATGATAAACACATTTCTATTGCATGTGGTGTTGCTTTAAATTCTTATGTTAAGGTCAAAGCGCTATTTCTACATCGAAAATCAATATAACCATCAAATTTTCTGAACAAAAACCCTTCAGGGCTGACAACCCTTGTCATAAGGAACACAAGTTATCACAAGAAGAATCAAAACTTAACCCCAAAATCCCTCCTAGGCAAACACGGAAGAACATGACAAGAACTTAACTTCGCCGTTGTGCAAACTTTCAAATCGATATCGAGTCATCGACCTTAGAAGGAGATTTAGAACAAATCTAAAATGATGAATAGAGATTAAATCTTATCCGAAAAGACAAGTTGTCTTAATCTTTACAACTAACTTCTTGACAAAGTGACATCGCAGCTTAGTAAGTCAACACTTTCTGAGATTATCAAATGACGTCAGGTTCGTCAGCCGATTGCGAAGTCTCATCGAGTTAAGAAGAGGAATAGTTTTGCTAGCTTTCCATGGCGTTAAAAAACCAAAGATCCTCTTTGATTAGCATGCAAATTGAAAAGTCGATTCAAACAAGCAGTCAAACAAAGGGATATTTGTCGATATCGAAATTCCATTTGGTAATTAAAATGGTTAATCCATAATTGGAAGCATGTCTAAGCATTATGAGGCATTATGACTGTTTCTTAGAAATCTTATTTATTTTAAAATATGAAAAGAAAGAAGTTTTAAGATATTTTTGGAAAGGAAAAGTAACACAATTCACAAAATATTAAATATAGCTTGCTCAAGCCATACTTGAAGAATAAAGAATATTTTCTAACTTACGTTTCTCGACAATCTTTATTAGTCATTTTCAAGGTTACTTTCTAAGACATGAAACATAAAGTAGTCCCAGGTACCTAATAACTTGAAAATCATCAGAGTACTGCACATATATATTAGTGAACTTTCATTTATAAAAATAAACACATTTATGGTTGGAGCATTTTCCTTTGGGATATTTACATGTACTGAAAAAAGCCAGAAATGACATGGCTTATCCTCATGCAGCAGAACAGAAGTAGTTAAAATGTCACAAGATTCCCTGTTTAATACAATAAAAAAACAACAACGAAGTACTAGTAAGTGGAATTACACCAGTATTGAAGATTTTCATTTCGCATTTTTGAAAAACTGGTTTGTCAGAAATTAATCTTGTGAGCTTATTTATTTGAATGTTACGGGACGGATGTACCAATGAAAGTAATACTTACAAGCACCTTGGAGAGCAATACAAAAGACTGGAAATGGGTCTTCCCAGACCCAGACAGATCCTTCCTTAGTCCTAGAGTAACCTTCACTGGACCATCCTCCATGTTTCCTCTTCTCCACTTGCCCATTGCCCTCCTTATTCCCAGTCCTCATGATTTAGGTGCACTTCCAAATGGTCAGGCTGGGAAGTACCTTGTTTTCGGCCAGATTCAGTGCAGCTCACTCCTTGTATCAGTAATGTAGTCGAGGCCGGAATATCAATGGCCAAGACCGAGGCATGAGCCTTCGAGACTGAAGCATGAGCCTCTAAGACCGAGACCAAGGCCATCAAAATAAGGCCGCGATATCACTTGCAGTTTGGAAAAGTTTATGGCAAAGGTGCAAATTTATAGTAAAGTGGTTTTTTTTTTTCAGGTGGTTTTTAGCACTTTAAACAACCTTTTTTTCATTTGACTGATGCAACAGGTGTCTTTTTGTTAATCATAATTTGGACTGTTTATCAGAATGTACTATACAAGCCAGCTCTACATCAAGGTATTTCAAACTCTCCAGATTACTATTACTGATGAATCCATTACAAAATTAACTATGATCAGTCTACTTATCATTTTCTTAATAACTAACTAGAACCTGGATTTGTTGTATACGTTGTTTAAACTGTGAAAAGGCAACCCAAAACCCCCGGAGCGACACAAAATTCCTAAAAGGTATCCATATTCCTTTCACATCAACGTTTCTCTACCTCAAGTAATGTTCCCAAATTTTCATCCAAGCCACATCTAAGTATAAGGGTGCAGCTTAACGACTGAAGTAGACTTCTCACAAAATTGCATAAAAGGTGGGATACGCGGCGAGCATCAATTAATCTCACGAAGATCTTCAAAGTACACAGCATAATACAAAGCCATACTTCTTATTCCCATTAAAAAAACCTCTCATCTCCTTCACAGCAAACCCATGCAGATATATATGCACATATACAGTGCAGGTCGAAAGTAAGTGAAATGGGTAATGTTTCGCCATTGGGTCAATGCTAGACAGTAAACAATACTAAACATCCTCAACCAAACTGCTTGTGGGAGCATGAGTTCTCATCTGCTGAGATGAAAAATGTTCATAAAGGAGAAAATTTGACTGTTTGAGGAATGTGACATGCAAATAACTGCCTATTTTTATAGCTCTACAAACAGTAGAGATATTGGTTAAAATCTTTAATAGTAGTCAGTTAATGAGTCCTCCCTCCTCCTAATTTAAATCACAGTCTTGGGTTCCGCTAAAATTATAACTAGATTTTGACCCATATGCATATTATAACTTCAGTAGGCAAAGAAAGGTGGCAGGTGTTTGTTTCAGACATACCTAAAGTATCTTCCTTCATGCTGCAACACATTTTCGTCTCATTGGTTGAGAATCCATGCTTCCCCAGGCAGTTTGGTTGACTCTGACGATGTTTTAGCATTGATCCAATAGCAAAACATTGTCTGCATCACTTACTTTGTAGCAGTCCTGTAGATTTTGTATGTATACATGATATTGTATTAGCCTACTGACATCTCTGGGAATGTTTATCTCAAGATCTAAAGAGAATGACAACAAGAGGACAACTGAAGATGACAATGAGATGCCAAAGATGAGATTCTCCTCTTTGTGAAGGAGAAGAGGCAAAAGCTTCAGAAAACCATATCTATCCCATAATGTTTTTCCAGCTCTCGCGTCTAGTCTCGTAGGGATCAGTATTTCAAACGAGATATGAGGACAAGGGTTAGCAGAAGTGAGTCATCCTCCCCACGCAAGCCCTGCTAAAATGGACAGGGCTTTCTGCTATTTCAAACCTCTTCTGTGATTGGCTGCTTATTTAGGTCATAAGCATTTTGCAGGCAGATTTAGTCCGATTATGGACACTTAGAGGATTACTGGCACCTAAGAAAAACAGTGTAAAACAAGCAAACTTTCAAACAGTTTCATTTCAGAACTGTGAAAATACATAATTCAATGGAATTTTCATAACTGTGATAGCACCTTTCAACAATACACAATTTCTCCATTTGTAACTGTGTGAAACAGAAGCAACAATTTCAAACTGTGATGTAGCAGTCCCTGATTGGCTGAGCCAAAACCGGGTCAGTTAATTAAGTATTCATGAATTAGCAAAGGTTATGGGCCATTTTGTCACGGTATGACTTGGGATGATGAAGTGAGTGAGTTTGTTTGCGTTTAACGTCTCATCAGGTTAGCAGAAGATTCTGACGGTTATTGTGGAGTGAGTGAAGTGCGGTTAGTTGTCGTAGCTCAAATGGAATTGTTACCACAGATGTAATGATTAGAATAGAATATGACACACGCTGGTATTAGTAACTAATTAATCAATAATAACTGTCAGAGTAATATTTCAAGTCTGGAATTTGGTTAATTGTAATCCAATTCCTACAAGTAAATTAATTAATCAAAAGAGTGAAAAGACTGATGAAAAGGATTAGATTACAGACTAGCTAAGCTTTGTTGAACTCAATGGTTATTATTCCACTTTCAAGTTATGTCTTATTTCTTAGAAAAGAGTCCTCGTCTTGATATTTTCATTGACTTGTGCAAAAGACCTGACAATATGTCCATCAGGCTTAATTTCAATAACTGAGGCAAATTATAAGGCCCTGTTATTTTATATACTGAGACCGGGTTATTGGATATGTTTTAAAATTACTTTGTACACAGAAAATCGATTACTATAATACAACTTTTCTGTGGAGATCAGCGAACCCGCAAAGAAACGCCAAGAAATATACTTGCATACAGGCACAAAACCAAGCCATTAGTCTGACAATGTTAGTATTCCACTGTACTGTACAATAAAGAACTGGAGTAGTTGTAAGTTGTCACACCATGAGGTCCACACTATAGCTCTGCAAGGGGTAGTACTGTGCACAAGGGAGCCATTCTGTGCCCTATTCATTCACACTATGTGTTCTCAGCAGGATCTTTGGAATACTTGTGGAAGAAACTTTGTCTACAATATGTACGTCAGCCGGCAATTGTGTTGTACTTCTTTGTATTGCTTGTATTAGGCGGATTGGCAGAAGGATAGCTCAGCTAGACAGCTCTAACGAGAGGCTGATGGACAGATAGGTTGGTACTAGGTTGGTAGAGTATGGTTAGTCCGGTTATTCTTGCAGTTCCATTAAAGTCCAAGAATGACGAGCAGTTTCATGCAACTGTTTGTGGTAATCAATGACCTCACAACAGGCCCTATACATTGCATTGAAATGAACTACATTGCATTGAAATGAACTCTCAATTTTTCATGGAGTACTTGTGGCCTCATTGATGAATGCTGTGACTCACTAGGTGACTTGTTTGACAGCATTGAAAGTATAGGATATGACCTCACAAATTGCTTATGAGTCCCGCTATGAAACAGACTCAATGGATCGCCATTTCTATATCTTCTCTGAACAACATCCAGATGCAGCTTCAGGAGATCTACCATTAAATAATTCCCAGACTGTTTACTTTTTTACAGTCCATTACAGAAACGATGTCCATCTAAACAGAATTTACCAATAAAGTCTTGGCAGGCCTTTCTCAATTTGCAGGGAAGTGTACAGTCCTGTCAGTCTACAATAGCCATAAAGGCCAATAGCCAAGAACCTATTTGCACCTGGTTGGAGTGAAGTAAAGACTTTTGCAGGACATGCTCAGCTCCTCTACCCATGACCATGATCCTTTGGTTACCACTCGAACCCCACAGAATAGGTGATAAGGCTTTATAACGTGTATTTTTGTATTGATCGGGGTAATCTGCGTACACTTGCCACACAAAGAAACGTTCATCTCACATGGGTCACCCGGACCGGGTATTGAACCCAGGTCGAGAGGTTAGCAGTCCAGTATGTTACCAAAGAGCAAGGCGCCAGGCCAGATAGATCTACAGATAGATAGAACATTCCCGATAAGTAGCTGCCATGATTAATGCTTGGAGGTGAAATCAACCAACCAACATGCCACTCGCCAACAGATACTGGGGGCGGATGAGCATGCTGTTTGAGGTCAATGGCTGATTGGACTTGTCAGCTGCCCATGAGGCGTCAGCTCATTATCCAACACTCAATGGCAATCCAGTCAACTTGACCACTCATCTTGACCATGTCCTGATGACGTCACAATTCCTTTGACGTCACACAGCAAGTTCCACCAATCCAATTTGTCACCTATTTGTCACATGACGAGTCATGATGGATCATGTGACTGACCGAATCTGAGATGCATCATAATTATGCACTTCAGCAAAATGAAAGGGGCAATGGATAGACGAACGGATGATTTGGGGTTTACATCCTTTATTTGCACTTGGTACGCTAATTGGGACAATAGGAGAACGCAGCAATGAGGCGAAGGATGATTACAATTGCCGTCTAACGTAGGTCCAGGTGGCCAGATTTGAACGTACCCAGCGACAGGCAGCCCAAAGCTCTGAACCCCTTCGGCTTCCCCAAATCAAACTGAAGGAGCAAAAGATGAACAACAATCAGCCAGTCATAACGTGATGATCATTAGCAACTTAAAATATATTTGCAAGGCCTATATAAGTTCTCATATCCCTATACCTATATTATAAGGTGTACAATATTTCCAATTTCTGTAGCAACATAAATACCCGCAGTAGTAGCATTATGTGACTGCGTGAACCTTGCATACACCTGTAGCGCCTTGCAACCACAAATGATTGACACATCCGTGCCATTAAACAGACAGAGAATGTGTGATTACTGTACTCATTCGTTCATTATCAGCAGTGGTGACCTTTGGAGCAGAAAATTGCCCTATTGACATTTCAAATGGCAACATCCGCACTCCTCCAGAGGGCTAAAGAATGACCTTGGCACTCATTGACCTCTAGGGAATATGAAGTGAACCTCAAAAGAGCCATAACAGTAATGTGGTACTCGAACGCAGCTTCCAGGAGTTAACACCAATTCACCAAGGACAAAAAGGAATCTGCTAGAGCTTTTTTAACAAAAATATGGCAAATACCAAGACCAGTGGGACAAGGCTTTGCAATGCAGAAAAAGAAATCTCAACGCAGGGAAGTTTTAGTTTTGCGCTTCAAGTTGGGTAGTTATGCATCATTTGCACCATGAAAATTAGAATAATAAATTGCAAATTCACAAATTATGCCTGAACAGTGAACCCCACGTAGCACATCTATAGCAAAGAACTGCCATCAAATGAGCTTATGGCAACCACTATTTCCTATCCATCCCATGTTAATTCTGGGCCTGAGAATGGGATGGACATGATACATCCCACCCCTTATACATCGCTGATGGTGCCATAGACTTATAAGTCAGATTAATGCATCATTCTACTATCACCTGCACCAATAATTGTGGCCTTGATATGTCTACCATTGGTTCTTCTTGAACTCCCACAACGCCCCTTGTGATAAGGTTAAAAGTTGTCTATAATCCGTCAGGTGGAGTAACTGTTGACCCGCCCATTTTCAAAATTTTGAGATGGGAGGTTTAATACTTTACTTGCCTGTAAATCCAGGGTGATCTCAAATAAGATGATATCTGGCACATTGGAAACTCAATCTCTGCTGCTTTTTTCCAATTTATCTAGAGGCATACCATTATTCATTATTTATAATAACTACTTTAAAATTATCAATTCATCTTTTTATCAATGTGTCAAGTAATCCATTTATCTATGCTAAGAGTAGCTATCCAGGAGGGAGGTCAGCTGACTCTGTATTACTTGGTAATGCATTTGGATTCAGAAAATGTGTTGCGGGGGTTGTTCTAGCTCAGACCGGGTCACCTGGATTGATGTTGGACAGCAGTTTCAATCATTCTTTGCCTCATTACCATATCCTCCTCCTCTCCTAATTAGCCCACTGAATGGGCATTAATATAAGCCCCAATCATCAAAGGATCCATCTTATATTGGTCTATCTGTCTTTCGACCTTCGTGCACATTTTTATTAGAGATTACCAATCACCTGGTACGTTGTCAGTTCATTCACCCCACCTCTCACATTGTAATAAAAACCTGATTTTATGGTTAAAAAAGAAAGCGGATGGCAAATTTTAGGCTGAGCCCATTAGGGGATCTATCAAGAGTTGATTTAATGATCCTGATGTTCTTCGATCAAAGCTAATGTCATTGGCAGGTGACGAGGAAGCGCACTCATCCAATCGGACATCAAAGGTATTTCATTTCAAAGAGTCACCAAATTCAATCTAAAAAGCATTGTAAATATTTGGACAGCGAGTAAGTCCGCTGTAGTCCACTTGTAGATTATATGTACTCAGATGATCCGATCAATTAAAAGTTTTGAGTGAACGCGGCAGCCAGCCAATTGTCGAAAAGCAAAATTTCCCAGCCAATGGCATATTATGTGAGAAATACCCTTCAAAAGTTCTCGGACCTAAAATTCAAAACAGGCAGAAGAAAACTTTACTACTTATTTTTAGTCAAATGCAATAAGCAATCCGGTTTTCGGAGAACATCATTTGAACTTTAATCATAACATGGCAGTAATTGGCACTTGAATTATCACAATCAACTGTTGTTCATTGTCTACAGATTAAAATCAAAACTTCTGACTTATTCCTGATGGATGAGCTAAATACTAGCCCATTCTGGTGCTGATGAGACGTAAAAAACACAAACTCACTCACTCACTCACTCCAGATGGATGGTTGATGGGTGGAATAGGTTAAGACAACTTAGCCACTGCTAGAATACAACACAGGACCAAACGATCGTAAGCCCAGAGTTACCAACAGTTACTAACCCCCAGGGTCCACCCATCCCCTGACTCAGCTCAGTGCCTTTTGCCTATACTGCAAGACAGAATACTCCTCACCAAAGCAGTGAGAATCCCAGATCTGGAACACTTCGCAAATCAAAGTCAAAGTCAAAGAAATAATATGTAAATGGCACTGCCATGAAATTCGCGCAGCATTTGCATAGAACTGCTACATTATCTTCAACTTTCCATGCAGAAGGCCAATTCATCTTTTTGAAGGACTGGGCAAATGGGCAGATAGATAGAATAGATAGATGAGACCAGATCTATAGATGAGACCAGATCTATAAATGAGATTAGATAGATAGATGGATAGATAGATAGATAGATAGATAGATAGATAGATAGATAGATAGATAGATAGATAGATAGATAGATAGATAGATAGATAGATAGATAGATAGATAGATAGATAGATAGATAGATAGACAGATAGATAGATAGATAGCAAGATAGGTAGATAGGTCGATAGATATAGATAAATAGATATCGATAAATAGATAGATAGACAGATCGCACTGACAGCTGTGTAATTCAAATCTGTGTTAAATTTGGATCTATAAATTTGGATCTATTATGTTAAATTGTTGATGTTACATAACTGAGATCAATAAAACCATAGCTATTCAGAGATGACTGTTTACTATTAGACTGTAACATAATTTGTTGATAGTTAATGAAGATTATGTAACCTGAAGTGTTGTTATAATTTCTTACTTGGTGAGCCATTTAAGTCATTAACTTTTGTGTTGACTTTTAGTTTTCAGTAACTTCTTACAATCGGGGCTACAGAAATAATTATTTCCAATGTTGATACACAATTACACATGTTGATTTAAATCCCTGAAATATGTTATTGGAGGTTGTTATACGACAAGACTGAAATTTTAAAGCTATTTTGGAATATTTTTGAGGTATTTTAATTATTTACCAAACTAAACTCTGTCTAAACTACTAGCTCCATTTTTATGGCAACTACAGGCACTTCCTGTTCAGGCAGTCACTGTAGACAGGAGCACCACACAGAATGAGCTGTCCTTGTGCTAAGTGAGCTTCGTTCATGGCTGCCTTTGGCAGCCATGAGCTGCGCTCATATTATTTTGAGTCGGGTGTTTTACACGATAGCAACATGAGCCACAAGCTTTTTCTGCCGCAAATAATACTGTTGCATCTGACACTATAGCACTATAGCTCAATGGCTTGACCTTGTCTTTCAACCTAAAATTAAGCTTCACTTTAGCTTCACCTACTTAGGTACAAAGACCATTTAGGTGAGACAGGTCACTTGAGCTACACCTACTTAGGAACAAAGACTATTTGAGTAAGGCAGGAAGTGGAGGCCATTTGTAATATGAAACAATATAGCCACCTGTAAATGGGCACCATGTAGAAAGGCAGGGGATGTTACCTGTCTCATAGTGAATTCTGTGGAGTTAAGCTGAATTATTGTGAGCAAAGCCTCTTCACTTCACCACCCAGAAAGAGAGAGGCAACCGCAGATTATCAAAGTTTACCACAGTCTGACAAACCATGCCATGAATTTTGTGCACAGCAAAGTACACAGTACAAGAACATAGTAAATTACACAACGAAGTATGCACCAAAGTATGCTAAAGTATGCAAAAGTACACTAGAGTACGCACTAAAGTACACACAGTAAAGTACACGCAGTGAAGTACACACAATATAGTACACACAATATAGTACTGTACACACTAAAGTACACACTAATGTACACACTTAAGAATGCACTAAATTACACATTGGACTACACATCGGACTACACAGTGAAGTACACAGTAAAGTACACAGTGAAGAACACACTAAATGCACACTTAAGTACACACTAAAGTATGCACCAAAATACAAACCAAAGTACACACTAAAGTATGCACCAAAATACAAACCAAAGTACACACTAAAGTATGCACCAAAATACAAACCAAAGTACACACTAAAGTACACACATATGTACACTCTGAAATATGAACTAAAGTACATACTAAAGTACACACTAAAGTACTCACTAAAGTACCACAGGGTGCAAAAGCCTACCATATTATACTTGCAGAGACTGGTGTGAAGTAGCATAGAGCTCTAATACAGAGGAATGGCATCCTTCCACCCCATGGCACTTCCACCCACTCATAGGGAGACAGTGGAGTGAACAAGGAGCTCATTGCTGGGCTTGGCAGAGGATGGCTCAGGCTAATTCACTGGATCCCACATAAACCTGCCACCTAAAGGAGCAGGGCAAATTGCACATTTTTTCACACAATGTCCGGGTGTAATAGCTTATGCATCGACTCTAGTGTTGGTGTCTGGCGATCCATACCAGACTAATATTGCAGAAAACTGACCACAAAGTGACCGCAGCGGACCGCTACCCTAGCTGTTTGTGCCCCGCAGTGCCCTTCGGTCAAATGGACCGTTCGGAGATGGATGAAAAAGGGCCGCTGGAAAAGACATCCGTAGCATCTCATGTCTCAGGTCCAATGCTATGATAATCACATGCCCCAGGGCAGAGCGTCAGATGTCATGTCTCCGGAGTTTGAACTCTTTTACTTAATTTTATTATGCCACTTTGAATCATTGTGCCCTTATCAATATCAGTGGAAATGACAAGCTTTTCAAGGCACTTTAAGGTAGAAAATAATGCCAAAGGGTAAAACTAAATGGAAGGAAGATGTATAGATTGTTTGAACAATCTTCAATAAATATTATCGATATCCACATTATCCAGGCATCAATACAACCTTAAATTTACACATTGTAGATGAGAATAAGAACGATAGTCTCAATGTTTCTGACTCTGAAGCCCCATCATCTTATATTAACAGCTGCCTGGGGCAGGTGTAATGATGAGATGATAAGGCTGTGAGTCCAAATAAAACCAAGGGCAAGGCACCCTTTGTATGGATGGATGATTGGGGCTTTTCGTCCTGTATTTATGCACTTGGTGGGCTAATTAGGACGGGGAAGGACACGGCAATGAGGCGAAGGATGATTGAAACAGCCGTCCAACATAGGCCCAGTGACCCTGCAAGAGCTGGATTCGAACCCTGGACCCAGCGATTGGAAGAAGTCCAGTACGCTACCATTAGACCAACCCTCCCCCTTCCCGTTGCATGGAAATTTGTCACTCATTTATCTTGGAGCAATAACCTACACTCTGGACAAATTATTACTGCTATTGTCCTTCAAAAGTTACTGACTTACCAAGCTAAATATAGCACATATATAAAGCAATTCAGAACAAAAAGTGAGTTTGGACCATTTGGCCCAACCTTTTCAGCAGACGCAAAGCTTTCATATCAAGGGCTTTTCAAGGTCCAAGCGAAGCGCCCTGGCACAACTGCAGGACCCTAGGTCACTGACCTTTCTGTCGTATAGGACCTTCGAGACTCGCGTGTCCCTGTAGACCTTTTTTCTTCTTCAGACAAGCATTCTCGAGTCCTGTTGCCCGGTGACTGCAGCTGTCCCTATGGTTTGTTCCTGGGCCTTGTCCCGATATAGTTTGCCAAACGGTTAGTTCCTATGTCGTTGCCCACTGCAGCTCAAACAACTGTTTTCCATAAAGCTTGTTGCTGAGCTTAGGTACTATTATTCCTGATGTCATTCAGCAGGTTTACATACCAAGAAGTTGCTCCATACAACTCAGAGGAAAAGCAGAAAGACCTCATAACAATATGAAAAACAAGATTTATCAAATACATTTATCAAATACATAGATCAAATACATATATCGAATACTGAAGACCCTTCTCCTTACTTTCCCAACTTGTATTGTATGCTGTACAATATATTGTATGCTCTGCTCAATGCATCAATTGACAATTGACACAACAAAACAGTCTTCATACTCAACAATCATGCAATTCCCTCATTGTATACCCACAACAGTATATTGTTTCATTATGCCTAAGCCAACTCATAATAGAACATGTAGAAGTATATTGCAACAGTTCAATTTTTTCCTTCAGTTTGACATATCATGCATACAACCGAAGAGAATCATTAAATAGGTTTGTGCAATGTACACGTGTTATCAGAAATTGTAATCTTTACTGAGCACTAATATTGCCATGCCAACATATGCGGCTCAAAAATCCGGAGGAGATTGTTGTTATACAGCTCATGAACTTAAAGGCCTTCAAAGAAATAGCTCTCCAATCGGTATCTGTGCGATTCCGTAAAGTCTGATTCACATATTTGACACTTTAGCAGCTTGTGCAGCCCTACCACTACACCTCAGCTATTTCATTGTTAAACAGGGATGAGGCCAGGTAATACCCTGGGCATCAGACAAGCCATCAACCAAAGCTCTAAGTGTAACTGGAGTTGAGCTACGGCAAAATGTCATTGTGAGGGACGTACACCGTATGAGTACGTCTGACACTATGACATTTTGCTGGTGTTCTATTTCACGTCCTCGCAGGCTCGCACACATGCATAAAATTTCTACTGAGTTCTGCAGGGCGCAGACCTGACAGGCAGCAGCGTGGACCTGAAAGGCAGCAGTTCTAGTGACCTAGAAGCCAATTCGATACCCAATTCGACTTGAATTTCGTCAGCCTCGCTCGCTCACCTGCTTCAAAGCAGACTGTTGTCAGTCAGCCAAACCTCTTTTTACTTGATATTTCCACATCTCCAGACATATTATACTGCTTCCAATTAAAGCGATAAACAGCAGTCTGGCAGCGGACGATACCAATTTAAAAAAAAGTAATACCCAATGCCCTTTCCGCTGAGGCAAAATGCCCGGGAAGCCCAGTCCATCAGACTCAGTACACACAGCATGAGAAAGACGACTAATACCACAAAAGATGTACAAGGGCAATAATAAAGGCAAACATACCGCGGCTAGGATATCCCAGGAATATCATAGCCTATTAAGAATACTGCAGGTTGCAGGGCTATCCTAGGGTGCAGGGGGTATCATATGATGCCCAGCTAACCAAAGTATATCCTAAAATATTCCGGTACAGTGTATAATCAAGATGCACTCTTTTCGTTCCCAGAGGTCTGTTGGTCGCTGTCAGAAATTAGAAATGGAAATGGTTACTGGAGACGGCAACACCACACGACAAAAAGGACCAACAGTGAAATAAAGAAGCAAGCGAGTCAAGAGATTGGGCTTTCTGTCCTGTATTTTTGCAGTAATATGACCAAATAGGATAGGAGGAACTCAAGAGGAGCATGGTTATGAGATGACAAGCATTCTCGGCATAAACACAAGGCATATAGATTGCGAAAAATAAGTCGATCAACAAGCCATGGATGAATGATTGGGGCTTTACGTCCTGTATTTATGCACTTGGTAGGCTAATTAGGACACGAGGAGGACACGGCAATGAGGCGAAGGATGATTGAAACAGGCGTCCAACATAGGCCCAGGTGACCTGGCAAGAGCTGGATTCGAACCCTGGACCCAGCGATTGGCAGTCCAGCACGCTACCACTAGACCAACCCTCCCCCCTTCTTCTTCTTCTTCTTCTTCTTCTTCTTTTGAATTCCTGCCTCTTTTAGGCAAACCTCTTTCTGGGAGTAAGTATTAAAAGTCCAATAAAAACATTAGGAATAACAACAAGCCAAGAATGATAGGTATCTCAGTGTGAAAGTATATTTATACAGCCGCATAGTGCATATCATTCATGTGAACATTGCCCTCATATAACTCAATTCAGACTTTCTCCATAGCTCCACTAAGATGATAATTAGTGCAATAATTTGATTTAAGATGAGACAAAAGAAACTTCGGCAATCAATTCCCACAGCTAATGACATTTCACTCCATTGTCTAGAGAATTCAAAAGTCAGCAAAAATCAAAATGGACAACATGGTGTGAAGGGGGACTATGCAGTATGCACCCGGAGAATCATGAAGTGAGACGCAATTGGGAGTCATGGCGCATTGAATATCAATTTGGGGCATAGAATGTCTGTCCAGTATCCACAAAGTTGAATAATATCAATCATGATTCATGAAGAAGTTTTCCCCACTTGATGGATTGGATGGTCATGGATGGATGATTGGGGCTTTAGGGTATAGTTTTATACACCATGGTAGGCTAATTGGGAGAGGAGGACACCACAATGAGGAGAAGGGTGGTTGAAACTGATGTCCATTGTCCAACATACGAGTATGTCTGTCTACAAGTGGACAGATGTTACATTGCCACTTTTTTCCCAGCCTTGGCAGATCTCAACATATGCCGTCATGTGTTGCCACCCAGTGACTAGTGTGCTATTCCGTGAGCTCCTGCGAGCGGTCCACATCATTTCAGTCTGAGAAACTCACACAATTTTGTCTGGAAGAAACCAGGGCTATTTCTGAGTGTGCTGATGGCCTTGTCTACTTCCTTCTAAAGAGAATGTGACTGCCGAGTCTGACTCTGGTATACATCAATGTTGAATAAAAATTTTGTGAATGTGCAATTAAATTTGAACTATTTCTTGGGACAACAATGCTGTAGCATATAAAATCACTTTTGTGCCAGGTGGCAGCAGCATGCAATTCTCATTTTCACCAGACTGCGGGTATGTCCAGGTGATGCGGTCAGAGCTTGAGTCGAACACAGGACCTAACGATTGGAAGGCCAGTGTGCTACCAAATGTGCTAACCCACCTCAACTTTCCACACTTTTAACTTGGAAGTCTTTAAAGAGGTTTCACTTTTAAAATGAAGCAAGCAAACCTGGATCCACCGTTTATTTGCTCAATTCATCTTTCCCTTTTCTATCAGTTTAATATTTGTCTGGTTTTGAACATTTGAAGGAACAGTTAGGTGTGACCTTCCTGATCAATATAACATTCTCACATCTACTGGAACTAACTGGGTGAATGTGTAATAAACTCACTCCTCCAAGAGAGGTATTTTGAATAAGATGTAATGTATATAAATAGACTATGGCATATGTTTCTACCAAAAGCATATGGAACTATTAGTCCCAAATGATTTCTCAGGGATATAAGACTATTCTGAACCAGAAAGATTTATTTCTTTCGACGGGACGTAATAGTTGTACATAAACAGGGCCAATAAACATGGTTGGAAATAGTTGCTGGTTCCTTAGAGTCATTTCGACATCTGAGTACTTTCCTTATTTTAACCCGAAAGTTGCCGCTGACAAACAAATCAAGTCTGCCATCTCTGAGGAGTCTCGCAGCTCCAGCGGATTCTGGTGTATCAATCATATCTCCTTCTGCAATTGCAGAAAGACATGTCATATCAATCAAGGTTTTTTAGTCATTGCTGATAAATTTGACAGTTCCACCATCCATGGTAGCTTTTTTGTGCCTTTGAATCGTATCGGGCCCAGCACACAAATCATGTCTATCGTCTCTTGCACAGTGGTTTGTATCCATCATATCGGGTTGATTTCATCCTGGAATGTCCAAATGATACAGTTAATATCAATCATGTCACACTGTCTGTTAGCACTTCATTGTCGCTGAGGATAAATGTAACATTTTTACGAGACTGACAACTTATCGGTAGCACTTTAGCGGACAACTTATCGTCATCACTCCTGTTACAAGTCGTGGCACTTCGGTCGCTGTGTGTAGACGAACACAGAGTCATTCAGATATATTGGGGCTCATCGCGACATCAAAAACCACTTGGGGTGATATGAAAAAGGCCAAAAGGTTCGAGAATGTGCCCTGCATGGCCCCATTGGGACTGAAACATCTGCCAGGCTCTGTTGACAACCAACACCCATCTCCATATCTCTACAGAACACCTTTTAAGTCATTATCATCTACAAATGCCTGAATCTATGCCTGATGGACCAGAGTGACTTCTGAAATCATCTTTGTCATTTTAAAAGCTATTGCATGATTTTGGTTTAATACAGACACACAAAATAATCATACACTATATTATTATAGTTCTTCTATTTCAGTGGGAATACAGCAAACCTCATCTTGACATATTCCCAGTTAGGATGCATATACCCCAGATTCAGATTCAGATCTTTAATTTTCTCTCAAACTATCAATGCAACAACATTCACTCAATTTTCTTTTTTAAATTGCTCGAAGATGGGTGACCCCTTCAAGACATCTATGATGTCGCTATCAAGGGGAAATTTAAATTGACCCCATAGTAAGAGTGGTTATATAAGTTGGAGTGACATCCTTATTTTCCATATGAAATGACCACAGTTTATAAAACCAACACATGACATAATTTTGTAATATGCCAACCTTGTGAAAAAACTTTAAATTCTATTTTGGATAAGAATAAGATTTTATTCGGATCCAATTTATCATATAACTTTTGCAAAAAAATTAAATAGTCTTGCGAAAAAAAGGCAATTTCAAATCTAAACATCAAAGCAATACTGTGACAAGTGAAAATGTCTTTTATAAGGAAGTATATCTTAGCTGAAGCCTGTGGAAGAAGTATATCCTGTGAGCCATTCTATCTTTATAGCACTTAAACACACACCAAAAGGTCTTTGATCTCGCAAACTTTCTTTAACAAAAACAATTGATTTAACCTACCCACCTCCACAGACAGGACTCCGCTCCCTTCAGCCTCGTTCGCCGCCTTGTAGTCAAAATATCATTAGTGACTTGAGGACGGCTCACGACTGCTCTGAGGCGCAGGGGTTGACTAAAAAGTCGCCAAGTCTTGTAAGAGAAGACTTTCCCAATCTCCTCGTCATTAATCCAAGCGCCATCAGACAGTGAACTCTAATCAACACTGTCCAAACAACCTAATGTATGGACCTCGCAGTTTGTATGGACCCCGTAGTTTTAGACGCGAAGCAAATTGGGTCCTTTACAGACTCTTGACGGAGTCTGGAGAGTTTCGCAAACTACTTAATATCTTTGAGGATTTTATTGATTAATTTCATGCTAATTTAGTGAAGATTGTTTGGTTGCAGCATCAATATATGGGTTGAAATCTCTTACTAAAAGAGCATTATGCCTGCATGCCAAGCCAGATCTGAACTTGCCCATATATAGTTAAATATCATACAGATAGCAATCATAGTTGCCACATGACTATGATTTCCACAATGAAAGGTCATATTACCAACTTAATTGGTGCAATTAACAATAAGATTTATCTCATCAATGAGTCAGTCCATAAACACAACACATGTAATTCAAACAGTTGGAAGACAAATGAACTTAATCGATCTGCTCCAAAATTTACATTGTAACTTATAGAACATTATTTTTCTCTGTTTCAGACGCATGATGCCGCAGTCACTTGAAGAGCAGATCATGGCGATGCTCAACTCGTCATCGTTCAACGACACCAACTTCTACGAGAATCTGACGCAACCGGACAATAATGACTATGATACAAAACTGTACCAGGACCTAGCGAGATTCCAGTACTACGCTTGGGGGATAACGGGGAACATTATCGCAGTGCTAGGACTCATCGGAAATGTGTTCTCCATAATCGTCTTAGGCAACAGGCGCATGATGTCCTCAACCTCCTGTTATTTAATTGCTCTGGGAGTCTTCGATTCGGTTGTCCTCATCTCCCTCGTACTATTTTTTAGCTTGCCTACGTTTTACATAGCGACTGGTAAATTGGAAAGTTATTACCGTGCATATCCTTACATGCATCCGTACGCTTACCCCACAGCGCTCATTGCTCAGACTTGCTCGATATACACCACGGTCGCATTCACGGTAGAACGGTGGATAGCCGTGTGCCGACCGTTACGAGCAGCTAAAATGTGTACGATATCAAGAGCAAGGAAGTCTATACTGATAATCATGTTTTGCTCCATAGTTTACAACATACCGAGGATGTTGGAGTATAGAACGACCCACGAGTTTGATCCGAACACTAACACAACCCGAGTGACAAACACAAAAACGGCCCTCGGAGCTGATCCCACCTTCCAACACATATACTTCATCTACATGCACATTTTCGTCATGCTGCTCATTCCCTTCACGACGTTAGCAGTTCTCAATATCTTGCTCATACGTGCCGTGAAACAGTCCGAACACGCGACGGGCAAGGTGAGCAATAAGACAAAGAGAGAAAACAGTTTAACAGTCATGCTCATATCTGTGGTAGTAGTGTTCTTAATTTGCCAAGTGCCTTCCATAGTGGACAACATTTTCACAGCTACTCTTAACGACAATATCTTATATCAGCCGCCGTTTGTGAAACTGACCACGATAAGTGGATTAATGGTGATCGCCAACTCGGCCACAAACTTTTATCTCTACTGCGTCTTCGGTCGCAAATTTAGACGAGTGTTCTGTCGCATATTTTGCACGTGCTACCTCAGAGCTACGCGGAGTCTCTTACTCAATGACAACAGTAGCATGGTGCACCACCCTCCGACAAACAGGTCGACTACCACGCGGCTAAACACTACCACAACCACCACAAGGAGTCCCACTACATACTGCGAGGGCACCCTGGGGACGGTCAAAAGCGCCCTAAGGTCACAGCGCAACAAATTCCAAATGTCCATTTACGAGAATGGAAAAACTAGAACTTACTGCACTTCTAGTTTGACGAACATGTCTAACGGAAAATATGTGATGGTGAATGATCAAGACGAAAATGACGCTCACGACCAGACTCATTTATAGTGACTCACAATCGACACAATGACTCACATTACCGAGTTGATAATGGACACAATGAGTACATACACGAACGAGTCACAAATGGTCACACTAACGTTTTAACAGCCAAATGAACTGGTACAGACACTTTGTACGGTCTTTTTTAATATCAAAATGTCTCAATTTCGTAACGAGTCTGCTGCAGTTTTTCATTATTATATATTTTTGCCTGTTATGTAAACGACCAATGTTTAATTTGTAAATCATATATAACTTAAATAAATATCATGTATAGAGTGTGATATGAATGTTTTAAAAGCAGTCCATGTGATATTTGAAGGGGATGCACAGATGTCCGGCCGGGAATAACGATAATTTTTGAGAAATCAGAAACATCAAAGTTGACAAAATCGCTGTCAGACACAATCTTTTTACTTTTTTGTCACAACACAAAATTTCGAACTTTTTATGTAAATTTGATGAGATTCAATCACGCAATCTCTATATGGTCTGGCCGGGTAGTTAACGGCCAGGTACATATCCAGTATCCAGTCATTTTCTACAATCTGTGCATCCCTTAGGTTTGAAATTATTGTAATGTGCTGGTGCAACCCATTGTATTAATACTTAACATATTGAGATAATCAATTTCATAAAAATAGACAAGCCACCTTATTAGTACAAATGGCTCTCAAGCAGAAACCACGTAAATTGAATAGTGCATATCGCATTTTTGCTGCTAACAAACCAAATTTATTTTGAAAAAAAAATAATTCAGATTAACAAACCTTACGGATAATTAGAATTACGCATTTTATCTCATTACTGTGTTGAACCTGAAACTGGATTCTAAAACGAATAACATCTTCCAAACAACTAATTTAAATGGAAAATTAATGGCACCCAATTAAATACTTTAATTCATCACACTTAGCAATTCCTGCAGAATGGTAGTATGACGTATGTTACTTAAATTCATGATAAAAATAACTTACAAATCTTAATTGAAAGTTTCATGGAAAATTATATAAATTTATGCATGTTTTGACATTGTTCTACAGTAACTAACTTTGGTTACGATAAGCTAAATTCTGGTCATTTCAACAGTGTATCAGAAAATCATTTCTTTCTTTAAACTTCATTTTCGCATTCGTGGACTCTCAGTAGCCAACTGTGAAGCATATTTTCCCGTCTTCAATTTACAGTACTACAAGAGTGAAGTGAAGATTGCACGTTCAAATCACAGATTAAATCAAAACCATAAAAAATACCATATTTTATTTTCAGAATAAATCCATTACAACTCATGTGATCTATCGTTATTTAGTTACAGGGTAATAACGCTCAGGCTAACTGTACATAAAAAGTATTATTTATATAAAGACATAGATATTATACTTGCAGTTTCGCATGGCTTCATATTCCACATTATGCCTTAACGCTTCCCAATCAAACGTAATATTTCTGCCAGTCCCCAGTGACTAAATCTAGCAAGCATTTCCTTGATTTGGTTTTGGAACAATAAAAGGAATTCAATAATTCAGATCATCTATTTGCCAAGAATATGTGGTTCACAGTCTGTTTTTCACTAAAACTTATCAATAGAAAAAGCGACAATAACCTATCTTAAATGTATCTAAATTTAAAGCATTCAAATATATAACTTCCATCCAGAAAGTAACGTTCCGCCTTAACAAATTCTACAAGCTTGTCCTCTCTCGAAGTTTTCTTTTAGAAAGTACATGCGAAGACAAGTAATCAGTCCATTGCAAACTTTTAAATGCATTGACGTTTGACAATCAAAATTCTATTCCCCTATTTATTATTTTTCTTGGAATTTGTTTATTAAGAAACTTCACAATAAACAAGCCCCACATCTATAAGCCTCCCAAATTACAAAGATCTAAAGCTTAAATTTAAACACACAACAAAACAAAGAACAGTATCTACATTCAGAGGTCAATTCAAGATATTACTACGATGAAAATTACCCAAAATAAATTACTTTTCACTGTCGAGACTTTGCCCTTAGTACGAATACACAGGTATCCTAAACTGCATTTATTATCATCACTCCATGAAAATTCTGAGAACCAAACTTTCTTTTTAACAACACTGAATGTTCATAGAATTTTCTATCGATGGATTTCTAAATGTTTAGTGATTGTTAAAGTTGTGCTTGTCAAATTTCAAGTACTTTTTATCAATCAACTGACTGCTTATATGAGATTTAAAGATCGAACCCTACTAATTGCAATCACCAATGACTCTCAAAAAATAGATACATAATTAATTATATTTATTGAGTTTACCCTAGGTATCAATTGTATATCTTTGTGATGATGACGGTGACATTGTTAAACTGTTATTTATATTGTGTAAAGTGATTAATATTAATCAGAGCATTAATAAAACCTATTGAAAATTCATATTTTGTCCACCTGTGTCTGTTCAGAACTCATTCTTTGTCTCTACAATGCACTTTATGGCTATTGGATGGCCACGTTCTGAACAGAGAAGTCACCCAAGACCTTCGTTCAGTAAATTACTTATTACTTATTACCCATGCAATATTTGCCTTTCAAAATACATCAGAAGTCATTTATGCCTAATGAAAATTCATACTACCTAACAGTGCTTTTTGAATGCATCAGTAGCATACTACAATTCAGTAGCAATCTATGCTTATCGAAAGTTCGAAACTAGCAAACAGTGCTTACCGAAAATTCATAACTAGTCAACTGCGCTAATTGAATGATCATACCTAGCAAATTGTCTTATGGTATAAGCCAGTTATTCACCACGGGATCGGTAATATGTGTTTATCACAGCTCGGGCTAACGCCCTCACTGGATAAATCACATATTGCCTCGCCCTAGGTGAATAACCTATACTTATCCAACTGTGTTTATCAAAAATTTATACCTGACTATATTTGATACAACAAGGTAAAACATGCAAAATCTAATTATACAAGTAAAGAATAAAAATACTTCATGAAATTCACAAACCAATTGAATCAAGATGGAATCAATATACATTATACAGCTCTTCTTATTAAGCTACAATCAAAATCATTAAGTCAATAAAAGATCACAGAGAATTACATAGCTTCTAGAATCTGGAGGCATTGAACATGCTACCTACTGCTACAAGGTGCAGCAACTTGTATGTACCATATTAACTTGAACAAAGCTCACGTTCTAGTTAAATTAAATTTGGACTGAGACATTTTCACCAATTGAGCAGCTCAGAAAGACAGTCAAGTCTTGCTCATGAAAGTCCATCAATAAAATGTTTCAGACAAGGAATTAACTAAAGATATTCAGAGGTGTTCAGATTTAGGTGAAGGTAAAATTACTTCTAATTGACCGTCAAAAATGTTCAACAACGATATTTGGGGTTGAATAGACCAATCCATTCTGGGGGTGAAGCTCCTCCCACCCCTGCCAGGCCCTGGTTACCCCCCTGGCTCGAACAAACACCCTGAGTTACCCCATTTGGCCAATGCAAAATGCACTGATACCAGTGGGTTTTATCTCTCTTATGTTCACATTTATGAAGCATACTGTTGGCCTAGTTACATACACATATATTGTATTAAAAGTTAGTTAAATAGACCAGACCACCTGCCTGTAATCATGACCATATATAAATGAGAGGCTATACATATTTCCATGACTTAATGAAGAAACAAGTTTGTAACAGATTATAGTGTAAATATTCACTATAAGCAAGGTAAATAAGTTTAAGTTTTCATTGAGCTCCTATATGAAGGTCAGGTTGGTGGCAATACAAATATATACCAGCCATGAAATAACCAATATAATTAACGATAAATTAATGGTAATAACATGTAGCCCTATGTATTATCTGCATGATTGTATCAGTAAATTACTTTGTATAAGTACATATTGAAGGTGAAGCAATGTCATGAAAAATCTGGTTGTATTTTTGTGTGTCTAACTCTTTGGTAAGTAATATGATTAAGATACTTTGGTAATATCTGAACGACATAATATTCAATGCATTATCAATCATATCTGAAATTAATGAAAAACGAACCACCTGAACTAGCTATAGTACTTTGTTAGTACTTACTGTTCTGTTGAAATGTTAACTATTAAATGGGCCTACTTACTAATATATAGTTGGGTGTTGGAGCCTATGCATGCCTTTACATCACAGCATTTCACATACTATAGGCCGTAGGGCCACAAAAGGTCACCCTGTGGACTGAACTTCTAACCTCAATTTTATATTTAAATATTGTCATTTGCCCAATGACATCACTGTAGGATGGTACCTGGACATCTCTTGTTGATCACTGCAAATTTTTGAACGGCTACATATATTTTATATTCTGTAAATATGCAGTTAAAAACTAGCTTATTTCCCTATTCAGTCAATGCTAAACACCCTGAAATGGGGTTTGTTTGTTCGAGAGTTCTGGTGGGGCCACGTGGGGTACAAGAAAACCTATTAATCATGTTGTCACGTGACTGGAGGGAGCCCTCTCATAGGCTACCCCTTCTTGGCTGGCAGTGCGACTGGATCGGTCTATTGTCGATAACGATAAATTCTCGATATTACGTAAATTAAAGAACTGCTCCCTTCTGTCACTGACTGCTCCCTGCTGACCCAGTGGGGCTACTGAACTCAATGGGTGCTGACTGCATTAAAGTTGACATGATTATGGATATTCATCAAATAAAGTCCCAAATGTTTATAATCTGCGCCTTTTGAACCCTCTGCCACCCTAAACGGACGTTCAAATGATCTTTTTGCTGCTGTAAAACCACTCGACCTCCAAAAGAGTTGTATTTTAAAAATCAATATATCTAAACTTTCATGATATCAATATCGTGGCATGTGATATCGCGATAACGATATATTTTCGATATATCGTGCAGCCCTACTGTCATTTCAACTCATTTGGTGAGTCCTCTAATCTGAGAAGGATGGATGAGTGGGGTTTTACATCCTGTATTCATCCAATACGTAGGCAAATTAGGACAGGAGGAGGACACAGCAATGAGAGATGAAGGATGATTGAAACCTCCCATCTCAGATGAGCTACTTCAATTCACGGAGAGTTCCTACATTTTGCGAACAGATACGGTACAAGTATTCCCCAAGCAGTACCAGCATTACCTTTGCTGCTTACTCTGGTCTTGTAAAAAACAACAAACAGAGTCATTAGGGCAAGAACATCAAAGGGCCAAGGCTAGTGGAACATCTGTTGGTTCTTGAGACGACCACAAAGTCCACAATTACAGCACCGGCCAACGAAAAAGCATTCCACGCACAACAGCCGAAGACATAAAAAGACAATAACGTTTCTGCACAAGAAATATACATGTAATAAGAAGCTGACTGCAAAAGTTACAGTGTGTGCCCTCACCACAGGGACTTGAGCAGTTCCAGCCATATGTACAAATGTAATGCTACTGTTGCAAGATTGCAACTTTTATATTGAACTATATTCACAATTGTCCCAGTAATAAAGGAGTCTTGTATACCAGGACAAAATCTTCAATGGGCAAGTTCTCAACAGCCAACCATCATAAATACAACTTCCAACAGAAAAACAGTTAAAACACTATACAGGCAATAGGGTCTCCTATAAATCATGATTAAATAATGATTGATTCTAATAAATTAGAATCAAATTAATTTTATTTAAATTACTTATATCAAGTTTTACAATTTTTAATCAATTTAAATTGCTTAATCTTTCTTGATTTTTTCAATAAAAACTGATTTTTACCAACCCTGGTGCAAAGTGTCAAGTATAGCTGACCTGCACCACCCCTACTACCAGGTACAGCAATCATACAAACATGTTTCACTCCTCAATGTTAATCTCAATAGGCGAAGTCAAACCCATACAATGATTGTTTGGTACAATTCGCATTTAACATGTTTAACAAGTACAAAAAAATACCAAGCATGCATCAATCAATCAATGTTCCATACATCATGCAGCAACATATTTTTAATTAAGTATTTTCAATCCACATCTCTTAAATTTAAAGTTTGCCACAAACATACTTGTGACTGATCAATAGCTCAGGGGACAAAACACTCCCAGCCACTAAAATCACTCCTGCCACAAGGGGGCAGTATCAACCTGCAATCAAAAGGAACACCGCCTTGTGGAGCTTGCAACAGAGGATCTGCAGGTCCCACAACGTTCTTTAGAATGGCACAGGGGAATGGTCTACAGTAGCGGACAAAAGTTTAGGCCACGTCAATTTTTTGGCAATATCAGGGAAAATAGGTGCTCAGCTGAAAAATGTCTGCATGGATTTTCTTGCCTATGTGTCAGGGAAGTTCTACAAGAGAGAAAACTTGATCTATTTTTATCACTTCCTTGAATATGTGTGACAAACAAAAATTTCAGGTGGTCTAAACTTACGTCTGATGCTTGCTTACATCAACAAAGGCCCTTAATGGCATTGTGCATTAGCGGAAAGGTGGCTAAATTATTCAATGTTATTTTAGACAAGTTATTCAAACATGTTTCATGTGATTTAAAGGCAATTAGTCACGAAACAGGAAAAAAAACATTTTTAAATTTTTTTTTTTAATTTCAACCTAGGTGGTAATAATCATTAAATAATGTTGATTCAATGAGCCAAAATTGCTAATAAATAAACGGTTAACTAAAAAAAACTAAGAAAATATGTGTATGACACATTTTCATCCTTCTAATGGAGTGTGAATACACTTGACACCTGGTCATCCTCCAAAAATGGGGTTTTTGCCCGGTTTTGTCTAAGAGACTCCTATTTGAAGCATCATAAAACAGTGAAAGGAGAGTTTTCATTCACCTGAGTATGTGTCCTGATAAAATCAACAAACTTTTGTTCTTTTCCCACAGTACAGAAAAAATGACAGACACCGCTCTGGAAAGTGTACTGAAATGTAATGTTATTGAATGGACCACTTTTATGCCTTCCATAAAAGTGGCTGTAGTTTAATCATAAATAAAGCGAACGAACAAAAGTTGTTTGATTTTATCAAGACACATACTCAGGTGAATTAAAACTCTCATTTCACTGTTTTATGACGCTTCAAATAGGAGTCTCTTAGACAAAACCAGGCAAAAACCCCATTTTTGCAGTATGACCGGGTGTCAAGTGTATTCATACTCCATTAGAAGGATGAAAATGTGTCAGACACATATTTTCTTAGTTGTTTTTAGTTAACCTTTTATTTATTAGCAATTTTGGCTCATTGAATCACCATTATTACCTCCTAAGTTGAAATTTAAAAAAATTATTAAAAAATGTATTTTTTCCTGTTTCTTGACTAATTGCCTTTAAATCACATGAAACATGTTTAAATAACTTGTCTAAAATAACATTGAATAATTTAGTCACCTTTCCGCTAATGCACAATGCCATTAAGGGCCTTTGTGGATGTAAGCAAGCATCAGACGTAAGTTTAGACCACCTGAAATTTTTGTTTATCACACATATTCAAGGAAGTGATAAAAATAGATCAAGTTTTCTCTCTTGTAGAACTTCCCTGACACATAGGCAAGAAAATCCATGCAGACATTTTTCAGTTGAGCACCTATTTTCCCTAATATTGCCAAAAAATTGACGTGGCCTAAACTTTTGTCCGCTACTGTATATGAGACACACACATAACCAATGAACTAGTGAAAATTATGACTTTTACAAATTGCTGCAGTATTTGATATTTCCGTGAACTCTGTCTCAAGCATGCAATAATACACATCTTTCACTTGAAATCAAAATCTCCAGCATTTAGGACACAGGTAGCTACTTGACAAACCCATAAGTATACATTCAAATAAAACATTCACCTCAAGACAAAATGAACACGCAACAAAAACAAAGAATACCAGCAAACCTTGCAATTCCATTATAAGTCCCTGCGTTGTAGGACCACTCCTATAAAGAATCTATGATATCACAAAGTGGTCTATTGGAGGTGCGGTCTATTTTCAGGGTGTCATTCACGTAAAAAATACTTTAATATACAGCCAGAAGATGGTCAGACAGTCAACACAAGTTGGTCCTACAACAGGGGGTCTCATAATGCAGGGACCACTGGTAAAGGGACAATGTACTGCGTATAAATTACCATATATAATACATGTACTATTTTAAGAAACCATATTTGGAACAGAATTTTTGCAAAATGAAATATAGATTTCTAAATATCACGAGTTTTCAAGGACAACATTGAGATATTTTATATAATAGTCCCAATCAGTAATAACCAACGAGATTTGTGCAAGGTTTGCCGAAAACAAAGTCCTACTCACCGATTGCTCCGTTTGTGCACAGAAACGTGTCCTTTCCCTTTTGCCGAACTAGACGCAGGAGTACTTGATGAAGGAGTTCGAAATTTTTCTGGCGTCCGCGATTTTGTAAGTCGTGAAACATTTGCACTTGTTACTGTTTCACTCTCACTGTCATCTGTGAGATCTGAGAAGAAACAAATGAAAAGAAAATCAGACAAATTATAGGCCTACCACTATAAGGTCCTCATGTCTAATAAAAGCCCCGAATTAATATATTCCTTAGGTGCTTTTCTTAATAAAATAATGTGATTAAAAATAATTAATAAATTAATTAATTTAAAAAAAAAACTAAAACTTAATATGCCTCCCCTCACTTTAACTCCACCGGTGCTGCTGTGTATGTCAAGATTTACCCCAACTTGGTTATGATTGGTTTTGATTGACTCTTATGTGATTTGTAATTATGTGTATGAAACTGGGACCAGTATTACTATTTCATGAACAATGAAAATTGTATTCGATTTTATTTTGAAGAACAATGTACTGTACATGAACTGTGAACCTTAACTGCGAACATGAACTAGCATGAACTAGCATGAACTGTGAACATGAACTGTGAACATGAACTGTGAAATGAACTGTGAACATGAACTGTGAACATGAACTGTGAACCTTAACTGTGAACCTTAACTGTCATTTTTAGATTTAAAAAAAAAAAAAAAAATGTTGGTATTGTAGAATACTGTAGCTGTAGATCTAGACTTATACATTTCTATTTTTCGATTGACACATGTATCTATATTTGATATTTCTGCTTGTCAATAAAAGTTCATATATAAGCTGAATGATAAGTATAAAATAAAGTTTTGATTGACAAATTTCTTTTTAAAATTGTAATACATGTACAGAGATGGTTCCAGTTTCATTGGCTTTATTTCCCAAAAGTCAAATTAATTGAAAAGGAAATCATAGCTATTCAAATGATATTGAGAAATAATAATACATGAATGTAATCACATTAGCAAGCAGTTTGCATTATGTACAAGCACTAAATAGAATTCACGAAGACAAAAGGACAATCACCTGACTTTGAGGGCATTCGTCTTGATCGCGGAGATTTGGTTTTTGATCGATTTGGTGATCCCACTGATTTGACTAAATTGCTTTTCTCTTTCTGCAAAAGAAGAACACATATTGTAATCACAAGAAATAAACTAATTAATTTTGATAGAGAAATTAATACAGTAGTCTTTAAGATGTGCAGACATGCTCAGTGCAGAAAGAAGTAGTTATACATCACAAGGAGATGGTTATGCGGAGATTGTTCGTGAACACTGTTCATTGCAGGAACAACTGTAGAGAATAATTTTTCTTTATCTGTACTGTGTCCAACAAACTTACCCTGGGGCTTTTTGTGTCAAGTATATCTGCAAGTCGATTTTCTAATTGAGCAATTCTGTTTTCATGATCTTCAGAAAGATGGCCTGAGTTTTCAAAAGTACTCTGAAATGGAGAGAAGAAAAAAAGATTTGAAACAATTATTAGCCCCGAAAAATTCAATTTACATTATCTGATCATGAATATAATGATGCAAAAATTCCTCATACTAGCACTTCCACAGGACCACAGATAGAGATCAAATTTGACAAGTCAAATATTGCTCAAGCCTCCTAGCTTTAGAGAGCGGAACAACAACAGCAGAAGAAACTTACTCATCACGGATAGTTTTCAACGAACTTCAAAAATGTGCAACTAATAACACAGAATTACTGAAAACACCAATACGTCAACTGCAGTACTGAATAAAGAAATAAACATACCGCAGTTGTTCCCAATGACAAGTTGTGTCCCCAGGTGCCTCCATGACTGGATTCCAAATCAGTAGTGCCCTCTTGTGTTGAATCAGGATGACGCCGAAATAATTCCAGCGCTGCGTCAATCTTTGGAGTAGCAAGGGTTACCTTTTGGGGAGTACCCTGCAAATAAAAGACACAAAGCTGTTTAGCAAATACTAAATAAAATACCTAAGTAACAACACTCATTGGTTCCCTAAATAATTCTTAGTCCCACTGAGAGAACTTCGGCATTCACTTGTGTTTGTCTGTGTAAAATTAACAGGCCACTCCATTGTTTAACCATTTTCTGAGGAATTTATAAGATTTATCTTCTTAATAAAGATATTGATAGGTGTTAGGGGCTTTACGTTCTATATTTAGGCACATTGAAAAAGTTGAAAGGCTAGAAAAGGAGGAAGACATAGCAATAAGATGGATTGTGATTGAAACTGCCATCTAACATGTGAAGATATTATGCGAAGAGGATACACAGTATTTTGGCATTCAGCAGATATTTTTCTGTAAATTTTAATCTGAGCCAGAAATATAAAAGATTGATCAACAAAAACAGTTCCCAAATTGTGCAGGTTGGTGAGACTGCACTCCAAATTGAGAGAAAACTAGCTTCTCCTTCAAGTTAAAATTCTCAAAATTAGTAAAATAAAAACTTACACTTGCATCGCTGACCAGAAATTCCAGATAATCATCCAGGCCTGAAAAAATTTACGAAAAACATACATGTCAAGCAGAAGTCTTTTCTCCTACTATTATCGAGTCCTACCATAAATACAAGCATTTTTTAGTCACTTCCACTAATTTTAAAAGCATCTTAACTTCGGATCCATACTTATCAAGAATGAAACAATCATAAAGAAAGAGTTCAGGGATTAATAAAATATTTTGAAAGAAATGAAAGTTTGGGTCCAACCTGGAATGTCTGCTAATATCATGGGCTGGGTGGCCGTCCTCCCATCTCGGTCCTGTCCATCAAGAACTTCTAATTGAGGCAAACCGGACAGGACAGCTCTTCTGTAGTCTGAAAATATCAGAAGTTAGAAAATTACGAAGATCCTTCAAAGATAATGCATAAATGAAGCAATGCCCTGCAATATTTGCGAGTAGATGGATAGATGGATGATTGGGGCTTTACGTCTTATATTTATGTACTTAATAGGCTAATTAGGACAGGAAGAGGACACAACAATGATGAAAAGGATGATTGAAACAGCCGTCCAAGAAAGGCGAAGGTGAACGGGTAAGCGCTGGATTCAAACCCAGGACCCATCGACTGGCAGCCTAGCAGGCTACCACTAGACCAATCCTCCCTTTATTGGCAAGTAGAAATGTTACACTTATTTCAGAATAGAGATTTGATGGTTCATAAATGCATTTTAGTTAAATGAACCATCAAGGACAGACATTTATAAGGCCCACATAACTTTATTTTTAATAGGTCTTAAAAGTGACCAAATACAAGATCATGCCTGCAAGATCATGCCTGACTAAACAAAGGAATTCAACACTATCTTTGCTCCACAGATTTCGGAAATAATTCCAAAATATTGGAAGATAAAAGAAAATATCACAACTAGTCATAGGAAATGTCTTGATTTTTCATTATTCCAGTAAAATTTAAGAGAGAAATTCACATTTTTCTGAGCCTGTGGCTTCCATTCATTTTTAATAGTACCTAATAATATTCAACATTATTACATTTCAGAAGTATTTACTCACCAGGCTTATGGCAACACGAATTGTCCGCCCCATTTTGAGACAGAGACAGACTTCGAAGGTTGACACACGCTACAAGACATCTGGTCACATGACCAACCGAAGCTATGTGGTTGCCATGGAGATCTATGTGTGACAGCTTAAACGTGCCATCGCTGACACTCTGGAATCCTGACAAGTCTTCGATGGAATTGTAAGACAGGTTCAGTTTGACAAGGGATCTGCAAAACATAGATCACAACCATGTTGTTGGCATCAATTGGGTGACATTATTATGAGAGTGGGTCCCAGATTCATTGGTTCTCGGAATGTCCTATCGCCCGAGATTCCCAGATTTTGGGAAGGATGACCAAAATTTGTCAGCATTTTGCAATAGCTGGGCGGCCTCACAGTGGCGAAGGATGTCCAAAATCTGACACGAATCTGGGACCCTCTCAAGATTCAAGATTCAGTTTATTTCCATATACACATTACATGAAAAATAAATAAATGAGGGATGGATATTAGATGAGGATGCTTACATTTACAAGGTGATGGAGGAGACTACCAGATTGGCCTCTCATAGGTTATGAGACATAACATTAGGAATAATACAGGACAAAAAAAGGTTTTATCATTTAATTAAGTAATTTTTCATCGGTACTCATAACTAGACTGTTGCAAGTTGAGTCCACACACATTATTGCTTCCACGTACATTATTACTGTCACATTTTTATTGTCATTTACAGGCCTTAAACCATGTTAACCGTACATACCTGAGATGATCCAAGCCGTCGACTTTGGTGATGAGGTTGCAGGACAGGTTCAACGTCCTCAGAGACACCAATCCCTCCAGTCCTTGAATGCGGCTGATCTGATTGGACGATAGATCAAGGTGCCGCAAGTTCGGTAGGTGGTGCAGGTTCTCAATCTGGACGAGGGAGTTGCAGTGCAGATTCAGGGTCCGCAGATTGGCATAGAGAGGCAGGTCGGACATGGAGGTGATGCCGCTGTCTATGAGACATAACTCGTCCGAGTTACTGCCCGATTGGGACCACATGATGAATCCAGCGTCTCAGACAAACGTCGACCTGGATTGGAATAAGCAAGATAATATCATTTAGTCTAGTGCCCGCAATCACAAGAATAAATTCACCTCTACACTACAAGGATAAATTAACATCTTGCTCCTCTCCTCCCCCCCTAGGCCCCTACAGCTTGAACTTGCAACAGTAAGAGAACACAACAGTGAATTGGTGATCTGATGATTTAGTGTCTGACAATCATATTATTCAAACCAAAGGTACTATAGTTTAAAATTTAACTCGAAAAGTTGAAAACACAGTTTTCGCTTCTTATAATCAAGACAAAAGGGAACGATAAATTGATGATTGAATTTCATTGAAAAGTAAGTTTGGGGATGCTGTATTGCCTATTACCATCAATACAAGAATCCGAGGATTCAAACACTGGGTTTAGCAAGCTTTGCATGATTATTATTATTAGTAAGATTTTTAAAGATGGGATATGTTTATTGCTCAATGACCTGCTTATTAAACTCAATTTTACATGAACCTTTTTTTAAATTAAACTTTGTACACACAAATCATAAGCAAAATTTGCAAAGTACTCCATGAACTTCCCATTTTGCTCAAACTGTACTGATTGAAATAGGAAAGCCTTGTCAGGTTTGCAGATATCATCATCATACTACTAATTCACGCACCCCTTATGCTACTCCAACCACACTACTGATTTCCCAGCCATGAAACTTCGCAAGCATCTTCTTACAACTGCTTCAATCTTATCAAAATCATAATACTCTCCTGAAAACAGCCCCCCCCCCCCCCAACTTCATGGCCTGGCTAAGGCTGGCTTCACGGGTATAATGCTAGTACCACTAAATTTTGTGAACAGAGATAACACTTACATTCAGTGGCGTCACAAGGGGGGGGGGAGCTGATTCACAGTGAACAAATCAAGAAATGCAGCCATTTTGTCAAAGTCATCTTAGATTCCTCAGGGGTCATTGATCCATACCCTCAAACAAATCTCTACACATGTACCGAATTTCACACCTCTAGTTGATATACTAAGCTCACAGTGGGCAACTAAAGAATGATGGCCATTTTTTGGCAGCCATTTTGGCAGCCATCTTGTATTTCCCAAAATATCGATTCACACCATCAAACAAATTTCTACACCAAATTTCAATACTCTTAAGGTGACTCAAGCATGGTGGTTGAATCATACAGATTTTTCTAAAATTTTGCACAGGTACTCTAAGGGACCTATACATTTCAAAAATGAAAAAATTTCACCGACTCGTTTGGTTGCCATGGTAACGGCATGTTTTGCCTGATGACTGCTTGAAAGTCATAAATTGAGTTTTTGGTTATGTACCACAGAATAAAGCATTACATGCATTTGTCACACAAAAACGTCAGAAATGTCTTCCCAAGGATTTACACCAATACATTTGCTATAAATTTGAAGAAAAAGGTTTAAATATTTTTTTCTGTTAGAGCTCAAAGGGCTCCAACACACTAATTAATTGCAGATTTTGCATGCATCAATTTTGGCAGTAATCAAATTTTAGGAAAACGATCATACAGATTTTTTTTTTAAAATTTGCATATATCATAAAAAAGTTATTGTCAAACAAATGGCAAAAAATAAAAAAATTTCACTGAGTAATTTTTCTACTGCAGTGCCATGACTCTGCCAATGTCAATTTAAAGAAATAAAGACAAATACTAAGCTCACAATAGACACTTTAAAATGTGGCAATTTGCTGCCAAAAGAGTCTGAAAGAGGAAAAAGACATGTTTTGGAATTTTGCTAAATTCTAAATAACACCAGCACATAGGGCTACAGCACCAAATTACAAAATGCATTTCAGAAACCAAGTATACAAAGGTCCCCAGTTGGTTATTAAGTCTCTAAAACTTCCCAATTTATCTCCAGAACACTTCAAAGAAAAGCACTTTGACCCATTCTCTCACTATTACACTGGGGGAACCCAGTGTAATATTAACAACTGGAAATTTGAAATTTCGGGGAGTACACAGATGTACTGTTCTAGTTCTCTTGCAAAAGTCAATCAGAGAATCTATCCTAGACGAATCATTCCATTTTCGTGCATTTTCATAAGTTTTTGCGTCAGAGCGTCACAGCCAATCAGCGCGCAGTATTTCCCTCCAGTTCAAAACTTTACAGGCAATTTGCGAAGCATCTATTAACTTCTCAGAGATGTATGACCTATCATTTTAAACGTCTCAGAGAAATCGGCCTCATTTGCATAACAAGCTTGGAGGCCTGTTCATTGGTCAGCTTTGTGGGCGTGTCTGACTGAATCACTGAAGGCTCTGCTGAAGTGGCAAAAATGAGATTCACGGCAAACGAGATTTTCAGGACAAATACCGGCCAATATCAGGGCAGAGGTTTGTGGGTCTTCACCCCAGTCATGCGAAACGTGTTCACACTTCAGGACAAAATAGAAACTGCCCCCTCCATTAGCCTCCAACATACCTAACTTTCCTCAAATCGGCCTAATTGATTGCAACTATTCGATCATTCAGATTCTTTCTACTCCAAAAGAGTCTCCAATACACTTTCCAACATTTGTCATTTCCTTCCCGAGATTTTCCACTTCAGCTTCAAGTTTGTCCAAATCGAACATGAAGGAGTACTTCATAATAAAGGAACATCCAAGCTATGGGGATTCCATAGTTAATGGCATATGTTATGCATTCATTTGACAGCTTCAAAAGAAGTTAGGCCTATTTTAATTGATTGCTTTAAATACACTGTAGGCCTATATAATATTCTTTTATTTTGACAATCTTATGCATCAAAAAGATCCACAGGCCTACTACAAGTAAAGGCAGCTGTTCCAGTTTGCCATTTGTGGTCATTAAATTCAATTCAGAGATACAATACTTTTACCTGGCTGAGCTGTCAACTTCCCACGTGGTTTTGTTTACAATTTTGACATTCGCGCCATGTTGTCAAAACATGACACTCTAAATTTTGACCCATTAGTCTGGTTTAACAAATCATTAGAGGTTATGGCAACATGACAACAGCATCTCTAGCATAAAAAAGGCAGAAGGCATCATTACCCGGATTAATGTGGTCTATTTCAACAGCAGGAATCTGTATTTCTCGATATTTTCCACCTGCAAGCAATCCTGCACCCATCAAGTCGCGACATGTTCGCGCGTTATTATCCAGGTGGCGCTCCTTTCCGAAACATACACTGTGCGGCAGCAAACCCTCGGCTTCCCTCAGAGCGTCTCCACTGATCTGGTCTTGTCTTCTCCTGTCTGGTCGTATAATAAAACTTAATGGGAGTGTGGTTCAATGAACCTCACTCATGTCAGGTCTGCTGAGTAAACACTCGTCCTTCGGACTCGTGAACCACACTCCCATTAAGTTTTATTATAATTTATACGACCAGACAGGAGAAGACAAGACCAGGCTAGCAGAGACAGAGCGCCTCTGCTAAGACCAGGCAAAGGATGACAAGGTATGGCCAGACAAGAGATGGCCAAGAAATGACCAGACAAGAGATGGCCAGACAAAGGAATGACCAGACAAGAAATGACCAGACAATACTTTAACAAACAAGGGATGACCACACAAGAGATGACCAGACACAGGGGCACCCTATGATCTGTTATACCATTATCTGTTATGCAGCAGGCACCCAGCTGGCAGGCAGACTGTCACCTAGGATGTTCCCAGCTGGCAAAGTTGTCAGCTGGGATCCAATTTTTGGCATCAAATCGATGAAGTTTGCAGTCAGGTAATGAAAAGGCAGTTGAGGTGGCTGGCTGGGAAAAAAAAAAATTTATAAATATCAGCTGGCTGGGAGGTGCTGAATGACGCTTGGGCTGGCTGGCAACCCAGCTGGCAGCATAACAGATATTTTCTCCCAGTTGCATAAAAAAATGAATCTGTCACGAAAGATGTGCAACCAGGAGCTTGCACTGATATAGGCATTATAATAACACACTGTCATGAGGAGCCCCTGCAGACAAGGGATGACCAAGAAGGGATGACCAGACTCGAGTTAAACAAACAAGAGATGACCAGGCAAGAGATGACTAGACAAAAGATGACCAGACAAGAGATGACCAATTTACCATGCAGACAAGAAAAGATGGGACGAGAAAATATCAGACAGGAGTTGGCCAAACAAGGGATGACAAGACAAAAAAAGACTAGACAAGAGTTGACCAGACAAGAGATGGCCAGACAAGGAATGACCAGACAAGAGACAACCTGACAAGAGTTATACAAGAGATGACCAGGGCCAGAGTTAAACAAACAAGGGATGACCAGACAAGAGACAACTGCACAAGAGATGGCCAGACAAGAGAAGACCAGACAACAGACAGCTAGACAAGAGATGACCAGACAAAAAATGACCAGACAGGAGGTGACGGGACAAGAGTTAAACAAAGAAAACAGACAAAAGATCACCTGACAAGAGAAGACCAGACAAGAGATGACCAGACAACAGAAGACCAGATAAGAAAAGATCAGATAAGAGATGGCCAGACAAGGGAAGACATGACCACAAAAGAAGCGACCAGATTAGAGATGGCCAGACAGGAGAAGGCCAGACAAGAGATGACCAGACAAGAGAAGACACTTCTATGAGATGGCCTGATGAGAGAAGACCAGAAAAGAGAAAAGATGAGACAAGAGATGGCAAGAGCATGGATGACCAGACATGAGATGAGACAGCCAGACAAGAGTTAAACAAGAGATGACCAGAAAAAGAGTTAAATAAAAAAGAGATGACCAGGCAAGAGAAATAACCAGAAAAAATATGGCTAGACAAGTGATAAAAAAACAAGAGATGACCACACAAGGGATGATCAGACAATGATGGCAAGACAAGAGAAGACAAGACAAGAGATGGACACACAAAGGATGGCCAGAAAAAACATAAACGAACAAGAGATGACCAGGCATGAGATGGCCAGACAAGGGATGACCAGACGAGTGATAAACAAGGGATGACCAGATGAGAATTAAACAAACAAGAGATGACATGACAAGGGATGACCAGACAAGGTATGATCAGACTAGAGTTAAACAAACAAGAAAATTATGACCAGACAAGGGATGACCAGACAAGAGCATACAAGACAGGAGATAATGCGAAAAGAGATGGCCAGACAAGGTATGACCATACAAAAGATGGTCAGATAAAAGAAAACAAGACAAGAGTTAAACAAACAAGAGAAGATGAGAGACGGTCAGACAAGACGAGAGTTAAAAAAGAGATGACCAGACAGGTCATCATCAGACAAGGGATGACCAGACAAGAAACGGTCAGATCAGACAAGAAACGGTCAGATCAGACAAGAGACTACCAGACAAGAGAAGACCAGACAAGAGATGACCAGAAAAGAGAATACAAGACAAGAGATGGTCAGACAAGAGATGACCAGACAAGACAAGTTCTAAAATGATAAATTAGAACTTTATATAATAGGCAATCGCCAGTAAAAACTTCAACATTGTCAATTTCAATCAAACTTATATTTTTATTTAGGTCAACACATAATATTAAGACATATATCATATATATTTATATATACATAAGTGAGATTTGATTTTCGTACTTTGTGCATAATTGATAATGCATACTTCCACATTTCAAGAATATTTCACATTTACTAACAATGCCACATAATGTCATGATATTCTTTAGTACACAGAGAACATTAATCAAGTAGGGCTATGAGTAATTTTAATTTTTTGAAATGAGCGTGAGGGCGATCATCGGATAGTGATTTGTCAAAGATATCATCATATGAGTGTTCAAGACTGTCAGTGGAATCATAATAGTATTTATCAGACAGCGGTACTCAGTTGCAGGCGGCTACATCTTTTTTTTGGCGTCTTGGTATGTCAGAGTTGTTTTCTTTTGTTTGGAGCGAGGTGTTTTGGTAGGGATAGACGTAAGGGTTGTTTTCTTTTTGGGAGTTGGCGTTGGGGTCAGACGCTAATGTATTGAAGGCATTGAGGCAGAAGAAGGCGATTCCACCAGGATAGTCAGTGACTCAGCGGTTGTCACAGTTATTAATTACTATTATTATATACCTGCCCGTGCATTAAATAGGCCATTAACTGTTTTTTTCAGGGCCTTCATATGGCATAATTCATGGAGGGCCATAATGTGGTTAACACATGGGGGCCATAATGTGATTAACACATGGGCAAGTGGTGCCCTCTGTGTATTATAAGCATCGTGACGTCACCAGACGTGACGTCATGGTGACGTTGTTGACATGAGGAATAAAAAACTCTGTCAGAAATAAGTGAAAAATGCTCCGATTTGCAAAATTCAAAAACCTACAAACACTGCAGTGAGTCACAGATAACAGAAATAGGCCTAGATTTGCTCTATCTGCAAAAATAGCAGCGTGAAAAGTGACAAAATGGACTAAAAATGTAAGTTTTAGGCTAGATTTATCCATCACAGCTTCGTTTTTCATGATTTTATTTAATCACTACATGATAATGCCAGTTTTTATAAATCTGCAGGGGTTCGGGGAAGAAAAACCATGGCAGTGTACTTCATAAAAATTTGGGAAGTTGAAAAACAATTTTTAAAAAGTATATAATAATGATAATAACATTTTACTTGTCGGGCATTATGGGGTATTAATCAGTTATGGCCCTCGGGCAGAAATCATTTAATGCCCTCGCCTAGCGGCTCGTGCATTAAGTTAATGATTTCTGCCCTCTGGCCATAACTGATTAATACCCCATAATGCCCTCCAAAAAAATGTTATTGTATAATTAGTCACTCACCCCTCTACATCATGTACTTAATCCCTTCTGAGCATTTCTGATGTTACATTCGGGGGTCTGCTATCTATGTTAGCAAGAAAGGCTAGTTCGTGACTAGTTTTATCAGACAGGTCAGTGTAGATCGTGGGTTGGGATTTCTTGCCACATCCAGGACGAGAAACGATCCCTATCTGAACCCAGCGTTCATCCTGCGCCAGACAAACCAGCGGCGCTCCAGTATCACCTTTGCAGGCATCGATGAAACCTTCAGTATACCCTGCACAAAGTTCGTAAAGTTTGACGCCTCGGCACTTATCAGGGTCTAAGACAGGAACAGTGGCAGAGTTGAGTGATCCTTTTGCACCTTTTCCAGCTCGAAGTTTCTCGCCCCAGCCAGCCACAGTACACCTCACCCCAACCTTACCTTCATAGCGCGTTATGCAGATAGGCAAAATTCTCCTGTTAAAGACAAATGGACGTGTCAAGTGCACCAAAGCCATGTCGACTTCGTGGACAGTCCCGCCGCTTGCATTATACTTGGAATTTGTGTGTATCGCATGCACATCTCTGTACTGCCTGCCCTTGGAACGTTCAAGGGTGTCATCTAAATTTTGCAATCCAGCCACGACAATAAGATTCTTCTGGTCCTCCAGATCAATCAAACCTTGACCATTTTTGAAACAACTGGCAGCAGTGATGATGCTGTCGGCTTGAATGATACTGCCTGTACATATATGAGTCCATGCACGACTGTCGCCACTTGATGTTTTATTCTGGATGGAGACAAGCCACGGAAAAGTATGCGATTTGGCAGGTTCACCACCAACTATCCTCTTTGTCTTATTAGCCTTCTTTGCTTCAGGGCAATATCCGTAGCCTATATCATTGAGCGTGGAATGCACCTGTCCGCAAAAGACGATCAGAGCCAATACTTGACATGCTTGACAAAAATGTGTCCTTGACATTGCAGATCTTTGAAGGCTTTGTGCAGACGTTGAAAGTGTTTATAACGTGACGTCAGTTGAGTGTTGACCTACTTAAGAGGTCGTTGACCTCGTGACGTCACAAACTGAACTATTTATAGCAGCAGTCTCAAAACTGATGAAGATGAGGGAAGTCTGAGATTACTTGGACCAAACATTGAACTCAACCAGTGCAGCGTCAACAATTAAGAATTTTAAAGACTAAAGGAAGAAAGCAAGACGTTATTAAAGGGACATTTAAAAATTGCATAACACATGAATAGCATGGGAGGGGGCTGGAGCTATTATTGTTCATATCCCTGCCGGGTATAAGATGCAAAAATCATGGGTGACATGCTCACAACTGCAACAGCTAAAAACTCCTCCCCGACCTATGCCACTCACCTAAACTGTCCACCTATCCTGATTGCTCTATCCTGTCCTTCTGATAACAGCAAATAACAGTGAAACACCTCCCTTATTTACGTTTTCTGCCTCTACTGTTGTTCCCCCACCAGGGGCGCATGAATCTCCATCGTAGTTCCGCTATTGCTCACGTTTAGGACTGGCGCCACCGTCTCTCTTCCCGCCAAAACCATCCACACACTCCAGTGTCAGCTGCTTCCCATGCCTGCACACTGGCTGACCCACTTCTACTCATCGTATCTCCGTCATCTTACCCTCATTTTAAAGCTCTTTCCAAGCCCTAAATGCATGTACATGTCTCAACTATTATCCAAGCTATCTCTCAAGTCTAATCTGCATAGCAGAATCCAATCACCAATGCATTTTTCACTTTGGCCAGGTTCATGTTCAAGCACAATCTCACAGCACAGGACTCAGTGCACACGCCTGCTGTGTAGGATTTGGCAATGTGCCAAAATGTCACTAACTCTTTTTCATCACCAATACTTCCTGAAATCCATTCACATCTTTTCCCTGCTCACATATTTCTCTACCATTTCAATCAAACCACATGCTTTCACACAAACTGCAGCTTTTTATAATTTCCCTGTCAATATTTACGGTCCCATCACTGGCAATCTACCTCTTCATTTTCACATTAAGTTGGGGGTCGGGAGGGGGGGGACGCGCCATTCCCCCTAAAAATGTCCCTCAATGGGTATATCTAGTGTAATTATATGGAGATAGTACTGGGAGCAGATATCAGGAGAGGAAAGAATAAGATCTTAGGAGAGGATGGGAGATAAATTATTAAGAATGTAGATGATATGAAGCACAGGCATGGTCAATAAATTCGGGGGAGCGGCGCAGTTGGAAGTTTTCATGCACTTGGAATCCGAGTCGGTTGTCGAACTTTTCAGTTCAGTCGGAAATTAGGGGAGAGTGGGGCACCATGAGCCGCTTTTCCGAAATTAAGCTCCTGAGCCCTAAAGTTTCAATGGTAAATAGCTAGTTGCTTTATATAATCATAGCAAGACCTCTTGGCTACAATATCCGGTGTTGTTACATTATGTTCTTAATTCTTAAATAGTCAAAACATCGTCTTTAAAAAATGTAGTCTAGCGGCTCATCGTGCCCCGACCCTGGGGCACCATGGCATGGCATGGGGGGCTGTTTACATACATGTATTATACTTCTCATTCAACTGTAAAGAACTGATACCTCATAAACCAGATGTTTTACTTGATATTTTCCCTTGGCATAGGCCTATACCACAATATGGATCAGATGGATTTTACATATTTTTCTATGAAATAGTACTATAGTTCTGGACTTACAACAGTAGAGTTGTTGTTACAATTCAGCTTTAACTCAAATTAACTGTACATTAAAACTTTATAGAAAATGTCTTATGGTGCCCTATCTCCAAGTGGCAGCATTGGTGCCCCATTTGTAAATTTCATTTATTAGTGTATAAGTTTTATGACGATGCCGGAAATAGTTAAAGTACCAGAAGTAAAAGTCCCACCACCCAATATGTTTACTTTTCGCTCAAATTCACTTGTCAAAAGTATTCTTTTCAATTCTTGGTCCTACATTGAAAAGAAAGATTATGATTGCTACCCTATCCACTTCTACACTAATAAAGGAATATATGGTCTTCCTATCGAGCAGTTCTATCTTGCCGTTTTTTTTTGTAGGGGCCATGGTTCATGGTGCCCCGTGGCTCATGGTGCCCCGCTCTCCCCTATTCTGGAGACTCTCTAAAAATATTGAAATAGACAAAAACAAATTATAACCCCTTTTATCCTCTTTCCTCCTATTATGTCCCTCTATTATGTCCCCTCCTGTCATAGGCTCATACTACATGTAGCTCACTCGGTGAAACACAAGAAAATAATAATTAACAAATATTATTATGATGATCAGATGATCTATGATCTCAATCCTATAATTTTTCTGATCTTCTACCTCTTGATCCTGTCAAGTCCTCCTCATATTATCCCTGTACAATCACCTCCTAGCAGATTATCATCTTTTTTCATAACTTCTTTTTCTTGGCTTCCCCAACAGACAGGGAAAACAGGGAAAATGGTGCAATAAAATTCCCTGCAGGGAAAATCAGGGAATTTGAAAATTTACCTCAAATTAAGGGGAAAAAACAGGGAATTTTATTTCACATGTGTTAATGTGTGAAACAAGCCCCGGGGGGGGGGGGGGGTACTCACTAAGAAAGGGTGTTATAGAGGCGCCTCTGGATGGTTTAGGTTTTTTGGCCTTTTTGGATTAGAATGGTTTTGGCTTTTTGACATTGGTTCTGGTTTTCAAAATCGCCGTGGCGCACCCCTATGCAAAAGTCCGCAAAGTATACACCCCCCCCCCCCCGCCCGGGAAGCAAGCCCTCTATTTTTATTTAAAAATCTGTAAAAGTCAAAGTTTTTTTGGTGTACGTTTAATGGCTATGGCACAAGAACGAGCCTGAATAAGGTCAGGGAAAACGTTCAATGAAGCAGGGAAAAATCTGGGAACTTTGACTTTTACAGATTTTTTCATAAAAATAGAGGGCTTGTTCCCCGAGCGGGGGGGTACTTTGGGCACTTTTGAATAGGGATGCGCCATGGCGATTTTGGAAAACAAAACCATTCTAATCCGGAACCAAAGCCAAAACCACAAACTATTTTAATCCTTTAGTAAAAATATCCAAAACGAATTTAATCTTTTAATATGTCTTTTCGAGCCGATTCTAACGGTACCAAACATGTTTGGGTTGCAAAAACGGGAACCAAATTAATCTGAATTCCTAAACAAGAATCCGAGGATTCAAACCCTGGGTTCTGTTGGGAATGAGTAATAGGCCTAAGCATAAGATCCATGGATATAACATCAAAGTAGCACTGCACTGCGAAGTGCAATCAGCTTTGACACCTGTCAGATTGCCTTCAAGTGCTGTTCCTCAATGGCAATTTGGTAACCTGAGGATGAAAATAGGCTTTAGAACTTGCAGAATTGCAATTAGCATTGTTACTGTAGAACTGTAGAAGGGTTAGGTCGAAACCGAGCCGTCGGTTGTTGACCTCTCAGATGTAGTTCCATTGATGAGATGGACGGCTTCTTTGGATGTCGCTTCTTCAGTCTGTTGGAGTTAATTCTGTTGATGGTTACAAAATTTGATGTCAGTCAGCGTATGCGTCTCAGCAGAGGAGTACTAAATTTTTTCCTCAAATTGATCGTGATGGGCTTAGCCTAGCTAAAAAACATGCCAGTGTCCCCTGAACTGCCGATAAACATCACAACACTAGGAACAAAATAGGTAAATAACATGACCATAAAATATTTACAATAAATTTACTACCATGTAACCCGCACAGAGCAAATGACAAAAAATGTACAACTTAACTGACTAAACAGTCAATTTGAGCTTTTAACCGCTCACCAATAAATGTAAATAAATAAATAAATAAATAAATACATGATACCATAATACGTCCATATACTGATTTTAAAGACCCGTCAAAAGTTTGTGGGGGGTCTGGAACGACCGCAACCCTCTTTTAACATAGATCGATAAAATACAGCAACCTAGTACGTATCAATAATCAATTTAACAGAAGTCAATTTTTAGTTTTCCAAATAAATATGTACGTATATATGTACATTTAAAACCCTTGCAAATTGTGCGAATTACCCCTAGAACTCGCAACAGACTCCAGGGGTCTGGACCGACCGCGCTTAGTGTCTGTGCATGTTCTTATTTTTGGAGTACGCTACCATGATAGTCTTTTTTAATTTCAGGAAGAAAGTTCTATTTGGATGACACCCGTCTCTCAAATTTTGATAGCATAGAACCTTTCTGCCTCTGCCTCTGTTATGCTCTATATCTTTGTGCATCATTGGTGTTGACATACCATTCGCTATATTTAGACTGGTTAAATAGTTATTTAATTCTACAACTAGACTGCTTTGAGAATAGATGCACTGCAAAAAGCAAATGCTAAATGCATTATTGGCCTTCCTTGAAACGCATGGACGATTGTCATGTGGGCGATATTATAATGCAAAGTCAGCTTGAAAACAGTCCCTCAAGACTCAAACAATCTATCAACAAACCGTAAAAAAAAAAAAAATTTAATAAAAATTTTTATTATTTTTTTAATTAAAAAAAAAAAAAAAAAAAAATCAACTCAACCCAACTCAACCCAAACCTGAAACGCATTTTACTATAACATCATTAGAACATGAATTGGCTATATTGGCTGTACCCACACCCCTATTCATGCCAGGACAACACTTCTCAGAAAACCTCTCAGACTGGTTTTTCAAAGAAAGTACCCTGGGTGAATCACCCAGGGCAAAAACCAATTCCATTTTAATCCAAGGCCAAAAAACCTAAACCATCCAGCGGCTCCTCTATATACACTTTTTCGTAGTGAGTACTCCCCCCGGGTGGCAGCTCAGCCGCTGGCTCCAATGTTGCCTCGAATTAACTGTTATCAGACATTAGCACAAGTTTTAAAATACCTGGCTCATTAAAGCCAGTTGCCAACCAGACTCTTGAGCTTCAGCTCAGTTTGTTTGTCTGTTCAAAAATCATCACCGGAGCTTGACAGAGAAAATACTTTTTATAAGACAGGCCTATCAGCCTATTGTCAGGCCCACCATATAATAGGGCAGTTGGCAAGAATTTCCAACGATCTGGTTCACCTGACTCAAGAGATGCGAGTTTCATTTCAGCTAGCCTTTTCAACTTCCAGTTCGACAATTTTTTTTCTTGCTCCATGCGCTTTTGATAGGCCTAATAGATGTACAGACACTGGCCTAACCAGCTAACAGCAGTAACATCTTTTGAAAATTTCACAAACAACACAATTTAATATAAACAAATTTATTAAACTCATCTGTACACAGTAGTATATGTATACTAAATACAAATGGTCATGACAAGTTCCAATCAACATGACACAAGCATTGAATATCAAGTAAGTTACTGATCAATTAAAAATATTTGCCGTGCATTCTTTAATGCACAGTATGTCCTCAAAAATAAATACAGCGAAATCATCGCCAAAATGCCAACATGTTGGATTGGAATACCTGGACGGCATCAACGTATAAACAAAGACTTCAAAGAAATGGGGTTAAGTCTAACAGGTCCATTGTCTTGTACTCATGCACACGCATAACACCTCCCTGAGGCACTTAAGCAAAAAAATTCCATTGAAGAAAAAAAAGAACTAACAAATGAGTTCACAATATTAAATGACAAGAAATAAAAATAATTCAATTTTGACTTTCAAAAATACTGGTCCAAAAGGCATTAAATAAACAAATATAATGAAATATATCAAATGAACTTGTCAACTTCGCATCCATATAAACTTAACATAATTTCATATCATCATATCGCACAAATGAATTATAAATAAACAAAATAATAAACAAAATGATAAAATTATCCCTAATATTTTAAAACGATCTTCCTGTTAAATCCTTGAAGGATCTGACTGACAATTTAAGGAGACATTTACTACACTATGAAACGGACGACACATCACGTTTTTACAAAAAATGTTCGTTATTATTTCGCGACTCCTTTTTGTTGGACAGGGAGATACAATTTGAATTCCGCAGGTAATTCGTCTTCTGAGTATAGGCGGTCTGAGAAGTAAACTCGTCTAATCCTACAATTGGCGTGTATCTGCGAAAAAAAAAATACATACATCAGTACAATGAGAAACAAAGAGCTTCTATGAAACCTCAAAGACAGAATGAATATTGTGAAGCCTATCAGATCTATAGGCCCTATCTGTAAGATTTTTGCATGTAAAATTTTCGAACTCATCATAAATGTATTATTTAGCAAAGACCAGAAAGGCCTATGAAGTGCACTTTTATGTTCAGCAATTTCTTACCAGGCTTCCATCAATTGACTAACACATTTAATAACCTACATTAATCACCTCAAGTTTGATGGAAATATTCTTATAACACGTACAACTAAGAATTTTTTGTTTTTGTGAAGTTGGATGCAGACTCATATTCATCTAGTTGAACTAAAATTTCAATGACGTTCTGATAGGCCTGTTAACAATTATTTTCATACCTTGTATCTCAAAAACTCCATAAATGGAAAAGTTATTGAAAATTTTTTTAATTGAAAATGGCATTACCTGAACTCGTAGAGTCTCAATATAATTTGTTCCGTAAGCACGTCTCGTGAAGTCTGACAAGTTGAACTGAATTTGGTTCCAGCCGTCATCAAGTCGCATTGGCATCGTGCAAATGAAGGGCTTTACTCGCGTTGTACTTTGGTAGTTACTCGCTCTGAATCTCCGCCTTACATTTTTATCATCCAAAACCTAAATGAAAGAAAGAAAAACATGTTGAAAAATGTGGACTTTGACTCATCTGCCCCCCATCAATTAACCCTTGGGAGTACCCAGAACTGGGCTCAGAGGGCTGCACTCAGCACATGTCAGATTTATGATCTGTCAAGAGATATAATATATCTGTCCTGAACAAATAACGTTGTGAAAAATGCTTCTAAATATTTTCATTTTCATGCACACAGGGCCGTCCAAAGCACACAAAAATGAAAATGCATGTAGAATAGAAATTAAGTTAAATTCTTTGTCAGAATACATGTTAGGTAATAGGTAGCTGGAAGGAATCGGCGCAGTTATTGAAATTTTAGTAAAATCAAGACACTGGATCTCTAACATACCCTGAGGGGACCGAATGATTTTGATGCTCAGATAGTAGAATCAGGGAAATTGGCAATTAAGTCAATGGCAAATTCTTTCACAATTCAACTGTGCAAGAAATATATATTTGATTGCAGCATTCTCTCAACCATCAGTATAATAATAATTAAATGAATGCAAAGATAACACTGTCCTCACCTGAACTTCAAATGTGAAATATTTCTTCAAGTTCTTTATAATCATAACCAAAAATGGAAGCTTAATGCCAAGTGTTTTCTTTGGATCTGCTGGACATGTGATGAACGTTGTGCTGAAAATAAAAAGTAAAAAGTTTAATACAAAGAAGTTTTCAAAGTCTGCGATTAATCCTTCCAAAGTGAGTTTAAGTTATCGGGGGCTTACCCATAGGCTACTAGAATAAAAACTTGTATTAATTTAAGCAGTTAAGCTAGTTATAATTAAGGTACCATGAAAAAGAATATCAATATGATAGGTGACATCAAGAATTCTTAACTTAAAATGTCAAACATTCAGAAAAACTAATGATTTAATATGACCATGTTTCAATATGAATGTCCATTCATTTCGAAAGGCCTAAAATTAAATCAGCAGCTATCAGCTGACAGTTTTGATTAAGTAATGAAATCTAAATAATTGCCTTATAAATAATCGGCAATTTAGTGAATTATGTTAACCTTCAACGGATATAATTTCATAATTGATGATAAATTTCCATGAGGCACCCAGATAAATTGCGATAATACACCAGAGGATTGGATGGCCTGGGTGACAGCGAACCAAGAAGAAGCTAGCGAGTCTCAAAATTTAAATCGGATAAATTTGATTATCTCAAGTCCATAACTTACCTAACATTTGTGCCTGCAATTTCCAAAACCAGAGACTGGATGTCATTATCTGTGATTCTTTTGATGTGTCCATTTCTGACCTGGATAAAAGAGACAAAAACACAGGTGAGACAAACAGGTGAGCATTGTTAATCAACTCATGTTTCATCTCCATTCATCATTATTGGATGTCAACAAATATGGCGGCCATAGTTACCATGGTTGCTAAGGGAGGAGTGCCTGCATCCCTGGGGTTTATTTACACTGCTAATCCCAAGGAAAGCTTAAATATATTGCTAAAATGTTCGTATTTGATAGATATGTACCTTTACCTAAGCATTAGAGACAATTATAATAGTGATTTTGGCCAATTAGAGACTTGAAAGGTAAAACCACGTGTGCATTTTGGTGGACAAACAATCCACAAATGTTGCAAACTGTCAACACCTGTCATTCTGTTTGTGACTAATAATCGTCATATTTCAACAGAATAAATGTTAGCTATTGATGATGTTGCCATAAACATTAGAATATCACGATGAACAAGCACACAAACTGACAAACTTGTTAACTGGTAAAATCTGGTGACACCATTTTTGGCATTTTGACACTTTTGATTTTGTTTACAGTTTGGCAGTTCAGTCAGTGACAGCTGTCAGACGAACTTAATTGAAGACTCTTTCATCGGAATCTATTGCCTATGGACTACCTACTTTGTAAATAACAAGTTATTTTGGTAATGACCAGAGCAGAGATCATTTCAAAGAAAATCACTCAATCAGTGAATTTCAGTCTGAGAACAAAATCAAACCACTCACCTTTTTGTCCCAAATTTGAAGAGGTTTGCTTCCAATACTGTAAAGTATGGATAAGAATCCACTCTGGAATGTGTTCTTGAACATCTTTATCCTTTATCTGAGGTAATCAGACCAATGAGGAGAATTGCACCTCACCTGTACACAAGCTATCTTTCAACTGAGTGAGTTGCCAAGTTGTCTCTCAATGTGTACGCCAAGCTGCAGCCAGTTGTCATGGAACGGTTTACTCCGCGCAAATCTGGTTGTCAAGATCAATAGGAGCGCTTAGCGCCAAGGAATTAGGGGCCACCACGTGCGAATTGGTTAGATACTAAACTTCAGACGACAGTGGACAACAATGCTTTCATTGAAATAATCATCGTCTGCGAAAAAATTAGCAGTAACCAAGGGAACTATTTTCATCAACTGACCTGACCTGCGGAGTACTTCCGGGTCGTTGCGAGTGATGCTCATCTGTCATGTCAAAGAGCTCTGAGTCTCATCTCTGATCAAGAAACTTGTGTTTTGAAAGCTTCTGAGTTGCAGCCGGAGTTGCAGGCCTCAACAGTTATCTTGCCCTATGCAGATCAGAACAGCTGGGCACTTTGGCAGTAATTTATAAACCAATTCCAATGCCTGCCAATTAAAAAAAAAAATTTAATTAATAGGCTATTAATAACCCAAATGCCATTTATAGAACTGTAACTCCTAACTTAAGCACTAACACTCTGGTCTTAATTATCCTTAGCCAGAGGTATGGTTAATTGCAAGTGGCGTCACTAAGGGGGCTAGGGGGATTCAGCCCACCGAAAAATCATGGGCAAAAAAAAAACAAATTTTCTTCGTATGATACCGGTTGTGAATGAATCACCAGAGCCCATGAAAAGACAATGTACACAGTATGTTGTGCACCATTTGTTGTTAATTTTGCAGTTTATCAGTGTATTGGGTGAGCAGAGATCCGTAGACATCTTAACATCTTTGGTATTGAGCAATTTTGGGGCGGCCCACGCTTCGACTGTTTTCGGGCCTCTGAAAACGCTTCTGAACTTTGGGGCTTCAGCCCCCCCTAACCTTGCATTTCAAGTGACGCCACTGTTAATTGCTTGGTGTTTGGTGGCATTGGCCCAGCATTCTCTGCATACTGCTCCGCAACTCGAGCGACAAAGAGTTTTATAAAAGGGGTCCAAAAATGATCCTTAAGACCGCAACTAACTATAGGAAGAGCACCTCCATGGCATAAATGCCAATTTTGTGTAGGTTAAGCTGGATGTTTAATCTCTTGCCCAGAGCAAGTCTAAAGCAGTTTTTAATCAGGGTCCAGTTGGATTTTATAAAATTTCAAAGGTTTGATGAAACTTTATGAAAGTTGGCCCAAATTTAGCAGGGGCCGAGTGGACTTGCAGGAAGGCTTATTGCTTTACAAAATATAAATGCAAATTTGCCAATATGATTCTTACTCCAATGAAAAATCAGGCAGACAAGGCCTAAATGGTCTTTACATGGCTGGAATTTGAACCAATAGTAAAGTGGCCACTTCGTAAATTGACAAAATAAACCTTTGACAAACTATTATGGCATGAGAGCAATTGATGCATACTATTTTAATATTGGGAAATCAACACCTCATCTGACAATCTGACAGTATCTAACATTGACAACAACAGTTAATTTGTAATTTTTTTTTTATTTAAGCAAATTCTCAGATTTTTTGTACAGAGTTTATTCTAGCTCTTGCAGCTAGTCACTTAGGTGATGAGCTGTCAAGATACTTTTGTAAGGTATACATTTCAAGATACAATTGTCTGACAGACTTTATTTTATCTCTGCCAAGCTGAATTGTGACTGAAGTATTGAAATAATTTAAATTTTTGCAACAGCGCTATAAATACTACATTCAGTCTTAACCAAATGAAAATGACATGAATTAAATCATCTCTTCATGAAATACAGTGAATTAACAACTCCTAAGGTTGAAGTTGCAGTTCAGCAACCATGTAACTTAACTGTTAAACATTGTTTATTATCATGATTAAAATCATCTTTGGCTACCTGGTTGGGTGGGAACTATTTCACATACATGTATACAAAATAAGGAATCAACAGTTTGCTGCAAAACAAATTAACTTAAGTGATAGATTTACAAAAGTCCAAATAACCAACAAAAAGTCAACACTAGAGCTGCTACATCTCAGTGCGTCACGTTTTTCTCTTTAACAAGACGATTATACACCTCATCAGCCTTCCCCGACGTCAGCTCTCCGGTTAATAATTGACGGAAAGAGCTGGTTAATTGTGAAAATAATCTATAGGGAAGAGGTATAACAAAGCCCATTGGGACAAAGACACATAAAAAACAGCTTTTGTACATGTAACCACAATCTCCTTTTCCGTTCTGCATACCTTGCAATGAGGAGTAGAAATGCGTGAAAGAAAAACAATTAACACTTAATGCAAAAACTGTCAGTTCTCAATTATGAGTAAAGTCCACAAAACTGTACTCGTCAAATCGTCCTTGATTTGCTTGCAACGGCGCTTCTTTGTGTGTGTGTGCTTCGGTGAAGCGCAGAACTAGAGTTGAGTAAAATCGATGATGGAATTGTTATACAAATACAATATTGTTAGGAGGCTAATGCTCGTTAAACTACTACGTCTGGCCAGCGTTCGCATTGGCAGGCAACGGAGACATGTTCGATGACATAACTGGCGAACTGGGAGCTCCTGCTGCGTTATTGGTTGCCAAATCAGGTCCTGCAATGAAAGAGACACTGTCAGTACAATATTTAATGCATACAAGAACAGAAATACTGTATATAAATCCTGAAGACAGGAGCTTTTCAGTAAAGTCCAAAAGTTTCTTTTCTGAAGTTGGGTCTTGAAAATAAGTTGCATGGCCACATTGGCCAGCCAGTCATTTTGAATATTAGTCATTCCTCATAATATTGGGACTCCTGCGAAAATGTTAGTTTTAAAATCACTCGGCACTGAAATAATTCATTTCATATAAATCCACAACCATATTAGTCCTTTCTTAATCTCTCCCCTCAGAAAAAGAGCTAAATCTTATGACATCCCTCCTGAACAATTTGACATCCATGTAACTATGGTTTTATTATAAATTCAAATTTAACTTTGTTTCTTATCTGCTGTGACATAATCAAATTCAAATTGAGAAGTAGCTGGAGTCAAGCTTTCTGAATTAGCTTTTTGAAAATCCATGTCGAGTTCACAACCTAGTTAAATTAAATTCATCGGATATCATCTCCATGATCTCTTTGGACCACTGTATGGACTGCTATCTGTCAACAGCTCTCTGGATATTTGTCTGTGCATTTCTCAAAACGGTGTGCAATTTTACAAAACGGCAACAGAACATTTATAGAGTCAACCAAAACACCAAAACGAGAAAAACGAAGACCCCTCCAATGTGAAAACAGCTATTTAAATAGCTTGCAGAGTTGAACCATTTTCAAAAATTGCAATGTTAGTGAATTAAGCAATGCCAAATCCTTAAGCCTAGTTATAAATGAATTGAGAAGTAATAACATGCCCCATCACTCAATGTTGTGTTGACTGCTGAATATCAGCTAAATAGGGAAACCAACTGCGTCTCCCGTCAAAGTGTAAACTGCAACTTAGTGATACTTCAAAGTGCCAATATCGAAGGGCAACAAATTACAGTCGTGATTACCATATGAAACGCCTGACACTAAACTCAATCTTTGCCATTATTTGTAGGCTGAGCTTGTCGTGCCTTTTTGTTAATTTCTGAAAACATACAATTCATTCAATTGTTATTTTTGGCAGGCTTGGTCAGACTTTCAACTGTGCCTTTAATATAGGGGTCTATATCCTTACACAAAATCGATACGATACGTATCATCGATACACTTGATCGATACACGATTCGTACCGGCAGTCCGCAAAATCCCCTTCCCGAAAAACCGAATTTTTGGCCCGGAAAGTTCATCTTGCACTAGAGCGGACGTCCACATGACGAAGTTGAGTTCAGTTCATGATTTTGTGGATATTTTCTGTTAAATCTCGGAAATAAAACAACTTTTTTAGCTGGATATGGCATTATTACGCTGAACCGAAAGTGCTGCTTTGAAAACCGGTTCAGGAACCGACCAGACTGTACCGGTACGGCTGGTATTTATCGAACCCGTGTAGACCCCTAATGCCTTAGGACCTATCAGTGAATAGTGACAGACAAATGGCTCTTAACTAGACCGACTTGTATTTTGGCACAGGTGATGTTATTTGCCAAAACTTTCATTAGCACTACAGTACAATCAGAACATCCATGGTCAAATTTATATATTTTTTTTAGTAAATGGCAAACAGTGAATCCAGTCAATCTACAGCGACCGATAGGACAACAGCATTAGTCTGATGTTAAAGATTGAAGAGAGAAGGCCCTTACCTGACATTTGCCCTGCAGGGGTTGGAGAATTCTGGCCCGATAATGAGGCCATTCTGCTTTGCTCTTTCACAATGGGATCTGAAATGCACACAGAAAGACCATAAGCCTCAACTCAATCTATACAGGAACACCACAACAACAATTTTAACAGCAATTTCTAGCAAGGTAACTCGCAGAATAACAAATCTAGCTTCTGTCTGATTACCACATCTTTGAAGTGGCACCCTTTTGCTTAATTAGGTGTTGCGCGCCAAATCAGAAAGATCATCTTTCTGATTAGGGGCGCAACACCTAATTAAGCAAAAGGGTGCCATGCACAGTAGGCCTACTCGGTGTTCTATGCTGATGCAAGTAAAATACCCCATCCTTGGGAACAGGGAGTATCTTGGGAGTGGACCCAGTCTTATCATGTCATCATTCTTTCAGCCTCTGGCAGCAGCTCATATAACATGACACAGCTTCAGAGCCAGTCATTGAGAAATAACGAAACTGAGAATTATTTATAAATATTATTACGAAGTCCAAGCAATCTACATAACAAGGCTATCAGATTTGAAAGCATGGTTGCTGAATGATACTCACAGAAGTAGGGATGGTCCATGGCCTCCCGTGCCGTCAGTCTCCTCGTGTGATCGTATCTTAGCAGTTGGTCAAGCAAGTCAAGGGCCTCCGCACTCAGGAGGTGCTGGTTTTCACTATGAATAAATCGTTCCCATCGTTTTCTTGAATGCCTGAAAGAATTGACAATCCTGCATGTGAGGGATGTCAAAATATTTTGTACCAATCTATACCTGTATACTATTAAATCACTTTGTTAAAAGTCCTTGCCTTCAACTCACATCACTTTTTCAGAAGACACTACAACCCTGAAAAACACGGCATTTTCTGTTTTTAAAGACTAGCCCTGCTAAATAATGACAAATCAATGTCACGACCATCAAATGATAAACGGTCATTAAACGCACCTTCCCAAAATGTCGTTGAACCTAGAATCCATTTCTATTTGATACTTCTCCACGTATTCATACAACTCTTCTGTGCCTAAGACCTTGGCGATTCGCACCAACTGAAAACAAAGAAGTGATTGAATAAATTTAAAGCATTAAAAACACTCAAAACAAGCCTTGTCATGGGAGAAGTTCACAACATTACAAATTTCTGAGAACGTCAAGACAAATCAAGAAGTGTGATCCTACCTGGTCGTAGTTATCGTGTCCGTGAAAGAAAGGCTCTTTCCGGAAGATCATACTGGCGAACATACAACCTAAACTCCACATGTCCAAGGAATAGTCGTACATCTGAAGATAAAATTTTGAAAAACATTGGAATCAAAAGATACGATTCATATTCAGGTCTAACAACCAAGTTATTTGGCTACATTAGTTTCAATCATTCTACTGGGAATATTCAGAAATTGTCAGCCAATATTGATCTGTTCACTTCGCTTATAAATGCGCAGCATTATGTGCCATCTTATACTGTCTACTTTCCAGGCTGACTTTTGGGCTGCAACTGGACAGTCTGCATCAGAACGCAAAATCATGTGTTGTAACTAGCGGCTGTGTGCTTAAAATGCCGAAACCGAATTATAAGTTTGGGTCTTGAATCTTGGTGTCGAAATATTCAAAGTAAGGGCACACAGTGGTCAAACCAAAAATATCACAACCATCCATCTCGACATAAGTGTACATTTAAAGATTCATCTATAAATGAATATAATATCAACATAATTACTACAATTGCTTACCTGATAATCTAACAAGAGCTCAGGGCCTTTGAAGTACCTTGATGCTACTCTCACATTGTATTCCTGACCAGGGTGGTAGAACTCGGCCAATCCCCAATCAATCAGACGTAACTGCAAACAAACGTCAACATTAAAGTACACTTTAAACTTTATTATGGTAAACTGCTGCATGAGTCATGCTTGGGATATATTTTAAATATCTTTTCTTATAATTGAGGCAACTAGAAGATGGCACCTAATGGAAAGAAATGACTCCAGAAAGGCTAATGAACTGAACTGAAAGATAATTCAATTGAAACAATTAAATTTATACTTACTTTCCTATTTTCATGGTCTATCATAACGTTGTGAGGTTTGACATCTCGATGCATTATACCCATACTGTGACAGTAGTCCAATGCCTGTTGGAAGAAATAATAACAATCAGCCAATCACATTACAAAACACATAATTGAGAAATTTCAATTATTCAATAGACAAGAAATTATAATGAAAATTTAAACGAATCCACTGAGGAATTTTAGTAGGAATTTTCTCTCACCTTCAATAGTTCGAACATGTAGAAACGAATATCGTAGTCTGTTAGAGTTTGATACAATTGCTGAAAGACAAAACGTTACCACCCAGAGTTATTAGTAGGCGAACAGAAGTTTAAATTCCTTTTATTTGCAAAATACAAGCTGTAATTGATAAAAGAAAGCTGCTTCAGAGCCTTTGAGGTTCAAAATACTCACTTTGAAGTCTGTGTTATTGACATGCTCAAAAATAAGTGCAGGGGTTCGTGTCTGAAAAGAAAAATATTTAATTTGGTTGAACGTGTTTATGTAATTATGTTGTTGGTTATGGAGGTATTTCTGATATGGGTAATACGACAAACCATACAAAACTCGACCTGAGAAATTAGAACAACAAAAAACTCGACCTGAGAAATAAGAACAACAAAAAACTCGACCTGAGAAATTAGAACAACAAAAAACTCGACCTGAGAAATTAGAACAACAAAAAACTCGACCTGAGAAATTAGAACAAGAAAAGACAGAACTTTCTCAAGCCTCTCACGACTGTGACATGATCTGAAGATTACCTGCACGTCTAGATTGCTTCCAAGCACTTCTAACACGGGATGAGTCATGTGACCATTGCCATTTGCCAAGTATTCTCCGGCAACACTCTATATATATAGTATTGTATTCGCATACATCATGTACGTTATGGCAACTCCCTTTGAAATAAATTTACATCAGTCTATTTCTCCATGGATATGGGGATGTAATCATTACCAAGTATTTCTCTGGCCACTCTAGATAATCATACATTCTGGCACCACTACAATACAACTAGATAATGAACTTCATTATTCCGAGAAAGAGGATGATACTCCATCAACAATACAACAATAATCTTTTTATAGTCAAAATCAAATTAATTAAACTTCTACACTTACTACGGGGTCCTTTACAACTGCCAGCAATGTAATAATGTTTGTTCCTCCTCGGAGATTTTCCAAAATTTTAATTTCACGTTTGATTTTCTTCTTCTTGACAGGCTGAAATTTAAGACAAAACAATCAATAAAGCAATTCCTTAAAACACAAATGCTGAGGCATGGGCTTTAGATTTGAGTCAGAGATGGATGGATGGATGATTGGGGCTTTACGTCCTGTATTTATGCACTTGGTTGGCTAATTAGGACAGGAGGACACTGCAATGAGGCGAAGGATGATTGAAACGGAAGTCCAACATAGGCCCAGGTGACCCGGCAAGAGCTGGATTCGAACCCTGGACCCAGTGATTTGATTCAGAGTCATGCAGTTAAGTCAAAAGTTCTAAGGCAGTCCGAAGATTTGGAAGGAACCAAGAGACCAGCACTACTTTTACTCCAGCCTTTTGCTGTTTTGTGAAACTGATGGCAGCAACATGTGAGTTCCAAATATTGAGATTTTTAACAAAGACATCAGAATCTTGCAGAGATTAGATGCAGTAGTCAAGACGTTTTGGGAGGAGTCTGACAAATTGCAAAATTTGGTAAGACGTCCAGGAGTGGAGTCAGTTTTAATACAATTAGAAAATACCGTGCAAGCACGTAAACAACTCGGTTGCAAAGTGCGACAGACAACTCCAGTATTCCGGCATGGCTGGGAGTGGAATACACATGAAGTAAAGACATCACCAAAAGTCCCAGAATGCACTTTAATTTGGGCGATTTACCCTGAAACCATTATAAAATGTGCTAGCAGTTGTTTTTCATGACGGCCAAGAATTTTGTTCACTTGGGACCATGAATGAAGTGGAGAAAGTATGAAGGTTTTGTAGACTTGTTAAAATTTACCAGGCTGCATTGAGTCTTGTGACAACTCATTCAAGATTCATTTGGTACATAGGTCCATGGATGGAGAATTGCAGATCTATGCATCACCTCTGCTCTGTTACTTCAACGGAGGCTGAATACTTCCCATTTGAACTGTTTAAAGTGTTTTTGCAAGCAATAATAATGCACTGCTCTTTTTTTATTGTCTGTGATAATTATTTTTCCTGACTTGTTCTAAACAATGGGGCCTTAAACAAAACAAACTGCACCATGCAACCTCTTATCTCAGTGTTGACAGGTCATGCTTAACAGGATTTGAAGGGTATTTTTACCCAACTCTCCACAGCTCAAGAACACATGTGCAATGTCACTGGCACCTCAGATTGACAATTCATTGGTTTGTGTTCCCACATCATGACACATGACAGATAAGCATGTGCACTGTGAAGGATTTGCTGTAAAAACGTACTTGTTCTTGTTTACTGTGACTGTTCACATTGCCTAAGGTGGAGATCCACATTTCTGTAGTCTTTCTGAACTGACGGCTTATACAGTCTGTCTTGAGATTACATATACTGGATACATGGTGACTGATAGGCCTGCAGGAGCATGTTTAAGCTATTTAGTACTTGCAGATCACTCTGCTGGTCATTTTGTCAGTAACTGGATATTGGGCCCTCCTACAATAAATTCTAAAAAAGAGAGTAAGAGCAACACGCAGAATGTCTGGTGAAATGGATTATTTAACGGATTCTTCAGATTCTGACAGGTCTGAAGATTTTATTGACACTGACATCACTATTTTGGAGCATGTAGAAGAAATAATGTAAGATATTTAGAAGTCAAAGATAGTTTTGAGAAAACAATTCCAGTAATTTTTGACAGTGTACATGAGATTCTTGGTAGCAATAACTTGGAGAACACATGTTAAAAAGGTTTATTTCAAAGCATCGTTTCGTGTGGATTTCAGAAATGCACATGACTGAACTTCTGTCATTCCCGAAATTAGGCAGAAATAAAGCAACATGTGTAGTTTGACAGCAGCAGGTGCGACATGCGATGAGTTGTGCTAGGACAAAGATTGTATGCAGCCGTGTGGGCCAATGCAAGTTTTGGCCATGTGCCTCTGCAACACAACGATAACCTCGTTGTAAAAAGTGGGAAGGGTGGGAAGGCACACTATGCTGTGATTGCTCTCACAGATTGGACTCAAGTAAGTTGTGGCAAAGAGTTTTACAAGGAAAATCCCACTGGTCCGATCCTCGACACTGACCAAAAAGGTTGTTAAAGTGTTAATAATATCCAAACTTCTGAAGGCTCCTATCATCATACATCAGTCCCAGGTATGCATCAGGAAAATGACAATTTCGTGTTTTCCAGTGTAATTGTAGATCAGTGCAGATAGAAATTTCCTACTGATTCAGCAATCCTAGACAGAGGCCTACCAGTAGGTGGGTGTGGCAAAAGTTGCATTTTATGTGGCCTGGATTTCTGCACATGTGGATGTAATTAGACAGTAGGCATGGCCAATGGGGAATGAAGGAATTGCAGCAGACAGCTGAGGTTAACATGGTGAAGAATGACCACGGAGAAAAGACCGGTTGCCCTCTTAGTTGGTCTGCCTCGACTGTAGACACCGAACGATGGACGCCAGTATAGATTGGGTTATAGGTCCTGTATTCATGCACTGACTCCACTGAGTTACACATGCGAAAAAGAGTGCACAGTGAACTTGTGGACACAAATAAGTGCAACCAGATCAAATTGGTAAGCTTTGTTGAGAAGGGATTTTACTGCCTTCATCGTTATCATAAAAGATACAATTGATAGGATCATTGGGATGCTGGACATTGCTGGTATTGCTGGGTTATAAATGTCAGTTGAAAGTATGAGCATGACATTCCAGAGGACATTCTCCAAATTGTCGACATGAGACCCTTCAATTTATTCAGTCGCAGTGATTTGTCTCACACATGCTGTTGCGGAATGACTCAGCTGTGAATTGTCCTCTTTCTTGGACAAGTCACTGCCAGGCCATTCGCCTACCTCTGCCAATATAGCCTCATCTGTCTATATTCAGAGCTGCTGTGTGTTTAGAATACCATTTCTAGATTTCTATTAACAGAGCCAGCAGGTTGTATAATTCGTATCATATTTTTATGTAATAAGCATCACTTGTTGACAATGTGGCTGTTTTAAAACAATGTTTAGGTTGTTTGTTAGTTTTCATAACACAAAGGTCTGTACATTGACTCACCAGGAGCTTTCATGAAAAGTTATGAAAACTAACAAACATGGATCTCCAAAGGTCAGGATTAAGCTTACATAGTTTTATGTTTACGCTACTTCACCGAGCCGGGCTCTCAATGTATATAGCCATCTATTGGCAGAGCCCGACTCTGTAAATAGGTAAATAGACAGAAATGGCTATACGCATTATTAAAAAGAGCCGGGCGCTGCCAGTATACAGGTCAGCCCATTCACAGAGCCGGGCACTGCATATAAACGGCTGTCTATTGGCATAGCGCGGCTCTGTGAATAGACAGAAATGGATATTGGCAGAGCCTGGCTCTGCCAATAGACCAACACCGCTATTCACAGAGCCCGGCTCTGCATATATCCTCGGTCTTTAATTCAATACATACCTTGAGTATTTTGATGACACACTTCTCATTGTTAGTGATGTTGATTGCCTCAAACACCTCGCTGTATTTACCTCGTCCCAACTTGCGGACCAGTTGGTAATCATCTTGTTGACTGAAAAGGGAACAGAACATGCAGGGTTAATTAATGACATGACAGTAAATGAATTTACAAGTTACACATTGTGCATGCATTGAAACTATACGCCTGCTCAGCATGCTCATGGCCCTCCCAGAGCATATCTTTGAGTTAAACCATTTTAGGGCAGGGTTGCTCAGGGTGGAATTGCCACAAATACGATTGTCCACACCCCTTTAAGTCACGATGTGAAAATCTCGAGATTGTCATGAATAATCACAAAATAGTCGGCTACGATAGCCTACAAGTAGCCTCTTCTTTGATGGTGTCGCTCGCAGCGTTATCACAGGGCAGGGGCTATTTAGTGATTTTGTCCGATAAAGCACACCGTGTGGAGGTAAAATTTAAGTTGGAATATCAATCTCATTTATCACAGGCTTCAATTGTAATCCACCTGGCCCTGGGTCAAGGACAAGGTCAGGAAGTATGATACAGAATTCCAGTTTCCACCACCACATGGGCAATACACATGATCCAATTTTGAGGTCATGAGTATGACATGACTCATGCATGCCAAAATTTAAAGAGCAAATCGACGTTTTGATAAAAACTTTAAAAGAGTACTTACCCCCAATCTACAGCATGGGTCTCATAATCCCAGTAGTCTCTGGGCCTGTGGTTATTTGCGTCCACATAAACTCTGGCTTTGCTGGGACGTGGCATATCTTCGCCTGTTGAAGTTCGATTAGAACTGGGAAGAAAAGCAGATTTTGCGAAGAGTCTGGGTTTGGACTTGTCCCTATTCGTCCCGGAAAATCTAGACCAGCCCGAAGAGGCTGCCCTACCAAAATGGCGAATTAAAGAGTTCCGTATCGTGATGCAGTTGGCACTTACATCACAGTTAAGTTTCTAAACCACTAGCAGCGAATGAGAAGGAACGCCACTCCACAAAACACATCAAAATTCGGTCTTGTTTCGCAGACACAGCAAGTGTCAAGTGAGATTTCAATCGAGCCGCTCACAGCCAAAGAGGGCTTCTCCTCTCCCCAAAACCACTGATCATGTGGGAGGGTTAGGTTATTATGTTTTACAATTGTTAACATCAATATCCCAGTCTTCTTTCGACTGTAATTGTCCTCACACAAAATTCATTTTGCCTGGCAATTGCCCAAGATGGCGACCCTCACACACCGCTTTGTCAAAACGAGGCCTCGACCAGAACACCGACCAATCCGCGGATCGCAAACTCAGCCAGACAGTTTAGCGGATTATGTATTGCACAGACCTGACTCACTGACTAACAGATCACTGTGATGTATAGATCTAAATTGATTTGAATTATTGGCCTTAGTGGGTAACCATTTAACATCCAGGGGGGGGGGGGGCTGAAGTTTTCGAAAAAATATATATTTCTTGGTCAGTTTTGGTGAAATAAATAGCTTCTGCTTCTGCCTATTACTTGGCACATTCAATTTGTTGAATATTCTGCCAAGGTGTTAGGATCTGCTAGATAAAGACAATAGGAAAGTAGATAAACAAGAATTGATATATAGTTGCTAAAATATAAATAAGAACAAAGAACTGAATAAAAATAGGGTAATACATACGGCTATGTATTTAATTTCTTAATTTTGAAAATTTAAATTTAAATGAATTTAATTGTGGAGCTGAAGCGACTTGCTGAGCAAGTAGGTTCCAGTCTTGAACTGCTCGCAAAAAAATTAATTTTTGCGGTAACAAGTAGTGGAATCCGGAATCGTGTGGACCTTCCTATATTTTTTGTATGATGTTGGTGGCTAGGAGGTTGTATGTATGGTGGTAATTTAATTTGGATGATGTTGTTGATGATTTTATAGAAGAATTGAAGTCTGGTGTGCTGGCGACGTGTTGTTAAAAGTGGCCATTTTAGTGTCTCAATCATACATGACACTATAACAAAACAACCCAAGTCAGGGTCACTGAGTAACAATATCACGAGCTGTTGTGTGAGTTAATATCACTCGAGCCCGCAGGGCGAGAGTGATATTAATTCACACAACAGCGATTGATATTGTACGAAGTGCCCTGACGCGTGGTTGTTTTGTTTTTATCACCTGGAATTGCCTCAAATTTTCAGTTATTAAAGAGGGACTATTTTCTGCCATTACAAAAATGTGACGTCACCATGGAGCAACAATGGACATGACGTCACTATCCCATTATTCTGGCCCTTGTTTGGTTTGTGACATCATCAGACAGCTGAAATGCTGGTGATGTCATAACCATTATTAAAAAATATCGCCCTTGAAGGGTGGTATTTTTTACAATATCATAGGCCCTGATATTTTGACTGTAACCAGTGATATTCACAGCCAACCAGGTGATAAAGGGTGGTATTTGGGCCATAACGATACATGTACTTGTTAAGAGCCCATCTGGCCGCTCGTCGCTGCGCTGCTTCAATTTTATTTAAAATTGAGATGTAAATAATTATAGCTGCAACATTCTTCTTTTTTGGCAGTCTTGAAATCAATCATTTCTGCTAGGGACATTTCTTAGTAAGGTACTGCTTGATTTTGGAATGAACTGAATACTAGGGGAATTTGCACGTTTGTGAAATAAAAACTACTGCCACTTCCATCATAGGCGTAGGAGGCAGGTGGGCTGGGAGAAGTCGATTTTTCATGCAGTTTCAGGCTGACTATTTTGGAAGTTTTTATTTTTTGGGGAATTTTGGTCAATATTTTTCGGGCAGCCCCCCAAAATTAATTGACCTCCTACGCCTATGACTTCCATGCAATAAAATAATTTCCCGCCAAGGAAAACTCCAAACCCCCACCCCTGGATATTGAATGGTCGCCCCTTTGGAGCTCTTTAGCTGTTTATAAAATATAATTTGTCATGTGTCGTAATGTCGTAAAAATTTGATAAATTTTACATTTATTTGATGATTAGTTGATTACGATTGCTGGTCAACTAGGCAACAGACAACTAGGCTACAACACTACATACTAGGCGACAACCAATATGTGACATACCACTACCAACTAGGCTACACTTTTTGGACAACTAGGTGACAGCAGATCCCCCCCCCCCCGATACCATCCAAGTGACACATCTTTCAGGTGTACGGTCAACTAGGCGACAGACCAACTAGGCGACACCCGACAGTACCAACTAGGTGACAAGAAATTTGGAAATTTCATACCAGTGCAAACTAGGTGACAAGCAGTTCCAACTAGGTGACACAAATTTACACAGCACTTCCAACTAGGTGACACAAGTTCACAAAACACATCCAACTAGGTGACAATACATTTCCTAATTGCTGTAAAATAAAAAGTACAAAGTGCAATTTCCGAAAAAAAAAATTTCCAAAAAAAAAAGTTTCAGGAAAAAAAAAAATCTATCAAAAAAAAAAAATTCCGGAAAAAAAAATCATCCAAAAAAAAAAAATTACGAAAAAAAAAATTACGAAAAAATGTATTCAAAAATTTCAACTTTTGAAAAAAAAAAAAAAAAAATTTTCAAAAAATTCCCCAAAAAAATAAAATTAGCTAAAAACTAATGCTTGGCATTTACCTATGAATATTGTCAAGTTAAATGTCAACCAATCGAGTATTTACATGTCCCGTCTTCTATGCTGCGGCATTATCATATTAAGAATTATTATTTTTCACTTGCTTGAGAAAATTCAGTGTCCATGTAAAAGGCCCTAATCCTTCATCAGCCTAAATTTTAAAAATTACTGGTTATGGGTGGTTGACAGCCCAAGGGCTTGCTTCAGTTGCTTGTCAGCCCTACGATTTCTTGTCAGCCCCCCCCCAACTTTTTTGTATGAAAACTATTTTTTCAATATGGTAGGGAGCAGTTCTAAGAGGTATGTCCCCACTTTTCTGCTTCGGCAGGATACCATGCTGTGCAAAAGTTAGAAATTCATGAATGTAAAAAAGCCAGCATGAATGTAAAAGAGCCAGACTGACTTTGTTTTCGTGGATCCGACGACCCATTGCGACCGCGTCATCGCATTGTCTATATAATTTGGGGAAATATTGGTGATTTTTAGCCTTTTAGGGAATCAGGGGAATGTGTCAAGAATGAAAATTTTCAGAAAAAATAAGGGGGTTTTTACCAGTTCAATCACAAAACACACATTAGCAAATTTATGTCTAAACTAGGGGGCCCCCTGGATGATGATATAGGCCTAATTAAGTAGCACGTACAATGTAAAAATATAAAAAAATTCATCTGGTGGGGTTGGGGATGCATACCCCACCCCCTTCGGCCCATTGGCTAAAGAGTCATTCCATGCCAACTCAACACAAAATCCAGATATTTTCCAGTATGACCATCTCAGATTTTGATTTAAAAAATCATACAAATACCTTGAACTCTTTAATGGAGACATGCCAAATATGAGGTCTGTAGTATATCACGTTTGGGCTGAGAATCAAATCTACTGTATCACGCATTGGCTTAGCAAAAAAATCAACTTGATATCCCTACCTAATCTTGAGTTGTGACCTTCCAAAGAGCAGCTCTCAGCACATCTGACATTTTCGAGCAAAAAGTTAAACAAAACCTTTTTTTCAAAATTGGTCATAACTTTTAAACTATTTACACTACAGACCTCATATTTGGCATGTCTCCTTTGAAGAGTTCAAGGTATTCATGTGATTTTTAAAAAAATCCAAATCTGAGATGGTCATACTGGAGGCTCTGGGTGAGTTGGCATGGAATGACTCTAAAGTCGGTCTTGAAATTATTTTGGCATAAATCTCAAGGAAGCATGCAAAATGAAAGAAGCAGAGCCAGAAAATTAAGTATGGACGTACATCATGAACATGCATGCAGTGGCCAATGGTGCACCCAGGCCTGGCCTTATTTTACAGTCAATCTTTGATTTTACATTATCTCTTATTCATTTACCCTTTTCTCTTATTTTGCAACCATAAATATATCTTGTGAGAGGCATGATTTCGTCCTGAAATATTCAAATCATTCATGTGAGCAAGACACTCAGCAAGTGAACCACATTTTGCCGCCATTTTCCGACCACGAGTATAAAATCCGTATTTGAGAACCCGCTTTTTGGCAAGGAACAAAAAGGACAGCACGAGGCAGTCAAATAAATTTTTAATGCGTTTCATAAAGAGATAAAGAGATATGAGCTTCCTGTTTAGTTTCAATCCCTTTACCTATCGATTAAAGAAAAAAATAACTATTATTTCAAAGCGGAAAAAAAGAGGTCATCGACCTTGTTGCCATTGGTAACCACACGGCATCAAAGATGGCCGAATCAGAGACGTTGAGTGTTGATGCCAGCACAGAAAATCAAGATGACCCCCTTCAAGAGTTGTCAGATGAAAAGTTGTACAGATTATTGGAAGAGACGCTGTGGGTATTTTTAAATGAAACTAGTTTTTTTGTCCCAGAAATGTAAGGATCCAACAATTTCACAATTTGATCAAGCGGTTTTAAAAGTCAATTAAACTTTCAAGTTTCATTCAAATTAAAAGACGGCTGGCCGACTCAGGCCGAGTACCATTCCCCCAGGGGAGGATCCAGAAAATTCCGGTGGGGGGGTCTAACGGGCTATCGCGTCGCGGAATACATAATTCGCGACATAACGCGATTGTGCGCCGATAAAATCAATATGTAAAAATATATAAATTTTGGTCTGGTGGGGGGGGATGCATCCCCCCCATCCCCCCCCCTGCGTCCGTCCCTGCATTCCCCGGGTACTACCGTACTATAAACAACGTTGGTAGAAATGTACTAAGCTAGACTATTGCCATCAACATACATGATGCTAGGCGCAGAAACAGAAGACTGTCGGGGGGAGGGCCCCCCTGCAGGCTACAGCCCTGAATATGCAATAGCGGTCACAAATAGACAGTGGTGGGCATTAACTCGTTAATCGTTAATCCGTTAATAAATTTAGTAACTATTAGCTAAGTTAACATCTTTTTTCGCGTCAACTTAACTTCCGTTCATAGTAGTTAATTATAAAGTCAATTAATTATAAATTCCAGTTAATTTTAGTAAAAAAGTTGTAAAAAGACACACTTTTGCATGAAAAAGACTTGAGTAGACAAAAGATAGCTAAATAGTGAAACCCAGACAGACATTGAGTTAAAAGTCAGGAAATTTAACCTTAGCCTCTTTTTGAGACGGGGGACAGTCAAAACGGCCAAAATCAAGACGGCCAATTATCTAGGACGGCCAATTTCTCAGACGGCCACCATGATTGACGGCCAATAACCAAAACGGCCACTATCTAAGACGGCCAAAACGCTATTTTCCACTATTTACTTATTATTTTGCTGTCTGTAGCATTGTGACAACTTTAATCTTTAATAGGAATAAATGATAAAGGCAGACATCAAGATCATTTCAGACACTGCATTGAAATTAGACATGCAGTCAGGAGAAGATTCATCATTCATTGTTCTAAAAAGTTGTGAAGGAGACAGGTAGAATAGCAGTGCATTGACGCTGTTGTTTGTTTAATTGAACAATGAATTACATGATTAGAGAAAACATGTCAAGTTAATTGTTTGTTCAGCAATTAAGGAATTGTGAAAGTGAAGAATAAAATAGATGTCATTATATAAATTATTCTTTAATATGTAGATGGCAATGCCATAGATTCGCGGAGCTCAAATTAACTGTTCTTATTTTGAAACCGTATTATAGTATACAAAGATTGACTGATTTCGAGGGCATTAGTCAAATCTATTTCCCTCGAGGGTGTGTAAGTGAAAACTGTTTCACGAGGCCGAAGGCCGAGGAAAATAGTTTTCCTTTCACACAGGAGAGTAGATAAGCAGACACATAGCCTACATTGCACCATTATTACTAGTTTTGGTGAGTTTTTTTTGGTCTTTACTAATTAACCCTTACTGGACTGAAAGGACAGTTATGGCATCCCTAGCTAGCTGCCTGAGGGACCATTTATATCCCTAAACAACAGCTTGTGACGTCACAATCGTCCTGGGAGATTGTTTAGTTTGAACAGCCCAGTCCAGTAAGGGTTAATGCCCTTATTTTATTATTTTCCTGCACTATTGCAAATTTATGGAAAATTTTGAAAGAAAAATGTTGAAAAAAAACATTTAGGGAAAGAAAATTTTAGAAAAAAAAAATTTTGGAAAAAAAAATTGGGACAAAAAAATTGGGACAAAAAAAAATTTCGGGAAAAAAAAAATTGGGAAAAAAAAAAATTGTTAAAAAAAAAAATTTCGGAAAAAAAAAATTTCGGAAAAAAAAAAAATTCTGAAAATTTTTTTTTTTTCGGAAAACAAATTTTGGAGGGCAATAGTCCTGGTCAATATACTAAAATTATGACTGACATGTGACCAGCTCTCAGCCAATGACAGCTCTGCTTTCATGGTCGAGGTATAATAATGATAAACAAGAACACAATCAGTTGGGCCTAAATTAATTGATGCTGTTTAAGTACAGTAATAGCAATCAGCTTTTAAAATTCACACCACAAATAAACTTCACACATCACTGCTCACAAGCAGGCTGCTGATAGTTCAGTCATTTTCCCTGGGTGTGGCACTGCAAGCATGATGCTACACCGGTGGCGACACCTGTTAGCAAAATAAGCTTTTTTCATGCAGACGACATAAATGAGCAAAAAAATGAAATTTTCAAAACAGAATAGGATAGTTAAGAACCAAATGGAATTTTTCAGACACTACTGCAGTATTGCAAGAGAAATTCAGGGATGTTTACTTTTACCGAAACTAACTGTTTAATCAGAGACCAACTCCATGGCAGGTACAGGCAGTCCTTCATTCTCACTCCACTGACAGATTCAAAATTTACTATGAGCTGTTGTTAAGCTAAGTTCGCTGACGCGAATATAAAACTGTTAATCCATCTTGATCTTCTGCCTTTTTATTTCAAGAAACTGTACACATTCATATCGAAAATATGAACATTCACATTGAGCAACAATTCATGATTTGTGGATGCTGTTGATATACAGATTCAGATCTGAAATCTCGGCTTTAATTCTGCTTAAAATTAGGCCTCATATAAGCAACATATTTATCTGCGATGCTCGGATCAATAGATCGACTCTATCCAAACTTAGTAATTTTTTTTTTCATAAAATAGTAGAAATGTTCATCATCACAACACATGTGTTTGGTCTGCGCTCTGGTCTGCATCTGGCCTGCATTCTGCATGGTCTGCATTCTGGCTGCATAATCTAGAATGTCATCCAATCGAGGTTGTTTCACTAATTGCATTTAAACCATTACAATGACTTCCACTCTCTGTAATCCACAGTGGATTACAAGACCCTGCCTCACAATTGCTACTTAACACAATTCAATTGATTTGCGCTTTAAATCCCCGAGTCTTTTAAGTGGCAGTTAAAGAAAAAGGTAATTATCATAAATACCAAGTATTTTTCTTGAAAATGTCATTCTATAGATATTGTCTCTGGAATAGACACAACTGACTTCTTACTTAGCAAAAGCTTTTGATAATTATTGGATTTACACACTGGTCAGTTCCCTTCCGGACTATTACCAGGTTGGTGAATATTAATATTTAATTGATTAAATTTGATTTGTTTTAAATTTACCGAAGTTATGGTATTTATTGCATGCAGACCGAAATTTATATAAGCAGGCCAGAATTCCTAAAGCTTTTAACCAAAAAAAAAAGGATTCATTGTTCCAAAAAGGTGTGAAATGGGACAGAATGACAAGTGTCACATGCTCCTCTGTGATGAATGAAAGAAAATCAACGTGCAGCAATTAATACCAATCCAGCGCCCTATTAAAATATGAACACGAAGTAATACAAATTGCAACTTGAATTAGCCTACTAGGTAATAAACTATATAATGACTAAATATATATATTGGCCGTTTTGGGAGTTGGCCGTCCTAAATTTGGCCGTTTTGGGCATTGGCCGTCCTAAATGTGGCCGTTCTGGTTAGTGGCCGTCATAGAATTGGCCGTTTTGGGTGTTGGCCGTTATGACTGTACTCCTTTTTGAGACAGAGGAGCCTCATTCTGGTAGTTGTAGAAAATATTTTCACACACAGATATGTGTGATATTTGTATCGAATTAAAAAAAATTAACTTAACTTTTTTACTTTAACTTCAGTTGACTAGGCCAAAATTATAACTTATTAACTTTAACTCAGCTAATGTATTGATGAACTTTTTAATTGTTAACTCAGTTAACATTTTTTGTTAACTTGCCCGCCACTGCAAACAGAAATGTAAAAAAATAATACTAAGGCCTATCGCAATTTTAGTACTTTTTTAAAACATTAATTAAAAGGCTATAATTACAGACCAAAGGCCGAGGGAAGGCCGGGAGCCTTAAACACGTTAACCCTCTAAACTCTGCAAATGCGAACTAACTTTTAATAAGTTTCCGTAGCCTATACTATATGCTATAGAGCTTGCAGAATTTATTACCGGGGGGGGGGGGGGGCTGAAGGGTGATGAGATCTTTGCCCATGTGAGATTTGAAGACCATTATGTGGGAGAACAAAATTTTCACTCTGTTTTCCATTCGTTTTATTCTGATTTTAATATTGATGCCTTCTGAAATTCCCCTTTTTGCTGCTGCACCTTATTTTGTCTCAATTGATACAGTCAGTGGAATAAATTTATGTTTAAATTTCCTCTGAAAATGAGGAAGTGATTTCCATCCTTAAATATTGACGAAATGGCTTCCTCCCATTGACTGAGAGAGAGTGATGTCATAACAGAGGTTTATATGATGTCACAGCGGATTGTAGTTATCCCTGACATACCAATCTGTTCAGGGCAACTTCTGTAACCTAGGTCTATTATTTGGCCTGCAGTCAAAAGGGTGATCGTACTGAAAAATGAGATTCGCAAGTTGAAGCATTGCTCAGCAGCACCAGAGCATGGTATTGATAAAATAGCATTATACCCGTGAAACCAGCCTTAGGCAGGCCATGAAGTTGGTGGGGGGGGGGGGGGGCTGTTTTCAGGAGAGTATTATGATTTTGATAAGATTGAAGCACCAAACCTGGCTAAGGACATTGTAGGCAGTTGTAAGAAGATGCTTGCAAAGTTTCATGGCTGGGAAATCAGTAGTTTGGTTGGAGTAGCGTAAGGGGTCCATGAATTAATAGTAAGCATAAGACCCGTGAAAGCATGCATGTAAGGAAAGGGTGGAAATAAAGGATGTTTTGTAATTGCATATGGTTAGATTATGGGAAAACATCACCTCAATTTCTGTGACTGTAATTTGAACATGAAACCTGGCTAAGAACATTGTAGAGAACACAGAAAAGCAGCTGGCAAGTTTTCATAACTGGGCAACCAGTAGTTTGGTTGGAGCTACTCCAAGGGGTCCGTGAATTAATAGTATGATGATGATGATTGCAGTGCTAATCAGTGATCAGTGATTACTGATTAGTAATCGCCCCAATATATTTTCTGCCCTAATTGGCATGATAGGGGAAGACAAAACACAAATTTAGTAAGATGTACAGTTGTAGGCCTACACCATACAATCTTTTTAAAATTTCAATCTTTTTTGTGACAATTAGGGTTGGAAATGATGTCCTGCAAGCGGAGACCCAGATGTTTGAGAAGTATTTCAAGCGATGTGAGCCCAAGGACCTTGCAGTGACGTACCAGGTTGTCAACACTGCCACTTCCAGCACTCCCTCCCAGTCCACTCACGACTTGTCCAGTTCCACTGGGCCCACCACCAGGTACACTTGAGATTATTATATAAAACTGTTTTAACAATGTGTGTATTCTGTGTATGCTCACAGATAGGGATGCCCCGATCCGATACTAAGGATCGGTATCGGTGTCGATCGATCCAGCACTAAAAGCAGTATCGGATCGGATCGGCAGCACTACTCTCCATTTAACCAATGGTATCGGTATCGGAATGGTATCGGAAATCGGTGGTATTGGCAACAAAATACCAGGATCAGCATCGGATCGAAAGTGAAAAAGTGGTATCGGTGCATCCATGCTCACAGATTTGTTTTCTAAAGTATAATTGTTATGTTCTGGAGATCTGCGTAGTCCATAGGACACCTTTGTAAAAATTATTATCTGATTATCAAGAACAAACTGTAAATTTTAAAATATTGGGACCTTGACATGTATTTATTTTTGTCTACCTAGAATAATTATCTTACAAATGGCCAGAAAATTACTATTGATGTCCGATAGTAATCACTACTCCTGACATAACGATATGTATATGATTATTTCAATTATGACAATGTATTTGTCAGGCATGGCCGGAAGCGCAGTAAATCCCGAAGTAGTACAATCGATGTCCTGCGTCTCACTGCTGAACAGAAATGTGAAATTGCCCAAAGGGAGATTGAAGAATTCAGGGACGAAATTGACCGACTGAAAGACGACTCAGAAAAGAAGCTGGACACCTACAAAGTAAGTGAATGACGATCAATCGATCAGAATGCTGGCGTGCTCTGGGAAGTTTCTCTCATTGCTAGGGCACACTAATCAAGTGAATCTACTTACTATATGCCAGCGCTCTTATGACATGAGCTCCTTGTATGAACAATAGCTCTTGAGCCAGTTTCTAAGATTAAGGCACTTTATCAGATATTATTCATAATTTTTTTTTTTGGTAATTAGTTTCTAAATAGTGGATAAAATACTTATCAGCTCTTTGAAATATAGGACCTAAAATTGGATGATGTAAAAGTTCGGGTTTCAAATCCCATTTTCTTTGTACCTTCATGATGAACCTGTGTGATATTTTAATGGCAAAATATATTGGCCCAAAGTTTTCTTCTGGTATCACATTTATGGGGATTGACTCAGGGTGCAAAAAACAGAGGCTCCTCAAAGTTACTTCTCCAGTCAATGTTAAGCAAAATTGAGGGAGAAATGAGACCTGCATTTTTTTTCTAACCTTTTAGTGAATATTTACAAAGAAACAAATTATGGACAAAATGGTGAAGTGCCAGAATCTTAGAAAAATCAACTTCTTAAATAAAACATCTTCAGTTCTACTCACAGGATAGAGAATTAGAGATACATGTATACAGACAGGCATGCACAAAACTAATAATTTAAAATACCCTTGGATATTGAAACCCATATAATTTTCAGTTTGTTCAGCTTACTTTATTTACTTTCAGGCAGTTTTGGAGGAGGCTGAAATGAGGATGCTGGAGGTGAAGAAAGATTCGTTCGAATTTGACCGAGACATCGTGAAAGGAGCAATTAACCCCCGGACGGGAAAAGTCGTTGCTGAAAAAGTTACCCGCTATTTTGAGGAAAAATTTAGATCAAAGGTAAATACACCAAGAATTGACTAAATATAGGCCTAATTAAACTTAGTGAATAGTTTAAATTGTTTAAGGTTAATGACCATTTAACTAAAATAGGCCTAACTGTAACTTTTTCCCCCCAAAAAATTCAATTGTTTCTCTTTTTTCTTCTAGAATAAATCTAAATCTAATGAAGTGTCTGAAATCGCCAAAAATCCCAACTAGGCCCAGTATTTCATTGGCATAAAAATTTCTGGCTATGTTTAATCGATAAGAACAGCTAAGAACCCGAAAGTACATGATCTTTTTGTTTTTAAGACCAACACGATTTGTCGATTTCATACACTGATGTAAACATTGTCATCTTTTGTGTTACAGGATACACTTATAGAAAAACTGCGCCTGAAGAATTCAACTTTGAAGGTTCAAAAGAATAAATTGACACTACAGCTGAAGCAGGTGTGTACTCACTGTTGATTTATTTACACTATAATTTGTATAATTTTTTTTAAAATTCCATTTTTATACCGACCTGCAATATATATATTACCTGTTTTATTCAACACTAATTAAATAGAACAAATCAGGACGTTCTTAATGAACAATTTTTAATGCTGTAAAAAACAACAAAATTAGTTTACATTTTGGGCATTACCAACAATACTAAGTTAATTTATTTCAAATAAAAACATTTTTTTCTTTCTTGGAATTAAAGAAAGAAGAAATGGGTGAAGTTCTACATGAAGTAGACTTCAACCAGTTGAAGATAGAAAATCAACAATACATGGAAAAGATAGATGAGAGAAACCAGGATCTTCTACGTTTGAAACTCATGGCTGGAAACACTCTGCAAGTTCTCAATGCTTACAAGGTAAATTCAAAGAAATGTTATTATCAAAATTCATATAATACAGAAACTAAGATTAAAATAACCCATCATTACCTTCACTTCAAATTTTTATATTAATTATTTTAATTGAAGTATGGAAATATAGGCCTATATGTTTTAATAAATTTTTTAAAGATTGTAAAATTTTTTTTTACATGTTTTAAAATTTCGCCTTCCAAGTAATCTCATATGATATAATTTGGTAGAAAATATTGATAACCTTTGCGAGTTCACTGAATGTTAATGCGATCTGTTGCAGAAAAAGCTTCAAACACTTACTGCTGAGTCAGACCGTCTAAAAAATGAAATTGCTCAACGCCTGGATTTAGTAACACGTATTGATGCAGAAACAAGGCTAGCAGAAGAGGTGAATATGTATTTGATTTTAAATTAAATGACATTAGACGATCAAATTAGTCTAGCCCTGGACCCCTGTGGGACAGGGGTCATGAGTCATCCCTTTGGAAAATCATGAGATTTGAAAGAAAGGGTTTATGAGAATTCAATTTTACCTTCAAAAATAGAGCTGTCAGTAGATGAATATGTCAGGTAAATGAAAATCAAATTTTTGTGAAGCCTTTTTCAGTTGTTTTAGTGCCGTCCTCAATCTCCTGATGCACTGACAAAATCTCAAGTTTTTGAATGGGATGACCCTTGACTCATGCTACGCATGGGTCCCAGGGCTATAATAAGTCAAACTATACAACACTTTTACGATCATGTTGCAAATGACAATGTGCTCATATTTTGAATTAAATGTCTGTTTATTTTCTTAACATACAAGCATGAGTGTTGGAAAAAAATAAGTTTAGACAACTGTTGAAATGCAGTTAAAGTTTGAATTTGATTATTATGAGATCTTACTTGTCATCGTTTTATTTTAAATTTTGGAAGCAACTACATGCTGAAGAATTTTGGAGTTACTACAGTAAGATATTCAGCTCATAAATAGTAAAGCTAGTTCCTGCTAGGATTTTATTCGGGCATATATAGTTTTCTAGAAATGACGGAACTCTTCAAAAAAAGTTCTTTTCCCCCCCCCCTTTTTTTTGGGCATGGCAAACAAGGGTAGGGCAAGGCGCGGCGCCATACTCAAATGGCCTAGCTGGAACACTGCTAGGGATATGTTTTCCTCACTTTGACCCCACTTTTTTTTCTTTATGTGTATATAATATATTTGCAGGAGAGGCAGAAGGCTGAAACCATCAACAAGAAGCTGAGGCAGCAGCTGGGAGACTTCATGGTTCCTGACGTCATGGAGTACGTGGGAGAAAAGGCAGACCTGTACGAGCTGCAGAAGAAAGTCAGGAGTTGGGAACGCAAAGTGGAAATCGCTGAGGTATGAGATCAGTTATGATCAGATTTTCACATTCAAGATAGTAAGATACCCATGAAACAGGGAAAACTGGGAAAATTGTTTTAATTAAAATCAGGGAATTGTTATTGAATACTAAATTCCAGGAATACCCAAGGAATTTGCTAGTGCTTGAAAAGATCCCAAGATGTTTGGACTTGCCATACACATAGGATCTATTGATGACTGAATAATTTGGTCGTAGATCAAAGAAATTAGTATTGAAAGTGATCAGCTGTTCAAAAGCAGCATAGATCTCATTCTCGGAAATCCCAAGTTAATTGAGCTTCTTGACATCTAAAATATGTTACTTTTTTTCCAGATGGCATTAAAAACACACAGAAAAACCTGGCAGCAATTGCGACTGACTGGACCGAATCCTACACCATGGCAGGGACTGCAAGTTTAACATTGCTAACTTTTTCAAGTATTTAATTATTAAGTTTTTGGAATGGCTGATGCATTTTTATGACATATCATAGACTGTATTATAAAATATTTATTCTTACATAAGTTACATTCAGTGAATGTTTAAAAAGCTGTTGCTTTTGATCATGTCCGGAGTATTACTGTGATTATCGAAGTTTATCCTGCACCTGATATGTTTACAAGTTGTTGAATACTACTAGTATGAATGTATGTTAAATATTTTGTTGAAAATAAAGTACTGAAAGTGTTCTAATAATTTTAACAGTGGCCTGTATTAATTAATCAAGCAGATTATTATTTTGTACATTTTTATTAAATTTGTATGTGATATATATATTATATACATATTAAATTACACATGACAGAAAAAGAGGAAAATTTGAAGATGTTAACCAATCTTCAACAAACAACATATATTCTACAATAACAAGTATGTGCGTAAAAGATATTTTGCAAACTTAACGAGACTACAGAACTTAATCAAGTTCCTCCTATTCTTCATCTTATAAAAAACGATGAGGTAAAAAAAATCAATTCTGAGTAATCAAACGGTTCGAAATTACAAAATAGTAGTATGAATTTGTATAAATACTACTTAGAATCAAATGCAGCCGATCTACTGAAGTTAACAGCAAGCAATACCTTATCCATCAGTTCTGATTTCTTTTCCGAAGCTTTGCAGGGAATTCCTTTACTTTTGAGCCAAGCTACCAGTGTCGCAGAATTTGCTTTGGAAAGCTGTTAAAAAAGTGTAAAAAAATATTAGCATTGTTGCTACCAATAACATGCACTCTTTTGTCACACTTTGCTTTTCAACCAAAGTTTCAACGTGGTAAATAAAGCTGGTGGCTGAATGGTTACAGTCCAGGGCTGCGTCGTTGAAGGTCTTTGTCGATGTGGGTTTGAATCTAGAAATTTTCATGGAGTGAATCTGCATGAGCCCAATCCCAGCTGGATGTCATTTGAATGGAAGTTACATTGCCGGTTCCTTGTATCAGTGTCGGGGCTTGGCAAGTAAAAAATCCCTTACATGGCTAAATGTGTACGAGTATTCGTCGAGTAAGATGTTGAAGACTCCCCAAGTCTCCCACTCTATCTTGCATCTCATCAATCAAGTTGCTCACGAATCAACGCTTGTGAGCGGCTGAGCGCCCTAAACTGGGCTGTAGGTTGAGAGGGCTGCACTTAATGTCTGAATCTCTAAATATGAGGTGTCTTCAGAAAGCACACAGATAGTATAGTGTGATATCACAGGAAAATCAGCTTTTTTAAGCTAATTGTATTGAAGATACAGTTTACTAGACTGGGATAGAGAAAAACTTTTTGAGACACCCAGTACTGAAATTGTCAAGGGACTAAACATCAAATTTGATACTGTCACTCACCTGGTTGTTTCTGACGAGGTCTTCTGGATCCAGGTCTTTTTGCACTTGAGGTTTCGTCCGGGGCTTTTTTGCTTTTGGTGTGTCTGTAGTGCCCTGTAAAAGTTAACATTAATTTACTGTCTGTCTCATTGTGACTTGGGCAAAGAGTATTTTTACTGATAAGTCAGCGAAGAAAAAATGTATCAGACTGTTATCCCAACTTATTTAGTTATTATGAGAGTTGTTTTACCGTATATTAGGATTGCAATATAACAAATTTCAAGTGCTCCGAAAGGTAATGCAGTATTTCCCATTCTCAGACTTGAATCAATTTTAAATAGGCAGGATAGCACTGCGAGTCGTTGGTTCTGATTTTTGACAAATTCTGACAACAAAAACATTATAAGGAAGCAGCATATAAAACCACAATACCTGTGTTTGGCTATTATTGCTGATTTGTTGAAGCGCAGGTCTAGAGGTCATAGGCGTAGGCCGGTGCTGATGGTGTTGAAGCTGCGTTGGTGGCCTGTTCAATTGTGGCATGGCTGGTGCAGGCTTGTGCAATTGTGGCACTGCTGGTGTTGGCCTGTGTAATTTAGGAACTTCTGATGGATGCCTGTTCAATTGTGGCACCGCTGGTGGCGGTCGGTGCATATTTGGTACAGGCTGTTGGACGCTATTTTTGTTTTCTGAAACCATTGTATGGTGCCCGGCAGCATTTTCATTGCAAACTCTTTTGCTATTTAATGGTGTAAATCTCGGCACAACTGGCAATGACCTATGACAACCAGAACCTGCTTGTTGCGTTGGTCCAATAACTTGACTGTTTTGCGTAAACTTCTGAGTAACTTGAGGTCGACCAAACCTTGGAACAATACGTTCCGTTCTCTGACTGTTCATATCGGTCTTTTCTTGGAGTGTGGAGTTCAGGTTTGATCCGTTTTGAGAGCAGTGGTTGTTATTGTCAGGTCTTTCAATGGAATTCTGGTTGTTGCTCGCTTGAGATTGTCTTTGTGGAATTTCCTTTTGCTGAGCCCCTTGTGATTGAGGCCTCATTTCGATGTGGTTTCTATAATGAGGGAAGTTAGGTCGAGGCACCTCTGCTGTCAGGTTGATGGCGTCCACTTCGGTCTTTAAAAAATAAATTAATTCAAATCATGAAATTGATAGGCCTACTGGACGGCATGGAGGGCATTTAGCATTAATTGTTAATAATTTGTGATTGGTCAACACAAGGTCCTTGCAGTCTCAACTCGTAGGCCTTATACAAATTCTAGAAGTAGACATTTTAGCTGAGCCCTCCTAAATCCTAGTTCTTATAGGGTAAATAGGCCTACTAATTCATATTTCAATATAATATCAGCATTCTGACATTATTTCCTGGAAATGAGGAAGCAAGAGTATATAAAGCTTTTCCAAAGGGAAAATTAAAGGCGAAATCAGAAAAAGAAAAGATTCTCATGACATTATAAAATTGAGGAATTTTGTGTTATCAAGGATCCTATGATATATGTGGTGAAATATATTTCGACACAAGCATCACCTGTTTCTGTTCAGAATTTTTCTTATGGAGCATGGGCTTTAGCTGGCCAAAATGATGCTCTAGCCAAATTGGCTAATACTTGGTAAAACAATAGTATTTTCATTATTTATTTTAGCAAGATTTATATTCACTTAGCATTTTGCTTACTGTGAATGGCCAGCTAAGGTCTAGAATTACGTTATATACTGAATACTTACATTAGAACACTCCATCAGTTCTGCTTCAGGAAAGTGTGGCTCTTTTACAAATCGTAGGTGCCGCCCACAAACAGTCGGGACTCGAGAAGATAGATCCTCCAAGAAATCCTTCAGGATGGGCGCAGGATCAACCCTCGCACAGGTCTGAGCACCTCCAGGGCGCACACACACATTGGGATAAGTGAAAAGAATCTCTCCAATTGGCTTGAAGTAGATTTGGTAATAAAGCAGGCCGTCGTCAGTCTCTGGTAGTCTGTAACCATACTGAAATGTAAATCATGCAATAAAACAGTCATGTGACATTGTTCACAAACTACTGACTGACAACACTTCTGCTGTAGAAGCAGACGAGCAAGCGAGGCTGCAGACTGACGAAATTCAAGTCGAATTGGGTATAAAATTGGCATGTGTGGCAGTAGGGCACCTCCCTTTCAGGTCCGCACTCAGCAGAACGCAACAGGAATGAGCAGGAGACAACCAGAAATGCATGTCAGCGAGGACGTGAAATACAGCACAACAAGAGCAGGTATACTGCCTCCGTATCCCCTATGCCCGACACATCTACCATTATACCCACCAGAATTCCAATTTTAGTTATGCCAAATATTTCCACCAGGGGCATAATTGTGCATACATGTAAGGAGGTGGAGACACCTGGGGGTGGAGTTCGCTTTTAAAAATAACATGGCTGCAGGCCAAAAGCACAGCAAAAAGTATTTGGGATGTGGATGACAAGTTTAGGGGGTCTTTGAATGTTGGGAAAGGATGAGCATTGTGCATTGTGTGGTGTTTGAGATATTTGATGGACGCCATGACATGGAGACTAAAAGTAAAATCCCCCATAGCATAGCATGGGGGATAATTAGTGAAATGTTGTAGCCTGCTCTCTCACGCTCGCAACTGAAGCAGGCTACTGTAGCCTGCACAAACTATAAAAGTTTGAGTCTTCATGAAAGACTTGTTTCATTAAAAAGGCAAACTTGCATGCATGATTTTGTTCACATTACATAATAATTATATGAGCAATATAAGAGCAGCAAAACATTTTACATTCAGATGCATCAAGGCAGGTCATATAGAGCATTCAGTAAATATGCAATTCTATTTTATTGCGTATTAATTTAACTTGTTTGGGAGACAACTGCGGTTTACTGCAGTTGGAACTATTAGAAAGCTTGAGGAGTCAAATTTATACAGATTAAAACAGAAAAGAAATTTTCTATAAACTCTCTAATTAAAATCAGCTTTTTTACTCACATTGTTTTTCCAGTGTTTCTTCATTTCCCTGTAGGTGCGGAATGCTCCATCAGCTGGCAGTTGATGCAGCACGTGGATAACTTGACCTTTCTTCAAACTGAAATGATAAAAACATTTGCATTACAGTACTTCTTGTAAAATGAATATAGCGGAACAATTCACTGTGGATCCTGTCAAGCTGATGACATATAATCAGCCATTAAATTTTTGAGCGAACACTGATTTACAGGAGCAATTTTAGTACATTGGTTCCAGGCCTTTTTAAAAGCAGAAAAGAAAAAGAGCTAAATGTGCTTGTCCAGGGTCCCAGATTCGTTGTCAGATTTTGGGCGTCCTTCACCTCATGAAGGGTGCGCAGCTTCTCATTTCATTGTAAAATACTGCCAAATCTTGGTTGTCCTTCCCAAATCTGGGCGTCTCGGGCATCTGGGACCCTGTGCTTCTCCCATAATTAAGCTTCCAGGCGGAAAAATTGCAAATCAGTTTGGTATGGGTGAAAAGAGCTATTGCAACATAATATGAATTATGTTTGCTGATCACAGACATTAGAATTATTAGATAGACACTAGTGTTGTAACACTCAGCCAGCCATGTATCAGAAACAAAGAGCAGCCAAATCATCAAACAGAGAAGAGTAATGTCAGCTAGCCATGTATTAGGAGCAAATAGCTGCCAAATCATAGAATAAAAAAGGATAATGACTCGATAACAAACAACAGAAACCCAAATGTATTCCCAAATGATAAACAGTCTATGAGAAACCCATACTGGAGCACCAGTGATGTAAGAGGGATAAAAATAGCGATGATGTCAGACAAAAACCCCAAGAAGAATCAGCAGCAACTACCATCTTGCCCCAGTTACCAACCAGCCAGGCATATAAACAGAACACAAACTAAGAGCCCTAAAATAAGCCCACAGAACCCCAAACCCAAACAGTACAGTATGATCATGCAGCCTCAGCGTGAAGGCCCACTTCCGGAAGCTGAGTCAGCTAAACGTTTACCCAACGTTGCTGCTAAAAGGGGGTCCAGAGAGGGGCATCCGAGGGGGTATATAAGGCCGAGAGGGAGAAGCCAGGGGGTCAAAAAATCTTCATACCAAATCACTTCGATTACCGCTTACACGCTCAAGAATCACTTCAGAATCACAGTAAGTACACAACAACTTTTAGAAAATCATTTTAGAAGTAAATTTAGTCTTGTATTGAACATTAGAATTAAATAATCTGAACTTATCCTAGCTTCTAGAACTCTTGGCTGATTGACCAGTACAGTGATCAGTGAGGTCGTATCTGTCTGATTAGCTACCAGACAGTTGCAACAGTCGCTTGATCTACTCCTTACTGACATCACGTCAATAACTTAGTTATTCATTGATACTATAGGCCTATAGTTGGGGGTTACTTGTTATTTGTCCTTGTTGTTTACACTTGTATTGTCATTGTTATAAAACTAGTTAAAATTTGTCTAGACTGCAGAAAGATTATACAGAACAGTATAAGCTTATAAGAGACTAGTTAAAAGAGATTAATTATAAGAGATTACTTATAAGAGATCGTTTCGAAGAGACTAGCCATAAGAGATCATTTATAAGATATAACTACAAGAGATTGTTTGTGAAAAATAATTAATAAGAGCTCGATAGTAAGTAGATCAGGAGTATCTACTGAGAAGTGCACGTATTTACAGAGAAAGTCAGGCCTGTGGATACCAACTGGTACATTTTAAGTAACTAGTTTTCGCAGTACCAGTTGAAGAAGTCGCAACTGGGTATAAGTGTTGCGCGGTCACAACCCGGAAGTGTGTTGTGAGGCAACGGAGGTTGTTGCAAGGATACCAACTGTACAATTAGCTAGGCAATTTATTTTCAAGATACAGTTGAAGAAGTCGCAACTGGTGGTAAGTGTTGCGCGGTCACAACCCAGAGGTGTGTTGTGAGGCATAACCTGTGATAGTGTTGTGCGGTGCAACCAAGGGTGTTGCAGGGATACGAACTAAATCAAGGGTAGCACCTTGGAGTCACAGTAAAGAAGCAACCAGGAGTGTTGCTGAGGTAATTAGAGATAAGAGAGCTAAAGTACTAAGTTACAACCAGAAGAGTTGTGAGATATATTGTGAACTAAGACATAGGAAAGAAGTAACTATTTAAGGAAGAGAGAGAGAAGACACAGTAGATTAAATAGCTTGAGTTGGCAAGAAGCCAGCTGGTAAATAAATCAAGGAATATTACCCATTGCTAGCATAGGAATCAGTTTATCTAAAACAAGAACAAGTCAGCCAAATAAGTCATAAGGTACCTGAAACTGCCATCCAGCAATTATTTACTCACCTTGTCTAATTAAGGTCTATTGTATGTCTTGTGTGTACTTATATTGTTCATTAATAAATATTGAAACTTACAATTGTGTTATTCCTCATAGGCGGTGTTCTAGTCAAGTTTGGCAAGCATCCAGTGGATTTGGTAGGCTAACATAAGCTAAGATCTCACCTGTCACAACAGTGTTAGCAGATAGACAGACTCCATAGCTTGCCACTGTAATCCAAAACACTGGCCTAGCGAGTTTCCCTGAATAAGTAGCGTAGTAATAGTCACAGGGTGTGTACCCCCTTTATAGATACACTGGTGGAGAAATACCCTCATAATAATAACTTTACATATATGCATAATTAAGAGCTTGTTTTATTGGAGTCACATCAGTAAGAGTTTTCTTTATTTCCACCAGGAAATCCATCTTAGACAAGAGCAGCCATCTGGTGGACACATCGACAACCATCAAGGAGAACATCCATCACAGAACTCCCTTGGCTCACCCAATTCAGAAGAAGCATCTATTTACAAATAACCGCCTGTCATACAAGCACCTGAGTAAACATAGCATTACACTATAAGAGATAATACATAATCACTTCATCAGTTATAGTTAACAAGCAGAGTAGTGAAAACCCATTCCACGGTGGAGAATAATAATTTGGCTATTTAGACTAATTTCTGGAGTTAATCTACACTTCCACCTGATAATTGACTAGATTTTGAACTTAAAAGCCTAGATTGAATTTAGAACCTTAATTTCACTATTGCATAGGTACATTACACTCATACACTGATAGCATATAGACCTTATCTATAAATATATAAAAATAACAAAAACACATATACCACTGTAAAAACTTACCCAAAAAAAAAAACAACAACAAACAAACAAAGACAAAAAATTCAAAAAACAAAACGACCTTCTTCCTTTTTCAGCATATACGCACATATATTAATAGCAAAAGAATAAGCTGAGCATCTGTAACCTTATAATAAAAGTTAAAACTTGACAACCCTGTAGCCAATTCCTATCCATATACTTATATACTTATTGAAAAAGAAAATCGCTTATCTTTGACTTAATCTTTAAAAGTTGTAATCAACTCTAATTAACCTGACCGGCTATTGTTCTTGGATTAACGCCTAAAGCAGCCATGTTTAGCTTTGGAAAGAAGAAGAAAAATGATTCCTTGGGTTTGGGGATACTAAGAAGAGACACGATGATTGAGGGCATGACAAAACAGCGCGACTTTGAGATAACGTACCCAGGGGAATACAAAGGATCGCTTACAATGAAAGGTGATTACCGGATACGGGATTCAAACAGAATTAAGGTAAGTGTCATTGCGACAGGGGAAAGACAGGACCAGGTTAAGGCCCTGGCAAGTCATGTAGGCCAGCGCTTGGCCAGTGCTGTAAATTGGGACGAGGAGGTGGACTGGAGAGCAGTGGATGATTCACTGATTCACCCTGTTTTCAGGGCAATTTTTGAGGCGAGGGCGCAGTCACCAATACCTGTATACCTCGCGGCGGAGCTCTTGGTGTTGGCCTCCTCAGTTAGACACATAGGTATACCAAGGGCTGCTGCACTAACTGAAATGCTTTGGAGGGTGCTGGCACCTGACACTGAGGTGGGCACTAAGGAAATTAGTTATGTGATCGAAAATTTTGCAAGGATAGAGGGAGCAGCACCATCCCAATTATTTGTGTGGCAGACAGCCCAGAAGCAAGATAAGTTAATTACGAAATTAGGCAGCCTATCTTGCCTTGAGGAAATGAAAAATGCATTTATAAACTGCTACGAATACATACCTTCCAACATGACTTTTGAATCGGATGGAGATGAAATAGGGGAGGCATATAACAATAACCAGCCACAATTCTCAAAAGATAATGTTAATAAAGTTTATAGGTCTGCTATAAGTGTGGGCAGTGATGTAGGGTCGTCAAATGATGACTTTGGGCTCAGAACCATTTTCGACGATGCTCCAATGAGCATGACGGGAATAGACTCGGACACTAAACCAGTAAGGGCTTCAACACCACATCCATCAGTAACATTTGGAACTGAGAACAATAGCGCTTATACCAACAAAAGATTAAAGGGTGAACGAGCTGATTCAGGCTCTTTGATCAGCATAAACAGTTATGAAACAGTTTCCCCACCTGAAACAGAGGAGGAATACTATGACAATTGGCGTGATAGAAGTCCTATAAGAAAACCAACTAAAACTAAGATTGTCCGAAACTACACCAGGGGGAGACACAGGTCCCAACAACCACACTCTTGTAGTCAGCACTTTGAGCCTGGGGCTGATGACATAGGATTCAGTGGTGAATATAAAAAGTCGACTAATGATCAGGAACAGCAAGGCAGCAGAAAATTGGGACCTGAACCAGAAGATAAGGAGCAAGCCAAGAGTTTAGGAAGAGCTAGACCAGTACTAGAAAGACAGATTGCAATAAACAGCCCTAGTCTAGATGAAAATGAAATGACATCCAATGCAAAGAACAGCGAAATGACCTCCGAACCTGACCCTTTAATATACCCCTGTAAGGAAACTGCCATGAATGGCAATAAGAGTGTAGATGATCAAAAAGGAACGTCACATCCACTGGATGCTGATACAGACCTGAAACAGCCCTTGAACGACAGGGGGAATGGTGGAGCACGTGCATACCAACCCCTTGGTGCAGGAGCAGCAAGGAGGGAGAAGTGGACTTATCTGAGAAGTGGGGACGGACATGACCCAGGCAACGAGCAAATGCCAATGGGGTGTTCAACACACCCTAGAGGCCCTGAAACAGGGGGGGCATACTTGGGAACGAAAACAGCACGCTCTCTGCCAAGGTCGGATGAACTTGGGCCAAGTTCAAATTCCTGCCCAGTAACTGATGCAGGGCACTTTCCGACACATACTGACAAACAAAAGACGTCCGCAAATAACAAAACTGCCCCAGGCACTGAAAATCAAGGAGGTGGACAACAACTACACCCTCCGTCAAAAGACAGTGCCCAAATGAGATCGAAGGCGAGCCAACATAACTCACCAATTGATAAACAATTACCTCAACATCACACATCGGAGGGCCCAGAAATGGGAGCAAATGAAAATACAACGCTTACCGGGGTCACTAAACAAACAGAGCGGCCTAGGAGACCTGACTCAATAAAATTGGACTCAACGCCACGAAGGCCACCCCAAGATAGAGCTCAGGTAACATTTGCAGACAAAGGTGAAACAATTAATGACTCAGTGGAGGCCAATACCAAAACCCAATCTGAATCACACATGCCAAACTCTATCATGCCTATGGCTCAATCTACACCAAAAGCCAACAGCAGACAAGGCTTCAGCTCATTAAGTTCCTTAGGGGGATCGAATGCCAAGCTGAAGTCCACATTTAAAGGATCAAAGGAAACACATCTGGAGGCGCTGGGACACCTACTGTCAGTGGAGGATCATATAGAATGGCTCGGAATTACGGATGACGAAGAAAAGAAAGCCATCCTCCGTGGCTCCTTGCAGGGTGAAGCGCGAGCGTGGCTGAAGCATAATTATGAGGGCAGGGACTATAAAGCACTGAGAGAAAGTTTCCTTGCAAAATATTACGAAAAGAAAGGCTCTCGCAGTGAGCAGCTCTATAAATTTATGGTATTTGAGAAACGAACTAATGAGGATTGGAATGACGCCATCGATAGAATTTTGGTCCTGAATGAAATTTTGGGTTATGAGGAGAAAATCATAGTGGACCGTGTAATTGAATTATTACCTGACCAGCTCCATATGAAAATGGTAGAATTAGAAGTGAGCACGGTGGCAGACCTTAGAGAGAAATTGGCGAAGTATGGGAAAATGCTCAACAGAAAAGGAAAACACAAAGTCTCCTACATTGGGGAGCAAGAGGATGATGACATGGTCATGACAGTCAATCAAAAACAGGACAATGATGACCTCAAACGAGCCCTAGGAGCTGCAGGACCAAACACAATGCAAGGGGCCAACTACACGGACTCAAGCATCCCGAGAGGGCCACCGCCTTTCACGTGCTGGAACTGCGGAATGCAGGGACACACACGGAGGAACTGCCGACAATACACAAAACGTCAGTATAATAGACAACCAAACAACAACTATTACAGATCGGACACACGCCCGTTAAGACACGAAGCGGTAAATGAAGAAATGATAAATAGGATAATAAGACAAAGACTAGAGAAGCTACCACTAGAGGACCAAAAAGTATTAAAAGACCATGGGGTTTTCAGAATGAAAGAAGACAGACAGTTGAGGGACGGGTTCAGAAGAGACAACTGGCAGGGCATCATGAGCATAAGTTCTGAATTAAGGGCAAGGAATGAACATAGCTTTAATATATCAAAAACAGAAAGACCAGGGAGACCTTGGATGACACAATGGGATGCAAAAATTGAGATGGGTACTTATAACTCATTCCTGGCCACATTGGGGGACACAGATGAGGAGATTAGGGTCCTATGTGACACTGGCGCATGTAGAAGTTTAATTTCAGAATCTACTGTTGAAAGAAGCCCTTACTTATCTGGCCTGTTTAAGGAACAAACAACCACAATGACATTCACAACAGGAAGCAATAATGAAATAAAATCGACTTATGTTTTGCGAGTAGACATCAGGGCCCCAGAAGGCCCTCTGCTGTCAGCTCCTCTACATGTAGCTGTGGGGATGACGGACGGTCTAATACTCCTAGGTTGTGACCTGTTGTCCCTTGCAAGGGCCTGCATTGACACGGGGGCAGGCATGCTCCTTTTGAGTAGACCCTTGACAAGAGTGGTCGCAAGTGACCATTCCCTAATTGGTGTACAGGGGGGCAAAATGGTTATTGAGTTGGCAGATAGAAGAACTCCGCCAATGGTGAAAAGACCAGTTAAATTAAATCCAACTGGAGCACTGACGAGGCGAAATGAAATTGATAGCCATGTAGAATTCCCAGCACTACAAGCAGTGCTGAAAATTGGGCCTGGGACACCGCCGCTAAATATACCGGCAGACACTATAGTGGGAACATTGGGTGAACCTGACGAGATATTATTCTTTGTCAAGGCAGGAGTGATGGAAATAGAAGGAAGCATAGATCTATTCTCAAGAATCCCAAGCCACTCAACTAGCAGCCTACTATTTAGCAGGCAGGTGGAGCCAGGCATTGATGAGAAAATCAACTTGCACAATGAGAATACAATACCATCACCAAACGGAAGGACGCCAGTAGGACTAGGTGAAGAAAGACAAAAAATATGGATAGAGAACAGAAGACAATACCCATGGTTGGAAGAATCAGACCCAAGGCTACCATTCAAAAGAACAGAGCTCCTAGACAGGACACTTAACTTGAAGGAGTGCACCCTGACCCCAGACCAAAAAGAGCATGTATCCAAACTAGTAAAGAAGCACCACGAAGCCTTCTCGTTTTTTGACGAGGTGGGACACATCAAAGGGCAAAAGGCCACAATTGAAGTCGACAGGGACTATAAACCGTTCTTAAAACGCGCGTACAAGGTGCCAGACCTCCTCAGGGGCCCTATGCTAAAGGAAATAAACAAGCTGGTACTCCATGGAATAATAGAAAGAGGACCTGCGGAGTCTTACAGTCCAATTTTTGTCAGAGAAAAAAGCAAAAAGGCTGGAATGGAAGTACAATGCCGCCTTATAGTGGACTTAAGATCGTTGAACCGGAACACGGTCCCATTACATTACCCAATGTTGACAAGGGATGAACTGAATGCTAAACTGTGCTCTCTAGGCAAAATAACACATTTGAGTTCACTGGATGTGAGCAATGCATTCTACAGTCTAGAACTGGATGAGAGCTCGAAACAAAAACTAGGCCTCTCAATACCAATTAGTACGGAGTCTTACAGGCTCAGTGCGTGCCCGATGGGAGGACTGCGCTCGTTATCGGAATTCCAAAGGGCAATGGGTAGAATCCTGAGAAATATGCCGAACCCAATGGAGGTAAGCTACTACGCAGATGACATAATTCTCGCAAGCACAAGCTTCGAAGCCCACATGCGCACCCTTAATGAGGTACTTTCCAGATTGATGGAGAACGGACTGAAACTCAACCTCCAGAAAAGCCAGATATGCTGCAGAGAAACAGACATATTGGGGTATGTCTATAAAGTGGTACCTACAGGATTAACAATCCACGTACCTAAGGCAAAAATAGACACCGCACAAGCATGGACACCCCCAACCACAAAGAAGGGAACGAGGAGACTGTTGGGATTCGCTAATTACCTAAGTGGGAGCCTGAAAAATTTTGCCTTGACCGCATCACCATTGTATAGACTTACTGGGGCCAAAACCCCATTCATATGGGGACAGGAGGAACAAGAGTCGTACGAAAAAATTAAGGAATTGCTAGTCAGCCCTGAGGTTCTGCATGTACCCCAAACAGGATTACCATACATCCTACAATGTGATACCAGTGCGAAGGGTACTGGCTGTGTGCTCTCACAACAACAGGCAGATGGACAATTGAGACATATAGTCTTCAACTCACACGCATTCAAGCAGGCCCCGAGGACCACGAGCTCGGCCGAACTCGAACTTTATGGGCTCCAGGTAAGCCTCAGTATTCTGAGGCACTACCTGACTGGCCAGTACTTTACCCTGTGGACAGATAACTTTGCACTTTGCAGGATACTTGACCCCGCATCACAAAGACTACGACCACCGACAGGACTGACCATCAAGCTACTGGAAAAATTGGCACCATACCACTTCAGAGTGGAGCACAGGTCGGGAACCTCCCTGCTTCACAGTGCAGACTTCCTGAGCAGAGAAGTACATGTACCAAAGTGCAGCGATCATGTACTGAAACCCTACACCAGAGAAGATGGAGGAATCACAGGGCAACTAAAACCAGAAGGCGGCTGGAGGCAAAATGTTAAGGGCCACCACTACAGTAACACACTGAGCCATGTAATGGCCCATGAATCAGTACCCTCGACAGGGTACAACCTTAGAGCCCGCATCAGACATCCATCAAGAAACCCTCAGGAGGGCTATGAAACAGACGAGACAACGGCGATGGCAAAGAAAAGAGCAAACAATAGAAAGAAAAATCCCAAAGAAGGCTCAGGACCTACACTAGAAGACAATAACCCTGCACCCAGAAACCAACAAATTGACCAACAGGAGCCATTGGGATCAATCGTTGACCCAGAGGACATTGATTTACCATACATGCCAAGAGGCCCAGGCATAACAGAAAGGGAAAGGAACAGGGATGTGCAGCTCCCACCGAGAGGGCCTACAGACACAGCAGAGCATCTTACTGAAGTAGACGGAGAAACAGAGAAAAACTGGAATAAGAACCCTTTTGATACAAAGGGCAGAGGGCTCTCAGAAAAAGACAGACATGGCAACCCAGTCGTCTGCTTGGATGATATAACAAATATCGACACCACTGACCTACAAGCAGGCAGACAGATCTGGTCAGACTTGACATTGAGTGATATCAAACTACAGCACATCCCATCACAATGCAAGATAGCTGAACACCTGGATGACATCATGGAGTATGGCAACAGAAGCATGGACGCCTCTTTCACCAGAATTCAGTTGATTTGGAGCCAAAAACAAGACAAAAAATTAGGCCCAATATATAAATTTATACAAAGTAGCTACTTGCCTTCAGAGTATAGGCTGAGGAGAAAGATCATGCATGAGTCGAAAGATTACACTATAATTCAGAATGTACTAGCCAGAATAGTGAACGAAACAGAGGGACCCAGGGAGGTGATTAGATTTAAACCCGCTCTGCCAGAGACCGAAACAGCAAAAATGGTGGCAAAGTTCCATTGGGACAAGAACTTCCATCACATGGGAAGTGAGAGTCTATACAGGCTAATTAGATCACAATACTACTGCACCAGGTTACCAGAACTAATTAGGGAGTTTATTAGTGCATGCCTTATATGTAATCATAAGGCACAACCAACTGACATGGCTAATTTTGACTTTGACAGTGAAATCACAATGAGGGGTAGAGAACCTATGGAGACCTTATTCGCGGATGTAAAATGGTTGCCTTTAGATCAAAATTGTAGGCACCTCCTGGTCGTGGTGGATGATTTTAGTAGACTAACAATGATGGAGCCATTGGAGAAAAAGGACACCCCCACCCTGCTGAAGGGACTGGAGAAAATAATCACACAGATGGGGAAACCCCGAAAGATTATTTGCGATGCCGACAGTGGGTTCACCAGCGACCTATTCCTGGCAGCATGTTCAGCCCTGCAGATCGAGCTGGAGGTGATAGCAGTGGGAGCCCACTTCCATAATATCAGCGAGAGGGCCATCCAAACAGCACAGGCCAGACTGCTATCACTCATGGCAGAGGACCCGAACAACAGCTGGCTCAACAACATCAGATATGCACAATGGGCCATGAACGTCACCCCGGACCAGGGAGGACTGTCACCATTTGAAGTATTCTTTGGAAGAACCCCAAGAATATCTGGTTTCATCCAAGACTTAGATGTCAGCAACATCGGAGGGATGATGCAATCCCATCAAGACTACCTGCGAGAAAAAAACAAGGAGAAGGAAATACTACGCAAGTACCTTGAGGACCTACGGAACAAAAACCGAGCAAGATATGCACAACAGCAGAGGGAAAACATGTCTGCAAAAGACAACAGGTATTGCGGCCAATTGGTACATGTAACTGTACCAGCATACAAAACCAAACTCTGCACCCAGAGCCGCAAGTTCAGATTTTCTTGGGTTGGGCCACTGACAGTTTTGAGGTTGCACAGAGATGAGTTTGCAACGTTAGCAACTGTGACAGGAGAAGTCATCACTCAACCAATACATCTGGGTCGACTAAAAACGGCTGTGGTGCGCATTGAACAGAGAAACAGCACGAGTCTGAAGCAGCTCATCCAACACCTGAACGAGTTGCCATGGCAACGGTCTGAGAAACTGACGGAAATCATGAAGAAGATGACAGACACAGCCAGAAAAATTGAAATGATAGGACAGGAAGGAGAGGGGGAACAATGGGACTAACAGAAAATTAATAGGGGGGTAATAATTAGCAATGAGTATAATATTTGGGTATTGAGTGAATAGAATATAGAAGTAGATGAATAACTTAAAATAAATAAAACAAAGAATAAAAGAGAAATTACATATATGCATGCCCATAATATGACCTGTAAGTGTGGAGTTATTGCATAGCATGCTATCAGACACGTATGATACCATAGAAGGTTAGCTAAGGAGTATATAAAATAAAAATTAAGTCACGAGGGTGACTTTATCAATAAGATGTAATCTATCTTGTACTTATGGGTGTATATATATTTATGGAATGATACCATATTGGGTTTATGGGCGGTAGCCATGAGAGCCAGCTCAGAGAGACAGCTGTGGGGGAAAATCAATAACCAAATTGGGGCTAGCACATTAACTCACAGCATAAATTATGCTAATGAACCTCAGAGCCCTTGAGAAGACAAAAACATGGCAGGACATCATAAAATACTACGTATTACAGGGATAATCCAAACAATACTTCACCTATGGATGTATCAGTGCAGTACATTAGTCTGGAATAACACCTGGCATGCATCAAGTGGGAAAACACCAACTTGCTCTGATTGCAAGACAATACAGATGGACTTTGTTACAGATCTGTCCCTAAATCTAAATACACTAACCAGAATGTTCCCAGAAATGAGACACTTGGAAATAAGAACAGTAGAGCCACTGCTGGTTCAAAAACCAGCAAATGATCTCAGGAACCACTTATTCAGGATCAGCGGACTGATAGTAGCGGAAATAGACAACGAAACAAAAGAACTCGTTTCAATGATAAGGGAACTAGCACTAACCACGAGACAAGTTCATACAACAGGCTACAGCACACTAGGACGACTAAGCAGTTTATCGGTGACAATGCCCGAAGTGACTCATCTACAATCCAGATCCTTTGGCAGACAATGCTACCTGCAAGAACTATCAATGTCAGGAAACAAAATAACGACATTACCTAGGGACTTTATTTCGGACTGTCTATTCGTCACCCACCTGGAACTATCAATGGAAAGCCTACATGCAGTGGATACGACAGCTATGCCAAGGCGATTATACTTTGAGACCGTGAAATTGAAAACACCACTTTATGCACCCAAAAGACCTCTACACCGAACACTATGCCAAACAAATGATAACACTTGCGTGATATGGAAGCTGGAACTAAAACTACGCCTATATAACAACAGGTGGACACTGGGCGGAAATATATTAGTTTCATCACTGACTGTCACGACCCTAAGCCCAGGAGCCATAATAGACCTGTCAGGGAATAGATACTTAACAAAATTGAAAATAAAAGGAAACGGCTTAACACTATTGCCACATCAGGGGAAAGCAATAAAAACGGGTACCTTGGAATTGCACAATATTAATGACCTCACATATGTAAAGAACACAAGCAGACTTGAGTTAACAGAGCTGAGCATACACAATAGTAATTTTGCAAGACTGAACAGCCTCAGTTCAATCCATAAACCAAACCTTAAAATTCTGGACTTGTCCCACAACGGAATTACGGGAGGGACTTACTCATTGGACAAATTCCCAACATTAATTAAAGCAAACATTTCAAATAACTTCCTAACATTCACGAAAATACACATAGACAACCCTGAGCTTAGAGCATTGGATCTCAGTTACAACAGATTAGAGAGTGTGTTACTGATGGGTACAGCAAACATGCTAACCCTTCACCTAAGGAATAACAACCTGAGAACCCTAGACTTCCTAACATCCATCACTGGCAGGATAGAAAAGATAGATGTAAGAGAAAATAGAATCCAGGCCTTCGAACCCCCAACCCACAACCCCGCCCCAAAAATGGATATGACCCTAAACCCCTTAAACTGTGACCTAACCTTGGCCCGATACCCGAATTTAAACCAATGGAATTGGTTGAGCCACGACTGCGGGGATGCGGGAGCAGGTATAAAAAACGACACCAGCCCGGAATCACCCCCCACCACCCAAGAAACTTCAAAGAAAACTCTGTGGAATATTTTAAGGTATGCTAAAATATTTGCCTATATATATACTAAATTAGATAAGAGGATTGACTAAATTGAACAACTATCAAGCAAACAGTATGCGCAACAACTCTGAGTCTCACAATCTCAATATTACAAACTGCAGGTGACTACAATGGAACCAAGAGGGAACCCAAGGCCACAGAGAGCAAGGGTGGTGCCGAGGGCAGGGCCCTATGATCGGCGCCAGAACCAGCAGCAGCCCCCGAGACAAGCTAATCAAGGCAGACAGAGAACGGTAAGATTTCATTTTATCCTCTTGGGAATTATGGGAACCTTAGCAATAGGAATAGATAGAGTAAAGACAGAATCTGACATCATGAGACCATCACTAGGAGCACTCTTAAGATATCAAGGAAGAATAACAACTACCAAAAACTTAATGACAATAAATTTCTTACTGAGACATAAAGGATATAGCTGGTCAAACCTGACAGTACCAGAAATAATAACTAATGTATGCTCCAAGAATGCTAACAGCTCACTGGGGGTGATCTGCCGCCACCAATTGCCAGTACTAAATGAGTTGGTAAATGGTTATAATGAATGGCGCTTAAGAATAAATAACATACAAAACGAGATTAAGTCATTAAAAATTAATTATGTGGCCCCACGACAGAAGAGAGCAATTGGAGCTGCCCTCCTGTCAGGAGCTGGGTTTATACTCACTCAAGGCCTACAATTTTACAACCACTTAAAAAGAGGGCAAGACATCAATAAAGGCCTTAGATTACTTGCATCAAAACAGAACATGCTAGAAAAAGATGTAATAGCAACAAAAAGAGACCTGGCAGCCTTTATCAATCTAACAGAGGCCTCAAGCCACTCAACAAGGAAAATAATAAATCACTTACATGACTTAACTATCAAAACTCAGGCAGATCTATTTACATTGGCTAATGACCTAAGGAGCCTGGGGGAGGACGTATCGATGAAATTGGAAAGCATCCCCTTGCTAAGTAAATTTGTTGAAATAAATGGCAGGATAGCAAGAGCAGTATACTCAGCAATGCCAGATGCATACCAAAATGACGTGGCTATGCTCGGAGCTGTGAGGGAGGCAGAAAGAGGGTATCTATCACCAGTACTTGTAAATCACGAGACATTAAAAGCGTCACATGACCATGCCCTCAGCCAGATTAGAGAATGGGACCCACACTACCGCTCGGTGTTCGATGACATAGGGCTAATATACAGACAGGGCCGAGCTAGGGCAATAGTGAGCGAACATGGACTACTTGTACAAGTAGCTATACCCCTGGTGCGGACATCAGAGGAGACATTCCATGCTTATAAAATTGAGACAATCTCAGTTCCACTGGACAAAAATAGCACACAAGCCCTAGCCTCAAAACTTGATCCACCAATAAAGTTTATAGCAGTATCCACTACAAACTACTTTGAGCTCACGGGGGATCAGATGAAAGAATGCTATATCATTCATGGTACTGGAACCCAGGCTTGCCCATTCATAATTCCGTATGTATCAAAAACAATTAGAAAATGCTCATTGGCACTGTATCAAGGCTTAAATGATGATGAGATATATAAATTGTGTCCCTTTCATATAGACGAACTAAGCAACTTTGGAATACAGCTACTAGAAACAAGCTCTCATGTTATAATTAGTGGGTTGGAAGATGGTCAATTACAACACTGCCCGCTTGACTCAAAGAATATGCCAAGAGAAATATCAAATTTTGTAATACTACCAAAGATAAGCCTATGCAATTGCAATGTAATAGGCGTCACTGTCAGAATTAAAGCCCAAATTTGCCCTGACCAAACAAATATAGATACCAATTTGACAGTCCAGCTACCAACTAATGCAATTAGCGCTAGGCTTTTGGAAGACATTAGGAACACAATCAGACAGATCAGTGATGATAAGGACGAGTTCAAAGAATGGGATATGGAGAAAATTCAAAAACTGATAAGAAACGTGACAAAACTTGATGACCATAGCCAATTATTCAATAAAATTAAACAGGAAGATCTACACATCTCAGACCTTAGGGAGATACTAAAACAGAAAGTGCTGTCAGATGCCCTAAAACTAGAACAATCAAAACCCGCCTTGGCGAAAATATCAAAATGGTTCTCAAACTCTTCCTGGAGTTTAGGCCTTACCTTCATTCTAGCACTCTTTGGAGCAATGTCTGCAGCAATAGGACTGTACGCACTATACAAGCATGCTGGGACAGCTGGCCTGGTTGGTGCAGGACTTCTGACCCAAACGAAACAGGTATATGCTGATACAGTTTGCCGTGATGTCACTTCAGATACGATCCTTCATTGACTGGGAATTATAATAGCTGTTTTGATAATAATGATAGTAAGGAACATCCTAGAAAAATTAAAAAGAAGAGTATTTAACCCCGCCCTGCCTAACTTAACCCAGGGGTTTACAAGGGGTAACTTTCCAAACTTAACATTCATCATGGAAGCTGTCGCCAACTCAGATAAAGTGCTCTTACCCCTAGGAACAATACATGGCCACCCTTCAGAAATAACTTATCTAGGGAAACTGGACCCTAGATTCTTAAATTTTACAGGAAATAGACTACATGCTACCATCACGGTATCCTATGGAGGCCTAAACAGAGTTCAATTAGGTAACTCCATAACAACCCTGCCAAATTGTACCAAAATACCTTTTAATAAGATTCCAGTAGTAAATAGAATAGCTGGCCAGGACCATAGGTGCAGAATAATGCTTCAAGACGAACAAATGTTGCTGCATGAACTTAAAGACTCATCAAACCACACTCAAATGGCTACCAATATGTCATTGCCTTATAGCTTGTAATTATGTAAGAAGCCAGTAGAACCTAATATCACGTCAAATGTAGGTATGTATCAATATAACCCATCCGAAATAAATAAACACTATAAGTATAGATAGTTAACATAACTGAAACTGACAATAATCAAGCATTAATTATACCTTAAAGGGACATCACGGTAGTGGTAATCCAAAATCCTGAGACAACAACATGCTACCAGCACACGTTACAACAAACTGAGACTGACTCAACACATACAATCGAGTTTGCCAGAATGGACTGACCCATTTTCAGAGCATCCCTAATACCGTAGCTGCCCGATTCATGGCAAGACAACTAGAGCACTAACAGAATGGACTACTGACTAAAACTAGAGTAGTAAAATACCATGGATAAAATGATTACTTCAACACAAGCTAACCATTGCCAAACCCAAAATATATTGGTATATAATATACATATACCTTGATACACAGAATAAAGTAAACATACAGGGCACTCGTGACGAATCTAATTTATTAAGATATCAACATTTATTACAAATATTGAGTTAAAAGCATGAGTTATAAGCATGGGAAAAGTCTGTAGGCATGTCACAGGTAAATTAAGAGTAAAAATTGGAAAACTTGAAATACGAATTCCTTGGTAACAAGTTACAAATATATTAAAGTAAAAGTAAGGAAAATCGAAAATACGAATGTCCTGATGCTAAAGTGAAGCCAGGATATGGAGGAGAAAGACCAAGCCTCACTGAAAAAGAAAAAAAAGAGAGAAAAAAGTAAATTTTACAATAATGATAATAAAGATAATTAAGTAATAAGATTAATAACGAATTTTATATATTCAGATAACACAATTAATTACGCGTAATTACGGGGAATGAAAACTAGATGATATTCATACAATTACTATGTGTTTATTTATAGGTGGAGGCCCCGCACCCAGTAGTTCAAGAAGTGACGAGACCAGTCACGCTAGCAAGCGTGCTGGTCTCTATCGTGACTGCGTTGACAACAGGGGAGTGGCGCCTCAATAGGGCAACAGTGATGGATCTGAGTAACAACATCAGGGTTTTCAGTACTACAATAGAAAATGAACTAACGGACTCGCGGCCCCAGGGTGTGAGGGAGGCCGTCGAATTCCAATTCGGGAGCAACGTGTTGCTCAAAGCCTCGGAAATTTATCAAATGCTGGTAAACAAAATACCAGCATTTGATTTAGTAGATCCCTCGAACCATGTGGCAGTGATGTCGATAGTGAACCTATCAGTGGACCTAGGGATCTTCGAAGTGCCCGAAAGGGCATTGGTGGGTCTCTGGGGCCGAACAGCGGCCAGGCCATGCACCTGTCGGCCCAGTTGATAAACGAAGACAGAGACTGGCTGACAGGTCGGGTCCTGGAATGGTTGACTAGGAAAAGTGGGGTGCCGAGGCCAATTTGGTCGGCCCTCCGAACCAGAATACTCTCATCAAGGGGTCTGGTGCGGGGGGGTGACCTGGCCTCGGTCATCAGGTCCTACAACACACCGGCAGCAAACAATTGGAGAGACACCAATCTAGAGTGCACCGCATGGGAGGTGCCTCTGGATAGCCTCATAGACTGAATAAGCTCAATACACATAGATTGTGCAATACACATTATTGAAAATCATAAGTTTGTTCGAGACACCTGTACTTTATTATATCGAGGATCATAATTTATTAAAGATATTTGTATTTTAATAAACCATTGTACAGAATCACTCTTATGGTCTTTGTAAGTTATCCCTTGTTGGTGGCAGAAGGGCAGAATAGGAAAGCGACAGGGGTGGACAGTCATATGGAAGATTAATGGCTCAGTTGGAAAACACGACAAGGCAGTAATGGAGCGGAGAAGAAGACACTTACCAAAAAGACACGATAACAAGGGATGTCAACGAGACGATAGGCAAAAAACGAGCAGACTGCAAGGCACTGAAATGAAAAGTAACCCATAATTAACAGCTCGAAAGGATAAAAGACATGACAAACAATAAGAAGTAAGTAAGCAAATCAAAGGCTGAATAGACATAGTGACTTAGGAAAATAAATAAATCAGGGCACTACTATAAGCCACTCACCAATCAATGGCAGAGAGAAGGAAATATAGGAAGCACCATTGCAGAAATCCTCATCGCAACAAATCTCAGCATTAGAGCAAGCAGCAGCGCATCCCTGCATGAGAGCAACATATGGACCGGCAGCAACTTGATGCACCTACAAAAAGTAGAAGTAAACCCTGGTTGATAGAATAGCACCCTGAAAGTTTAGGAATTTACACACTTAGGGAAAGTGGCGAATTTTAACTCTAATTTTAACTGATAGGTAAACAGGATGACACTTGACAGTATTAAAACTTGCTTAAATATAACCGAGCATGTAAATATATTATCTGAGCGTGTAAATATATTAAAAACGGAGATTACATTGAGCAGAACTCAAACAAAACACCAATAGCTCAGCTCCAATTATCGGCATCTAGCCCTGATAGACTTAGCTATATAAACCGTAATCTAGCAACTACAAAACTAGGATGGATCTGCTCAGAATAGACATTGACTCTACTCGAAGTTCATGAGAAAGGACTAACTGGAACGATGAATAGAATAGTTACGACCAACGGTAGTTAATCAAGGGAGTGAGGTACTTACATAACAGAACCCCTCCTCGGGGGGGCATGTTAGTAGGCAGGGTGGTACTGAGCAGGGGGCGACTACGCGCTGGTCTGACGCCCACTGCTCTGTCTTTCCCACGTGACAGGATAGACCTACAAAATGAGAAGCAAGGATTTTCAAGATAGGGTCAATCAGACAAGAGTAGGAACAATAATGATAATATGCAGAATATGTCAACTACTGGGGCTATACTGGCCCATGTTGTGTAAGAATGATACAGACATCATGGGTTGTACTACCCATGCCTTGGGAAGCTATGAATGCATTAACAACGCACCATAAGTTAAGAATGAGAAAATTTTATAAGAAAGACAAAGAGGAACTACTCTTTAACAATACGCCATGTATGCATAATGTGAACATATAAACTAATCATGCTCTGTTGCAGCCTAACCATCTATTTATTGCAGAGTTCTACACAATTGGTAAACTATACAATTGACAAACTATGGGCGATTTGTAAAGTTAGGACGCCCACGGGTAACACCACCTTCGACTAGTATAGGTCTTTAAGGATACTAGATATAACAACTGAACCTACTGGCACATTAAAACTACACTGTATAATATAACTTGTGTTAATTTCAGCATCAAAACATACAAATAGTCCACACTGCTCGGTACAGAACAGGCAATGAAACGAACGATACAATGATATAACAATGGCGATAATTCTAGCCTATAGATCCTGAGTCAACTTAATGTAATCCACATCATGTATTTTGAGCATATATCGATTAAAGACAAAGTAAAAAGATACATAAAACTTCTTAAGGAAATACTAAAGTTTACCATAAAAATTGAGATATATCATCACCATGAACTATTGAAATGTCTGCATGATACAGTATAATCCTAAGTGTGAACCCAGCTACAAGACACTGATATGCTCTGCAATCGAGGTAAGTTTTGCATGAGACATAGCATAGAAGTATTGCTGCATGTTATATATATATTTTAATACATTGCAGAGATGGCTAGTATAAGCTGCTCTAAAATCACAAACTTTTGCTCTAAAATCACAAACCTTTACTTTTCTATTATATAAAGTCGGAATGAGCTGAACCTTAAAACAATCCACGAATACAAACGTATACTGTATGGAAACACTCAAGTAGAAGCCACTAAAATAATATTATGGATAATAAGGCCAAGATCCTGTGTAAATTGAAATATGCAAGAAATATCTAAGGTATAATTCAGAGTATATGATACTCATTCAAGCAGCAAGTTTGCATGTTCTTTTTAGTTGAATGAGTTTAATCAATTGTATAACCGGAAACTAATTAATGGATAAACTGCATGACTTGACTTGTAAACAAAACAAGGCTTTTTCACGGCATGAATTACTGGTTGTTTACATTTTTGAAGGAATTGATCTTGATCAGCCGACCTTAGAAGGACACCTGAAAAACTTTATTACTATAAGAGGGTTAACATGACCCTACAATTTTAAATGGAAATCGTCTTAATAAGACGACATATTAGCGATTAAGTGACAACCACACAGGATTCAGACAACAGTGCATCCGTATATATCTCCCCTAATAGGGCATAGAAAGGCACCATTGGACTAAACCCATGCTACAAAATAAATACAATATACCAACTAGTATAATATGACAGACAACCCTGAATCCTAGAACTTAGATTGACATATTATCATCAAACACGAGGGATCACATATAACCCATTAAGGAAGTGGGGAAAAAGGATGGGATGTTAATAAAGATAAAAACTATTTGACTCACCATTTACACAACTGGAACACAGGCCCAGCAGCAGAAGAACTCGAAAATGCATCTTAAGTGTTGAAATGCCAAATGAGAAGTGATGAACTGTCAACACACCTCTTGTGAAAATGAAGCTAAGTATTCAAATTTATGAAATAAATTGTGTCAGGGAGTCGGGGGACCAGTCAGAATGGGTCAGTAACTGACCCATCCTGACTAATTCTGGTCACCTAAGAACAAAGATGGGCTTATCCTCCAAGGGAAAAAACAAAGTTGTAAAACACCCAAATCGAAACAAGAGACTTGTGAATTGCACTAGAGGTGCACTTAAAATGCACCTAAATCCGTTATGCACCTAAATCTTTAATAAACCTTAAAGAGTGACCCCCTGAATAAAAGAGTGACCCAAAACACCTCACTCAGGGAAGGAGGAATACCGAGGAGGGACAGACTGGATCAAGGCAGAGACAAATAATAATGATGATCAAAAACCAACCACCCAAGACATATATGCCCACAAGACACGCTGGGTCCCCAGGGCAAGCAGGAGAACGGGCAAAACACTGGTGACACGAGAAGCTGCAGCGCTGCTGAATGGCCACCAATGGTGAAAGAGTTGGGAGTCCTGAGTCCAGGATGGAACGAACAGAAGCCAGAAGCACCCCCTCACTGCTTACAGAGGGGCACACAGATGCCCCAGTGGCAACCAGGCAGCCAAATGCTCTTGCCATGTCCAACAATGAGAAAACACAAACAATAAGGCAAGTGGAACAAAACTGATCCTTGGAGACATGGAAGCTGCCTAGAGGGGAAGCCCATGAATCCCAGAGATCCAGCAAAAGGAATCCACCAGGACAGAGCAATCAGAGCTCCTGAAGAGGCCAGCCAGGAGGGGAGGACAAGCATTCTGGGGAAGAGCATGGGGAGGACCTCCCTGCCAGGGCCTGCTCCTAGCTAAGTGACCCGCAGGCTGGAGTGAAACACGAGCCGCCAGGCAGCTGCTGTTCCCAGACGCCAGAGAGATGTAGTGTGTGGCCGGGGCATATTTGACCAGCAATAGCAGTTCTATGTCCAAATACTAAGTCCCAATTTTGGAGCACAATTAATTGACCAGTCATCCCTCTGAGGATGGTCCCGACACTGAGAGAAAGATAATACCCACAGACTGTTCACAACTTCATAAGCTGCAGGAGGAGAGAACCCACAAGGCACCAGAGGCCTGAATTAGCAAATATAAACAGAGCACAATGATAATAACAAGAGCGGTGCATTGTTGACTGATCCTGGAACAGACTAAACCAATAACTTTCAACAGACAAAACCACCCTAGCTATAAGAAAGAATAGATCTGATAAGAAAGAATAGATCGGATAAGAAAGAATAGATCTGATTCATTGTAAACTAAGTAACTCAAATTCGCCTTGAAAACGACCTTACTGGCATAACCCCTGGGAATTCCTGGCATGAGACACCACAACTAAAATGCATGACCTATAAGTAAGAAACACACCCAATGCATGATCAACAGGATACCAATTAATTAAGGTCTGCACTTAACCAGACCCCTTGCTGTGAATTTACTACTTGCACTCCCCGCTATACCTACTAACTAATAACCAGTGCTTGGACCAGCTTAAGGTAAGTGCTGGGACGATACAATAACCCCCAGGTGAGTATATACTAAACAAGACCAGGTAAGAAAACCAGACAGGCCCGGAGGAGCCCCTGCCGACATCTGGTGTCAATCCAAGAAGATACAAGACCAGGCCAGTAACCCAGAACCAGGAGTGGCCTAATCTGCCGCTGCTGCCCCCAAGGGAGCGACTCCCGAACCAACCCCTGGGACCGACAACTCTGAGAAGCCCACGCCTGGTGAGCCTCCCCAGACCAAGGACCTACAAGCAGGCAGTCCAGGCCCCTCAGGAGACTCGTAGCCTATTTGACCAGGGAACCACGCACACCTGTCGAAACTGTGAACTAAAGGCAAACCCCAGTCCAAACAAGCATGGGAACGGCGAGTTCATGTTGCATATTTGTATTTTTATCACCAAATATACCATTCGAATCCAAAAACGCAAGGCTCTTAACTCAAGGTCTTACTTTTCACCTCCGGCCCCGGTGATTTTACAGCAAGGGCTGTCCTTGAATTAACAAGCCTATGACTTTCTCAAAATTTAAATGAATTCATTAAACCCAAAAGGGCACATAAGCAGCATGAAGCGTCCATCTCACATGGCTCACAGACGACTGATCAAATAACAATATGGCGTGATGAAAAACTCACGGATTTTTAGAAGTGGTGCAACAAAAACTCATGAATTTCTAAATGTGGTGCGACAAAAACTCATGGATCTCTAAATGTGGTGTATCAAGACTCATGGATTTCTAAATGTGGTGTATCAAGACTCATGGATTTCTAAATGTGACGTATCAAAACTCACGGATTACTGAATGTGGTGCACAAAAACTCATGGACTCCTAGCAATGTGGTGCAGTGTCCTCGCATGGATTATGAGAATGTGGTGCGACAATCAATGACAACGAGACTGAGACAATGAATTATGACCGACAGTGACAGAAAAGAACCGAATGACAATAAGACTCAATGATATGAACGGTCCTTCCGCCAGACAAGGACCGCGCCGATCACAGCCGAACGATCAATAAGCCCAGATGGGTACTGAAAAACCAGGCCATCACCAAGATAATCAGGTGGTGACTGGCTGAATCCACCAAGAAAGACACTTGAAAGTTAAAAAGGACACTCTATTGTGAATTTTGAATTTTTGAATTTTGAATTTCAGATGACTCTGTAAATGGACCAACTTGTAAAGACAACAGGTGAGTGAGTAATGATTGCTGGATGGTATTCTACACATGAACTTTCTTAGCATATATCAGGAATTTTATTTAGAACAAAGAACCTCACAACATTTGTAATTCTGTGACCCAATAGTGCTTGCCCTTCTTGGTTGCACTCAAACCAATACAAACGCGAAGCTTGCCACCACACAGCGACACACCAACTATCTAGAACAAAAACTCACAAGTTAAGCATCAGATTTCAAAAGATTAGAGAATGAGCCAGAATATAGTCATAGGAAATGATGAAAAGAACCCACGGGTGACCAGAAGAACACCGAGGTATTAGCTATAGGATGGTAGTATGAAAGCAGAGGCGAAAACAGTAAAACAAGAACTCACAGGTCACCAAATCAAATACCCTAGATAATGATAAAAACAACAAGGAGCACAGAAAAATCAACAATTAAGAAGATGAAAACATCCATGGAATGTTTTCACCGGGAAGTAGGGGGATGCAACATAATATGAATTATGTTTGCTGATCACAGACATTAGAATTATTAGATAGACACTAGTGTTGTAACACTCAGCCAGCCATGTATCAGAAACAAAGAGCAGCCAAATCATCAAACAGAGAAGAGTAATGTCAGCTAGCCATGTATTAGGAGCAAATAGCTGCCAAATCATAGAATAAAAAAGGATAATGACTCGATAACAAACAACAGAAACCCAAATGTATTCCCAAATGATAAACAGTCTATGAGAAACCCATACTGGAGCACCAGTGATGTAAGAGGGATAAAAATAGCGATGATGTCAGACAAAAACCCCAAGAAGAATCAGCAGCAACTACCATCTTGCCCCAGTTACCAACCAGCCAGGCATATAAACAGAACACAAACTAAGAGCCCTAAAATAAGCCCACAGAACCCCAAACCCAAACAGTACAGTATGATCATGCAGCCTCAGCGTGAAGGCCCACTTCCGGAAGCTGAGTCAGCTAAACGTTTACCCAACGTTGCTGCTAAAAGGGGGTCCAGAGAGGGGCATCCGAGGGGGTATATAAGGCCGAGAGGGAGAAGCCAGGGGGTCAAAAAATCTTCATACCAAATCACTTCGATTACCGCTTACACGCTCAAGAATCACTTCAGAATCACAGTAAGTACACAACAACTTTTAGAAAATCATTTTAGAAGTAAATTTAGTCTTGTATTGAACATTAGAATTAAATAATCTGAACTTATCCTAGCTTCTAGAACTCTTGGCTGATTGACCAGTACAGTGATCAGTGAGGTCGTATCTGTCTGATTAGCTACCAGACAGTTGCAACAGTCGCTTGATCTACTCCTTACTGACATCACGTCAATAACTTAGTTATTCATTGATACTATAGGCCTATAGTTGGGGGTTACTTGTTATTTGTCCTTGTTGTTTACACTTGTATTGTCATTGTTATAAAACTAGTTAAAATTTGTCTAGACTGCAGAAAGATTATACAGAACAGTATAAGCTTATAAGAGACTAGTTAAAAGAGATTAATTATAAGAGATTACTTATAAGAGATCGTTTCGAAGAGACTAGCCATAAGAGATCATTTATAAGATATAACTACAAGAGATTGTTTGTGAAAAATAATTAATAAGAGCTCGATAGTAAGTAGATCAGGAGTATCTACTGAGAAGTGCACGTATTTACAGAGAAAGTCAGGCCTGTGGATACCAACTGGTACATTTTAAGTAACTAGTTTTCGCAGTACCAGTTGAAGAAGTCGCAACTGGGTATAAGTGTTGCGCGGTCACAACCCGGAAGTGTGTTGTGAGGCAACGGAGGTTGTTGCAAGGATACCAACTGTACAATTAGCTAGGCAATTTATTTTCAAGATACAGTTGAAGAAGTCGCAACTGGTGGTAAGTGTTGCGCGGTCACAACCCAGAGGTGTGTTGTGAGGCATAACCTGTGATAGTGTTGTGCGGTGCAACCAAGGGTGTTGCAGGGATACGAACTAAATCAAGGGTAGCACCTTGGAGTCACAGTAAAGAAGCAACCAGGAGTGTTGCTGAGGTAATTAGAGATAAGAGAGCTAAAGTACTAAGTTACAACCAGAAGAGTTGTGAGATATATTGTGAACTAAGACATAGGAAAGAAGTAACTATTTAAGGAAGAGAGAGAGAAGACACAGTAGATTAAATAGCTTGAGTTGGCAAGAAGCCAGCTGGTAAATAAATCAAGGAATATTACCCATTGCTAGCATAGGAATCAGTTTATCTAAAACAAGAACAAGTCAGCCAAATAAGTCATAAGGTACCTGAAACTGCCATCCAGCAATTATTTACTCACCTTGTCTAATTAAGGTCTATTGTATGTCTTGTGTGTACTTATATTGTTCATTAATAAATATTGAAACTTACAATTGTGTTATTCCTCATAGGCGGTGTTCTAGTCAAGTTTGGCAAGCATCCAGTGGATTTGGTAGGCTAACATAAGCTAAGATCTCACCTGTCACAACAGTGTTAGCAGATAGACAGACTCCATAGCTTGCCACTGTAATCCAAAACACTGGCCTAGCGAGTTTCCCTGAATAAGTAGCGTAGTAATAGTCACAGGGTGTGTACCCCCTTTATAGATACACTGGTGGAGAAATACCCTCATAATAATAACTTTACATATATGCATAATTAAGAGCTTGTTTTATTGGAGTCACATCAGTAAGAGTTTTCTTTATTTCCACCAGGAAATCCATCTTAGACAAGAGCAGCCATCTGGTGGACACATCGACAACCATCAAGGAGAACATCCATCACAGAACTCCCTTGGCTCACCCAATTCAGAAGAAGCATCTATTTACAAATAACCGCCTGTCATACAAGCACCTGAGTAAACATAGCATTACACTATAAGAGATAATACATAATCACTTCATCAGTTATAGTTAACAAGCAGAGTAGTGAAATCCCATTGCACTATTTTTCTGCAATTTTTTGCATAATGGCCAGTATTTGGTATCAATTATCAAAAGATAGGCTTTAGCTTAATTAGATGATGTTCAGGCAGAACCAATTTGCAGGATGATTTACCTGGGCAGGACATGACACCACTTGTTCAAAATGGAATACTCGTCAACTTTTCCTTCAGGGTAATTTGCAAAGAATTCACTCCGGACAGGTCCCACAACTCCAATTTGGTCAAGCTGGAAGGGAGAGATAAAGACTAAAGAGTCATCATTTCTATCTTGTTACATTTGAAGCCTTTCGACTTTCAAAATGAGATTAAATTTATCCTTAAAACAAATGTACATTCAAAGGAATACGTCACAGTCAACACAATATTATGAATACATATTAAATTATTAATTAATTGACATGTATACCTTAATTGGGGGAGATCGAACAACAGCCGCTTTGGCACTGATATAGATTTCATCAGACCCGACATGCAAGTCATATTCTGATGGGACAAAAAGTTTATATAATAAATACACAATTCAAAAATGTTTCATCAAAGTCACATTAAAAAGTCATAAAAAGTAATTGACTAATTGTTAGGCCTAATTTACTTTTTATTACAGTAAATAAGTTTTCGGACTCCGTCATTTTGACTCTATAAAATTAAAAATTTCTCCAAATTTGGAAAGCTCTTGTGTCAACATCATTTTATGTCCGCTTTTTATTGAGTTAAAAACTTAAAATACAAACCTATAGCATTCTGCTTGCCCTCTTCACAAACAAAATCCCGCCCTGCAAGAAAACCATAATTAATTTAGTTATATATGTCATAATTGAAATAGAAAATGAAATAAACATCCTAGAAAATGTTGTGATATTTTCTCCATTTAATCAAAATCAAGAGCATCAGCTAGGCCCTATAATGAATATCAATAATTATTTTACTTTGGTAAATAGGCCTATGTGCACTGCACAGAAATAAAACAAAATTTTGAGTCACCTTGGGCTAAATATTTCCCCAGTTTATTCCAAGCTGGAGCGAGCTTAGCAATAACTGTGTAGTTGAGACATCTCTGAAAGTCAGCAGGAGTTACTCTTCTTGGTTTTTGAGCCTGAAATATTAGAAGAAATGATTCAAGAAACAGAGGATTACTTCAGAATCAGAGTTATTTCTATCTTTTAACAAAACAACAGATCCACTAATTTTATTTGACCCCTATATTTTTGAGAGGAGATCAAAGCAAAAAAAAAAAGAAGATCCCATCCAACCTGCTATTAAGGCACCTTGTCTGGCAAATTTCTGCTCAAGTGCTCATCTTTCTGTTAATTTTTTTTTTATCGAAACAAATGTTAACTAGAAAAGCACATGGAATGTGCACCTCCAGAGCTGGATAGTTGGGTTGGCCCTGGCCAGGGGCGGACTGGCCTATGTGGCAAGGTGGCAGCTGCCATGGGCCCATCCTCTCAGGGGGGCCCACGCAAGATATTAAAAAACATACATATATATATAATTGTACATGTGATGTAACCAAATAAGACAGGGCAGGAGAGGGTAGGAAAGAGCTAGGAATGTCTGGGAGAAGACGCAAAGAGGGAAATGTCAACAATGTATAGGCTAGGCAAGAGTTGAGAAGGAGGCAGGGTAGCTGATGGCAGACAGAGACAAAAACTTATAAGTTAGAGGTTTTTAGAATTTGATGTGGATTATCAGATAATTAGTCATGAGTCGAATTTATTCCATTCCATGATAAAGGCATGTTCTCAAAAATATTGGCCCCGCTGTGACTTATGTTAATGTGTGTATGTATTAATTTGATACAAATAAAAGTTCAAAGTTCAAAGCCTTGCCTTCCATGCTGGAATTAGAGTTCCATATTGCACAGAAAGAATCTCCAGCCCTCTGGATATCGTTGGCTTCTGGTGGCCTATAGCGGCGCCCAGACCCCCTGCCTCATTGTGCCTCCCCCTCTCCCAAAATCCTAGTTACGGCCCTGGTAGCGCACAAATAAACTTTTTCCGAGAACCTCAGACATTTTGTAGGCCTGTACAATGCGATGGGACCGGGTTTTTCCGAGGTACGTAATACTGTTTAATCAGCCTGGGATTAGCCAAAATGATTCGAGTTCTGTACCTAATCAATGGATTGCGCCAGTGTTACGAAACATACAAAGGCTTTGCGAAGATCATCCGGCATCTGTCAGACATTCAGTCTGACAAACAGGCACCTCTTGTCAGACCGAAAGGATTCTTGTGAGACCAGAAAATGTCATTGCTGCATTAATACAAAGGGACAGAATTATTGATGGTCGAGCTTTCAAAAAGAATATTATTGATTGTCTGAATTGGGCCTAAATGCAAAAAAATAACAATAGGCCTAAATGGAATTATTTTCATATAAACTTTAACACTCCAATTATGGACTGGGAAACCAGAGATAAGTAATTATCCATTGCAAAATCACAGCTGTACAATTGTCATATGTATTGGACAACTGTCCCAGAGGTCCACAGACCAAGCATGGGTCATGGGTGCAGAGTGTTGAGGCGTGGCATAAAATTTCATAGATTTTTAACTCCTCAAATGTTTATTATGGCACAGAGAACACAATTGTGCTCCACTCATCAAGAGCTTTAAATCGATACACATACATGTATGAATGAATCTTCATTGAGTAGATCCCAGGGCTACTGTTGATAAGTTTTGGTGTTGGTGTTTAATAAAAAATTCTTGTTTTCATCACAGAAAATATGTAGGCCCTTTCCCCAAATTTATTTCCACTGCTGCTTCCTAATACCCCCCCTTCCCCAAATCACAGTATCAGACATGTATATATGTCATTTGTGAATTTGTAAAATGTCAAATGCGTGTTTAACACAGATAAAAATGTTCTTAATTAATCAAAATATTTTTTAATTAAAATCTTCATTCAGGGGGGGGGGGGGGGGTTAGTTTAACCCCCCCCTCCCCAACCTCTACCTTTCTCAATCGGCAACTGCATAATTAAATGCATTAGTATCATAATTATTTTCAGTTGATACCAGACAAAAAACAACAACACATAATCATGCCTTATGCATTCCTCTTTCTATTCTGCCTTTTGGTGCAATTCTTGCAAAGCACAGATTCTTGTTATAGATTAAATATTTTTGCATTAGTGATTTCACACTACAGACGTAAAATTGTTGATATATCTGGCAATGTAACAAAATGTAACCATTTGATCAGCAATTTTTGCGCAATGTAAATGGGGCATTGTGCATGCATCAATAGATTTTGATAAAATTCCATATTTAGGCAGTTAGTTATGGAAATGAACTAATCTGATGGGTTTTATTCATCTAGTGGTATTTCATGGTATGGTGAGGGCTTTAAATCCAAGTTTTTTTCCGGCAAAAGACACATAACCGTACACCAATGATTTGACTTCACAATCCACTTGGGGCTGGTTGGGGGATTCCCGTGAGGCTGTATGACGCCACCTCCAGATGAGGTCACCAAATCCGCCATATTGGAACTGCCCTGAGACATGATGTCACAATGACGTCACAGTCTGGTAGAACCTCATAGCTCCTCATTTCCATTCTATGTATTTCTATGGTATCAAACATTTATAAAGTAAACAACTAGTGCTGCCACACCTGGAATTATTTTCTGCTTCAGGATGGTGCTGCCATCTAGTGTCTATATAACTTAGCAGCCAGACGACTTCGACGAATCAGATCGCTTCATTTCGGCGGGAACCTGTCAGCTATATACAGGCTCTGCTGTCAGCCTGTGCCGACCAATCACATTGCTGCATTCCGATTTTGGGTTAGGGACAGGCAGGGGTAGCCATTGTGGTTTGGTCAAAACGCATCAGAAAAATCTCAATTTCTGACTATTCTCGGCATTGCAGGCATCTATTTACAGACGCTACAGATAGATCTATCCCTTATCTATCAGCCACATCACTCTGACTCATTAGGAAGGCGTGTGTGCAGAGGTGGAGGAGAAAATAGAGTTGAGTTGAGTAAATCACTATGTGTCATGTTTACCGAAAGCAGGAAATGAAGGCTGACGGATCAGCTAGCACTGCCATGCAGTCCTCCGAGCTGCAAGCAGCTCTGGAGGAAAAAGTTTAACTTAGTCATATGTTTAATTCTGAAAAAGCAATTTAGGCCTAAATCAAAAAAAAAATTTGCAAACAGAAGTCAGAACTTCATTTACAATATTTTTAGAGAAACTCAAGTCAAATACTTTGCTGGAAATCTAGAGAGAGACTATAATACACACAATACTAAAGATGTAAAATTTCAAATAAATATTTCTCTTGAGCATGCTCTTGCTATCTGCATTGATAATATTCAACATTCTAAGTTAAAAAGGCTCGGTGATTTAAAATTACCTGAATACCCATTCTCTGCAACCTTCCCTGAATTCTCCCTGTTCTGAAAAGGGATTGCTGGAAAAGGAAGAAAACAAAAATGCCACAAAAATAAGTTAAATCTACACAAAACAACATCTGACATTAAAACAAGAAAATTTAGATAATTATCTCAAAATTTATGGAAACATGCAATTATTATTAAAAAAAATATCCCACCTGCATAATTATTTCAACTTTGTTGTCATCTAAATTAGGTGTTGCAATAATCTCCGGTTCGGTGAAGATAAGCTCCCTGAATATAAAATATTTTTCATTACAAGCATTTGATTCGTCAGGAAGGAACTTTTACAGTGACATCATTTTTGATTTTTTAATACAACATTCATCAACAAGAAATAATTTACAACTTAATAAGAAAATCAATATTAATTTTACCGGCATCGAATGACCTTCAAGCTGTGTTCGGAGTGGATAGCCTGCAGATTGGTGTGAGATGCTTGGTCGATCGCCACCTCAACTTCAAGAAGGCAAAGTTCATTCAAATTGGGCAAGTTGGCAAAAAATAAGTGCTCCATGCTACTGTCAATCTGGAGAAGAGAAATAAGTTTTTAAAAATTATAAAAATGATATAAGAATAAAACACCACAAGAAATTAGGCCTATGTAACACCGGAGAGGGACAGGGCGAAGTTCAATCGGTTGTTACGTAGTCTCTCCCTTACTTTAATAAGTTTTATTTAAGTAAAATAGAGAATTATAATTATTGAATGGGGAGGTCTGTAGCCGGGTAAAATGTACCAGATAGAAAAAAGTTTGAAAAACTGGCTCGCTCTTTACCATGTTTACATGTAGGCCTGCTACTTTTACTCACAATTGTCAATATGGAATAATATGTAAAATATAGCTACCGTAATTGAGGGTATTATTAGTAGGGGGGTATTATCAGCACCCCTGGAAGTTTTTGCTTGTTTACAACTTAGTCAAGCACACATGTCTTGGTGCAGAAATCCATAAATTTTCATGAAGCAATTCTTAAAGGATTTTGGTAGTCATCACAACCTAACTAAGGGCCTAACTGGCCTCAGATCACATGTTTCTGCACAAGAAATAATACCTCATTGTTTAAAACGTCATTTTTAACTCCCGAGATAAAAGGACGTTTTGTTGTGTTGACTGTCCCAATCAGATGAAACAGGGAGATGGGCTCTGGAAATGGGTCCCAAACATTAGCTCCTATCCCTGTCAAGGCATTAGGCTCATTTTTGAGTTATTACACATTTCACGATCCAAATGGGGGAGGGGTGTTGAAAATGTAACCCGTAAAAGTAGAATGGTGGGTATTATCAGCACCTACCCAGGGCCTCTATTTGAGGGGGGCCTCTATTCGAGGGGGGTCCTTTATTTGAGTATATATGGCAAATGCATTGGAACAGTATAAGCATTTTGGTATCTTACCTCTTACAATTGCATAAGATTCTCACAAGTACGTTACACCATATATTTAGTTTTAGTTTAATAAATTCCACATTTCTATCTTATTAGCAGCACAATCAGACCTATGGCCTGAGTTTTGCTGTGACAAGGAATGGGTAACAGGGCACCTCGCGTGGTGAGAGAATGATTGATTCTTCTCACAACGGGTCCATTGGCTGCACTATCTAGCACTTTTAACAATGCTACTAAGCCAGTGGTCGAAATAAGGGGGGGTCAAGGGGGTTTTGACCCCCCAAATGCTCTTTGGACCCCCTCAAATGTATTTTTTAGAAGGACCCAGAGGGGGTCCTGAAAAACCCCCCCAAATAGTGAATTGGTTAGGAGGAATAAGCATGAACCAGCAAGTAAAGATTAATCAGCATACTAAAACCTCTTGTGATTTATATACATCACCAATAGGGTTTTCAAAACTAATTTTCTGAGATAAAACATGCCTATAAAGTACTCGGAATTCATTTTCAGAGTATCTGAAACACTCCGGCTTTAGAGCGTTCTCGCGTCCCGCAGAATTCCGGCTACAAGAGCTTCAACTCTTCAGGCCTTGGGACTTGGAAGACCCCCCCCCAAATAACATTGGCTATTTCGACCACTGTACTAAGCACCAAATTGTATAACATACCATCCATGTGCTGATAATACCCTCCATATGCTGATAATACCCTCCAATGCTGCATCTACATTTAGGTCCCCACCGATACCAGAACTAGATTGACTGGGGTTGTTGTCTGATGGGAATTTGCAAAATGGTTATGCTGGTTCCCAGAATACTTGTATGGTGGCATTTGACCTAATTTTGGTACTTCCGAGACCTCCTTTTGCTTAAGGTGCCCTCAAGTACGGTATAACGAAAGTGATTCATTGATAAATGATTTAGAGATCATGCAATGATACAAGTTTTTTTTTTTAGTTTATAAACAGCTATAATTTATAAACTGACATGTATGTTAAAGGCATAAAGCTGAAAGCCATATACTGTATACCAACTCCAACTCAGCAACTGTAAATTGATATTTTTCAATCTTATCATCACATAAATACCAAATACACAGTTGCTCCAATATCACTAAGTCGTTAAATTACCTTATCAACTTACGTCAGTCACTGTCATTGTGTTGAGTTGAAATAAAAGCTATAAATTAAACTTACTAATAAATCAAGTTGCTTTTTCTTGCAGACGACATTTTAGTTCCTCTTTCGGCAGACAGGTGGCGCGAAGGACATGCACCGGACGGTGCTGCCACCACAGGCCAAATAAATTTCTCCTCATCAGCAACTGAGTGATGACTTTAGCTACCACTTGACCCACATCAAGGTTTTAATTTCTTTTGGGAAGTTAAAATAATTATACAAACTAGCCATGACACTATGCATTGAAGGAATTGTAAGCCTATGTGCAGGGTACCTTCATATGAATGTTTTGCTCAACTGAAAAAACATTTTGTAGCTAAATAAATTTATACACAAATAAGTAATGGATTTCTTACCAGATTTACAGAACAAAACAACATCGTTTTGTTATTAATTAATTTGATTTCCATTTCCCTGTGATGAATCCATCTTACAACTCAATAATTTTAATCTTTTCAAATCATACATCACATAACACAGACAATACTCAAATTTATAATCTGTTTTTATTACAGTATAGCTTGTTTTGTACAAGTAATTGTAGCACATGAAATCTCTGTACAGTCAATAAAAACAAAGCGTGACTGCCCTCGAATATATTTTCAAAAGTTGTAGTGCGCAACACTCGATCCTTAGACACAACATTAATGCAGCGAAACGCATCACAAAATGGCATATAATCAGGTGCACATTTTGTAACAATTCTTAATGCTATATTATGGCAATTACAGTAGAATCCAGTGCATAAATGCTTATTGAACATCTCTTACTTATGTTAATTTTTCCGTTAATTTTGCTCTATTTTTCACTTTCATGCAACGTGTTCTGTCAAAAACCTCATGAAAATAACTTCATTATAACTATATTCATAACACTTATTTCTAAACCACTCGTTACTGATTTAATTATTGTGACAATTGAATAAATTCAATGTAACTAATAAAAGTTAGCCGAGAAATGAAGAATCACATTAGTTAGACCTTAATATAATTTATAGTCTGAAGGGAGTCAATAGTGATACTAAAGCAAGTTTATTACAATCAAGAACATTATTTCTAAATAAGCTTTTTATAACAGATACTGAAATTCCGAAATTGCAGTAGGTACTTCCACACAAAATATGCATCAAATTTGTACAATTACAGACCTTCCTCTCAATATAGACTTGCTGTTGTGAATTTCATGATTGCATAGTGTTCAACTACGGCCTGGTACACTATTGGTTTAATACAAAAAGTGACTCCAGTTAAATGTATCAATGCGTCACCAAAAATACATACATGTATAAATGAGTTTTCAACAGAGCATTTATAAAACAGCTTACAGAATAGCTCAGAATCACACTCAAATCAACTTCATGAAATTCTATTGATTAATAATTGATAATAAAGCTTCGATAATTTCTTGGTAGAATAACAGAATCGTAGAAAACTGGTCCAAAGTACAGTTCATGATATGTGGAATTGCAGATGATGCAATTTGTGTAGAAGTTAAAGGACGAAAGCGAAAGGGAATGCCAAAAGTAATATTTCAAAAAAGATATGCAATTAGGTGAGACCTCTTGTGGATAAAGGAAAAAACATATAGCACCCCCTAGTGGACAATGCAGAAACTACCTGCCCAACTAATACAGCAGAACATCATTCATACCTCTTTTACATACTTCATTTGACAAATAAACAGTGTGAAATATTTAACTCTTATTAATTCACTGTACCTGATGACGGTAGAAACTTAGTGCACATGTAAACTTACTTTTAAGGTCTAATAATCACAACCCAAGAAAGGGAAGATGTCTATGTGACTTCTTACAGTCTTCAAAGCTACGTTCTCAATCCAATTGAAATATTTAGTTGTCCAAAAAGGCTATTTGCACCAGAAATCACCACCTCAATAATCACCAACTTATTTACAAAGGTCAACAAAGATGCACCAACTGACGCCAAACAAAGGAGTAATAACATTAGGCAGACAAAAGTATTTTATTAGAAATTTACAAATTTTGCAATTTAGACTATCAAGCAGTACTGGATATATACATCAGGTCGTACCTCTACTAACCATACTTATATACAGAAAGTGATACTGCCGCTCACCTACGGATGAAATGACTATGTACATAAATAATAACAGATGTCCTATCTATGAAATCACTTCGGTATAACAATGACGTCAAACGTATGAAACAAGATTAATGACGTTTTAGAAACTTGAAATGACATCAATTAAGCAACGAGGTCGTCGCACGGTACACTAAGATACAAAACCTAGTCGAGAGATGCTAGTTTTCTTCATGTAACAAATTGTAACGACTAAACAACCATAGGATTATCACCATATTGTCATGCTGTACAATAATATCGTTTGAAAATATATTCTCTTTTCGGAAACAGGTCCACTACAATTATTATTCCGTGATTGGAGGATATAAAGCGTTTTGCATGAAAAAACCCTGATGACAAAAATGTCAGTGAGAGCAACGAATGAAGAGCTAATTGTTGTCAGACAAAAAAAGAAAATTGCGGCCAATTCTCTTGAATTAATTGGTAATAAATCAATTGCATTTGTCAATTAACTAGAGTCACATACGCACAGACCTAACCTGAATGCATTTAGGTTCATATGCAGAGAAATTGCTCACCCTAAATATAATGCAGTAGCCCATTAAGACGACAACAGCCAGTGCAACTTTTATTATAACTTCCAGTCCCAGCTGCATGATAAGTTGTCGTTCAGAGCTCAATTGATCAAAACATTTCTCCACCTCCGGTAGTGACTGCTACACAGAGAAACTCCACAGATTGCTGGGCCCGAGCTATTACTGCAATTACAGATTCCAATGATGTACAACATCAGAACTCGGACCATTAAACTTGCTGCCTTCAGATAAATCTAGATTAATCTAGTGTCATTTTATATACTTTATATATTTAGTCTAACATCGACCTCTCGACTTGTCACCAATTCCAGAACGTACCAAAGGGGGCACCACCGTCAGTGCTCTCTATCACAATGGCAGTGATGTCAATTGTTCAACACAACTTGTATTCGAAGGAGCAACAGTTATTCCGTCATGACGCCCTGTTACAATTGCATTATTATGACACATTATCATGACACGATTTCATGACACGATTTCATGACAGTTCTCCTTTAGGTTCTTGGTAGAAGTCCTTGGTGGAATTCCTCAGTAGAAGTCCTCAGTAGAGGTCCTCAGTAGAAGTCCTCAGTAGAAGTCCTCAGTAGAAGTCCTCAGTAGAAGTCCTCAGTATAAAGCAAAGATAACTGACTCCTGTAGCTCAGAAGAAAGGAATCGTATTGTTTGTAATGAAAGCCACTTTGGTGCCAATGATTCAAATGGCTTCAGCAACGCATTTTCTTCCCTATGTGATAGACAAAATTTTTTTTGCTTATGGCGGATTCTGCTGCTGCTGTTGGGTTTTATCATGTGATTCTGCGGAACAACAATACGTTGAACACAGGAGTGTTACTTTGCGACGTTTGCCATTGTGCTCACGTTATTTTTTTGCTCGATTGTACACTCAAATGTCACATTTCACAGTCCAGTGAGTCTATCATCATTTGAGGTACCCTCGGTAGAGCAACGAAGATCTTCTACTTTCTCGTTCTTGTTCCAGGTAAAAAATTGCGTCCCTGAGAGTGACCCTCTTTATTCGCTGACGTAACACCTGCAAAAACACGTCAAGACGTTCAGTTACAAGTTCAAACAGTATTGATGGTGTAAATGCTCCCAAGCTGAGACTCGGCTATTTCATTTTTACTCTCAAATTCAAAGCAAGGTTGCAATTTAAATATGTTTTTAAAAACAAAAACGATATTGAACGGTTTTGATTTAAATTGAGCAATCCTTAAAAGACTGCTCCCTTCCAGTGAAGATGAACCCAGCCTATTCCAATCAGTGTGTCAACTAAGACATGCAAGCGATTGCAAAATAGCAAAAACAAAAAACTTAAAAGTATAAATTCAAAATAATAGAAATAGATCTTGTCAATTCTTGTCAAATTTTCTTCAAAAGATAACTGAAACTGTACATAAATTCAGATTTAGCTCTCTTTAGACCCTCTGCCACAAACTGCAGTCATTAAACATTAAATTTTTTATATATCATGCAGCCCTAGCAAAAACATAATCAAAATGATTAAAAGTACAAAGGAGAACTTACAGATGTTCTGTTACTTGATGAACTGCCATTTGAAGATGATGCTGTACTGCTTCCAGCCTGAAACACAAAGGAAAACATTTACATTTGGAATAATTCTGTCTTAATGACATGTAGCTGAAGGGTGCATATATTGAAACGCCAAAAGAATAATAACTTCTGATGTCTGCTCATTCAGTGCTTGTCAATGACTAACCCGTCACTACAAAAACATGCCAATATCAAATCGTACCTGGGCGTCTTCTAATTTTTTCTTCTTCCGACTGCCGATGGCCATTAAAGCTGTCTTGTTGGCTTCCTGGTGTCGAAGTTCCTCCATTTCAGCTTGTTGCAACTGTTGAAAAACAAAGGCGCTCAGTTCGATAAAGAAATTCATAAAACAACACATCACATTGATTCATACTGTAGTCCGTGCAGGTCATACGGTTTTCCCTCCTATATTTTTTACCAGATTACGCTTAATATAACAGGCAGGGACCATAGTTATGAGAGGTGCACTTGTCATACAGGATTAAACACCTCGTCTCATGTGGGTTGCCCAGGTCGGGAATTGAACCCTGGACCAGAGTTTAGCATACCAGGTACCTACCACTGAGCTATGTCCCAACCCACCCAGTTGCAGGACCGACTTGCAATATTTGATGACCTCGATTCCACACTAAGCAGTATTTTTTGATGATGCACCCTCGGGAGACCAGACAGACCCATTTGATGACAGAGAAAGTGCACCCCCGTAACAAATCACTTCATAAAATTCCATCTAAAGTTCTTCCAAATAAATATCTATGAGTATGTCAAAAAGTGAACTTACAGCTTTTGCCTTTTCTTTAAGCTTCAGCTGCTCCGGATCTTCATGTTTCGATCGAGACTGAAATAAAGGAACAGAAACGTCAAAACACAAGAGTTCGCAAAACAAGGGAGTACACAATGTACATAGCTTCGAGAAGTAAACCCAAAGACATTTTCATGTATAAGCAGGCCTAGATGTCACCTGAAAAGGGCATAACATTAAAATCATAATATATATAAATTATTGTAATCAAATAAATACCTTTGCTGCCCTTAGAAGAATCTCCCTTTCCATCTCCTCATGTCTCTTCTTTTCTAACCTCTCAAGTTCTTCCACAAATTTAAGCTGCGACCGAACTTCCGCTGTGTTTTCAAATAACGAGTCCCCCTAAAAGTACACAAACAAATAACACATAATATGTAAATGGCACTGCCATGAAATTCGCGCAGCATTTTCATAGAACTACTGCATTATCTTCAACTTTCCATGCAGAAGGCCAATTTATCTTTTTAAAGGACTGGGCAAATGGGTAGATAGATAGAATAGATAGATAAGATTAGATCTATAGATAAGATTAGATAGATAGATAGATAGATAGATAGATAGATAGATAGATAGATAGATAGATAGATAGATATACAGATTGCACTGACAGCTGTGTAACTCAAATCTGTGTTGCATTTGGATCTAAAAAGTTTGATCTATTATGTTAAATTGTTGATGTTACATAACTGAGATCAATAAAACCATAGCTATTCTGAGATGACTGTTTACTATTAGACTGTTACATAATTTGTTGATAGTTAATGAAGATTATGTAACCTTAAGTGTTGTTATCATTTCTTACTTGGTGAGCCATTTAAGTCATTAACTTTTGTGTTGACTTTTAATTCTCAGTCACTTCTTTAATACAATCAGGGGTATGGAAATAATTATTTCCAATGTTGATACACATGTTGATTTAAATCCCTGAAATATGTAATTGGAGGTTGTTATATGACAAGATTGAAATTTTAAAGCTATTTTGGAAGATATTTGAGGTATTTTAATTATTTACCAAACTAAACTCTGACTAAACTACTAGCTCCACTTTTATGGTAACTACAGGCACTTCCTGTTCAGGCAGTCACTGTAGACAGGAGCACCACACAGAATGAGCTGTCCTTGTGCTAAGTGAGCTTCGCTCATGGCTGCCTTCGGCAGCCATGAGCTGCGCTCATATAAATCGGAGAATAGGAAACAGCGAGGTGATATTGTTTTTCTTTTGAAAGATAACGAGTCAAACATTATAAGAAATCTTCACATACCTTATAAATTTCTAATCTATGTTCTGCAATAATTGATAGTTTTTCTGCCACTGTCCGCAACCGCTCTTGAGTGGCATGTGAGATCAGATTTGCTACTTCTGTTGGAACTTCGTCAAGTCCATGTTTTTTGGCTGAAAAAATAAATTATTTCAAATGAACTTTGGTTTCTCGAGGTTGATCGGTGATAGGACTTTACATACTTTATATTTGCAGTATTTCTACTGATCAACGACCCTCTTCCTTAATCATTTTGGCAGACTTGAAATACAAAGCATTTCAGGCAGTAAAATGTGGTGGTATAATTTACTTTTAGGGACTTAGCAACAGTTAAATACAGGAGCCTCACACATACAAGCACAAACATAAAATTTAATACACACTTTATACTAATATCATGGCAATTTTTCAGATAATTACGATAGTCTCTCAGAGTCAAATATTTTGCATACCATAGCTTTCAGCCATATCTCATGGCTTCCATCAGTGTTGTGAAGTAGCCTATAGAAATTATTTCATGTGGAATACCCAGAGTCAGGGTCAAATGTTCCAAATCTACATTGGTTTATTAAAATTTTTATATTCAAGACTCTCGATTGGATTTTCAAAAGCCTCAAATTGAAACAAGATACCTCCATTTAAAAGGGATGGACGATAGGGCCTTTATATCCTGTATTTTCATATTCATGCAGCAGGCGAATTAGGTTACGACAACACAGATGGATGATAAATTTATGCATGTGGTAGGCTAATTAGGACATGATGAGGACACGGCAATGGGGTAAAGGATGATTGAAATAACCGTCTAGCACAGGCCCAGGTGACCTGACACAAGCTGGATTCGAACCCTGGACCCAGTGATTGACAGCCCATCACGATACCACTAGACCAACCTTTCCTCCAATATGATGACACAGAAATCCATTTAAAAGGGTCATAGCAACTCACCAATTTGGTTAATTCGTCGGACTAAAGGACTGTGGATGAGGAAGCTTTCGTCTTTGCAGGAGCGCATCTGGCCGAGCATTAACTCTGAGTTGGTGGCCAAGATGTTTCTGCTCTCCTCCGACAAGTTCACTCCTCCCATGGTGGCCACGTCATTGATGTCCGCGTCGTCACTACAAGAGAAATTATCAATATATTTAAAGACGGGATGAAGCACAGCTTTTATGATGCAGACAAGAACACAGGTCTGGGGAAGGCAGGGTTTCGAAAACATTTGAACTAAATTCAAGGGTTTTTCAAGATAATCCATGATGAACAGTGTTCAATTTCTAAGACTTTCGTCGGCATTTGGGGAAATAATTTTCTTGCACACTAAACAATGGTTGTTACGAGATTTATCTGTTATAAAGTAACATTAGGCGTTTTGCTTCATCTTTATGTGGTGACACATGTATCTATATGATCTTTTTTTGATGTCAAATAAAATCCTATATATATATTTAGAACCTTAGAATGGGGTCGGGTTGGCTGGCCGGGGGAAAGTTGGCTAGCTGGGGGAAATTTGGCGGCCTATTTTGACCCACTTAATGGCAGAAAAGCCAACTTTTTTCACTGATGTATGTTTTCTAGCAAAATTTGCCACCTGTGTCAGTGAGGATAGTTGGCATTTCTGCAAACAAGTTGGTTAAAATGGGCGGCCCACTTTCCTCGGCTTGCCAACTTTACCCCATTTTACAGTAAGTGTTAAACGGCAGGTAAAGGAGTCAATCTAAATCATTCTTACCAACACGTGACCCAGTCTTAAATCAAGAATAAATCGTACAATTTTATTGAACAGATACATTATACTCACTTGAGGGAGTCGTATTTTCTTTTCTCCTTGTGGGCCTGTATAGGCACGCCCACGGCCGGCTTGACCTGCCCCTGGATGACGACCTGCCCCCCTGGTATGCCGGGGCGGTGGATCATCTTGGCTTGCTGGCCCGGTTGCAACTTCAAGGGCTGTCCTTGCAACCGGGCCTGTTGCTGCTGGTACATCATCACTTGTTGTGGGGTCAAGTGCCGTACCTGCTGGATAGTTTTACCACCGGGCTGAAGGAGAAAACACAAGTTTATGTTGATAAGTAAGTGCTAAATTGAGTACGTGTCAGGTCCAGTAAAAGCAGTGGGGGACACTTCAGCAATTTGCAGAGGTGTAAATTGATTGTTTGTTCGAATTTTCTTAAATTTTTTTCTTTCTTTTTCTCAAAATATATTTTGCAAAATTAGCAAAACATTAAAATTCAATCAAGCATCTCTGATACCTGAAGTTACAACTGGCGTGGCAATAATTTGTGTTCCTGGGGTGTATTATACCTAACCCAGCATCAAGGATTTTCGGTCACATTTTGTTCAAGCTTTGGTCAGCTTGCACAATGTGAGGATTTTCCCTATGTGCTCTTTGTCATGCTAGTTGGCACTTTTATACTTCAAATTGCATCGCCATCTGACTCTGGACTTGATACTTTTATGTTAAACTTGTGAAAACTCAATTAAAGTCAAGTGGCTGCTGCCTTCAGTTGTGCATGCTGACTTTGGTACTAGTGACTCCACCTATATTTAAATGTTGAAATGATCAATTACTGATCAATGCAAGGAGGTTTAGAGGACTTATACTGGACTTGAGCCATTGAGAACCATAATAACTCTTTTAAAAGAACCAAGATGTAGATATAAATGAATACATGTGCACCACGGACATTAAGTTAGAAAATATACCTTTTGGTACAACCAAGTACCATTCAAAATTAACACTTATTTCAAGTTCTTTGCTCACCTGAACAGTGCGTACAGCTTGCAGGGTGGGTCGAGGCTGGCCATGCACAACCGTGGGTAACGTCTGCCCAGGCAAAAGGGCCAATGCACTCGGGGGAGGCGCGCGCACGCCCTCTATTGTCATCTCATTACGACTTAGAGACTGCCGTAAAAGCGGCAAACTTCTCTGTGAAAGCAAATGGACAACATGAAATTATTTTCTGTTATACCAAAAGATACATGTAAAATTTAATAGTTGTATTGCCAAGTAAATGTTATTGTCTGGTAAATGATATCTTATTTTATGTGGTTTCAAAGCAACAATGTTATTCATTCCAGTGCAGAAAACTATCACTCAGATAAAAATATTATAACCTTATGATCATAAGTGCTGGGTACAGCGAATGATGACAGGAAGGCACATGCAGGACATCCTGGACCTCAAAACTTGAACTAACCCGGTACCGACAGTCCTCAGCACCAGTTATCATTTACAGAAGTGTCATTGGGTTTTTAAAGGCAATTAAAGCCAATTATAGCAAAAGACAAACTCACTTTTAAAAATGGCACAAGGTATGGTTGTGGAGAAGATTTCAGTTCCACTTGTAATTGGTTTGTAAAATGCTCTGGGTCTATCCGTCCGTCCTGGAAAGAAAACAATTTGATAAATTCTTACATTTATAACAGAAAATCAGCAATTAGGAATAAAATTAATCATGCCATTACAGGGTGTCTCCGGTTTTTTAGAAACCAAATTTCAGGATTTTCCAGGCTTTTCCAGACAGAATTTTCTCAAAATCAAGGCCAATCTTTTGATGAACTGATGTCATTTGTGTCGCCATCTATACTTAAAAGCAAACATGCTTAACTAATTAACAGTTCTAGTGTCCAAAGGGAAAACCTAGTAAGTCACACTTTGGAGTTTCTGAGAAAATTGACTTTAAAGTTCCAGTCCTTGCAGTAAGAGATGGACTTACTGGGATTTGCCAGTGTCATTCTGGGGTAACGTGCCCTTCATGAAAATCTAAACTTAATAAATAGAAACATGTCTCAGAAGTCCTATTTTGACCTTAACTCAATTGGGCCCAAAATGTGACTTACTAGGTTTTCCCTTTGGATACTAGAGTTGTTGAATATATAAAATAGTACTTACAATGAGGCCTTGGATTAAGTTCTTAACGTTTTTAACGGTGTCAGCAGGTTGGTTGGAGGCAAGCTTGATGAGCGTTGATAAAAAGTTTTTACATTTCTTCACGTTTTCTATGAGACTATTGTTGTTGGATGTTCCTTGAGCCGACGCTTGCCCTCCTGCTGAAGTAGCAAACAAACAAATTATAAGTAAAGAGAAGAGGAATTGCTTTCAATGACCATCTGAATGTGTTCTTCGCTCTTTGATGTCAGTGATTGCAATGGGTATCTAAGACCTCTCAAAGGGGCAAATTCCAATACCTTCAGATTTGACAAAAATTAAAAAAAATTTTTTTTTCATAGAATTCAATTCCTGCTGCTTCAAATTTAGTGAGAGCGGAGTAAGACAATTTTCAAGATAAAACAACCTTTGCTAGCTTGTTTATATGCTGCCTGTCTTTGTGACACAACCAATCTAACACAGAAATTGTCATGATTTCCCAACAAGCCAATTTCAGATCCAGTTTGGATTCTAGACAAAGTTTACTTTAGATAACATGTTTTGAAGAAAGAATTGTCATGTTTTGCTGGATTTTACAGAGATTCCACGAGCCCTCGGCCCGTTGCCCTTATTTATTAAAACGGTCTGCAAATATTTTAAGCGAAAAATTATTGTTACATGAAATAGGCAAAGGTGAAGGACAGTTAACGGCAATATGAAACTAACCTGGAGATGGAGTGGCAATACTTGAGGCGGTGGTGTGCAAGGGGCGCACGACTTGCTGCGGCTGGGCGTGCACGATCGGTTGACCCTGCCGGACAGCCGGAATCCCGGAACTACTGGGAGGACGGACGGTTACGTTGGAGGTTGGAAGGGACGCCTGAGATTGTGATATGGCCACCATTCCTTGCGGAAGAGATGTGGCTATCCCCGGCCCAGGAGCCTGTGAAAAAGAAGCAAGTAATATAAATATAAATTGAACATATATCAATTAATTCCTGACATACAAAGTTTCATTTCGCAGTTCATCAACTATGGGTTTAAACATGACTTATTACAATATTAATTTTTGATTCAAACTTGAAGGTGCAGCAAAGCGTTTATATTATGCTTTGTAACATTTTGTGCTATTGATTGCTAAGGGACTGTAAGGGTGGCTAAATAAGGCCTTTTGTAATTGTCTTTTTGACCCTTCCAGCATCTTTCCTTTTCACACTTAACACACTTAACATTTTACCAGATGTGAGCTGATGTTATGTGACGGACGATGTCTTCGAGGCTCTATGTCAAACTTTCGTTGATCAATTTCCTTTTACAACTCATTTTTTCCAAAAGACAACTTTTTTTAACACAACATGAATATAACTTACTCTGACGGCTTGCACTTTGACAGTAGCCGGCTGACCGTGCGCTGCCTGGGCGGGGATGGGCGCCCCCTGCTGGGATACAAATACTAACTGGCCCTGTTCATTCTTCATGAGCACCGTGCCAGGGGGCAGGTGTAGCCCAGCCGGCAACGTTATTGTCGGGCCCTGGAAAATCAAAGAACAAAGTTAAATCAATTCTGAATTAAGTTTGAGACAAAAGATTCTTGTTGAACCTACCTAAAAGTGAGACAGAATTTTTATGGACTCATTCATACAGAAATTCAGTGTTTAGAATTTCACTTACGAAAACTGCGGGAATACACTGACTGATAATTTCAAGTCTATTGCCAATCTAACCACGCTAACAGACATAACATAATTTCACAACTACAGCACACAAAATGCGAACTCTGTCAGAACACAAACGAGTGAAAAGAAAAGTAGAAAAACATAACTATACATGTATGCTAAGGCACAGACTTGTATCTGGCATCAACAAAATTTCTACTTTGTTTTCCAGGTCCTCCTTAAATAATCTTGATATTTTTGAGAGTTTTCATCATTTAAAGATTAAAATTCTATTTACCTCAAGTCAAAAGATGAATGAAACATTTCATGAACTGAATAAAGGATAAATCTTTTTACAGTAGGCCTACTGATAAAATACAATAATGATAATTTTATTGAGGATTTGAGGAAATGAATATAATTATATATCATAAATGTATACATGCAGCTCACAGAAGTTCAATAAACGTTAATAGGACCAATTTATAAAACAGTACACAATATGTGTATAAATACCAAGTAATAGCATAGCAGTCCCGCAATGATGCCAGACATTCACAGCACATCACTTCAATTCACTTGAAGTAATCGTAAAATTTTTGATAGGTAAAATTTGACAAATTTGAGCAGGTGGCCAAAATATTCGTAGACATAGAAGCCGGTCTGACAGGGGACAAAGAATGATCAGCATGATTAGAATCTCCGCAAATACAGCTCCAATGCCACTCCTTCAATTTAATACATTTTTGGGCATCATATTGTCTTCAGATAAATATACAATTGACATGTGGCATGGCTAACAGCATGGAGCAGAGCATGAAGCACAGCCATGAAGCATTGCCAGTCAGCAATAATAAGGCATCTGTCATGAAACTTTTATTTATATATAATTATATATACTAGTATATCTTTTGGATCCCTATTGTAAAGAGCAAATTAAGAATTGATGAATAATATAGATACTTGTGGAAGTTTCAGATCATGGTTTGTGGAAGTTTGTTTGGTTTGCCCAGCGCTAGTATCAGGATGTGCAATGCAATCAATCATAGTATCTTGCTAATTAATATCAACTTTCAAGAAGAGATTTGTATCTAATTAAGTTAATTTACCTCATGGGCAATTCCACGGTTACGGACGTACGTTTCAGACACTTCAATAGCTTAGGTAGCACTACCATTATAAATTGGACATTTCATTATCACACTGATATGAGGTACAGTGCTAGGTCTTTCAAACGGGCTATCAACCAAAGCCCTAGGTGTCATACAAGCGGAGCTACAAGGCAAAAATAGCATGGTTACGGACGTATGCAGACGAACGACACTTTTCTGACTTGATGGCTTCTCTCTCAAAACTCTGTGATTTATGGGCAGGCAAATTAATTGTATGAACTCCATTGTTAAGAAAACTATAAAAAACAGCAGCCTGGTAAGTTTCAGAGAAATTTGGTGATTTATTACAAAACCGTGGCCATTTATTTTTGGTTACGGACGTACACTTTTTCGGTTACGGACGTACGTGTGTGAATTGGAAGGTTAAAGGCCACCCTTGGTGCAAGACTGATGCATTAATTCAACAAATTTTCTTCATTTATGCAAACAAGAAGTCTTTTCCAATAAATACTGATCACAAAATAACTTCAGTACAGAATATTTTTGCCTGTTTTCATGCTTGTAACATGCAACCGTAATATCCACATTTCTGGTCCTTAAATTCACACTTTTTCAGGCATTTAAAGGAGTGCAAATCGCAAGTTCTACCTCAATACTTCAGTGTAATGACACATATCCTGTTAGTAGAGGTTGCCCAAAAGCATGACAAATAAGATTTAGCAGGCCTTTGACAAAAATAGATGAAATATTAGGCAAAATGAATCATTCTCGGAACTATTTTTAGGTTTGTTTTTGGCAACAAATCAGAGGGATACAGCTCTGAATTTTTTTGGAAAACTTGCAGATGCAATCAAAATTCTCAGTTTCTTAATGTATAATGGCAGGTTTATCTTGTGCTACAATTTTATGCCATTTGGACTTGTTGCTATCGATCTATACTCTTTATTCAAGCCATTTAATGACAGAAAATTCAGTTAAAAATGACCGAATTCAAGGGATACCATGTATTTCCAGTCTTATAGTTTAGTATAGTTTTGAAATTAAGCCAAAAAGACAGGTATTGAGGTGTTTTGGCAAGGCCAAGTCTGTCTCCCAGTTTTTGTAACATTACCTCTTTTTATATGCACTATCATAAATATGGTTACGGACGTACATGTATGTACGGTTACGGACGTACACACTTTGAAGAGCTCTCCTTGGCAACTGTATTCAGTTGAAATGATGAAAGTCATTACCATACTATTCTTGGACATGAACGTGCTTTGTATTAGGAGTTTCCTAAATTTGACATCAGAAGCATGTAAGCAGCATAACAATTTAGTGTTTTTCGGTTACGGACGTACACTGAACGTTTTAATTCCTCGATATCATTGCCTGTCAGAGTTTTAAGGAGCTCAGTCAAAAAATCTTAACATAAAACGAAAATGTAATGTCATAGACTGCATCTAGTAACAAAATGGAATGAAATGACCTATTTTTGTGTTGGCAGTGGCTCCTAATATTATAGAAGAGAAAAATTAATTTATTTGGTATTGCCAAAGGTTACGTTACTTTAATGCACATATCTCAAAAACGAAACGAGATAATCAATTGATTTCTTTTGCAACTGAAAATAGACTTATTCTGGCACATCATGACACCCCTGACACATAATAATATCAATTTTGAAATTTTCACTCATTGGTTGATGTATCTATGGAATTGCCCTCATTAAACAAATTTCATCATTTTTCATATAATGACTTTTTGACACAAATGTATTATGTAACGGGAGCTTCAGGGTTCATTGACAAACAAAATAATCAAAATTTTGAGATCTTGTCAATTGAGATCTTGTCAATTGAGATACTGATCAATTTTGATCATGATCATTTATGATCAAGATCAGATCTAAGTCTCATGACCTCATAAGGATAACACATGTATTTTCAGTACAAGTTGCACTTATACCAATTGATACTCAAATTTCATTCAAACAATAACAATGCACACAATGACACTTACAAAAGAATGTTAAAACCTCAGTATTTCAATTAGGCCTATTAATTCAATTGCAGTACTTATTATTTATTATACGACATAGGCAGACCTCAGTCAAAACATGCAAAAAAGTAAAATAACAGTTTAACTTACAGCAGCTCTTGGTGCTACCATTTGTTGATTAGGCGGGGTGGCAATCCTTATAGGCGCACTCGTTATCACACGAGGTGCTATTGTCCGTTGTTGGGGGGTGCCACCCGCCATCCTAGGCTGTCCGGGATTCACGCTGATGACCTGAATGTTCTGGGAAACTTGAGGTCGCACCACAGCTCCTTGGACAGTCTGAGCATTAGTAGCACTTGTCGCAGTGTTTGAAATAATAACGTTAGATGAGGGGGGTGTGGGAGATTTGCCCACTGAAGACGTATTCACATTATGTGAATGAGGCACCGATGATGAAACAGTCACTATCTGTCCTTGCGAATTGGTCACCACAGGCCGAACCTGGGGTGACTTGTTTGGTTCCTGTTTAACGACAAACTGGGCCTTGTTTAACCCCGTTCCTGAATTCTTGTCCTTCAATTGTTCCCGAACTGTCTTTGCCTGTTGGACAACAAGCTGCGGTCGGACCTGAGAGTTCTGTGGCACCGACAGAGGTGCTTGCTCTGCAGCAACACTTGCTAAATTGTATATTGCACTACCCCCAGAACTAGTGGTACCTGTCACACCAGGCTGACCCACTACACAGTTCTGGCTGCTGACAATGACAGTTCCAGTATTTGTCGACCCTATAGACACAATCACCGGCTTGGGCAAATTATTGGCATGTTGCTGGTTGTCTGCTTCACTTTTAATTGTTGCATTAGGGCCTGGATTCAACTTGAGTGATGAAACCACGTTACCGTTGTGACCCACAGTGTGGTTGACATTTGGGATAACAGAACCAGCTGATGTGGAGTTGAGTACGCGGTTGCTGCTTGTCACAACAGAATTTAAACCAAGTATTTGTGCTTGGCTGATAGAGGCTTTGCTCCCGTTGGCTGCATTAACGGTGATCTGCGAGTTATTTTCTATCAAACCTGGTTTTTGTCCTGCTGGAGTTCCATCAGCTGCAGAGTGAACAGTGGGTCTCTCCCCAACTCTGCCCTCACCGACATGGTTAGAGTTTACTGAGGCCGTTGAGCTTTGGTTTGGGGGTTCTTGATTAGTTGGTGAAGCTAACTGAGACTCCAAAGTCCCGACAATCGCGCTAATTTCCTGTCCATCGACGACAGCATTGAGAAGATCGTCGAGAGGGTCAGCAGTCGCCATTTTCTAAGCCATCGCAGTTTGGCAAATGACACTGCGCATGCGCAAGCACTTGACCTGCGTTGTTCTTTGGCGCCATCTGACGGAAAGTGGAGTTTCAAGCGTCATCAAAGAGCCGCCATATTATTAGACATTGCTGGGGCAAGGTGGAGAGGTCGTGAAATCTGTCTTCATCCTCCTGCCTGTGATCGACAGGTCATCCTTTCACGATGAGTGGAGGAATACCATATATTGGCTCAAAGATAAGCCTTATATCGAAGGCCGAAATTCGATATGAAGGCATTCTCTACACCATCGACCCTAACGAATCCACCGTAGCTTTGGCAAAAGGTACGACATAGATGCTCTCGCTTCTAGTTTTCGTAATTTTACCGATTCTCTGTGACGCCAAAACCCTGGTTTTAATACATTTCAGGTCGGCAGCATGGCTTTGTTTGGGAAATTCGTGTAGTTATGTTCCGTAATTCCCTTTTAGGTTGCGGAAATGCAAAATGCCGGTGACAGTTTCTCAAACTTGTCAGCTGTCAAATCTAAAAGTTGAACAATAGAATTTCGGATGGGTTTCAAAGGTTACTTTGTCTCCGTTATGATCATAATTAATCGCCTCTAATGTGTTCCAATTAGCAGAATTCATATGGTGATTCCAGAAGACAAATGCCAGCTGTCAGTTTGAAGAAAAACAAATTGTAGCTTTTCCTTGTTCTACCTGTCAAAAACTTCCAAAAAGGGGGAAACCACTTAACCAGTGCCAAACCTGGCCGTGGACTGTGGTGCCCCTTATTCAGTGGCACATTGGAAGACAAGGCTTCAAGGAATTACTCTTTTTCAGTAATGTATAGAGCACAGAACAGTGATAACTTGTTGAATGCTGTGCACATCTGAAACCTAAATGTCTCTAAATCTGGAAGGTGCATTACAATTTGCGTGTGCAATAGCCAATACGCAAATTTCTCGATCCACATCTTCTGGATGTGAACTATGATCATGATCATGAACAACAACGAAGAGTTTCAGCAGGTCGGAAGGTTTTGATCTTTTGAATGCAGTCTTTGTATCTTTTTTGAATCTGAACACTGAACTGGAATTCTCTCGTTCTGTTGTTCTCTTACAGTTAATCATAATGTTAACCTTTTATACAGTCTGGTTAAATCTTGATATAGCACAGAACGATTAATATTAGAAGTATGAGAGGTCTGTGATGAAACCCATTTGTTAAAATAGTCTTAAGACTTGTAATGGATCAATTATCTGCCAATAATCAATCATTGATTTGAATTATTTTACTACCAATGACATAAATGTGGTGTTTCACCTATCAGACAGATCTGTTGATGATCGATTCATTTGTATTTGTAGGAGATAAAACTGCTGATACCAAAAAAATGTTCTTGCCTTTCAAGGCCATCAGGACATAACAAAATTTCATGATTGACATCAACATGATCAAAAGTTCAAAACATATCATTTATCATTATTTAGTTGGAAGTGAATCTATGGACTATGGAGAGAAGATGATACTTTGTGATTTACTCTTTAAATATTCTCCTTAGAAGTCAATTACTGCTGGCTTCACCCCCCATGTTAATTGGTCACAGTTGGCTGGTTTAACCCCCCCAGACATCTTGATTGCAATTTGCAATTCACACCTCTTTTGTCTGAAAGTAAACCCTCTGTCAGGCTCTGTGATTCCTTAATTGCCATTAGGGCTTCTTCAGTTTTAATAGAAGGCTTCTGCTGCTTCATTTAATTGCAATTAGCTAATTAGTAAATCATTACTGTTAAGTGGGTTCAATGAACTGTATTGTGCAGTAATAATTGATTATCATGTGCCATTAATATCACTGCCATAGAGTACTCTATGGAAAGGCCAATACATTATACAAGTGATTGATGTTGCTTCGCTACCTACCCTGTTAATTAGTTGCTTCTCACAATGTTATTTGATTATTTTAAGTCCATCATTGTTCTGTGATTGTGAATGTCCAAGCATCAGGAAGTTACTTACAGAGGATAGAAATTAGAAAAAGTCAGGCATGTAACAGCAATCATGGGAAACTGGGTTAAATTGTTGTGCTGGGTACTCTTCTTCTGACCACTGAATTAGCACAGTGAGTCGTACTCAATACTACTCACCGTTGATATTTAAAATGACCTGAGATCAATTCAGCACAGCCTTCAGTGAAGGAGTCTGTCATGTAGAGATATGACTCTTTACAGTGGTAGATCAAATAAGATAGATCTTTGAAAAGCTTGGAAGATGCTGGGCAATATGTCTCTGGGGAATGGGGAGTTAATAGTTACAACTTAAACATGTTAAATTGCAGTTTCACTTTTGGACAGCAATCCTGCTAACTGGCTAAGAGTCTTTAAAACCCTGATAATGCAGATTTGGTCTATGTTAAATTGTCTGGGTCCTGAGATCTTATGCTTGCAGAAATAGTAATGGTTCTAAATTCTCTTCCAGTACGGTCCTTTGGGACAGAAGACCGGCCGACTGACCGACCTGTAGCCCCCAGGGATGAGATTTTCGATTACATCATTTTCCGAGGGAGCGACATCAAGGACATCCACGTCTGCGAGCCGCCTAAACCCCCTCAATTGCCGCAATCGCCGCTGCCCCAGGATCCTGCAATTATCAAGGTAAAATTCTTTGCTGTGTCAGATTGTGTGACATTGTTTGACAGTTGTGTTGTGACATTGCTGAACATAGGAATACACTCTTTGGTTATAATTTTTGTAGAAAATTTGTGTTATGTGTCCTGCTCCAACAAAATAGGTCCAAAGTCTGCTCCCTGTCATATTTAGGCCACACATAATTGATCTTTAGCTTCTCGGATTCCTCTCAAGGCCCTTTTTCTAGGGTCGGTCGGTAGGACAAAAAAAAAAAGGTGAAAAAAAAAAAATTTATAATGTCAAAAAAAAAAAATTTTTTTTTTTCAATTTTTTTTTTTAGGCTAAGAATCAATTATGTGTGGCCTTAGGTGTAACATTGTGTAAAAATGACTTCATTTGGCTTGAATTATTTTTGAAATGGTGGCTCAAATGGTTTGATATCTCGTTCTATCCAGAGATATGGCTGCCATTGGCACCACAAACATTCACAATTCAAAATAATCAGTCCTGAGATGATCAAGAATGACACTGTTTATGACAGTATTATGACACCCCATTCAATTCAATTAAAATCAATTTCCAGTAAGAATGGTGATCTCTTTACACATTTTGCTAACTTCTGGGAATTAGGAAATATAGGTCGCCTTCTTTGAGCTCCTTTTGATGGAGCTGGTTACATCGCTAGGAATGAGTCGATAATGACGGATCCCAGCTTGAAACATTGGACTCATGGACGATTTACATTAAACTCTGTTTCCGCATTCTCTTGCAGTCTTCACAGCCAACATCAGGTGGCAACGTGCCCCCTCAGCAGCCCAATGCTGGCTTCAGTGGCTCAGGCTATCAACCATTCGCAAGCTTTCCTAACTACCAGTTCGGAGGACAGGGGGCCCCAGGCCAACAACCCCAGCCCCCTCCCCAACAGCCGACCCCTCCACAGGCCTTCTCTGCTGCTCCTGCCCCTCCTGGCTCTCACAGCACTGGTAAGTAGTACTAAGTAGTACCTGAAATTATTATATTTCTGCTTTTCTTTTGGTGAAATATCTATAGTTTGTTCAGGAGTTTCAGTGGTGTTCAATACAAAATCAGCTTGAGTGGTTGGGTTAGTGGTGTCTTTGGATGTTGAAAAGACTAAATTTATGTTCCTCAATTGACACACTTTAAGGCTTAGTAAATGTTTAAATGGTTAGGTTTCTTTGTACTAAAGTTTGTAGGTTACTCAGGACACTTCAATTTCAAATTTATTAGGACTTCTGAAATTGAAGCTAGGCAGTGTTTGCTCAAAATTCCTTCGAATACCATGAATTGTCAATACATGTACCATTGTACGTTGAGCACTGAGAAACACAAGGGATTTCTTGTAGGCGCAGTTACAACTAGAAAATCACCAACTTCTGATGCGGGTGTCCAAGTCAGCCCCATTCCAGGTTTGAGAAGATAACAATGCACTTGTTTCTGGAACTGGGTTCTTTCTAACAAATTGTTGCACAGTTACCGTTGAATTATACTGACCATTTCTGATTTGCCATGTCCAAAACTTATTTTGAAACGTTTTTGAAAATGAAAGGGCAAAAGGCCATATGTAACAGGTGCCACTAAAACTAGTTTTAAGATTGAATATTTGGTCAAAAGGAAGTTACCGCTTTATGAATTTGTTGATGAATTTAATATCTGCATTCCAGTTTGAAATGAAATCTCGATGTGGAGGTGTTACTTATAAAAAAATGTGTCACTTTTCAGACATAAATTTGCATAATATTATTTGATAATACCGATATTGGGATATATTTACGAGACTCAAAAGAATTAGTATTTCAGCAATTATTTGTTAGAAATTCTGTTGTTATAGCCCACTAAGATGCTGCAGAGGCGTAAAACCCAGTTAGAAACTCTGCCTTTAAAACTAGGCAAAAAAAGGTTTTTATGGCGCTGAAAGTCAGAAATTATTACCTGACTGAAGCAGAAAGACGAATAATAGGTTTGCAGTGTTAGATGATGATTGATGAGTAGTTTTCCATTTTACTGACCAGTATTTGCTTACATGATTTGGGTCAAACCAGCTGGTTTCATCAAATGGCTCCCACCTGACCCCCTCAGATTTTTCTGAAAAAAATTCTCAAAACAAGGCAATATAGTTAGTAGGCTGTGTGCAAAATTTCAAGTCTCTATCTCCTATAGTTTTTGCTACACAAAATAAAAACGAGGGTTATGTTTTGTCAATTTTCGCCCTCGTTTTTGTGACATCAAATGGAATTGAGATTTCAGAAAGGTATATCTTCAAAATTAATAATGCTATTGGCCTGAAATTTTTTGTGTGAAATATTTTGGCCCAGATACTTCCATTTCTGTGATTATTGTTGGTATAGGACTCTATTCCTGGGAACTGTGGCTGCTCAAACATGCTCTTTCATTTAGCAAAATGTTCTGGGTCACCATGTTTGAAAGGCTTTAGCTAGGAAAGTATTAAAGAGAGAAGGTTGATTTTTTCTGAAGAGCTAGCTGTCATTGAGTTTTAACAGTCTGGTAAAAAATCAAGCATGTCAGGTATTTCGTATTTAGAATATAGCAGTGCAAAGTCTGGGAAAAACCTAAAGTTCAGCAACTTCAGCGCCCATTTGCAAATGTCTGACAACCTGAAAAAATTTCAAACCAAAACTGGCTGGAAGAAAATATTGTTCACTAACAGATGCATTAAGATGAATGTGGTGCAAGAGCTCATTATTTAGTTATGAATTTTTTAGTAACCTTCTGAAAACGCTCGTTTTTGTGAGATCAAATGGAATTGAGATTTTAGAAGGCTATATCTTCAGGACCAATATAGCTTTCGGCCTGAAATTGTGTGTGTGCAATATTTGGGCCCAGATACAACATCCTCTTGATTTTTGCTGGTATAGGACTGTTTCCCTGTGAACTGCCACTGTTCAAATATGCTCATTCATTTGGCGACACCTTGGTACACCATTTTTGGAAGGCTATTATCAAGGAGAATAACAACCTGTACCAAGTTTCAAAGGAAACTTTCTGAAAGGACATATTGTTGACTAATTCATGTTCTCAAATGAATTTGGTGCAATAGCTCATTATTTAGTTATTAATTTCTTTGTAACCATATTAAAATGCATTATTTTGTCAATTTACGAACAAGTTAATTTTTGTGATGGAATTCAGATTTCAGAAGGCTATATCTCCAACACTAATTATGCTATTTGACGGAATTTTTTTATGAGCACAGTTATGGCTAATACACTTCATCTCCTAGAATATTGCTGTTATTTGACTGTTTGTCTGGGAACCATTAATGTTCAAAATGCTCATAGCACGCCAATCCAAAAACGGATGTTAAATGATTAGCATATTTGAACCGCAACTGTTCCCAGGTAAACAGCCCTATACCAGAAATAATCAAGCACAGGACATATCTAGACCCATATCTCATTCACAATAAAATTTGGGACCAGTAGCATCACAAGTGCTGGAAATATATACTTTTCAAAGCTGATTTCCATTCTAAGTACAAAATAAAGTGTAAACGCAAAAATGATAAATTTAAAAAGGTTAAAAATTCATAACTAAATAATAAGCTCTTGCACCACATTCATCTTAGAAAATAAGTTAGTCAACAATATGTCCTTTAAGAAAATTTTTAATAAAACTTGGTTCAGCTTACTATTCTCCTTAGTAAAATAGGCTTCCAAATACGGTGCACCAGAAAGTAGTGCTAAATGGATGAGCATATTTGAACAGTCACAGATCATATTAAAACACACCTGAAGGTGCAATAATCAAGGAAAAGTGGTATCTAAGCCAAAAGTTTGTTCACAAGAAATTGCAGGCAAATAGCATCATTAGTGTTGCAGATATAACCTTCTGAAATCTGAATTTCATCACAAAAATTAACTTGTTCGTAAATTGACAAAATAATGCATTTTAATATGGTTACAAAGAAATTAATAACTAAATAATGAGCTATTGCACCAAATTCATTTGAGAACATGAATTAGTCAACAATATGTCCTTTCAGAAAGTTTTGGTTGGAACTTGGTACAGGTTGTTATTCTCCTTGATAATAGCCTTCCAAACATGGTGTACCAAGGTGTCGCCAAATGAATGAGCATATTTGAACAGTGGCAGTTCACAGGGAAACAGTCCTATACCAGCAAAAATCAAGAGGATGTTGTATCTGGGCCCAAATATTGCACACACACAATTTCAGGCCGACAGCTATATTGGTCCTGAAGATATAGCCTTCTAAAATCTCAATTCCATTTGATATTACAAAAACGAGCGTTTTGAGAAGGTTACTAAAAAATTCATAACTAAATAATGAGCTCTTGCACCACATTCATCTTAATGCATCTGTTAGTGAACAATATTTTCTTCCAGCCAGTTTTGGTTTGAAATTTTTTCAGGTTGTCAGACATTTGCAAATGGGCGCTGAAGTTGCTGAACTTTAGGTTTTTCCCAGACTTTGCACTGCTATATTCTAAATACGAAATACCTGACATGCTTGATTTTTTACCAGACTGTTAAAACTCAATGACAGCTAGCTCTTCAGAAAAAATCAACCTTCTCTCTTTAATACTTTCCTAGCTAAAGCCTTTCAAACATGGTGACCCAGAACATTTTGCTAAATGAAAGAGCATGTTTGAGCAGCCACAGTTCCCAGGAATAGAGTCCTATACCAACAATAATCAAAGAAATGGAAGTATCTGGGCCAAAATATTTCACACAAAAAATTTCAGGCCAATAGCTTTATTAATTTTGAAGATATACCTTTCTGAAATCTCAATTCCATTTGATGTCACAAAAACGAGGGCTAAAATTGACAAAACATTACCCTCGTTTTTATTTTGTGTAGCAAAAACTATAGGAGATAGAGACTTGAAATTTTGCACACAGCCTACTAACTATATTGCCTTGTTTTGAGAATTTTTTCAGAAAAATCTGAGGGGGTCAGGTGGGAAAATTTTCAGAAATTTGATGAAACGGCGCGGTTTGACCCATTTGCTTGTTGCGTTGGAATTGTTGATACACCAAATTAATGCCCTAGTGTTGTTGACAAGATGAATTTGAATTGGTATTTTTCCCTTACTAGGCTCGAGAGGCAACACCCCTCCTCCCAACCACAAGTCTCCCTCGCAGGACAGGGCTCCCTTGAGTCGGGAGAACAGCAAAGATGAAGGATACTCCCGACCGCAGCACCACCACCGAGGCGGTGGCGGCTACCACCAAAACCACCACCACAACCAAGGAGGTTACCGCGATGGCGGCTACCGGCAGGACGGTGGCTATCGTCAGGACGGTGGTTACAGACAAGACGGCTACAGGCAAGAACGTGGTGATGGCGGATACATGGACCGCAACCGAAACAACCGTGGAGGCCCGCCTCCAAGAGGTAATGCTTCAGTGCTTTTGAAGTGAGATTGTGTAAAGTTTATTGGGCTCAAGTTAAGAATCCAACAAGTAGTGACCTCCCCAACTGAATAAATGGTTGAAAAGGTGCGAACAACTGTGGATAAGCCAATCCTGTGGTTCATTTAGTCCAGGGAGGTCACTAGTTGGATACTTAACTTGAGCCGTTTATTGCACATACCGGTAATATGGTTTCATTTAGGCCAGGGTAATCCACAGTTGTGCACCATAAATCATAGTACCTCCTTTTTTTCCTGATCATTAAAAAATCATTAAAAAAGTTCTTCAGCTCATTCTAATGGTTCTTGCAGTGTAGACTGTTAGTCGAGTTCAAACCTCAATATTACCTCATCTTTTCCATTTCAGGTGGTTTCCGTGGTGGTCCAAGAGGTGGAGGTGGTGGTCCCATGCGAGGTGCCCCCCATCCCCAGAGGAACCATCGGGGCGGCGGTCCAAGGGGCCCAAGAGAACCCCTCAAGTTTGACGGAGAGTTTGACTTTGAGACGGCAAACGCCCAATTCGACAAGGACAAGATTGAGAAGGAACTCAAAAAACTCACGATAGGAGAGAGTGAGTGTAAGAATCGTTTCAGTTTGGTTTGCTTTACTTTTTTCTGTGTTTGTATTTCATTTGTTTTGTTAGACCCAAGAGTTTCCGTTAAATTTGGATACTTCAGAGTTCTGTTGTTGATGCATTTGTCTAGCTTATCACTTGTAGGTCACTTAATTTTTTCATGTCAAGTTTTATATTTTGATGAAAAAACTATTTGAAATTGTCCCAGAGTTTGCCTCACTGGTGTAAAACACAAACTTGGCCATAGTTTGCCTTCTAAGTCAAGTAACTGCAGATATTCGAAGTGAATAGCTTCATCTCCTTGCTATTGATGCAATGATATCATAAGTTTAGAAAGTCGCACTTGTATATTTAAAGTTACGTTATTTCTCGAACTTCTTTTACATCTATACTGTCCTAGTTAGCCTTCCAAGTGCATAAATACAGGACGTAAAGCCCCAAACATCCATCCATCTTTTGCATCTATAGCTGTGTCCTACCAACATCCTGTGTCGATAAACGAGTGTTGTATTTGATTTTAGCGGAAGCCAACAATGTTGTAAACGGGAACAAAGAAGAAGTAGAGGAGGAGGAAGAAGATGACGAAATCTTCTATGACAAGAGCAAATCTTTCTTCGACAACATCAGTTGCGAGGCCACCGAGCGTGCCAAAGGGTTCGTATAAAATATTGATTCTCTTTGCTGTAGACTGTCTTGGACCCTCGCTGTCTGTAGTAATGGCTTAATGTGGTTATCGCTGCTAGGAGCAGTGATGTTCTTTTTACCCGGCCTTCAGTGACGGGGAAAAGGCCGCGTCTCACTTCCGCCTCTCAATGCCTCCTCAAGTGGTTCTGGCAAAATCCGCCAGGGGCCGCTAAAAGCGAGTAGTTACGGCGATTTCCGCTAGGGTGTTTAAGGGCGTTTTCGCTTGAGTTACTCTACTGGTTCGAGTGCACCTGGTGTCTTCGGGCGTTTTCGATTGTGACATGGGGTACTCCAGTGCACTGTGTGTCTTCCGTTCAGAGCAATAATAAATTGAATGCTAAGGTGCTAAGATAACAAAAGTACATGCATGAATGAACCAAGGAGGCCACCATTTAATATCTACTAAGCAATGATGATAGATACATAGATAGATAGATACATAGATAGATAGATAGGATAAGGGGGTGACCATTTAATATCTACTAAGGAATAGATACATAGATACAAAGATGCATAGATAGATACGTAGATAGATACCCCCGGGGACATGGGGCCCCCGCGGACATGGGGACTTACCCCCTTGGACATGGGGACTTACCCCCGCGGACATGGGGACTTACCCCCTTGGACATGGGGACTTACCCCCTCGGACATGGGGACTTACCCCCTCGGACATGGGGACTTACCCCCGCGGACATGGGGATTACCCCCGCGGACATGGGGATTACCCCCGCGGACATGGGGACCTACCCCCTCGGACATGGGGACTAACCCCCGCGGACATGGGGGCTTACCCCCGCGGACATGGGGACTTACCCCCGCGGACATGGGGACTTACCCCCGCGGACATGGGGACTTACCCCCTCGGACATTGGGACTTATCCCCGCGGACATGGGGACTCACCCCGCGGACATGGGGACTTACCCCCGCGGACATGGGGACTTACCCCCTCGGACATTGGGACTTACCCCCGCGGACATGGGGACTAACCCCCTCGGACATGGGGACTTACCCCCGCGGACATGGGTACTTACCCCCTCGGACATGGGTACTTACCCCCGCGGACATGGGGACTTACCCCCGCGGACATGGGGACTTACCCCCGCGGACATGGGGACTTACCCCCGCGGACATGGGGACTTTCCCCCGCGGACATGGGGACTTACCCCCTCGGACTTTGGGACTTACCCTTGGACATGGGGACTTACCCCCTCGGACATGGGGACTTACCCCTCGGACATGGGGACTTACCCCCGCGGACATGGGGACTTACCCCCGCGGACATGGTGACTTACCCCCGCGGACATGGGGACTTACCCCCATGGACATGGGGCCTTACCCCCGCGCACATGGGGACTTACCCCCGCGCACATGGGGACTTACCCCCGCGGACATGGGGACTTACCCCCGCGGACATGGGGACTTACCCCCGCGGACATAGGGACTGACCCCCGCGGACATGGGGACTTACCCCCGCGGACATGGGGACTTACCCCCGCGGACATGGGGACTTACCCCCGCGGACATGGGGACTTACCCCCTAGGACATGGGGACTTTCCCCCCTCGGACATGGGGACTTACCCCCGCGGACATGGGGACTTACCCCCGCGGACATGGGGACTTACCCCCGCGGACATGGGGACTTACCCCCGCGGACATGGGGACTTACCCCCGCGGACATGGGGACTTACCCCCGCGGACATGGGGACTTACCCCCTCGGACATGGGGACTTACCCCCTCGGACATGGGGACTTACCCCCTCGGACATGGGGACTTACCCCCTCGGACATGGGGACTTACCCCTCGGACATGGGGACTTACCCCCGCGGACATGGGGACTTACCCCCGCGGACATGGGGACTTACCCCCGCGGACATGGGGACTTACCCCCATGGACATGGGGCCTTACCCCCGCGCACATGGGGACTTACCCCCGCGCACATGGGGACTTACCCCCGCGGACATGGGGACTTACCCCCGCGGACATGGGGACTTACCCCCGCGGACATGGGGACTTACCCCCGCGGACATGGGGACTTACCCCCGCGGACATTGGGATACCCCCTCGGACATGGGGACTTTCCCGCGGACATGGGGACTTACCCCCTCGGACATGGGGACTTACCCCCTCGGACATGGGGACTTTCCCCCTCGGACATGGGGACTTACCCCCTCGGACTTTGGGACTTACCCTTGCGGACATGGGGACTTACCCCCTCGGACATGGGGACTTACCCTCGCGGACATGGGGACTTACCCCCGCGGACATGGGGACTTACCCCCGCGGACATAGGGACTTACCCCCTCGGACATGGGTACTTACCCCCGCGGACATGGGGACTTACCCCCGCGGACATGGGGACTTACCCCCGCGGACATGGGGACTTACCCCCTCGGACATGGGGACTTCCCCCCTCGGACATGGGGACTTACCCCCTCGGACATGGGGACTTACCCCCGCGGACATGGGGACTTACCCCCGCGGACATGGGGACTTACCCCCGCGGACATGGGGACTTACCCCCTCGGACATGGGGACTTACCCCCTCGGACATGGGGACTTACCCCCTCGGACATGGGGACTTACCCCTCGGACATGGGGACTTACCCCCGCGGACATGGGGACTTACCCCCGCGGACATGGGGACTTACCCCCGCGGACATGGGGACTTACCCTCGCGGACATGGGGACTTACCCCCTCGGACATGGGGACTTACCCCCTCGGACATGGGGACTTACCCCCTCGGACATGGGGACTTTCCCGCGGACATGGGGACTTACCCCCTCGGACATGGGGACTTACCCCCTCGGACATGGGGACTTACCCCCGCGGACATGGGGACTTACCCCCACGGACATGGGGACTATGTATAGCAATGCTAGCAGCGATATGTGTGTGCATCTCATGCACTCCATTCTAGTTACTGTTTAGATTTAGCTATTTTACTGTTCTTGAGGTACTGCAGGTTGAATACCTGGCGAAAACGGCCAAGATGTCTCCAGCAATCCGCAAGAAAAAGTTTTGTAATCATTTAAGGAATTGCTATGTTTTATTCTTCTCAATGATATGCAGGCCTTTTTCAGAGTCTGAGGTTAACACATCTTTGTTATTGAGTAGAGGCAGTGATTCAGCACTGAGGCTTTTCAGCAATTCTGATCTTGATTGATAAATACACTTCAGCAAAGCCTTCAGTCATTAAGTTAGACACGCCCATAAAGCTGACCAATGAACAGGCCTTCAAGCATGTTACGCACATTACCGTTAGGGTTAGAGGTGTGATTCTTATATGGGTGGATAGATCTCTCTGAGACCTTCAAAATGATAGGTCATACGTCTCTGAGAACCCAATAATTGCTTCGAAAATTGCCGGAAAACTTTTGAAGTGGAGATGAATCCTGGGCGCTGATTGGCTATGACGCTATGACGCTAAATATTATGATAATGGACGATGATGGAGTGATTCGTCTAGGGTAGATTATCTGGGTGGATAAATAGTCCTGGATGAATAGTTCTGATATCTGGTGCAGTGGTGCAAGGTCAAGGAGGTCTTAACTATAAACTGGCAGCATGGAACTAACTTTGAATCTTTATACTTCTGAGATCAGCCATACAGATGAGTGTGACGAAGGTACTAGTGATAAGTCTAAGTAACAGGAGCTTCATTCTGTGAATGTTTTTCTCTTCCATAGAAAAGACACGCGACCAAATTGGAGAGAAGAACGCAAGATGAATGCCGAGACATTTGGCATCAGCAGCACGTACAGACGAGGAGGAGGCTACAGGGGAAGGGGAGGAAGAGGGTTCAACAATCGAGGATTCCGTGGCGGACGGGGCAGGGGGGGCAACCGAGGATGGTCTTATGGTAAGTTGACATCTTCCACTCAATGTATGTGCAGACACTGTTTAGTGCGAAGACAGGCCAAGGCCTAAATATAGTCTTGTCTTTATTTGTCACTAGTAAATTCAAAGGTATCATGCTTTTTCTGGGTCTTCTAACTTCATTGAGACAGAAAATAGGTCACTTTTGAAATCAGCCAATCGGAGAAGTTCTTGGAAAAGTTATATTAGAACCTCTGATTGGTCTATTTGAAAGTGGCTTATTTTCTGTCTGGATGAAATTAGCTGGACCGATGAGATCATGGTACCTTTGAATTTTGTTGTGACAATTAAGACTAAAATTGAGGCTTTTGTCTGTGCTGTAAATTTTCTGCCTGTCCATTGACGTTTCAATCGCATAATGCAGGTAAAATCTGCATGCAGATAAAACCTCTGTGCAGTTGAAGACGTGTTGCTGAAACCAGTAAGAGGTAGGAACCGTGTTTCTACGTCTTCTGGACGCATATACACTATACAGGCTTTTTGTTCATTCTTTCTCAGCTGTGCTACAAATATTCTCAAACTGGCCTAGATACCTATACTAGAGACATTTCGTGGTATGAGGGTTTGGGGATGCGAAGTTAAGTCTTTCGCTGACGGATGCTGAGCAAGGTATAGTAAGGTTGTTAGCTCAGGGGTTAGACATCACCTAGAAGTAAAATTCCCAGCATGAAGATGTTGCTGGGTTTCGCATGTCCACCAGGTGGCATGGTTTAGCTCTTAATGCCTCCTTCTGTATCTGTATGGGTGACCTCGCAAAGGAATTTCTCCATCACAGCAAGGGGTGCGTGTGTGTGGTGACATCCTGCATAGTGCGTCTATAAAATCCTCTTAAAATCCATGTTAAAAACCATTAAAAACTTGTAAAATCAGGCAGGAGTCTCTGTACAGCTAAAAACCACATCTTCTTGACATCAGTTACATCATCAGCTTCTGTTTGAATGCGTCGATGGAATTGCATTCAATCGCAGCTGCTGGTAGCTGGTTCCAATCACATATTGTTCGAGGCAGAAAGCTGAATTTGTACAGGTTGGTGCTGGTACTGAGCTGGCGGAATCGCAGTTCATGGTAGCCTCTTGTTCTTGGATTTGCCCTTGTGACGTAGTCTGGGAGTGTGATTCCAATGAGTTTGTGTACTATTTTAAACATCATGACCAGTCTAAGTTGTTGTCTTCTTATCTGCAGTGTCTTCCATTTCAGATCTTCTAGTAGTGCAGTCACCGTTCCTTCTTCTCTTTCGTAATTGCTCTTGATAAACCGGGCCGATCTTCTTTGCACCATTTCTATCTGTTTGATGTGTTTCTGTAGATGGGGGTCCCACACACAGCAGGCATACTCGACATGTGGCCTGACCAAGGCTGTGTAGGCTTGTTCTTTCACCTTCTCTGGACATTTGCTGACGTTTCTTCTCACGAATCCGAGGGACCTATTTGCTTTTGCTGTGATCTTGTTGATATGTTCTGTCCAACTCAGGTCTGTTGAGATCTCTACTCCCAGGTAGGTGCTGTGCTTAGATGCCTCGAGTGTATGTCCCATCAGGTGATAGTCTTCTATGATTGGTCTTCGACACTTGTGGACCCTCTGTACAATACACTTCTTTGGATTAAACTGCATCTGCCATGTTTTGGACCAGTCTTCTAGGGTAGAAAGATCTTTCTGCAGCTGTTTTGCGTCTTCTCGGGAATTTATCTCTCTGTATAGCAGCGTGTCATCTGCAAATAGTCGCAGTCTTGATGTTATCTTCTGGCCGATGTCATTTACAAATAGCAGGAACATTAGCGGTCCGAGTACTGTTCCCTGTGGGACGCCCGATTTGACATGAACTTCGGAAGAATTTTCCCCGTCCTTGTGGAATGTAGCATCACCAAAACTAGGCTGCACTTGTATGCTTGTGTCTGCGTGTATTACTGGATGTAGTATCACTGTCAAGCCTTTGATGTTCAACAAAAGTGTTGTATCTTTTTTCACAGAGATAAATGCTGAGGTCTATTAGCAAAGCTGTATAAGTAGAAACTAGTTGTATTCATAACATTTCTAAAATTTCATGTATTTTGCTCTCTTCAGGTGCCAACAGGAACAACCAAGGAGGCTCTCGAGGCAGACGCAACCAGGGATGGGTTGACTATGAGTACAATTACGAAGCTGCAGGACTCGACAAGAAACAGGCACCCAGTAAACCTTCCACGGCCCCATCATATGCAGTGAGTGTTGAAGATTTGACTATTGATGTTTTCATATGCTTGCTATCGTATCTGTATTTTGAGTGTATTCCTTCTGGACACCGAAAGGTGGGCAAATACAGCCCTGGAATGTACTGATATACAGATAATGGGGTTGATCAGAGTGTACCAGGAATGTGCTGCACCTGCCTATATTATGAGTCTTTTATCCCATGTGATGCCTGGAAACATGTTTTCATTGCCCAGGCCAAAATTAACATAGGGAAAGATAGGAAAAGCTCCAGACTTCCACTCATTAGAGATTGTTATCCGCTCTCCCCCTCGTCCCAGGCAGTTTCTGGATACGCTCCTGAACCTCTGCCTTTATCAGCATTGGACTTAAAAGTATTTCAAGGGGGAGGGTTGGTCTAGTGGTAGCATGCTAGACTGCCATTTGCTTGGTCCAGGGTTCGAATCCAGGGTCACCCAGGCATATGTTGGGACAGCTGTTTAAATTATCCTTCACCTCATTGCTGTGTCGTCCTCCTGTCCTAATTAGCCTACCAAGTGCATAAATACAGAACGTAAAGCCCCAGCAATCCATCATATAGTAATTCAAATTTTCTTAAATTTCAGGCAACTGTGCGATCATAGTTGGTTGTGGACCTCTTTACTCTTGGCCTGAATGACAACAGTGTGGACTGATAGATCTTGGACTTGCGTTTTTTGTGACCGTTAGGATGCCACACCGCCATTACGTTTGAATCGTCAAAAAGGATTTTTCACAATCAAGAGTAATGAACTGTTTGTTAAGAAGAAGAAACGGAGAAGAAGAATTTACGTCCGCCCTCCTGGATATTATTGCTCTTTTCACGGACCATAAATGTACCTGGTGCAGAAATTACCGTTTTGAATATTTGATAATCATTTGTGACAGTTGGTCCAGGAAAGGCGGATGGATTTACGAGAGTCGATGCTGCTGGGTTACTCTTGAAGGAAGATTATTTCTACTAATCTGCTGCACCTTAATTATGAAACAAAGAAGAAAAGACAGTTTTCCGAGGCTCGGAAGGGAGAATGAGCCTCTGCAATTCCACGTATTTATTAATGGATGTCCTAGAATAGACAGTGTTCTTATGGACAGGAGCACTGGTCAGTATTGGAAGTCATTGTCTTTGGCAGCAGTTGAATGATTAATTTAAGTGTATTGGTCCATGGTGCGTGTACATCCATATTGTCATACTTAATCTTTTTTCCTCTCCTTTGTTTTAAACTGAAGGATTTCTAATATCAGATAGATGTGCTATATTTTTCATAGTCTATAAGATAATATAACAGGTTATCATATAAGTTGGCATCAAGTGTATTTATTATACGACAACCAAATATGAATCACATGTACGCTGTGTATGATGAGCTAGTTATTCATCATTTTTCTCGACCCATCTTTTTGTCTTCAGTAATCTGTGTATCCTCGGCTTGCCGAGACTGAGCAGTATATTTCCACGACAGCACCTCCTTTCGAAGAATTGGCAAATAGTTGATGACGAGTTGTTTTGGAAGTGCCCGGCATTGTTGTTAGCGATCAATAGCTTTTTTTAAACACGGCAAACGGGTTCTGTCACCTGAATCAGCAATTTTAGTAAGTGTGGCAGAATTCTATGTCCTACCAACTGGCCAATATCATAATAATATCATAATAATATTGTTATTTCTTGTATATTCATATCTGTGCACTTTAAGTTGCCAAAAATGTTTCATTCAAATGGGTACATTCGGATGTTTAGGAGGTCATTAAATCAGTTCAAGTTCACCACTTTTACGTGCTATGAGAACAATTATTGGTCATGTTTTGTACTTACCTGTAAAATGGAATCTAAGCAGTTAATCGCAGAGATTTCCAAAGAACTAATGTCTAATTTTAAATTAAAATTAAATTATTCCAAAATACATGGGGATTATCATTATTCACTTGACTAAATTAGCACAGGTAAGAGTTTTATATCTTCGGAAGATTTCATTGTTAAGAGATATATATATGTGAGTTACGGAGCAGTGTTTGATATTTAAAAAAGACTATATGGCTTCATTGGGTTGCTTGTTACACAAATGGAAATGTCAAGAATCACGAGCTAAGTGCTTTATGAAATTAATGAAACAATCCACAGCTTTGGAGGCCTTGAGATAGACTAGTTTGTGCCAGTATTAGACGCTATTGGGAAAAGTAGATGACTATATTATGAGACATTGTTTATATGATGCCATGAAACTCATACTCGGCATTTTCGCACACTGCACTAAATGGTTAATCTAACGATATAGTTGTACAACATCCGATTGATCGTTTGGATGAATGTTACAGGAGAATCCTGAATATGTTCCAAGGTTTTGCTGCAATGCAATTGCTAGCCTATTACATATTACATTGTACCAGTCCATGTGACAGCTTTATTTGATTATTATGATTTCTCAATTTACTAAACCGTTTTGCAATTGTATTTATATGACGAAAAAATCTACTGCACTCTTTTTTGAGTTATTTATGTTACGATGGCCTCAATGAAGTATTTGCGAATTGTTTTCTCTCTAGACTTCGAGTCCTAGTCAGGGTGCCCCAAAGTTCTACATGGTAATGGCATTTCATTAACTTTTGAGATACATGGAAGCTAATGTTCATCACTGTTTTGCATATATATGAGATATGAGAGCGTTGGATAATAAAAACCTGTGTACAAGCATACTTTTGTCTTCATGGATATCCATGATTTTGTTTATTTGTGACTTTTGAAACTGTTTTATGATGAAAACCATGCTGTGTATAACTGTATATAACTTTCACGGCTAGTCATTCTGCATTTCTACCATTTGTCATTCTTATGAAGTCCATGAGGGGGCTTTCCAATTGAATTCCTTTCTTCCAAGTCCAGTTTCATTGACCGTTCAGTGTTCAATTTTGACTGAAAATACCTGAAATGTATCAACGACCCATTGCAATGCTAATATTAAAATTTATTACAGGTATACATGCTACTGACTGCAACTCTGATTCTATAACCTTGAAGATTTTGTGAAATTTTAATATTCAGTAAAATGCTCCACCTGTTTGTTGTCATCTAAGTCGGCAGAATGGTCTGTAAAATGTGCTCCATCTGTAAAATATGAATCTAATAGTCAATATCCATCAATTGTCCTAAGTTCCTATGAATTATAATGCTAGTAAAATACTCCAAGCTGGTGTGAATTGTCTTGGTAAAATGCTCCTCCATCTATAGCATGTGAATATCATCCAAGTTGCTATGAATTCTTATTAAAATGCTCCTCCATCTAAAGCATGTGAATCTCATCAAAGTTGCTGTGAATTGTTCTTGTAAAATATTTGATCTAAACTGCTCACACTTAAAAACGCACACCTCTTAAAAGAGACGTAATTTGTGAACTACTGAAGAAGGTTATTTGTGACCTTCCGAAGAAGGTTATTGGTGACTTTCCAAACCTGCTTATTAACCCCTTTCGTCAAAGATTTTGTAAGTTTGAAGAAAATCCATCGGTTTTTCAGAGCCTGAAACAATTTGTGAGATTGTTTCAAATTTTGGATTCCCTAAGTTGAATGAAGCTGTATTGTGAGGAGTGCGCACCACATCCACATTTTAAAGAATTCAAATTGTCTACAAAGAAGTCTGACAAGAGTGCTTTGCAAAAAATTGTCACATCGGGGTAAATTACCCAGGCTTATGACACATTTTTTTAAAAGGCTGTGACGAACAAAATGTGAGACCAACTTGGGCTGAAGTGCAATCAATATCCAACAAAATGCAATAAAAATGTTTAGAGTGGACGGAACAACTTTCATTGCTTGTGAATTCCAAAAATGGGACTCTGATGGGCTTAATGCTAAAATGTTCTCTGCCTCGGTTTGCATTGGTTGTGATTTTGGTTTTTGAAGCAGTTTCACAAAATGTAGCCTGATGCAGCCGATTCAAAATGATTTTCAGTGAAACTTTACAACACTAGGAAGGGATATTCAGCCAGATCGGTACGAAATGTCATGGCCAATACCTTAATAGGTTTTTAAGTGGTCTTAAAAGATTTCCTTTTTAAGTGTGAATACAGTCTGCTCTGGAGGCATCAGAATGCAGTGAGGCTGCAGACTGACAAAATGAAATTCAAGTCTAATTGGGTATCGAATTGGGATCTAGGGCAGTAGGACTGTCGCCCCTAAGGTCGGCGCTGCTGCCTGTCAGGTCCGAACTCAGCAGAACTGAGCTAGCTTTGCTCAAAAATGCATGTAAGCGAAGACGTGAAATAGACCACCCCAAGTGAAATGTAGCCTGCTCACTCATGCTCGCAACTAAAGCAGGCTGCTGCCACCTGAATCTCCCCCCCCCCCTAGTTGCTATGAAATTATTTATTTCACGTCAGCGCGCGATGTCCTCAAATATTCATTCCGAAAACAAGCATCACCTTAAGAACCCCACCTCCATAAATTATTTATTTCAAGACTGCCCAGAAAGGATTCATTTATTTCACCAAAACTGAGCAAGAAATTATTTATTTAAAAAAACTCCAAGCCCCTTGTAGCAGATTGCATTTTGTCAAAGATGCTGTGAAATGTTTTTATTAAAAGGATGTGAATCTCCTCACAATAGCCATGAATTGATAAGATGTCCTGAATTATTTTGTAATGCTTTTTCTGAACATCTGAATATCATCCAAGTTGCAGCTGCAGCTGCTGTCGGCTGTCCCAGTAAAATGCTCATCCAAGTTAATATGAATTATTTTTAAATGCTCTGTCTGTAGTATGCATCTCATTTGAGTTTTTGTGAATTGTCTTGGTAAAATGCTCCTCCATCTATAGCATGTGAATCTCATTGAATTAGCTCTCAGCTGTCTTAGTAAAATGAAGGGGGGGGGGAGGAGTGTTGGGCTGCCAATCGCTGGGTCCAGGGTCAGAATCCCACTCTTGCCGGGTGACCTGGGGCCCATAATGGACAGCTGTTTCAATCATCCTCGCCTCATTGCTGTGTCGTCTTGTTCTGATTAGCCTTCCAAGTGCATATTAAATACAGGACGTAAAGCCTGTATCATCTATCCATCTTGGTAAAATGCTCGTATCTACAGCATGTTAATCTAGTCCCAAGTTCTTATGAAATCTTTTGAAATACACCTTCCATGAATGATCCTTTTAAAGTGCCCTGTCTATAGCACATGAATTTCATTTGAGTTTCTGAACTGTCTTGGTAAAATGCTCCCATCTACATAGCATGTGAATCTCATCCAAGTCGCTATGGATTGTCTTTATGTAAAATGCTCCTGGAATCCTCCCTATTAGCCTTGTAGCACAATTTAACAAAACTTTTATCAAATTTACAGCTGCATCCTCATTGCCAAAGCAGAAGCCTTTCATGTCTCTCTGTCAATGTTTTTTTAGCTGGTGCAGGTGTTACAGACAAGTGGGAGTCTTATGATTGTGCAATTGAATTAGCCAATGCAATTGAGCTCCTGAAGAGTCTTTTCAAAATCTTTGTTTTGTTGCTGCTGCACGCTATGGTTGACTGCAGCCCTGTCTTTGAAATGTTTCGCTTCATTTGTGAAATCGTAGACTACAGACTCTTCATGGTGCTGACATTAGCATGCTAGGTGCATAAATACAGGATGTAAAGCCCCTATCGTCCATCCATCATGATACTGACAGGATTTGTTGCTGATGTCTGCTGATTGTTCAGTGACGTTGCTATAATAGTCTGCTGTTTTTCCACCAGCTATTTCAGAAACACCAGGGGCCAGAAGGGCCCAAGTCCCGCTTGGGGTTTTTTCAGGTCCGTCTGTTTGCTTTTGGTATTTCCTGTGGTTCTTTACCACCTCCTTTTAATCTGGGTGGCATCCCTGATCTCTAGACTCTCTGGTAGGTTTGAGATTCCATCCCAAAGAAGTTCCTTATCTTGCTTGTCATTGTTCCTTTCAACGGACCGAACAGATGATGTTCAAACGTATTGATTTCAGCGATTAGCAAAAGATTTTCTGCAACAAGAAAATTGGCTGCTGCTTTCTTGATGCTGCTGCTGGCAGGATCTGATACTGCTTGTTGCTCAGACTCAGCCGTTGTTGCTGTGAAAACCGTGAAAATGTGGTTGTTTTGCCGAGTATATTCAATGTGGAATAGTAGTCTGAGCAATCCTTGGTTTGATGCACTACAAGTTGCAATAGGTTTGATCTATACATTTTCTGAATGCTTGGACACTTGGCTTTAACATACTAAAAGTTTACTCAGACAGTCCCGTGCGAACACTTGTTTTCTGAGGGGTTAAGGACGTCTTTGATGTGAAAGTGCAGGCTCTTCATTGTACTGACATTAGCATACCAAGTGCATAAATACAAGACGTGGAGCCCCAATGATCCATCAATCATGTTACTGACAGATGGTGTTGCTGATGTCTGCTAACTGTTCATTGATGTTGCTATAGTAGTCTGCTGTTTTTTCCACCAGCTATTTCAGAAACGCAGAAAAATTGGTTTTTTTTAAAAATGTCTTGAGTTTGCTTTAAATTGTATTGCCTTTGATTCTTTGCCATCTTTTTGATGTGGATGGCATCCCAGGCCTCTGGATCACAGGCATCACAGTTTCTTGAGACTCATCATCATGAAGCTGACCTTGTTAAGGGACCGTTTAGAATTTATGACATGGGGGGGGGCGGGGGCTGGGAGTTTTGCCCGAGGGGGTACTAACTTTTAACACGTATCTCAAGTGGGGGGGGGGTAGGGTGGTCCACATTCCAATGGGAAAAATCAAATCTCCTAAAACCCCCAATTTGAAAGTGGAAATTGATGACCACATAAGTAAAACAAACACATGCAAAATTACAACCAAATCGGTTAATATTTAGAGGTGGCACAAAGCCCTAGAAGTTTATAATGCAATTCCTCATTCGCGCAACTGAAAAATTGGTCCATTTCCCGGATCTTTCTCAGAAGTGAATATTTTTACCTGATTATTTAATACATGGTAAAATAGGCATGGCAAAGTAATATCTGGGGGTAATCTTTTATTTATTGTTCGTAGTAAGTGAAATATTTGCCTGTTTTTATGAAAAAAGGCTTGATAATTAACCTATGTAAATCTCTGCTGACCTGCTATGAAGCTTTATAAGTCAGACAGAATATCAGGACAGCATTGGGCATCCTGTACATACTAACAAAAAGGATACTTGATCAAAATAATACGCTGTTATAGCAAGATTTGCAAATACCAATGATTTTGAGGTCTGCCGATGGGCAATCCCATGTTAAACTTCAACGGCTTTGTGCCACCTCTAAATATCAATTGATTTTGCTGAAATTTCTACACAATACCTTCTATCCATATGACATCACAAATCAATATTCAAGTCCGAGAAATTCAGAAGAAAGTTTTTTTGGACCACCCTGGGGGGGGGGTATCAATTTTTGACAACTTGTCCAAGGGGGGGGGTAAGAAATTTTAACAAAACAAAAATGTCATAAAACACGCCTGCACTCAGTTTATTCGTGCTTTTTTTGCAGAAAAGTCAGCAAATTTGTACGCATGACTGTCCAAGGCCACATGTATAACAGTATATACATGTGTGTAAAATGTATTGCTTTATGTAGAGGGGCAGGGGGTTCTAAAAATACGCATGAAACCTAGGGGTGGGCTACTAAAAATCCGCATGCAACTCAAGGGGGGGTGTCAATTTTTTTTAAAACATGCTAAACCTATCCAGTATTCAATGCATAAGAAGTTGGCAACTGCCTCAAATATCCTGGTTTGAGAATCCCTGCTCTAATGTTGCCTCAAGCAGGAGCAGGAATTCTCAAACCAGGAGTTGCCAACCTTGTATGTAAATTGAGTGTAGGTGACATGAGTCCGTTCCGTGGGATATTTGATTGTAGAGTTGCAATAAGTGCCATAAATTCTAGAATTTTCTATTAAAAAAATGAAAAACTTGCGATTTCAAATGCAGATTCTTAAGACTTCTAGATGCACATCTTGGGTTGAAATTAATGTTTTTGGGTCAGAAAATTGAACTATGTCATTTTCCATGACATTTCAGCCATATCTAAGACGCCATCTAAGATATAATTCAAAATGGCCGCCAAAAAGTAAATTCTACGAACCGTTGCTCTTAGTTGAGATAGAGCTGCACTTTTTCAGTCAGATATGGCTGTTTTTGGTCTGATAAATCATCCAGGATACAAATTTTCATGTCACCTTCAGCAAATCTAGGATTGCATCCATGGTCAGATTCAAAATGGCTGCCGAAAACTGAAATCTGCCAATATGTTTTCCTAATTGGCATGGAGCTGCAACTTTTGGGGTCTAACAATGGGTTCTTGAGGAAGTTGAGGTCTTAGAACTCAAATATGTAATAGATTTCTATTTAACTTAATGCAATCCAATATAATGTGAATTTTCATTTTATTCCAGTCAATCAAAAATTGTGAAATTCAAAATGGCTGCCAAAAGTAAATATTTCATGTCTTAGCTCCTAATGTGGCTGGAGCAACACTTTTAGGGTAGAAATATGCGTTTTCTGAGTCATCTAAGGAACAATATATGAAATAAATGTCCATCTTGTTTCAACCTTATCAAGGATGTAGGCCTAATTAAAAATGGTTACCAAAAATTCATTAGTTGGTATCTTTGCCCCTAATCTGAGGAAACGTATTTTCATGTAGGCATAGATATCATCTTTTGATGAAAGTCAAATGCTTTTGTCACAATTTTTTTTTAAAGATTCTACTGAGGATAAAGCATAAGGAACAATTTGCTGTGGAAAGTGAGATTGTTTAAGGGTTCGCATGGTAGGATATCCTTGCAGCAGAGACGCATGATACGTGGCAATTAAAAATACATTTTTTATGAAGTTTGCCATTTTCTGACGACACCAAATGTCAATCAACGTGATATTTTATGATCCTGAAAAACATTTTCACACTTTGGAGACTTCTCAGTGCCACACATAAATTTTATCTTTGAATTTAAAGAGTTCACAACACCATTAAGAAAATTTCAGTGCACAGTCATTTTTGCCAAAAACTATTCAAGTTGGCATTCAAATTAAAGTTTTCCTTTGCAGAAATCCAGCCACGCTTGTAGTTCTACGCACCCTAGGGATTATTGTTTATACATATATATATGTTGTCTCTCTCCTTCAAATCTATGTTCACCATCGGTGTGTATATACCCTGGCTGGCAATTTAAGGACAAAATTTTCAATGCATATTACTGCGTTACTGTAGTCCCTGCCTGTCCAAATAAGCTTGGTGCAATAATACGGGATGTAAAGCCCTGTCACCGAAAGCTTTTGGTGACAGGGCTTTATATCCTGTGTTATTGCACCCTCATCTCTTAAAACATCACATCACTTTTGCTGTGTTATTCCCTTGTGCCATATTAAAAGCTCTCTAAATTGTTTGCAAACAATTCCAAATTCTAAGATTGGCCCTGCGGCTCTGAAGTTTTTTGAGATGTGCCTTGCTTTGGTCATTCATGGTTACACATAAAACTGTGAATTTTCATATCCCAGAATTTTACTTTTTCATCAGTAGGATTATAAATTTGGGAAAATTTGACAATTTAGACAATTTATTTCAATGGTTTCGCTGGACAACATGAAATTTTAAGTTTTCTGAAATCCTGCCAACGTCAAAGTTGTCATAAATATAGCTTCCTTGTACTCAAATTGAAGCTAATTTTCTCCTGAGACCAACACTCTAAAAAAAAACAGCCTCCAAAAAACCAAATTTGGTTTTTGAGCTTGTCCCGCATACTAAACCAACTAGGGTTTGTGGAAATACCAAATTGTTTGGTTTTAACAAAAACCAAATAAAACTGGTTTCTTCATAAACCAAACAGACAGGGGGCTGTTTGGATATCTGAGAAATCAGTAGTGGTATTATGTTATCTCATATATAATTGGTCCATGGCTGGCCTATCAACTTGGATTCATGGATGGATGATTGAGGCTTTACGTCAAGGATTTATGCACTTGGTAGGCTGATTAGGACAGGAGGGCACAGAAATCCAGTGCTGCATGATTGAAACAGCCGTCCAACATAGGCTGTATTTAGTGCGGCAATACAGGATGTAAAATTGTTTATTTCACTTGCCAGGGACCCAAACTCCCACCCCAGCCACTACTGATTACATAAAATAAGGCTTTATTTCATAATTATTTGCAGTTGCAGCTTTTTCATTGGGGGGGGGGATGTAATTTTTTATCTGGGGGAGGGGGAGAAGGGATATCTATGGGGGGGGGGAAGGTGCTTTGTTTTTGTTCAGATCTGCAAAAAGAAAAGACAAATTGTAACAGTGAAAACAGAACAGTTATAGAGTGCAATAAAGAAACACAGGGAGGAGAGAGTGAAGCTACACACCCAGCAAGCACTGGAGATAGCTCTAAAATCAGTAGACTTTTCTTCCTTGTTTTACCAAGCAGTCTACAGTCCATTTATGGACTACCAAGATAATAAAATGTACTTACCTCACAGAGAAATGCCACTGCAAAGCTATATTGCTAATGGGACATTCCTAGAACAGTTGCCTATGATTGACTGAAGTTTGGTCTTAAATCATTCTCATGTTGGAGTTTTTGGGTGTAGTGATACTTCTACGAAATGTTAAGCTTACCTACTCTTCCACATGTTAAAATATATTCATTAATGATTTCTTGCAGATGGTTTATCTACAATTTTGTAACACAATCATCTAATTAACATGCCCGTGCATCAAGCATGGTCTTTTATAACTACAAAGTTACAAAGTAAATTTTAAAAAGTATAGTTATAGGTGGCGCCACTCGGCTCACCATTGCTCAGTCATGATTCTTTGACAAACATGAGACTCAATCTACTTATTAAGTCAACTGTGATATGTAAGCTGGGATAAAAACACATATTGAGATAATGCACTGTTTTTTTGTTTGTTACAGCTTAGTTATACTTTCAGTGTAGATAGATTCAATGATTCCTTGCTGTGTTTGTGTTAATCACTTGTTCCTTGTTAAGAACTTCCCGTAGGGAAGTTCTTATTGATATTGTACGTATTCTTATTATTATTATTCTTTATTATTATTCTTATTCTTCCAACTTTTTGAGTTTTTTAAATGTTGAAGAACTTCTCTCCTAGAAGACATATCTCAATTAGCACCTGCACAGCATTATGACACTATAAAATTCCTTCTGTGATGGAAATTACGCATCGGAATTCCGTTTGACATAGGAATTACAGGCAATCTTGACCAAAAATTTCTGCTTCCGGTTTTGGGAAAACTGTCAGTCAGAATTACATGAAATTTTTTCCTGTTAATCTGTAATGGAATGTGCAGTGCGGAAAGGAGCCTAGTGGTAATAGGATGAATAGTTATGGAGAAAAAAAAGTTCAAAATTCGAGCAAACCGGAATTTTGAGGGGTGATGTCATGAAAAACCATGATTGGAATGTCAGATTTGTATGTCCTTACAGGAATTGTTAGTACTATCAGGGTATAGTGTCTATGCAAAAGTATGGCATCCCAGGTCCAATACTTTTGGTGCCACAGGGCCTCAAAAGTCGAACATTTGAGCGGCTGTATCTCCCTTAATATTGGTCCTAGAAACAAACCAGGGACATTTTCGGAAAGCTCAGAATGTCAGCTTTCCAATGATGTATAGAAATATCCTGTGCGACGTCCGGTTTAGAATCGCGGTGGACATTGAAAATTTTATGTCACTTTTTGGGCCGAACAAAAAGTTTTTTGTAAAAAAGTGTATGAAGAACTACATGGATGTTCATGAATAATTTATGTAGGATACCCAGGTTGGGCCTCCATATTGAACCAAAAGGAAATTTGCCTACATCAAATAGCTTTTCCTAGAGAATTTTTTTAATTTCAAAATTGAAACTTAAATTACTCTGGTTGTAATTGTTCAAATCTCATGAAATTAACACCAAAACTGCATAAAATTATGCCCTCTAGTGTGCTACAGGGATATCTTCATTTTACCTTTAACCAATTTTACATCTAACATTTTATATATTCAATTATAACTCGTTAATTATTTATCAAAATCAATTAAAACTGATTTGACATGCTCCTAATTTCTTGCTCTATTTTTGCATGTAAACACAGCTCCATAACTCTGATGGTTTGTCCACAACAAGCCATTAGGGTTAGGGTTTCACCTACCATTCACCCAGATGTATTGCTTTGAGGGTGGTAGCGCTGGCCACCACACACTGCTCTCCATATGTGAGTGTATACAAGCAAATGTCTAGTGACAGCAACACTTACCTTTTTGCAAATGAAACAGCTTCAGCACGGAAGGCAAGGGCATGGAAGGGGAAGGAAGGCAAGTGAAGGGTAGCAATTGGAAGGGAAGGGATTGGGAAGGAAGGGAAGTTCTTCCTTTAAATTGCTGTGCAATTTAGTATACTAGTTAAATTTGAACTTCTGTTTGTCAAATGCATGTCAGTATAGATGGCGTTAAGTGTGGTACAGAAGGAGTCTTTGTTCTCTGGGAGCTGATCTGTCTCAGCAAGCACAGTATCGAGTTTGTCTATGAGGTCCATGAAGTTCCTTATACAGCGAAACTAGTACAAGGTTATTAAATATCACTAGATAAATGAAAACCCATTGTCTCTAAGCAAATTATTGGTGTATGGTAATCTGGTTGATCATCAACAAATGTCGTCATATCGACACATGAACCAATATTTATCATGGCATGAAAAACCCTAATACCAGGGTAGACTCATTCCAACAAGAGGCCTTGGTTTTTTGAAAAACCATTTTACCTGAGGAGGAGACCAATTCCAAAGACCAAAACCAAAAATGACCTGATAAACCAAATTTCAATGCAAAAACCACCATGGTTGCCTCATAAAACCACTTGATATTTTTAAAAACCGCTTTTGTCCTAAATTTTTTAGAGTGAATGGTACTAATATTATCAGTGTATGTCGAATAATAAGCGAGATATTTAGAACCGCGAATTTGCAAACGGGCATTTTTCGGATATTTTGGGCTGAAATTGAGTGGCCTTGGGGGACCACTTAGACTTGCAGGAATTTCATAAAATTTTAACAGTGTGTTTATTTTACCATTCCACACAAAATTGAGGGGTATGCGATTTGAAATTAAGAAATTGCTTTTTTTTCGGCCACCCTATCAATCATGATCTTAGTGATTTCGAATTTATGTATTATGATGTCACATGTGAATCGTTACAAAAATTTCAGTGGCCATCTCTGCTGTGAAAAACTACAAGAAGATGATCTTCAGGAAGACAAGAAAAGGTGTCAGCTGCCTGTACCTAAAACCTTATCACAATGGAATGTACATTACCTAAAGTTCATCAGAGATTGGATTCCAGGCCATTTAGTCGGCTTTGCAGCAATTTCAGAAAGTTCAGCAACTGCAGTGTGGACACCCTTGACTCCCCCATCCAGGTCTAAGGCTGCCTTCATTTCACTGGCACAGGTGACATCATGACCCTCTCGCACATACCGTCGGATTCTTTGCCTCAATGGACCTATAAAAAAGATAATTGTAGTGAAATCATGTCAACTAGACAACTATATTACCGGTGAACCAGAAATGAGCATTCACCATTTCTCAGGAACTACTTTTTTGTCAACATGATTTCGTATTGACTTCTTATTGATTTCGTATCCACTTCATATTGACTTTGTATTGACTTTAAATTGACTTTGTATTGACATTGTATTGACTTTGTATTGACTTCGTATTGATTGCCTGACATTTATTCATTGCTTTACTCTGCTGTGCTCTTTACTTATATCTCTACTCTTTCTTTTATTTGATTTGCTATTACCTTGACACATGATGACCTTCTTCACAAGGTCAAATGTATTCAGATATTTCTAGTTACTCTGGTATGGAAATGGTAGACAACAATTGAACAACCTGTGAATGATGTGACAAAATCTATCCATTCGATTGCCTGATGACTTACCAATTTTCTGTCGCACACATCTTTACCATCTTGAGCCTCGGAAAAGTCATATCTTCTTAGTTTTAGGCCAAATCACGTTGGGAACTAAATGATATTGTTACATTTTTGTCAAAACATCTATATATAATAAAAATAATTACGCTAATCACCAAAAAAGCAATCATGTGTAATCCCATACAAGATAACTGTTTACACAATTATATTTTTTATGACAACATAGTGATAAAAAAGATCTATGTGACTGAATCGGCTTCATAATAGTTCATATTATATTATAGTAATGCAATTGGGTGACTCAAATGTACTTACGAGAACCAACAGGTAGAACTTCAGAAAGCATCTCCCTCATCTGACAATGCATGAGGTAGTTCAGATGTCTGTCGGGCTTTGACTTGCCCTGATGCCCTGGGTATTCGCAAGTCCTTCTAAACCTCTTCCAACGAACTCCAAGTTCCTGTCGATGTGTCCGACAGATCATCAGTGGGGAAGATGCAAAATCCACATTTTCTTGATGACAAACAGCTCTGCTCAGTATCAGCTTCTCCTCTGTCAATTCTGTACAAGCCCCAATCCTCAAGAAACATAGATGCTTTGCAATGCTATCATTGCAATCACTCAATTGTATAACCTCTCCCTCACAAGATTTGTCATAAATGCCAGAGAAGTTACACACTTCTTTTGTTGAAGCCATGCTTGTCGGCTGCTGAAGCAGACAGTGTCAGGCTTCAGAATAATTTTCAATAATAAGAAGTACACAAAAAATGATATAATAGTTGGAGATCTTTTAACTTACGTAACATTGAACGACTAGTGGAGAAAAAAAAAAGAAGGATATTGTATGCAAAATTTTAGTATGATAGGATTATGTCACTAACTATGCTTATGTTTTGTCTGATAATATTATGATGTTGTGTTGCAGCATTATGACAGTCGTATGCCACCTATGAACAAAATATGTGTTTCACAAAGCGCCATCTGTGATTATGAACAATCATTCTCACCAAAAAACCAAGCAGTGGCACCAATTAGGCAATGACTGGGAGACCAAATCTGTCCAAAGGGAGACCAGATAGACTCCCAGTTACTATATTTAAAAAAATGCACTCCGGTTTATTTTTTGATGTCTTCTGAGAAAATATATATCATAATTGAATTCCCAGACCACCCAAAAAATTTGGTAGCCATCCTTAATTAGGCCTACATCTTGGATAAGGTTGAAATAAATACTTTAATTTCATATATTGATCCTTATATTACCGAAAACACATATTTCTACACTAAAATGCTGCTCTAGCCAAATTAGGAGCTAAGACATGAAATATGTCCTTTTGGCAGCCATTTTGATTTGCACAATTTTTTATTGAATGGAATGAAATGATAATTTATATCATATTATATAAGTGAATTATCAGTAACTAAAATGCAGTATTTATTCAAAAAGAGTGCAGCTGTATCTAAATTAGAAGCAAAGATAGGCAGATTTTCCTTTTTGGCGGCCATTTTGAATTTCATGATGGGCACCATCTTGGATTGCATTAAGTTAAATAGAAATCTATTACATATTTGAGTTCTCAGACCTCAACTTCCTCAAGAACCCATTGTTAGACCCCAAAAGTTGCAGCTCCATGCCAATTAGGAAAACATATGGGCAGATTTCAGTTTTCGGCAGCCATTTTGAATCTGACCATGGATGCAATCCTAGATTTGCTGAAGGTGACATGAAAATTTGTATCCTGGATGATTTATCAGACCAAAAACAGCCATATCTGACTGAAAAAGTGCAGCTCTATCTCAACTAAGAGCAACGGTTCGTAGAATTTACTTTTTGGCGGCCATTTTGAATTATATCTTAGATGGCGTCTTAGATATGGCTGAAATGTCATGGAAAATGACATAGTTCAATTTTCTGACCCAAAAACATTAATTTCAACCCAAGATGTGCATCTAGAAGTCTTAAGAATCTGCATTTGAAATCGCAAGTTTTTCATTTTTTTAATAGAAAATTCTAGAATTTATGGCACTTATTGCAACTCTACAATCAAATATCCCACGGAACGGACATACATTTGGTAAAATACAAGTATGCAGCATTCTTATTTCAAAATAATCAGTTTTCTAAAGGCGTCGCGCATGGAGAACGGTCTCCTTGAATATAGGTTGTTTTTCAAAATTTTCAAATTCCTTCCGAAGACCAATTTTTGGCAAGCTGCCAAAAACGACTGAGTGGGGTCACATCCCATTAAAAAAAAATTTTGTATCGGGTAGGTTTTCAAATTGCAAATACACCAAATTTGAAGGTTTTATCTGCTTTCAATAAAATTCTATGAGGGTTTGAAAATATGCAATTTCATGGTTGCAAAACGTGCTTTTTATGCAATTTTTAGGTGGAAAACATCTTTTTTTGCAGGTGCCACGGCACAACCTTAAAAAATGAAATTGGGGTTTTTGACCATGAGTTGCTTCGTTTAAGACCCAAACCTTGGTATGTGGAAAGTTTCAGCCAATTCTGAGACGGTCATCAATCACGCTCTGCATGATTTTCTCTGAGACAGCTCATTAAAACCTACAAGTAGACTCTCCCCGGCAGCATGTTCTGTTCGTGGGTATTCAGGAGCTCTTTCAATCCGGTTACTTTCTTGTGCCAGTCAACTCTTTCAGACAGATTTAGAGACTCAAGGGCCCGTTTTCACCAACATGGTATTAAAAGTTGAGCCAGGTTTTAGCTAAGACCTGGTCTGACTAAGCCAATCACTCAAGCGGGGCAGGATCAAGGAACAGATGCTGAGTTAAACTCTACACACTAGGGTGGGCTGAAAAAAACTTTTTTTGGAATTTCAATATGCCAGTGGTATAGAAAGTTGGCTATGGCCAAAAAATGAAAATTTGTGCAAAAAAAATTTTGTGGCATGCGACTTGTGCCGGGCCACTCCGGCTTTTATGAAAATGCATATTTTCAGCAATTTCGCATGCTTTTTTAGACCATTTTTTGGCCTGAGTCAGCTCCCATGGTTTCGGTAGGCTCAATGGCATACTTAAATCTTCTTTGAAGGCCATTTTGCATATTAAACACCATAAACAGGTTGCTCATATTTAAGATATAGCCATTTCCAGGAAAATGTTGGGAATCAGAATTTGGCGTTTTTCGCTAAAAATTGCCCAAAAAAATCGGAATTGATCCCACTAAAAATGATTCAGAGTGAATTTTAATTACCCCGGGCCCTCCCTAATGCCTTAAAAAGCACTTCCAGCGTATTACCTGCATCAATTTGTGGTTTCAGGTTCCGGTATAGGGGCAATTCCGCAAAGTCAGATTTACAGATTTGAAACTTTAGCAGCTTGTGTAGTCCTACCATTACACCTCAGTTATTTCATTGCTAAATAGGGATGAGGCCAGGTAATAGGGGTATCAGACAAGCCATCAACCAAAGTTCCAAGTGCAATAGGAGCTGAGCTACAAGACGAAATGTCATCGTGTCACCGATGTGTCGGACGTATATCGTGTGAGTACGTCCGACACAATGACATTTCGCCTTGTAGCTCAGCTCCTATTGCTCTTGGAGCTTTGGTTGATGGCTTGTCTGACACCCCTATTAACTGGCCTTATCCCTATTTAACAATGAAGTTACTGAGATTTAATGGTAGGGCTACACAAGCTGCTAAAGTGTCAAATCTGTAAATCTGACATTACGGAACTGCCCCTATTCTGGAAACTAAAACCACAAATTGATGCAAATGATACGCTGGAAATGCTTTTTAGTGCATTGGGGAGGACTTGGGGTAATTACAATTCCCTTGGAATCCTTTTTTGTCCGGTCAATTCCGATTTTTTCAATTTTTTTGGGCAATTTTTAGCGAAAAAAGCCAAATTCTGATTCCCAACATTTACCCAGATATGGCTATATCTTAAATATATACAACCTGTTTATGGTGTTTGATATCCAAAATTGCCTTCAAAGAAGATTTAAGTATGCCATTGAGCATTCTGAAAAAATGGAAGCTGACTCAGGCCAAAAAATGGTCTAAAAAAGCATGCAAAATTGCTGAAAATATGCATTTTCATAAAAGCCGGAGTGGCCCGTCACAAGTCGCATGCCACAAAATTTTTTTTACACAAATTTTCATTTTTTGGCCATAGCCAACTTTCTATACCACTGGCATATTGAAATTCCAAAAAAAGTTTTTTTCAGCCCACCCTACTACACACAGTAGTTAAACAACTCAACCGCTACAAACACAATTAATCTCTGAAGTCCCAAACAAGGCCAAATAATATGGAAAGAGGAATAGAGGGGTGGGCTTGGAGATTTATAAATTAAATTATGCTTTTATAATACCCCAGTAGCTGCACTTGGCAGGGAGAAAAAGTCATTCAAAAGACGGCAAAGCAGCTTTGAATGACTTCACCAACAAAGAATTACAGTTGGGGGGGGGGGGGGCTCTGAAGCATCCTCGAGTGAGGCATCATCATCAAAAACGTTCTCTAGGTAGGCAAAAACATCTCTCCCAAAACATCCGCAACAATGTTTCTGTGCTGACAACAATAGTCTCCACCGATTGCTTTGTGGGACCTTTAAACAGTAACAATCTCCTTCTTTCTCCTTCTTGGAATTCACTTTCAGGCGTTTCCATCTAGGCACTTGCATTGAGCAACCATTTCTTGGGTTTCGGTGGGAACATTTACATCATTGCCTCTTTTTCTTGGTAGCAAAGGTGTATTTGCAGGGAGTTTGGGGGGCTGCAGCCCCCTCCCGTGGCATCTCGGCAAATGGGATATCAGGTCAAATCCTGACCAATATCAGGGCAGATCCACCGCCCTGGTCACATCTCTTCCAAGTTAAAGTTTCGGGGGCAAAGTAGCAATAACCCCCCCCCCCTCCATGACAGCTAGGGCCGTCCTGTATGCCTATGCAGTCGAATTGGCATCGAGCGTTCTGCTCTCAATGTCGCTTTAACTTTATCTTAATAATACCAAAAATAATGCCGTTCAGATTCACTGAAATCATACCATCCTGCTTTTTGCCATTTTGCAGCAACTGACACAAAGCTGTGGCTATGGTATCATAGGCAAATGCAACAAAAATATTAGATCAGCTCTAACTGTTAATACTATGTTGGTGAAATCGGCCCCGAGTGTTTGTCACAGTAAAACAGTCCAAAGGATAATACCTGATCCTTTCTGTGTTTCTCTGATGAACTGGTCTCTTCATGTTCAGACATTGTCTCATCTGATGGGGCCTCTTCATTTTCTGTAACATCTAACTAATCAGAGTAAATACCATGCAGAAATTAGGTGCCATGATCATAGCATAATATATATTCAGTGATGTTGCTTCAGCAGTCCTCTGTTTTTCCCTAGTTGGGGGTGTGAGGTTGGTCTAGTGTTAGTGTATCAAGCTCTTGCTGGGTCAGCTGTGCCTATGTTGGATGGCAGATTCAACCGTCCTTCGCCTCATTACCGTGTCCTCCCCCTGTCCTAATTAGCCTACCAAGTGCATACATACAGGATGTAAAGCCCCAATCCTCCATCCATCCCCTGTTTTTCCGCCACTGCCATTTCAGAAACGCCAAGGCCCCATTGGGGGTTTTTTCATCTCTGTCAGCTTACTTTTTGTTGTGCCTTTGATTCTTTGCCACCTCTTTTGATCTGGATGGCATCCTAGGCCTCCGGCTAACGGGCATCACAGTTTCTAGAGGCTCATCATCATGAAGCTCACTTTGCTAAACATGCTGAACTTATCCAGTATGCAATGCATAAGAGGTTGGCAACTGCCTCAAATATCCTGGTTTGAGAATCCCTGCTCTAATGTTGCCTCTAGCAGGAGCAGGAATTCTCAAACCAGGAGTTGCCAACCTTGTATGTAAATTGATTGTGACGTGAGTGCATATCTCTATTTCCTGCACCTCTTCCGATTCAATATTTCTCTGCCTATTTTGAAGCAGACAGTTAGTGAAAAAGGGAATGAGCAATTAATAAACTTGGAAATGAGAACTTTTGACTTGAAATTTTTTAACCTTGAGGTTAAAACATGGTTAGTGAAACGCATCCTCCCCACGCAAGCCCTGCTAAAATGGACAGGGCTTTCTGCTATTTCCAACCTCTTCTGTGATTGGCTGCTTATTTAGGTCATAAGCATTTTGCAGGCAGATTTAGTCCGATTATGGACACTTAGAGGATTACTGGCAACTGAGAAAAACAGTGTAAAACAAGCAAACTTTCAAACAGTTTCATTTCAGAACTGTGAAAATACATAATTCAATGGAATTTTCGGAACTGTGATAGCACCTTTCAACAATACGCAATTTCTCCATTTGTAACAGTGTGAAACACTGGGTCAGTTAATTAAGTATTCATGAATTAGCAAAGGTTATGGGCCATTTTGTCATGGTATGACTTGGGATGATGGTGAAACGTCCAGATATTCCTGGCTCATGGAGTGTCAACTCTTAAGTTATTTGTCCAGTCCTTCTGGCTCTGCATTGAAAAACAAACAAAAAGAACAGTGTTAACAAAATTTGAAGAACTGTTTGTTTGCCATTTTTGACACTCTTGTTGCTAATTCCAGGTGACTCAGTAACTCATCAAAATAATCCAAATGTACTATTGTTCCTCATAGTTTCAAACAAAATAAAATCCCAGACTAAAAGTGATTGTGCATCTTTGCAATTAATCCATGAAAATCCACTAAGTGCATCTCTGGCACCTTTGTCAACTAACCCTCCCATGTTATGGGGCAAAGTCTTGGTTGGCAGACATTTTTATCAAGTAAAATGTCAATAATCCAAGTAAATTTGTTCATTTTCATTTGATGTTTACATACCTGACAACTAAGGAATTCAAGTTGATAAGCACAGGCAATCAAATTCTTCAACCCTACACAGGCTGTCCAAGACTTTCCAGCAGAGTTCATGGTCCTAGCGCTCTTTACGAAAGGCCGAGAATGGCATTTACGCCTGCTTATATAGCCTCTGGAACCCGTCAGACCGACAAGAACCGATACCACTGGTCGTTAGACCCACGGAACCATTAGAATTGATCCCAACGGTTCAGCAGACGCCGAAAAGGCGCGTCATCGATTGTAGGGGCATTACGAGTGCGCAGCGCCACTGCCATCTCATGCTGTATCTGGCAACCAAAAATCCGGTTGCCTGAAATGTGCATAAATACCACTCAATTCTGCGATATCACTGCAGAAATATAAAAATATGGAGGTAGGAAGAAGAATTTTCAACCGAAACAAGGTTTTCAAGTGGGTGAACCAAGAAAAATTCACCGAATCGCTCGGTTCCTCTACACTGTGTACCGTTTGCTCTATGCGAAGCAACCTAATTAATCATAAAATCTTAAATTTTAAACCAGAAACCAATGTTATTACAATATAACATAGCCAGTATGCTGTATTTATGTATCAGAAATCTTGATGTGAAATTTAAAGCTTTAAATATTTATCAATCAAAAGATTTGGTGATTCTAGTAAAAAATGCACTAAAATTTACTAAAACTGCCTAATCTCCCGGAAAACTCAACTGATTGATTCCAAATTTTGTATGTGTATTGAGTATACTATAAGAAAGCATACTCACCTTGTGTAGGCATATCTGCTAAAATGCAGGGCCACGCACTCTGCTCAGGGGGGCCACGGGTCTGCTCAGGATAGCCACAACTCTGCTCAGGCAGTGATGGCATCAGTAGAAGAGTTTTCACAAAACATCGTCCAAACGAAGGTAAATTAAGTTTTAATAACATATCATATTAGCTCCATCGAGTGAGTAACTATTATGACTTTTCATCTGATATATCTGTTTTTGCCAATCTCAAACAATAAACTTGCAATAATCAACACAATATCACTGTTGTGACTGACGTAAATTTTTACTTCATGTTTTTGATCTCCTTTCTGGTTATTCTGAGCGAAACCAATGACAAAATCATCATAATGTTTGCCCTTGAGCACATAGACATGTACTTAAGTCAATTTTTACACATTAATTGCTTTATTTTGGTAGATTTTTTACATTTTCTGTAAATTGCTCCACCAGTGTAATGTCGCAGGTGCAGCCAAAGTGGCCACTACAAATGTGCAGTGAAACATTGTTGTTATTTTGCAGTAGCAATGAGGTACTACCATGGAAATACCTTACACAACTGTCTCTGTATTATAACCTTTCAGGCCCAGATACAGACTACGATTAATAGAAGGAAGAGGCAACGTTTGAGCCTGCCAAATGTTGAAAGATATATGCCAAATTCAGTGATGCAGAATTTAGTGAAGTAGCAGATGACCAGGAAAATTACCAAACACTACAAAACGGTATGAATTAAGTGGATGGAGCATCCCCATACTTCATCTCTGTTGTAGGTGACAAGAAACCTCAATGTCTTGCAGTAAGTAGAACTGCGTTTTAGTGGTGATCATTCTGTGCATCTACACGTGGCCACAGTATTTTGAAAGAAAGTGATCTTTTCTGCCTTAGCAACAAATATTTGATTCGAAAACATGAAATACTGCATTACAATGAAAGATATGGGCTCCCTGTATACATTTAGTGTACAATTAAAGTATTGATATGTCAAATATCCGCTGAGTACAGCATTTGAAGATGACACAAACAAACCAAAACATGATGCAAACAAATTGTAACACACATTTCGGGAATTATAGATAAAGTCATGATATTTGGATTGCATAAGTTGTTTCTCATGGAAGTTGCCTACTCAATAAGCTCATTTAAAGTGTTTTAGTTTATCTAAAAACTTTGTTTTAGACCAAAATAGACACATACCTCCTCAATCCTACACAGACCTTCCCTCCAAATTCCCTGAGCAGACCCGTGGCCCTCCTGAGCAGAGTGTGTGGCCCTGCATTTTAGCAGATATGCCTGCACAGGGTGATACTGGCTATATGGCAACGTTTGTTGCTTGCTCTATATATGAAAACTAGTAAAATGTAAACAAAGAGAATCCTTAATTGGGTCACTTGGTTGGTAGGCCTACACAGTGTCTAATATCGTCCGCCGATGCTTTTGACCGTTGAAAAACAACTAGAAACACTTCATTAAAAGTATGAAACATTTTATTACCACCCCCAAACTCTGAAATTATCCCCTTTTTTCTGTCATCCTTGCCCTCATGATGTACCCCTAAAAATCCCAAATATTAAAAAAAAAATTTACCACCAACAATTTTACTACGAACAGCTTTTACAATTTTACTGCTAAAAAAAAGTTGTGTCTTAAAACCCCAAATATATGTCAAAAACATGACGTTCAACAGTTTTTAAACATTTAACAGCAACAAGTCAACTGTTTCGTCACCACACATTGTGGGAACAAATATATACAATTTCAGATATTCACAACATTCTGTGTCGCTCAATTCACATTGCGAGAAAATTTTTTATAATTAACATAATTATGTTAATTATAATGATTTACAAAAATAAGCATGACACAACATTTTGAAATACAGCCCAACCACACTGGGTTTGTTCTGCTCATCACTACCCAACGCCGAGGGTTTGCGGTAGCACAACTGACTACAAGTACTTTCATTTATACAGACAAGGTTAGTAGAATTAAGATTTTGTGGCCGTGGCTAGATTTCCTTTTCCTGTTTGATGATTTGGAGGGGGCGTGATGGCTTGAATGGTGGGACGTTTCCTGGGTCGTTTTTTCAGGGGTCTTTTCGTGGGTCTTCTCGTTCTTCTCGGGGGTCTTCTCATGGGGCGGGGGCGTTTCATCTTCATCTTCCGAATCAGAGGGACTGGTCATAGGGGTTTGTTGGAATGTTGGATCTTTGAAATGGGGGTTGGTATGTAAATCGGAACTGCAGACTGAAGGGGCGGGGTTGGGTTGTACTCCTCAGTAACTCCTGTCTTGTTATTAGAACTTGCATTACCTCCGCGTTGTTGAGCACCACTGCCGAGAGAGCTGTGAGTTTTTTGTTAAACTCGACACGGTGCAGCAACAAGACGCAGGGGCCGCATCGGTTCCGACATCTTTCTTCTCTTCAGTCGGCCAGGCCCAGATTTGGTCGCATGCTGCGTCTCTCTTTTCCGGTAGCTCTCCTGGTACGTCCATTCAGATGTGGGGGGAGTCTCCTTGGGAGCTGCACGGGGGAGGGGATGGTGCTACGTTGCGTTGGGTCCAGGGGCCCAAACAGTTGATGCATCAGGGCGTCACGATTTTTTCCGACTTCGCCCTGGTCCGCAGGAACAATTCAGTCACAGTCAGTGTGTCAAAGGGGTGGACAAACATCCAAACTTTCACTTCCGAATCGGCTCCAGGCAATGGGTCTCCTATAACTGGTCAGACGCATCAGCCAAACAAAATGTATTTGAATAAAGCAAGCAGGTCCAAGGAATACAGGATGAACAATTGGCATCATCATGAAACAAGTCCCGAACCTGCCACAGACTGAGCTGCTGCCTATGCTCGGCAAATGCAATAGGCTCACTCATTGTGTTGATCTGCTCTGTGGTGTTGATGTGTTCTTTCCTCCTGATGATTGTGCTGAAATTGACACAGAACACTAGGCAGTTCATTCAATTATATATACTAATCAAGAAAGATGGAATTTTATATATGCAGTAATAAATGTTATTGCATATGTTTTCTCCTTAGAGTCACATTTGGATGGAATGGGACATCTTCTTCATTATCAGAGCTGGCATTATATGCCAGTATTCTCCCCTTGTTTTTTTTTTCAGCTTTCGGGAAAGATGAACAGTAAACACCATCTGGTAATTGAGAATCATCAAATCCAGCGTAAATAACTTTCTTAACCACCCCTCTTTTTCACTGATGGCCTGAAGGAAAGCCGAGACAGATTAATTTTTTGTTCAGTGAACCTGCCACACCGAGCCTTGATAAAGGCATTAGACTGTTCAATATCCTCGGATGACACGATCCCGTTTTTGTTCAAAATCATCTTGAGAAGTCGAGCGAACAGGTGTAATTCAGTTGGCAGAAAAAGCCTACGGCTTATGTTTATATTTGTATAACACCCGACTCAAAATAAAATTTCTTTGACTTTGACTTTGAATTGTCGAAACAATACATCCAGGTTGGTCACAAACCCAAATCAACCTCAGTCCTTTTGACCCGAGCCACCTTCTAATCTCTTAACTTCAACCTGTACATAATTAATACTTTGACTTTACATAATCCAACAGGAACAATGGCAAGCTCAGTCCATGGTCAGGGATTCTTGACTTTTTTCCTCAAATCTTTCAAAGTAGCCATAACTTTTTAAATTCAATATTACAGTGCTGTAGCATCATTTACAAATGTTCATTCGAAAAAGTAATTTGTTGGTTCACGATACTTACAAATATACTTCGTTTTCGGGATTCCTGGCTGTGTTTGTGTTTCTTTTCTTCATTAGCCTCACCTTCCAAGAAATTCAGTTCTGGTGTATGTTTGGTCTGAATTTTATTCAAGACACGCTGAAAGATCTATATTATATGAAATAGCCTTTGTTATTATTTTCTACAAGTTTCGATTAGGCGACAAAATCGAGCAGGTAGAACTGTCTTTGTTTCTGGGTGAATAATTGTCAAATTAATATTACCTCCATGTTGCTTCTCATTGTTGCCTTGTCATTTTTTTTTGGCAGGAAAGTTTCCAGTCTTAACTTGAGAATTGCGTCCTGTGAAGGTACTTCCAGATTCATTTGTTTTGACGACACTCTGCAATAGAATATTTAATAGAGCATCCCTATTTTCTGCTGAGATTTCTTAGATATTTTGCCAAGTACCAATAACTGTCATGCATTGCAATAACAAAATCACCAGGTTTCAGAATGTCTGAAAGGGTAATTTCATGTGTCCCGACAGAATCAGGGCTGCTTATTTTCACAATAGGGAGATTGGTCTCTCCTGATGTCCTGCAATTTTCATTTCATGCTTGTTTAAGAGGATGAAGGTGTGATGGCTTCTTGAGCCTGGCACACTTTTGCTTTTCTTGAACCACTCCAGAAGGTGTGGGAATGGCTTGCAATTGCCTTGGTGTGAAGATTTGATCACCTACAGTTTGTTGCAAACTTGCCCTGGATGTTAAACGCTTAAATAGCCCACTCAGGTGCTGATGAGACGTAAAAAACCAACTCACTCACTGTTAAACGCTTAACTGTGCCCTCAATTCCATCACAGGCACTTTTTCCATGGCTTGTTGCAAAAAAGTGCCATTCAGCTGTCAAACCAAAATCCTTATGGTACCAAAGATGATTGATGAAGTTTTTGTAGTTTTTATACTGGAAAGCAGCCCCATCAATGAAATGCTTGACATGAGTCACATTTGGAAGAAGCAACTTGGTGTGCTCGAGCAGATTTTAAGGAAGCATGAACACCAATAGCGCCATGCTGCATGCAATCGCTGATGATGCACGAAGACAAAAAATTCCTCCATTGGCTTTATGATAAAGACCCCTGGCTGTTGTCCCAATGAAATCCCTCGATTGAATTTTGTCGGTTGAACACCTTTTATTATGCCAAATTAAATAATACACCATTCATCATACAAGAGAATAATCACATTCTATCATATGTCAGGTTCATTGCCAATCGACACATTTATCTGGTCTATTGTAGGACACAGATTTTCCATGCAAAGGATGTGGATGCATTGTTTATCATCTGAAATGACTCCGAACAAAAAAGAGGCATTCTGAATATTTCCTGATGAAGGTTTACTTAAAAAAATTGTCTGTTTCCGTCAAGGTGCCCAACCCTTTGATGCTCCTTGTATGTTGCTTGTTTTTAATACTTTATTAGAAACTACTTCACATGTTCTCCATCTTGTAGAACTGGCTCACCAACACTGCTCTCCAGGGCTGATTGATTGCCTACAGTGCAGATTGGTCACAACTTTTCATCTTCACCCAGTTGACCTTCATAACCCCAAAGGGTTGCATGGTCGTTAAATAACCCACCTTACCTCGTAGAACTGGCTCACCAACACTGCTCTCCAGGGCTGATTGATTGCCTACAGTGCAGATTGGTCACAACTTTTCATCTTCACCCAGTTGACCTTCATAACCCCAAAGGGTTGCATGGTCGTTAAATAACCCACCTTACCTCTCCATCTTGTAGTCGTACCAACAGGTGGAGTACAACTTATTCCATGTATACTTAACTTACCCATCAGGGAATTTGTTCAGAATTTTGACAGGCAGATTTACCCCTAGTTGGACCAAAGATCTACTGAGGAATGATCTGAAAAGTACAAATAGATTTTAGTGTTTTTTAATATCCAAGTCTCCCAGCCAAAAGTTAGAGAAAAAGTATTTGAAAAATTAGAATTAAGAGGGAGAATGTATTCGAAATTGTGCTCTGCCAATTTTAACACTTACTGTGTTTTTTAAGTCTGTAATTTGGTGAGGGGTTGAAATGACTGAAAAAATGTCCTCACAGAAAGGAAACTTTGGTATGTGCCCGCATTTACATTTTCGCAATGTCCCATGTGGGAATAAAGCATTGGTCAAGCACTGGCATCAATTTCCAGCCCAGCATACATATTGTGGAAATATGTTTTCAATGGGAAATTGTAGTTTTTGTACAAACCTACTTTGAAGGAACGTTGGGAATAGCCTGCCATCCATTGACGTTTTGGTGAGAGATTTTCGGTATTGGCAACAATATATCTGTTGTATGGAAATAACCCATCTTCCGCTCATTACTTATCAAGGTAGAGCAAATGCAATGGTGACTACATCAGAAGGGAAAATGCAGCTCGAAAGTTTGTTTCCTTTAGTGTTGCAGTATGTTTCTTCATCTTGAGTCCTCCAATGACCTCCACATGGATTGTTCTGCCCATTGAGCAATGAACTTATGGCATCTTGGAAGAAGAACATGCGATTCTGTTGATCGCAATTGTAAAATATAGCCTTTAATATTTAAATGTGTCAGTCTTAAACTTTACACAGAATTGTGAAAAAAATAATGCTCCAAATTACGATGTCTTGCTTGCAAGTCTCGATTGATTATCTTGTATTTGGCGCCTTGAAGTAGCCCACTCTGGCTGAAGGGCATAAAAAACTAAGTCACTCCTTTGTTTTGGCATTTAGTAATTTTCTCTGCATGTTTGCAGTTGGGGAGGGGGGCATCCTCATAAAGCAAATTGTACCGTTTGGTGACTGGTCTTTACAACCTTGGTTGTGGTTGAGGCATCGATGAATGAGTGCCGTTTTCAGGTTCTGAGTTCCTGTTTGCATGAATAATTTCTGAATATCGCTGGGTCAGGTTTCGAATCCAGCTCTTGTCAGGTCACCTGATCCTGTGTTGAACAGTGTTTTTCATTATCCATCACCTCTTGCTACATCCTCCTCCTGTCCTCATTAGCCGACCAAGTGAAGAAATATAGGATGCAATGCCCCAATCATTCATCCATCCATCTATCCATCCATCAGAGGTTTGAAAGTTGTCATGATTTGAGAACACCAATTTGATACCAATATATCTGGTCTGAGTAAAGGCTGCTCCGACAGAAGTATTCCGTGGCTGCTCCGCCAGGTGTCAGTTCAACTGCTGAGCTGGATGCTGCTGCCCTCTGATTGAAATATGTATATTATCAGTTGCACCCTGCTTGTTTGGGGGGGTACGGGAATATACACCATGAAGGACTCCACCACGGAGACCTGAGTGGTGTACATTCCTGTACCCTCCAAAAACAAGCAGGGTGTAACGATTTTATTCTCTGTCAACTCTCCTTGACCTCTCAGATAATTTTGTTCTGGTCTGTGTCAAGAAATTCTCGACCAGACCTGTAAGAGCATCATCCTGGCAAAGGAATGAAAGCTAGATAATACCCTTCAAGTGGACAGCCATAATGCTTTCGTGCCTGCTGCACCTTGATTCCTTGAATTGTGAACCGGACAACTATTGAAGGTGCTGAGAGGCAAAAGGTATCACATTATGAGAACATTTCCTTGTGAAGCTCTCCAGAAAAGTTGCTTCACATTTTGTGATGTCATATGCCTGGAGTAGCCCAAGAGATTACCCTGATGATCTTTTTGTATTTTATTTGTATTAGATGGAGATAGAAATTATTAATACAAAAGTCACAAATTAATATATGACATTCGTAGTTCAGATTGGGTTGTCATTTCCTTAGATTTGTCCTGTGGAATTGGGACAAATAACTGGGGAAAAATTCTTCTTTCTGTATTTCCTCAGGGTAGGCAAATGCTGAGCCAAAATCTGCATGACAATGACTTTCATTCTCTGCTTCAACATCTACCTGTCGCTTGTGCTTGGTAGAAAAGCTCTTGGGTCTATATAAGTTAGGTAGACATATAGACATCAATAGAGCAAGGAGACCACCACTGAACACGGACATACTAAAACATATAAGGTAAATAACCAAGCCAGCCTTGTATAGCCCAATAAGGTGCTGCAGAGGCATTAACCCTACACAGACACACACACACACAAACACAAACACCGTTCAGCAACCACAGACATGCTATAAGGAAAATACCCAAGCCAGCCTTGGATATCCCCATAATGTGCAAACACAAACACAAACACACACACAAACACACACATACACACACACACACACACATTTCTGCTGCAGTTTATCTGTTAGATTTTGTACCTGTATTTGCAGTTTATCTGTATGTATGTAATTATGTATGTATGTATAGTTAATTTTATGGGTGCCAGAAAAAGCTATTAGCTTATCGAGCTGGCCCCCAGAAAGGAAGGCAATTAAAAAGTAGAAAATAGCCGATACTGGTTGATGAGACATTAAACGCAAACTCGTTCACCAACACATTCAAACACACAGATAGGGCTAACATATCCACTCCCAATACACCTTTTCCCAAAGTGCCTCATGGGGGTTGTGGATATAAATTCCTTGAATTTGTTTAGTTATTAGAGGGATAGAAAAAGTAATTCATCATTGCAAAATGTCAGCCATGTCTCATTCAGTTATGCAATTCTTGAAAGCTTAGATGTAATTCTGAGCTTTGAAAGTTGTGTCTAAATAGTCCAATCAGGCGCTGATGAGACTTGAACACAAACTCACTCACTCACTCACTTGAAAGTTGTGCAGATTTGAGAACACCAACTTGATACCAATATTTCTGGTCAATATATCTGGTCACCGGGGCCTATGTTGGACATCTGTTTCAATCATCCTTCACCTCACTGCCGTGTCCTCCTCCTGTCCTACTTAGCCTACCAAGTGCATAAATACAGGACGTAAAGCCCCAATCATCCATCTGTCATCCATGCCCGCATGATGTACCCCTAAAAATCCCAAATAATAAAAAAAATGTTTTTACCACTAACAATTTTACAATTTTACTACTAACAGCTTTTACAATTTTACTGCTAAAAAAAAGTTGTGTCTTAAAACCCCAAATATATGTCAAAAACATGACGTTCAACAGTTTTTAAACATTTAACAGCAACAAGTCAACTGTTTCGTCACCACACATTGTGGGAACAAATATATACAATTTCAGATATTCACAACATTCTGTGTCGCTCAATTCACATTGCGAGAAAATTTTTTATAATTAACATAATAATTTACAAAAATAACCATGACACAAATTTTAAAAATGCAGCCCAACCACACTGGGTTTGTTCTGTTCATGACCACCCAACGCCGAGGGTTTGCGGTAGCACACCTGGCTACAAGTACTTTCATTTATACAGACAAGGTTAGTAGAATTAAGATTTTGTGGCCATGGCTAGATTTCCTTTTCCTGTTTGATTTGGAGGGGGCGTGATGGCATGAATGGTGGGACGTTTCCTGGGTAGTTTTTTCAGGGGTCTTACCGTTGTTCTCGGGGGTCTTCTCGTGGGGCGGGGGCGTTTTGTCTTCATCTTCCGAATCAGAGGGACTGGTCTTAGGGGTTTGGTGGATTTTCGAAATGGGGGTTGGGATATAAATTGGAGCTGCAGGCTGAGGGGGCTGGGTTGGATGGTGCTCTTGTCTCGTGATGAGGTCTTGCATGACTTCGGCGTTGAGCACCACTGCCGAGAGAGCTGTGAATTTTTTGTTGAACTCGTCTCTCAACAAGGTGCAACAACAAGACGTGGCGGCAGTTACAGCATCTTTTTTTTTTCTTCATAGGGCCAGGTCAAGATTGGGTTGCATGCTCCACATCTCTGTTTTCCGGTAGCTCTCCTGGCGCATCCAGTCGGATGTGGGGGGAGTCTCCTAGGGAGCTGCACGGGGGGAGGGGACGGTTTCACTTTGGGTTGGGTCCAGAGTTCCAAACAGTTGATGCATCAGGGCGTCAACATTTCTTCCAACGTCGCCCTTGGCCGCAGGACCAATTCAGTCACAGTCAGTGCGTCAAAGGGGTGGACAAACATCCAAACTTTCACTTCCGAATCGGCTCCAGGCGATGGACCTCCTATAACTGGTCAGACACATCAGCCAAACAAAATGTATTTGAATAAAGCAAGCAGGTCCAAGGAATACAGGATGAACAATTGTGGTGTTGATCTGCTCTGTGGTGTTGATCTGCTCTGTGGTGTTGATGTGTTCTTTCCTCCTGATGATTGTGCTGAAATTGACACAGAACACTAGGCAGTTCATTCAATTATATATACTAATCAAGAAAGATGGAATTTTATATATGCAGTAATAAATGTTATTGCATATGTTTTCTCCTTAGAGTCACATTTGGATGGAATGGGACATCTTCTTCATTATCAGAGCTGTCATTATATGCCAGTATTCTCGCCCATGTTTTTTTTTTCAGCCTTTTGAAAGACTAACACCATCTGGTAATTGAGAATCATCAAATCCAGCGTAAATAACTTTCTTAACCACCCCTCTTTTTCACTGATGGCCTGAAGGAAAGCCGAGACAGATTAATTTTTTGTTCAGTGAACCTGCCACACCGAGCCTTGATAAAGGCATTAGACTGTTCAATATCCTCGGATGACACGATCCCGTTTTTGTTCAAAATCATCTTGAGAAGTCGAGCGAACAGGTGTAATTGTCGAAACAATACATCCAGGCTGGTCACAGACCGAAATCAACCGCAGTCCTTTTGACCTGAGCCACCTTCTAATCTCTTAACTTCAACCTGTACATAATTACTACTTTGACTTTACATAATCCAACAGGAACAATGGCAAGCTCAGTCCATGGTCATAGATTCTTGACTTTTTTCCTCAAATCTTTCAAAGTAGCCATAACTTTTTAAATTCAATAGTACAGTGCTGTAGCATCATTTACAAATGTTCATTCGATAAAGTAATTTGTCACGATACTTACAAATATACTCCTTTTTCGGGATTCCTGGCTGTGTTTGTGTTTCTTTTCTACATTAGCCTCACCTTCCAAGAAATTCAGTTCTGGTGTATGTTTGGTCTGAATTTTATTCAAGACACGCTGAAAGATCTATATGATATAGCCTGTGTTATTATTTTCTACAAGTTTCGAATAGGCGACAAAATCGAGCAGGTAGAACTGTCTTTGTTTCTAGGTGAATAATTGTCAAATTAATATTACCTCCAAGTTGCTTCTCATTGTTGCCTTGTCATTTTTTTTGGCAGGAAAGTTTCCAGTCTTAAAAAAAGAATTGCGTCCTGTGAAGGTACTTCCAGATTCATTTGTTTTGACGACACTCTGCAATAGAATATTTAATAGAGCATCCCTATTTTCTGCTGAGATTTCTTAGATATTTTGCCGAGTACCAATACCTGTCATGCATTGCAATAACAAAATCACCCGGTTTTAGAATGTCTGAAAGGGTTATTTCATATGTCCCGACAGAATGAGGGCTGCTTATTTTCACAATAGGGAGATTTGATCGCCTACAGTTTGTTGCAAACTTGCCCGGGATGTTAAACGCTTAAATAGCCCACTCAGGTGCTGATGAGACGTAAAAAACCAACTCACTCACTGTTAAACGCTTAACTGTGCCCTCAATTCCATCACAGGCACTTTTTCCATGGCTTGTTGCAAAAAAGTGCCATTCAGCTGTGAAACCAAAAATCCTTATGGTACCAAAGATGATTGATGAAGTTTTTATACTGGAAAGCAGCCCCATCAATGAAATGCTTGACATGAGTCACATTTGGAAGAAGCAATTTGCAGTGCTCGAGCAGATTTTAAGGAAGCATGGACACCAATAGGGTCATGCTGCATGCAATCGCTGATGATGCTCACAGACAAACAATTCCTCCATTGGCTTTATGATAAACACCCCTGGCTGTTGTCCCAATGAAATCCCTCGATTGAATTTTGTCGATTGAACACCTTTTATTAAGTCTAATTAAATAATACACCATTCATCATACAAGAAAAAAATCACATTCTATCATATGTCAGGTTCATTGCCAATCGACACATATATCTGGTCTATTGTAGGGCACAGATTTTCCATGCAAAGGATGTGGATGCATTGTTTATCATCTGAAATGACTGCAAACAAAAATTGCTTTCTGAATATTTCCTGATGAAGGTTTACTTAAAAACTTTGTCTGTTTCCGTCAAGGTGCCCAACCCTTTGATGCGTTTTTGTCTGTTTCCGTCAAGGTGCCCAACCCTTTGATGCTCCTTGTATGTTGCTTGTTTTTAATACTTTATTAGGAACTACTTCACATGTTCTCCATCTTGTAGAACTGGCTCACCACCAGGGCTGATTGATTGCCTACAGTGCAGATTGGTCACAACTTTTCATCTTCACCCAGTTGACCTTCATAACCCCAAAGGGTTGCATGGTCGTTAAATAACCCACCTCACCTCTCCATCTTGTAGTCGTACCAACAGGTGAAGTACAACTTTTTCTATGTATACTTCACTTATCTCTCAGGGATTTGTTCAGAATTTTGACAGGCAGGTTTACCCCTAGTTGGACCAAAGATCTGCTGAGGAATGATCTGAAAAGTACAAAGAGGTTTTAGTGTGTAAAGTATTGGAAAAATTGGAATTAAGAGGGAGAATGTATTCGAAATTGTGCTCTGCCAATTTTAACACTTCCTGTGTTTTTTAAGTCTGTAATTTGGTGAGGGGTTGAAATGACTGAAAAAATGTACTCACAGAAAGGAAACTTTGGTATGTGCCCGCATTTACATTTTCGCAATGTCCCATGTGGGAATAAAGCATTGGTCAAGCACTGGCATCAATTTCCAGCCCAGCATACATATTGTGGAAATATGTTTTCAATGGGAAATTGTAGTTTTTGTAAAAACTTAGCTTGCCATCCATTGACGTTTTGGTGAGCCATTTTCGGTATTGGCAAGAATGTATCTGCTGTATGGAAATAACCCAGCTTCCGCTCATTACTTATCAAGGTAGAACAAATGCAATGGTGACTACATCAGAAGGGAAAATGCAGCTCGAAAGTTGATGAATGAGTGCCGTTTTCAGGTTCTGAGTTCCTGTTTGCATGAATAATTTCTGAATATCGCTGGGTCAGGTTTCGAATCCAGCTCTTGTCAGGTCACCTGATCCTGTGTTGAACAGCGTTTTTCATCATCCATCACCTCTTTGCTGCATCTTCCTCCTGTCCTAATTAGCCGACCGAGTGAAGAAATATAGGATGCAAAGCCCCAATCATTCATCCATCCATCTATCCATCCATCAGAGGTTTGAAAGTTGTCATGATTTGAGAACACCAATTTGATACCAATATATCTGGTCAGAGTAAAGGCTGCTCCGACAGAATTATTCCGTGGCTGCTCCGCCAGGTGTCAGTTCAACTACTGAGCTGGATGCTGCTGCCCTCTGATTGAAATATGTATATTGTCAGTTGCACCCTGCTTGTTTGGAGGGTACAGGAACATGCATGAAGGACTCCACCACGGAGGCATGAGTGGTGTATATTCCTGTACCCTCCAAAGATAGATAGATATAGATAGATATGGTAAGTGCAGCCCTCTAAGCCCAGTTCTGGGCGCTCACAAGGGTTGATTGATGAGATGGTAGAGAGAGCGGGATTCCTCAACATGTTACCCATTTACCCCATGTGAGGGATCTTTTAATTGCCCAGCATAGACTCTGATAGAAGGGGCCGCCAATTTAACGTCTCATCCGAACAACATCCAGCTGGGATTTTGCTCATGAAGGTACACTGAAAATTTTTGGTTCCCCACCCGGGGTTCGAACCCATGCAGGCAAAGACCTTCAGCGGAGCAGGTGGGAACCTTAACCACTTGGCCACCCAGCTGCTTGGGTCAAAACAAGCAGGGTGTAACGATTTTATTCTCTGTCAACTCTCCTTCACCTCTCAGATAATTTTGTTCTGGTCTGTGTCAAGAAATTCTCGACCAGACCTGTAAGTGCATCATCCTGACAAAGGAATGAGAGCTAGATAATGGATAGCCATAATGCTTACCTGCCTGCTGCACCTTGAATTGTGAACCGGACAACTATTGAAGGTGCGGAGAGGCAAACTGTATCACTTTATCAGAATATTTCCCTGGTGAAGCTCACCAGAAAAGTTGCTTCACATTTTGTGATGTCATATGCCTGGAGTAGCCCAAGGGATGACCCTGATGGACTTTTTGTATTTTATTCGTATCAGCTGGAGATAGAAATTATCAATACAAAAGTCACAAATTAATATATGACATTTGTAGTTCAGATTGGGTTGTCATTTCCTTAGATTTGTTATGTGGAATTGGGACAAATACTTCTTTCTGTATTTCCTCAGGATAGGCAAATGCTGAGCCAAAATCTGCATGACAATGACTTTCTTTCTCTGCTTCAACATCTACCTGTCGCTTGTGCTTGGTAGAAAAGCTCTTGGGTCTATGTAAGTTAGATAGACATAAAGACATCAATAGAGCAAGGAGATCACCACTGAACACAGACATACTACTACATATAACATGAATTCCACGGTAACGGAATCACCGCGGCGTCATGAAAATTGACCTTTATTGATAAATTATTGAAGATATGATGAATAAAATCATGAATTTGTGATTTATTCTGATTTATGTTGATGTAAACTTGATTTTTTGACATGCCAAATTTCTGACATTTGCCCGAGCAGTTTTTTACGGCAAATCAAACTTTGGGTAACGGAATCACGAGCAAAAACATCCATTTTTATGACTTTTTAATCTCATCGTCTCTGTTCTGTTCATCACCACCCAACGCCGAGGGTTTGCGGTAGCACACCTGGCTACAAGTACTTTCATTTATACAGACAAGGTTAGTAGAATTAAGATTTTGTGGCCGTGGCTGGATTTCCTTTTCCTGTTTGATGATTTGGAGGGGGCGTGATGGCATGAATGGTGGGACGTTTCCTGGGTAGTTTTTTCAGGGGTCTTACCGTTCTTCTCGGGGGTCTTCTCGTGGGGCGGGGGCGTTTTGTCTTCATCTTCCGAATCAGAGGGACTGGTCTTAGGGGTTTGGTGGATTTTCGAAATGGGGGTTGGGATATAAATTGGAGCTGCAGGCTGAGGGGGCTGGGTTGGATGGTGCTCTTGTCTCGTGATGAGGTCTTGCATGACTTCGGCGTTGAGCACCACTGCCGAGAGAGCTGTGAATTTTTTGTTGAACTCGTCTCTCGATACGGTGCAACAAAAAGACGTGGCCGCATCGGTTCCAACATCTTTTTTTTCTTCATAGGGCCAGGTCAAGATTGGGTTGCATGCTCCACATCTCTGTTTTCCGGTAGCTCTCCTGGCGCATCCAGTCGGATGTGGGGGGAGTCTCCTAGGGAGCTGCACGGGGGGAGGGGACGGTTTCACTTTGGGTTGGGTCCAGAGTTCCAAACAGTTGATGCATCAGGGCGTCAACATTTCTTCCAACGTCGCCCTTGGCCGCAGGACCAATTCAGTCACAGTCAGTGCGTCAAAGGGTGGACAAACATCCAAACTTTCACTTCCGAATCGGCCCGGGGCGATGGACCTCCTATAACTGGTCAGACACATCAGCCAAACAAAATGTATTTGAATAAAGCAAGCAGGTCCAAGGAATACAGGATGAACAATTGTGGTGTTGATCTGCTCTGTTGTGTTGATCTGCTCTGTGGTGTTGATGTGTTCTTTCCTCCTGATGATTGTGCTGAAATTGACACAGAACACTAGGCAGTTCATTCAATTATATATACTAATCAAGAAAGATGGAATTTTATATATGCAGTAATAAATGTTATTGCATATGTTTTCTCCTTAGAGTCACATTTGGATGGAATGGGACATCTTCTTCATTATCAGAGCTGGCATTATATGCCAGTATTCTCGCCCATGTTTTTTTTTTCAGCCTTTTGAAAGACTAACACCATCTGGTAATTGAGAATCATCAAATCCAGCGTAAATAACTTTCTTAACCACCCCTCTTTTTCACTGATGGCCTGAAGGAAAGCCGAGACAGATTAATTTTTTGTTCAGTGAACCTGCCACACCGAGCCTTGATAAAGGCATTAGACTGTTCAATATCCTCGGATGACACGATCCCGTTTTTGTTCAAAATCATCTTGAGAAGTCGAGCGAACAGGTGTAATTGTCGAAACAATACATCCAGGCTGGTCACAGACCGAAATCAACCGCAGTCCTTTTGACCTGAGCCACCTTCTAATCTCTTAACTTCAACCTGTACATAATTACTACTTTGACTTTACATAATCCAACAGGAACAATGGCAAGCTCAGTCCATGGTCATAGATTCTTGACTTTTTTCCTCAAATCTTTCAAAGTAGCCATAACTTTTTAAATTCAATAGTACAGTGCTGTAGCATCATTTACAAATGTTCATTCGATAAAGTAATTTGTTGGTTCACGATACTTACAAATATACTCCTTTTTCGGGATTCCTGGCTGTGTTTGAGTTTCTTTTCTTCATTAGCCTCACCTTCCAAGAAATTCAGTTCTGGTGTATGTTTGGTCTGAATTTTATTCAAGACACGCTGAAAGATCTATATGATATAGCCTGTGTTATTATTTTCTACAAGTTTCGAATAGGCGACAAAATCGAGCAGGTAGAACTGTCTTTGTTTCTAGGTGAATAATTGTCAAATTAATATTACCTCCAAGTTGCTTCTCATTGTTGCCTTGTCATTTTTTTTGGCAGGAAAGTTTCCAGTCTTAAAAAAAGAATTGCGTCATGTGAAAGTACTTCAAGAGTCATTTGTTTTGACGACACTCTGCAATAGAATATTTAATAGAGCATCCCTATTTTCTGCTGAGATTTCTTAGATATTTTGCCGAGTACCAATACCTGTCATGCATTGCAATAACAAAATCACCCGGTTTTAGAATGTCTGAAAGGGTTATTTCATATGTCCCGACAGAATGAGGGCTGCTTATTTTCACAATAGGGAGATTTGATCGCCTACAGTTTGTTGCAAACTTGCCCGGGATGTTAAACGCTTAAATAGCCCACTCAGGTGCTGATGAGACGTAAAAAACCAACTCACTCACTGTTAAACGCTTAACTGTGCCCTCAATTCCATCACAGGCACTTTTTCCATGGCTTGTTGCAAAAAAGTGCCATTCAGCTGTGAAAGCAAAAATCCTTATGGTACCAAAGATGATTGATGAAGTTTTTATACTGGAAAGCAGCCCCATCAATGAAATGCTTGACATGAGTCACATTTGGAAGAAGCAATTTGCAGTGCTCGAGCAGATTTTAAGGAAGCATGGACACCAATAGGGTCATGCTGCATGCAATCGCTGATGATGCTCACAGACAAACAATTCCTCCATTGGCTTTATGATAAACACCCCTGGCTGTTGTCCCAATGAAATCCCTCGATTGAATTTTGTCGATTGAACACCTTTTATTAAGTCTAATTAAATAATACACCATTCATCATACAAGAAAAAAATCACATTCTATCATATGTCAGGTTCATTGCCAATCGACACATTTATCTGGTCTATTGTAGGACACAGATAATTATTCCATGCAAAGGATGTGGATGCACTTTTTATCGTCTGAAATGACTGCGAACAAAAAAGAGGCATTCTGAATATTTCCTGATGAAGGTTTACTTAAAAACTTTGTCTGTTTCCGTCAAGGTGCCCAACCCTTTGATGCGTTTTTGTCTGTTTCCGTCAAGGTGCCCAACCCTTTGATGCTCCTTGTATGTTGCTTGTTTTTAATACTTTATTAGGAACTACTTCACATGTTCTCCATCTTGTAGAACTGGCTCACCAACAGGGCTGATTGATTGCCTACAGTGCAGATTGGTCACAACTTTTCATCTTCACCCAGTTGACCTTCATAACCCCAAAGGGTTGCATGGTCGTTAAATAACCCACCTCACCTCTCCATCTTGTAGTCGTACCAACAGGTGAAGTACAACTTTTTCTATGTATACTTCACTTATCTCTCAGGGATTTGTTCAGAATTTTGACAGGCAGGTTTACCCCTAGTTGGACCAAAGATCTGCTGAGGAATGATCTGAAAAGTACAAAGAGGTTTTAGTGTGTAAAGTATTGGAAAAATTGGAATTAAGAGGGAGAATGTATTCGAAATTGTGCTCTGCCAATTTTAACACTTCCTGTGTTTTTTAAGTCTGTAATTTGGTGAGGGGTTGAAATGACTGAAAAAATGTACTCACAGAAAGGAAACTTTGGTATGTGCCCGCATTTACATTTTCGCAATGTCCCATGTGGGAATAAAGCATTGGTCAAGCACTGGCATCAATTTCCAGCCCAGCATACATATTGTGGAAATATGTTTTCAATGGGAAATTGTAGTTTTCGTACAAACTTAGCCTGCCATCCATTGACGTTTTGGTGAGCCATTTTCGGTATTGGCAAGAATGTATCTGCTGTATGGAAATAACCCAGCTTCCGCTCATTACTTATCAAGGTAGAACAAATGCAATGGTGACTACATCAGAAGGGAAAATGCAACTCGAAAGTTGATGAATGAGTGCCGTTTTCAGGTTCTGAGTTCCTGTTTGCATGAATAATTTCTGAATATCGCTGGGTCAGGTTTCGAATCCAGCTCTTGTCAGGTCACCTGATCCTGTGTTGAACAGCGTTTTTCATCATCCATCACCTCTTTGCTGCATCTTCCTCCTGTCCTAATTAGCCGACCGAGTGAAGAAATATAGGATGCAAAGCCCCAATCATTCATCCATCCATCTATCCATCCATCAGAGGTTTGAAAGTTGTCATGATTTGAGAACACCAATTTGATACCAATATATCTGGTCAGAGTAAAGGCTGCTCCGACAGAATTATTCCGTGGCTGCTCCGCCAGGTGTCAGTTCAACTACTGAGCTGGATGCTGCTGCCCTCTGATTGAAATATGTATATTGTCAGTTGCACCCTGCTTGTTTGGAGGGTACAGGAACATGCATGAAGGACTCCACCACGGAGGCATGAGTGGTGTATATTCCTGTACCCTCCAAAGATAGATAGATATAGATAGATATGGTAAGTGCAGCCCTCTAAGCCCAGTTCTGGGCGCTCACAAGGGTTGATTGATGAGATGGTAGAGAGAGCGGGATTCCTCAACATGTTACCCATTTACCCCATGTGAGGGATCTTTTAATTGCCCAGCATAGACTCTGATAGAAGGGGCCGCCAATTTAACGTCTCATCCGAACAACATCCAGCTGGGATTTTGCTCATGAAGGTACACTGAAAATTTTTGGTTCCCCACCCGGGGTTCGAACCCATGCAGGCAAAGACCTTCAGCGGAGCAGGTGGGAACCTTAACCACTTGGCCACCCAGCTGCTTGGGTCAAAACAAGCAGGGTGTAACGATTTTATTCTCTGTCAACTCTCCTTCACCTCTCAGATAATTTTGTTCTGGTCTGTGTCAAGAAATTCTCGACCAGACCTGTAAGAGCATCATCCCGACAAAGGAATGAGAGCTAGATAATGGATAGCCATAATGCTTACCTGCCTGCTGCACCTTGAATTGTGAACCGGACAACTATTGAAGGTGCGGAGAGGCAAACTGTATCACTTTATCAGAATATTTCCCTGGTGAAGCTCACCAGAAAAGTTGCTTCACATTTTGTGATGTCATATGCCTGGAGTAGCCCAAGGGATGACCCTGATGGACTTTTTGTATTTTATTCGTATCAGCTGGAGATAGAAATTATCAATACAAAAGTCACAAATTAATATATGACATTTGTAGTTCAGATTGGGTTGTCATTTCCTTAGATTTGTCTCGTGGAATTGGGACAAATACTTCTTTCTGTATTTCCTCAGGATAGGCAAATGCTGAGCCAAAATCTGCATGACAATGACTTTCTTTCTCTGCTTCAACATCTACCTGTCGCTTGTGCTTGGTAGAAAAGCTCTTGGGTCTATGTAAGTTAGATAGACATAAAGACATCAATAGAGCAAGGAGATCACCACTGAACACAGACATACTACTACATAGGAAAATAACCAAGCCAGCCTTGTATAGCCCAATAAGGTGCTGCAGAGGCATTAACCCGACACAGACACACACAGTGACACACACACACACACTCATCTTCAGTCGTCAAATCTGCTGCAGTTTATCTGTTAGATTTTGTACCTGTATTTGTAGTTTATCTGTATAGTTAATTTTATTGGTGCCAGAAAAAGCTATTAGCTTATCGAGCTGGCCCCCAGAAAGGAAAGCGATTCAAAAGTAGAAAATAGCCGATACTGGTTGATGAGACATTAAATGCAAACTCGTTCACTCAAACATTCAAACACACACATAGGGCTAAAATATTGACTCCCAATACACCTTTTTCCCAAGGTGCCTCATGGGGGTTGTGGATATAAAGTCCTTGAATTTGTTTATTTATTAGAGGGATAGAAAAAGTAATTCATCATTGCAAAATGTCATCCATGTCTCATTCAGTTATGCAATTCTTGAAAGCTTAGATGTAATTCTGAGCTTTGAAAGTTGTGTCTAAATAGTCCAATCAGGCGCTGATGAGACGTAAAACACAAACTCACTCACTCACTCACTTTGAAAGTTGTGCAGATTTGAGAACACCAACTTGATACCAATATATCTGGTCTGAGTAAAGGCTGCTCCCATAGAAGTCATCCGTGGCTGCTCCTCCAGGTGTCAGTTCAACTGCTGAGTTAGATGCTGCTGCTCTCTGATTGAAATATTTCTTCAGAAGATGAAGCCTTGGCATAATAATCACTTCTTCAATCAATTACATTCGTTCACCAACCATAGTTGCTAAATGATTAGACGCTAATGACTGGAGTGCAGTAATTTGAAAATATAACATTATCAAGGCCCCTCCACCTCATATGTTGATTTTGCATAATTTCGTAAGACACCAAAATATTTGAATATATGGCATAACTCAGCTTTGCCCCAACGGAATTGGATGAAAGTTACATGGAAGATGTCTCATATCAAGCCAATGATTATGTGAAAAGGATAAGACATTAGGCCCAAATGTTTTCATACCAATCTAAAATAACCTACTTGCGTAATTTCGTCAGATGCGGTGTACTTTCTGCAGCTTCGTGGTGAAGCGCGTAAAGATATCTCTGACAGATTTTATTCGCCAGCCCTGTGAAGTTGGTCATACAAAAAACTATTTAATCTCCGATTAGACAGTTGTATAATAACAACCGCTAAGTCGAATTTCATGCCGAGTTCAGCGAAGACGCATTCAGTATCCAGCAAGATGCTGTAAAAATTTTAACGGTATATCTTAACAACTGAGTGAGTTATTCCTGTTTTACTGCAATGGAAATGGTTTTTACAAGCGGTTTTTTTTCTTGTGTCAAATGACGTTGTCATTTTCGGGAAACCCCTGGGAATCGCCGTCAATTTTGGGTTAAATGTCCCTCAAAACAATAAAAAGATAATCTTAACCACTTTTTTGTTGATACAACACAGGCTAACACAATTTTTTTAAGCCGGTTAACTAACACAGAAAATCACTAACACAGGTTAGAGTTAACCCACTCGTTGATACAATCCGGTACTGGTTGGCTGTGAATATCACTGTTTACAGTCAAAATATCAGGGCCTATGATATTGTAAAAAATACCACCCTTCAAGGGCGATATTTTTCAACAATGGTAGTGACATCACCAGCATTTCAGCTGCCTGATGATGTCACAAACCAAACTATGGCCAAAACAATGGGATTGTGACGTCATATCCATTGTTGCTCCATGGTGACGTAACATTTTTGTAATGGTGGAAAATAGTCTCTCTTTATAACTAAAAATTTGAGGTTAAACCAGGTGATAAAAACAAAACAACCGCGCGTCAGGGCACTTCGTACAATATCACTCGCTGTTGTGTGAATTAATATTAATTCACACAACAGCTTGTGATATTGTTACTCAGTGACCCTGACTTGGGTTGTTTTTTTATAATATTAGTGGTATTACAGTAGACAAACTTAGAGTGCTTACAAATGACTGGTTTCAGAGCATCAATGAGGTCACTAAAGCTGTTGCTTGAATCTTTACTATTGAAACTTTTGGTTCTTTCACTGACTCATAGGACTTCTAATGACGTGTATAAATGCAGAAGTGACCAATACCTGACTCAGTGACGTGTATCAGAGCAATGCTAAGTGAAGGAGCAGTAGAACAGTTGTCATAAATTTGACCCATTTGACAACAATGATTATCATCGCTCTCTTCACCACGATGTGGTGTTGACACAGTCAGTCAACATGAAAGCTTATCCATCTGAATTGCGATAGTGAGTCATAAATTTGAGGTACACCATGGCAGAAGAGTGAAGGAAATACAGTGGTCGCTTCGTTAAAAAACCCCCTGTTATAAGACCGCCTTGCCTTATGTGACCGCCTTCCTCCCGCACTAAGTAGTATTTTTAGTGCATTTTTCACCCTGAGGAGAGACTGCAACCCAACGAGAGACCGCTTCATGATCGCAAAAGGGGCGGTCTTATAACGCAGAGACCACTATATATGCATGCTTGTGTCTAAGCAGGGTGTTCGTGTTTGTGTATATAAAATTTTCAGGAGTGGATCCAGAAAATGTCGGTCTCACAACTGGGGGTCTTATTACACATGTAAGGTAGGATAAGATACGGTGCTACTGTATTTGAACTTGATGTCCTCTATGTGCAGAAAATGGAAAGCTAAATGGGTATAATTGAGTTAAACAATTGTCATTTGGCCACTCTACAAAGAGGCTATTGGGTTGCATTCCTGCTGGCCATTGACCCTTTCTGGGAATGGCCCCGGAATGCTATTGTTCAGTGGCCATTTAATGACAGCAATCGTAGAGAATGGGAATTTCTGGCCATGGCAACTTGAGGATGTATTTTATGTATCATTCATTGGGCACCTGTGCCTTTCATTGTAAGTGACTGAAAATAGGGTGTATGACAGCACACCCATACAGCAAACCCAGTTATGATGAATGATTCAGGATATTAAGCTATTTCCTACATGTAATTGATTGATGTTGTGATATGTCGAGTCTTCTAATCGGAAATCTTTTGATTGGACAATAATCCATCGATATGTTGTTTATTGCAGCAATTTATTAATATGCTATGTATTCTATAATATATTCAGATTTCCTGTAGTCTATAATGTAATCGCCCAGACTGGTTTCTGACTGTAAGTTAATCACATTTTTGCTGTTTGCAAACATACGTATATCTGTAGGCCTATCCTTCAATCCAGTGTGAAAGTCAGGAATGGGATGAAACTGGATGTAGCAGGTCAAGGATCCAAAACAAGCCAAAACTAAAGCATTATTTGCCTATTGGGCTTTTGTAAATCAAAAGTCGTGCATTGAATACTCTATATTATACGTATTACAGAATTTCAACTACCATGCAAATACATCATGTGTCTTGCAATTTTTAATCTGTAAGTTCCATGAGAGAATCTTAACCATCCATCTCTGCAAGGTTTGCTCAAGGATAGGAGAAGGTTTATGCAATCTTAACATGCCCTCTGGTAGGATTAATAATTCACTCCTGTACAATGTACTGCCTGCAACTAATAAGTGTACAGAGAGAGCAAAATTTAATATGTATATATGTCTTGGACTCTGGATAACGAAGGCAATTAATGAAGCTCTCAAGACAATTTTTACATGATACTGGTTGTCACACCATGTGGTTCATTCACTGTAAAATTTGAATTTTTGAGTCGGCTTTTAAAAATGATTGAGTGAGATGATTTCACAATTAGTTTAAACTAATATAGCTTGTTGTTTTAGGTTATAACAATGGACAGATTATCGTAACTTAAAAACCTCAAAACAAATTATGCAACAATCTCCTTTAATCATTTCAGCTGACTAAAAATTTAGAATTTTACTGTGTCGTGACTTGTGAACCTGGAGCGCCAATGTTGTGCTACATACATCAGATGTATTTGGCTGAGAAGTGATGACATCATACTATTTTGTAGAGAAACAGAGGCTCTGATTGGTCAGTGAGTTGCTAGGGATGTTGTTCCATTAAAAAAAAGTACCGTGGGAAATCACTCTGTTTTTTTGACTGGAGGTTTATTGAAATGTGGGAATTAAATAAGACTTTATGTGAGTGGTTTATACAACAATGGACCTCATGTCAGGTCTGCTGCAGAATATACATTCATCGTTCAGACTCCTCTTGTAGGTCTATTCGCGACCTGACAGTTGCAGGATATCACACACTCCTTACGGTTTATCACAAAGTTCAACTCTCTAAATTTAATCTGCATAAATCGCAGAGACATAAAGCCTTGAAGTTACCTAAAAATGCACTATCTGAACAACCTTGTTTCTTTTTCTCATAAAACTTGTATTCAATACTGAATAGCCTCAGGCATATGCTCTCCCTTTGCATAGAATAACAGTATCCCTGGTTTACAGCTTAATTTAGGTTGCCTCCTGGAGCAGAAAATTACTTCAAATTTTCTTTACGATGTTATTATGCAGACCGCCATTTAAGCTGGACTGTTTTATGTGGACCAGGTTGACGACGTAAAAATCTGTGTGACTATAGAGTTAACAGCAACAGGTCCCTTATTTTTTAAGGCCTTTCTTCTGATTGTAAACCAGGTGTGGTCTTAAGAACGGCAGAGGGACATTGAGACATTTGAGCGACATTTCGAAAGGACCATCTCTCTGATGATGAAAATGCTTGTTTTGATAGCCAAAAAATTTGCAAAACTAGCTTTTTTCTTACCTTTTTTTCCTTGTAGTCAAGGGCAAGTTGTAATCTGGCCAGAATCTTGTTTGATGTATGTTCCATGCCCTCGCAGTTGTTAAGCAGGACATTCAACTCCTCGTTTCCTTGGACCTTGTCCAGGAGTTTGACCACATAATCAGCCAGCTGCCCTGCTAACTCATTGTACTCAGCCTGGAATACATAAACATCATTGAGAGAGAGGTAAATTAGTTCACAATTTAAGTAGGCACATTGTAGATTAAGAACGTTGGATATAGTGTCTGGGTTTAAGAGCTGGTGAAAGACGGGACAGCGATTACATTAGGCTGTTTGAGAACATCTATGATGTCACTCAAGTCCTATCTTTCACATTTAAATTAGTGGTCAATTTGTCATTGGGTACCGTGTGACCTCACTGGTAACCCAGCGGGCTTTCTGACCTCACCTTTGCCAGATAGTATCAATGCTTAACATGGGTTATCCTAAAGTGTTTAAATCATTTTACTGTAATTGTGTCATATCTATGCTGTGAATGAGATAGCTGGTTTTAATTAACTGAACTTATATTACAAAATCACAATTTTTTTAACCTGGTCAGGAGATAAGTTATAGTCCTGAGTTAATCACTTTAGGATAACCCTTGTTAAGCGTTCATACAACTGGGTACTGACGTCAGGATAAAGTCTGTGACGTCACACTGACCTCCCCTGACGTCAAAATAGGTCAAATTGCCCACAGGGAAGTGGTTTATGATTCATTCACTGACATTTGCAAATAATATGGCAAGCGTAGGCTGTGACCTCACAAGGTGTATTGTCCGTATGGATTAAGTGAAGTCGTCGTTATCTTTAGGGTAACAACCTTGTAATAAATGACATACGTGTGCTTATAATTAATTGTGAAGAAGCCATAATGCTAATATCACTTCCCTGCAAAAAATGAAATCACAGAACCTTCAGATATATAGAGTGCATGTTGTCAAGGTAAAATTTTCTGCTTGTGTTTTTAAAGTCACGCCATACATATAATTTCGTTCTTTTGGTCTGGGAAAATGAGCAGTTTGATGTTAGACAAAGCACATCAACGATTCGACATAGATATATATATTTCTCTTTTTCCCTGATGACATTGTCCCACCTTGTCATTTATATACATGTACATAGGAAATGAGAAAAACCAGCAAGGTTACATAAGAAACATGAAACAAGTCCACCCCACAAGGTTGGCACTACCAGCACAAAATGACAGGTCTGATAGAAATTAATTTCCTCCAAACAACCTGTCGAGTCATGGGGGCAAAGCGGCGTCATGATGTGGTGTAACAGACATAAGATGAAAATATTTCACATGGGAGACATTTATATTACTATTCCCCATTGATATTGGCTCATTGCAAGTAGGTAACACAAGAATAATATTTATGTACACCAGCAACTGTTTCTTCAAAAGGAGTTATCACTGATCCAGTGGAAAAGCGACACACTGCTTCTAAAATTTTAGTCAACATTAAACTTGTTATAAATATTGCTAGTGACACTGTAAAACATATATAGATAGTCCAACTTACGGTGTAATATTTTTCAGCTGTTGCAACCTGATGAAGTTCTTGACGTAATTCGAACGACGTCAAAATGGGATCCTCGCTCGAGAGAGAAATATATGACTCACTAGCAATCCCTTTGTAGGCATTTAACCTTGACTTGGCAAACTTTAATTCATCCTTTTTGGCTTTTTCATGGCACTGGATACAAATGCAATTGTATTTGTGGGGTTTCTCTATAATATGACCCATCATAAGTAAAGCCATCACCACCTCATAACGATTGTTCTGAGCAGCTAGAATTAGCGGAGTTATCTCGTCCATTAATTGAGAGTGATCATAGAATCGCTCCTGGAAAAATGGTTCATCCGAATGTGTACGGAATTCATTATTAATCTCCTCGTATTTTGGATGCTCCAAGATCATCTCTGCAATCTCGTCATGTCCCAGCTTTATGGCAAGCAGCAAAGCTTCGTAAGCACTTTTCGTGTCCACGTAATCCAACAAGAAATTTACAACCTGAAAAATAACCAAATTTTAGCCAACAAGAAATTTGTAACTTGAAAAGTACCAAATTTTAAAACAGCTTGTGGTAGAGACACTTCAGCAAAGCCTTCAGTGATTAAGTCAGACACACCCACATAGCTGACCAATGACCAGGTCCCCAAGCAAGTTATGCAAATGAGGCCAATTTCGCTATTTCGCGCATTTACGTAAGGGTTAGAGATGCGATGCTTACATGGGCAGATAGATCTCTCTGAGATCTTTAAAATGATAGGTATATGTCTCTGAGAAGTGAATAGTTGCTCCGCAAATTGCCGGTAAAGTTTTGAAGTGGAGAGGAATCCTAGGCGCTGATTGGCTGTGACGCTCTGACGCAAAATTTTATGATAATGTGCGACGATGGAGGGATTCGTCTAGGGTAGATTCTCTGGGTGGGTAGAGATAGATACCAAAAACAAAACTTGGTTGATGGCACATGTTTCAGAATGGTGGCGGAGAGATTCAGAATTTGGTCATCTTGCCCGAATCACTTTGATAATTATATAATTTAGGTTATCAAAGTTGTGACTTATACACGAGTATATACAGTACTTGCTATGGGGAATGAGAGAACAGTTTTATCGTAAAAATTGCATTTTATGATTCTGATGAAGTGTCATGATCGTACCAATATTTTCAATGGTAATTTGATTTCAGGAGGTTAATTAATACTGCTTGTTGCTGACTGATAGACGAAAGGATTATGCACCTGATCCTTACACTGAAATCAGTTATGACAAATCAAAAGGCCTACTCCAAATTAATTATGTGCACTAATGAAACCGCCTATATGGTTCTTTTGTTAAAAGTATAATTATGACACATTAATCACCTGTCATTAATCACAAAGTGCATTTTTCACAGTGAAATGATCCACTTTTTTCCATAACTCTAATGTAATATTTTTGCTAATGAGCCATTGGGCTCAATGACAAGCTCAGGTGTTCGTAAAATATATGAGTACACAGCTACTGGCTAAAGTGTCACTTACAAAGGAAAAATATATCAATAAATATGATCTACAATGGTGTTGCCATAACAAAGAACCATTAGCCACTCTTGGATGGTACAAGATCACGAAATTTAAAATATAGTAGAAGCACTAATGAAGCTTGCAGTACATTTCATAGTACTAAGGTGGACGTTCCAAGTGCAGGAACGCCCTAAGTCGCCTTTACATCATTCTCGATTTAGGAAGATGTTCCAAGATAAAAAAAGAAGAAGAAGAAATGGGGAAGAGGAAACAGAGGAGTGAGGGGAGGAGGAAGAGGAGTGGACGGAAGAAGTGAAAGGAGGAGAATGATGGATGACTTGGGCATTATGTTCTATATTTGTGTATTTTGATGGACTCATTAATACCTATAAGTAGAAGACTGAGCAAAGAGATGAAGAGAAATGAGAGAAGGAAAAGACCAAGGTGTAGGAAAGAGGAGGAGATGAATAAGGAGGATGAAGGCAGGTGGATGACTTGGGAGTATGTTCTGTGTTTGTGCATTTTGATAAATGTCTTAGGACTCGACAATGATGTGAAGGGAAAGAGGAAAAGGACGATGGAGTGGAGCAGATAGAGGAGGAGGAGGAGGAGGAGGAGGAGGAGGAGGAGGAGGAGGGGATGATGAAGCGCATCTGATGAATGTACTTTTTAAGACAGCGCTATATCAAATAAAATATTTGTATTTGTATTTGTATTTGTATGAAAAGGAGGAGGGAGAAGTGTTTGAGGAGAACAAGATGAAGAAAATTAACAGGATGAAAAAGGGTAAGGCAATGATAATGATATCATTGAGTACAAATGCATGATGGACTTACTTCCTGATGTTCATTAGCCACAGCCAGTTGCAAAGGTGTCCTCCCCAGCATATCTGCAGTTGATATTGAGGTCCTTTTCTTGCACAAAAATCATCCTCAAAGACTGGACATCCCCATTCTCAGCTGCTTGTAGCATCTCCTGGTCTCTTAACCTTGACTTCAGAAGAAAGAAATTGGATTAAAGACATGTGCATGAATATACAGATTATCGGAATAACCTTCATACTTATAAGAGGTACATAATGTCATTTTATTACAGGAAATAGCATATAATACAGAGCTGTACGACACTAGATGAATATTTCTTCCAATTTACTACAGGAGAAGTGCTTTAAGAATTAGTATGTGATATTTTAACATATTCGTATGATGAAAAATCTCAAATAGTAAAAATACGAACAAGGGATACCAATGATTTTAAATGATTTTCTGTTATAAAAACACAGCTTTTTATCGAATATTATGCAGCCATTTCACAGAAGATTATGCAGGCATCCGTTTCATATGAAAAACAACGATGACAGCTGTTGTCTCTCTCAGGAGAATTAACTCACTAGAACTATTAGATAATTTGAATATTTCAAACTTTAAAAAGACATTCAAATGCCATTAATAAGTTAAAGATGTGTCTATTTTGCTTCTCAGGGACATGTTGCCCCCGCAGGTATCGGGCCTCCTCATGGCGGTGGGTGGTAACACAAGGGTGAAGTCCTGTATCTCTTGTGGCCAACACGAGACAGTGCGCAAGCACACGTCTCCCCGACGGAAAAGGGGCAACCTGTTTGCCGTGGGTTGCGACCCGTGTTGGAGGATGAAGGGGTCCTGGTGGTTGAGTTGGTTGGGACTAAGTTGGTCTCTCCCTTACAATACACTACTTTGGCCTGGATTTCTCCCAGACGGGAGGCTGGATTGGCCCGGTCCAGTCAATCGGCTTGTCATGTTGCTATTTGGACTTCGGTCCTATTTGGCCATGGCTGATGGGTCAATCAAGGAGGGTTAGAACCCGGGTATTTGCCTGCCGTGGTTATTGTTATCATGATTTGAGGCTGTATTGCAGGACTGACCTTTTTAGAGTATATCCTTTATGTATCCCTGGGACTAGGGTACAGGGCACTGCCCTATCCATGTTGGTCTCCCCTTGTTGGGCTCCGTGGTGGGTGGGGAACATGAAGGATGAAATAAGTAAATCTATATGGATATTCTCAACCGCAACATTTCTCAAACTGGATTTTTTCAGTGTGAAACTGACCATTGGCCACGATACATCGTAATTAAAGGAAAAGATGACGAATATGGAAGGATTTCCGCAGTTACACGGGCGCAAGCCATCTGTAAGGCAATCGGGGACCCTGGGGACGTCAGGCGGTTCCCTGGTTCACTTTTGATTAAATGTCGCGACAGTGACCAGGCCAAGAAACTCCTTGCCATGAACAAACTTGCCTCAGCCGCAGTGGAGGTGACTCCACATGAGAGACTCAACTCGATCCGAGGCGTCATCTACTCCTTTGATAGCCATGAGAGCTCCGATGATGAGCTACTTGAATGGTTTAATTTTCGAAAGATCCCAGTTACTTCTATTTACCGAATGGGAAAAAGACAAACCAAAGAAGGTTCCACGGTGGAGACCCTCAGTCTCACTTTTAAGGGTAACCGGCTGCCCGAGGCCGTAGAAATTGGATTCGAGGTCTGCAGGGTACGTCCCTATATCCCTAATCCTCGAAGATGTTATCGTTGCCAAAGATACGGACACATTACTAGAGTATGTAAAAGCCGTGAAGAAGTATGCGCTGGGTGCGGAGGCTCAGACCATTCCCACACAAAGGATGAGCCATGTGGCCGCCCACCTAAGTGCGTAAATTGTAAGGGGGACCACCCTTCCTTTGACAAGACATGCCCGAGATGGAGTTTTGAGAAAATGGTCCTTGAGATTAAGGCCAGCTCCAATATAACATTCCCCGAAGCACGAAGGATTGCTCAATCCAAATACGGCGCCAGTAGCTACGCTAAGGTGGCTGGTGGGGGGAATGCAGGTCCGTCTGCAGGATCTCAGTTTTCCCAGGGATCCGTCACCCAACAATCATCCTTTCCCGGGTCATCGCAACGATCGACACCGAGGAAAAAGGTTGACCTTGACCCAAACCACAAATATTCAAAGTACAACACCCAAAATCACACTGACAAGTTCTGTGCAATGTTCGCCCAAGGACAGATGGATGAACTCCTGGATGCACATACGAAACTAATACAACAAAAACAAGACACGACCAACAAAACATACTCAAACGACATGCAGACAAAAACAAACAAAAGAAAATCGGATAATGGAAATTCCGAAACACCAGCAAAGATCGCAGCCACAGAGGTTGTCGAGTCGGACCTCAACGACTCCTAGGAAACTGTCGACTCTGAAGTGACGGAGGGAGAAGAAGACATGGATCTTCAAATCCCTCTCTCTATGCCAACAGAAGTAGTACAAGACAAACCAAATAACAACACCAGCCCGCAGACACAGACCACATCCACTACTGAAATAGGTGGACAGCTGGGTCAGGGGGGCAAATCAGACAAAACCAAAAATCCCAACCACGACCAACAACCCCAAAAAACCCAGACAAATCGAATACAACACCAAAATACAACTCCCGACTTAAAGAACACAGACAAAGAACATCGACCAGGCACAAAAAAACCTGGTCCACCTAACACATCTACAGGGGGAAGGTCAAACACCAATATCACTCTGAATCGTGATCCTCTGGTGTTTAACTTTAAAACCCCCAAAAACTAACTAACAAATATATGACAGAGCAACACTATTCCATGGACAACATCATTCAGTGGAATTGTCGAGGTATAAGAGCAAATTATGACGAGCTAAAAATAATAACATCTGAGCATAAAGTGAACATCTTATGTCTCCAAGAGACCTTTTTAAAACCCTCAGACAAAATTACCCTAAGAAACTTCCACATGTATAATACTTACGGAGAAATTGTACATGACAGGGCAATAGGTGGTTCTACCATTCTGGTTAAACATGGTATAATCCATACACACCTAAATCTAACTACCGCCTTACAGGCAACTGCCATTCGCATTACATTACGTAAAACGATTACTTTATGTTCTCTTTACTTGTCCCCAAGTACGAGAGTGACACGAGAAGATCTTAATAATTTATACCAACAACTACCTGCTCCCTCAATTATTCTTGGGGATTTTAATGGTCATAGTCCTTTATGGGGCAGTACTGACCTGAACAACAGAGGCGAACTTATTGAAGATTTTATAAATGATAATAACCTCTGTATCTTCAATGATGGATCAAATACTTTCCTCCATTCAGGACATGGCACGTACTCTGCTATTGACATCAGCATAAGTGATCCAAATTTGTTTTTAGATTTTGAATGGAAAGTGCTAGAGGATACACATGGAAGTGATCATTTCCCAATTCTATTGAAATCGTTAGATCTTGGGCCTAACTCCGGTTTATCAAGGTGGAAATTCAATAAAGCAGACTGGAATCTCTTCTCAGAACTCTGCAACAAAAATATTACCCTACAGAAATATGCAGATTCCGATTCCCCTGTAGACAATTTCACAAAAGATATTATAGACATAGCAAATAAAGCGATACCAAAATCTCAAGCCAATCCTCACCATAGCCCTAAACCTTGGTTTGACACAGAGGTCAAAGAGGCTATCAAAGCCCGCAAAAAAGCATTACGTGCCTTTAAATCTCGCCCAACACCAGAAAATCTAAATCAATTTAAAATCTTTAGAGCAAGAGCGAGAAGGGTAATAAGACAAAAGAAAAGGGCTACCTGGCAAAACTATGTCTCCAAACTTAATACCCGTACACCCAGTTCCAAAGTATGGAAAATGATAAAGAAGATACAGGGTAGAGATACATCCACACATATTCAACATCTTGTCATCGACGAAGAGGAGATAACCACAACTGAGGAAATTGCAAATAGAATAGGTGACCAATTCGCATTTAATTCCTCATCGAACAATTACAACCAAGAATTCCAACAATTTAAAGAGAGGGCCGAGCGACAAAATTTAAATTTCCAGTCTGATAACTCTGAAGCATATAACATTCCCTTCTCCATGGAAGAGCTCATAGCGGCATTGAATAAGGCTAAAGACTCTGCTACTGGAGCAGATGAAGTTCATTACCAACTACTAAAGCATCTACCGGAAACAAGCCTTAAAATTATGCTTCAGATTTATAATAGAATATGGGATTTTGGTACATTCCCAACGCTGTGGAAGAAAGCGATAGTAATACCAATCCCAAAACCTAACAAAGATCACAGTGATCCGCTTAACTATCGTCCGATTGCACTTACCAGTTGTCTTTGTAAGACCATGGAAAGGATGGTCAACAATAGACTAGTATGGTATTTGGAATCAACTGAAGCCATAACAGAATATCAGTGTGGTTTCAGGTCCAAAAGAAGTACCTTGGACCATTTAGTATCATTCGAAACCTACATAAGAGATGCCTTTATTAAGAAAGAACATGTAGTTGCAGTATTTTTCGACTTAGAAAAAGCTTATGACACCACTTGGAAATTTGGAATTATGAAGGACATTCATGAAATGGGTTTACGGGGAAGGCTTCCTCATTTTATAAATTCATTCCTTCAAGATCGTAACTTCCAAGTCAGAATAGGAAGCACACTATCCAACAATTTTAACCAAGAAATGGGAGTTCCTCAAGGAAGTATTCTCTCTCCGACATGTTTTAATATTAAGATTAACAACATAGTTCGACATATCAAGGAGAATATCAAGTGTTCTTTATACGTAGATGATTTCCTCATTGCTTTTAAGTCAACCAAAATGACAAGTGTCGAACGACAATTGCAACTTAACCTAAACAGGTTGCAAAAATGGTCATATGAGAATGGTTTTAAATTCTCCAAAAATAAAACGGTATGTATGCACTTCTATCCTCCCAGAAGCTTTCAGCCGGATCCAATCCTAATGTTAGAAAATTCGAAAATCAAAGTAGTAAACCAGTACAAATTCTTAGGAGTTTTACTGGATTCTAAATTCTCCTTTATTCCACATATCAAAGAACTTAAAGCTAAAGGTTTAAAATCTCTTAATCTTCTCAAAGTAGTCAGCAAGCTCAGTTGGGGTGGAGACACCACTGTATTGCTACGACTATATAGGGCTATAACCCGATCACGTCTCGATTACGGGAGTATTGTATATGGATCAGCAAGACCGTCTTACCTCCGATGTCTAAATACAGTACACCATCTCGGCATTCGCCTGTGTCTTGGGGCATTTAGAACATCGCCAATCGAGAGTCTATATGTCCTTGCGAAAGAGCCACCACTGTCACTACGGCGAATAAAACTTTCGCTGCAATATTTTGTAAAACTGGCAGCATGTTCAACAAATCCGGCTTTTTACCCGGTATTTCAGCCAAAGTACCAACAAATTTATATGACTAAACAAAGTGTTATAAAACCCCTAGGGCTTAGAATGAAACCCTACTATGACATAATAAACAAAGACAACTGCATAGTTGATGAAGTGCAGGTTCCATCCATTGCTCCGTGGACCCTTCCTTTACCAATTTGTATTCTAGACCTGACAAGTCTTAAAAAATCTTCTACAAGTCCCCTGGAATACCAGAGTAAATTCCTCATAATAAAATCCCGGTATCCATCATTCAAGTTTCTTTACACGGATGGGTCCAAAGATGGACTTCTGACTGGTTACGCAGTCACCTCCGCAAAGACAAGTTATTGTAATGAACGTATACCTGATGTGTGCTCGATATTCACAGCAGAACTGACAGCTATCTACAAGGCGGTAGAAATGGCAGTCAACTCGGAAACTAACAATTTTGTAATTTGCTCTGACTCAAAGTCTGCATTGCAGGCAATAGCCAACAAGCAGGTGGAAACCCCTCTTGTATTAGACATTCTTTTTACCTTAGCAGTGATGAAAGAAAACAAGGAAATTATATTTTGTTGGATTCCAAGTCATGTTGATATCAAAGGAAATGAGATGGCTGATCTTCATGCGAAGAGAGCCTTAAGTAAAAACTTAAAGGACTATGTTGTCCCTTATACGGATTTTAGAAAGCATATCAATGACTTTACCAAGTATAGTTGGCAAGTACGATGGAATGCTTGCCAACGAAACAAGCTACGCACAATACTACCACACGTCATGAAAGATATAAAAATTGATGTGCACTCACGCAGAGAGCAAATCGTAATTCATAGATGTCTTATAGGGCACAGCAGATTAACCCACTCACACCTATTAAACAATGACGCAGCACCAATATGCGAAGGGTGCCAAGTACCACTTTCGATCAAACATATCTTGATAGAATGTAATAACAATCTACATCACCGACCCTTTCAATCAGGTAATCTCAAACACTTATTCTTAGAAAATTCAGCATCCAGTATAACACAGTTCCTCAGAGATAACGACTACTTCTACAAATTATGAGAAATTAGTTCCAGGATAATCTATCTAACCAATGTTGCCTCTAAATAGCCCACACTGGTGCTGATGGGGCGTAAAACACAAATTCACTCACTCACTCACTCAGGGACATGTTAATTGATTGAGATGAGACAACCACTAAAAAAGTGTCATTTCTTGTCTAAAAGCTTTTTCCATAACTATCTTAATTCTAAAGGTTTGATTTCTGTTATTAGAATTTCAGATTTTACGCAGCTGCTTGCCAACAAAAAATTAAGTAACTTTTAAAAGATTTTATTAACTTTAGACATGGTGGTCACAGCTGTAAAATGGATTAAAACACCACAGTTTCCTGACGTGGAAAACATTAAACCAGACACCCAGCATCATCAAGTTGTTGAGTTTTGAACATAGTTGAATTCAGCAGAATTTTAGTTAGAGAAGTGAAATTAAATTCAGAGGCAACTTATTAATAGAACGACAAATAATTTGAGACATGAAATACTTCTGGGACACAATACAACAGAACTAGATGACAGAATGTTTTACTTTGACCCACTACAAACAACACTTGGTGAATATTATCATCCGAGGGTTAACATGGTTAAGTATCAGATTGAAATTGATGAGTGATACAAACTAGAATCGCAAGCGATATTTATGTGACCACCAGATGGACGATATATATACCGCATTATTCCTTCAAACAGGCAATCGATAGCAAAAAAGTAAATGGCAATGCCAGCCAAGTTCATGCTGTGCTTTTCAGTGGTTTTCCTTTTCAATGGTGGTCAGTTGCATAATAGTAATAATAGGATATGTATATATTCACTGGCATCTATGTCGCAGATGAAGAGGGGTCCTTTATTCAAACGGTCGTCTTTTCAAGGGGGTCTTTCATTTCAAAGGGGCTTATATTCAAGGGGTCCTCTATTCAATGGGGGAGGGGGGTATATATTCAAGGTGGGCCTCTATTCTAGTGGGGCCTTTATTCGAGGGGGGTCTCTATGCAAGTTGGGAATTTATTTGACGGGGCCTTATTTTTAGGTAGGCTCTATCCACTAGGACCTCTATTAATAGAATAGAATAGGATATATTTGTATTTGTCCATCGATGAGAATACATACTGAAACTTTAGGTTAATTTAAGGGAGGCCTTTATTCGGGGGCCTCAATTCATGAAGCCTTCTTTTTCTGTGACCACTCTGGAAGGGTTGGCTCCACCTATACATAAAAAATGATAACTGCAACAAAATGCTCAGGTCAGTGCTCTGTAAATGCAGTGCTGTAATGCAGTGCAGTGACGCATTGTTTTAGTACAGTACAGTGATGCAATGCTGCAATGCAGTGCAATAATGCAGTACAGTAATTCAGAGCTGTGATGGAGGCTAATTCAATGCAGTGCTGTGATGCAGTGCTGCGATGCAGTGCTGCGATGCAGTGCTGCGATGCAGTGCTGTGATGCAGTGCTGTGATGCAGTGCTGTTATGCAGTGCTGTGATGCAGCGCTGTAATGCAGTGCTGTAATGCAGTGCTGTAATGCAGTGCTGTAATTCAGTGCTGTAATGCAGTGCTGTAATGCAGTTATACTATTACATGGATTGTTTTGTATTGACCCTAGTATTCTCCCTGCCAGTCCATATTTACCCGAGGGCCCTTATTCCATGATTAGGCATACAAATATATTTGCTTGAAAAATATGATTAATTTAAATTGTGGTGGTGAATTTTAAACAAAAAGACTTTTCTGAACGTTAAGACAAGAGGGCTCTGTTTGCAACATCATCTGAGGGTAATATGAGTTATTGTCCCTCCAGAGTGGTAATTAACACAAAGGGGCACTGTAAGCAACGTCTTTTGAGGGAAATACGAGTTATTGTCCCTCCACAGCTAGTTATTTCCCTGGGCAGTTTGGTGTTATTGGGGACAATACATGGCTAGTCATGGAATAAATTGTTTTAATGCAGTGGTGCAGTGCAGTAATGCATAATGCAGTGTAATAACACATTGTTGTAATGCAGTGCAAGAATGCAGTGTAGTAATGCAGTGCAATGATACCTTGCTGTAATGCAGTATGCTGTGCAGTAATGCTGTACCTACAGTGATGCATTATCCCTGATGGAGTTTTTTGAGTGGAAATCCCTTAATTATGTAGAAATGCAATAAAGACTTTCTTTGACATTGAACTTTAATTGGTCTGGGGTCACCAAGTGCAAGATCTTTTTGCCTGTGGTTCAAGAAATGGCCACTAGAGGACACTGATGCTGTGTTGCGCAATATGATTCAGTGGGGGTCCATCTCCAAATTCACCTGTCATAGTTAAATTGTTGGCCACTAGAGGGCCCTTCACCTGTTTATGTTGACTGTTCATAATGATGAAGTGAAAGCATGCCAAAGATGCCAGATGATGTGTTTTTCTATGCTAAGCAGTGACAATGAAAAAATGCATCATAAGCAATTTAAGTTAGGTAAACAGAGAAAGATGTGGTGCCCCCACCATTGGGTATTCCATGTGGGTGCCCCAACCCTATTGGTCAGCCCACTGAGTGCCCCCACCCTTTGGGTATCCCACGGGGGTGCCCCCACCATTTGGGTAGCCCATGGGGGTGCTCCTTCCCTTTGGGTAGCCCACAGGGGTGCCCCTACCCTTCTGGTATCCCACGTGGGTGCCCCATCCTTGGGGTATCACATGGGGGTGCCCCCACCCGATGGGTATCCCACTGGGTGCCTCCACCATTGGAGTATCCCATGGGGGTGCCCCAACCCTTTGGGTATCCCACAGGGGAGCCCCCACCCTATGGCTATCCCACTAGGTGCCCCCACCCTTTGTACGCAGTGCCCAGTGCCCACTGGTACAAAGGTATTCCACTGGATGTCACCAATCTTCTCATTCTTATAATTATGTGTATTCCACTGGTATAGGGTATCCCAGTTGTTTTATTTGGCTGCTTTTGAGACATCCCCCTGCACTATTTGGAAATACCGTTTGGCAGCTTTTGAGACATCCCCCTGCACTGGCCTGCAGTATAAGCCAAGGCAGTCATGCATATGGAGTCTGATCAATATAGACCAATGGCTGAGCTACAATTTTGGGGGCTGTCTCAAAACACACCAGTTGCCAATAAAAAAAGAATAAGGTAGGGCGTGTCACTGAAAACCTCTGAATGACAGAAGTGCATGAAATATCATTTTTTTTGGATTGGGTCTTATAGCTCTTTGCAGATTGCTTTTTGCAACTTCAACTTGCGAATGGGCTTTGCCACGTTACAGCCTTAACATGGCCTTCAGGTTCCTGGCTCACAAGAATAAGTGGTCGACCATTAGATTGGGGGGGGGGGGTACTTGAAGAGTAATCATTATTTATTTTGGATGTGTGATATTCCCAAATATTTTTTAAATCAGACGAAACCCTGTTACGATGATTTCACAGTTGTGGACACTGTGACTGAATGGGATTTTTTATGGCATACATGTATTCCATAGGAAAAGTGACATAGGGCCTGAAAACAAACTTATGACATCACTTTACCCAAATAGAATAACATTCACATTTGCCCATTTAAACAAAACTGTGCAAGAAGTTATTACTTATATTACAAAAAACAAAAACTCCAATCTACCCCCCCCCCTGCTAAGATTGAATGCTGACCACTTTACAAATTGACAGGTGTGCACATTAGGGCTTCAACAAAGGTAACTTTATAAGCGAGGTCGCTAATCCAGCATGACAGAGAATAAAAAGCGGTCATATATACATGGGGAAGATTTTTTCACAAATTGTCTTTAATCAACAAGGTTATTGTAAATGTCATTCACTGTAATGCGTTCAAGATAGTGTTTGAAATCGACTCTCCATCTGATATTGTTTGGGTAGGCCTTCCCACTGATATAAATTGACATGTTGGTGAAATCTGAACTTCATACAGGAAGGTCTCTCCAGGTACATAACAAGAACTCAGCTGTCACCTATTCCCTAATCCATTTTGTCTAAAATTGTGTATTTTGTATTTCACAGTAACAGTGGCTACAATTATTTATTTCAAGCAAGCAAAGTCCCTAAATATTCATTCCCATATCAAGCGACGCCTTATAAAGAAATACCCCTGGTAGAAATTACAGATTCATTTCAAGACTGCAAAAAGAATTTATTTATTTCACCAAAACTGGACAAGAAATTATTTATTTAAAATTAAAACAAACTCCAAGCCCCCCCCCCCCCACCGTTAATCTTGATTATATGGCGGCCCCTAACAGTTGATCACTGCATGCACAGTGCTGTGGTCATGCAGCAGCCTCTCTCTATTAAGGCTTAAGGCCCTGGCCAAAGTCGTCTGCCTACGTCAAGTGAACAGTTTGTGATTTCAGTTATGAGTTGGGACGCTGATATGCAAGAAGCTCTAAGATCACCGATTAAGGAGTGTAAAGTTAATAAGTGCATACAGCAAGTTTCATGACTGGCTATAGATGGATAGACAGATAGATGGAAAGATATCAATCAATCAATCAATCAATCAATATCTATCTTTCTAATCTATCTATCTAATCTATCTAATCTATCTATCTAATCTATCTATCTAATCTATCTATCTAATCTATCTATCTAATCTATCTATCTATCTATCTATCTATCTAATCATCTATCTATCTCATCATCTATCTAATCATCTATCTCATCATCTATCTAATCTATCTATCTAATCTATCTATCTAATCTATCTATCTAATCTATCGAATCTATCTATCTATCTAATATATCTATCTATCTATCTAATCTATCTAATCAATCTAATCTATCTAATCTATCTATCTAATCTATCTAATCTATCTATCTATTTATCTATCTATATATATAGATATATAGATAGATAGATAGATAGATAGATAAAAAGATATGCAGCTATAGAATCTATCTTCCTTTCTTTTTCTTTTTTCCCTGGTTTTCTACTTTATCTTTAATGCACCACAAAGCATAAATTAAATCCAATTTATGTTTCATTGATTAAACTGAGTTTTAAGTACTTTTAACTACCTATATTTTATTGGCATGAAATATTTATAAACAGATTGAAGAAGAAGAGAAATATACTTCTTTAAATAAAGTGTGATCTTGCATTGAATTCAGCAACATAAATACATAAAATGTTTCTGTTATTGCATTGATTGCAGCAACACTGTGACCAGTATAGAGGGGGCCACATGTCTCTTGATGTGAGCTATTGTTGAGTGTTGCACATGTTAATTTAATTTAAGCAATTCTCATTTCCTAATTGGCCAGGGACTGTAAAACCTGACATGAACATTTAGTACAGTATATTAAAGAAGGTGATTTAGCTTATTTGGTTGAAATTAGCTTTGTCTTCAAATGACAAAGGAATTTGTGGTAGGCCAAAAAGAAACAACAATCAGCATGTCTATTCTCTTTATAAGAAGTAAATTGCACAAAACCTTGCCTCTCTTTTTTTGGAGAGGCCTGAGAAGGCTTAGCACTAAACTTCTCCTAATTTGAAGGTGACTGGAGTGAGATCAGATATATCGAGATCCGATGTGCAAGTCTGGCTCTCCCAGCTGCCAAAATGTCAGAACTTCTTTGCCAGTACTGTGTATGCAGTGCCAGTGCTGTGAAATAGGCCTGCTGTTTCTTTAGTCAGAGTTAAAGAGTTTGGCTTATTTTGAGACATCCCCTAGTAAAAGAGTTTGGCTTACTTTGAGACATCCCCTAGTAAAGTATAAGTTAGTGCAATCAAGTGTGAAGGAATGCACCAATGGCTGTGCCAGGATTCTGGGGGCTGTCTCAAAACACACCAGCTGCCAATAAAAAAACAATAAGGTGGACTGTGCCACTAAAAAACCCTGAACGATAGAAGTGCATCAAATATCCTTTTTTTGCATTGGGTCTTAAGAGCCGCGAGTAAGGAGTGTAAAGTTAGGTGCATACAGCAAGTTTCATGACTGGTCATCAAGTGGATCTTGTTCTATTCCTCCGCAAAAATGTGCGTTGAATCGTACGATTTCTAAGTGACCACAGCCATGCTGGTGGTCACAATAATTTCTCTCTTAACATGCTCAGACCAGTCGATGAACATTTCGTTGACAGAGACATAAAATCTTTGAATTAAGGGTGAGACTAAATTTAGAGTTTACTTTTAAAACAACAGCAGTTTCAATAAGCATGGGATTCTTCCAAATATTGATTATTTCATTCAAATATTGATCTACTTACTACAAATAATGCTCATCTTACTGAGGATAATGATCATCTTACAGGAAATAACAATAAAATTACTGGAAATAGTGATCAATTACTGTGAATATTGATCAACTTACTGAGAATAATGATCATTTTACTGGAAATAATGATCAACTTATTATCTTACTGTGAATATTGATCATTTTACTGCAAATATTGGTCATCCTACTGTGAATATTGATCAACTTGCTGCCAAGCATTTCATCTTTAGGCAGCTTTAGGATAAATGAAGCAAATTCTGTGGCTCTGTGGGCTATTCTGTGAGGTGTACATTTTTTGATTGCCTTTTTAAAAGAATATATAGCTGTTGAATCACCATAGCTTAGATTTGTTTGTTTCTGTTTCTCTTCACTTATTCTGATCGCTAACACGAATGAACTCAATCGCAAATGCAGAAAGTGTAAGGACAACATACAAAGGGACATAAGCAAATGGTGATTTTCACGGTGGTGGATTGGTGTTATTAGCACTAGACAACAGTAACGGGCAGCATGAACTACTGTTTCAACTTAAAAGGAGTATGCGTTTTGTTGTTGGTGTTTCTTCACATTTAGATTTTCAGTTCTGAAGTCTAATCAGCATGGATCTAATCTAAATGGCTTGAAAGTCACTTTTGTTAAAATATATGAGTTGAAAGGCATTGACCACCATTACATTGTCCTAGAATCTTCAGTTTGGCTTATGCCTAGTTCTCACAGGGGGGTTTCAAGTACTTTCCACGCTACAAATATTACCAAAAGTCTTATTCATGAGGCTTGACATTTTTGTGAGGGCCCCGGGTAAAAATCGTTGACTGTTTACCCAAAAATGTTTTATTGGCAACTGATTCTATCGCTCTGTGATGTTCTGCAAAGTCTAGCTGCTGCAATTTCGGATTATGATTTGTCCAAAACTTTTGTGGCTAATCGTCGCATCTATTTTTTGGTGATTTAAGGCGGAGCTCTTCAAATTTCAGGCTGCTGCCAAAACATTTCTGGCACCTCCTTTTAAAATGTAGTGCTGCTATACCATCACCCAGGGCAGTAATTTTCCGATAAGACATGGGATTAAATTAAAGGGTATAGAGTTTAATCAAAGTGCGCAGGATTGAAGTTAGGAGGTGTCATTCAGGGAATCCATGAACTGATCAGGTGGCATGCATCAAATTTATTAACAGTGCTCTTGCCATGATGCAGCATTCTTTGTATGCTTTAAAAAAATCTTACGCTTGGGTACTGCATGGACCAATTATCTTCTGGTGAGAATGGATAAGACCTTTTTTTTTGTCCTGGCCACAAGACACTCTTTCACAGATTTTTCCCGTCATAAATGTTTTTCCTGTCAACATGTCTTGTACATTTATAGGTCACAAATTCACCCACTAAGTCACTCATGCCAGTGACAAAACTCAAAATATGCATAAAATGTAATGAGTGGGAGGACTGGGGAGTTCGGGGGTAGGACTCAATTTCTGAATGTTTGCATTGAGAAGGTCAACAGGATAGACAGCGACAAAAGATTGAACATTGCATGAATGAAAGTAACGAGTTGAGGTGTACCTTTCCTCTAACATTGTTTGCATAGGTGGATAATCTAACCTTAATCCGAAGGCCAAGGTCGTTGTTGGCAAAGCTTGATCGACCGTGATTTATTTTTTTTGGTGGATTGAAATGCCAAGTGGCGGTTAGTTTGAAATTTCAATTTGGACTTACCACTCTGGTTCAGGCTGGATCAATAACAATTTAAAACTTCAAAAACAGTTCACATTTTTCTTTTATGGTGTATGGGTCAAAATTTGAAAACCTTGAAATTTCGACCAAAAAAAAATTGAAAATTTTTCGCTCTAGAAATACCTTTTTAAGTTGGCATTTTGTACATTAAACAATCAGCTGTCACTGCACTTTCATGTCCAAGGGTCCCAATGCTCCGCTGATCAGCACTCATGTGATAAATACACTACCCTCCAAAAGTTTGAATACACCTGGATAATGAAGTTTCTTTTAAAAATACTTGATTTTGAATGGAATTTTTGTTTCATATTAACATCAAACAACATAACAAGTCACATTGAAGTCAGAAGTTGTCTTCATTTTGTCATTTTAGGTCATTTTGGTTGAAATTTATGGCCGTATCAATATCCCAAATTTTGGTATTTTATAGAAAATTGTCACAGCCAAGTTATCTTCTTGGTTTATGAAATCATATTTAAGCATTTCCAGAGTTGTAACATGATCGTAACAGTTATTTTTGACCCCAAAAAGACAGTTTAAAAAATGGTCATTGACCACCCAAAAATACAAAATTGAGATAATTTCGGCTCACCATGAAGTATAATCATAGAATATATCTTCCTTAGTGAAAATTATTTTATTTGAGCTGTTTCAGCATTGTTTTGACCCAAAAATAGCCAAAATCAGAATTTTTGTCCAATTTTCAACGGCCATTTTCTGGTCCGAAACTACGAGTAAAATCATCACAAACCAGTGGAAATGTGTAAAAAATGATAAAATATCATAAATATGGAAGACAACAGTGGTTTGTGATGATTTTATAAAAAATGAAAAAATTGGATATCGATAAATTTATACAAGAAAGATCTAAAACCATGAAATATGGACACTTTATGGCCTGAATGTGAATTTCCATATTGTTTGATGTTAGTATAAACAAAAGTTGTGCTGAAAATGAGGTATTTTGGAAAGAAATCTCACCTTTTCTGGTGTATTCAAACTTTTGGAGGGTAGTGTACAGGGGGAATTTTTTTTGATCGTCATTAACATCACGCATGTAAGCTCAAAATCCTGGCCAGTTAGGGCTGAAAAATCTAATACCAACAAAAAGGAAAGTGGTCCGCAAATTTTGGACCACATCTCAGGTCTCTAGCACCAATACTTTTTGATATATAGCATTTTTGTCAATTAAAGATTGGAATATGACTGTCATTTGCGTCGCGCTTATAACTTGAAATCTGCACCACTTACAGCTAAAGAATGTATTTCCAACGTATAGGAAAGTGGTTATCCTGCATGCATTAAGCTTTATTTCAGGTCTCTATGAGCAATAGTTATTGAGATACAGTATTCCCTTGACTCTGAAATTTATGAAAAGGATTAAAAACTGTTTTTCGACAATAATTTTGATTCTGGGTGACAAATATGATCCCCAATACTGACCCAGCACCCTATGTCTACCCTGAACAATATTTCAGAAGCCACACAATGGTAAAATGTGATCAGCATCTTGTATTTTGTCAAGAGTGTTGAGAAGCATCAAACTTAATACTGAGCATGCCAGAAACACAAAAGTATTATGTAATAATTATTTTGTTTGAACATTTATTCATGAAATGATTTCAATCTTATTCAACTCCAGTCACCTCCCACAAAATTTCAGCAAGTTAAAACAAAAAGCCATTTACAGTGTGATGTTAATGACAGTGTGACGTTAATGACAATTTTGCTATAAATCTTTATGGGGACCGTGTATAAGTAGCACTCGGGTGATATATGCATGCAACAGATTCAGGAACACCAAAGCAATGTTCCACAGTGAATTTGGTCTGGATATATGAAGTCAAAATATTACAGGGAGGCGTTTGTTAATGACAAATTCAGATCGGACAACTGACATGCCACCAGACATACTAGAATATTTTGCTATACATGACTAATGCGGAACTGCAGACAAAATAGTTTGCTTCTAGGGTTCTCAGACAACATCAAACACAAGGTTATTTCACAGAAGGTGTCCTTTGCATTTTTAGAAAATAAACAATCTGGTTTGACGTTAAATACGCAGTATTGGAGACACTGACTCAACACCCTCCTGGTCCCAAACAGAACATTATTTCAGACATTTGTGACTAGATTTTAGAAGAGTTATGGTCAAGTTTCCATGTGAGAAGGAGTTAAATGGTAGCAGAATCCCATACTGGTTTTTGTGAGGGGATCTTTCAGGGAAAATGCAGGTGGAGACAAGCCATATTAAGGGGGTAGGCCCCTTCACAGCCATTTTTGGTAGGGATAAATGTTATATATCACATATTTTGTGTTATAACTTTTGCTAATACCCTAGTCTATGACATATGACATCAAAAAGTGCTGCATATATCACCCAGTCAACATGATTTAATGTTAAACACCGGAGACAAGAATTTCAGCTTTAGCAAATTTTGACCCATATCTAAACAATTAAAGATCACTAGACAAAAGGACCAGAATTAAAGATCAATATCGAGAAGAATCTTAAGTTATGATATCTACCGACTGACCTTAAGATCATTCTAGGAATAAAAATTAAAGTACAACAGCAAATTGAAATGCGCTAAAATGAAATAACTGTTAAAAAACCGAACGCATATTGTGAAAGTCTAGGATATTATATTGAAGCTGCTATTTTTGCAAATTATAAAGTAAAATTGAGTGAAGTGAAAGAGTGATCTTTAAATCAAGAGAATAAAATTGCATGGCTTTTTTGTGCTTTTTGAATTTTAAATGCTACTAAACGCTCTTTGCCTCCCTTTCTCTAGTGACGAAATTGAATTTGCCAGGCACGACAGCGACATCTCGCGGTTTCTCCGACTGAGGCCCCCTGGTGCATCAGAGTCGCCCCCTGGGACTCGTAAGTTTCCTGCGCTGTTCCGCGATTGCCTCGCGTTGGCTCCCATCCCCAGGTCAAACCTCATTGCTCCTGCAAAACAAAGATTTTAAAATAAGTTACAGTTGCAAATTCAAAATTACTCATCCTACATGTGTACGTTATCTGAAATAAAATAAATGGTGGATATAGTTTGTTTGCCAGGTGGATTGCACCAGGAGAATCTAAACTGAAAAAAGCACACAGAGCCTGTATCTTATCATAATTCAAGTCAGTTGTGTCCTTAGCTTATCAGCAAGCAGGATACGGTATTGCTGCTCACGTCTAATCTATTATCGCATCATTTTAAAGCTCCTAGAGAAGTCTATCTAGCACTGTAAGAAAACAATCTCTGTGATTTACGGAAGTATGAAGTGTATAAATGGACTGATACATAGATCTAAGCCTGGATCATAGCGCTCACAAGGGTTGGTTTAGATAGAAGATAGAGCCGGTTCCTCTGTATAATTATGACACATTTACCCCATGTGAGGGATCTGTTACTTGCCCATGCAGCAAAGACACTGATAGAGAAGGGCCACCAATTTAATGTTGGGATTTTGCACATGAAGGTCCACTGAAAATTTTGCGTTCCCGGACCTGGGTTTGAACTCATGTAGGCAAAGACTTTTCAGCGGAGCACGCCTGATTGCCTGTGTAAATTATAAGGATACAAGAACTAAATTAAATACACAGCAACAGCAAATGTTTTAGTTTGAAAGTAGGAAAACAGTATGCCTCCCTTACAAAAGTGATGCAATTGTGACGCCTTGCCGAAACTCTATGCATAAACCCGACACCCCATCAACAGTTTGAAAGGAGATGGTAACTTCAAACAGACAGCCAACCTAATTTCCTGCCAATTTTCCTGTCTTCCAATCTTGCTTGTTTCCCTGCTCGTGTATCGTGGCATCAGCCTATCAGGTGTCTATGTACATATAGTGTATAGGGTAATGAAGCAGCCTTTACTGATTCATTATCCAGTATGCATTGTAAAGTACATACTGTGCCACTTAGTCGGGCTCTTGGTTGAACATAGAACAAGACTCAGCCAATTCCATGCAAGCCCTGATGCAAAATCGCTCAAGAATAAAATAACGATGGATCAAAAGCTAAAACAAAAAATATAAAGACACCATGCATGGTTGTTCATAACATGCATAACCTTAGCCTCGTATGACTTCACCAATATGATAGTTACTGTGGAATGTGACTGAAACCAGAAATGCTTGAATGGGATCGAGGTTCACATAACTCAGAACTTCCAGCAGAATGCTCTTCTGCGTGGTCATGATATGTTTTTATCCTGATCAAAAATTCATTTTTGGCAGAAAATATGCCTGTAGAAAAGACAAAAGACACTACAAGAGAAAATCTCTTTTTGATTGCGTAAGGGATCATAACACAAATTGAGAAGAGAACTGGACTATCATGCATCTATTATATCTCTAAACATTAAACCGCAGATGGAGGCTGATTGAACCACAACCAACCCGATTCAAAAATTTCAAAAGTATTAAATTTTGGTGAACAGTATACCTCAAACACAACATAGTTTCAAACATATAGTCCTAACTCTATTATCATAATGAAAATGTAAAAAAGCCTATATCATTATCCTATATAAAAGTGCACATGCCTTAGTTGGCAAAATTAGCAAAAGTATAATATATACTTTGAGTTAGAAATAGTCCACATATTATGTACATACCGCATTATTTTGTATATAAGGTATTATTCGTATTATTTACATCATGATAGATACCTCTCAGAATATCTCTGCATTTTTAACATATTTTTCCACATATATACAGAGAATAGCAGAGACCTCTACATTGTAGCTCATATGTCAGCTACCTCGTAAATCCTTGGTATATGCATTTCGACATATATTCGTTTGTCCATATTTCAGTGGCATATACGATAGCACAAAAACATTATTGTGTGTTATTTACATATATGGCACAGGTACATTAACTTTCTGCAGCAACATATAGCAATGATATATATTGCTTTTTGCTTTGGTTGTAAAATATTAATTTTCAAAAGGAGCAGTGCAACTGTAAAGACCAAGTGTGCAAAATGTACAAACTGAAAGTCTGAGGTTTGATTTACTTGAGCTAATGTGAAAGAAATGGGCTATTTTGCACTGATTTTCCAAGGTTTGCACCAGTGTTGTAGTCGAGGCCGGGACATGCGAGACCGAGACCAGAACCAAAGCATGTTTCTCCGAGAACATGGCCATCAAAATGTGGCCTCGAGGCCTCCTACAGTGGCCAAAAGACACCGGGGAAGAGCCCGGCTAAGAAAGATTTGGCGTCCGAGACCAAGGCAGAGGCCATCAAAATATGGCCCCAACACTGGCTTACACACAATGTCATACTGCAGTTAGATGGCATAGTGGTTATGGTCATAGCCTGCTCCCGAAGTCCTTTGCATTGGTTTGAACGTTGGGCGGTGAATCTGAAATAATTTCAGTTGGTTAACACCAGCTGGATATAAATTAATTTGAAAGAGCTACCAAATTGGTCTTCTTGTATCAGTGTCTGTGCTGGGAAAAGTAAAAGGTCACTCATATCACATAGGGTAAATGTTGAGGACCGCAATCAACACTTGTGAGCACCCAGAACTGCAGTGTAGGCTAAGGGGGCTGCACCAACCACGGAAGCCACCTATGGCCAAGCATGACGAAGGCACCAATTTTGACATCACATTGAAAATTCCTTGCTTGTGTAATGTTGCTCCATAGCAAAGTGGTTAACAAGTCCACCCTATGCGTACTGGATGCAGATTAAAACCCCACTATTGCCAGAGGTAATCGCTATAATGATTGGTATGATTGCAATTTAGTATGGTGTGCACTAGAGACCTGCGCGGGCACTAAAATCCTGCCCACTCCCGCCCCGCGCCCGCAGATTTGTGCCCGTGCCCGGCCCGTGCCCGCAGGCACTTTTGTGCGGGTGCCCACGGGCAGCCCAACTTTCAAAAATGAATGCCCGCGCCCGCCCCGCGCCCACAGAGCAATGCCCACGGGCAGTTGTGCCCGCAAACTTTATGCCCGCAAATGCCCGTGCCCGCAACTTCTACCTTTTCCCAGCAGACTAGCTTAATTTCACATTGGATTACCACTTGAAAAAGTTTGTGACATCTCAATGTTTTCGATCCTGCATCCAAGCATCTTTTGTCATTTTAAAGGGAATTATCCAGTTCCTAACAATTAGGTGTCTTGTGTCTCTGTCACACTATGGACCAATATGTGATTGTCTCATGTTTAAATTTAAAGTAGACTGCAATTAATCTTCATTAAGAAAGGCGCTTTGCCTTGGCGTCAATTTTTCATGTAAAATAGTATATATTTGCCAATAACACAAGAACCAAATGAGGTACAGATATGAAATTGGTACCACAGCGTGCAGAATAATTTATACATCTTTGTATCAACTATCCATGTGTTAGGGTGGACTGAAATTGATAATTTGTGAGCTATTGGTTAAAATAGCCATTTTCGCAGGAAAATTCAATGTTAAACTCCTATCTATCTTTGGGGCTTTTGAGCAACATCTAAAGCACCTTCAAATTGGCTGAAATTTTACATGGGAGTCAGAGAGGGGCTATAGAACACATTTAGAGGTTAGCCCCAATGAATTTCAGACTTTCACTTTTTTTGGGACACCCTACCTGACATGCTTCCTCAGCTATATCTTTCAACTTTTGCAAAGTAAACAATCTGATTATTAGTACTGCACATCAAGGGTCATCTCAGTCATGCGGGCGCTTTTATGAAACTGCCCGCACAGGAATGCCCGCGCCCACGGGCTGCCCGGCCCGCAAAAAAATCACTAAGCCCATGCCCGGCCCGTGCCCGCAATAGTCAGCCCGTGCCCGGCCCGCGCCCGCACACTTTATTTTGCGGGTGCCCGTGGGCTGCCCGCGGGCGCGGGCGCCCTCAGCCCGCGCGGGCATGCCCGGCCCGCGCAGGTCTCTAGTGTGCACCAGTGAGAAGATTTATCTGGAATGGGTTCTCTTTAAATTCAATGATTTTAATTCAAACAATATAATATTATTTTATATTTTATTTAAACAGGCAGGATGATTTTTTGCTTATAACAAAATGTACAACAGAATGGGTTCTCTTAAAATTCAATGAATTAAATTCAAACTATATAATATAATACTATTTTATATTATATTTAAACAGGCAGGATGATCTTTTGCTTATAACAAAATGTATAACAGACAAGCATTGTACAACATTGAAGGCACTGCAAGGCGGGCTCTTCTATTTTTTTTTTGGTCAGAAAATATCACCTAAAAGAAAAGAAAAACCCTCTTTGAAGCCAACGAAGACTATCATAGCCGACAAGCTGTACACAGTGTTAGCCTGGGCTGCTGATGTAGCAGCAATAAGGTATGCAACATGGTTCTTGAGGTTTGACACAAGTTGTACATTATTGAATTTGTGAATCTAATTTGTGCATTCCAGCTGCTAGTTTGCTACCATCTGCCCTTGGTCTATGTGGAGAGCAAATAGCTAAGAACTCTTTATGGCAACAGGACTAAGTGGCCATAAACAGTGATATACAGGAAGCTAATGCACTGTACACTGTACAAAGTTTTAAAAGCAATGGTTCAGTTATGGTTGTATGTGTTGCTCAATCCCGATGAAATTGTAACAATGTCTGTCCATCTATCTTTCTGTCAATCTATCTATCTATCTATCTATCTGTCTATCTATCTATCTATCTATCTATCTATCTCTATTCTTCTGTCTATCTATCTATATAATATATCTGTATATTTTGTCTGGAATGGGCACTTTATTAAATCATATTACCACCTGTCTGTCTATCTATATGATATATCTCTATATTTTGTCGGAATGAGCAATTTATTAAATCATATTACAATACAAAATTTTGGCCTAGTTCAAAAATAATGAAGCCAGACAGCATGTTTTCTGTAGGGTGTCAAAATATGAAAATGGCTGTATGTAACAACTTCATGGTACACCTTTGCTTTACGCACATTCTTGTGCATATTTCCTGAAAATTTTGCGACATTCTGGCTCATAGTTATTGAGATAGAGTCCACTTACATTGAAAAACAAGCATTTTTTAAACTAAAAAAACGTGACATAACATTTTTGACCACTTGAATTCTTTCAGTTTTACAAATTTGTACGTATTCTAAGACAATTTCCCAACACTTTTTGGAATCTCTACATCCTCAGGCTTCATCAATCCTTCAAATCAAGTACTTTTATTTGACTGTGTTGACATTATTGAGCTATTTGTACTCAAAGGTTGACTTCCAAAAATTAAGTCAAATTTGACGCTTACTGATCTGGGATGCTCTAGTGTCCCTTTGACATGTGTCAGTTGAATCTTTTGGCCTCTGAGACCTTGTCTTATATCTGCTTACCCATTTTGGAGCTTCTTAGTGTTCTGGAATATTTATTTCACTAAAATATTCAGATGGATAGCAGGGTAGTTGAATCCGTCGCAAGCGGAACGCCCAGAATAGGGGGGAACGGGGGCACATTGGGACACGGGGCACTGTGGGACGTTGGGGTTTTCTTGGATCCTGGCAAGGTATATGATATGGTAGTGCCATCATATCTTGTAATTTCCCATCCTGACATTTCCATGGTTTTATAGACTAATTACAGCCACATGCAGAAGTATGGCGAGCAAAAGTTTTCCTACTACTAAAGTAAATATGGACGGGTTCAATTCAAACCATTCTGTGGACAAACCATGAGCAATGAGCTATCGTGATAAACACACTCACTGGTGTCCGAGAAATTAGCATTTTGGTGTAAAAGTCATATCGGGGCTCATTGGGACAGTGAATTCGGGGCACATTGGGACGCACTTAATATTGCAGAATTTAAGTGTCCAAGGCAACTGAATGACCTTGGACAGAACACAACAGGTGTTCAGGCCACAATGAATAGAGCTATAGTGGATTACCATGCTCTGGGAATAAATTTGTCGCAAAGTACTGTGTATTACTTACATAGATGTCCGCCCCCAGGACAGTTTATGTTAAATGTTTAAAACTGTTTAAAGTTATGAACTATTGGCACTACAAGGTGTTAATGCACTGCATATTGTTTTACGCACTACTTATACGTGATATCTATTGCACATGGAGTGTTAAAATGATTTTTTAATTGATGTCCCAATGTGCCCCGGCTGTGCACGCCGGGGCACATTAGGATAGTCATTTTTACGACTCTCTGGCTGCAAAAGGGTATGTGCAGTCTAATTTATTATAACTTGCATTTAAGCTCAATTGTATTGGTGATATTCATGCAAACTTCTGAGTTCTTCAGTGCCTTCAGCAATGAGCAAAATTACTAGTTGTAAAAGCGTCCCAATGTGCCCCCGTTCCCCCTACTTTGTAGTGCCACAGAGCAATAAAAGCTCTGTTTAAATCTGGTTTGGCTTGCAATATTGCAAAATATGTGTAGTTTTGGGAAACAATCAAGTAATGCAGGTCCGCAGATGGTTTCTAGTGGTAAAATACAAAGTTTTCTTAAATGGGGCTTTGTCGCAAGCGTAACTCTATGGAAAATATTGGTCATATTTTCATGGTTTTCTTGTAAGGAGTAAAGCAATCATTCTAGTATTACTATTATTTGGGGCCAATTTCTTGAAAAATGGAATAACCAATGCAAATTTCACTTTGATTTTGTAAATACTCTTATGTTTCATCCAGTTATTACTGATAATGCATATAAGATCGATTTAAGGTCAAAACCAGAACACTTTTTTTACTTTTGTGTCAAGCCATTACCCAAAATTGGCTTTTTGTCTGGAAAAATAGGCTAAAAAACACGCTTCTATCATCGTTTGCTCTGTTCGTATTCACTTTGGTGGCACTTATTTGGTACCAATTCGAAGCCCACATAAAAACGCATAACACAGGACATGTAAAAGCATTTTAGAGGAAAATATGTACATCTGGGGAGAAAATATGTAAGTTTTTTCTTTAATACTGCAACAAAATTTCTAAAAATACTGTTTTCCTCTTAAAATACGTGGTGAATTTGGATGAAAAATGCCATGGACACTTAAGAGTACATGAGTTTTGTCATCCAACTAAAAATATCGATTTAATTTGAAGATAAGTTACCATTTGGTCTACTTTTCTTTCACTGCCATGGAAATGAAAATAATTAAAAACCACAGCAAAATGGTAAATACACCGCGTTCCCAATTATTATGCAAATATCTTTTTTTTCATTATCTCAAAAAGACACTATTTGAATAAACTTTTTACATAATGATAAGTGTATCATGGAGCTAATATCCTGCCAATTTTGTCCAATTCCATAGACTCAGTTGGGAATTATGCCATATAATGATGTTTTGGGGTGTTCCCAATTATTATGCAAATTCTTGGAAAAGCGTCCATGGCCACTCAAAGTGACCTAAACTAATCTCAAGATGCCATCAACATATACCCCATAACACAAAAGAAAAAGTGTAACCATCATTTCAAACATAGATGCATTCATAGCCAAGAAATTCATGTTTTTCGCCTGCATTGAAATAGCATTGAAATTACAGTTTTATTGCAATAAAAAGCCTCTGTTAGCCAGACAAAATGAAAGATCATTACCTAAGTCATTTTCCACTTTCTTTAGGTTTAGAACTCTCCTGTAAACCAATGACAATTAAGTTGCACCACTGTATTTGAGAAATATCTTGAAATGAATTGAACGCATCCAATTGCCAATGCTATTCCAATGGGAAACAGAAGTGTGAGTTTTTGATTTGATGTCATATTTTGCAGAGATACCAGATTTGGTGTTTCATCGCACAGTATGACCGTGGTGTGCTATAGATATATTCTAAGCTGGTCCAGTGCCGTGAGTTGGTAAAATTTCAGTTTTGGGCCGATATGCACTTACAGTTTAGGTCGTAACTCAGCCCCATAAAGGAATATATACCAGTATTATGGATCAAATGATAGTAAAAATATCTTCTTTGATGTAAATAGCAGCAATTGCATCCATATGTCACTGGTCGTGAGATAATGAGTGATACATGATTGCAGCTAGGGAAATTTTTGGTGTCCCGCCTGGACACTGCATGTAAAATTTCTGCATACAACTTTCAAATACAGGAAAAGGGATGGATTTAGAATCAAAATTGCAATGCATTACTGTTCCCTGATTAGGTGGGCATCTTGTGAATCCAGAAAAATGGCAATTGGATGTTTCTATATTTTTTTAATAGACCTTTTGTAATCCTCAGTTGGTGTGTCCCGGGTGAAGCTTAAAAGTGCAATGTGATTTTTGATGCCACAGATAAACCACTGATCGAAACATTTTTGGAAAATTTTATATACCAATGCATTGCTCATGACCTTGTCTGTCAGGAATATATCACTTAAAGTGGCTAAGGCTGTTGTGCCAGAAGCTGTGATGGCTAGAGTAAGACTGACAACAGCGCGACGCTCTTATATTCTGCAAACATTCTGTGGGACTTCTCTTGTTCGGATACTTCCTGATGAAAGCTTGTTGCTGGAATTCTTGCATTCTTGGTATTATTGTCATGCTCATGAGCCTGGCTTTGTATTAGTGTATAGAACAGGGTAGAAAGTCCAACCCATAATGGCATTAGAGCCCTATCTTTGAGACTGACAAAAAATGCGACGCTCTCACATTTTGTAATATTTATGAGGACCTTTCTTCTTTACACGCTTCTTGATGAAGGCTAGTGGAAGGAAAGTTACCTTTTCTGATATGATTTTGTTGCTCATGAGCCCAGGTTTCCATCGGTCTATAGAACGCTGTTGTATATGTAACCTGTCATGGTATTAGTGGCCTGTCTTTGTCTCTGACAACAAATGTGGCACTCTTACACTTTGTAAAAATGTATGTTCAGACATGTCTTGTTCAAATGCTTTGTGATAAAGACTTTTTGCTGGAATTTTCACTTGTTTGATATTGTGTTGTTACACTTGAGCTTAGCTTTCCATTGGTATATACAATACGGTTTTTAGTCAAACCTATCATGGTATAATGGCCCTGTGTTTATGGCTGACAAAAAGCGCAAATGTTGCTTTCGGCATTACCTGCTAATTACACCATAGAAGATACGAAAAGGCAAATAATGCAAAATCTGTTTTTTGATTGTTTTAAGAATATTACTCAACAAAACATGTGCAAGTTTCATAGTGATATCTTAAAAATTCTTTGCTGCAGATGTATTTGAAGAAACAAAGTTTCGTATTGAATAAACTGCATTTTAATTTAGTATTTTCTTCACATTCATGTTTAAATTTACTAGCATAATGTGGCATAGACGTCACAAAAACGCATATATACAACCTCAAATTTTTGGATTTGGAATCTAACAATACATAGGAAGCATGTCAGTCATTATTGATTTTTTGGCCAATTTCACCAGAAATCCCAAATTTTACCAACTTGTGGCATTGGTCCAGCTGGAATTTTATTGATATTGAATTTTTTAAGAGCATGGGAGGCTTCTTTATTAAGAAAAAAGCCAATTTCAATGGTTTTTCAATGCAGCTGTATTATATTGATTTCTTGGTCTTGAAGGAATCCACGTTTGAAATGATGGTTCCATTTTTTATTTAGTGTTATGAGGTATATTCTAGTGTCAATTCATAATCAACTTTGCTGATTTTTGGTGGCAATGGATGCATTTCCAAGAATTTGCATAATAATTGGGAACACCCCAAAACATCATTATATGGCATAACTCCCAACTGTGTCAATGGAATTGGACAAAATTGGCAGGATATTAGCTCCATGGTACACTTATCATCATGTGAAAAGAATATTCAAATAGTCTTATTTCTTTTTGAGATAATGCAAAAAAGCATAGTTGCATAATAATTGGGAACGCAGTGTAGAGTTTCTAGAACTTAGACATGTTTGTTACAATATTACAGTGCCGCCTGTAAGTAAATGAAACACATGACATTGTGCCATTGCGTCAATGCTAAACATCCTCAGCCAAACTGCTTGTGAAGGCATGAATTCTCATCGGATGAAAGGGAAACAAAGTGGGTCGTAAAGGCCGATGTGTGAGGCAAATGTGATAAAAAAAGCAGCCCATTTTCTTCACTGTAGTCGGAGTTAGGTATGGGTCAAAGTGTTTGATAAGTAAGTGAACCATCCTTCCCTATGTTTTAACATTGGGCCTGCTTTTCACGTACTTATCAAAGACTTTGACCCATACCTAACTCTAACTACAGCAAAGAAAATTGGCTGCTATTTTTATCCCACATGCCTCACATATTGGCCTTTATGACTCAAAATTTTTTCCTCTCATCGGATGAGAATTTGTCCTTCCAGAAGCATTTTGGTTAAGGATGTTTAACATTGATGCAATTGCACAATGTCATGCGTTTCACTTACTTACAGGCGGCACTGTATGTGGTCATTTGATACATATAAACATTTAAAAAGTTTGATGGTCATGTCACACTTTGGCTTCATTATTTTTGAACTAGGCCTTATGTTCTCCCTCCCATGTTCAGTCTGTGTTGTGTTTGGGTCAGAATGTGTCAGATGAAGTCAACCAGAAATAGCCAGCTGCAGATTTCCTCCTTTCCAAAGGTATAAGTCAGTGATGGACAGGTCCATAGTTGACAGTGTCCACTATTACCCAGACAGAACAATAAGCACTGCTATATTAGCAAGGCATATTTTAAACTACCAATTTATCAGCTCTTTTGATGAAATCTTCAAAACCTCACACATGCATCCTCGCTGCTCACAGCCTGATAAGGATTGTCACTTTGTGTGCAGCTCTGATTCCAATTTTTATAGCTCCTCGTGAGTTGTGAAGGAAGCTGCTCAGGACAAGACATGAATCCTTGCATGCAACTTCCATACCAGGTCCTCTTCACACAGGAATGAATCTACAGCCATGGCCGTACGTTTTCACTCATCTGCAATGCTGCACTATTTGGCAATTATTGTGACTAGTCATATCAAAGCAAATACTTGCTCAATCTTCACTAAATTGTGAGCAATTATAGTTTGAGTCGAACGTGTTCTGGTCGAAATAATTGCATTAAATGATATTTACGCAATAATCAATAAGTTGAATTTTGAGCATAAAATCAATTACGATGCTATATGTTATTCTCATGGTAGTAACAGCCACCAAAGTTTGTGATTGTGTTGTGTACACATGACAAAATTACTATAAAATACGTTGTTGAATTTTTCGTTCATCGGGTTTTACCAGAACTGGTTTTTTCTTTAAATATGGCGAAATTTTATGTAGGTGTAGGAAAAAACTGCACTTCTTCTTTTGAAAGAAAATTGTGTCAAATGCTTTCCATAGATGTCGAATTTTATGAAACAAATTAAATTTCATAATAAGAAAAACAATTTACTACTTTATTCTTACATCAGAAATTAACAATTTTTCTAATCATAAACACATCAAGCAAAACCCGATCAAGCAACGTTAAAGTCACATTTAATTGTAATTTTGTCATGAATGTTTAATTTGGTGTGTGCCCAACACATCCAGACACTTTGGGGAATATTACTATCATGTGAATGACAATATAGGATAAGAACTGATCATATGCTTAAATTTCAACTAATTCAGTATTTTGCCTCACAGCTATTATGTAACATTATTCCATATTCCATTCAACAATTTTTATCAGAACACCTCCAAGTACCATAATATGGGGTGAATCGGGACAGAATTGGCCGTTTTTCTGTCATAGCATGGACAAAAACCAATCTAGAAATCAAAATTTGGTGTCAAATTGTGTCTGGGCACAAGGTGTAAGTACCCCTAGAAGCTTGAAATGATATCTTAAATCCCCATTGCTCTAGGCCAAGAAAACCACTGTCCCAATTCACCCCATACTTTGGGGTGAATTGGGACACTCCATTATTTCCACTATTGATACTCCCTACCTACTTTGAGTGATTGCTCCTTGTGAATAAGCATTAGAAAACATGTTCAACATGCCAGAAAAAAATTTTGAGGAAAATCTGAAATCAATTTCATTGATAATATGCAGATTTTAAAAAATGTGATAAATGACAGAAAACCGTTAAAAACTGCAGTTTTCTTCAAATTTTTCTAGTAATTGATAATTCTGGACTAAATGCACTGCAAATGATGCTAAGTTCAATATTATTCATCAAAAAGCCACGCCACTACACTCAAACGAAAATTAGTATGGTTATTGTGGTTAATCCGGAAAATTTGCCATTGACCTGGATCTGCACCCAGGACCAAACGTACACAATCCCATATCCAGTCTATAATTATGGTTCCCCTATAACTGTATTAGACTGATTTTAAAGTTTGCTGCAAGTTTGGTGGCTCTGATATTTATGCTTTATATAGTACAAGGAAAGTTTTGACCAACTTGTAAAAGGCCATTTCTGCAGTGCAAAGTTTAAGGTCCTGCAGCTCCTCACTGCCTGCAGTTAGCAATACAAAATTCTGTCACAATATGCGCCAATATGTGTACTTTAACTGTGCCAAAAATTAATTTCCTCGGGCTAGTAGAAATATGTGTTTCTTTGGCAAATAAAATGTTTCCCTGATCTGTCCCGATTCACCCCAGTGTCCCAATTCACCCCATATTACGGTACATACTAACTATAATTCCTGACATTTTGGTGAAGATTGAGCAAGTATTTGCTTTGTTATGATTGGTAAAAATTATAGCACCATAGTGAAGCATGGCTGCTGAGTGAAAACTTACGGCCATGGCTGTAAGTTCATTTAATATGAATATCACAACTTCAAGAGTGATGTGATAAATCTACTCAAGATTATTTATACGTAGAGCAGCTTTTCTTTTGATGTATCCACCCAGCCAGGCTTGTCACTCCAAGGCAATTTATCCAAGCTTAATTGGTTATTCATAACATTCTAAATGAAGTTAGGAAGAATAATTCTGTTACTATGATATATTCATTACCTAAATAACACTTGTTTTTCCATAAATAAATTAGTGTCTATTGCAGGCTGCCACATTAACATGTGCTTTGTGGAGACATGGCTCTACAAAATTACTAACTTTTTATTCTTTATATACATTTATAAATGATAATAAAAAGTGAATCCATCAAATAATTAGTAAAAATTGCTTATCAAATCAACAAGCTACTTTCATTGTCACCATCACAATTGAGTCTATGCAGTAACAAATGAAACATTTTCTCTATAATAAAAACAACAAATGTTATCAATTTCTATAGATGCATTAAGATGTGCTTTGCAATGTATATTCATAGGCTTATATTATATTACATTGTATTTTATGTATGTAATATATCATGTATGCAATTGAAGCAATGTAGACAATGCTCATTTCTATACAGATGTCCTCATCCATTTGCTCACTGAGCCCATTGTGGTCCACTGATTACGCTTGTCATTTAGGTGAAGTCCAGCCAGGGCAATGGTGTTTTACATAGACAAAAATCGAACAGGAGGGTAAACCTTTGCCTGTGCAGTTGAAGTTATGGGCCTGGATTCAAACCGAGGTTTTCTCAGGCCAGAGGATTCAAAATTAACTACCATTACCATTGGGCCACGGACGAACTGTAAAGGTTGCAGGCAATTAACCAAACATAGCCATTAACATGAAAGTAACTCATATCTTAGGGCATAGGATAAGAACATCAAAACAAACTTCTACCATTCCATTGTACGAATACAGAACCACTACAATGTGCAAAAAACTGCAAATTGGATGAGTCGCGAAGACCTCTTAGAAGGAAAGCTAAGTAGCTAACAAGATTTCTCCAAGCAGCGTAATACTATTGCCATCTTCAGTTGTATTTCTGCAAAGAACCCAGATTGATTCGGTCGATGACAGCACCGGTGGAATGGTATGGGTAATTCAATCTCTGATGAAGTAATACTGTAGCGTGGACACTAGGCAGGCAGTTACAGGCAGTATTAGGTGGTTGAGGTTCTATCTGGATAAAAGAAGCCTGATGAGGGAAATTCAATCAGAGGGTCAGATGAGTTACACAATAGACTGCCCCTCAAGATAGTACTGATCCCCACTTGGCATAAAATGGATAGTTGCCCTGCAATCTGTTTGATTTAAGGGTCTGCAGTGGTAGATCCAGACGTTATTTGCAGGCTTATGTCGTAGAATGTTTCCTTCTGGGCCTCCTTCTTCCCTGGATCCGCCACTGGTCTGGGACTCAGCTTAGATGTTGCTTAGATGTTGGTTTTCACACCAGTATCCGGTACATAAGAGTATAACAAAGAGACTAATCAGGCAGGGTACACTCTTAACACGCATGACACTGGATGAAAACTTTGTATAAAACATGGGTTGGTCTGGCTGGTAATCAACCTAGGTCCTGGGGTATAGCCCGTTGCAATAATGCTGAGCTGGAACCCCGTTGACGGGTGTGTATACATCAGATGAAAATATTCTGAAGTATGAATTCTAGAACGCTCTCAAGCACTAATTGCATGGACCAGTGTCAATAATATTGGAAATTTTGAAACTATTGTACCGAAGAATTCACTGTGACTGCTTTTAATATAATATTATTGTGGTAGAAAGAACAAGCTTTTTGATATTTGTCCCCTTGGATGAAAACAAATCAACAACTCATGCGATTAATGTCTCTTGGTAGTAAGATAAAACCTCACCACATATATGTATATTTGTGCCTCCGAGACATTCGCAGTTTGGATTTCAGCTCGTTGGAGCTTTGTGAAACTTGATAATCCCTCAAGGAAACACTTACAATATTTTCTTTGTGTTTGTATGTCTGGTAAATGACAAACATCCGATTAGGTGGTCTTCTAGTAATACAGTGGCTTGCAAAACTGACATAACCCTTCTTGAAACAGCATGGACTACCAATCGTATTTGTTATGTGATCTTGAATGCTTCTTGATATTGGGTCATCACTTATAGACAGTTTTGACACCTGTCTGCAAATCCAATGCCAGTACAATGTATTTAATAGCAATAAAACCATAATTCTTTAGTGTGTAGACTGTAGAGTCAAGGATGGTAAATCCGTCCAGGATGGTAAATCCGTCCACCCTCTAATATAGGCATACAATCATATTTATTACAGTTGTGTAAGTTCTAAAAGCAAGAGAAATTAGTTTTTCAACTAATTTTCCGTGTTTTTTATGTTGCCAGCATTTCAAACGATATTTCAGGTCCATTTAAAAACAGAGGACAAAATACAATGACATCCTGTGACGTCATCACAGCCATTTTGTGTAGTGGGTGGTACTGATCTTGTAGGCCTATTTTGTCAACAAAAAAAGAATTGAAATTAAAAAAATATTTTATTAAGATTTAGAATTTCATTATTCTAGTAGGATTTGTCAAATCAACTTAATTGCAACACCTGGAAAGGAGATACAATGGAAATAAAAGTGGACGGAATTACCATCATTATTTTAAAACTGGCTTAAATAGGTGATTGCAAATCCGTCCACCCACTTCAAATGGGGTTTAAAACCACTTTTACGACTTTTAATATTAATAAATGGCATAACATAGACTAAAGAAACTAGATTGAGCAATTAGACCACATGATTGGGCTAATAGAGTTATCCAATTGTAATTTTGGCGGTCGATTGAAATTCCTGATTGTCAACTTAGCCCTTCTTGTTTAATACTGCTACTGTAAGTGTAATCAGCATCCTATTATTCTGCAATCCTTTCTGAAAGTTAATAAATTGCAACATTTGAAAAAATAACAAGATATGATAAGTGTGTGCTAAGTTATGCCCTGTGGACGGATTTACCATCCTTGCTGGACGGATTTACCAGCAAGGTGGACGGATTTAGGTGCCCCAACCTTCATTTTCTGTTGCCTTGGTTTCAGCAAAAGATATTTGAATATTTGACTCTTTTGGGCTGCTGATGATAGTACAGAACAAGCCCCTTCCATGGGACTAATTTTTATTTTCATACCTGCTCCCATTGTCCTGGGAATAAGGTATTAGCCAAAAGTGGACGGATTTACCCTCCTTGACTCTACTTCTTCTCCCATGTTTACAAGTTAGAGTTTTTGTCTCATGGCATATTCTTATATACCATGGGGTTGGCCATGTTTGTTGTCACAACGTATGTTAAAGCCCTTGTATGATAAATCACATATCACCTCTCCTTTAGTGAACAATCTATATGTAAGTGCTGGTAATCCCACGAAGTTCGCCACACAATACCAATCAACTTGTTTTATAGCTGTTCTGTGTTACATTAAAAAATCTAAATATAACTGCAAGCCCAATAGAACCTCCCAGTAGTGCATGTCAAAGTCTATGAATGTTTATATATCGCATTATATGAGACAAACTTTTTTAAAGGAAACCAGTAAACACAAAAAATGTTCATGACAAATATATAATGTTACGAAAACAGGTTTGTAAAGTATATCTCATGGAAAACATTGCATGTTTCTGGAGGTAAAATACCTGTACTTGTTAGCAACATAACAAGATGAAAAGATGATAAAAAAGCAGGTAAAACGTAGCATAGAAAGGTGCATGCCTTTGCTGCACTTAGTTTTCCAGAGACATAACAATGTACAATTTAATCAAACAATATTATACAGCATGTACTCTCTGAGTTGTTGGACCACCCTTTCAGTTGTCATGCAATATTTTTTCATGTTGAAGAGACTCGTTCATTGGGTGATTGCTCTACAAAACAATGATACAGACCAGGCAAGGAAGATGCCATAACTATTGAGTCAGTGTCAAAATGTGGTTGCATGATTCTATACACTTTTACTGCAAAAAAATATAAATATTCCGAATACTTATGGAGCTTCAACATGACTCAACAAGCAGGCATCACTGGCGGGTAAATCAGCAAGTTGAGAAAGGCTCAAGCTTGAGCAGGCCTGCTGAGGATGGAAATTGCATTGTAAAGTATACGATCTTATTATAGTAGAATTTTACATTTTACTTATCACTTCAAAGAGGAAAAAATTGAGTGAATTTGCATTTTTCCTAGAATTTGGGATCTCTTTGTAGCACCAAGCCATTTCATCAACTTTATAGGCTTTTTGTCAACTTCTAGACTTTCCTTTGACTCGCTGCAGTCGCTGAAGTATCCCAGCCTCCCAGCTCCTTCTAGTCCTTGCTGTTAATATGCGAAGTGCGTTGCGACTGACATTGCCACTTTGTATGTGGGCGTGATACAGCTACTTGTTCGCGAGATAAGTCATCTTACCGGACACGAGTCTGTTTGTACTCCTCCGAAGACAGACGTGACATTTAGAGGATGCTCTCAGAATCCCGACAGAATCCCAACACCGAAGCGTGTAGGTGTAAGTCGGAAAGTGATAAGAAAATAGGATATTCATAACGGAAGTGGGAACACTACTGTGGGAAGTAAAACAATCATATGGAGTTCAGTGTGTCTAAAGCAAAGTACAATGATGTAATGTTTGGCGAATATTCTCGTTACGCTACAGCAAATAGTGTAGGTGTATATATGTCAGAAAGAAAATAGATCTAGAAAAAGAGTCTAATATAGTAGAGCCTAATAACCAAATAGAATAACCATAACTGAAGTGGAAATGTATGAAGGCATGATCATCTGATGAAAGAGAATGTGTTTCAGAACTTAGTTTCATTAAGATTTCATAACTCCTTGTGCCGAAATGAGGTTACTTAGGAGGTGGTAATCATCATTTACAAAAAACTTGGAAGTACTAAATCTAAAAAGCATTGAAAAGGTTTGACAAGGAATCAAAGAAGATAAGAAATCGAAGACAGGAGATTATGTTTCATTTCATTGTGAAAAAGCACAGATACTCATTTAACTGAAAGCCAAGATGAAACATTGAAATCTACTATGCAAATTAAAAATAAATGTTGATGAAGAGGTCAAATGTATTTATTATCTGTAAGTGTTTTACCTGTCAGTTTTAGATAGCCACTGGAATAATCATACCAGGTTTTCATAATTTTACATAAAACAGGAATCGTTGTATAAATATGAACGAATAATCCTGACGTTATACTGCAATCAAGCAATTGCTCTGTATCCAGTATACTGTGGATTCATTGTATTGTAACTGCAGTAGCTCTCTATCATTGTAAGGCCGTAGGCGACATCAGGGTGCAAAAGAATTAAGAATATCTCCTTACATTGGAAAAAACACTTGACCGAAGAGCTGTCGGTGCCTCATGCTTTGAGGAGGCTAAAAGGCAGCTACCACTCTGTGTTCTAAAGGAATTTGACCCTGTGTTTTTGCTGGTCAACACTTCTTTAAAGATATTGTGTTTAGTGATGTTTGGTCTTTCAAAAGCAGACTTCGAAATTCCCTGAAAGCTGCTGTTAATGTATTCCTGTATTGAGTATTACTGAATGAGTGAGGTTACCACATCAAAATAAATTTGAATTAACAAACTTTTCTTTATTACAAGTACACACATTTCTTTACATGCAAGATTCATTTACACACTGTTATCTAAATTCTAATGGCAATAAAGGGGTTTGTGGTTTTACTTATCATTAATTTTACCATGCTTAAAACAATTATGTTTAGTTTTATATATATGATAAGTGTGACGTTTGCAATGATGCAGATCTATGGCAATACTTCAGCTTTTTGTCACAATGATCCTTATGTTCCAAAGACCAATCTTTGAGGAAGAATCGCTCATTTTTTATGGTTGGTCTAACAATTTCTGAAGGTTACCCTTCATAACTTCTATGTATGACAGTTCACAGGTAGGAGAGAGGTTGTCACAGCTCCATTTTCCCTCAACTGTGAAATGGCTAACAAAAACATCAACGACATGGGTCCCTTACAATGTTGAAATAGTGCGTTTCTGAAAGCTTTTCTCTTCTGTCCATAAACCTTTTAAAAAACCAATAATGACAATGGGCGGATTTCCCAGACATGGGATCAATTGCCTAACACTCCACCAGTTACATTTCCCACGGTTCTTTTTCAAATTACATTATCTCTCCTTCGCCTAAAATGTGGCTCTTTTAAACAGATCCTAATTGCATAAGCTGATGAGTGCTCAAGCTCAAAGAGGCTTTGACAAAAAGAGAGAGAACTTGAATTAACACTGAGCAATTTGAGAGGGTTCCTTTTGAAGCAGAGATAACATGTTTTAGACAACTAAAGACCATTTCGAAACTGATTCATAGTTGACACAGTCATGCATTAAATATCGTTTTAAATAAATGAAAATGTCAAATTCCATCTAGCCTATGACACATGGCTAAATGAGGCTTAGCTGCAATCCCCAGTCCAATTAATTTTCCCGACTTTGGCTGATATTATGAACTATTTCAGATGGCTTACGAACTGTATTTGATAGCACAGACTGGTTAAAATGTTTCAATTAAGTCATACACCCGCTAGTTTCATATGTAATTAGATTTGTTCTGTTGCTTGACACGAAAAGAGATAGAGGCGCTTAGAACCATCAGGTTTACCGGAGAAGAGGCAAAAAGTCTGCTTACAGTACACACGCAGAGAAGTCCATTAACTATGTAGATCTTTTGTATTTGGGCTGACTGTGTGCTAACCATTTGAATGACATCCAGCTTGATGTTGCTCATGGCAGTCTACCAAACAAAAAACACAAAGACACCATGCATGGTTGTTAATGACATGCATAACCTGTGCCTCGTATGACTTCAGCAGTATGATAATTACTGTCGATGATCTGACTGAAATATATTTTGATTTTATGTGGTGCTTCGAGAAATGCTCGAATGGGATCGAGGTTCATATAACTCAGAAATTCCAATAGAATGATGCTCTGCATGGTCATAATATATTTTTGTCCTGATCAAAAGTTCATTTTTGGCAGAAAATATGCCTATAGAAAAGACAAGATATGTACAAGAGATTTTTGTGATTGCTTAAAGGATCATAACACAAATTGATAAGAGAACTGGGCTATCACTCATGTGATTATATCTCTAAACATTAAACCGCAGATGGAGTGCTTGGAAAAGTAAAAGATCCTTCACATGGGGTAAATGTGTAACATTTTGTGGACTCCGGCACTATCTCATCAATCTACCCTTGTGAGCTCCCAGAACTACAGTGCTAGCGTCCAAAGGGAAAACCTTTAGTAAGGCACATTTTGGAGTTTCTCTGAAAATTGACTTTTAAATTCCAGTCCTTGCAGTAAGAAATGGACTGACTGGGATTTGCCAGTGTCATTCTGGGGTAACGGGTCACTTCTTGAAAATCGAAACTTAATAAATATATAGAAACATGTCTCTATAAGTTTTCCCTTTGGACGCTAGAGTGTAGGCTAAGGGGGTAGGGTGGGCTGGAAAAAACTTTTTTTGGAATTTCAATATGCCAGTGGTATAGAAAGTTGGCTATGGCCAAAAAATGAAATTTGTGCAAAAAAAAATTTGTGGCATACGACGTGTGCCGGGCCACTCCTGCTTTTATGAAAATGCATATTTTCATCCATTTCGCATGCCTTTTTAGACCATCTTTTGGCCTGAGTCAGCTTCCCTGGTTTCAGAAGGCTCAATGGAATACTTAAATCTTCTATGAAGACCATTTTGGATATGAAATGCCATAAACAGGTCCCTGATATTTAAGATATAGCCATTTCTGGGTAAATGTTGGGGATCAGAATTTGGCTTTTTTTTGCTAAAAATTGCCCGAAAAAATTGAAAATATCGGAATTCACTGCACAAAAAATTATTCCAAGTGAATTGTAATTACCCCGTGTCCTCCCTAATGCCCTAAAAAACACTTCCAGCGCATTACCTGCATCAATTTGTGGTTTCAGTTTCCAGAATAGGGGCAATTCCGTAAAGTCAGATTTACAGATTTGACACTTTGGCAGCTTGTGTAGCCCTACCATTACACCTCAGTTATTTCATTGTTAAATAGGGATGAGGCCAGTTAATAGGGGTATCAGACAAGCCATCAACCAAAGCTCCAAGTGCAATAGGAGCTGAGCTACAAGGCAAAATGTCATCCTGTCGAATGTACTCAATACCACTCATGCACTGTACGTTCGACACGATGACATTTCACCTTGTAGCTCAGCTCCTATTGCACTTGGAGCTTTGGTTGATGGCTTGTCTGATACCCCTATTACCTGGCCTCATCCCTATTTAACAATGAAATAACTGAGGTGTAATGGTAGGGCTACACCAGCTGCTAAAGTGTCAAATCTGTAAATCTGACTTTACGGAATTGCCCCTATTCTGGAAACTGAAACCACAAATTGATGCAGATAATGCGCTGGAAGTGTTTTTTAGGGCATTAGGGAGGACACGGGGTAATTACAATTCACTTGGAATAATTTTTGTGCAGTCAATTCCGATATTTTTAAATTTTTTCTGGTAATTTTTAGCAAAAAAAGCCAAATTCTGTTCCCCAACATTTACCCAGAAATGGCTATATCTTAAATATCAGGGACCTGTTTATGGCATTTCATATCCAAAATGGTCTTCATAGAAGATTTAAGTATTCCATTGAGCCTTCTGAAACCAGGGAAGCTGACTCAGGCCAAAAGATGGTCTAAAAAGGCATGCGAAATGGCTGAAAATATGCATTTTCATAAAAGCCGGAGTGGCCCGGCACAAGTCACATGCCACAAAATTTTTTTTGCACAAATTTTCATTTTTTGGCCACAACCAACTTTCTATACCACTGGCATATTGAAATTCCAAAAAAAGTTTTTTTCAGCCCACCCTACTAAGGGGGCTGCACCAACCATGGCGAAGGCACCCATTTTGACATCACATTGAAGATTCCCTGCATGTGTTACGTGTATGTTGCTCCATGGCATAGTGGTTGACGAGTCCACTTTATCCGTACTGGATGCTGGTTAAAACCACTATTACCAGAGGTTATCGCAATAGCAATTGATACGATTGCAGTTCAGTATGGTGTGCACCAGTGAGAAGATTTATCTGGAATGGGTTCTCTTTAAATTCAATGATTTTATATATATAATATCAAATTATTTTATAATATATTGAAACAGCCAGGATGATATTTTGCTTGTAACAAAATGTAAAACAGACAAGCATTGTACAACAATGAACGCACTGCAAGGCGGGCTCTTCTTTTAACTTTTTTTTGTCAGAAAATATCAGCTACAGTACAACATCATAAAATGGCTCAACATAGTGATCCGCAGTGATCCAGAGCGGTCTGGATAAAGAGTGATATGTAGTGATCTGAGATGATATAAATCTATATGTAGCGATCTACTAATCCACTTTTAGTGAAAATCAATTATGTCACTTATTTAGGGTTGTAAGTCAAAGAACAGAGCAAATCCATCCAACAATTGAACATATTGATTAAGGAAACATTTCCTGAAGTTATTTGGTACAGCAAAATGAATTAAATAATATTAATTTTGATAAATAGATAAAGATCACACCAAATCACTCCAGATCGATCAATCCATATCAACCAAGATCGCCATGGATCACTACAGATCGATAGATAAATGTCAATCCAAACTGACGAGTCATTTTATGATGGTTGTACTGTAAAAGAAAAGAAAAACCCGCTTTGAAGCCAACGAAGACATTCTATAGCCGACAAGCTGTATACAGTGTTAGCTCAGGCTGCAGATGTAGCTGCAATAAGGTATGCAACATGGTTCTTGAGGTTTGACACAAGTTGTACATTATTGCACTGCGCTAGCCCACCGCCAGGTGGCTATAGCAGTGCCCTTGTTTTCGTAGGCTTCCAGATTCGTCAACTAACATTTTATGTATTAGCTCCTGGTTCATTGACATAACTTTTAATGTTCTCCTTCACATGTATGTTCTGTATCTATCATGAAGTTTTTCCCCCACATGTTTAGACTTGTGTTAAGGGGTTAATTGTGTCATATTCCAACTATTGTGCCTGCGACATTTCACAACTGTTCACTACTCAGCACATTGAGGCCTGCAGGCTGCTGCACAATGCACCTGGTTAATCGGTTGCATGGGGTACAGTGAATGCACCAGGTCAACCAGGTTCTTCGGTTAAATAAAATGAACTGGTCAGACAAAAATGGGTACTTGAAAAAAGATGCATGGCTAACATTGAACTGAAGGAAGGGAATACTTTGATTATAGAATTATCTCATCACATTTTGTTATACTGCTTAGCATGGTTACCCATAAACAAGGACTGGTGAAAATGGCTCCATTTCTTATGAGATTTCCATACATTTAAGCTGGTGTACTGGCAATAATGGTGGTGGAGATCATGTGGAGACTACAACATGTCTTTTTTTGTTTTATTTTCAGGCAAATTTAAGAAAAAAAAATCCAAAATGCCCTATGGTTTTGCACAACAAAAACCAGGAAACATACACTGTAACCTAAATGGCACACCCAAGTCTAAGTCCTCTGGGAGTGCTTTTTAGGAGACCTGGTGCATGATGTAATATTTAGTATCCTAGGCACATTTTGATAGAATATGTCTTACAGCTATGTAAAAGCTTATATAAACATTTATTAGTGAATATCATTCTGATATTCGAACGCATGCGTCATGTCGCAAACTCAGTATAGCGCAGTGCATCACTCATCGCTATGCGATTATGACATGTCTAGTTGAATTTGTGAATCTAATTTGTGCATTCCAGCTGCTATGTTGCTACCATCTGCCCTTGGTCTATGTGGAGAGCAAATAGCTAAGAACTCTTTATGGCAACAGGACTAAGTGGCCATAAACAGTGATATACAGGAAGCTAATGCACAATGTACACTGTACAATGTTGTAAAAGCAATGGTTCAACTATGGTTGTATGTGTTGCTCAGTCTGGATGAAATTTGCTCAGTCTGTATGACATTTTATCTATCTATCAATCAATCTAGCTGTCTTTCCGTTTATCTATCTATCTATCTATCTATCTATCTATCTATCTATATCTAGCTGTGTGTCCGTCTATCTGTCTATCTGTATAATATATCTTAATCGAATCATATTACCACTCAAAATTATTGTTTCCCTCCCATGTTCATTCTGTGTTGTGTTTGGGTCAGAATGTGCCAGATGAAGTCAACCAGAAATAGCCAGCCGCAGATTTCTTCCCTTCCAAAGTTATAAGTCAGTGATGGACAAGTCCATAGTTGACAGTGTCCACTATTACCCAGACAGAACAATAAGCACTATATTAGCAAGGCATGTTTTAAACTTCCAATTTATCAGCTCTTTTGGTAAGATCTTCAAAACCTCACACAGCCTTGCTCACAGCCTGATAAGGATTGTCACTTTGTGTGCAGGTCTGATTCCAATTTGATAGCTCCTCGTGAGTTGTGAAGGAAACCGCTCAGGACAAGACATGAATCCTTGCATGATCAGTTCATTTAATATGAATATCGCAACTTCAAGAGTGATGTGATAAATCTACTCAAGATTATTTATACGTAGAGCAGCTTTCTTTTGATATATACACACAGGCGAGCTTGTCACTTCAAGGCAATTTATCCAAGCTTCATTGGTTATTCATAACATTCTAAATGAAGTTAGGAAGAATAATTCTATTACTATGATATATTCATTACCTAAATAACACTTGTTTTTCCATAAATAAATTAGTGTCTATTGCAGGCTGCCACATTAACATGTGCTTTGTGGAGACATGGCTCTACAAAATTACTAACTTTTTATTCTTTATATACATTTATAAATGATAATAAAAAGTTAATCCATCGAATATATAATAGAAATTGCTTATCAAATCAACAAGCTACTTTCATTGTCACCATCACAATTGAGTCTATGCAGTAACAAATTAAACATTCTCTATAATAAAAACAACAAATGTTATCAATTTCTATAGATGCATTAAGATGTGCTTTGCAATGTATATTCATAGGCTTATATTATATTACATTGTATTGTATGTATGTAATATATCATGTATGCAATTGAAGCAATGTAGACAATGCTCATTTCTATACATTTGTCCTCATCCATTTGCTCACTGAGCCCATTGTGGTCCACTGATTACGCTTGTCATTTAGGTGAAGTCCAGCCAGGGCAATGGTGTTTTACATAGACAAAAATCAAAGAGGAGGGTAAACCTTTGCCTGTAGAGTTGAGGTTATGGGCCTGGATTCAAATCAGAGGGTCAGATGAGTTACACAATAGACTGCCCCTCAAGATAGTACTGATCCCCACTTGGCATAAAATGGATAGTTGCCCTGCAATCTGTTTGATTTAAGGGTCTGCAGTGGTAGATCCAGACGTTATTTGCAGGCTTATGTCGTAGAATATTTCCTTCTGGGCCTCCTTCTTCCCTGGATCCGCCACTGGTCTGGGACTCTGCTTAGATGTTGGTTTTCACACCAGTATCTGGTACATAAGAGTATAACAAGGTACACTCTTAACACGCATGACACTGGATGAAAACTTTGTATAAAACATGGGTTGGTCTGGCTGGTAATCAACCTAGGTCCTGGGGTAAGTAGCCCGTTGCAGTAATGCTGCGCTGGAAACCCGTTGACTGGTATATATACATCAGATGAAAATATTCTGAAGTATGAATTCTAGAACGCTCTCAAGCACTAATTGCATGGACCAGTGTCAATAATATTGGAAATTTTGAAACTATTGTACCGAAGAATTCACTGTGACTGCTTTTAATATAATATTATTGTGGTAGAAAGAACAAGCTTTTTGTGGATGAAAACAAATCAACAACTCATGCGATTAATGTCTCTTCGTAGTAAGATAAAACCTCACCACATATATGTATATTTGTGCCTCCGAGACATTCGCAGTTTGGATTTCAGCTCGTTGGAGCTTTGTGAAACTTGATAATCCCTCAAGGAAACACAATATATTCTTTGTGTTTGTATGTCTGGTAAATGACAAACATCCGATTAGGTGGTCTTCTAGTAATACAGCGGCTTGCAAAACTGACATAACCCTTCTTGAAAGAGCATGGACTACCAATCGTATTTGTTATGTGATCTTGAATGCTTCTTGATATTTGGTCATCACTTATAGACAGTTTTGACACCTGTCTGCAAATCCAATGCCAGTACAATGTATTTAATAGCAATAAAACCATAATTCTTTAGTGTGTACTTCTTCTCCCATGTTTACAAGTTAGAGTTTTTGTCTCATGGCATATTCTTATATACCATGGGGTTGGCCATGTTTGTTATCACAACGTATGTTAAAGCCCTTGTATGATAAAATCTACATGTAAGTACTGGTAATCCCACGAAGTTCGCCACACAATACCAATCAACTTGTTTTATAGCTGTTCTGTGTTACATTAAAAAATCTAAATATATCTGCAAGCCCAATAAAACCTCCCAGTAGTGCATGTCAACCTCCCAGTAGTGAATGTTTATATATAGTAGTTATACCATGGGCATATGTGGTATACGGAGATATATACAGCCGAGGTGGTAAATATAACCCGAGGGCGTAGCCCGAGGGTTATATTTACCATCGAGGCTGTATATATCCCGTATACCACAAATATGCCTTTGGTATAACTGATTTATACCATTATTCGCTGCTTCAGAGGATTATTTTGTTATCATGTGTTTGGAGATGAAGACCGATTTACTAAAAATGTCTCCATTTTATTACCAGAGATACCAAAATGGTCATAAAATTTTTCTTTATTTAACAAAGTTAACAACTTATTTTTTAAATCAATATTCCAGTGCCAATAACTTAAATTATGTTCAAGCTACAAAAGCTCTTGTACACTCCAGAGTGAGGCTCAATTGCATCTGTCATGACGTCATGATTCAAATGCTGGCTTCCGATTGGCTGATTCAGTGTTTGTGCATTGTGACATCACCACTTGTCACGTGACCACTAAATATACGTGATATATGGCGATATATATCATGGTAAATATTGAAGGATTTATCAGCGAATATGGTTTAAATCACATTATATGAGACAAACTTTTTTAAAGGAAACCAGTAAACACAAAAAATGTTCATGACAAATAATGTTTGAAAACAGGTTTGTAAAGTATATCTCATGGAAAACATTGCATGTTTCTGGAGGTAAAATACCTGTACTTGTTAGCAACATAACAAGATGAAAAGATGATAAACAAGCAGGTAAAACGCAGCATAGAAAGGTGCATGCCTTTGCTGCACTTAGTTTCCAGAGACATAACAATGTACAATTTAATCAAACAATATTATACAGCATGTACTCCCTGAGTTGTGGGACCACCCTTTCTGTTGTCATGCAATATTTTTTCATGTGGATGAGACTTGTTCTTGAGGTGATTGCTCTACAAAAATATGATACAGGTCAGGCAAGGAGGATGTCATAAAATATTGAGTCAGTATTACAATATGGTTGCATGATACTATCCATATTTATTGCAAAGAAAATGAAGATATTCCGAATACTTTTGGTTATTCAACATGAATCAGCAAGAAAGCACCACTGCCTGATAAATTGGCGAGTTGAGAAAGGCTCAAGCTTGAACAGGCCTGCTGACGATGGAAATTACATTGTAAAGCCTGCTCAGACGCTCTTATTATTGACTTTCACATTTTACACATCACTTCACAGAGGAATAAATCGAGTGAATTTGTAATATTCCTATAATTTGAAATCTCTTCGTTGCACCACGTCATTTCATCAACTTTATAATCTTTTTGTAAACTTCTAGACTTTCCTTTGACTTACTGCAATCGCTGAAGTATCCCAGCCTCCCAGCCTACCAGCTCAGGACTTCTGGTCCTTGGTGTTAATATGCTAAGTGAGTTGCGACTGACATTGCCACTTCGTATGTGGGCGTGATACAGCTACCTGTTCGCGAGATAAGTCATACTAACGGACATGAATCTGTTTGTTCTCTACCGAAGAGAGACGTGACGTTTTGAGGATGCTCTCAGAGTCCCAACAGAATGCCAACACTGAAGCGTGTAGGTGTAAGTCGGAAAGTGATAAGAAAATAGGATATTCATAACGGAAGTAGGAACGTAACCATTGGAAGTAAGACAATCATATGGAGTACAGCGTGTCTATAGAGAAGTACAATGATGTAATTTTTGGCGAAGGCTCCCATAATGCTACTGCAAATAGTGTGGGTGTATGTCAAAAAGAAAATAGATAGAGAAAAAATGTCTAATATAGTAATAACACAAATGGAATAACCATAACTGAAGGGAAATGTATGGTGTCATGATCATCTGATGAAAGAGAATGTGTTTCAGAACTTCGCTTTCGCTAAGATTTCATAACTCCTTGCGGAGACATGAAGTTGCTTAGGAGGCAGTAATCATCATTTACCAAAAACTTCAAGTACTGAATCTTAAAAGCACTGAAGAAAAGAAATCGAAGACAAAAGTTTCTATTTAATTTCAGTGTAAAAAACCACAAATCACTGGGTGCCGCAAATATGCTTTTGAATGAAAGTTGGAAAAAAAACGAGGTGAAACATGGAAATTTACAGTGCAAAACTGTGAAAAGAAATAATTAGGAATAGGTTTAAAAATGTAGAGTGGGTTGGGGCAAGAAGCCCGTGTTAAGTGAGAAGCTCCCCCAGGGTTATATCTAAACTTACAATTTTGGTGCATTTTCTTATTGATTGGATTGAAGCCAGAGGCATTTTAGGTGACGTCACAAACTTTCAGGGCAAACAGCACCAAACCATAGTAGAAATTGAAGAGACAAAAAAATTTGCATGGTTTTTGTAACTTTGACTAATTCTTTGAAAGGGGTTGTCAGAAATAGCTTTGGAAATTGTTTAAAGTATAATGGATATCTGCATTGCTTCACTTTATGACCATCACATAAATATGATTTGTATCATGTTTTTTGCATTTTAGTTCAAAATGTAGAGAACTTAAAATATGTGGGTTTGGGGTGAGAGGCCCCACATGATAAGGGGCATGAGGCCCCCTTCACTGGGGGGTCGAAGCTGCTTCAGGAACCATTTAATAATGTGTAATTTATCTTAAATCTTGATAGAATAGCTAATTAAAATATAAAAAATTTTGTCCGAATTTGAAACAGGGAAACAAATATTAAAATATAAAAGCATGAACAGAAAAATTCTGAAATTCAGAAAAAGTTAATAGAATGAATTAAAAATGATAGGAGAACCCTAAGAAATAACTTTTAAGCTGAATGCGCTCGCAAACAAAATTGCCATAGGATTATAATAGGGGGGCTTCTTGCCCGATGGGTGGGGTAAGAAGGCCATTTTAATTTTTTTACAAAAAGGGCCATAACTCTTTTATTAAAATTGGTAGACATTTGTTTCACGAGTTCTAAGTAGAGTCAAGTGATCCCTTCCGGACAACATAAGCATTAAAATAATCGACAACAAAAAGTAGGTCAAATTGCACCTCGAAGTTAAGGGGGGCTGCATGCCCCGCGCTACTCTATTTGTGGTCAATATGTGTTTTGCCTGTCACATAAGTTTTAAATAACCACTGGGTTAATTGCACAATAATTTTATATATTTTTTTTAATATTAAACAGGAAGCGTTATACAACTACAGTGTATGTCAGCTTAATCCTGACCTAACAACACTCAAGCAATCACTATGTATCCAGTTTACTGCAGATTCATTGTATTGTAACTGCAGTAGCTCTCTATTGTTGTAAGGCTGTAGGCGAAATCTGGGTGCAAAAGAATTAAGAGTATCTCCTTACACTGGAAAAAACACTTGACCAAAGAGCTGTCGGTGCCTCATGCTTTGAGGAGGCTAAAAGGCAGCTACCACTCTGTGTTTTAAAGGAATTTGACTCTGTGTTTTTGCTGGTCAACACTTCTTTAAAGATATTGTGTTTACGCTGAAGTTCGGTCTTTCAAAAGCGGACTTGGAAATTCCCTGAAAGTTGAAGTTTTGTATTCCTGTATTGAGTATTATTCAACGAGTTAGGTTACCACACCAAAATAAATTTGATTTAGGCCTAACCAACTATTCTTTTAACAACTACAAACATTTCTTCTCATATGAGATTCATTTACACACTGTTATAGATCTAAATTCTAATGGCAATAAAGGGGATCCATGTCCCACAGGAACCGATAGTTTATTGAATGTTTTTACTTATCGTTAATTTTACTATGGTTATAAGTTGTAACAATTATGTTTGGTGATAGATATGATAAGTATGGGCAATACTTCAGCTTTTTATTACAATGATTCTTATGTTCCAAAGACCAATCTTTGAGGAAGAATCGCTCATTTTTTTGAGGTTGGTCTAACAATATTTTCATGAAGGGTAATCCTTCAGAATTTCTATGTATGACAGTTCAGAGGTAAGAGAGAGGTTATCACAACTTAATTTTCCCTCAACTATGAAATGGTAACAAAATCATCAGTGACATAGGTCTTTTATGATGCTAAAATAGCACGTTTCTAAAAAGCTTTTCTCTTTGTAAACCTTAAACCAATAATGACAATGGGCGGATTTCCCAGACATGGGATCAATTGCCTAACACTCCACCAGTTACATTTCCCACGGTTCTTTTGCAAATTACATTATCTCTCCTTTGCCTAAAATGTGGCTCTTTTAAACAGATCCTAATTGCATCAGCTGATGAGTGCTCAAGCTCAAAGAGGCTTTGACAAAAAGAGAGAGAACTGGAATTAACACTGAGCAATTTGAGAGGGTTCCTTTTGAAGCAGAGATAACATGTTTTGGACAACTAAAGACCATTTCGAAACTGATTCATAGTTGAAACAGTCATGCATAAAGCATCGTTTTGAATAAATGAAAATGTCAAATTCCATCTAGCTATGACATGTGGCTAAATGATGGCTTAGCTGCCAACCTAAGTCCAATTAATTTTCCCGACTTTGGCTGATATTATGAACTATTTCAGATGGCTTACGAACTGTATTTGATAGCACAGACTGGTTAAAATGTTTCAATTAAGTCATACACCCGCTAGTTTCATATGTAATTAGATTTGTTCTGTTGCTTGACAAGAAAAGATATAGAGGCGCTTAGGACCATCAGGTTTACCGGAGAAGAGGCAAGCCTTTTTTTTGTGACGTTTCACAGGATATGCCATTCGATATCTGGATTATGAAATTCAGGCAAATATTTCTCGCTCCCCAAAAAGTCTGCTTGCAGTACACACGCAGAGAAGTCCATTAACTATGTAGATCTTTTGTATTTGGGCTGACTGTGTGCTAACCATTTGAATGACATCCAGCTTGATGTTGCTCATGGCAGTCTACCAAACAAAAAACACAAAGACACCATGCATGGTTGTTTATGACATGCATAACCTGTGCCTCGTATGACTTCACCAGTATAATAATTACTGTCGATGATCTGACTGAAATATATTTTGATTTTATGTGGTGCTTCAAGAAATGCTCGAATGGGATCGAGGTTCATATAACTCAGAAATTCCAATAGAATGATGCTCTGCATGGTCATGATATATTTTTGTCCTGATCAAAAGTTCATTTTTGGCAGAAAATATGCCTATAGAAAAGACAAGATATGCTACAAGAGATTTTTGTGATTGCTAAAAGTATCATAACACAAATTGATAAGAGAACTGGGCTATCACTCATGTGATTATATCTCTAAACATTAAACTGCAGATGGAGTGCTTGGAAAAGTAAAAGATCCTTCACATGGGGTAAATGTGTAACATATTGTGGACTCATCAATCTACCCTTGTGAGCTCCCAGAACTACAGTGCTAGCGTCTAAAGGGAAAACCTTTAGTAAGGCACATTTTGGAGTTTCTCTGAAAATTGACTTTTAAATTCCAGTCCTTGCAGTAAGAAATGGACTGACTGGGATTTGCCAGTGTCATTCTGGGGTAACGGGTCACTTCTTGAAAATCGAAACTTAATAAATATATAGAAACATGTCTCTATACTAAGTTTTCCCTTTGGACGCTAGAGTGTAGGCTAAGGGGGCTGCACCAACCATGGCGAAGGCACCCATTTTGACATCACATTGAAGATTCCCTGCATGTGTAATGTTGCTCCATGGCATAGTGGTTGACAAGTCCACTTTGTGCGTACTGGATGCTGGTTAAAACCACTATTACCAGAGGTTATCGCTATAACAATTGATATGATTGCAGTTCAGTATGGTGTGCACCAGTGAGAAGATTTATCTGGAATGGGTTCTCTTTAAATTCAATGATTTTATATATATAATATCAAATTATTTTATAATATATTGAAACAGCCAGGATGATATTTTGCTTGTAACAAAATGTAAAACAGACAAGGTCCAATGCCACAAGTTGGTAAAATTTGGAATTTCTTGTCAAATTGGCCGAAAAATCAATAATCTCTGATATGTTTTCTATGTATCAGTAGATTCAATATCCAAAAAAGTGAGGTTGTAGATGTTTTTTTGTGATGACTAGGCCACGTTATGAGAGTAAATTTAAACATGAATGTGAAGAAAATACCAGCTTTAAATGCAGTTTATTCGAAACGAACTTAGGTTTATTCAAATACCTCTGCAGCAAAGACTTTTTAAGATACCATTATGAAAATTGCACAAGATCTGTCGAATGATATGCTCATAACACACAAAATACAGAGTTTTAATTTTTTGCCTTATTGTATCTTCTACGGTGGAATTAACAGGTAATGTAGAAAGCAAGCATTGCACTATTTGTTAGCCATAAACACAGGGCCATTATACCATGATAGGTTTGACTAAAAACCATATTGTATATACCAATGGAAGCTAAGCTCAAGTGCAACAATGCAGTATCAAACAATTGAAAGTCCCAGCAATCAGTATTTCTCACAAAGCAGTAGAACAAGACATGTCTGAACATACATTTTTACAAAATGTTAAAGTGCCATACAGTGGGGTGCGAAAGTTTGGGCACCCTTGGAGAGGGGTCACATTTTTTCAAATTTTAGACAGAACGTTTGCAGAATCTTTTCAACGAGAATTGTGTAATTGAAGGATACCCATACACTCAATTTTACCCAGAAAGAACCATGCAAATATTAAAATGTAAAAAAATATGGGTCTTTTTGTCGGATTTTACGTGTGCAAAAGTTTGGGCACCCCTACAGATTCTGATCTTAATTTTTCTATAACTCTACATTAAAGCAATATAAAAGCTCTAAAATGCTTTGGATAATAATGTAAGCATCCCAGGACTTCATTTTGTGTGAATTTTTTATTTTAATCCCCAACAGAATGACTCCAAACTTGGCAGATTTGAGGTACGCGACATACGTCAGATTATTTAATAAAATTTCAATTATTTTGAGTCCAGGAGTGGAAAAAGTTTATTTATTATGTTTATTTTTTATCACCTAAACATGACAGATAATTCTTTAATGAGATTTTGGAGCAGCTCAGACCTATATCCAACTAAAATACCTAAAATTCCACAAAAGTTCAACTTTCTGGGCATCTATGTCAGAGTACCTTGGCTTTTCTTGTAAAAATATTTGCGAAACCTGCTGTTTTTGAGTTGCGTTGTGTAGAAATGACAATTTCGCAATTATTACAGCTGTCATCTATAATTTTTGGCCTGCTTATTCTTTCCCTTGGTGAGTCAAACTTGTTTGTCACATTTTGGTGTATCAGAGTGATTCCATTTCAATGCATTTTTTTACACCCTTGTCTCAAACACCACATTGACTGATCCAGAAGGCTTCCAAATAGCTAGATGGGTCCTTTGGCATGACTCAGACAGTCAGATTAAGCTATGTAATTATGATACCTTGTATAGCTTGGCTTTTCACATCTGCATGCTGACGGTGGAATGATGCACCTGTGGACCACATTCTGTGTCATACCTGTGGGGGTCTCTGTGGTTGACATATAAGATTTGATTGTTACAAAATAGCAAAATTGATTGAATAGTAACAAAATAAACCACAAATTGAAATTTTTTCAGCAAAAATAGTCCCTGGCTGGCAAAACAAAGTTAAACTGTGCATTAATATTTTTAATTTTGCTGGATATTAACCTAATGCCCCAGTCTCACGGCATGTTACTTTTTACCACTGAGGGGCAGCTTGAGTTGAATTCTAGGAAAAAAATGACCATCACGGCGACATACAATTTTTATAAAACCATTACATAATTAATTAAAAGCATATCACGGCGGGGTTCTTTTTGTTCACTGCGGAGAAGAAAAGTTGTACGCCGTCCCCAAAAGTTCACCGGGGGAAAGGAATTTCCTCCTCCTGAGGGATACTTTTATATCGCCCCGAGATATAAAAAGTACCCCTCAGGGAACCTATAACTGCCCCTCAGTGAACCTATTTCACCGCGGCGGGATGTCAAAAACTGCCGGCGAGGCTTCAAATGTCCTCCCAGGGGCAGGAAAGGTCCCCGCGGGGGCAGGAAAGGTCCCCGCGGGGGCAGGAGAGGTCCCCTCAGTGGCAGGGGATGTCCTAATATCCCGGCGGAGATGTTTTTGAGGCGTTCTCACTGAAAAAATCCACGCCGGACATCCAAAAATTAAGAAAATTTTGGGCTCTGCTCCGCCGTCATGTAAAAAAAGTTTGTACCTGTTGAATCTTTTTTGACATCCACGGCGCAGTTTTTCCATTTCTAGGAACCGCTGAGGGGAACAAAAACTTCCCCTGGGGGGATGTTAAAAGTCGACGGCGGATCACCCAAATTCATCCAAATTACCAGGAAATACTTCGACGCCGATCTAAATAGTTCTCCGGGAGCCGCCGTGAGACTGGGGCATAACCTGAATAAATAATGGAAATCTTAAATATTTTTGGTTATTTTAGATAACATGTTGATTGTGGGTAAAGCAGAGGCTAACCAGGTCTCCTGGCCCAGAAATCTTCAAAACTTTCTGTATAACTGGACATGTGCAATTGATGCTATAGAGACCACAAAGATGCAACGGTTGGAGTCATTCTGTTGGGCAGAACAATAAAAAATTCACAAGAAATAAAGTCCTGGGATGCTTACATTATTATCTAAGAAGTTTTAGAGCTTTTATATTATGCTATTATATATTTATAAATACTTTCTATAAACCGACAAAAACCTGGGCTCATGAGCAACAAATTCATATCAGAAAAGTTAACTTTCCATCAACTAGCCTACATCAAGAGGAGTGTAAAGAAGAAAGGTCATCATAAATATTACAAAATGTGAGAGCGTCGAATTTTTTGTCAGTCTCAAAGACAGGGCTCTAGTGCCGTGTTCGGTTAGACTTTCTATCATATTCTATATACTAATGGAAAGCCAGGCTCATGAGCATGCCAATGATACCGAGAATGCTAGAATTCCGGCAACAAGCCTTCATCAGGAAGTACACGAACAAGGGAGGTCCCACAAAATTTTCTCAGACTATAGTAGCGTCGCGCTGTTGTCAATCTTACTTTTAAAGCCATCACAGCTTCTGGCACAATAGACTCAGCCAATTTAAGTGATATTTTCCTGACGGACTAGGTCATGAGCAATGCATTGGTATGTCAAACGTTCCAAAAATGTTTGCATAAATGGTTTATCTTTTGCATCAAAAATCGCATTGCACTATTCAGCTACACCCGGGACAAATCAACGGAGAATTACATAAGGTGTATTAAGAAAACATAGAGACATCCAATTGTCTTTTTTCTGGATTCATAAGATGCCCAATTAATTGAGGAACAGTAATGCTTAGCAACTGTGATCATAAATTCATCTCTTTTCCTGTATTTAAAAGTTTTATGCAAAAATTTTACATGCTATGTCCAGGCGGGACATCAAAAATTTCCCTAACTGCAATCATGTATCACTCATTATTTCAAGACCAGTGACCAATGGATCCAATTACTGCTATTCTCATGAAAGAAGACACTTTTGCCTATCATATGATCCATAATATGGGCAACAATTCCATCAAGGGGCTGAGATATGACCTTAAATGTATGTGCATATTGGCCCAAAACTGAAATTTTACCAACTCACGGCATTGGTCCACAAGCATTGTACATCAATGAACGCACTGCAAGGCGGGCTCTTCTTTTAACTAAAGAAAAGAAAACCCGCTTTGAAGCCAACGAAGACATTCTATAGCCGACAAGCTGTATACAGTGTTAGCTTAGGCTACAGACGTAGCTGCAATAAGGTATGCAACATGGTTCTTGAGGTTTGACACAAGTTGTACATTATTGAATTTGTGAATCTAATTTGTGCATTCCAGCTGCTGTGTTTCTACCATCTGCCCTTGGTCTATGTGGAGAGCAAGCTAAGAACTCTTTGTGGCAACAGGACTAAGTGGCCATAAACAGTGATATACAGGAAGCTAATGCACAATGTACACTGTACAATGTTGTAAAAGCAATGGTTCAACTATGGTTGTATGTGTTGCTCAGTCTGCATGAAATTTGCTCAGTCTGCATGACACTTTATCTATCTATCAATCAATCTAGCTGTCTTTCCGTTTATCTATCTATCTATCTATCTATCTATCTATCTATCTATCTATCTATCTAGCTGTGTGTCCGTCTATCTGTCTATCTGTATAATATATCTTAATTAAATCATATTACCACTCAAAATTATTGTTTCCCTCCCATGTTCATTCTGTGTTGTGTTTGGGTCAGAATGTGCCAGATGAAGTCAACCAGAAATAGCCAGCCGCAGATTTCTTCCCTTCCAAAGTTATAAGTCAGTGATGGAAAGGTCCATAGTTGCCAGTGTCCACTATTACCCAGACTGAACAATGAGCGCTATTTTAGCAAAGCTGTTTTAAACTCCCAATTTATAAGCTCTCTTGATATAATCTTCAAAACCTCACACAGCCTTGCTCACAGCCTGATAAAGTCCTCGTGAGTTGCGAAGGAAGCTACTCAGGACAAGACATGAATCCTTGCATGCAACTTCCATTCCAGTTCCCCTTCACTCAGGAATGATAAGTTCATTTAATATGAATATCGCAACTTCAAGAGTGATGTGATAAATCTACTCAAGATTATTTATACGTTGAGCAGCTTTCTTTTGATATATACACACAGGCGAGCTTGTCACTTCAAGGCAATTTATCCAAGCTTCATTGGTTATTCATAACATTCTAAATGAAGTTAGGAAGAATAATTCTATTACTATGATATATTCATAACCTAAATAACACTTGTTTTTCCATAAAGAAATTAGTGTCTTTTACAGGCTGCCATGTTTTCGCATGCTTGGCGGAGACATGGCTCTACAAAGTTACTTGCTTTTTATTATATATGAAGAAAGAAAGAAAGAAAGAAGTATTTATTTAAAGTCGGGTTGCAAAACAAAAACATAAGTTCACAAGGTACTTGTATAGCCAACTAGAAATAACAAATAAACAGCAATAAGAAAGTAAAACAGGAAAGATAAAAACTTTGAACAAAAGGTAAAATGACATATAAAACAGAATATGTAAAAGAAATCAATTATATAAAATTAGGACAAGGTTAAAAACATTTATAAATCTGATAATAAAAGTGAATCCATCAAATAATTAGTAAAAATTGCTTATCAAAGCACAAACTACATTTCATTGTCGGCATCACAATTGAGTCTATGCAGTAATAAATGAAACATTTTCGCCATAATAAAAACAACAAAATGTTTTTATTGTCAATTTCTATAGATGCATACAGATGCACTTTGCAATGTTTATTTATAGGCCAATATTATGTTACATTGTATTATATGTATATAATATAATGCATACAATAGGTCTGTCTCCATATGGGATTTACGACAGGTATTATCGGTAGTTGGCACTACGATAAGGGGTGTAGGGCCATTTTGTCTTTGGGGGAGCCCACCAAATGAGATATTATCTGGTTTGTTTGCAAAGTAAGTGAAATCCTGAATCTGTATGAAAACAACACACTTTTCTGTTGAACTGCTGTTTTGACAACATAATCGATACAGTGTAGCTGACCCAAACAATCAAACATTCAACAAACACTCTCATTAATTCAGACTCCTTGGCTTTGTCAACAACACCAATCACCTTCAGTCTGCTCACAGACTCTAAACGAACAGCGCAGCTGGAGAGTCTGCCAGAAATCGGATGACCTCCAGCTGACACATTTATTAATATTCAAGTAGGTCAGGGCATGTCCAGGTAGAGGGACCTCATCACTTGTGCTCATACGCACAGCTGAGCTGCCAGCAAAACATAAACAAATTGTAATCAACAATGTTAAACGATCATTGAGTGCACATGCACTGCCAATGAGTACCATAAAATTCTTATGATTTCAATTCCTTTAACAGCTTTTGCCAACATGATTTAAATGATAGTTTATGGTTTTCTCCAAAGAAACCAATTAAAACAACAAACAGACAACAATGAAACACTAAAGCGTTCATTCAATTGCTTTGATAGATCTGAAACAGTTAATTATGTCTGTCTCACCAAAGAAGAGTTAATCTTTTTGTGACAACTTCACAAATAATGTATGTTGTGGTCACTGGTCAGGGCAAGCTTAACAAGCTTTTACTGAGAAGTGAGGGTGCTCGTGCATGGCTGTCTGGCTGGCTGCCAAACAGGGACTACTCACAATTCCCTGGGCAGGAAAAATTATGACTCTGCCAAAAAAAAAGTTCCACAACAAGTACCACTTTGCAGCAATAGCAGCATACTAATAATAAATTGGCCGATTAAAAGTTATTTAATATTCAATTCTAGACCTAATTCAACAGACCAAGTCGTTACTCCACTTTCCTTTTTTGTTTTTTTGTTTCTCTGTTTGATAATTGTTCTTGTATGGCTATACTCTTGATACAGCACATTGTATTCCAATTTCACATTGGGTAAATAAACTACTACTACTACTGAAGTTTTTCAGGATAAGGGAACTAAGGTGGTTACTAAGACATGAAACACCCACTTATGAGCTACTTAGGTACTAACACTAGTAGCCTTGGCCCCTTAAATGGGTCCTTACAGCACATTTGGCTACTTATGACAACTGTAAGGCACCTAAGAATCCACTAACAGCCAAACATAAGTACTTATGGGTACTTATGTTAGTTCCATCCACTTGCAGAGCATGAAATCTACTAAAAATGTCCCCTTAGAAGGATTACAGAACTGAGAATGCCTAAGGTGAAAATCCTTTGTTTGACAAACTTTGCAGATTTCATTTCGCATTGGTTCATCAAGCCCATACAGAGGAAAACACACTAGATAACTGACTTGCATTGTTTTACCAACACATACATAATCTTGATGAAACTGACAAATCAAGAAGTGCAGCAGCAAACCCACAACTGCACAGTTCTGTTGCTGGAACGATGTGATGGAGCATGTGCCATTAATTTTTCTGTAAGAAAATACCTAGATATACATGTCAAAGTATCAGATATGTACAATCAAACTGTTTATTGGAAAGATGTTGGGTGAGGGGGTGGGGTCTACACCAAAACATAATTTACTTGATTTTCAGTGCCTCTAAATCAATAATTTTGGTTTGAATTGAATAAAATTATCAATTAGATAGATAATCTTCCAAAACCAAAATCTTAAGTTGTGCTGTAAATGCTGCATGCATTCCAGAATTTACTCTAATTCTTACTAGGGGAGAGCGGGGCAAGTTGTAACTTTTATAAACCATCATTAATCATTAATTTGAAACTACTTAAATCAGGCAGATGATTCCCTAATTTGATACATTAAGCTAGTGTTGGAGGTTCGAGACCTGCCTCCTTTGATGGTCATATTCTGATGATGTGGGCCCTGGCTCAGTCTCAGCTGCACCAGACAAAAATGTCATTTTTGATTATCTATATAGATAAACTTACAATTGGCCATTGCTGAATTAGCAACATGAATGTCTCCTGACCCATGTAACTTATAATTTAACATGTTTAACTGACATGTTGTCATAATTTTGAGTAACACTTAAGCTGTAATTTGAGTGACATTGTCCCAAAACCAATTTTGGAGTGACTGGTGGCATGATATGATACATTTAGACAACCAATAAATTGTGTCAATATAAGATACTATAACAAACCAGTTATATGCTGCAAATATTATATGAATGATTAAAATATGTGAAAAAAAGGTAAAATACAATGTAAGTTTTACAAAAAGGGGATCAACCAACCTGACTAATCCAGTGATAAACCTTACAGCAACACAGGGTTCAGATGTGCAACCTAGAACTCTTTGGGAAGATCCACCATTATCTCCCTAATTGTTGTGTCCCATTGTTTTAATTGCTTCACAAAGTAAGTTTTTTAAATATAAAATCACCCCAAGGCAAAAACGACACAACTTACCTAAGTCTCCCCTACTTTTTTTTTAGTAAAAATTTGAATAATACACAACTGCACATGTACCAGGCCCCACTGACAAATGTTAGAAATATCCATTCCACAATATTCATGTTAATGTACATGTTTGAAGAAGGAGGATGCAGACACCAAATTCACGGTGTTAACAGAAGGCCTCGATTTAACAATGCATATTTTATGGTCTTATATATATGGATCGATTAAGTTTGATTTTTGTGTACGTAATTTAAAGCTTTGCCGAAGGTTTAAATGCTCATATTTGCTGTAATGCATGTAAACCTTGTCATATTGCATTTTGGGTTTGCTCAAGCGCAGTCTATGCTTGCACACAATCTGGTCTTTGTTTATTTCACACATTAGGATATTTATATTTAATCTCAATATTATGACAAACACAGAAACTTTGCAATGAAATTATATAAAAGCTGAGAAAAACAGTTCTGTAATCCCTCTAAGGAACCTCCACCAAGCATAAGGGGCCTTAGTGTCTTAGTAGCCAGCTAAGTTCCCTTATCCTGAAAAACTTCACTACTACTACTACTACTATACTACTACTTAAAAAAGGCGGTCGTTACTACATCTGAAATCAGGCAGAGTTCACTGCCGGTGGCAGCTCACTGCTGCTGTCTCTTATGCATGATGTAAAATATGAACTCTTGTGTGCAGAGTAAATCACCTTGTTGAAAGGCAAAGGGAATTCCATCAGAGGTCCTATTGCTTGGAGAAACCACCTGTACATAAATTCAGAACTACAAATGGAGACAGACCTAATAATTGAAGCAATGTAGACAATGCTCATTGCTATACAGATGTCCTCATCCATTTGCTCATTGATGCCCTTCGTGGTCCGCTGATTTTGCTTGTCGTGCAGGTGAAAACTGGCAGGGGGGACAATGGTGTTTCACTTAGACATCTATACAGTTGAAGTTATGGACCGGGATTCAAACCAAGGTTTTCTCAGGCCAGAGGATTCAAATTCAACTGCTATTACCATTGGCCCACAGACGAACTGTAAAGATTGCAAGCAATTTAGCCAAACATAGCCAACAACATGAAAGAAACTCATATCTTAGTGTATAGGATAAGAGATTACCAGTCAACCAGGCGACAGACAACCAGGCGACATCACTACCAACTGGGCGACAACCATCCAGGCGACACACCACTACCAACCAGGTGACAAGTTTTGACCAGCCAGGCGACAAACAGTACCAACTAGGTGACAGATATTTTAAGTGACATACCAACTAGGTGACAGACATTGCCGAATCCAGGCGACAAACTTTAATTTCATACTGATCCATTTGACAAAAACTGCAAATCTGAGGTCTCAGATTTTCGCTCATAGACGGACAACCATGCCACCTGGTGCAAAGCTCAGGTGCACTTCAGAAACAATTGTCTGTATCAATTATCAGTCAATAAGGACAGGCATTAGCAAAAGCCTCCAAATTTAAAATAAATACAGGTGAAAGAGCTCAACTATTTCTGCCCCCTCTGGTGTAAAATTCCCAAAGCGTTCTTGAACTGTAAACTTCCTGTTTCAATGCTGGACTGTCTCCCAGTCAATTTTAAGTGTTTGTCGCCCAGTAAAACTATTTGCCACTCAGCTGCTCAGTAAAAAGTGGTTGTAGCCTGGTACTAAATCATGTTGCCTGGATAGAAGTGTTTGTCGCCTGGATGGAAGTGCTGTGTCGCCTGGATGGAAGTGCTGTGTCGCCTGGATGGAAGTGTCTGTCGCCTGGATGGAAGTGGTAGGTGTTTTGAAAATTTTGTTTAGCCTAGTTGGTAGTGGCATGGTGTCGCCTGGTTGTCTGTCGCCTGGTTGACCACACACCAGGATAAGAATATCAAAACAGACTGCTACCATTCCATTATATGAGTAGAGAACCACTACATTGTGCAAAAATCGGCAAATTGGATGAGTCGCGAAGACCTCTCAGAAGGAAAGCTAAATAGCTAACAAGATTGCCATCTTCAGTTGTATTTCTGCAATGAAACCAGATTGATTCTATGGATGACAGCACCAGTGAAATGGTATGGATAATCCAATCTCTGATGAAGTAATGCTGTAGCGTAGACACTAGGCTGGAGTTACAGGCTGTATTAGGTGGTTGAGGTTCTATCTGGATAAAAGAAGCTTGATGAGGGAAATTCAATCAGAGGGTCAGATGAGTTACTCAATAGACTGCCCCTCAAGATAGTACCGATCCCCACTTGGCATAAAATGGACAGTTGCATATGCAATCGCTCTGATTTGAGTTTCTTCAGTGGCGGGGGTCTGGGCTGTAACGGTGTTTGCGGGCTCGGGCTCGCATCCTCTCATTTTTCCTATTCGGCCCCTTTTTCCTGTATCCGCCACTGGCCTGGGACTCGGGGTAGATGTTGGTTTTCGCACCGGTATACGGTAAATCAGAGTATAACAAAGAGTCCAATGAGGCAAGGTACGCTCCTAACACCCATGACACTGGATGAAAACTTTGTCTAAAACATTGGTTGCTCAGGGAGGTAATCATCCTAGGTCCTAGGGTGAGTAGCCCGTTGCAGAATGCTAAGCTGGAACCCTGTTGACGGGTATGTATTCATCAGATTAAAATATGTCTGAAGTATGAATTCTGGAACGTTCACAAGCACTAATTGCATGGACCAGTGTCAATTATACTGGATATTTTGAAACCATTGTACCCAAGAATTCACTGTGACTGCTTTTAATATATTGTTATAGAAAGAATAAGAAGCCTTTTTGATATTTGTCCCCTTGGATGAAAACGAATCAACAACTCATGCGATTAATGTCTCTTGGTAGTAAGACAAAACCTCACCACATATATGTACATTTGTGCCTCCGAGACATTCACAGTTTGGATTTCAGCTCGTTGGAGCTTTGTGAAACTTGATAATTCCTCAAGGAAACACAAACAGTATATTCTTTGTGTTTGTATGTCTGGTAAATGACAAACATCTGATTAGATTTTCTTCTAGAGTACAGTGGTTTGTAAAACTGTCATAACCCTTCATGCAGTACCAAACGTGTTTGTTGTATGATCATGAATGCTTGATATTTAGTCATCACTTATAGACAGTTTTGACATCTGTCTGCCAATCAAATGCCAGAACAATGTATTTCATCTTTAGGGTTAACTTCTTCTCCCACGTTTACAAGTCAGGGTTTTTGTCTGATGGCATGCACTTATATACCATGGGAGTGGCAATGTGCGTTATCACAACGTAAGCTGAGGTCCTCACATGATAAATCACGTATCACCCCTCCCTTAGTGAACAACCTATACGTAAGTGCTGGTAATCCTACAAAATTTGCTACACAATACCAATCAACCTGTTTCATAACTTCCGTTACATAGAAAAATCGACATATCACTGCAAACCCAATAGAACCTACCAGCAGTTCATGTCAAAATCTGTGAATGTTTATATATATCGCATTATATGAGAAAAACCTTGTTTTCTGAAGAAAACCAGTAAAAAAAAAAAAAAAATTGTAATGGCAAATATATAATGGCACAAAATCAGGTTTGTAAGCATATCTCATGGCAAACATTGCATATTTCTGGCAGGTAAAATAGCTGTCTTGTTAGCAACGTAACAAGATGAAAAGATGAAAAACAGCCAGGTAAAACGTGGCACAGAAAGGTGCATACATGTAATGCCTTTGCTGCACTTAGTTTTCTGAAGACATAACAATGTGCAATTTAATCAAACAATATTATACAGCATGTACTCCCTGAGTTGTGGGACCACCCTTTCTGTTGTCATGCAATATTTTTTCATGTGGATGAGACTTGTTCTTGAGGTGATTGCTCTACAAAAAAATGATACAGGCCAGGCAAGGAAGATGTCATAAAATATTGAGTCAGTGTTACAATGTGGTTGCATGATACTATCCACTTTTATTGCAAAGAAAATGAAGATATTCCGAATACTTTTGGTTATTCAACATGAATCAGCAAGAAAGCATCACTGCCTGATAAATCGGCGAGTTGAGAAAGGCTCAAGCTTGAACGGCCTGCTGACGATGGAAATCACATTGTGAAGTCTGCTCAGACGCTCTTATTTTTGACTTTCACATTTTACACATCACTTCACAGAGGAATAATTCGAGTGAATTTGTATTATTCCTAGAATTTGAAATCTCTTCGTTGCAACATGTCATTTCTTCAACTTTATACGCTTTTTGTCAACTTCTGGACTTTCCTTTGACTTACTGCAGTCGCTGAAGTATCCCAGCCTACCAGCTCCTTCTGGTCCTTGCTGTTAATATGCTAAGTGAGTTGCAACTGACATTGCCACTTCGTATGTGGGCGTGATACAGCTGCCTGTTCACGAGATAAGTCATACTACTGGACATGAATCTGATTGTTCTCTTCCCAAGACAGACATGATATTTGGACGATGCTCTCAGAGTCCCAACAGAATCCCAACACCAAAGCTTCGGAAAGTGATAAGAATATAGGATATTCATAACGGAAGTAGGAACGTAACCATTGGAAGTAAGACAATCATATGGAGTACAGCGTCTCTTTAGAGAAGTACAATGATGCAATTTTTGGCGAACACTCCCATAATGCTACTGCAAATAGTGTGGGTGTATGTCAGAAAGAAAATATATCGAGAAAAATAGTCTAATATAGTAATAACTCAAATGGAATAACCATAACTGAAGGGAAATGTATGGAGTCATGATCATCTGATGAAAGAGAATGTGTTTCAGAACTTCACTTTCGCTAAGATTTCATAACTCCTTGCGGAGACATGAGGTTGCTTAAGAGGGGGTAATCATCATTTACCAAAAGCTTAAACATATTGAATCTAAAAAGCATTGAAAGGTTTAACAAGGAATAGAAGTAGACAAGAAATCGAAGACAAAAGATTATGTTACATTTCAGTGTGAAAAAGCACAGATACAAATTTAACTGAAAGTCATAATGAAACATTGAAATTTACTCTGCAAATTAAAAATAAATGATTGCGAAGAGGTTAAATGTATTTGTTATCTGGAAGTGTCTTACCTGTCAGTTTTAGATAGCCACTGGGCTAATCTCACTTTGATTTTATAATTTTTACATAACAGGAATCGTATAAATATGAAAGCTTAATCCTGACCTTGTAATGCACTCAAGCAATTGCTCTGTATCCAGTATACTGCAGATTCATGGTATTGTAACTGCAGCAGTTCTCTATCATTGTAAGGCCGTAGGCAAGATCAGGGTGCAAAAGAATTAAGAGTATCTCCTTACTCTGGAAAAAACACTTGACCGAAGAGCTGTCGGTGCCTCATGCTTTGAGGAGGCTGAAAGGCACCTGCCACTTTGTGTTCTAAAGGAATTTGACCCTCTGTTTTTGCTGGTCAACACTTCTTTAAAGATATCGTGTTTACGGGCCATTCTCAAATTTCGGGACATCGGGTATAGGAAAATTGTCCTGTAACGGAGGGGACAATGTGGTAACGGAGGGGAATTTTGATGTAAAAAACCAACTGTAGGAACAGCAACAAAAGGAAAAATGACAGAAGATTGATGTAACTATTATTTTCAGAAGTACTTCATCTCGAACAATTTTTTGCTTTTCGCTCATTACTGTTTTTTATTTTGGAGATTAGAAAAAATAATTGCAGAATATTAAAACCTGCCACCCTAAGCAACATATACATGAAATCGCTCTGTAAAATTATCATTGGTAAGCTTGGAAATGAAGGAAACGGAGGGGACATTTTAGTGGGACCAAAAACATTTTTTATGAACATTATGTCATAATTTATTGAATACATGTTTTATGAAGTCTGCAAGGCAGTGGTACTATGGCGCACATACGTCTGATGATATTCAGTGAAAATAGCTCATAAAAAACAATAACGAACAGAGCTATGGCAAGTAACGGAGGGGACAAAAAAATTGACATAAATTAGTGACACGACTTTTGTATCAATTTAATCAATGAAATTATGCAAAAAAAAAATTGAATATGAACTAATATAAATTCAAGTCTATATTCCCATGAATCGTGCAAAGAAACTTTGAAAATAATGGTATATTAGGAGGAAAATGAACACTTGATTTTGTCATGTCAGGTCCAGTGACAGGGAAAAACCATTGATTTTGCACGGATTTCTGGACATAATGCATAAAAAAAAGTCTAATGAATGACTTTTTGCTCCAAATGCAGTGGTTCTAAGTAGAAATATGAATAACAGATGCAGAGTGACGCTTCAGATATTTATCGCATTCATATTAATGTCAGGGAGCTAGAGTGACGCAAATTGTCCCGAAATTTGAGAATGACCCTTACGCTGATGTTCGGTCTTTCAAAAGCAGACTTCGATATTCCCTCAAAGCTGAAGTTCATGTATTCCTGTATTGAGTAAGGTTGCAGCTTCACAATAAATTTTATTTAACAAACGTTTCTTTTTAACAAGTACAAAAATTTATAAATATCTATAATTTACGTTCAAAATATATTTGCATACTGTTATCAAAATTCTAATGGCAATAAAGGGGATCCATGTCCCACACGGATCGATTGTTTATTGTTTTATTGAGTGTTTTTACTTATCATTAATTTTACCATGGTTATAACAATTATATTTAGTGATAGATATGATAAGTGTGATATTTGCAATGGTGCAGATCTGTGGCAATACTTCAACTATTTGTTACAAACAACAATGATCCCTATGTTCCTAAGACCAATCTTTGAGGAAGAATCGGTCATTCTTGATGGCCAGTCAAACAATTTTCATGAAGGATAGTCCTTCAGAATTTCTGTGTATGACAGTTCAGAGGTAAGAGAGAGGTTGTCACAGCTCCATTTTCCCTCATCTGTGAAATGGCTAACAAAAACATCAACGACATGGGTCCCTTACAATGTTGAAATAGTGCATTTCTAAAAGCGTTTCTCTTCTATCCATAAACCCTTTAAAAACCAATAATGACAATGGGCGGATTTCCATGGGATCAATTGCCTGACACTCCACCAGTTACATTTCCCACAGTTCTTTTGCAAATTACATTATCTCTCCTTCGCCTAAAATGTGGCTCTTTTAAACAGATCCTAATTGCATCAGCTGATGAGTGCTCAAGCTCAAAGAGGCTTTGACAAAAAGAGAGAGAACTGGAATTAACACTGAGCAATTTGAAAGGGTTCCTTTTGAAGACCATTTCAAAATTGATTCATAGTTGAAACAGTCATTCATAAAGCAGCGTTTTGAATAAATGAAAATGTCAAATTCCATCCAGCCGTGACATGTGGCTAAATGATGGCTTAGCTGTAATCTCCAGTTCAATTAATTTTCCATACTTTGGCTGAAATTATACACTACTGGAGATGGCTTACGAACTATATTTGATTGTAGAGAAGGATTAAAATGGTTTAATTAAGTCTCACGCACCCTTCTTTCATATATACATGTATACAGTGAAATTAGATTTGTTCATTTGATTGGTTGCTTGAGAAGTAAATGGAGATTTCTAAGAAAATAGGCAAAGGTCTACCAAAAAAGAGGCAAACCTCTCTCATCCCAAAAACAATGGTTGATGCGAAGCATTTGGGTATCGAGGCAAATGTTTGAGCTGATGATCACGCATATTATGGAAAATCAATATTTCTCATGATGTTTCGCATAATCTCGATTACGAAATTCTTGCAAACATTTCTCGCTCCCCCAAAAAAGTCTGCTCGCAGTACACATATGTAGAGGAGTCCATTAAATATATGGATCTTTGGACTGCCTGTGTATTGACCATCCAAATGACATTCAGCTGGATGTTGCTCAAGACAGTCTACCAATACAGGTATCTCCAACCAGGTATTGATGATAGGACCTCCAGACGAGAGCAAAAGTGCGGGCTTTCTACTTTTTGATCCAACATCGGTAACCAAAGCTTTTAATCGATTTTTGGTCCCGGGGTGAGCACTGAGCAGTTCAGTGCGCTACGGCTGAGCTGTGACCCGTGTCACTGGTACATCAGAGTAAAAAACATTCAAAAGCACTGATTGCATGGACGAGTGTACCAAAAATTTTGAAAGCGTTTCCTTAAGAATTTACAATGTCTACTGTATATGTCGTAGATAATCAAATTGACTCCTTGGGTTAGTGTCTCTTGGTAGTAAGACAAAGCCTCACCTCATATGCACATTTTTGTCTCCGAGACATTCACAGTTTGGATTTCAGCACAATAGGAGCAAAACTAGATAATTCCACAAGGAACATTTACATGTTTGTCTTTCTTTTTGTCTAGCAGATGACAAACCAAGGCTGGTGTTCTGGTTATACAGTGGCTGGCGTAAACGACGGTATCCTTTGTGAAAGTGCATTCTTGGTTCCATCTCTCAAAGTGAACAGAAGCATAAAATTACTTTCAATATATAGAGTTCCACAAAGCCATTCCTCTCGATTATAAGGCTCAGAAACTAAGGACATTTTAAATAGCTGGCAACATAAGACGAAAAAAAGTCCCATTTCTGTAGTGACGGCAGCCATTCTGGACTGTCAATGCCACACATTTTTACATTATGTACAATTACAAGTTTGACTCTGTTGCATAAGGTGGTTACAGAAGCAACGACAACGAATGGTCAGTGGTCACACCCATGACCCATTTTAATGGTCACCTATTGAAGTTTTATTTTCTTCTTCTATGTTATGAAAATTGTAGTCATGGAAATACGAAAGATTGCCAAAATGCTACATTTGAAATCGCATCTCTATATGTGGCAGTCATGAATAAATCATGATACCACTCAAGTGACTGACTACTACACTCACTTTAACGGAGAAGGTTGGACTTACTATAATAGAGTGACTTTATACAATTAGCCAAATGTTGCCAAATATAACCACTTCTCGTTCCTAAACTTAACCTGTAGGAGCAAGTTGAAACAGAAGCAATCATGTTTCACCATTTTTATAAAAAACTGGACTAAACTACATCAGGATCAGTGAACAATAACACAACATATCATTCCGGATTTATAATCTCTTTGTTGCATTTTAGCAAACCTCATCAAAATGATCAGTGAACCATGCTTTACTGAGGCATGTCACTGGTGAGGACGTAAAATGAGAGAAATATAGTTCATTCTGGAAGCCTAGAATGCCTTGTTACCATTGTGAGAGACATTTACGGATTGATTTTGTTAATTCCATGAAAGGACACCATCCTTTGAAAGTGGAAACCAGCTGCTTATCAAAGAGGCTTATTTCTTTTTAAGACACCGACAAATGGATTTTGCGCAAAAGCTTTCTCTTCTCATATGATGTGCCTATTTACTTCTGTTTCTCGAATGACATGTCTTAAATTCTCACAGTAAATAGGCGGTTTATGGTATATTATAAAATACTTCTTCATTAACATGTTGGTTTGAAGTAGGCACATGTTAAACTGCATTTTTGTCAGGGCTTCACCGTCTAGTATCAAGTGAACCGACTCCCGATTCGTTCGCTCCTTACAAATGACTCTTTAAGTCTCCTGAATTCCGACACCGATCCCGAACCCTTTTCATCAGCACTCTTTCTCACAATACCAGGTAGTTAGCAGAAGAAAAAACGTTTATTCTATAATTACTCCAAAGGATTTTAAGCATGATTACCTTTTTAGGAAATTTATCGCATTTGCTCTATAAAATTTTGAATACATTTTATGTTGTTTCTACTTTGTTATTGTCAATTATATAAATTATTTGAGTCAGAAGTGACCATTTCTTATTTTACTCTGAATTCACCTGCAAACCTAACTTTGACTCCCATTCCACCTGAAAACCCCTGGCTCTACGTCTATACGACTCCAACTCCAAACCCGGTTTTCGTTTAGTTTTTCTTACAATAAATCATGATGATTTAATGGCGGGGAGGGTTGGTCTAATGGTAGCGTGCTTGGCTGCCAATCGCTGGGTCAAGGGTTTGAATCAAGCTCTTGCCGGGTCACCTGGGCCTATTTTGGACAGCTGTTTCAATCATCCTTCGCCTCATTGCTGTGTCCTCCCCCTGTCCTAATTAGCCTACCAAGTGCATAAATACAGGACGTAAAGCCCCAAGCATCCATCCATCCATCCATGATGAGTCAATGTGTGTGTCATGTTACTCCGCAGGGGCTTTTACAAAACCTACTTTTAAAAAATTAATGTTTTCCTTCTTGTAAACAATACATTTCAAAACAATGTGTATATCTTTTATATCATATTCCAAAAAGATGAAAATTTCAAAAAGGAATAAAATGTTTCAAATTATATTAACTGAAGAAAGTTTTTTATCGAATTGCATTGACACGGGACATTCTGGGACGACTGTTTTTCTGTTTTTGGTAGACACTGTAATGATACCGTTTCTGCCTTTATTTTATTTTATTTTTTGTGCATATTGTGCAAGATGTGAACATCCCTGAACAACAAACATGAAATAGAAGATGACAATGATGAAAAAAAAAATCGATGTATCATCCAGAACAGAAGATTAAAGAACCATATATATCATATTGCATGGGACCCATGAATATCAAAGGAAAAAGCAACGTATCTATTGCAAAAATGCTGTGTACTTTGTTTGCATGGATGATGGATTATACTGTGCTTTAAAGCTATATTGTCTCCCAATATAGAAGTTGCCTGAAGGAAAGATTAGGGCCATATATAAGTTAATCTAACTGTTTAAATTTTTGTAATTGGAATTCTAAGCCTAATATTTACATGAAGACAAATTCCTTTTAACAGAGAAACCTCAAAAAGTAAAACAACTGTGTACCCAAACTGATCAAGAAACTTTTAGTTGTCACTTGATGTCACATCTTATCTTGTTTACCAACAAGAATAATATTTTGGTTTGTTTTACTACTAACCAAACATTTTTTAAACACTCCACACTCTAGTCACCTAATTAATCTGAAACACACACGCACTGTAATGTAGGCATCAATAGTTTGTTGCTGCCAGTGCATCCGGTCAATCAGTGGTCGTAGTTGTGCGCGTCATGTCAGTGAAATTTGAATATTTTTGGTTTAGAACTAGATATATTATGAACCATGGATAAATCTCGGATATCGACAGTTGAGTCTTACTGAGAACATACTGGATTGATGCCAAACCTTCAGCGACGGCAATTGAAGCAAAATCTCTTTTCTCTGCTGAAGTTGGCCCTTTGTGATATAAAGAGCATCAACGATTTTTATTGAAATCACTTATTAAGATATATTTATGTCATCCACTGGCCCCATGAAGGGGAATCAATGCATGCCGGTGGGGTGTACACTGTAAAAAATCAAGGATGTTTACCTATATTTATGTGGTATTGGCTCATAACATTCAGACATTACAGCAATGAAGGGAATTAGACCTGAAATGTCAACTTCCTTTTGGATGAATCATTTGTCGGGCGGTATATGAATCAATGTCCACCGAACTGTAAGAATGACATGCTATCTATTTAGCTGAGGAACCTTGTCTTAATGAAAATAGTTGAATCGGAAAATTTATGATCCGCCCTCAGCGTTGGGTTCTTGAATATGTAGTGAAATGTGTGTGGGAGACTGGGAGTTGTAGCAGGTTAGACCAGTAATGTCAAGCACATGAGTGCTGGAGAAGTGAAGAGCTCTTGTAGTCGATAGCTTTTTTCTCCGATGGTAAAGCGACACCCTTAATGTTACCATCCACATATATTTCCTTTCCTGTCTGTGTCTAGAAAGGAGCTTAGAACTGGAAATTGGTGGTGTTTGTTTAATGGGCAACATTGGACAAACACCATATTTAGACGGATGCTTTTAAAATCCAGTTTGTCCGTATAAGCCCAATGTATATAGTCCAACCAAAGAGATTTTAAAGGAAAATATAAATTTTAAATTTCTTTCATTGGAATTAAGCCTGTATACTACATACTACCTAACTCTATTTGTGTCAACATCATTTGGGGCCTCAATGTGTTGAGAAATAAATTAACAAACAAACAATTAACTTAGCTAAACAATGGAAATAGAGTTTTTAGATAGGCCCACTACAAGTGAGTTACAAACACCTTTTTGAGAGTTTCCTTTTTCATTGTGTAAAATGATACCTTTCATTTAAAACACTGCAACATCAGAATCTGCACATTTGCCTTCGGGTGGTATTTGCCTGAAAGGTTACATTTACGAAGCCTTAAAACTTGACATTATATGCTGTGTTTTCAAGATAGACAATGCAGTTTTCAGTTTGTCTGTACTCTTTATTTTACTTTTTAAACTTGTCTGCCTCTGCTGGTGTTGAAATTAATTTCAAATTATCAGCTACTATAGTACAGTAGGCTATAGATATTCAGTAGGTTTCTTGCTATGGTTGCATGGTGTTACCATCATAGCGACCACCCTGAAAATGAGGTTGAAGTTTCACCATGGCTTCAGTTCTGAGCTACACTGTAGTGGAGCTGATCACCGTAATCTGTGGAGCATTCACTGACATGGTTTTTACAGGAGTAATCTCAAGAAAATCACATGTGACATGTGTCTACGAATACCAAAAGTCCCTTGCCTTGATTTGCAACTGCTCATGTGCAATCAGTCGGATTTTTAAAATATAGAATGACAAAAAAGAAACTTTGTTCGAGATTTCTTTCAGTAAGTTTCTATTTTTTTGTAATTTATGAAATTGCGCCACATGTCTCCTATGTTCAGCCCTTTACTGAAGTAGATATAACATGTTTTAGAGAGGTTTTATAGGGGCTCTTAACTCCATGGAACTAACATTTTTTAATCAAAACTGAAAACCAGTAACTTCCAATTAAAATTTGTTCTTACCCTTGCAAAATGTTATGGTCATTTCGCTGGAGGCTCAACAACAGAAACCGACTTATATATGTCAAATTCCAACATTTGCCGCTGCTCTACATTTGCAGCTCTTCCACATGGCTTGATATCATGCAGGTTTGATCATGAACCATCAAATGAATGCCATGATATTGTCCTTTTCAATTCCATCCACGTATTTGCTTGCAAGGCAAAAACAAGAATTGAAAGGATGTAGATCATTCATTTGGATATTGATATAATGATATAGAAGTATGTCTGCCACTGTTAAATTGCTATACATTGTACAGTAAGTTTTCATTTTCATTCTACAAGTATGCATATAGGGCTACACTGCATATATATATATATGTATAAATGATTCATTCTGCATTTGATTAAAGAAAGAAAATCTTAACAGACAGAATTTCATGGTGGAGAAATTTAAATTTGATATTGTAACTCGCTGGAAGAATTTTTACAAAAGAGAGTTTCAGTGCAGTTGATGCAACACCTTGGGAAAGACAAATTGCTTGTTTCACAGCCACTCCATTGGATTTATTTTGTTAATTTGCAAATCGCATTATCTCTCCGATGGTGAAATTGAACTCTTCACAAGGATCCTAATTGCATAAGCTCATGGTTACTCGACCTCCATGGCAGAACAACCTTTTCAGGGCAGAACAACCTTTTTAAGTAGAAACAGAGTGGCAAATTTGGACAACAAAATTGTCGTTGTTCTAAAAATAATGCTCTTTTTGCAGATGCTAAAAATACACAAAATCATTAAAATTTTAAAACACTTAAAAACGTTTGGCAGGCATTCCAATAATCTTAATAAACCTGGTATGTCACTATTTATACAGACACTCTCTTAATATCTTTCATTTTTAGTGCTTAGTGCACAGTTCATGAAATACAGCATTCACTACATGCTATCCATTATACTGAGGAGCCACGTATTAACAAAAATAGTTATATCAGAAAGTTTATCATCGTCAGCATTGGGTTCATGGATACGTAGTGAAACATGTGTTGGAGTTATAGCTGTTTAAACCAGTAAGCCTAACAGCTCATGTAGTCAAGAGCTTTCTTTTTCAATGTTAAAGTGATACCCTTAATGTTCACATCCACATATATTCTCTTTCCTATCTGTGTCTAGAAAAAGAGCTTAGAACTTGGAACACCATATTTAGATTGATGCTTTTAAAATCCAGTTTGTCCATATAAACCCAACATATCAGAGGGCAACTTATAAAGTGCTGCTTTACACTTTTAAAGCTTTACATGGTCTGGCGCCCCAGTATATAAGTGACTTAATTGAGGAGTACCAGGCAACAAGGTCCCTTCGGTCAGCTAACCAGTCCCTCCTCAGAGTACCATCAAGCAGGACCATTAAATATGGTCTTTCCGTGTTTCAGCTTCATCAATGTGGAATGCTCTGCCTCAAGACATAAGGCAGATACAAACTTTGGCCACCTTCAAAAAACTATTTAAAAACTCATATTTTTGAACAAGCCTATAACCTTTAATTTTAATCCTCATTGTCTGTTTTTTTTTCTTAATTATTTGTATATTTACACTACATTTTACATTTTTGATCGATTTTAACAATTTTATACCCATTTCAACATGTAATCTAATATGATGTGAAGCGCCTTAGAGCATTTTTTTGATGAAGGCGCTGTACAAATTTTGTAAAATAAATAAATAAATACATGCACTGTATGCCTATACCTCAACAGAAGAGATTTTAAAAGAACATAAATTATTACATTTGAATTTATACGCCACATATTGCCACACTATTCGTCAGTTTTTATAACAACAAACAATTGGAATCAAGTTTTTAAGTACAACAACTTACTAAGAAACTGCTTTTTGGAAATTTCTTTTTTATGGTGTAAACCTGAAGTGATACTTTGTTTTAGAATAATTCAACACTAGAATCTGCACATTTGCCTTCGGGTGGTATTTGCCTGAAAGGTTACATTTAGGAAGCTTTAGAACTTGACATTACATGCCATTTTAATAAATATAAGCAATATGCAGTTTTCAGTTGGTCTACATTTTATTTCGCTATTGAAACTTGTGTGCCTCTGCTTGTGTTTAAATATAGACTTCAGATAATCAGCTACTAGTGACAGAATCGGCCTTAAATAATAGATATTCAGTACGCTTCTTGCTATGCGATATGGTTGCATGGTGCGACCACCCTGAGAACGAGGTTGAAGTGTCACCATGGCTTTACTGCTAAGCAACACTGTACTATAGCTGCTCACAGTACATTGTGAAGCACTAACACTGGCAGTCTGGCAGAGGGCTCTTATGGAGGTATTCTCAAGAAAATTACACGTGACATGAGCCTGCGAATGCCAAAATACCTGCATAGACTCCCTGAGTCCGGCGCCTGCTTCTGCCATTACACATCTGTAATCAGTTTGAGTATGGACAAAAATAGAAACTTTGTTTCCTTTCATTTGGTTCCTTTTTTGGGTAACTTTGCCTTCTGATCCCACCAGCCCTTTTCGCCAAAGTAGATATAGCAGGTTTTCATATACATAACTCTATGATACTTACTCTTTTACTAAAACCTGAAGGCAAACATCTGCAATTTCCAATTAAAATCATTCAGAAAATTGAAATCGAACAATCCACTACCATTTAATTCAAGCTATACAAATGGTTATATGGATAGAGGCTCAATAACAAAACAGACATATATGACAAATTCCAACATTGGGCTCTGCTCAACATTGGCAGCTCTTCCGCTTGGCTTGATATCATGCAGGTTTGATCATGAATCATAGAATGAATGCCATGATAGTGTCCTTTTCAATCCCATGAAGATCTGCTTACAAGGCAAAAACAAGAATTGAAAGGACGTAAACCATTCATTTGGATATTATGGAATAGAAATGTATATGCCACTTGTAATCTGTAAATGCCTAAGTATATATAGACCTATATATTGTACAATAGTTTGTCATTGTCGTTCTCTTAATTGTACATCTAATAAATTATTCATTCTGCAATTGATTATAGACAGTCTTAACAACAGACAGAGTTTCATGGAGGGTCAGCTAAAATGTATCATTAGTGCACTGTGCACTAACGATGGGGGTACCCTCGCCATCAGGGCAGCCATTGCCACTCTCGATTCAAAGTAATTTCTTGGCATCCTGGACTTATTTCATCAAATCCAAAGCCTATATTTGTCAAGCATGTGGCTTAGATGTTAAACTAACCCTAGGACACACCTTCCATGTTTGATTTGTAACAGAATTATCAGATCGATAGACAGATAGATAGATAGACACTATCACTGTTACATAGATAGATATATATACATACATGCGGGATGGCTGTTTCACAGAGGCTGTTGCTATTTTGTCCTAAAATTTAACATGTTGTGGACGTAACCGGGGCAGCTTATCTGCCCTGATATTGGTCAGGATTTGCCCTGATTTTCCATTTGCCCTGATTCCAGTGGGGCTGCAGCCCCCCCCCCCCCCAGAATACACCTATCAATTCACTTTCATCAATAATATTGAGGCAGATCCGATTTTGAATTTAAATTTAGGCCTGCCATGCCTCAACTCATCAGTGTTTGGGCATCACAATCTTAAAGGCCAACACATGACCCGTTATTATTCAATTCTTCCATGTACATCTGTATATTTATTATCATTTATGAAAGTGCTTACAGATCGATAAATTATCTTATTGAAATGAACGTTCTTGCAAGACGTGCAAGTTATCAAGAAGTTGGTTTGATTGTTTCCTTTTTGCTAATTAATTAGTTGAAGGTAGAAATAGTTTGTACAGGCACTGTCTCTCATGGAGACAAATAAACATGCTAGATAGACAGATATATCAACAGAGAATAGATAGATAGATAGATAGATAGATAGATAGATAGATACATAGATAGATACATAGATAGATAGATACAGAGATACATAGAAAATCGGTAGACAGATAGATAGAACTTTAGGGGTGAAAGTATGCAAGTGTTTACTAATGTGAAAACTGAAACATATATGGCTTTAAAAATGTCCACAGTTGGTGATATCTTGAGAATACTTATTGGGCAATAAGCTTGATTGATTGAATAAATTTTATTGAGCTTGTTACATGTTAGTAGGGTTATTCGCTGTAGTATGATGTATTCATCTGCATGGGAGATAAGACTATCAAATGGTGCTTTTTGTACCACCGACTGATGATCCATAAACATAAGAGATGAAGAACGTCAAATTAATAGCTTATAACAAGCATGTTATTGTCACCACATAACAAACATACCTAATACACCCCAATACAGGAAGAAACCATAATTACGTTTAAAACTATAGCATAACTCTCCTCATGACTTCTCTGTCTGGAGCAATTCCTCCACCATCTAGACAAACATATATATACAGAAACATAAGTGTTGATACTAAATTTGTGATTATGACTCTCAGTTACATGAATATGCCAGTCAGACATTAGAGGGGTTTAATAATGGTTTTCTCAATGGTGAACATCTTCCTTTTTCAAACTTTTGTGTAGGCCTGACTGTAAAACTAACTTGCTTTTATATGCGAATTCAAGTAGCTGGAGCCACAATTTGCAGACTTCCACAGTGGGGTGATACAGAGTAGGGGGAACGGGGTCACATTGGGACGCGGGGCACTGTGGGACAGCGGGGTTTTCTTGGATCCTGGCAAGGTATATGATATGGTAGAGCCATCATATCTTGTAATTTCACATCCTGATGTTTCCATGGTTTATAGACAAATTACAGCCACATGCAGAAGTATGGCGAGCAAAAGCTTGTTTTTGCTACTACTGAAGTAAATATGGACAGGTTCAATTCAAACCATTCTGTGGACAAACCATGAACAATGAAGCTTTCTCAGTGCTTGTATGAATTTATATATCCTAACGAACAGTTATGAATTGCTATCCGTATAAACACACTCACTGGTGTCCGAGAAATTAGCATTTTGGTGTAAAAGTCATATCGGGGCTCATTTGGACAGTGAATTTGGGGCACATTGGGACGCACTTAATATGGCAGAATTTAAGTGTCCAAGGCAACTGAATGACCTGGGACAGCACACAACAGGTGTTCAGGCCACAGTGAATAGAGGTATAGTGGATTACAATGCTCTGTGAACAAATTTGTCACGAAGCACTGTGTGTTACTTGCATAGATGTCCGCGCCCAGGACAGTTTATGTTAAATGTTTAAAACTGTTTAAAGTTATGAACTATTGGCACTACAAGGTGTTAATGCACTGTATATTGTCTTACGCACTACTTATATGTGATATCTATTGCGCATGGAGTGTTAAAATCATTTTTCTATTGATGTCCCAATGTGCCCCGGCTGATGTCCCAATGTGCCCCGCGGGTCAGTGCTTTCAGCATTGAGCAAAATTAGTAGACGTTAAAAGCGTCCCAATGTGCCCCCGTTCCCCCTATGCCTAGTATTGGGCCGTTTTTTTTACCTTACCTGAGAGGTTATCGATAAATTTGAAGATTTTCTTGTATTGATAGGGTATTGAAATCATGTTCTTGATTGGAATCCCTGATTGTCAACATCTGAATTGCAATCATGTGTCAGCACATGCTGTGATCTTCCACAACAAAGAACACATTAATAAGCTGATTCATTGACTTTCTACCTCAATACCTATTTGTTTTAATTTGTAGATGTATGCCAAAATGTGTCAAATCCACATTGTACTAAATGGGTAGTGTTTTCTCATAAAGAGTCAATTAGTTTTAGGATTCTCCTTTATTGATAGGGTGTTGCTTTATTGACGGGGTGTTCTTGATTGGTAATTAGTAATTACTCCACAAGTGCAATCAAGTGTCAGTACATGCTGTTATCTATTCGACAAAGTGCAAATTGAATAAGCTGATTCATTCCTTTTTCTTTCAAGACTGTTTGCTCAGATTGCTCAGGCAATGTCTTGCATTACCCTCGCCAATCTCTTTTTGGTGGGTACCCTCGCCAACCGGAAGTGACCCTCGCCCAAATCTTACAGTACCCTCGCCACTTCCGGGTTGGTACCCTCGCCAAAATGCTAGTACCCTCGCCAAAAAAGTGTTGGTACCCTCGCCAAAATGCTGGTACCCTCGCCCTACCATTTTTCATTTTTGTGGTACCCTCACCTCGAGTGATTTCTTATTTCATAAATGTCTTAATGCATCTTGCTTGTTTAAGTCTGATACTTGGTAATGATTCATTCCACAGGCCATTTAAACTATCTTCACTATTTGAAGACCCAACTCCCCCTACATTTTTCGCCAAAAAAGTGTTGGTACCCTCGCCAAAATGCTGGTACCCTCGCCCTACCATTTTTCATTTTTTGTGGTACCCTCACCTCGAGTGATTTCTTATTTCATAAATGTCTTAATGCATCTTGCTTGTTTAAGTCTGATACTTGGTAATGATTCATTCCACAGGCCATTTAAACTATCTTCACTATTTGAAGACCCAACTCCCCCTACATTTTTTGCAATTTCACTTTGAAATCACGAATCAGGAGTTGCAATGGCTGCCCTGATGGCGAGGGTACCCCCCTCGTTAGTGCACAGTGTAGTGGATCCCATGGAAGTTGCCAAAATTATTAAAGCAAACATGAGTTTGATCATGAATGCCATGATACTGTCCTTTTGAACGTATCTACTTACAAGTAAAAAAAAAAGAATTGGAAGAACATATCATTAATTTGAATATTGATATTATGATATAGAAGTGTCTTCCACTGTTAAACTGCTATACATATTACAGTAAGTTTTAATTTTCATTCTATGCGTATATATCTAGATAATTCATTCTGCAATTGATAAAAGACAGAAAATCTTAGCAACAGACAGAATTTCATGGAGAAGAAATTAAAATTTAATATTGTAACTCGCTGGAAGAATTTTGACAAAAGAGAGTTTCTGTGCAGCTGATGCAACATCTTCAAGACAAAGTGCTTGTTTCACCGCCGCCCCTTCGAATTAATTTTGTTAATTTGCAAATCCCATTATCTCTCCAATGGTGAAATGCAACCTTTCAAAGGGATCCTAATTGCATAAGCTTATGATTATTCGACCTCCAGGGCAGAACAACCTTTTCAGGGCAGAACAACCTTTTTGAGTGGAAACAGAGTGGCAAATTTGGACAACAAAGTTTTGGCTTTTCTGAAATTCACCTGAGGGAAATGCTAAAAATAAACTAACATTAAAACAGACCTACAAACAAACCTGGCACGTTCATGATTTCGCAGACACTTTCCTGATGTTAGTGTTATCTTTATGCATAGTTCTCGAAAGTCGCAAATGTCAAAACGACAATGCATTTCAAAATTTACAGTTCTGTTAAACCAACTTTGGCACTTTCCTGGCAAAGAACAACTGGCCATGTCAATGAGTGCTAAAACTACAAAAGAATATTGTTGATGTCACCGTTTTATGAATAACGACAGTTTTCTACCTCAGGATAATGACTTTGTATTTTAGTGCCTACGCACAAGTGCGTTTTTTAATATCAATTGTATTCTGGTATTTTTTTTTCAATTACTGTATGTGATACATTTCTGCAAATTACATGCAATATATGTATGCATATTTTTTTGACGAAATGTGTGACTTAAGGAAATTCAATATGCATCTGAAGAGTGTGGATGTTCTATCTTAGCTTTGTCTATGCAAAAAATCAGATATTAAAAAAAATCCAGTTGCTGTAACAAAATTGGGCCTGGATCAGTGGAAGTGTGCTTTCTGTCTCACCAGGCTGCTAACCAAAGGAACCAGGGTTTCATTCTGGGTCAGAGAAAATCAGTGTTTAAAGTGCTGTTGGCCTAGGTTATCACTTGGAATTTCAAGTTCAAAGATTATACAAAAATAGTACAGGAGAACAAATAAAAATACTACAAGAGTACATATATAAAAAAAAAAAACATTTCAAATTTGTTCAAAAGGGTTTCTGTGTAAAACGACCTTGGAAACAGGAAGCTTTAATTCAATCTGTAATGGAAACACAGGCAATGCGATATTATAGAACAAGAGATATAAGGAAAATTGCGCTAAGAAAAAAAAATCCAGCCTTTGTTACATCACATCTTGGGTGTGCCTTTGAGTTGCATGTGAATTGCACATGTGGTCCATAAGATCAAAGAAAATGTGAAAAACCCTTTAAAATAGGAATAACAGGTTATGTAATCCGAATTGAAAAGAAATAACCTAAATTTACAGGAAACATAACATACAGATTAGCATTAAAACTACAAAAGATATTTAAGCCAAAAAATATGATCCATGCATGATTAAATCTCTCTTGTTATATCTCGATAAATTCTTGAGTTTGGTGCACTAGACCATGACCATTCTCGAGAGTTAGTCACAAGCGACACTCATTGGAAACACTACGCCTGACACTGTACTGCAGGTCTCTTCTTTCTTCCAATCATTTTCATTGGTGAGCAAGAGGACTCGTTAACTTGGATTCGCATTCAGCTTTGTAACATAGCAAAAGTATTGCGATATGACATCTTTCACAAGCAACATGAACAGCCACTTCACTTCGCTTGACTATCAATAATGCCGAAACACCAGTCATGAAATTAGATTTATCTTTTCTATCTTCAATCTAAAGTAGTTTGTGAGAAAACGGAAATTGAGCTAATGAGAAGAGAATGTGACAGTTCCAAGAAGAACAAGATTTGGTTTAGCTAAAAAACAAAACAATGAAGCCATTATTACAAATTAAAGCAATCTCTTGTTAGCTGATGAAACTTTAAGAGACTGGTAATGAATTATTATTAAGATGACAACAAGAGATTATGATTAGTCGAAGGATGTTTTGAAAGATTTCAGAAGAGGAATTTACTTGACAGATATATTACATAGGTATGGTAATATGCAGATTGCCAGTGGTCGAGAGGGCATGATACTAGACTTACATGCGCAAGGTTATGGGTTCGAACCTGGCTCGAAACATGGAGCACATCCTACTTGAATCACTCCTTCACTCCACCCAGGTTTAAATGGGGAGGTTGGCTGTAGGCGTATGGAACTAGATTGAATAGTGATGACGCCTGTAAGGCTGTTGGCTGTATGTCCCCAAATGAATGCCATGATACTGTCCTTTTCAATCCCATGAACCTATCTGCTTACAAGGCAAAGCAAGAATTGAAAGGACGTATATCATTCATTTGAATATTGATATTATTATATAGAAGTTTCTTCGTATTGGTTAGACACCGATTTGGAGGGTTCTAACATGCATTTTTGTCCGTTAGATCCCGACCGGTCATTATATGCTTCTTCTATTATACCTTTTAACTTATAATAATTTTTGTAAAAATAAACAATAATCGAGTGCTTGTTTGCTGTTGTTAACTGTGTTAATCCTTAGCCAGTTGCTAACATGCAAAATTGCCAGTTAGATACCGGCTTTTCCAATGGTGTAAGTATCTGGGTGATGTCTAACACTGTTAAACTGCTGTACATTGTATGGTAAGTTTTAATTTTCATTCTATGCGTATATATCTAAATAGTTCATTCTGCAATTGATTAAAGAAAGACAATTTTAGCAAGAGACAGAATTTCATGGAGGAGGATTTAAAACGTAATATTGTAACTCGCAGAAAGAACTCGCTGAAAGAATTTTGACAAAAGAGAGTTTCTGTGCAGCTGATGCAACACCTTCGGAAAGACAAAGTGCTTGTTTCACAGCCACCCCGTTGGATTTATTTTGTTAATTTGCAAATCGCATTATCTCTCCGATGGTGAAATGCAACTCTTCAAAAGGATCCTAATTGCATAAGCTCATGATTATTCGACCTCCAGGGCAGAACAACCTTTTCAGGGCAGAACAACCTTTTTATGTGGAAACAGAGTGGCAAATTTGGACAACAAAGTTTTGGCTGTTCTGAAATTCACCTGCAGGGAACGCTAAAAATAAACCAACATCAAAACGAACCTAAAAACAAACCTGGCACGTTCACAATTTTACAGGCACTTTCCTAGTACACAGCATATCTCTCAATTATGTTAGTGTTATAATAAGTGCATTTGCATTGTTTGTTGAAAGATAATGATAATTGTTTAAAAAGCCTCATCGAAAAGACACCTCACAGGCTCACACATTGCAAACAGAAGATTAACATCTGTCATATTCTGGCCCCCGCAGGTCTTGGGCCTCCTCGTGGCGGTTGGTGGTAACACTAAGGTGAAGCCCTGTATCCTTAGTGGCCAACACGAGACAGTGCGCTTGCACACGTCTCCCCGACGGAAATGGGGCAACCTGTTTGCCGTGGGTTGCGACCCGTGTCGGAGGATGAAGGGGTCCTGGTAGTTGAGTTAGGTGGGCCTAAGTTGGTCCCGCCAAATACAATACACTACTTTGGCCTGGATTTCTCCTAGACGGGAGGCTGGATTGGCCCGGTCCAGTCAATCGGCTTGTCATGTTGTCACTAGGACTTCGGTCCTATTTGGCCATGGCTGATGGGTCAATCAAAGAAGGTTCTGACCAAGTCTACATGCTGGCCATGTTTTAAATATGATTGCAGCTGTATCTCTTACCAAGCCTTCTACGAGTATATCCCCCATGTATCCCTGGACTAGGGTACTGGGCGCAGCCCTACCCATATTAGTCTCCCTTGTTGGGCTCCTTGGTGGGTGGGGAGCATGAGGGATGAACATCACAGATTCCTATGGCATTAGGGCGTGTCAATTTTCCAAAAAGTTTGAAATTGCAAAAAAAGCCCCTCCAAAAGGATGACAATGGTTCTTGGGAGTCCATTGGTACCATTCAAATTGAAATTGAAGGATGTCTAGCTTGGTAAATCTTTATTTGAAAATTGTATGTTTAATTTTATTCGAAAAAACACATTTTCTCAAATAACTAAGAAACTATTGGTCTTAGACCAAAATATTGTATTGAAATTGAATAGAAAAAGGTGTATTCCGGAAATTTTGGTGCCATTTGCATGTCTCTAGCTCCAATATTAACCCAGATATGGCAAATTTAATGTTTTTATTGATTATATTATGATTTTTTAATCAATGGGACAAGAAAATTTGGTTTTAGATATCACCATTTCTTGAAATTTGAATTCTCAGGTATGATCCCAAGAGTGGATGCATAGATATGTGTACTAGTGAAAGTGTAGTTCAAGAAAAGTGGCATATTTCAGGTAATTAAAACCAAAATCACACAATTTGGTGCTTGGATAATGGACAGTTGTTCTGTGTTTTGATTTCTCAAGAAGGTTGTTTGAAACAGTCTACAATTTGCCATATCACATACTAAATTGTTGACAATGAGACTAGAAAATATTGCCTATTGTAATGTACAACACATCAACACCATGTACAAGGTATTATCTAGACATTTTAAAATGGCTATATATCGGATTGTGTTACAAAGAAATATAACAAACTTTTAAACTTGTTTGAGCAGATGACAAACATTTGTGACACCAATTTTATGATGCATGACAACAATTGACAAATTGACAAAATATCTTTTTTAAAGTTTACTTACTTGTCAGATGTGTGTCTACTGCATGTTAGGTTATTGAAACAGCAGTCATCTTTTTTTTTTAAGGTGAATACTTAAATTGCACAAATACGACCCTGCATAATCCTTAACACATCATTCTGTATCCTGACAATGCCCTGGTCACTTCAGTACCTGAGTGGGTTCATCCCCAACTTATTAATTCTTCTGTAGTAAGTAAGATCACAGGTATCAGCATGCTCAGATACAATACCTGATGAGCCAATCATTTCAAGAAGGGGTTTTCAATCTGTGTTAATGAGAGATAGCTTGACCTCACAGAACAACTCAATGTACAATTGTACATATCGTAACATATGCAATGTATTCCCTCTCCTTTCAACCCTCAGAAACTTTGTTGACAGGAAGTTTAGAAACTGCCTTTGCTGTTAGACATCCTTACTGTCTTGAATTTAGATAACAGGTCAAAATCAAGAGTTCTTTGTCTACACCCCAAAACGGCACCTGATATCAAGTATTATCAACACAGGCACAAATCCCTTTCAATGTGTTCAACTCAGCAGAAGATCAGTCTCACAGACTCTGAACGAACAGCACAGCTGGAGAGTCTGCCGGAAATCGGATGACCTCCAGCTGACACATTTATTAATATTCGAGTAGGTCAGGTCATGTCTGGTTAGAGGGACCTCATCATTTGTGCTCATACGCACAGCTGAGCTGCCAGCAACATATAAACAAAGCGCAATCAACAATTTTAGACTGTCAATGAGTGCACATGCACTGCCAATGAGCACCATAAAATTATGAAGTTTTCAAATCCTTTAACAGCTATTGCCAGCATGATTTAGATGATAGTTTAGGGCGTTCTCCAACGAAACTAATTGAAACAACAAACGGATGACAATGAAACACTAAAGCATTCATTCAATTGCTTTGAGAGATCTGAAACAGTTAATTATGTCTGTAACACCAAAGAAGAGTTAATCTTTTTGTTACAACTTCACAAATAATGTATGTTGTGGTCACTGGTCAGGGCAAGCTTAACAAGCTTATACTGAGAAGTGAGGGTGCTCATGCGTGGCTGTCTGGCTGGCTGCCAAACAGGGACTACTCACATCTTGCTGGGTAGAAAAAGCATGGTTCCGTGAAAAAAGAAGTTCCACAATGGGTACCACTTTGCAGCAAAAGTATGTTTCAAAGCATGAACTGGCTGATTAAAAATTATTCAATAGTCAACTTTAGGCCCAATTCAACATACAAATTCATTACTCCACAACACTACAGAAAACCAACAGTTGCTGAATCTGAAATCTGTTAGAGCTCACTGACAGTGTCAGATCGATTGTAGATTCTGTTCTGGATTCCAGAGGGCAGCACAGACACTTTTGTGAACCTGTGGAGCTCTAAGTTTAGAGTGGCAGAAGATATACTTCAGGAATTTAAACTGGTACTAGCCATCTCCCTAAACCTGCTAAACAGAAATAAAGATGCTCATAGATGAGCCTCACATGTCACTGCTGTACCAGCAATGGTCATGATATTGAAAGGACAAAGAAATATACACAATTCATGAAGAAGGTTACTAATATTGCAAGTAAAGTATTCATTCCTAAAAATTCATGTGATGACATATACCTGTGCTTAAGAAATAATCAGAAGACACATGTCAGACATACTAAAGCATGCCAATTTAAATGAGCTTCACAAATTCTATTTCATTTGTAAATGATCATTATGACATTGCAATGCCAAATTAGTATAATAAATGCTCCTGACTATGCAAAAACAGGTTGGCTTTGTTGTGTGACAATAGTTGATTATTCTCTTTTTAAAATTGTCTGTAATGCTCTGTATGTGTTCTTCATTAAAATACTGAAGATCTACTTGTTTCACAGTCAACACTTTAGTATGTGATATGACATATTGACTATTTCAATCATCCTTCTCGAGAATACCAAATGTTGCATTATAATCCAAGCACCAAATTGTGTATAACCTTAAATATGCTGCATTTCTGGAACTACACTTTAATTAGTACACATATCTATGTATCCACTCTTGGAAGAATACCTGAGAATTCAATTTTAAAGATATAGTGACATCTAAAACTAATTTTCTTGTCCCATCGATTAAAAAAAGATAATATAATCAATAAAAACATTAAATTTGCCATATCTCGGTTAATATTGGAGCTAGAGACATGCAAATGGCATCAACATTTTCAGAATACACCTTTTCCTATTCAACTTCAATACAATATTTTGGTCTAAGACCAATAGTTTCTTAGTTATTTGAGAAAATGTGTTTTTTCGAATAAAATTAAACGTACAATTTTCAAATTAAGATTTACCAAGCTAAACATCCTTCAATTTCAATTTGAATGGTACCAATGGACTCCCATGGACCATTGTCACCCTTTTGGAGGGGCTTTTTTTGCAGTTTCAAACTTTTTCGAAAATTGACACGCCCTACTATGGCATACTCTCTTCCTAATTCACAGTCTCGACTAAAACGGCAGCGGTCATCCTCGGATGACTGTATCGACCCAGAACTGCTAAATCGACAAACGACAACACGAAAGTCGGAATACCGACACAGGTACATAGTGTTCAAACCAACCAACAGGCTATCTCCCTTCACCATCTACAAGACCATACTTCAAGAAGTCGGCGAACCTGCAGAGACAACCTTACAGAGAGATGGAACCGTCCTATTTAAGACCAGAAACGACGACCAGACTCGGAAACTCCTTAGGCTGAAAGATGTTGCAGATACACAGGCAATAATCGAGCCGCATCGGACCTTGAATACTTCCAAGGGAGTGGTTTTCTCCTCCCTTAGCTATTTAGACTCGGACAACGATTTACAAGAATGGTTTGAAACTTTTACTGATGTCATTCATTTTCATATAATCCCACAGAGGGATAATCGGGAGCTTCTTATCTTGACTTTTTCAGACACGACTCTTCCAGAGAGTGTTAAAGTTATATGGGAGCAATGTAAGGTACGACCTTACATCCCCAATCCAAGAAGATGCTATAAATGTCAACGTTTTGGTCATCTGAGCAAGTGGTGCCAACGACAAGAAGTGTGTGGCCACTGTGGATCCCAGGACCACATCCAATCCAAAGACCAACCTTGCTCATCCCCTCCTCTTTGTGTCAATTGTAAGGAAGATCATCCCTCTTACAGCAAAACGTGTAAACAATGGACGAAAGAAAAAGAAATCCTCACATTGAAGGCAACCCACGCGATATCTTTTCCAGAGGCGAGAAGGATTGTGGACCAGCACGCAGGAATCCCCAGCTATGCGGACATGGCGGGTTATCCACAACCTCAACATCATGCGACCCCAAGACGACGGCTACAACTCGAAGAACACAGCATCAACAGATCACACCAACAACACACAGAGAACACAGAAGACACAAACAGACACTCGGGAAGAACAACTGAAAAATCCACTCCACAGACAACCTCCACCACACAACGGCCTACTTCCCAGGCAGTCCTTGAACAACCACACCCATCAGCTGGCACCACAGCTCCTCATGAGGTAGCAATGGACGAAGAACACACAACTAAAACAGACACAAAAGAGGACAATGAAGACTCAGATGATGACAGAAGCACAACACCCGACAATGAATCCATGGAAGCAGAAGATGAAGAGGCAGAAAAGGAACAGGTTCCGGAGGTTCCACAGGGAGCAGGAAAAGAAGAAGGTCCAGAGAATCCACAGGAAGAAGAAACAGCCGAGAGTCAAGAGGAAGTAAGGGAAGACCATTCACCAGACAAGGAAGCAGAACGAAAGAAAGAAACTAATGAAAAGGAACGACAACCCGTTGACAAAAGAAAAGACAAGCCACCTCCAGAACAGATCACTTACAAAGAATATCTCCTCCGCTTCCTTCAAGGAAGAGTACCAAATGGAGACATTCAACGACCAATGTTTGTACAAAAATACCTGAATCTGGCAGTTGCATATCTTCTACCAATGCCTGGCTTTGACAAAATGTGTGCCAAACTGAAGGAGCGAACTAAAGAAAAGATGTACAGTTGGCCACCTGACGCCTTTGCAACAAAAAAAGACGTACTTGATCTAGTCACTCAGTATGATTTCACTGACGATTTTTATGGAGCTCTTATTGTTTTGATTCAACATGATTTTTTGTTTGTTGCTACGAAAGTGATACAGGAACAAATAGAAAGACAATCAAACACAAAGACAAAGACAGGAAAAACAAATAATTACCAAACACCAATCCAACTGAATTATTAACTCCCTTGCTACAAACCAAGAATGTCTCTAAATAGCCCAACAAGGTGCTGATGAGACGTAAAGAACAAACACACACACACACACACTCTGTCATATTCTGTTTTTCCATTTACTCTATCACATTTTACTCTATCTATGCAATACACTTCTGAAAATTATATGCAATTTATGTATGCATAATTTTTTAACGAAATGCGTGACTGAAGGAAATTCATTATGTATCTGAAGGATGGACGTTTTATCTTAGCTTTGTCTATGCAAAAAATCGGCGATGAAAAAATATCCAATTGCTGTAACAGACTTGGGCCTGGGTCAGAGAAAAATCAGAGTTTTTAATGTGCTGTAGGCCTAGATTATCATGTGGAATTCCAAGTTCAGGAGAAATAAAAAATACTACAAGGGAAAAAAACCATTTTAAATTTGTTCAAAAGTTTCTCTGTGTAAAACACCTTGGAAAGAGGAAGCTTTAACTCAATCTGTAATGGAAACACAGGCAATTCGATATTACAGAACAAGAGATAGGGAAAAATTGCACAAGAGAAAAAACTCCAGCCTATGTTACATCACATCTTGGTTGTGCCTTTGCGTTGCATGTGAATTGCACATGTGGTTCAGGAGATCAAAGAAAATGTAAAAACCCCCTTAGAAATAGGAATAACAGGTTCTGCAATCCCTATTGAAAAGAAATAACCTAATTTATTGTCAAATTTCAATTATATAATATTCATCTATTATAATTATTATCGTGTTACAAAACGATTATTACATGTAAACTGCAAGAAACTTTAAACTTAATTTGTTTGTTGTTGGAATGCTAAAATTCTCTCTGGCTGTCACAACTGCGCAATTTGCAAACTTCGAATTGAGAAAGACATTTCACCATGCAAGTTCGGAAAGAGTTTTGAAGTATTAGTTTTTCACGTAAATTGCCGGCGTGTTCAAGATAACATCTTTCAAAGAAAGGACACCATGAAAAAGGTTTGAAACAGAGAAATTCGATTCAATTTGGGATGAAACACAATGAAAAATTGACACATGAGAAAAAAAAAATCATCCAAGCTTCCGAGCTCAGATCAGTGGTATCGTTTATTTGAGTTGTGAGTTCCAATTGTTGTTTAAAAAGCAAAAGGATTCTAAATTCCTTGAAATTAGTAATGATCAGATTGATTCACGATCAATGAAACTGTCAAAAGAATTTTGGCCTGCTGTATAAAACTTGAAAGTCCTGGATTTGGGTTTAGGTGACAGTGAAATGGCCACCCCTTGTGTCTTCCAAGGTCCACTCTAGCAATCTTTAAATTTTCAAGGCAATTTGTGGCTTGCTTTCAAAACTCTTTTTTTCTACAAAGCAGTATTAACATCTGGCGTTTCTAATCTGTTAGTTACAAATAATCCTTATTAAATTGCTGTGAACTCAGATAAGAACATCAAACCCGGACTTAATTGACCTAAAGGAATCTAAAATAATCATGTGATGACGCTCCTCTACAAAGGTCACTTATTCATCCTTTGACAACAAGGAGAATTTGACAAGCTTGTCAGCAGTGTTATTTTAGTGACTTGGCAGTAGTAAGTAGTTATACTCATTACTGATTACTTTTGAAACGTTATCATTATGTTACCTATACCATTCTACACCTCTGTCAGCAATCACAAGCATGTATTTCACCGTGATAAATCCTATATTCTTTGTCTCATGTTTGATTGTTTGTCTCATGGTATAAGCCGGTTATTCACCATGAGATGGGGTATATGTTTTTATCACACCTCGGGCTGAAGCCCTTGGGTGATAAATCACATATCCCCTCTCACATGGTGAATGACCTATGCTAATGTACACATATTTGTGAACAAAACAGCAGGTATTGGCATTCTTTTCATAAACTTTTTCAGTGGTTCCTGGGCGCATGACACAGGACTGATCCTGTCCTTTCTTTCAATCATTGTGACTGTTGAGCGAGAGGACTAATTCACTTGGATTGACATTCAACATGGTATAAGTATTGCGATATGATGTCTTTCACAAGCAACATGAACAGCCACTTCACTTCGCTTGAATATCAACTATGCCGAAACTCTAATCCTGAAATTAGATTTATCTTTTCTATCTTCCATCTAAACTAGTTCGTGAGAAAACCGAAATTGAGCTAATGAGAAGAGAACGTGACAGCTCCAAGAAGAACAAGATTTGGTTTAGCTGAAAAAACAAGACAATGAAGCCATTATTACAAATTAAAGCAATCTTTTGTGAGCTGATAATAGTTAACGAGACTGGCAATGAATTATTATTAAGATGACAACAAGAGATGCTCAGATCATAATTAGTCTGAGAGTGTTTTGAAAGATTTCAGAAGAGGAATTGACTTTTTGGCAGACAGATAAATAGACAGACAGATATATGGTAAATCATGGAGATTGCCAGTGGTCCAGAGGGCGTGATACTAGACTCACATGTGCAAAGTTGTTGGTTTGAACCTGGCTAAAAGCATCCATGGACACCTGTCTACTAACTCTCCTTATATTTCAATCAATTTAGCTAAAAAATGTTTAAAACAACATAGGGGAGAGCGGGGCACAGTGAGACACTTTTTTTATTTTTAAGTGTTAAAAAATGTTGGCAGTAACAAGTTAAATGAGATCATGTCCACATTATAGATAATGACGTTGGGTATAGTTTCCATTAGTTTCAGGTTCCTACCTTTTACAGGTTTGGAAAAATTTTACGTCCATGCTCGTTTAGTGTCTCACAGTGCCCCGTGGGCGGGGCACAGTGAGACAGCGGGTGGGGCAGTGTGAGACAGGGCATCTGCTGCCATAACCGCCAATCCTCAGGACCTGCGGAATTGTTCTATCAATTGTTGCTACAGAAACTACTGTACTCTTATAAAAGCAGCTGGCTAGGTGATTTTTTAGGTCCTTTTTTGAGCATGTTTTGAAACTTCATCGCACAGAACACATGCATGGCTTATTTAACCTGTTACATACTAATAAAATTTTCTTTTCGTATGCTTCCCTTTGGATATGACTCACTAAAATCAGTAGTTTATAGCAGGCATTTTGTTTTTAATAGTGAATAGTGAGCTATGCATTACATTCAGGTCGTTTCGAGTGTATTTTGTGATGTCTCACTGTGCCCCGCCTCAAACTGTCTCACTGTGCCCCAGGCAGCTCTCTTTATAAAATTTTTGAATCCTGCGGACCGGATGCCTGAATTGTGGTTCATCATCTCACTAAACTAAGACAAATAATCAAGGTTTGAATCCCTGGCAATTGATTTGCATTACACCATTTTTCTTGAGAATTATAACATAAAGTCGTTTGGCAAAATTATTTACTTTCATTGGTAAAAAACCAAAATATTGAAATTCCAATCTCGATATTCTGTGTAGGCATTCAGGATATAGGACAGTCTCTCACTTACTTACTTTTTGTACTATACTAAAGAGGGTTGATCTATAAACAGTACAAGCTAGACGCTTCGGGCTTTTTCTCACTGTGCCCGCCGTCTCACTGTGCCCCGCTCTCCCCTATCTATGCATGTATTGTATACATGTGCTTGCAGTATACATAATCAACTTCCCCGCACAAAGTATTTCTCACAAAAATGGGCTAATTACGTAGAAGATCTGAAGATGAATTGAAGAATATAAATGATGTAAAACTTTAAATGAGTCAAATGGAACAAAACCTTATAAGCAATGATGAGATCAATGAAAAATGACAGAAATTTTAGGAATACAGGGATATGAAGCCTTAACAGGAAAGTTTTGATAGCTTATAATGACTGAGATGACTTGATAAGGAGAGCGAAAAGTTGAAAAGAGAAGAATTCAAATGGAAACCTCTTGGGAAAACACACAAGATCTGAATAAATGAATATCGGATTGGGAAATGAGATGAAAAAAGGAAATTTTTGAGACAACAGAGAGAATACTAAAGACTGGAAAAGGCAATTGGGGAACAGTTTTCCCATGGAACCCATTACACTAAATGATACATAGAATAGAAAACAACTTTACACCCTGGAAGTCGAGGTTGTAGCCAACAAAATGTAAGACTGCTATGCATCACGCGGCATGCGTTTCCTAACAATAGAGGGCCCAAGTATAGATTCCAACTGCATCAAGTAGTTCTGACAATATTGCGCATAGATTATCACTATAAAGGTTGTGATGCGGCAAAAGATTGCTGAATTTGATTAGACGCTAGATATTAATAAGGGAAAGAGGAACAAAAAATAAAAAAAGAGAATAAGAGAGAACAGAGAAGAGATAAAAGAAGAGTGAGAGAGGGAGAGAGAGAGGTGAGAGAGAGAGAGAGAGAGAGAGAGAGTGCCAACATTGGGTGTGTTGTGAGGACAAATTGTTGCCTAAGACCAACATTATGAGGACGTTTGTGCATTGTGAGGACACAATGTGTGTCCTCACAACGACGTTGTCTAGTTTGAATATTTAGCTTTTGAAATGCCGAGAAAACTTGTATTGATATTGTGAGGACATGTCCCCACAATGCTTTGACCATATCTCAACGTTATAGGAGGTGGTGCCATCTATGATCTGACTTCTGAAACGTGTGACCCCCTAGTGGCCATATGAGAGGTCAATGTCCTCACAATATGATGACCTACTTATAAAATGTGTGTCCTCACAATGCGGATTACCTACTTGGGACCGCTTGAGGGTGTCACTGTTGCGGCTGCCAAGGAAGATCAATTCCTACTTCAGTGCAAGCTTATTGTCACGGATGTAAAGAAAAGAGGCACAAAAAAAGTTTTTATGTCATAAATTAATAAAAAATTATAGAGAAGGTTAGCAATGAGAAAGTGAAGTGTGAGAGTAATGGGGGGGGGGGGGGATTGACAGGGTGACAGAACACATGCAATGAAAAGAAATATCTTTTGTTTTCAAAAAAAAAAAAAAAAAAAAAAAATAGAGTCCAACGTTTTTTGCAAAAATTTTGCACTAAAACCTCAATTGCTCGTAACCTAAAGGAGATATTGACGTCTGGTTTTGACCTTTTCTTTGCAATTTTGTACCTTCATCTATATTTGCCAAAATGTTAGCCGCATTTCAATCAGACAAGGCATGCCGATGACGTAAAGACATTTTTTCCAAAAAATTGGCACGGAAAAAGTTTTTAAGAAAATTATTTGTTGTTGCAGGAATGTGTTCTCCAGAGATTTCGACTGGGCAAAAAAAAATATGAATGGAATAGCTTGAACGAATCCCCTACTTACACGTTTTTTCCCCGAAAAAAGGTCAAAAATGGGGGGTTAAAAAATTTTAAACTTAATGTGGGTTCATAAAACTAGCCATGCATGAAAATCCATTGGGAAAGGAGCATAGCTGCACTTTTTCCGTTCCGATAGTATAATTGACTGCGGAGCTATGAGGAAAAGAGTGAAAAACGTGCACTTTGCGTTCCTGCTTATCACCCAAAAACCGCAACGGGGAATCAGAGGAAATTTGGCACAAGCGGACTTTAGATGTGTTACCAAGGCCCTGTAACATTTGGTGATTTTAGGTTGAACCGTTACGGAGATACCGATTTTTAAATACGGTATGCCGAAGAGCACCCTAGTGGCCAAAATTTAATTGGAGAATCTCAGGTAAAATGGTTAGAGATGACACTAATGAGGACCCTTGGAGCAATCTCTCATAGGAAGAACAGCAGAATCCAGGCATTTATAAGGGCAAGAAATCCAAAAAACCTCCGTTTTGGCATTTTTCCAAGAAAAATTTTCATAATTAGACAAATCTGGTTAGAAGCCTGGGCATGGTGGCAAAAGGTGAGGTGCAGTTGGGCTCACGTGTCTATAAAAAAAAATTAATACCCTAAGAGGGAAACATTTTGAATGGCGGCCACTTTTCGAAAAGTAGCGCCGTTCGCTGATTAGAAAAATTGACCGATGAAAACTTTGGCAGAATTGCGAGGACATGGTTTGTCCTCACGACGTTATCTCTTCACTAGTTGAAATATTGATGAAAAGTTCATTACTGAGAAGAGATTGGGCAGCTAGGATGCTGTGCTATGATGGTCCAGCATTTCGGTGCGCCTAGGATGCTTGGAAGTACATGTCCTCACAAATTAGGTAAAAAGCTAACTGTCCGACAAAGCAGGTTGGTGTGGCATAGTAGAGACGTGCGAAAGAGAGTGCCGAGAGAAGGGAGAGAGGGGAGAGAGGAGAGAGCGAGGGGAGAGAATAGTAGAGACGTGCGAAAGAGAGTGCCGAGAGAAGGGAGAGAGGGGAGAGAGGAGAGAGCGAGGGGAGAGAATAGTAGTGCCAACATTGGGTGTGTTGTGAGGACAAATTGTTGCCTAAGACCAACATTATGAGGACGTTTGTGCATTGTGAGGACACAATGTGTGTCCTCACAACGACGTTGTCTAGTTTGAATATTTAGCTTTTGAAATGCCGAGAAAACTTGTATTGATATTGTGAGGACATGTCCCCACAATGCTTTGACCATATCTCAACGTTATAGGAGGTGGTGCCATCTATGATCTGACTTCTGAAACGTGTGACCCCCTAGTGGCCATATGAGAGGTCAATGTCCTCACAATATGATGACCTACTTATAAAATGTGTGTCCTCACAATGCGGATTACCTACTTGGGACCGCTTGAGGGTGTCACTGTTGCGGCTGCCAAGGAAGATCAATTCCTACTTCAGTGCAAGCTTATTGTCACGGATGTAAAGAAAAGAGGCACAAAAAAAGTTTTTATGTCATAAATTAATAAAAAATTATAGAGAAGGTTAGCAATGAGAAAGTGAAGTGTGAGAGTAATGGGGGGGGGGGATTGACAGGGTGACAGAACACATGCAATGAAAAGAAATATCTTTTGTTTTCAAAAAAAAAAAAAAAAAAAAAAATAGAGTCCAACGTTTTTTGCAAAAATTTTGCACTAAAACCTCAATTGCTCGTAACCTAAAGGAGATATTGACGTCTGGTTTTGACCTTTTCTTTGCAATTTTGTACCTTCATCTATATTTGCCAAAATGTTAGCCGCATTTCAATCGGACAAGGCATGCCGATGACGTAAAGACATTTTTTCCAAAAAATTGGCACGGAAAAAGTTTTTAAGAAAATTATTTGTTGTTGCAGGAATGTGTTCTCCAGAGATTTCGACTGGGCAAAAAAAAATATGAATGGAATAGCTTGAACGAATCCCCTACTTACACGTTTTTTCCCCGAAAAAAGGTCAAAAATGGGGGGTTAAAAAATTTTAAACTTAATGTGGGTTCATAAAACTAGCCATGCATGAAAATCCATTGGGAAAGAAGCATAGCTGCACTTTTTCCGTTCCGATAGTATAATTGACTGCGGAGCTATGAGGAAAAGAGTGAAAAACGTGCACTTTGCGTTCCTGCTTATCACCCAAAAACCGCAACGGGGAATCAGAGGAAATTTGGCACAAGCGGACTTTAGATGTGTTACCAAGGCCCTGTAACATTTGGTGATTTTAGGTTGAACCGTTACGGAGATACCGATTTTTAAATACGGTATGCCGAAGAGCACCCTAGTGGCCAAAATTTAATTGGAGAATCTCAGGTAAAATGGTTAGAGATGACACTAATGAGGACCCTTGGAGCAATCTCTCATAGGAAGAACAGCAGAATCCAGGCATTTATAAGGGCAAGAAATCCAAAAAACCTCCGTTTTGGCATTTTTCCAAGAAAAATTTTCATAATTAGACAAATCTGGTTAGAAGCCTGGGAATGGTGGCAAAAGGTGAGGTGCAGTTGGGCTCACGTGTCTATAAAAAAAAATTAATACCCTAAGAGGGAAACATTTTGAATGGCGGCCACTTTTCGAAAAGTAGCGCCGTTCGCTGATTAGAAAAATTGACCGATGAAAACTTTGGCAGAATTGCGAGGACATGGTTTGTCCTCACGACGTTATCTCTTCACTAGTTGAAATATTGATGAAAAGTTCATTACTGAGAAGAGATTGGGCAGCTAGGATGCTGTGCTATGATGGTCCAGCATTTCGGTGCGCCTAGGATGCTTGGAAGTACATGTCCTCACAAATTAGGTAAAAAGCTAACTGTCCGACAAAGCAGGTTGGTGTGGCATAGTAGAGAGAGAGAGAGAGAGAGAGAGAGAGAGAGAGAGAGAGAGAGAGAGAGAGAGGGAGAGAGAGAGAGAGAGAGAGAGTCTCTCTCCCCTCCTCTCTTCCTCCTCTCTCTCTCATTCCTCTTCTCTCCTCTCTCTCCTCTTTTGCTTTTCTCTTCTCTCTGATGAAATAGTCCCTCCAATGTAGGAATACACTACAAAATCCTGTGATGAGGCTTTGCAGTTGGAATCTATACTTGAGCCCAATAGAGTGAGGATAATAAGCTTGAAATTTATGAGGAAGTTACAAGACATTTTAGTTGTTATTGAACATTTTCTGTGTATTTACCCATATAATGAGTTCGGCAAATGGTTCCTAGGTTGGCTTTGTAGTTTTGCTTCCCTTTTTTGTCTCAACAATTGACCCTTTCACCCCATTTCCCAATCTGATATACATTTATTCCGATCCTGTTTGTTTCCCAAGGGTTTTCCATTTGAATTCTTTGCTTTTGAACTTTTCGTTCTACTTATTGCTTCTTCTCAGTCATCAAAAGTGATCAGAACTTCCCCCTTAGTGTCTGTGGGATCTTAAAATTTCTGTCATTTTCAATTGATTGCTTCTGAAAATTGAATGATGATTATGTTAGAAAATTGCAACAGAATCGATGAGGACAGTTTCATAAGTAACTTCTGTTGAAGTATATATAGAGTTCTGGTAACTCGACCAGAGCGGGAATCGAACCTGGAACCAAGTAATTAGCAGCCCAGTGTGCTACCAACTGAGCTAACAACTGCCAAGAGAAGCAACAGAACTCATTATCTTGTACATAAGTTTGTACTTTTATTACTCCAAAGGATTTTATATTGATTTTATATTATTCGAAATGGAGGTTCGCCTGAACGAGAAGCCGAAAATAATTATAGAAGAAGAAGAAGCAGAAGAACATTAGTCTAAGAAGGTTAAGAAGGTATGTGAGTTTGCTACAGGACTTAATAATTTTGCTTTTAGTGCAGTTTGGCATTTGCTGTACAGTTTCTCTGAACTTTCTCATCTACATTGCTAAAATGTGGTAGTAAACTGTTTTAACTCACTTTGGAGCTTTTTAAACACAAGATCGAAACTTCTCCACGAGCCTTTACTCAGAAAGATCGAGAGAGCATTAACTAATGCAAATTTAAATTATCTAATGTGTCTAATGCACTCTGAGCTGCTGAACTGCTGAATAAAGAGGGCAGCCAAGCATAGAATAACATTTGGATAAAGTTCAGGACAGACAGCATAAGCTAAAGGTATACTGAAAACAGTACAGTCCTCTTATGGATGACTATTTTGCTAAACAGTTTTCAAATTTTACAGTGACTTTATCATGTAGTAGAAGAGGTATTAAGACACACCGTAGGCATGCAAATAGTAACATTTTCAGACTCGGAGAATTTGTCTGCGAGTCAAGGAAGAATAACGCAATAGACAACAACAACCGGGACGGTTTCCTTATTGTATCAACAGCCTAAATAATTCATTGATGAAATTGTATTAGTGTAGAACAAACAGTAAAAGCAAGTAGCCAGTGGGAGCCTATAACAAGTCTGGCCCACTCCTTATTTGGTTATTGCTAAGTAAGGGCGTTGACCTCTGGCCATATTTGGCAATGTCACGTGACCACCAGGGTCATGTGATAGGCCCATCATTCTAATGGAGCTGGGCATCTTTGGCATTTTTCTTTTAGGAGAGTTCTGGCTGATGAAAAATGCATGTAGATGTGGGATGGATTGTGAGTATGCATCTTTCAGGTACCCTCTGTAAGACCAGTCATAGGAGAGTAACCTTGTTACATTTATGGTACATGAACAGAGATCTCCAGCTGGCATCGTCTAGGGTGGTTAGCTCAGTTGGTAGCAATTGGGCCCGGCGGCCATACGCTGCTTCCCAGGTTCGAATCCAACTCTTGTCGGATCACCTGCGCCCACAGTGTACAGTACAAACCAAAATAAAGTATGATTGCCCCAGCAGGAAGGAAGAATCAGCCACTACTTTACCCTTTCACACCTTTTGACGACCTCTGAATCACTTCCTACTTTTATTTTCTTGAAACTACTTTTTAAAATTCATTAAAATCACAACAAAACGACACCAATTTAAACTTAATCACCCCCCATTGTGTTTGATTTACTTGATATTTTGCTCCTCTGCTAATTGCAGTTACATTGGTAGCTGTCTAAATAGAGTTCTTAATGTGGGCTAAGGTTGTTGAAAGGAGTCAAAGGGAGTTGTAAGGAGATTTGGGGTGGAGAGGAGAAAAGAGGGCAAAATAGGTCAACAGAGGACTTCTGACAGAAATTTTTCTTACTTTATTTTGGGTTGTACTGTATATTGTACAGCGGTTTGGATCATCAACACAAAAACAGCCGGAAGTGTCTTCGGATTCAAATTCTTCCTTAGTTTGGTCTGATATCAGATAATCCTTTTTTTTTCTCAGTGCATGTGATAATATGACCTTACTGTATTAAGTATGCCTAGTAAGTATAGCAATTAGTAATTACTTATATTTCCACAAATGTAATAAATGTTATTATGGTACATCTTCAAGATTCATAAATTTACAGAATGTAGACATCACCCACTCACTTCTTGCAAACAAAATTCTTTAAAGTCTTAGACCTTCTAATGCAATAAGAATATCTGGATAATTTGAAATCATGACTCCGAAGACATTTGAATAATTGATACATTATCTTTGTACAGATTTCATATTAGCTTCTGATGAAGACCTGTGTACTCCTACGCAAGAACAAATTTGTAGTTCATGTAAAAGGAAACTAGCTATGATCTAGTTTATGCATTTCTTTGAAGAAAATTTAGTTATAATTCTGTTATATATGTTGAAACAGAATACACCGACTTCCAAAGTTGGGAACCTTTTAAACAGTATTTTGTTACAAATGGTCCAGGAGAAATGTGTGCTGCTAAATGTCTGAATACCAAAGATTCTGTTCTGTTCTATTCTATTCTATCTATTATATTATGTGTTTTTCTAAACAGTTATGTTCTATTCTATTCTAGCCAGGTATAATCCATTCCAATTTTGTATCAGACAATTCCAATATGTTATCCCTCTTGTTCGATTGATTTTTAAAATTTTAATAGTATTATATTCTGCTGTCGTCCGTAGACTCACTCCAGTCTTTTGTATTTTGTATTCAATTCCAGTAACTGGCTTTAATTTAATTTCAGATCTGTTGAATATATATGTGTGTACTTTTCTGTTCTTTTCTTTCCATAATTTCATTTCTTTTCCTTTCTTTCTGTTTAGAATGATTTTTTCCTTTCAGATGCTATGTTGTATTTTCTCTTCACTTATTTGTAGTACCATGTTATATTTCATTCTGATTTCTACAACTTGTTGTAAAAAATTGAATTGCCTTTTTTATGACTGTCTGGATTGCTGAAAGGTAAAGATGTCACTGTAAAACCTGCCACATCACTTATGATAATGGAAACTCATTAAAATAAAGCTCAAAGAAATACTTAATTTTGCCATAAGAGTATTGGTTTTCTGTCATAAAATCAGTTTGTTGTTTGGTGTAGCTATTCATAAAGGTTGGGTAGCAATTTTGGTGTCTGAGTAAGCCCACTTGATGACATAAATGTATGTGCTCCCAGACAAGCCAAAAAGCTGCAGAACATCAAAAGCTTTTTACACTAAAAAGTTTATAATGCTCTGTTGATCTCTCACAAGAAAAGGACATTGACAAGAAGTCGAACAGCAATGCTGATGAAAACTAACATCCACTTCAAATTTGCCCTACAAAGGTAAAGTACAGTAACTGACATCCTGTCCTGTCACCTTTGTAGCCCCTACAGCTGAGAAGGGAGAATCATAAAATTCCTAACTTTGTTATGAAAATGTTGAGGACTACCGAAGGTTAAAGGGTTACTTTTGAATTTTTTACATTTTTGGTCCCCACCTTTATGATAAGGAAGTACAAAGATAAAGTACAGCAAGTGCAGTTACCGTACTTTGAAGGGCAGAAATGTTTATAACAATAATAAAAGAAAAAGAGCTCTTATATGAACTAACTTCCCAACAAAAAAAGCAAAATGAAGACAGAGCCTTTTTCGCACAGTGCTCCAAAACTGTGGAAACAACTCCCTGAGATTGTCAAGGCCTCCAAAACATGTGAAGGCTTCAAGAGAAATATTAAAACTTATGTATAAGATTTACTACTAATACATCCATCATGCATGAGCGCTACTGAGCAGGTTGTTGGAATTAGCGCTATATAAATGCCTATAGCCTAAATCAAGCTTAGTATGTAAGGTGAGGAGATTCTAAATACTCTTCCTGGCTCTTAAAAATTCCATCTGTACACAATATTGAAACTGAAGATGGCAAAAGACCGGCAAGGTTTCAGTTCCCAAAAAAGTTTCTACTAGCCTCCTGGATATCAACCTTGTTCCCTCTCCCTCAAGGGTTGCTGTGACTCTTAAATTGATGGGTTGGATTCCGAAGAATTGATGGATTGAATGAAGAATTTAAGATAGATGGCTTTAGTGCCTGGTTGATTCATTGGACATATCAACTTATCAAGAATGACATTTGCCTAAGTGATTGTCATATTTCATGTGTACCTCTGACAGGTTTATTTCACTTACATGTACCAACATCTTCCTAGGTTCCTGTAAATTTGCGAGTCACATTGATGCAATACCAACGTTCCCGCCTCAAAAATAATGCAGCTAGGGAATGATGTCACTACAAGTCCTATATTTTACATTGATGTGAGTGTTCAATGTATCATTAAGAAACATTTGACCTCACTGACATTGCCAAGTGGCATGACTCATCAAATCTCATTTACTGATGTCAGCTGAAAACATAGCAAGTATATTGCTTCACTAATGGATATAAGTCATTGAGTCACCATTTATCAAGAATAACATGGTAAGTATAGAGATATGACATCACAAGGAATATTTTGGTGAATTCAGTAATCATTTGCAATATCATGTCTGTAAAATGTAGGAGCAGCAAACAACACTTCATGTGCAACCCACAGCAGAATGGGCCCGTCACTTGAGTTGGAAGCGGCAGTTATTTTGTTTGCATGATGAAGGACTGTTGACTAAGGACTGAATATACAATTTGTCTAGAGGTCTTACATTCCAGAAATTACGGCAGTACCTTGGTAAACTGAAGGAGCAGCAAACAGCACTCAAAACATAAAGCTGAATGGGCTCGTCACCAGAGTTGAAGTAGCAGTTATTTTGTTTCTACAATAAAGGACTGTTGACTAAGGACTGAATATAAAATGGGTCCGGAGGTCTCACATTCCTGAAACCGCCAAAGTGGTACGAAGAGAATCCATTTGGTGCCCTTTTGCTGACAAGTGGGAAAGCGTCTGAGGTTAACGACATGTTGATTAATACACTCTGCTTGCTCTGAATACAGCAACCTGCTTTGATATGACTACTGTGATATTGCAAGAGGCAGTGAAAAGGATATTGCAAGAGGCAGTGAAAAGGATATTACCAGGAGAAAAAAAAAACAAGACAGGAGTACATCACTACCGTTTTGACCACCAGAGGTGCTGACTTTTATAAAGCCAACACTGCTTAGACATATTTAACCTTCTTAACTGAATATTAAACATTTTAAAAGGATGCTTATTAATTCAAGTATTATGGTATTATCACAAAGTATACATCCCAACAGGCAGTATGTTCCATGAAGTACTTGAGCCTGCTTGGTCCCAGCCTGATTAGGCTGACACTGGTCTAGGTCCTAGAAATCCCTCAGGAAGATGAATGCACTAAGTGAGTACACAAGGCAAAGGAGTGCTCTGTGGTCTGGGCAGAGTCTCTTTGTTTTACTAACACAGGAAAGGGAGTCGTATTGTTCTTCTTTATATTGTGAGGCATATACACATTATAGTGTGTAGTAGTACACAGACTATAGAAGATCCCTGTATGGGTGGGAACCTACGTGTATCCTTCAAAAGGCGGATATGAAACATCCTGTTAACTTGTGATAAGCAAGCAAAATCAACAGTACCATGGGTAGTTTGTTTCAAATGCAGTGTTTTAGCTATTTTGAGCATCTTTTGCTTGGAATGCCACCCTGATCTTACATTGAATACAAGCACACACATTGTGGAATTCTCTTCACTCAGGCAGCAACAGGCCTGACGTGCCTGTCTGTCTTAATCATTGCCCCTGTGGACCGAACTTCAATTCCATTACTTCGTCTTTGGAAGAAACTCACCAAATCAACAGCCTAATTCTGTGCCTTAAGTTGTAATTTGGTAAATTAGTGGTTGTCATTTTGTAGTGAGTGTAAATCATTAGGAAACTGAGTTCAATTATCCTATGAGTGGTCCATTGCTGTTAAGTCTTGGGAAGAATAACTACAGCAGAATAGGGAAATTTAGTCTTGTATTATTTAGATTAAGGACTAGTTTGTTTTGAAGACCGTTTGGCTTTTGGAAATAGTAGTCAATTTTATTCCTGGCTAAATAGATTTTGCTTGTGCCTACATAACCAATGTCAATGTTTGCATATAATTTTGAAACAAAACGTCATTTAAACCTTTTGTATTTATTAATAAAGCAACATGATTTCCAGTTCTCCTCCTCTTACTTTTTATTGCCCCATATCCTCTTCATCCTTTGTTCAGGAAATGTGACCTGCCTATTGTTCTTTTCACATGGCTAAGCCTTTGTGTCTCTTTTATTCTGATTGAATGGCGGACAATGTTTATGTTGTGTCTCTTGAAGGTGAAATTTTAAGATTGTATATAAAACCAGCACCATGGAAACAATGTTGATGACCTTATAGCAATATATTTGTGGTTCTTTCAGAGCCAGAGCTTTTATCTATGTAGGACCTGCACAATTTTGAAAAAGTCAATGTTAATTTTAAATTTACAATTGTTTCTCCCGTTGCAATGAAATGTATTCTTATTATCTGCTACATTTGGTAAGTTGGTATATTTTGAATAGACTGGTATCTGGTTGGTATATAGTTTTTAGATGGACTGGCACTGATCAGGTTGGTAGATTTGAAAAAGACTGGCATCTGGTTGGTATATTTTAGATACATATACTTGTACCACATTATATGTTGTGCCACCACCCCTACGTGTTAGCTTTTTAAGCCCAGTCTGGAATTGATCAGATTGGTATAGTAAATACATGTATTTTGAAAGACTGGTATCTGGTTGGAATATTTTAGATAGATTTGTACCAGATTATATATGTGCCACCACCCCTTGATGTTGGCATTCAAAGCCCAGTCTATTGACTCCTTTGGTCCGAGTTGACATACAGCGTCATTGGATAATGAATCTAGATGACAGAAAATGGGTCTTATGTTTATTTGTGCTTCAAAATGAACATTGGAATTGTCAACATTTTGTATACTCCATACCAGCTGATCTGGCACAACTTATGATTCATAACCGTGCACTTCTCACATGGGACATGGATTTTAACCTTTGGGCCATGCATGATAATGCACTTAAAAGCTTTTTGAGGCAACAGCAATGTTACAACATACATAATTTAGCACCTAAGTTGGTTCTCCCACAACCCCTGGTTTTCTGTGGTTGGTGGTTGCTTTTGAGTTTTTCATGTGGACACTGAAGTGAAATTGTGTGTCTTTATTTTTACAATTTCTGTTTTACCGGTAACTCATAAAGGCACTAAACGAAGGAACTTCACAAAATTACACTTACTTGTGAAATTGGTTGGGCATTTCTGAAAAAGATATGTACATCATCCTTATTTTCTAGTATAAATATGGTTATCACACTAAAAAACCTGAAAACTATATCCCAGCAATCCATTGTCTGGCAAGCAGTTCTCCTCTTCAATGATGTCTCCATTTCAGGAGAATTTTCACTTCAACTTTTGCAAGGACACTTGTAGGCTTTAATTGTATTTTGGCCTTTTGTGACACTTTAAAATTTAATTGCTTGGATATTGGAATGACACTTGAGCCTCCTTTTAACAAACATAATTTGAGTGCTTCCTTAAAATTGCATACCATTATTATTACATGTATACATATGAATATGATTGGCATACATTTAGATTTTGGAGGCATATGCTGCCCATAGTTTGCATATGACTCTAGAACCAAACAATAAACTAATGGTTGTCTTTTGGCCTTTTGTGACACTTGCAAATTTAATTGCTTGGATATTAGAATGACACTTGAGTCTCCTTTTAACAAACATAATTTGAGTGCTTCGTTAAAATTTCATACCGTTATTATTATATGAATATGAATGGCATACATTTAGATTTTGGAGGCATATGCTGCCCATAGTGTGCATATGGCTCTAGAACCAAACAATAAACTAATGGTTTGGCCCAGTATAATCTCCTGCTGCAGGTAGAAAGCTCACTGGCCACCTTGTTAATCCTTGAGTGGGTGAGAAGTGTGACAGTTTGTGGCTTTGCACATTTTTAAGAGGACGGTGAGCAGCAGTATATTTCTAAAAGAACCAGTCGAAGATTTGTGAAGATTTACCTGAGCTGCAACGTGAAATACAATCAGGAGCATATTTAGAAATTGTTTTAGGGGGAGGCCATAACATGTGGCAAATGCACAGCTTTTTCCGTCTTTCCCATGTTAATTTCGGGCCTTCGGGGAGGCGTGGTCCAATATCCCCACCTAAATATGCCACTGAATAAAATTTGAAAATAAAGATGATTTAGCCAAAATTTAGAAATTTTGAAACATTTGCTAATTGCTCAGTCTCATTTTAATCACTCACCTGTGATTAAATGATGGCATTAATCCAACAGTAATCCCCATAATTCTATTTTGTTAATTATAGATGTCAATTTGTAACTGTCCAATAAAAAGATTTTGTTTTTCCTATTTGTGGATAATATACCTACATCAACTTGGCTATTTTATCTCTTCATTCTGATTTGGTGAAGACGCATGGATGAGTCTATGTATTGGTAGATATCGGGAATAATTTTTGGATGTTATTTGGCTTTGAGAATACAGTAAATTCCATCTCATGGACTTGATTGACCCAGCATAAATAGTGCACATGCCTGTTCCTAACCGTTATGTCATAGTAACATAAAATGTCAACCAGATTCCCTGTTCTATATTGATACTAGCAGAATCAGTCGAAGAGACTTAATCAGTTATTCTATGATTTGCATAGCATTGCCCCAGCGCAAGCCTCACACCCATTCATCCAACAGCTGAGACCTGTTTAAAGGTCAACAGTCTCATATAAGGGTTGAACCTCAGCCTTTCTTCCTTGACCTAATACCCAAGGGGAAACCCTGAGGTCATGAGGATCTCACTCTTCGTGACAAAGGTCCAGTCCAACGGAATATTCCTCTGAATAAATGTGTTGCGAAAAGCTGCTAAAAAATTGTCTCCTGATCCAGTGTACCGCAACAACTGAAAAGGTGTTGTTGCTAGGCATGCAGACAGCTTTGTGTGACTCTTTCTAGGAATTTTGGCACATTAAAGGTGATGCATCTGATCATGCCATTGCAGCGCCGGAGATACAGTACAACCATCATAAAATAGCTCGTCAGTTTGGATCGACACTTATCTATCGATCTGTAGTGATCCATGGCGATATGGAGTGATCAATCCGGAGTGATCTGGTGTGATCTGTATCTATTAATCAAAATTAATATTTATAACTTTACTTTTCTGTGCCAAATAACTTCTGGATGTGTTTCCTTAATCAGTATGTTCAAATGTCAGATGGGTTTTATCTGTTCTTTCACTTATAATCCTAAATAACTGACATAATTGATCTTCACTAAAAGTGGATTAGTAGATCACTACAGATAGAGTTATATCATCTCAGATCACTACAGATCACTCTTTATCCGGACCGCTCTGGATCACTATGGATCACTATTTTGAGCCACTTTAAGATGGTTGTACTGTAGTATACATTTTATACTGCCTGGAGCATGTTCTCACATTAATATTGGAACATCTGCACTCTGCAGGACCCTCATTCCATTTTCATGTGTCCCAAACTTTCTTTTCTTATCTACAGCATTCCCAGCTTTTTGTGTAGACATGCATGCTTTTTTGTGGTGTCACCAAAACATATGAATACACTGCATTTTGATGTCATTCGCATATTTTTTTGTCTAAATTTATTATATTATAATAAGTCTGCTTCAGGTAAAAAAAAATATCTTACAAACACAAAATATCAGAGAAACCTTGTTTTTCAATGCTCGGTGGCAAGATCTGCAGTGCTTTCTTTGCATGTTTTTCACCATGTCAAAATTAGCTGCAGCTGTGATAACTAAATCATAGAACAATTCCCTGATTGGCCAATTCATGAAACCTGCATCTGAACATGCCATTGCAGCATCGGAGACACTCTGGACAATGCTGGTGCAAAAATAATGTCAATTTTCATTTTTAAAGTGCACTAATTCCATTTTCAGTATGATCTGCTATTGTTTCTTGTGTGTTTGACTGTTTTACAAATATCTGTACTGTTCTGTGATTTAGTGGCAGGACAGGAGGAGAACAATGGTTGTCCTGGTCAAGAATGGGAAACCATGGACCGACCGATGGGAATGCCAGTGCACTAACAAACTGTGCTATTTCCCTACATTTGATCATTGGCACGTCATTCACAGAAAGACATATGCATTCTCATTGGTCTACTGCAATCACCATATTTAGCGCCCCACTACAGTTTTGTCTCATCTTCAAGGTTGGTAACATCAAAATGGTTTTCATGCATAGACATGCTTCCTTAAGTGGCCAAAACATCTACTTTTAAAAAGCTCTTCTATGTCTTTGTCTGAGACATCATCTCCTTGAGTTCTTTGAAGTGGCACTCAAAAAGATTCAATAAATGGAAGAATTAAATCTATTTCTGCCAATCAATTTGGCAGTCATGTTAATTTCATTTATGATGGTATTTGAAAGAATGTCAGTAAAAATGCATTTTGAAATTGATAAGAACAGCTGTCTATGCTGCAAAAACTGCCATATCATCTGGAATGTATGGAACTTTTTTAAACCAAATCCTCACATTCCATTTTTATATATTTTGAATTCTATTGATCAGAAGGCAGTGCTAAACACTCAGTAGATTATTTAGGCTAATAAAACGATAAGTGGTGATGGTGCTGCAGACGCGATGTACCCTCTGTTGCATTCTTAAAAGTAGTGGATGTATTTTTCTTTGAAATGTGACACATGCTTGCTAAATTGCAGCTTATTGCAAGGCAACTTGATATTTATCTTGGTTGGACCCCTTATGTCAGCCAATTCCGCTCAAGCACCCATTTAGCATATGTGTCCACTGAAAATACCTGATGCTTTTAGCCTTACTCTTGAATACAAGGACAGTCACAGCACTTCTATGAAACACAGATTCTAATGAATGTGAAAGTGGAAGCTACTTCCCTCAATTGCTGTTGTTGCCACCTATCTAAGAGAGTCACACTAGGAATAAATGGAATTGTCCTCATAAAAATGATTTGATGGAGACAAGGGGCTGTGGCAAGCTAACTTTTTCTGGTAACAAAGATGTCAAACTGATATAGAGACAAATAAACCATCAGTAAATTCCATGATAAATTCCGGCAAGTCAAGTGAGAGGCAATATGTGATTTATCCTGCGAGGGCTATAGCCCGAGCTGTGATAAATACATATTGCTGATACTACGGTGAATAACTTCCACTTATCCAAGCTGGTTGTACTTGTGATGTAGTGTCAGAATGGTCCTGAACAACTGAATGACCAGCAGATGAGATTTCTCAGTTTTGAAGCTGATCAAAACAAATTCATGTTTTTGTATCAGGGGACTTGTTTTTGTTGAACTGTTTAATGTGAAATGAGTGGAGAGCAGGGTTCCCGTACTAAGTTTTTTTCTGGAATAGTTAAAATGCTTTTGTATAAAAAGACTTCTTTGTCACACTCCTAATCTGTTTCACATAGTTTCCTGCTTTCATATAGTCTTTGTGATACATCTAGCTGCATGCTCCTCATGGTCAGCTTTCACAACCGACCCTGTTGGAAGGGTCAACTGCTTTAGTGTGTTTTACATGGTCATAGCCTCGGTCGTAAAACATGGCCTCCTATCCTTGTAGAAATGACCCAATACCCAAGGGGGGGTCCCAAGATCATTAAGTCGTAACGCTCAGTGACAGGGACCTCGCTTATATGCAGCTACGCTGTGCAATATTGCACTTCTTTCACCAAATGTGTCAGCACAAAGCCACTATCCAATTGCCTTATGATATAAAAATAAAACATGCTACAAGAATAACAGCAGCATTATTGCCTTTGTCATATTGTCATAATGATCAGGAGAGGCAAAAAGTTGTTTAGCTTCATGTGTCCATTATTAGGTCCTTGTCAAATAGCACTTTTTTCATTCCTAAATTGGCACAGACATTAATATATATTTCACTTTCATTCCAAGGGATCCCATCAGCCTCGATTGAGATATTTAAAGTGAATTGCATATATAGCCTATACAATGTCCATAATCATAATTATGCCTTGAAGTATCAACAATAAGAGGCAAATACATATCACTCTATTGTGTGCTATTTTGGCTTAAATCAGGTAGAATGAAGAAGTAACACTTTGGAATGATGAGGCTCTCCTGGAAGGAGCAATCCCCTTAAGCGAATTAGCCACGCAATGGCAATTTCCCACCTTCCTGAACTTATCACATCAAAGAGGTCCAAATATCAAACGAAGTTACTTTGAATTGGCACTATTTTCACCTTGACATTTCTCCTGGAATTTTCTGTAAAACTCTTTAAGTACCTTTTGATCGTAAAAGAGGATGACACTTGAGACTCTTTGATAGTCTGCATGACTTCTCACAGCTAACAATTTAAAGATCATATTTGCAAACTTGTGCACTCTGAGAACCTCTGTGCAGTACTTCCTCTGGTGGCAAAATTATCTGTAGTTGATATGACTCATTGAATCTAATTTACTAACGATAATACATGGCTGAGACCATAGAAAGTATATGACATAAATTACTGGATATGAGTCATCAATAATAAAATGGCAGTTGTAAAGATATGACCTCACTAAGGAGTATTTTGGTTAATTTGCCGTAATCGCTCACAATTCCATGGCTGTTAAATTAAGGAGCAGCAAACGACACTTAAATACATAAAGCTAAATGGGGCTCGTCACTGGAGTTGAAGGCTGGAGTTATTGTGTTTCAACAATGAAGGACTTGTTGCCTAAGGACTGAATACAAAATTGGTCGAGAGTCTCACATTCCGGAAACGACAGCTGTATGAAGAGAATGTACTAGGCGTCCTTTTGGTGAAGCGTCCGAGGTTAACATGTTAATGAATACACTGTACAGTGACTTATCTATTCATATTTGAAATGTTTAACATAACGTTTCGAATTATTTTATTTTCATTCTAAGAAGTTACAGGAAATACATTTGCAGTAGGTGAACCACTCTGCTGGAACAACCTCAGGAAACTAATATTAAAGTCGCCATATTCTGCTGTGGTTGTTCTTCCAGAGCCCTAAAAGCAACAGCCCACTCATAAGATAATTAAACACTGCTTCCTAATGATTTGGACTCACTACATAATGACAACCACTAATTTGCCAAATAACAACTTAAGGCACAGCATTGAGCTGTTGATTTGGCAAGTTTCTTCCAAAGACGAAGTAATGGAATTGAAGTTCGGTCCACAGGGGCAATGATTAAGACAGACAGGCAAGTCAGGCCTGTTGCTGCCTGAGTGAAGAGAATTCCACAATGTTTGTGCTTGTATTCAGTGATTATATCCCAATGCAAATAAATAAAACTGAAATAGCTTAAGAAATTGCATTGGAAATCAATTTATCAAAGATGCTGTTGATTTTACTCGCTTACCATTACCTGCCCTTGGATACATATTTCTGAAGATCTAAAAAGGTGTATTGACTTGCTGACACCACGATAATTTCAAGTTGACTCCCTTGTCATTCTTTGGTTCTTTGAATGTCTGATGCTGAGGGTGCGCTGCTGTGTACCCTGTGTTTTCATTAGGCCGATATCTCAAACAGCAGTCCCTGTTATGATGCAAATGATATACAGTACAAATTTCTAAAAGTGGCTCGTCATTTAAAATCTAGCCTTAGCTATCTATTCATAGCCATTTAAAGCTAAACCAAGCTACACTTATCCATAGCTATCCATAGCTATCCACAATTAATGTTGTTTAAACAAGGAGTAAATAAAAAGATTTCAGTGAATACAAAAGAATACAAATGGATAGCTGTGGATAGGTATGGATAAGACTAGTAATGAGTAGCTATAGACAGCTAAATTGAGCCACATTTAGAAATTTGTACTGTATTGTCCATTCATGATTTCTGTCTTCAATTTTTAATCTGAATTGGTTTCCCTTGATGATGAATATAACTTCACCAGGATATTCCATTTCTCTCTCTTAAGGGTGGGTTCCTACCATCACAGGCACCTTCTAGTAGGCTTCTACAGAACAAAATATACCACATAGTACACACTATAGTCACTGTGCCTATGCCATGCAATATAAAACAAGGACAATACAACTCCCTGTCCTGTGTTAGTAAAACAAAGAGACTCTGCCCAGACCACAGAGCACTCCTTTGCCTTGTGTACTCACTTAGTGCATTCATCTTCCTGAGGGATTTCTAGGACCTAGACCAGTGTCAGCCTAATCAGGCTAGGACCAAGCAGGCTCAAGTGCTTCAGGAACGATACTGCCTGTTGGGATGTATATTTTGTGATAATAGCATAGTATACCTACATTTATAAGCATCCTTAAATGCTAGATATTCAATTCAGAAGCTTTATTAAATATGTCCTAGTGGTATTGGCTTTACCAAATGTCAGTACTTCAGAGACATACAATTTTGTGAGTGGTCCTGTGACTAAATAATCTATATCAACTCTACTAATTCTATACTCTGCTATACATTTAGCGACATGGCCCTAAGTAAAATACTAAATCTTGCTCAAATGTGAAATATGAGCACTGTGTTAAAAGACAAAAGGTTTATTACCTGTTCCACGAATAGATTATTGCAGTAGTGTAAAAGATTGGCAAATTTCATCTTGGAGCTGTGACATTAGTTACTACAGAATGCAACAATTGTTTTTCCTTTCTAGGCTCTTGTGCAATACTGAATAAGACTTTCTTTCTCTGGCAAAAATAGTCTGCACTCATTTAAAAACACCGTCCTGAGATGGTGATAATATCTATTTCGCTGCCTCCCGTGATATCACAGTGTTCATATCAAAGCAGGTCGCTGTTTTCAGGGCAAGCAGTGTATTCATTAACATGTTGTTAACCTTGGACCCTTCAGACCTTCACCATTGGGTAATGGAACCCTGCTGTCCACTCATTTGACATTTTACCAAGTTCAATGCATTGTTTAATACTATGTGTGACTTAAACTGTTAGACCAACCTTGATAACACAGTAAGTCTCCCATAATAGGCCTACACTGCAGAAAATTGTTCATACATGTTCAATTGTACAGCCATTTTAGTCGTACATGCGTCAGGTCAACAATTTGTGCCAATTGTGGCGACCGTGATCATATTCACACATTCGACAAACCTTGCTCTAAAGTCTCAAATTGTGTAAATTATTCAGGGAACCATCCTGCCTTTAGCCACGAGTGCAGAGTCTTCAAGAAGGAGAAAGAAATTCTGCAACTACGAACTGAAAGTCAACTATCATTTCCGGAAGCCAGATGCCTCATAGAACAGGACACAGACAAACCTTGCCTAGAAGCAGATTACCCAAGACCAGCTCTTCATTCATCACCACAGAGAAAGATTCATCTGGACAGGAACCTCTTCACAGATGTCTTAATGAAAACAACTTCACCGCCTCAACCAAAGACTGAAGAAACTGAGAATTTCCCTGGACCAGTTGTGCACACCTCACCACAGAAGTTCCAACAAAGTCAATCTTCTGATAATTCACAGACAAGGACTTCAACCAAATGCCAGGAAAAAGACGCTCTATCATCTGCCGAGAAAGCACCCAATCCAGCAAGACAACAATCCTCAACAGACCACTTGTTACCTCCCAAGGACAAGAGTAAGACGGCCAGCACAACAGAACAATCCTCAATTCACAAACTTGTCATCATTTCACGGGAGCCCGAAAGGTATGTCATCCTATGTCATCTGCAAGACCATTATGGACTTGATTGGCAAACCAAAGTTAAATGACTACATAATTGTAACCTATTGGTGCAAGTCATTGACCCCACTCACGCCAGGAAATTAAATCGCAAAAGATCGCTAATGTACCTGTGACCGTGAAACTTCTTCAAGTTTGTGTACATGTCTCTAAATTACAGCCCACTCAGGTGCTGTTGAGACGTATAACTCAAATACGCACACCCGCACACACACACAAGTCTGGCCAGGTAATGGTGTTTCACATGGACATTAACCAAACAGGCGGCTGAACCTTCACCTTCGCAGTTGCAGCCATCCCCGGCCGTAACTACATCCAACTCAATGAAGTTTGGATTCAAATTCACTGCTATTGCCCATGGTCACAGAGGTTCTACACTGTAGAATTTGAATCTAGAGTCAGCTTAAATGATCAAGTGAAACGGCACTGAAAGGGTTGCACAATTAATTTGAGCTAAGTTTACAGTGTATGAATGTTGCAAGCCATTTAGCCAAACATATCTTACAACATGAAAGAAACTTATATCTTTGGGTAGAGGATAAGAATATCAAAACATACCGCTACTGTTCCATTGTACGAATACAGAACCACTACAATGTGCAAAAAACTGCAAATTGGATGAGTCGCGAAGACCTCTCAGAAGGAAAGCTAAGTAGCTAACAAGATTTCTCCAAGCAGCGTAATACTATTGCCATATCTTCAGTTGTATTTCTGCAAGTAACCCAGATTGATTCTGTGGATGACACTAGTGAAATTGTATGGGTAATCCAATCTCTGATGAAGTAATACTGTAGCGTAGACACTAGGCAGGCAGTTACAGGCAGTATTAGGTGGTTGAGGTTCTATCTGGATAAAAGAAGCCTGATGAGGGAAATTCAATCAGAGGGTCAGATGAGTTACTCAATAGACTGCAGTTGCCCAATCTATCCGTCTGATTTAAGGGTCCACAGTATGTATACATCAGATTAAAATATTTCTTAAGTATGAATTCTGGAACGTTCTTAAGCACTAATCACATGGACCAGTGTCAATAACACTGGATTTTATGAAACTATTGTACTTTCACAGTGACTGCTTTTACAGTCCGTCACTTTGTACTAGAAAAAGAATGGAATGTTGCACTGTGAAAATGACCCAATACTTCTATGTTAATTTGATTTAAGGAGACTTATCCTGCTTGCTGGTGACAGCCAAACGAAAGGATAATGCATCTGATTTTCACTCTAAAATCAGTTATGACAAGTGAAATGGCCTTCTCTTGATCATGACTAATCACACTTTCATGCGTCAAGAAGTACATTTCCACAGTGAACTGGTCCTCACTTTTTCTATATTAAAGTGACAGACTAATATATTGTTATAGAAAGAATAAGAAGCCTTTTTGATATTCGCCCCCCCCCTTTGGTGAAAACGAATCAACAACTCATGCGATTAATGTCTCTTGGCAGTAAGATAAAACCTGCCCCACAATGGCCCACCTATATGTACATTTGTGCCTCCGAGACATTCACAGTTAGGATTTCATCTCGTTGGAGCCTTGTGAAACTTGATAATTCCTCAAGGAATCACTTACAATATATATATTTTTTTTTTATGTCTGGTAAATGATAAACATCCTATTAGGTGGTCTTCTAGTAATACAGTGGCTTGTGAAACTGACATAACTCTTCATGAAAGAGCATGTACTACCATTCATTTTTGTTGTATGGTCATGAATGCTTGATTTTCAGTCATCACTTATACACAGTTTTGATACCAGTCCTGTTTGCCAATCATATGCCAGTACAATGTATTTCATAGCAATAGAACCCAAATGCTTTAGTGTTAACTTCTTCTCCAATGTTTACAAGTTCGGGTTTGTGTCTCATGGTGTACGCTTTTATACCATTGGATTAGCAATGTGCGTTATAACTACGTATGCTGAAGCCCTCAAATGATAAATCACGTATCACTTCTCCCTTAAATAGTGAACATCCTACAGTCTGTCTTATTTCTGGAATGAGTGTCTGTCATCAAAAATCTGACAAAAACAGCAGCAAAACATCTAAAAAATGTGACAGAAAAATTACAAATTTGCTAATCTACCCGTGAGTATGTGTATTTCTGCTGTGTGACCTGCAGATGAGGACCAATCAGGCCAAGCACCAGTTTGCATGTTGTGAGACAAACTCTATATACATAAGTGCTGATAATCCCACAAAGTTGGCTACACAGCACCAATCAACTTGTTTCATAGCTGTTCTGTGCTACATAAAAAAAACTACATATAACTGCAAGCCAGTGCAAGCCCAGTAGAACTTCCAAGTAATTCATGTCAAAGTCTATGAATGTCTATATATGTCGCATTATATGAGATAAACTTTTTTTAAAGAAAACAGGTAACACAAAAAAATTTTCATGACAAATATATTACGTCACAAAAGCAGGTTCGTAAGATACATCTCATCAAAAACATTGCGTGTTTCTGGAGGTAAAATACCTGTACTTGTTAGCAACATAACAAGATGAAAAGATGGTAAACAAGCAGGTAAAACGTGACACAAAAAGGTGCATGCCTTTGCTGCACTTAGTTTTCCAGAGACATAACAATGTGCAATTTAATCAAACAATATTATGTAGCATGTACTCCCTAAGTTTTGGGGCCACCCTTTCTACTGTCACGCAATAGTTTATCATGTGGATGAGAATCGTTCTTGGGTGATTGTTCTACAAAACAACGATACAGGCCAGGCAAGGAAGATGTCATAAAATATTGAGTCAGTCTTACAACATGGTTGCATAATACTGTCAACTTTTATTGCAAGGAAAATATAAATATTCCGAATACTTATGGAGCTTCAACATGACTCAACAAGCAGGCATCACTGCCTGATAAATACAGAAATGAAAAGGCAGACCTCATGGCCAAAAATGCTCTTTCAAAAGATCTTACTTACGATACTATACCATACACGGATCTATGTCAAATTATCAGTGATTACACAAAATCTGGATTTAAAATTATGTGGAACCCATGTGAGAATAATAAACTCAGATCAATCTTTCCCAGAATCAGGGATGTACAGCAAATTACCTCGAGAACCACAAAGGGACCAAATTGTGATTCACAGGTGTCTTATTGGACATTCAAGACTCACACATTCTCATCTTCTACTGGGCGACCCAGCCCCGATTTGTGAGAAATGCCAATGTCCCCTCACAATTAAACACATCCTAAAGGATTGTAGAGATTTTCAAACATGAAGAAATGCACTTCTCCCAACAAACCTACTTCGACTTGTCGTAGACAAACCAGAAAACATAATCACATTTCTGTACCAAACACAGACATACTACAAAATATGAGGAAAATAGACAAAAACAGACAACACCCTAGCAAGCCTCGATATAGCCCAATAAGGTGCTGCAGAGGCGTGAAACACAAACACACACACACACACTGCCTGATAAATTGGCAAGTTGAGAAAGGCTCAAGCTTGAGCAGGCCTGCTGAGGATGGAAATTACATTGTAAAGTATGCTCAGACGATCTTATTATAGTAGACTTTTACATTTTACACATCACTTCAAAGAGGAGAAAATTGAATGAGTTTGTATTATTCCTAGAATTTTGAATCTCTTCATTGCACCACACCATTTCCTCAACTTTATGGGCTTTTTGTCAACTTCTAGACTTTCCTTTGACTCGCTGCAGTCGCTGAAGTATCCCAGCTTCCCAACCTCCCAGCTCCTTCTAGTCCTTGCTGTTTATATGCGAAGTGTGTTTCGACTGACATTGCCACTTTGTATGTGGGCGTGATACAGCTACTTGTTCGCGAGATAAGTCATCTTACCGGACACGAGTCTGTTTGTACTCCTCCGAAGACAGACGTGACATTTAGAGGATGCTCTCAGAATCCCGATAGAATCCCAACACCGAAGCGTGTAGGTGTAAGTCGGAAAGTGATAAGAAAATAGGATATTCATAACCGAAGTGGGAACGTAACCATGGGAAGTAAGACAATCATATGGAGTGCAGTGTGTCCATAAAGAAATACAATGATGTAATGTTTGGCGAAGGCTCCCATTATGCTACTGTAAATAGTGTGGGTGTATGTCAGAGAGAAAATAATTATATAAAGAAAAAGTGACTAATATAGTAATAACCAAATGGAATAACTGCACTTAGAAACAGAGTGTATGAAGGCATGAATATCTTATGAGAGTGTGTTGCAGAACCTAACTCTCACTCCGATTTCATAACTCGACCCTTGCGGAGACATGAGCTTGCTTAAAAGGTTTAATCATCATTTACCAAAAACTTCAAGTACTGAATCTTAAAAGCATTGAAAGGTTTGACAAGGAATTGAAGAAGATGACAAATCGAAGACAAAAGATTCTATTGAATTTCAGTGTGAAAAAAAGCACAGATAAACATTTAACTGAAAGTCAAGACGAAACATTGAAATTTACTATGCAAATTAAGAATAATTGATTACGAAGACGTTAAATATATTTATGGTCAATATGTTTTTTACCTGTCATGTCAGTTTTGGAAAGCCACTGGGTTAATTGCACAATAAATTTATAATTTTTCTTACATTAAACAGACGTTGTTGTACAACTACAGTGTAATTATTTTATATATGGCTCTGAGGTACAATGGTTAGCATATCCGCCTTGTACACATGAGGACGTGGATTCGAGTCCCGCTCCGTTCATGTCCAGAGGTTATCATTATAATGATTCATATAATTGCTGTTCAATATGGTGAGTGCCTGTGAGCAGATTTATCTGGAATGGGCGCTATATAAAATCATACTATATTGTTATGTCAGCTTAATCATGACTACTAAACTCAAGCAATTGTTATGTATCCAGTACACTGCAGATTCATTGTATTGTAACTGCAGTAGCTCTCTATTATTGTAAGGCCATAGGCGAAATCAGGGTGCAAAAGAATTAAGAGTATCTCCTTACACTGGAAAAAACACTTGACCAAAGAGCTGTCGGTGCCTCATGCTTTGAGAAGCTAAAAGGCAGCTACCACTCTGTGTTCTAAAGGAATTTGACCCTGTGTTTTTGCTGGTCAAGATATTGTGTTTACGCTGATGTTCGGTCGTTCAGAAGCGGACTTCAAAATTCCCTGAAAGCTGAAGTGTATTCCCATATGGAATATTACTCAATGAGTAAGGTTATCACATCAAAACAAATTTGATTTAACCAACTTTTCTTTTTAACAAGTACACACATTTCTTTAAATACAAGATTCCCTTACACACTGTTATCTAATGGCAAGAAAGAGGATCCATGTCCCACAGGGATCTTATTTTTATTCTCTTCAGAACGATTTTATTATCATTAATTTTATCTAGGTTATAACAATTATGTTTTGTTATATATATGATAAGTGTGATATTTGCAATGATGCAGATCTACAGTATGGCAATACCCTAGCTTGTGATTACAATTTATCCTAACGTTCTAAAGACCAATATTTGAGGAAGAATCGCTCATTTTTGATGGTTGGTCTAACGATATTTTCATGAAGGCTTATTCTTCAGAATTTCTATGTATGTCAGTTCAGAGGTAAAGAGAGGTTATCACAGCTCCTTTGTTACTCGGCTGTGAAATTGCTAACAGAAACATCAGCGATATAGGTCTATAACGATGTTAAAAACAGTGCGTTTCTAAAAAGATTTTCTCTTCTCTCTGTGAGCCTAAAACCAATAATGCTACTGGACGGATTTCCCAGACATGGGATCAATTGCCTAACACTCCACCAGTTACATTTCCCACGGTTCTTTTGCAAATTACATTATCTCTCCTTTGCCTAAAATGTGGCTCTTTTAAACAGATCCTAATTGCATCAGCTGATGAGTGCTCAAGCTCAAAGAGGCTTTGACAAAAAGAGAGCGAACTTGAATTAACACTTGAGAAATTTGAGAGCGTTCCTTTTGAAGCAGAGATAACATGTTTTAGACAACTAAAGAGCATTTTGAAACCGATTCATAGTTGAAACAGTCATGCATAAAAAAAGAATTGCTTTAAAAAATGAAAATGTCAAATTCAATCTAGCTATAACACGTGGCTAAATGATGGCTTAGCTGCAATTCCTGGTACAATTAATTTTCCTGACTTTGGTTGACATTATGCACTATTGGAGTCAGCTTTCGAACTATATTTGATATTTCAGAAGGGTTAGAATGTTTCAATTAAGTCACACACACCCTACTTTCAAATATGATTAGAGTTTTTTTGCTGTTGATTGGTTGCTTGATAAGACAAGGTGCAGAAAAGAAGGAATCTGGTTGTTTTGAAAAATTGTGGTAAGTATGCAAAAAGTATGGGCAAATCATTACATATTTTATGGAAAATAAATATTTCTCATGATGTTTCACAGAATATGCTATTTGAAATCCGGCAAGTATTTCTTGCTCCCCCTATAAAGTCTCCTTACAGTACACACGTAGAGAAGTCTGTTAACTATATGAATCTTTGGGTTGCCTACAGGTGTATCTTCCATCTGAATGACATCCAGCTTGATGTTGCTCATGACAGTCGACCAATACAAGTATTTCCAACCAGGTATTGATGCTAGATAGGGCCTCTAGACTAGCGAAAGTGCGGGCTTTCCACTTTTCGATCCAACATGTGTTGCCGAGGCTTTTTATAGATTTTGGTCCAGTGGTGAGCACTGAGCAGTTCAGTGCACTACTCCTGTCACTGGTAAATCAGAATAAAAAACTTTCACAAGCAGATTGCAAGGACCAGTGTACTGGAAATTTTGAAACCATTTTGTGAAGAATTTACAATGACTACTTTATCTAGTCGTAGAATAATCAAATAGACTACTCCTTTGGTTAATGTCTCTTGGTAGTAAGACAAAGCCTCACCACATATATATACATTTGTGCCTCCGAGACATTCACAGTTTGGATTTCTGCACGATAGATGATATGAGGATAAAGTTAGAAGCTTGGCTTAAAAAACCTAATTATAGTGAATATAGTATTCTTGAATGTAAAAAATGCGGTTTTGGTGAAATGTACATGTTGATTGGTCGCTGGATGGTTGTGAAATATTTTTATATAAGCAGCGTTGCATTGTTGTTTGTTACATCTGATGCAATGAACAATCAAATTGATGTTAAAATTGCATTAACACTATCATGAATGATATACTTGAATTAGAAAATAATCCTGATTTTAATCTGACTCAGTTAATTGATACAGATAACAATGTTTTCGCTGATTGTACATATTTAGACTTAAGTTCATTTGATGTGTTATGTGCTGATTTCCCTAATATAAAAATATGTCACTTGAATGTTCATAGTATACCGAACAAATTTGATGATATAATTGATCTCCTAGACAAAATGCAACAACAGAACTTGTTACCCGATATATTTTTACTTTGTGAGACTTTTCTGAATAGTAGAAATTTCGACAAATTTCATTTTCAAAATTATGACCTGATAAGCGAATATAGAAAAACAAAATCCAGAGGTGGTGTCTCCATTATGGTTAAATCTAATTTAAAATATACTGTTAGGCAAGATTTGAGCTTATTTCATGAATGTAAATTTGAGTCTGTATTTATTGAGATTAATAGAAATGGAAAAAGAAATGTTGTCGTTGGAGAGATTTATAGAATTCCAGGAACTAGTGAAGTTGATTTTCTAAATGATTATGAAACAATTGTAAGTAGGATAAAGGGTGAACATAAGAGAATTGTCATTGGTACTGACCAGAATCTTGATTATCTTCGGATAAACAGTCATAATAATACAATGAAGTTTTTTGAATTTAATTTAATGAATTGTCTCATCCCGTGTATTATTAAGCCTACTCGCATTACCCATAACTCAGCCACACTTATTGATAATATCTACATAGATGCTGAACTTACCACCAATGTAAAATCACATATAGTTACTACAGATATATCAGATCATTTACTATGCATAGCAATTATTCAAGATGATAGTTTTTCATGTCCTAATGATATATCATATAAATCGCGGAAAATCAATGACACTGTTTTGAGAAATGTTAAGGGTACGTTGTTAAATAAGGACTGGTCTTACCTGGAAGAACTTACAGTTGATGAAGGCAGTTTTGAAATAGATGCTGAGATAACAAGAGCTATGGATTGGTATGCACCAATGAAATACTGTAAACACAAATCAAAATATAAAGGAAGAGAACCTTGGTATTCTCTTGGATTGAAAACGTCATCTATTAAATGTTTAAGAATGTATAAGAAGGTGCTACGTAAACCTCGTGATTGTCATGAGTATATTTTGTATAAAGAATATAGAAATTGTTATAACAAACTTAGGAGAATTGCTAAGACTAATTACTACAATGAAATTATAACAAAAAATAGAAATGACTCTAAGAAATTGTGGAATGTGATTCATGAAATTACGGGAAAGGTGAAGAACAAAAAACTAATTAGTGAAGAGTTTATCCTAAATGGCGTGAAAGAAAGAAACAGTCAAATAATCAGCAATGCTTTTGCTAAATACTATGGAAACATAGGTAAATCGTTGGCAGAGAAGATAGAAAATAAGGGAACCCTTGAAGACCCCATTAATAATAAAATTAAAAGGGTTGATAGTAATTGTTACTTATTCCCTACTTCGATAAAAGAAATAGAAAAATATATTTTGTCACTTAAATCAAAGAACAGTAGGGGTTACGATCTGATGACTAATAATATACTTAAATCAATCTATCCCAGTATCATTAAGGCACTTTGTATAGTTTTCAATAAATCTTTAACAAACGGAGTATTCCCGGTTAACATGAAATTAGCTTAGTTAAGCCATTATACAAGGGAAAGAATAAAAAGGAAATGAATAATTATAGACCTGTTTCATTATTACAAGTGATTTCTAAGATTCTTGAAAAAGTTGTGAATAACCGAATTACCAAATTTCTAACAAAGAATAAGGTCTTGTACGAGGGACAATATGGATTTAGAAAACAAAGGAGTACTTCAGATGCCATTTTAGATTTAACGGGTAATATACTAGATGGGTTTAATAAGGGTATGTATACATTGGGTTTATTTCTAGATATGACAAAAGCATTCGATAGCATTAAACATGAAACACTTTTTAGGAAATTAGAAATTTATGGGGTAAGGGGAATTTCTTTAAAGTGGATAAAAAGCTATTTATATAATAGAAGTATTCAGGTGAACTATAATGATATATTATCAGAAAAAGTAGGTATTGACTATGGAACCCCTCAGGGGTCAGTACTAGGCCCTTTATTGTATATTATTCTTGCCAACGATTTGCCAAAATGTCTGAAATTCTGTAACTCTGTAATATTTGCCGATGACACAACTTTATTTATTTCTGGAAACAATCTCAAATTTCTCTATCGAAAACTTAATGAAGATTTAATAATACTGAGTAAATGGTTTGATAGTAATTCACTTACTTTAAATATTGAAAAGACCCACTATATCCTATTTAAAACTAAGAATAAAAATGTCAACTATAATGGAAAAGTTGAAATTGATGGAAGGGAAATAACGAGGGTTTCAAATGTTAAATTTCTAGGGGTGATATTAGATGAACATTTAGATTGGAACTCGCATGTCAAGTCACTTCTAAGTAAACTAACAGTGGGAATCTACAGCTTGAACATGACTAAAAATATCTTACCATATCATGCTAAGCGATTATTATACTTATGTAACATTCAAAGCCATTTAAGTTATGCCTTATCTTCATGGGGCTCAATGATAAGCCAAGTTTGTTTAAGAAAAATTAAAGTTAGCCAAAACAAAGCGATTAGAGCTCTTTTTAATTTGAATAGATGCACAAGCCTAAAACCGTACTTTAAGAAAGCAAAATTGCCATTATTAGAAGATCATATTAAACTTTCATTACTGCATATTTCTCATAGATATGTAAATAACATACTACCAAGTCGAATTGTTAATCTTTTTGAAACTGTAAGACATGAAAGACATACTAGGAATCGTAATAATTTGCTAACACCACAACATACATTGCAGATTTATAACAATAGTTTTCTGGGAAGGGCGCCAAATTATTGGTTGTTACTGTCAAATGAAATTAAAAATAAGACTAACAGTAGGCTTTTTTCTCGAGGATATCTTAAGTATGTCTTTGATGGATACAGTTAGATAAAATTATTCTGTACATAGGCATATATATGAAACATAAACATTGAAAATTGATATTATACAAGCTATTTATTGTATAACGTAATTGAGTGATAATACTATTATTGTATAAATTTGAAAGGTTGTACTATTGTTGGATTGTTCAAGAAATACAATGGTAATCTATTAATTTAGTTATTATACATTGTACTATGATATTCTGATAGTTTCATACACAATTGACATGCTTATATAATCAATTAATGGGCATATTTCAATTTATAATTTATAATTTAAATACATATATGTTAAAAGTATGGGGATGTATTCACCTTAGGGGAATAGTATTTATATACTCGGATACATCTCCATTTCACACTTTGTTGTATTATATCTATGTTAATGAAATTATTGCTATATTTGTAAAAAAAATGTACCATGTGTGGAAAAATAAAATAATTCTAATTCTAATTCTAATAGGAGCTTTGAAAAACTTGGTAATTCCACAAGGAAACATTTACACGTTTGTCTTTCCTTTTGTCTTTAGTAGATGACAAACCAAGGCTGGTGTTCTAGTATACAGTGGTTTGTGAAAACGACGACATCCTTCGTGAAAGTGCATACTTGGTTCTATCTCTCAAAGTGAACAGTAGCATAAAATAACTTTCAATATACAGTACAACCCAAAATAAAGTACGATTACCCCAGCAGGAAGGAAGAAGCAGCAGCTAATTTACCCTTTCACACCTTTTGCTACCCCTGAATCACTTCCTACTTTTACCTACTTGAAACTACCTTTTAAAATTACACTAAAATCACATTTAAACAACACCAATTTAAACTCAATCACCCCCATTGTGCTTGATTTACTTGATATTTTGCACCTCTGCTAATTGCAGTTACATTGGTAGCTGTCTAAATAGTTCTTAATGTGGACTAAGGTTGTTGTGAGGAGTCAAAGGAAGTTGTAAGGAGATTTAGGGTGGAGAGGAGAAAGGAGGGCAAAATAAGTGAAGAGAGAACTTCTGACAGAAAATTTTCTTACTTTATTTTGGGTTGTACTGCCGAGTTCCACAACGCCATTCCTCTCGATTATTAGGCCTAGAAACTAAGGAAATTTTATATAGCTGGCAAAATTAGAAGAAAAAAATCCATTTCCGTAGTGACAGCAGCCACTCTGGACTGTGAGAGAGTCACATATTTTTACTTTTTGTACAATTACAAGTTCAACTTGCTCAAGCTGTGCTGATGACATTACAAAGCTTGTCTGATTTGCCACTTATATATATTTTTGATGATACCTTACTTCTGAACTGCTTATTTGAGACATGAATACGGCCGAGCCATCAGGAAGTTTCATTGTTTTTGACACAGAAATTTGACACTTTTTGTCCTATGCAGTAAATTGAGATTTTCAACATATGGTGAATCATTCATGACCTTGTACTAGTTGTAGCTGGTTACTGAAGCAACCACAGCAACTGTTTTGAAAATTGCAGTAAGGGAAATATGAGAGATTGCCAAAATGCTACTTTTGAAGTCTTACCTCTATTTGTGGCAGTCATAAATGAGTCACAATACCACTCAAGTGACTCACCAGTGAAGTAATAAGTCTCCCATTGACCGATTGACCATTTACTTAACGGAGCAGGTTGGGACCTATTATAATAGAGTGACTTCATTCAAATAGCCAAATGTGGCCGAATGTAACGGCACCTCGTTCCGAAACTTATCCTCTAAGAGCAAAATGAGAAGGAAGCAATTGTTTTTCACCATTTTTAGGAAATTTTGGACTAAGCTACATCTAGGATCAGCAAACAATAATACAATAAATCAATCAGGATTTATAATCTCTTAGTTGCATTTGAGCAAACCTCATCAAAATGGTCACTGAACCATGCTTTAATGAGGCATGTCACTGATGAGGACGTAAAATGAGAGAAATATATTTCATTATAAAAGCCTGGATTGCCTGGTTACCATTGTTAGAGACGTTTACGGATTGATTTAGTTAATTCCATGAAAGGACACCATCCTTTGAAAGTGGAAACCAGCTGCTTATCAGCACAGACAAATGGACAAAAGCTTTCTCTTCTCATATGATGTGCCTATTTACTTCTGTTTCTCGAATGACATGTCTTAAATATCTCACAGTAAATAGGCTGTTGGTGGTATATTATGAAATTCTTCTTTGTTTACATGTTGGTTTGAAGAAGGTACATGTTTAAAAGCATTTTTGTCTGGGTTTCACAGCCTAGTATCAAGTGAATCGACTCCAATTCGATCACTTGCAAATGACTCTTAGGCCTCCTGAATTCCTACTTGAATCCTGAACCATTTCTTATCAGCACTATTGCACACAATAGGCCTATCAGATGGTTAGCAGAAGAAGAAACATTCATTCCATAATTTTTCCAAATGAATTTTAACATGATTAGTTTTTTAGGAAGTTTATCGTATTTGCTCTCTAAAATTTTGAATACATTTGATGATGTTTCTAATGTGTTATTGTCAATTATACAAGTTATTTGAGTCAGAAGTGACCAGGTCATATTTAACGCTGAATTCACTTGCAAACCTAACTTTGACTCCCATTCAACCTGAAAACCCCTGACTCTACGACTCCAAATCCAAAGCCCAGTTTTCATTTAGTTTTGTTACAATAAATCGCCATGAATCAATGTGTGTTTCATGTTACTCTGCCGAGGCTTTCACAAAACCTACTTTTGAGAAATGAATGTTTTCCTTCTGCTAAACAATTTATTTCAAGACAATGTGTACTTGTCTTCTGTAATATTAAATCCCAAAAAGATTTAGATAAAAAAAATTTAATAAAATGTTTCAAATTATATTTGCTGAAGAAATTTTTTTATCGAATTGCACTGACTCGGGACATTCCAGGACAATTTTTTTTGATAGAAACTGTAATGATACCGTTTCTGCCTTTATTTTAGTTTTTGTTTGTGTATGTTGTGCAAGATTTAAACATCCCTGAACAACACACATGAAACAGAAGATGACAATGATGAAAAAAAAAGTATCATCCAGAACAGAAGATTAAAGAACCATATATATCATGTTTCATGGACCCATGAATATCAAAATAAAAAGCAATGTATCTATTGCAAAAATGTCGTGTACTTTGTTTGCATGGACGATGGATTATACTGCGCTTTAAAGCTATATTGACACCCAATTTAAAAGTTGCCTGAAAGAAAGATTAGAGCCATATATAAGTTATTCTAACTATTGGATTTTGCCTAATATTTATATGAAGGCAAATTCCTTTTAACAAAGAGACCTCAAATAGTATAGTAAATAAACTGTGTACCTAAACTGATCAAGAAACGTGTAGTTGTCACTTGATGTCACATTTTGTATACCAACAAGAATAATATTAGAGTATGCTTTAATGCTAACCAAACATTTTTTAATCACTCAATACTCTAGTCACCTTATTAATCTGAAACACACATTCACTGTCATAGTAGTAGGCATCAATTGTTTTTTGCTGCCACGGCATCCGGTCAATCAGCGGTCATAGTCTTGAGAGCTGTGTCAGTGAAATTTGAATATTTTTGGTTTAGAACTAGGGGAGACCGGGGTAAGTTGTGCCGCGGGGTAAGCTGTGCCGCACACTGTTGGGGTTAAATGAAGAACAGGGCAAAGAAGGCAGTGCTACCCATGTATACCCACTTGGTCAACATTATCAGGCACCAAGAAAAAAACTACCAAATATAATGGTATGAAAAGCTACACTAATAAATTCAATCTTGAAGTGTCGAGGACTGACATTCTGGTTTCTCAGTCATTTGGTATTTATAATAATATGATGTCCCTCTGGTAGGATGGAGTTAAGAGTTATATCAAGACATTTCTGTTGTTAGATTTCATTTTGAATAGTTTGTTTATTTTTGACAACCAGTTTCATCCAGAAAATCAATTTGGGGTAAGTTGTGCCGTTTTGATTGGGGTGAGTTGTGCCAATGGTATGACATAGGAATTAATATTTTATTCATCTTTTTTTTGTCTAAATTTTACGCAAGTCCTAAAAATGTTGTGAAATAACGTACACTGAAAGGAACACATGTTAAAAGAGTTATAACACCCTCTAAACAATGAACAATTCTGTTTTTTTTCAGCATTTTTAATTTGTGTATAAAATGGCTCATAAATGTCTGATTAGTTTCATGTAACAACATGATACAAATGATCTATCTGAAGAAACGGGTGAAATACAACATCGTTTTGGAATAAAGTAGGCGGCACAACTTACCCCGTCACGTGGCACAACTTACCCCGGCACCGGGGCAAGTTGTGCCACTTGACCTACTTTTTTCAAATGCCTGTCATGACCTTCCCAATGGTCGGACTGCCCTGAAACTTTGGTTGATTCTGGCCAACGTATTATATTTTGATGTCTGATTTTCAGATTGCATTATTAAGGTTTGGTTTTTCGGAAAATCAGCCTGACGAAAAAAATGGCACAACTAACCCCGGTCTCCCCTAGATATGAACCATGGATAAATCTCGGATATCGACAGTTGAGTCTTACTGAGAACATACTGGATTGATGCCAACCCTTCAGCGACGGCAATTGAAGCAAAATCTCTTTTCTCTGCTGAAGTTGGCCCTTTGCGATATAAAGAGCATCAACGATTTTTATTGAAATCACTTATTAAGATATATTTATGTCATCCACTGGCTCCATGAAGGGGAATCAATGCGATGCACGCCGGTGGGGTGTACACTGTAAAAAATCAAGGACTTTTACCTAACATTTATCTGGTATTGGCTCATAACATTCCAAAATTACAGCAATGAAGGGAATTATACCTGGAAAGTCAGATAAGTCTTTTCGATGGTTAATTTTGGATGAATGATTTGTCGGGCGATATATGAACCAATGTTCACTGAACTGTAAGAATGACATGCTATCTATTGGGCTGAGGAGCCTTGTCTTAATGAAAATAGTTGAATTGGAAAATTTATCACCCTCCCTCAGCGTTGGGTTCTTGAATATGTAGTGAAATGTGTGGGAGTTGTTGCAGGTTAGACCAATAATGTCAAGCACATGAGTGTTGGAGAAGCGAAGAGCTCTTGTAGTCAATAGCTTTTTTCCCGTTGGTAAAGCGACACCCTTAATGTTACCATCCACATATATTTTCGTTTCCTGTCTGTGTCTAGAAAGGAGCTTAGAACTGGAATTGGTGGTGTTTGTTTAAGGGGCAACATTGGACAAACACCATATTTAGACTGATGCTTTTAAAATTTAGTTTGTCCTTATTAGTCCAACGTATGTAATCCAACTGAAGAGATTTTAAAGGAAAATATTTCTTTCATTTGAATTTAGGCCTATATACTACATACTACCTATCTTTATTTGTTTATTAGAATTAACCTGGCTAAAACAATGGAAATAGAGTGTTTAGATACTACAAGTGAGTTACAAACAGCTTTTTGAGAGTTTCTTTTTCATTGTGTAAAATTATACCTTTCATTTAAAACACTGCAGCATCAGAATCTGCACATTTGCCTTCGGGTGGTATTTGCCTGAAAGGTTACATTTACGAAGCCTTAGAACTTGACATTATATGCTGTGTTTATAAAGACAGACAATGCAGTTTTCAGTTTGTCTGTACACTTTATTTTACTTTTGGAACTTGTGTGCCTCAGCCTGTGTTGAAATTTACTTCAAATTATCTGCTACTGATAGTAGGCTGAAGGCCTAAGATATTCAGTAGGTTTCTTGCTATGGTTGCGTGGTGCGATCACCATACCGACCATGCTGAGAATGAGGTTGAAGTGTCACCATGGCTTCAGTTCCGAGCAACACTGTAGAAGAGCTGATCACAGTATTCTGTGGAGCATTCACACTGACAAAAGGTTTTTACGTGAGCATTCTCAAGAAATCATATGTGACATGGGTCTACGAATACCAAAACATTTATGTGGACTCCACAGTCCCTTGCCTTGATTTGCAACTACTCATATGCAATCAGTCGGATTTTTTAAATATTGAATGACAAAAAGGAAGCTTTGTTTGAGATTTCTTTCATTCGGTTCCTTTTACTAAAAACTGAAAACCAGTAACTTCTAATAAAATAATCAAAAAGAATAAAAAGGTGCAATCCATTACCATTTTAGTTCTTACCCTTGCAAATGTTATGGTTATTTCGATGGAGGCTCAACAACAGAAACAGACTTATATATATGTCAAATTCCAACATTTGCCGCTGCTCTACATTTGCAGCTCTTCCACATGGCTTGATATCATGCAGGTTTGATCATGAATCATCAAATGAATGCCATGGTATTTTCTTTTTCAATTCCATCCGCGTATTTGCTTGCGAGGCAAAAACAAGAATTGAAAGGATGTAGATCATTCATTTGGATATTGATATAATGATATAGAAGTATGTCTGCCACTGTGAAATTGCTGTACATTGTACAGTAAGTTTTCATTTTCATTCTACATGTATGCATATACACTAGGGTGGGACTGGCGCCCCACATTTTGGAAATCTTGGGCGGATCAAACCTGACTTTTTTTTGCAGGTGAGGTTGGTATATGGGAGATGCGTGCACAATTTCAGCTCATTTTATTAATATTTAGAGGTGGCACATTTCACTTGAAGTTTATAATGTAAATCCCCATTGGTGAGCCCTAAAAATAGGAGAAAAAGGCATGATTTTCCAAAAATGAGACTTAAAATCAATATTTTTCAACCATTCAAAAACCATTGGGGAAGGTTTTGGCAGGGCAGTTCAGAACTGACATCCATTTTCCTATAATATATATAGGTAGGTCACTATAAGTTGGGAAAATCTCTAATTTAGGCGTTTTCGCATAATTTTCGTCATATTGGGCACTACATTGTGCAGAGATGAGAAGTGGAAAATGCTAAATTATTCCAGATTTAAACTTCCCTCCCAAAATCCTCCCTCATGGTTTTTGAATGGTCGAAAAATATTGATTTTAAGTCTAATTTTTGGAAAATCATGCTTTTTTCAGGTGTTTTCAGGGCTCGCCAATGAGGATTTACATTACAAACTTCAAGTGAAATGTGCCACCTCTAAATATTAATAGAATGAGCTGAAATTTTACACACATACTCTCATATACCAACCTCACCTGCAAAAAAAGTCAGGTTTGATCTGCAAACAATGGGGCACCAGTCCCACCCTAATATACACTGCATATATATATATGTATAAATGATTCATTCTGCATTTGATTAAAGAAAGAAAATCTTAACAGACAGAATTTCATGGTGGAGAAATTTAAATTTGATATTGTAACTCGCTGGAAGAATTTTTACAAAAGAGAGTTTCTGTGCAGTAGATGCAATACCTTCGGAAAGACAAAGTGCTTGTTTCACAGCCTCCCCGGTGGATTTATTTTGTTAATTTGCAAATCGCATTATCACTCTGATTGTGAAATGCAACTCTTCAAAGGGATCCTAATTGCATAAGCTCATGATTATTCAACCTCTTGGGCAGAACAACCTTTTCAGGGCAGAACAGCCTTTTAAGTAGAAACAGTGAGGCAAATTAGGGCAACAAATTTGTCACTGTTCTAAAAATAATGCTTTTTTGCAGATGCTAAAAATACACAAAATTTTTAAAACACTTAAAAAACTTTTGGCAGGCATTTCAATAATCTTAATAAACCTGGAATGTCACTATTTATACAGACACTCTCTTAAAATGAATTCTGATATTCATCCCTCCTGTTGAGCTTTCTAAACAAGAAAGCAATATATCTTTAATGTTTTTTAGTGCTTAGAGCACAGGTTATGACATACAGCATCCATGACATGCTATCCATTATACTGAGGAGCCACATACAACAAACAATTGAAATAGAGTTTTTTAATACTACAACTTACTAAAAAACAGCTTTCTTTTTTATGGTGTAAACTTGAAGTGATACTTTGTTTTAGAATAATTCAACATTAGAATCTGCACATTTGCCTTCGGGTGGTATTTGCCTGAAAGGTTACATTTAGGAAGCTTTAGAACTTGACATTACATGCCGTTTTATAAAGATAAGCAATATGCAGTTTTCAGTTGGTCTACATTTTATTTCGCTATTGAAACTTGTGTGCCTCTGCTTGTGTTTAAATATAGACTTCAGATAATCAGCTACTAGTGACAGAATCGGCCTTAGATAATAGAGTGAGTGAGTGAGTGAGTGAGTGAGTTTGTGTTTTACGTCTCATCGGCACCTGATTGGGCTATTTAGAGACATACTTGGTGTGTACTAAGTGTGTTTATAGTTGTGTTACATCGCTACCTCGTTATTTCTCTTTTTGTGTCGTGGATTCTGTTATCCGTTGTTTTTTAACCAATTTTTTTGCAACAGACAAATGGTCATGCAAAACCAATAAAATGAGGATTCCATAGAACTCGTCAGTGAAGGTGTTCTTGGTGACTAAACTGTGTAATTCGTTTTTGGTGGTATGTTTATCTTCTTCCCAGGAGTGGAGCTCTTGTTTTGTTCGTTCAGTCAGCTTCCTCGACACATTGCCAAAGCCTGACATTTGAAGAAGATTAAACGCTCGGTCAAGGTAATCGTTTATAACCAGTTGTCTGAATTTCCGAATGTTAGCAGGATGTAGTTGACCTTGTAGGAGGAAGTATAGATATTCTTTGGGACTGATAGAATCGTCGTCTTCTTTTTCTGCCCCGTCTTTTCCTTCATCCACTGGTTTCGTTTCCTGTTTTTCCATTTCGTCCATTCTGTCCTGTTCTTTGTTTTCTGGATCGTCTTCTCACTCTTCCTCTTGGCCTTCTTTCTTTTCTTCTGCCTTTGTATCCTCTTGACCCTCTTCATATTCTTCCTCTTCCTCTTCCTCTTGTTCTGCTTCCATGGATTCGTTGTTGGGTGTAATGTGCCTGTCATCATCTGATCCCTCCTGTTCCTCATTAGTGTCTGCTTCAGATGGACATTCTTCTTCCATTGCTACCTCAGGAGGAGCTGTGGTGCAAGCTGTTGGGATTTGTTCTTCAAGGTCCGGCTGGGAAGCAGAATGTTCTGCGGTATTTGTTGTCTTTTGAGTGTTTTTTGTACTGGTTCTTCCTGAGTATCTGTTTTTGTCTTCAGTGTTCTTTGTGTGCTGTTGGTGTGATCTGTTGATGCGGTTTTCTTCGAGTTGTAGCCTTTGTCTTGGTGTAGCACGATGTTGAGGTTGTGGGTATCCCGCCATGTCCGCGTAGCTGGGAATTCCTGAGTGCTGGTCCACGATCCTTCTTGCCTCCGGAAAAGATATCGCTTGGGTTGCCTTCAATGTGAGGATTTCTTTTTCTTTTGTCCATTGTTTACACGTTTTGCTGTAAGAAGGATGGTCTTCCTTACAGTTGACACAAAGAGGAGGAGCTGAGCAAGGTTCTTCTTTTGATTGGATGTGTTCCTGGGATCCACAGTGGCCACACACTTCTGGTCGTCGGCACCACTTGCTCAGATGACCGAAACGTTGACATTTATAGCATCTTCTTGGATTGGGGATGTATGGTCGTAACTTACATTGCTCCCATATAACTTTGACACTCTCTGGAAGAGTCGTGTCTGAAAAAGTCAAGATAAGAAGTTCCCGATTATCCTTCTGTGGGATTCTATGAAAATGAATGACATCAGTAAAAGTTTCAAACCATTCTTGTAAATCGTCGTCCGAGTCTAAATAGCTAAGGGAGGAGAAAACCACTCCCTTGGAAGTATTCAAGGTCAGATGAGGCTCGATTATTGCCTGTGTACCTGCAACATCTTTCAGCCTAAGGAGTTTCCGAGTCTGGTCGTCGTTTCTGGTCTTAAATAGGACGGTTCCATCTCTCTGTAAGGTTGTCTCTGCAGGTTCGCCGACTTCTTGAAGTATGGTCTTGTAGATGGCGAAGGGAGATAGCCTGTTAGTTGGTTTGAACACTATGTACCTGTGTCGGTACTCCGACTTTTGTGTTGTCGTTTGTCGATTTAGAAGTTCCGGGTCGATACAGTCATCCGAAGATGACCGCTGCCGTTTTAGTCGAGACTGTGAATTAGGAAGAGAGTATGCCATAGGAATTTGTGATGTTCATCCCCCATGCTCCCCACCCACCAAGGAGCCCAACAAGGGGGACTAATATGGGTAGGGCTGCGCCCAGTACCCTAGTCCAGGGATACATGGGGGATATACTCGTAGAAGGCTTGGTAAGAGATACAGCTGCAATCATATTTAAAAACATGGCCAGCATGTAGACTTGGTCAGAACCTTCTTTGATTGACCCATCAGCCATGGCCAAATAGGACCGAAGTCCTAGTGACAACATGACAAGCCGATTGACTGGACCGGGCCAATCCAGCCTCCCGTCTAGGAGAAATCCAGGCCAAAGTAGTGTATTGTATGGGAAGGACCAACTTAGGCCCACCCAACTCAACTACCAGGACCCCTTCATCCTCCGACACGGGTCGCAACCCACGGCAAACAGGTTGCCCCATTTCCGTCGGGGAGACGTGTGCTTGCGCACTGTCTCGTGTTGGCCACAAGGGATAGAGGACTTCACCCTTGTGTTACCACCCACCGCCACGAGGAGGCCCGAGACCTGCGGGGGCGCCTTAGATAATAGAGAACGAGGTTGAAGTGTCACCATGGCTTTACTTCTAAGCAACACTGTACTATAGCTGCTCACAATACATTGTGAAGCACTAACACTGGCAGTCTGGCAGAGGGCTCTTATGCAGGTATTCTCAAGAAAATTACACGTGACATGAGCCTGCGAATGCCAAAATACCTGCATAGACTCCCGAGTCCGGCGCCTGCTTCTGCCATTACACATCTGTAATCAGTTTGAGTATGGACAAAAATAGAAACTTTGTTTCCTTTCATTTGGTTCCTTTTTTGGGTTACTTTGCCATCTGACCCCAGCAACCCTTTTAGCAAAAGTGGACATAGCAGCTTATATAGCAGGTTTTCCAATCATGCATAACTCTAACCAACACTTTTACTAAAACCTGAAGGCAAACTTACATAAGCAATTTGCAATTAAATTCATTCACAAAATTGAAAAAGAACATCCGCCACCATCTTAATTCGAGCCATACAAGTGGGTATTTCGATAGAGGCTCAATAACAAAAACAGACATATATGTCAAATTCCAGCATTAGGCTCTGCTCAACATTTGCAGCTCTTCCACTTGGCTTGATATCATGCAGGTTTGATCATGAATCATAGAATGAATGCCATGCTACTGTCCTTTTCAATTCCATGAACCTATCTGCTTATGTATGTATGTATGTACAGGGTGGTCAAAAAAAAACTTTACAGTTGATATTTCATTTTCCAGGCTGCCATGATTGAGTCAGTGCCTGGGTACTTATTGTGTATACAAGCCAAGTATGTTAGATCTTTGGAAAATTGGTTAATAATCAAAATGGTTCATTACTTTTTTGATAGCAGACAAAATGGAAGCCGGGAGTGCTCCTGCGTTTTCACTACTCGGGGTTGTTCATGGCCCATCAGCAATTTTGAAGCTACTGAGCTTCACAGGATAAAATAAATACAACATAAAATGAAATTGTGAAGACAGAGGCACAATTCAGCACAAACCAGAAGGTGCTAGAGCAAGTTCAGACTTCACTATGGCCATTATAAGATTTTAAAACAAAGCCGTCTGAAGGTGGAAGATCAGGGTGTTGAAAATACATGAAAAGTATATATTAACATCTTGAAAGAGCATCTAAAGCCCTGGATAGATAAGACATACAGTGCCACAGATAATTTGATCTTCAAACAAGACGGGGCATCAGCCACACTCCCTTGGAAAGCCCAGAACTGGATCAAGGTTTGTTCTGTCAAGTTTCTCAGCAGGACAATATGGCCCCTGTTATCACAAGATCTCAATCAATGTGGTTATTCTGGACGGGCAAACTTAGAGGCAGATCCCTGCAAGACACCACAGACCTTAGTTACCCAATAAAGGCGTCCATTACGTTTGTATGGGAAAAACAGACACACAGTTACATATTTGACACCTCTGCATCAGTTAGGCCCACTGCAGAAAAGTCATCAGTCCAAAAGGACCTCTAAATGAATAAATTGTCTCTAGAAGAGTTATTTTTTGCTATACAAGTTGTTTTTGCATTGAAAAATAAGCATTTGTTACAATGAGCGTCATCCAAAAAATTATTCATAAGTGTAAAGTTTTTTTTTGACCACCCTGTAAGTTTATTGACAAAAAGGGAGAAATTTGTCCATTATAAATTCAAAATGATGTTAGGCATACTATATATGAAAGGCAAAGTCAAGAATTGAAAGGACGAAAATCATTCATTTGGATATTATGAAATAGAAATGTAAATGCCACTTGTAATCTGTAAATACCTAAGTATATATAGACCTATATATTGTACAATAGTTTGTCATTGTCGTTCTCTTAATTGTACATCTAATAAATTATTCATTCTGCAATTGATTATAGACAATCTTAACAACCGACAGAGTTTCATGGAGTGTCAACTAAAATGTATCTTTAGTTGATCCCCTGGAAGTTGCCGAAATGATTAAAGCAAACATGAGTTTGATCACGAATGCCATGATACTGTCCCTTTGAACCTATCTACTTACAAGTCAAAAAAAGTATTGGAAGAACATATCATTCATTTGAATATTGATATTATGATATAGAAGTGTCTTCCACTGTTAAACTGCTATACATATTACAGTAAGTTTTAATTTTCATTCTATGCGTATATATCTAGATAATTCATTCTGCAATTGATCAAAGAGCAGAAATTTAAATTAAATATTGTAACTCGCTAGAAGAATTCTGACAAAAGAGAGTTTCTGTGCGTCTGATGCAACACCTTCGGAAATACAAAGTGCTTGTTTCACAGCCACCCCGTTGGATTTATTTTGTTAATTTGCAAATCGCATTATCTCTCCGATGGTGAAATGCAACTCTTCAAAAGGATCCTAATTGCATAAGCTCATGATTATTCGACCTCCAGGGCAGAACAACCTTTTCAGGGCAGAACAACCTTTTTAAGTAGAAACAGAGTGGCAAATTTGGTCAACGAAGTTTTGGCTGTTCAGAAATTCACCTGCAGGAAATGCTAAAAATAAACTAACATCAAAACGAACCTAAAAACAAAACTGGCAAATTCATGATTTCATGGACACTTTCCTAATACGCACTATTTATACACAGCATATCTCCCAGTGATGTTTTCGGTGTGCACAGTTCATGAAAAGTTGTAAATTTTGAAATGGCGATGCGTTTCAAAATCTACAGTTCTGTAAAACCAACTTTGTCAGTTTCTTGGCAATGAACAACTGGGAAAGTCAATGAGTGTTGAAGCTACGAAAATCAATTTTATAAATAACAAGTGTTCTACCTTATGATGACATATATATGTATAAGTACCCTTGCATTGTTTGTTGGAAGATATTGATAATCGATTTTAAAAATAGCTTTTTCGAAATGACAGCTCACACACAGACTGCAAACAATATTAATATGTATCTTATTCTGTTTTTTCATTTACTGTATGTGATACATTTCTGCAAATTATATGCAATATATGTGTGCATATTTTTTCTGACGAAATGCGTGACTGAAGGAAATTCAGTATATATCTTAAGAGTATGGACTTTTATCTTACCTTTGGCCATGCAAAAAATCTGAGTGGAAAAAAAATCCAGTTGCTGTAACAGACTTGGGCCTGGATCAGTGGTACATGTAGTGTGCTTTCCACCTCTAAAATGAGGTTGAGCTACCCGGTGATCTGGGGCATAGCACAATGTGAGAAGAAGAAGAAGTCTCACCAGGCTGCTAACCAAAGGAACCAGGGTTTCATTCTTGGTCAGAGAAATATTAGTGTTTTTAAAGTGCTTTAGGCCTAGGTTATCACTTTGAATTTCAAGTTCAAAGATAATACAAAAAATAGTCCAGGAGAATAAATAAACAAGAAATTCTTAAAAAAAAAAAGAATTGTAGGGACCTTTGTGTGAAATATGAGGTTTCTTCAAACACATATTTTATTTTCCGAATATTCAATTGATTTCCTATGTATGTGTATTCACATCTATACCTCCAACGTACCTACTGTGATTTGACAAACCTACTGCATGTTACCTCATGATTGGACATGCCTAATTATGGTTGTTATAAATATTTTTTGTCATTAAAAAAAATTCTATAACAACAAACTAATTCTTCCTTGCTTATTAGGATTATTAAACTTTTCATAAAATGTGAACATCATAGGAGTAGTGAGAAGTTGAATATCTAATGTTTTCATACTGTGTGTTTGTACACTTCTATTACATGATCCCAAATCTTCATAAACTTAGGCTATATTTGACCAATTTCCTAAAGGAAATCTCTATACTATGGGATATGCTCCAGGTGTGCTTTGGAGATGGTCCCCAATCACCCAACCATGACCAGTTGACCCAATTGTCATGGTTGAGTGGCTGCTGCCTCTCTGGTGTAGCTACTGTGTATCAAGAGGGGTAAAGATATACTTGATTTGTAAATTGTACTCACAGATACCTCCTCTGTGGCATGAGTACCCTCCTAATATTGGAGGTCAGTTAGGAGGGTACTCTTTGTTACAGGGAAAGAATCTCTGCAAGTTCAATTTGCCTGTGCCCCCCTCCAGAAACTTAGAAGCTCCACCACGGCAGTACACAATAACTGATGACAAATTGCACTTGGCTGGGTATTTTTGTCCCTTTAGTTAGGGACCTTCAATGTTAAGTCTTTCATCATTTGGAGCTTGTAACATAGATCTGAGATGGTCCCTACAAAAATACTACAAGAGAAAAAAACAAAAACATTTTGAATTTGTTCAAAAGCATCTCTGTGTAAAACAACCTTGGAAACAGGAAGCTTTAACTCAATCTGTAATGGAAACACAGGCAATACGATATTACAGAACAAGAGATAGGGAAAAATTGTGCAAAGAAAAAAATGTCAGCCTTTGTTGCATCACATCTTGGGTGTGCCTTTGCGTTGCATGTGAATTGCACATGTGGTTTAAGAGATCAAAGAAAATGTGAAAAACCCCTTAAAATAGGAATAACAGGTTATGTAATCCCTAATGATAATAAATAACCTAATTGTATGTCAAATCTTAATTATATAACATCATTCATCTATTATAATTATTATCGTGTAACAAAACGATTATTACATGCAAACTGTAAGAAACATTAAACTTAATTTGTTTGTTGAGGGAATTCCAAAATTCTGTCTGGCTGTCACAACTTTGCTTCGAATTGAGAAAGACATATTTCACCATGCATGTTTATATGATGGAATGCACCTCTTTAAAAATGATCCTATAATTGTATGAAGTATTCAAACCTATGGGGCATTCCCTTCTGGCAGATCCATATTGAATTTTGCAAGTTCGGAAAGAGTTTTGAAGTATTAGTTTTTCACGTAAATTGCCGGCGTATTCTAACAAGTTTCAAGAACTTGAAAAAAGGGGGAAAACAACCCCCTTTGTTCAAGATAACAGCTTTTCAAAAAAAGGACACCATGAAAAAAGTTTGAAACAAGAAAAATTCGATTCAATTTAGGAAGAAACACAGAAAAATAGACAGAGGAGAAAAATTGAATGAGAAAAAAATCATCCAAGCTCTGATCGGTGGTATCGTTTGTTTGGGTCGTGAGTTCCAATTTAAAAAAAAAAAGCAAATGGATTTAAAATTCCTTGAAATTAATAATGATCAGATCGATTCCCGTTGAATGAAATTGTCAAAGGGATTTGGGCCTGCTCCATAAAACCTGAAAGTCTTGGATTTGGTTTAGATGAGAGTGAAATGGGGACCCTTGTGTCTTCCAAGGTCCACTCTAGCAATCTTTAATTTAAGGCAATTTGTGGGGCTTGCTTTCAAAACTCTCTTTTGTTACAGAGCGGTATTAATATCTGGTGTTTCTTATCTGTTAGTTGAAACAATCCTTATTAAATTGCTGTGAACTCTGATAAGAACATAAAATCAAATCCAGATTAATGGAGCCAAATAAATAATATTGGGCCTGTGTTCCACTGACTTATCAAAGACTTTGAGCCATACCTAACTCCAACTACAGCAAAGAAAATTGGCTGCCATTGTTATCCCACATGCCTTACATATAGGCCTTTATGACCCAATATGTTTTCCTCTCATTAGATGAGAATTCATGCTTCCACAAGCAGTTTGGTTGAGGATGTTTAGCAAAGGAAAAAAGCTGATTTTGGCATTTTTTTCATATACTTTTTCAATGGTACTCCAGCACCTGACAGGCTGACACAGGACTACAGGTCCTGTCCTTTCTTTCAATCATTTTCATTGATGAGCGGGAGGCCTCAGTCACTTGGATTCACATTCAACACAATAAGTATTTCGCTATGACGTCTTTCACAAGCAACATGAACAGCCACTTCACTTCGCTTGAATATCAACTATGCCAAAACACTAGTCATGAAATTAGATTTATCTTTTCTATCTTCCATCTATAGTAGTTCGTGAGAAACCGAAATTGAGCTAATGAGAAGAGAACGTGACAGCTCCAAGAAGAACAAGATTTGGTTTAGCTAAAAAAAACAAGATAATGAAGCCATTATTACTAATTAAAGCAATCTTTTGTGTGCTGATGAAATTTTAAGAGACTGGTAATGAATTATTATTAAGATGACAACAAGAGATGCTCAGATGATGATTAGTCTGGGAATGTTTTGAAAGATTTCAGAAGAGGACTTTACTGGACAGATATATACTATATAGGTATGGTAAGATATGCAGATTGCCTGTGGTCGAGAGGGCATGATACTAGACTTACATGCGCAAGGTTATGGGTTCGAACCTGGCTCGAAACATCGAGCACATCCTACTTGAATCACTGCTTTACTCCACCAAGGTTTAAATGGGGAGGTTGGCTGTAGGTGTATGGTACTAGATTGAATAGTGATGACGCCTGTAAGGCTGTCGGCTGTATGTCCCAAGGAGTGAGACAGATCAAGAATGATCAGCAAGCCTGTCAAACTGGGGGACTGTGTAAAGTTGGCTGAGCGAATGTATACGCTGAAAATATGTAGGTTTCAGCGGCTGGCTTTAGATTTCTGCAGGTAGGAACCTTCCAGCAGAGCAGGCTTCTATATAAGTGCTATATTTATATCTTTCTGTTTGAAGTAGCTGAATGAAATTCCTCCAGAACACAGATTATTTCACTGACTATTTTGGAAATAATGATTTTGTTGCAAATGTACTTCTCTGTGCCCGATGTCTCGAAAACTGCAGAAAATGTGATGTACGTGTAAGAAGAGGAATAATGTATAATGAAAGAAGAATCGAGATCAATGGAAAATTACAATAAAGTTTAGGAATACAGTGATATGAAGCCTAAACAGAAATGTTTTGATAGCTTATAATGACTGAGATGACTTGATAAGGAGAACGAAAAGTTGAAAAGAGAAGAATTCAAATGGAAACCTCTTGGGAAAACACACAAGATCTGAATAAATGAATATCGGATTGGGAAATGAGATGAAAAAAGGCAATTTTTGAGACAACAGAGAGAATACTAAAGACTGGAAAAGGCAATTGGGGAACAGTTTTCCCATGGAACCCATTGAAGAAAACAACTCTTTACACCCTGGATAGTCGAGGTTGTAGCCCACAAAATGTAGGATTGCTATGCATCATGCGGCATGCGTTTCCTAACAATAGAGTGAGGATAATAAGCTTGGAATGATGAAGTTGCAACACATTTAAGGTGTTATTGAAGATAACTTATTCTGTGTATGCATGAGACATATAATGAGTTGGAGAAATTGTTCCTAAGTTGGCTTTTGTTGTCTTTTTCGTCTGTCTTTTGTATCAACAATTGACTTTTTCTCCCCATTTCCTGATCTGATATTCATTTATTCCGATCCTGTGTGTTTTCCCTAGGGTTTTCCATTTAACACAGTGGCATCGCATTTGACCATAACGGCAAAAGGTTAGTTGCTCCTTGTTTTTCATTTTTCTCTGTTATTTTTCATTTTTCTAAGTCTATTTACAATTTTACAAGCAATGCTGCTGTATGGTGAAGAACTTCAGCAAGTCAGTCATCAATTATTTCTCATTGCTACTGGATATACCATCATCTCATGTCACTTTATAATGTAACAATAACATGACCTGTGGAGGGCGTTATGGGTGGTTGACAGCCCAAGGGCTTGCTTGTCAGCCCTACGATTTCTTGTCAGCCCGAGGAACAAGGGCTGACAATCGTAGGGCTGACAAGCAAGCCCGAGGGCTGTCAACCACCCATAATGCCCGACACAGGTCATGATATTACTATTATCATTACCTCTTACTCAAACAATTCACCTGCCATAAAACATTTCAGAACTTCCAAATTACAGAGCTTTAAAATCACAATAAATGTATGCTCTTTGATGTCCTCATCAGTGCTTGCGTATTATTCTGTATTCAATATCCTGTGCGAATTTCAGTGTCATCAGGTAAAAAGGGACTGAGAATAAAAGAAATAACCAACACTGAGTCAGTAAGATTTCAACAAAACTTGTGACGCTACCACTTGCATGCCCTTGAAAATGGTGACGTCACGATCTATTTATAGATTCAGATGCTCATGGTTGCTAGGCAGCATGAGTTGTGATGTCATCACAGGGCTGACAATATCATTGTTGGCCCTCAAAATCATTGTCGGCCCTCAAAATCATTGTCGGCCCTGCAAATGAGGGCGTTATGGGGGATTGTTGCATGGGTCATCTAATTACAATACCCTACTTATTGCATGGCTGAGGTGATGATAATTTTGATTTATTTAAATCACTAATTTTCATGCAAAATACACAATGAAGTTTCTCTCTCAAAGCATTGGATTTGAAGGCAACAGATTGGAAAACTTACCGTGTGTCACAAGACTAAGGATTTGAGGCATATAATTCCTAGGTAGGAAACATAACGTACTTTTAAGAATTTTGAAAAGCATGGTGATATCAGTCTACCCACATTTTAATACAGATGGGAATATGATTCTTCAAATCATCTAGAGTGAGTGAGTAAGTTTGTGTTTTACGCCCCATCAGCACCGGTGTGGGCTATTTAGAGGCAACTAAATCATCTAAAGATACATCGTAAAATAAAGTTAACATTCTAATAATTTATCAGAACTACAGTCACTTCCCACTTCCCTGTATCATTTGGAGTTACATGTATATGAAGGTGACATGGTCAATTTGATTGAAATAAATCACTATCCGACCTATGGGCTTTCAACAATGATGTAAATTGCATTTGTTGTTACACATTCTCTGCCAGCACCAAATGACAATTTTTGGAAACTGAACTTGCTAACATGATTAAAGTAAATCATTGCTAACATGATTAAAGTAAATCACTCCAAAGAAATTAAAGAAAGAACATCAAGAATCACACACATCTCCAAGGCAAGAAACATAACATGCTATTAAGAATCAAGAAAAGTATAAGTGTGGCAATATTAGACTACCTATGTTTAATATATTCTGAATCGAAATTGCTGAGCCAATCAAATGCCATGAAATCAATCATACTGATATATATAGTATGTAGAATTTAATAGAATCAAGTCAGATTCACTGCCCATCACAACAGGAGTTCCACAAGGATCCATTTTAGGTCCCCTTTTATTTCTTATTTACGAGGGGCGTTCAGAAAGTTCTGACCAATTTTTTTTTAGAGATACTTATATTTAAGCTAGAGTCTTCAAATTTTCAAGGATACATCTTGAGGTATCAAGGAAAAAAATGACCAAGCACCTTTTGGACACAATGTAATTAAGTTGTTATTTTGTTGCCATGGAAATGGCAAGATGAGGAACCCAGCACAGCTAATTTTTCTAGCGAACTTGACATTGTGTTTACCTGAAATCTAAGGTCAAATAATGTTGACAAGGACTGCAGACCTGTGCAGGGCCTACTGGCAATTGTAATTGTAACTATATGATGTCACAATATTGTGTCAATCCATGGTTTAGCCATTTAAACCTGATTTTTGCACTGTAAAGAGTGATTTTGAATGAGCATTTTACGTGGACAGGAAACGCGACAGCTTGAATCAAATTGTGTGTTCTCACAGGAAAAAATGGTACAAAAACCCAGGACCTCAATCAGGACAGTATTTCAAGATACCTTGATGTTGATTTAGCACCGTGTGACTTTTGCTTATTCCCTAATCTAAAAGATGAGCTGAGAGGTGAAAGATATGCTAAAAATCAGAACATGTGACATGCCATTTCCAGGGCTTTTCTAAGTGAGGACTTTGAAAATTGCTTCACCAAGTGGATTGAAAGGATGCAAAAATGTGTTTCATGCCAAGGGGAGTACTCTGAAAAATTGTGAAGCTGTTGATGAAAATCTATGTTCACAATTAATTGTATGTAGGCCATAATTTTATCGCGATTTATACAGCTAAATTGTAGAGTTTTGTATGAAAAGTTTAGCTGCGCTGCCCAACCTAAGGTGTCGTTTCCATGGCAACAGCAAAGTAAGTTAAACATTGGCCACGGACGTAATATTTTCAGAATCAATGACTATACACCTGAATTTTGTGCTGTGAAAATTTCATTCAGGTACGTCAAAGAGAAAGGTCTGCCACAAAAATTGGTCACAACTTCCTGAACACCCCTCGTATGTGAATGATATAGGAAAAGCTTCAAATATTTTCTATTCAATAACATATGCAGATGACTCCACTTTGTTTACAACATTAAAAACTGTCAAGCTTAGTGATGAAAGTATGAATGTTGATGAGATACTAAGTAATGAACTCTCAAAGATTAGTATATGGTTGAAATTAAATAAATTATCATTAAATTGTGAAAAAACCAAGGCAATGATATTTCACACTAAACAAAGAAAATTTGATATGCCTAAAATTCACATTAATAACCATGAGATTGAATTGTAAATTAATTTAACTATTTGGGCATAATAATCGATGAGAACCTTAACTGGAAAGCCCATTCTCCTAGCGTCAGCATGAAAATATCAAAAACAATTGGTGTATTAAATAGATTAAAAAACATTCTCTTTTACATATTTATAACTGCCTCATTTTATCCCATCTTAACTATGGGGTGTTTCTTAGGGGAAGACACTCAAGGCAGATTTATGTTCAACAAAAGAAAGCTATAGAAGTAGATACAATTCTCACAGTAGTGAAATTTTCAAGAAATTAAAAATTCTCAAATTTGATGACATATGCGCACTGCATGACTACCAATTACTTTTCAAACTTTTCAATGGAGTACTTCCGGAGTCACTGCTGTCCTGGGTAGAATGCAATGAGCATGCTCATCCAAGGTATGCAACCAAGTTGACAGATCAGCAACTCTTACCTGTTCCGCAAGTAAGACATGAATTTGCAACTCAAGTTTTTCATATAAATTACCAAGCATTTTCAATGCTATGAACAAAACGATTAGGGATAACATTTTCACTCATAGTTTTATAGGGTTTAAAATATATGTGAAAAATGTCTTAATTAAAAATTATAGTACAGATTGTAGCATCACTAACTGTTATTTATGTCTTCGAAATTAGCTTTTTTTGTTTTAGTTTTTTTGTTGATTATATTATTATTATTTATTTATTTATTTCTGCTTATATATAAGTTATAAGTTATCACATAATTATATAATAACATTCATTCATTGTTATTTGCAGTATTTTAAAATGATACTTTGTTTCATGCTGCATCACATGCACCTCCTCCTCTGGTCACACTACGACTTTGCCCGCCAACATATTTCAATAGCCAATGACAATTTTTCTTATTATTGTTTTTTTCTTTCTCTCCCTTCTTCTTTGCCGTCCCAATATAATAATAATTTACATGCATGTAATGAATATTGGTAATTAATATTGGTAATTTGATGGACTTATAAATATAATGAATTTTACGTTTCTATAGAAAGGTGGCCACTTGCTAGAGGTTTTTTAAAAAACCTTTAAGCGGTCTCCTGGCCCTGTAAAGTTCTAATTATTGAGTCTAATAAATGTTGTCTGAGTCTGAGTCTGATATTGATGTGTAGAGTGTGTTATTGGCTTGTTTTTGGCATGGCTTTCTCCAGTATGTCCATGAATATCCCGATTTTGCACAATGGGGCATAATTAAGTAGATTACATATGAAACCGTAATTTATAGAGAGTTATTACTAACATGTATAGGTCAGACTTTAGGTCTGAAATATTTGGTGCAGAATACAACAAATATTCAGAATTTTTAATAAGGTCATTGTAGATTGCATATAAAATTTTCCGAAGACATTTTTCGAAAAGGATAATAAATAATAAATAATAATACCGAAAACAAGAAACTTCACCTATGTGTAGGTGAAGTTTAATAAAAATATTTACGAAAACAAGAAACTTCACCTATGTAATAGGTGAAGTTTAATAATAATAAAATGAAAGAAAATAATATGATTCTCCTGTAAGTCGAATCATAATTATTTTGCAGCATAATCTGTTATTAGGGCCATGAGAAAACATGTTATCCTCGAGGGGCCGGATTTTCCCCGGGACCTGAATTACCCCACGTTACCCTAGGCCTACATAAGAAAACAATATTCTTAGAGTCATAACAGCACAATGCAATTATCATACTATCATCCTGTCCTATTTGTCTAAAGAGTGTAAAAAACAAGCAATGCAGGACATAAATCATGTAGCATCCCTAGTAGCAGCTGAGCACACAAATGTTCATTGTGATGTTACATTATTTCTTCAGCAACATTGTCTAATTAATCATGGTTGACCACTACGCCAGGCAAAGTAGAGCTAAATTTGGTTTGCTTTTGATATTTTACCTGATTGTCATAACTGGTTTTTTTATTACACGGTTTAGAATGAGAAATTCTTACCTGGTATTTCAGTGTGATCAATAAGGTTTTACAGCTGAGTTACTTCCATCATGATTATGTTTTACCCATTCACTGAAGATGCAATAATGGGACCTTACTTTCGCAGTCCAAATGAGATTTTACTGGATTTCATTATGTTTTCTCAGTTTTCCTTAGTTGTTGGTCACAAGTACGATATAATGCTTATTCAAAACTTGCCAATAAAGGATTAGACTGCATATTGTCAAAAACATAGGTATTGTCTAACTTACACTCATATTAACAGCTTGTTGCTAGCTGTTTTTCTATGAAATAAGCAAACATAATATTCTTGTAATGCTCTTTCGAGTTCACAAATTATAGTGGAAATGACACCAAGGGCTGTTTCAATGGAATTTTCATTCATTATAAGGTATGTAATATTATAATTCAATTTATATAACATTCTTAATATTGACTCAGGCAAATTCAAATCAATTTGGTAATTTATATGATATGAAAATAGTTAGAGGGAAAAAACTAGCAAAACCAAAATTATCAACAAATGCTGATTAACCTGCAATATCACCTTGAGTCATATATATTTTTTAATGCACAGTATCCTATTCAGTTCAACCATATGACAGATAACCGAAGCATTTGGCAATGGTTGGGGGATGCTACATGATTTATGTCCTGCATTGTTTGTTTTTTATACTCTGTAGACAAATAGGACAGTTGCTCCTTGGCCTAATGGTTAAGAGTGCTTGTTTGCACAACCACTGGCTTTGAGGGCGTGTGTTCGAATCCCACCCCGGAACTCAATTAGTGCGAGCCTATGGGACATTAAATGGAGGCGGGTTGTATCCAGTGTTCTATGCTGGGGCAACTGAAAGACCCTGGGCATCCCTGAATTAATAGGGTATGTACCAGACTCACAGTCTTCTCATCTCATCATCATACGGCGATCGCCTGCCTCGATATAGCCCACTAAGGTGCTGCTGAGGCGTAAAACACAAACAAACAAACAAAGGACAGGATGATAGCATGATAATTGTATTGTGCTGTTACAATTTTTAGAACTATTTTTTCTTATGTATGACAAATAACAGAAGCATTTGGTAATGGTTGGGGGGCTTCATTTGAGATGACCTCACAAAATTGAAAGTCCAGTCATCACTCACTTCTAATATTTTTGTGTGTGTGTAAGTTTCGGTTTTTATTCAAACTTTGAATAACACACTATATGAAATTTATGAATGTGCATATGACGGGAGCTTTGCATGACTGGTACTAAATTTAGCATTCGAAACAGCAGATTTGCAATTGACCACAACGTAAAATGGTAAAATGCATGCTGTTTTCCATTTTTACTCCAGTGGAACACACAGGCACTGAATCTGTGAAAACTGTCTGGCACCTGCACTGTCAGTCTGCAGCTTATTCTTACTGCAGATTCCATTAGTATGAGTTTTTTCTGGCTGGTTTACTTACTATGTACGTAGCATTTTCAGCTAACCTGATTGGACCCTGGCCAATAAAACGTCCTCAAAATCAGTTAGTTGAACGTAGAAAGCAATGGAATGTGAATCTTCTGCTTCAGTGAGCAGCTCAGTTTGACAACTTAAATCAGATTAACAGATAAATGCAGGCAGTCAATGATATTACCAGACACGTCAGCTGTAATTTAAATACGTTTTTACTCTATTCAAGTTAGTTTTGTGCCATGTAATTCAGTCCCTAAACCAATCAGATGAACTGCATTTGCTACGTTTTACTATGCTTTTGCAGAAACTCATACTTATTGAAATTGCAGTAAACCAATTCTTCTGTCTGTCAGAAACATAGAAGTTTCATTTACTCTCTTTGAAGTGATTTATTTAAATCACTGTGGGTTAGTTCTCAATGCCCAGGTCTGATTTACGTATCGGACAGGTGAAGAAATAGTCTAAACATAAAAATGAGTACCCCTGTTCTACAGTGGAATAATTGCAGTTGTTGTGGTGTTTTATTGGCTTTCCTTCGTACACAAAGAAATTATTGTGAGATAAGTGCCATTTTCAATGTTCTTGATCAGATAGTGAACTTTTTGTCCTTGCTGGAAACTAATTAGTTTATTGTCAGTGAATGAAATGAGACTTAATCTTTCTCAGTTTCTAGCGATTTGAATAAATCAAAATTACTATATCACATTGACATATTAGGTCTTGATTGTACAATAATATTGATTTTGTTTTAAGATTGCCTTGAGATTATTTTAAGATCGATATTTCTAGCATGTTCAGGCATTGATGGTCTGAAATGGCCAAACTCACACTTTTTCACAGTTTTTAGTAGTATGTATTTTTTCCCCGATGTGATTTGCTTACAGTCAATAATCATATGATAATTAATCAGTTTTCCAAATGGTTCAAAATACGATTCAACTGTATTCTGGATTTCTTCATCAGGACATTTGAAAACTAATTTGTCTGCACTAAATAGTGATGTCCAGGTTAAAAGTGTCCCACTGCAATGGCTAAAATAATATCACTGATATTGCATACGTCATTGATTGAGACATTGGATGATCATGGTACACTTATCTGTCAAAAAAGAGCATTTTCTGGGCACGCCCCTGATCTCTATGATGTCTGCTCATGTATGCTGTTCACTGATTCATAGTTCTTTAACAATTTATTTACTTTCCTTGGACTGATTTATTTAAATCACTGTTAGTCATATTGCTTTGTCCAATACTCTGGTGAAAGGTAAAAATTAAAAAGACAAAATGAAAAGCAAGGGGCACTGGACTGGTTTGCCAAATGGTCAAATGCTATGCCACTGTGTTATTTGAATTCTTTGCTTCTTTCTCCTTATTGCTTCATCTCAGTCATTAAAAACAGATCAGAACTTCCCCCGGATGGATGATTGGGGCTTTACATCCTGTATTTACGCAACTAATAGGCTAATTAGGAAAGGAGGACGAAACAGCAATAATGTTAAGACGATTGAAACTGCTGGTCAACGTGAGTTCTGGTAACTCGACCAGAGAAGGAATCGAACCTGGAACCGAGTAATTAGCAGCCAAGTGTGCTACCAACTGAGCTAACAACTGCCAAGAGAAGCAACAGAACTCATTATCTTGTACATAAGTTTGTACTTTTATTACTCCAAAGGATTTTATATTGATTTTATATTATTCGAAATGGAGGTTCGTCTGAACAAGAGGCGGAAAATAATTATAGAAGAAGAAGAAGAAGAAGTACATTAGTCTAAGAAGGTTAAGAAGGTATGTGAGTCTGCTACAGGAATTAATCATTTTGCTTTTAGTGTAGTTTGGCATTTGCTGTACAGTTTCTCTGAACTTTCTCATCTACAATGCTAAAATGTGGTAGTAAACTGTTTTAACTCACTTTGGAGCTTTTTAAACACAAGATCGAATCTTCACCACAAGCCTTTCCTCAGAAAGATCGAGAGAGCATTAACTAATTTTAAATTATCTAATGTGTCTAATGCACTCTGAGCTGCTGAATAAACAAGGCCAGCCAAGCATAGAATAAAATTTGGATAACATTTAGGTAATTCAGCAAAAGCTAAAAGTATACTGAAAACAGTATGGTCCTCTTATATGGATGACTATTGTGCACCGGGAGGGGGGGGGGTGCCCCTTTACCTTCAGCGGTCCACTGCCAGTCTCAAACATGGTCAATATGGATGCTCTTCTTTTAAATGAATAATTATTTAAAGTTAAGTAATTGTTATGATGAACTGTTATTATTATAGATGGCACCACGTGTAGCATAGCTGAGATTTTCAAAAGTCTGTTACGACTAAAAACTACATGTGTGTTTTCCCAGCTTTTAATACGTAAAGGCTTTTAGACAGGTAACGGTGCTGAAAAGCGGTTTACTTAGTAAGATAGCTCAGAAATGAAAAATAATGTATTAAAACAGTTTTCAAATTTTGCAGTGTAGTTTATCATGCAGTAAAGAGGTATTAAGACACTCTGTAGACATACAAATAGTAACATTTTCAGAATGGAAGAATTTTTCTGCGAGTCAAGTAAGAATAACGCAATAGACAACAGAAACCGGGACAGTTTCCTTATTGTATCTACAACCTAAATAATTTATTGATGAAATTGTATTAGTGTAGAACCACCGGCAAAAGCAAGTAGCCAGTGGGAGCCTAACAAGTCTGGCCCACTCCTTATTTGGTCATTGCTAAGTAAGGGCGTTGACCTCTGGCCATATTTGGCAATGTCACGTGACCACCAGGGTCATGTGATAGGGCCATCATTCTAATGGAGCTGGGCATCTTTGGCATTTTTCTTTTAGGGGAGTTCTGGCTGATGAAAAATGCATGTAGATGTGGGATGGATTGTGAGTATTTATCTTTCAGGTCACCCTCTGTGAAACCAGTCATAGGAGAGCAACCTTGTTACATTTATGGTGCATGAACAGCGGTCTCTAGCTGGCATCGTCTAGTCGGGTGGTTAGCTCAGTTGGTAGCAATTGGGCCCGACGGCCTTACGCTGGGTCCCAGGTTCGAACCCAACTCTTGTTGGGTCAACTGAACCCGCAGTGTATGCTGGACAGCAGTTTGGATCATCAACACAAAAATACCTGAATGTTTTATTCGGATTTAAATTTTTCCAAATATCTGGTTTGATATCAGACAATCCATTTTTTTCTCAGTGTATGTGATATGACCTTACTGGATTATTAGTATGCCTAGTATAGCATAGCAACTTGGCAAGTAAAGGTTATTATTACATGACCAATATGCTAGAGCGATGCTGATTGGCCAAAATCAGTCACATGATGACAAAATAAGACTCATATTGCATGATTCGAGTGCATATGAGATTTTTTCCAAAAAAATTAAAACATTTTTTTTTTCAGATTTCTTCATATTGCATGGTTAGAGTGCAATATGAGTTTTTATTTTAAAAAAATAATTTTTTCAGAATGGAACATTATATTGGAAGCATAGTGGTCATGTAATAAAATAAATACGGCACTTATTATCGTGCAATATGAAAATTTATTTGCACTCGTAAATTCATATTGAACTAGGGCTGCGCCCTCATTCAATATGAATTCTTCGTGCAAATACATTTTCATTTTGCACTCATATCATGCCGTATTTGTATAATACTGACCTCACAAGGAATATTTTGGTACATTTTAGTAATCACTCATATTTCCACAAATTTAATAAATGTTATGTTGCTTTTTCAAGATTCATACATTTACAGAATGTAGACATCACCCACTCACTACTTGCAAATAAAATTCTTTAAAGTCTGAAACCTTCTAATACTATAAGAATATCCGGATAATTTGAAATCATGACACTGCAGACATTTAAATAATTGATACATTATCTTTGTACAGATTTCATTATATTAGCTTCTGATGGAGACCTGTGTACTCCTACGCAAGAACAAATTTGTAGTTCATGTAAAAGGAAACTTGCTTTTGATCTGGTTTATGCATTTCTTTGAATCAAATTTAGTTACAATTCTGTTATATATGTTGAAACAGAAAACACCCACTTCCAAAGTTGGGAACCTTTTAAACGGTATTTTATTACAAATGGTCCAGGAGAAATGTGTGTTGGTAAATGTCTGAATACCAAAGATTCTATTCTGTTCTGTTCTATTCTCTGAGCTATTCTTTTCTGCAATAATTATAATATATCTGTAATATTACGTTCTTTGCCATACAATTATGTTCTATTCTGTTCTGTACTTATTCTATGCTATTCTATTTTGGCAAGTTATACTCCATTCAAATTTTGTATCAGACTAATTATTAGGAGGGGTCTGATGTTTTCATTTGCTGTTGTCTGTCAATCCGTCTAGCTGTCTGGCTGTCCATCTGCATATGTCTACACTCTTGTGGAAAACTGCTGAATGGATTCAATTGAAACTCACCAATATCTTAATATTTAATACCATGAAGAACTGATCAGACTAGCTTTACAACCACCCTGTTCTACTATGCTATTCCTCTTGTTCGATTGATTTTTTAAAAATTTTTATATTATTCATCAGTTATAGTCTGCTCTCGTCAGTATAGATGTAGTCTTTTTTCTTTTGTATTTTGTATTCTATTTCAGTAACTGGCTTTAATTCAATTTCACATCTTTTGAATGTATATATGTGTGCTTTTCTGTTCTTTTCTTTCCACAATTTCATTCCTTTTCCTTCTTTCTGTTTGGAATGATTTTTTCCTCTCAGATTCTATGTTGTGTTTTCTCTTCACTTATTTTTATTACCATTAAGTATGTTATATTTAATTCTGGTTTCTATAACTTGTTGTAAAAAAAAAGAAATGCCTTTTGTATGACAATCTGTATTGCTAAAAAGGTGAAGATGTCACTGTAAAAGCCGCCACATAACTAACAATAATGAAAACTCATTAAAATAAAAATTGTGAATTTTACCATAAAAGTGGTGGATTTCTGTCATAAAATCAGTTTGTTCTTTGGTGTATTCAAAAAGGTTATTTTGTTACAGTGTGGGAATGACAGTTTTCTCTCTATGGGGCCAAGATGCTGATTATAGGTTAGTAGCAATTTTCTCAGACAGTGAACTATTTTTGTCTCTGGGAAAGCCCACTTGATGACATATATGTGGTTCCAGACAAACCAAAAAGCTACTGTACATCAAAAGCTTTTACACTAAAATGTTTATAATGCTCTGTTGGTCTCTTACAAGAAAAGAACATTGACATGAAGTCGAACAACGAAGCTGACGAAAACAAACATCCAGTTCAAATGTTCATTACGATGTTAGTAACGCTAATCAAGCTGACTGCAACTTTCATCAAGCCTAGTATGTATGATGAGGCCATTCCCAAAATTCTTCCTGGCTGTTAAGCATGCAATCTGTACAATATCAGAACTGCAAATTGAGAAAGAGTTACAGTTTACTATATTCCAAGTAAGAGAAAAATAATTTGAATATCTTTTAAAAGTTTCCAATTTTCTTTAATGTTAACAGTTTTTCTTAACACTCTTTATTATCATTTTCATAGCTATGTGTTTTTTTTAAAACTTCATTTTGCAGTTAAACGTGACATCATCAGGGTATCTGTGAATGTGATTGGTCAAATCTTCAACCTATGACACTCAGTTTGGAGTTTGATATCATGGTTAATGACAAAGGAATTTAAAAATGCCAGGCAATGTTATATTTTGTGTACAACCACAACAAACAACTTCTGTCTAAGCCGAGTGTTACACCTAACCAGAAGAGTCTCTGTTTCAATGTTTCCCAAACAAAATCTGTTTCATTGTTTTTCACAAGACACCAATCATCACAATTTCAAATAAAATTTGTTCCCAGTCATTGTTACTCTCTTTTGAGGATTTATCTGTTTGATTCAGTTACAGTTAATTGAAGCATATATCAACCAGTGGTGATTCCAAAGCTTAACAATTTGAACATACATTATCTATGTGTGAATGCATTTAATCAGTTTTCTGAAATCTGTGCTTGTGATATATGAAGTTATGCAACTAAATCTGTGACATCACAGTTTTGGAATAAAGCAAAGTAAAAACTGGAAAAACGCTTATCTATAAAAACGATAATAAGAAGATTACCAAGCCAGAAGATTACACATTGACAAAAAGCTATAATTTATAGCCACTTCTTGTCATATGACAAAAGCAAGATCTCAGTCGGTACATTTGACAAAACAACAAACACGTTTTTAGCTCCAGGAAGTGGTGTTTAATGCAACTTGATATTTTCAGCGACTTCCTTTTTCTTCAGGCTGAACTGACATTTTGACAAGACGAAAAAGTGAAAAACAGGATCTTAGTTTTTCTTTTCTCGTCTGGATAACGTCTGCGTTTTAGGAAAGTCTGCTTGTCCTTTATGTTGAAATGTCTGCTTTGGGAGAACTGTCCTTTATATCAATATATATATAGCCCAGTAGAGTCTCATTAAAACACATGGTATCACTCATTACATGGCAAGATTATGTTGATTTTCAACTTGCCTTTTCATATATATGTACAATGTTTTTGTATTCTAAAAGGACATGATTGGCAAGGTTTCATTTCTCAAAAAAGTTTCTACCAGCCTTCTGGATATCAACCTCACTCCCTCTCCCTCAAGGGTTGTTGTGACTCTTAAATTGATGGGTTGGATTCTGAAGAGTTGATTGAATGAAGAATTGAAGATAGATGGCTTTAGTGCCTGGTTGATTCATTCGACTTAACAAGATTGATATTTGCCTGATTGATTGTCATATTTCATTTGTACCCTTAACAGATTTATTTCACTTAAATGTGCCAACATCTTTCTGTCATTTTCTGAATCACTTTTAAGCAACACGAACATTCCTGCCTCAAAAATAATGCAGCTAGGGAATGATGTCACTACAAGTCCTATATTTTACATTGATGTGAGTGTTCAATGTATCATTAAGAAACATTTGACCTCACTCAAAAGTGACATGAATCATCAAATCTCATTTACTGATGTTAGCTCAAATCACTGCAAGTATATGGCTTCATTAATGGATATTAGTCATTGAGTCATTATTAATCAGGGATAGCTTTGTAGGGATATGACATCACAAGGAATATTTTCGTGAATTCAGTAATCATTTGCAATTCCATGTCACTAAAATGTAGGAGCAGCAAGCAACACTTAAGGTGGCTCAATACTCGTGAACTTTCCAAGATAGGATTTCTTAAAAACGGTTTAGAATGATCCAAAAAAAGTTTATAGCAAGGATATGTAAACAAAAGTGGTCGCTACCAGCCTTTTAAAAAAATATTTGGGGTTATGTACCAGAAAGTCAGTCCACGCCAACCTGAAAAACTAAATTGTTTTCTTATTTTTCATACTGGGAAGTTTGTTCTGCCATTCAGTGGTCAAGCATCCCATATTATGCAATGAAGCATGAAATTGAAGAAGACACTTTCATGAAAAAGATGATTACAATTTCAAAGAGATATATTTAGTTTAAAGGACTTTCCAAGGGGCTCGAAACACAAGTTTTGATTTTGACAATTTTAACTTTTTCTTATAAACCTTGGCGCTAAAAAAAATTAACAAGATAGGATTTCTCATTTCTTTGTCATTTATTCCCAAATATTGTGAGGAACAATAAAATGCATCAGAGAAGGTTTCTTACCGTGATGGATTTTGATATAAAAATTTATTTATATCTCGAAGTCATTTTTGGAGAAATTAGACCTGCTTGTCAAAAATCGCCTGTAAAAATTTTCTATTCGGAGTATCACGCTGAAACTCCGGCTGTATGTAGTCATCTTCATAGCGCTTCTAATGCTGCAAATGTGAAGTCTCTAACCCCTATAGATGTGGCGCAAATTGCAAACGAAGCGACCGACGCATGTAATTCTTAAAATTGAAAAATAGATAGGGCCTGCCTGGCTGCGCGTGAATGTGAGCTAACTACCACATTGCACGAGTAGCGAGCCACCTTAATGAACAACCCACAGCAGAATGGGCGCATCACTTGAGTTAGAAGTGGCAGTTATTTTGTTTGCGTGATGATGGAATGTTGACTGACTGAATATACTATTGGTCTAGAGGTCTCTCATTCCAGAAATTACGGCAGTACCCACTGAAGGAACAGCAAACGACACTCAAAACATGAAGCTGAATGGGCGCGTCACAGGAGTTGAAGGTAGCAGGTATTTTGTTTAAGGACTGAATATAAAATGGGTCCCGAGGTCTCACATTCCAGAAACTACCTAAGTGGTACAAAGAGAATCCATTTGGTGTCCTTTCGGTGACAAGTGGGATAGCGTCCAATGTTAACAACATGATGAATACGCTCTGCTTGCTCTGAATACAGCGACCTGCTTTGATATGACTACTGTGATATTGCAAGAGCCAGTGAACAGGATATTACCAGGAAAAAAGTTTGTCAAGACAAGGGTACATCACCCAGAGAATCTACCCTAGACGAATCAGTCCAGCGATGCACATTGTCATAAACGTTTACGTCAGAGCGTCATGGCCAATCAACGAGCAGTATTCCTATCCACTTCAAATGTTTAACGGCAATTTGCGTAAAAAGTATTAGCTTCTCAGAGACGTAACACCCATCATTTTAAAGGTATTGGAGAGATCTGTCTATTGCAGTTAGAATCGTATCTGTACGACTGACGGAAATGTGTGAATACACGTAATCGTCCTCATTTGCATAACATGCTTGAAGGCCTGTTCATTGGTCAGCTTTGTGGGCGTGTCTGACTTAATCACTGAAGGCTTTGCTGAAGTGGAGTACATCACTACCTCAGCACAGTTTTGACCACTTTTTAAATTACTGTAGACCATTTTTTTCATGGGAAAAATTACGATTCAATTGCAAAACAACTGGAGAAAGAAATAGTTGTGTTCTGTATCTGTCTCTGTTCGGGATGGACAAGTGGCAGCAGAATGCTGACAGTCCCTGGAAATTGGAATTGGGTCAACAATAATTTGATCTGTTTTGGACAGATCACCAGATCAGGTCGAACAACAGCTGTCCATATTACTACGCCAAACTACTTTCACAAAGCATGGTTGCTGGCAAATATCCAGTCCACTGCTTTGAATGAAAATGTTTGGAAATCATCATGAGACAAAAAGAAAGTTTTGAAACTTTAGCATACACTTTGCCTGTGAAAGGGATGATTTTACTCATCAGAAGTTTGATGGTATTCAATCTACTTATGCCATTTAGTGCATGTTAAATTGTGGTCAGAAAAGGGTCCAAAAAGAATGCATTCTCACTTATTCACTTGTCAATACAAAGCCGATGTTTTTGTTTTGTGATATCAAAAGTGCTCAATTGTATTTATTCTGTTACTTTATGGAGATTTATGAACTGGGACAACAATATAATTCACAATTTCATAAAAGCTGTGTTACACTCAGCAAAATGTCTTGTCCATGCCACAAGTGGCCCCCTCTATACTGGCAATATATTTGAGCTACAATGTATACATCCTCCATGATAAAAAATAGTTCCAACTTATTTTGGTATTTACAAGCTGTCTGCTTAAAATTGAAGCCAACAAAAGTCAGATTAGACACTTGCAGAGTTTTTGGAAATAAATTAGACCATCACTAAATGATGGAACTGTCCTGGTTTCTTCCACACTGTCCTGGTTTCTTCGCGGATGAAATTTGTCAATCTGTTCTGTCTAATAAGGAACACATTGCTGCGATGATCTTGCTTCAAAGACATACTTAACCTTCTTAACTGAATATCAAGCTTTAAGGATTAAATCGGGTATTATGGTATTATCAGAAAAGATACATGCCCACAAGTAATACTCGTATGTTTCATGAAGTACTTGAGCCTGCTTGGTCCTAGCCTGATTAGGCTGACACTGGTCCAGGTCCTAGAAATCCCTCAGGAAGATGAATGCACTAAGTGAGTACACAAGGCAAAGGAGAGCTCTGTGGTCTGGGCAGAGTCTCTTTGTTTTACTAACACAGGACAGGGAGTTGTATTGTCCTTCTTTATATTGTGCGGCATATACACATTATAGTGTGCAGTAGTACTGTACTGTAGAAGGTTCTTGTATGGGTGGGAACCTACCCTTCAAAAGGCGGACATGAAACATCCTGTTAACTTGTTTGAGACACCTATTTGTCAGGTTCTAACATGCCTTTTTGTCAGTTAGACAAAAAATGATGAAATGCATGTTAGAACTCACCAAATCGGTGTCTAACTAATACATAAGCAAGCAACATCAACAGTACCTTTGGTAGTTTATTTCAAATGCAGTGTTTTTTTAAAGCTATTTCAGGCATTTATTTGCTTGGAATGCAACCCTGATCTTACATTGAATACAAGCACAAACATTGTGGAATTCTCTTCACTTAGGCAGCAACAGGGCTGACGTGCCTGTCTGTCTTAATCATTGCCCCTGTGGACCGAACTTCAATTCCATTACTTCGTCTTTGGAAGAAACTCGCCAAATCAACAGCCTAATTCTGTGCCTTAAGTTGTAATTTGGCAAATTAGTGGTTGTCATTTTGTAGTGAGTGTAAATCATTAGGAAACTGAGTTCAATTATCCTATGAGTGGTCCATTGCTGTTAAGTCTTGGGAAGAATAACTACAGCAGAATAGGGAAATTTAGTCTTGTATTATTTGCCTACATAACCAATGTCAATGTTTGTATATAATTTTGAAACAAAACGTCATTTAAACCATTTGCATGTATTGATCAAGCAACATGATTTCCAGTTCTCCTCCTCTCTTACTTTTTATCGCCCCATATCCTCTTCATCCTTTGTTCAGGAAATGTGACCTGCCTATTGTCCTTTCACATGGCTAAGCCTTTGTGTCTCTTTTATTCTGATTGAATGGCAGACAATGTTTGTGTTGTGTCTCTTGAAGGTGAATTTTTAAGATTGTATATAAAACCAGCACGATGGAAACAATGTTGATGACCTTGTAGCAATGCATTTGTTGTTCTTTCAGAGCCAGAGCTTTTATCTATGTAGGACCTGCACAATTTTGAAAAATAAGTTAATGTTAATTTTAAATTTACAAATGTTTCTCCCGTTGCAATGAAATGCATTCTTAGTATCTGCTACATTTGGTAAGTTGCATATTTTGAATAGACTGGTATCTGGTTGGTAAAAAGTTTTTAGATGGACTGGCACTGATCGGATTGTTAGATTTTAAAATGACTGGCATCTGGTTGGCATATTTTAGATACATATATAGCGGGGATGGAATTCGTTAAAATCTCTAAGAATTGTGCACTTGGTGACAAGTTTTTGCAATTTGGCATGGATGTTTATATGACCAAAGGGGTTTCAAAAACCACCACACACAAAGTGAGACTGCCCCCTGGTGGCCGGTATGCACAAAATCCAATATGGCCGCCGGAAAACACAAAAACTAGCATATCTCGGTCACTATTTGTGCTATATTGATGTGTAATACATCATTTTCCACTATTTTCTTTATGGAAAATGTGTTCTTGCTGTTATTTTGTAGCTGAAATATGAATATCAATGCCAAAATCAATGTTCGTTGCAGCAGCAAGATGTAAAGAAGACGTCACTTGGTATTTTGTGACATTTATTGTCCCTTTTTGGATTTTCACTTGTGCCTGACTTGAATGAATGTGAATTAACTGTACAATGTCATGACTAATTATTGCCATGGAAAGTTATGGGGATGAATTGGTGCCATAATTGTGTTATTCATGTAAGAATGGATACTCTTCTGTCTGGTGGGCAAGGGGCACAAACACTATTTGTATGCATTTTTAATGCATATTTAATAACCTATTATGTACATCAGAGGCTTAATAATTGCTGATGTGCCCTCATTCAATAAATATGTTGCCATGTGACTGATATGCACCATGTCATTCATAACTCTCAGCTCTCTTTACTCTGCTTGATATTTTATAACAGAGATCTTGAAACGTTTTCAGGGTGATCTTTAAAAGGGCGAAACAATGATATCAAATGTGATATTATTACTCATTAGAACTTCTGATCAATCACATCAATGATAATTGAGAATTGTTAATTCAAATCAATATCAGTGTTCTGTGTGAATCCTATGTATGACTATATAGGCACACAGACTTCGCTAGAAAACTGGAAGTTGAAGAACCATCTCTTCTCCGAATCACTGATATGAAGATGACACAATCAAACTTCAGCAAAAAATGTCTGTTGTATCTTATGTTATGAGTATGTGGGTTGATATGGTAAAGTGAGGCAGTATGCACTGCAAACCCTTGTGGAAACATTCCTACATAATAAAGATTTTCACTAGAGTCCTTGCTCTTAAGCTCTCTTAACCAAGCAGTGTTCCTGGTGGTGGCTGTCACATGTTCTGGCTTGTTTTCTCATAATCAGTCAGAAAGCTTTATCCATATTGCAGTGCAGAAGCAATCTCAGGTCATAGTGAAGAATTCCATCAGTTTATAAAGCTAGGTGGGTTATAGTCATAGAGTTAAGCAGCTCATGGTGTGTAAAGAGGAAGAAATAAAGAGACGTTTCAGTACAACATTAGGGAGACAAAAGTCAAGAGTTTTGAGAATGGGCTGCCCTAATGATATTAAGATTGGTATATCAAGACCACAGACCTTGGTGAGCTGTTGGTTTGCTCTGGCTTCAAGTACATGATTGTTTCATATGAAAGTTTGGTGTGTATACTTTGTCCTTTATGTGGTTTCTTGAAGAAGCTACACAAAGATGACAAGGTATGCACAACAACTGAGACTTACTTAGCTCCATATCCCTAGAGCACATGAACATCTTGTCCATGTCTGATTTTGCTTAAGTGAGAAGAGCAATATACACTCACTCGCCAACCAATCTCTTACTGGTCTTTGATGTGATATCACTTTCTCATCAACAACCAGTGGTCAACAATCAATCAGCTGGTCTCTTCTAGAATCTTGCAGTGGTCTCTCTCCGTGATTTATGTTTGGAGACACAAACAATGCAATTTAGATGCCTCTCCTTCTGTGTGAAACATCCCAAATTCTAAACATCTATCCCTCCGTCTATAAAAGATGTGATTATTGTTTAGCACTGTGAAAGGAAGTTCTCTCTGAGACTCTCATTGCCATTGTCTAAAGCGATGAGCATTGTGTCAAGTTTTAGAGAGAGGATGGAGAGCCAAAGGATCTCTATGGGCAACAGAAAAAGAAGACAATGATTCAAAGTCTGCAGTCCTTAAAGCATTTGAAGAGTTTGGACAAGTTGCTAAAAAATGATTTCTTCAGGCACGCAAGACTCCATCTCAATCAATGCAAGGTAAATGTAGCTCGACCTTAATCTGCAGAACACCAAATAGCAAAGCCTGATTAGATGCGTTGTTATTCAGTTGGACACCTACAAAAACCAACGTCTCAGGTCCCAGACATTAGCAAGGGATAAGTTCAGAAAGTCAAAGTCTCGCCAGATGTTCCTCAGTTCAAAAGAACTTCATCAGTGTTAATCATGGTTGAAGTTCTTGAAAGATGACCACAAGACACAAGGAAGGCTTCATGCAGTTTATGGGCAAAGAGCAACACAGATTTGCACCTGTTATCAAAAACATAGGTCAAGTTTGTTCAGTTCTGAGCACCCAGACTTAGTGTCTTACATTTGTATCACCCTATTAGCAGGAAGAGGCTGACACTCCTTATATCGCACTTAAATCATATTACTCAGCAAGGCAAGTTTCTAAGCCTTCTCCAGCACTTTACTAGTACTTCCAATCATTTTCGTCAATAATTTTGGCCAGTTTGAACTGTTGATAAAGTTTAGCCATGACCAAACTTTAAAAGTCTGAGACCTCAGTAAGTCATAGTGCTCAGATAATGTTTGGACTTCATGGCGTAGTTGGAGAGGTTCATAAGTCAATCTGTCACTTTTGGCATTAATCCATAAATCAGCATGACTCAAACTTGATTCTCATCACATACAATGAAGAGCTCATACATGCATGATGGAGAACTTTGTACTTATGAACAGCTAAGGGAGACAGAATCTCCCTGAATGATACAGGAAGGCAGGCTTTTATAAGCTTTCACTTTTTGTAACGTTCAAAAGTGGCCACTAGGTTGTGCAGTATTCATCTGACAACAGTCACTCAGCAACATTTCACTCCTGTACCGGATTGTATGAACACTTAACACGGGTTATCCTAAAGTGGTTAACTGCTATAACTTATCTTCTCACCAGGTTATTGGCAAAAACTTTTGGCATGTTGTAACATGAGTTCAGTTAATTAAAAATTTTAGTTATCTAACTCATGTTCAGCATTGAGACCATGTCAGTAAAATGAATTAACCACTTTAGGTTAACCTGTGTTAAGCGATGATACAATCTGGTACTGGTGGTTGGGCTGGACATGCTGTCAGATCAGAATAGTGGGTACCACACTGGATTGACCTGTCTGATGTGGTACAAGCAAGTTCTCTATCACTGCATGATGGTTTTACAATAGTATGTTGGCTGTCTTGCACCTCCCATTGTTAATGCACTGGAGGTAGTCGGAAGTCAGAAAACCACAAAGAATCTCCTGTTTTGGCACATTATATTGTTATTGACTTCCATCATAACAAAAAGAAGTAGCTGTGCAGCAATTATGATTTTGTGCTAAGCCCTTGATCACTAGTTACCATTTACCTTTACTCCTTCAGCTCTAAGCAACTGAAGGCGTCATGCTAGTGTTGACAGTTCAGACATGGGCCTGCGATGAATGTTCACTTCAGATACGAAACATTCAGTGAGGTATAATAGTTGCCATGTCAATAAGTTCAATAATGGCTTATTTATTCAGGACAGTCAATGTCTTTTTGGGAATTACATCTCAATCAACATTGTTGCACAGTATGCAATGATCTTCTAAATGAGAGTCATAGCAGTGAGTGAGTGAGTTTGTGTTTTACGCCTCATCAGCAGAGTCGTAGCAGTTTGCCTCATTGTTGAGTTCTTAAAAAGATAAGACACTAATTAAACAAGACAGTTTATAGTTTGGACTTTGCTTTCAGCTCTGAGGAAATAATCTCCAAATTTGACTGAAATTCAAATACCTCACAAAATATATGTTTAAGCTTTGAAGGGCAAAAGACACGAAAATCTGTCAACAAAATCACCTAGAGCTGTACAACAGACCCATTAAATCACAATTTACAACCAAACCAACCCCAGAAACAGATTTGGCATTATCATAAACATTGAAAATAAGGTATTGCACTTGAATTTAGAACAAATAGTGACCAAGATATGGCTTTTTTTGTTTTTCGCGGCGGCCATATTGGATTTTGTGCATACCGGCCACCAGGGGGGACTCCCACTTCGTGTGCGGTGGTTTTTGAAATCCCCTTAGCCATATCAAACACCATGCCAAATTGCAAAAACTTGTCACCAAGTGCACAATTCTGACGGATTCCCTCCCCGCTAATACTTGTACCAGATTATATGTTGTGCCACCAACCCTTCGTGTTAGCTTTTAAGGCCAGTCTGGAATTGATCAGATTGGTATAATAAATACATGTATTTTGAAAGACTACTATCTGGTTAGAATATTTTAGATAGATTTGTTCCAGATTATATATGTGCCACCACCCCTTGATGTTGGCATTCAAAGCCCAGTCTATTGACTCCTTTGGTCCGAGTTGACATACAGCGTCATTGGATAATGAATCTAGATGACAGAAAATGGGTCTTATGTTTATTTGTGCTTCAAAATGAACATTGGAATTGTCAACATTTTGTATACTCCTGACCAGCTGATCTGGCACAACTTATGACTCATAACCTTGCACTTCTCACATGGGACATAGATTTTAACCTTTGGGCCATGCATGATAATGCACTTAAAAGCTTTTAGAGGCAACAGCAATGTTAGCACATACATAATTTAGCACCTAAGTTGGTTCTCCCACAACCCCTGGTTTTCTGTGGTTGGTGGTTGCTTTTGAGTTTTTCATGTGGACACTGAAGTGAAATTGTGTGTCTTTATTTTTACAATTTCTGTTTTACCGGTAACTCATAAAGGCACTAAACGAAGGAACTTCACAAAATTACACTTACTTGTGAAATTGGTTGGGCATTTCTGAAAAAGATATGTACATCATCCTTATTTTCTAGTATAAATATGGTTATCACTCTAAAAAAACTGAAAACTATATCCAGGCAATCAATTGTCTGGCAAGCAGTTCTCCTCTTCAATGCTTTCTCCATTTCAAGAGCATTTTCACTTCAACTCCTGCAAGGACACTTGGAAGCTTTAATTGTCTTTTGGCCTTTTGTGACACTTAAAAATTTAATTGCTTGGATATTGGAATGACACTTGAGCCTCCTTTTAACAAACATAATTTGAGTGCTTCCTTAAAATTGCATACCATTATTATTACATGTATACATATGAATATGATTGGCATACATTTAGATTTTGGAGGCATATGCTGCCCATAGTTTGCATATGACTCCAGAACCAAACAATAAACTAATGGTTGTCTTTTTGCCTTTTGTGACACTTGCAAATTTAATTGCTTGGATATAACAAACATAATTTGAGTTCTTCGTTAAAAGAAAGCTCACTGGCCACCTTGTTAATCCTTGAGTGGGTGAGAAGTGTGGCAGTTTGTGGCTTTGCATATTTTTAAGAGGACGGTGAGCAGCAGTATATTTCTAAAAGAACCAGTAGAAGATTCGTGAAGATTTACCTGAGTTGCAATCAGGAGCATATTGTTTAAGGTGGACGCCATAACATGTGGCAAATTCACAGCTTTTTCCGTCTTTCCCATGTTAATTTCGGGCCTTAGGGGAGGCATGGTCCAATATCCCGACCTAAATATGCCACTGAATAAAATTTGAAAATAATGATGATTTAGCCAAAATTTAGAAATTTTGAAACATTTGCTAATTGCTCAGTCTCATTTTAATCACTCAAGTAAGTGCAGGAAATCATTTTATAGTTTGTCATCTGCAGGTATGTTGTATCCAGGGGCATCAACTGATGTTAAAGCACATTTGTATAAACATATATGTCAACCTTCTCTTGTTTATGGTTCAGATTGTGTTCATCTGAATTCAAATGACATTGATAAAATGGAATCTGTTCAAGGTAAACTTATGAAGTAATGTTTAGGGCTTAGCAAAAGGTCTCATAATACACAATTGTTACAAGCGATGGGCTTGAATAAAGTTAGTGATATAGTTCACAGAAATTGCACCAATCTGCTTCACAGGATAGGGCAGATAGAGAGCCCATGTAGAAATTTACTTTTGTATTATGTGTCACGTTTTCTATTATGTAATGACATTTTACCAGGTACATTATTGTCAAGAGTTTTAATGAGGGGTGAATCAGTCATATCTTTATTATTTAATCCTCCTATAAGAAATAGCACTAATTCATTTGATGGTCATGTTGATTCTTTAAAAATGTTACTTTTACATGAAAATTTTGTAAAACCATATTCTGACGAACATTTTTTAGTGCATCTTTTAACAACAGCTATCTAAACTGTCACAATTATAATGTCTATTTCTAAAATGTACATACATTATCTCATTTTCAATTTGTATTATTTGTACTTTTCTCCCTTTGTGGAGGTGAAATGAAATAAATAGATAAATAAATGATGGTATTAATCCAACAGTAATCCCCATAATTCTATTTTGTTAATTATAGATGTCAATTTGTAACTGTCCAATTAAAACATTTTGTTTTTCCTATTTGTGGATAATATACCTACATCAACTTGGCTATTTTATCTCTTCATTCTGATTTGGTGACGACACATGGATGAGTCTATGTATTGGTAGATATCGGGAATAATTTTTGGATGTTATTTGGCTTTGAGAATACAGTAAATTCCATCTCATGGACTTGATTGACCCAACATAAATAGTGCACATGCCTGTACCTAACCGTTATGTCATAGTAACATAAAATGTCAACCAGATTCCCTGTTTTATATTGAGACTAGCAGAATCAGTCGAAGAGACTTAATCAGTTATTCTATGATTTGCATAGCGTTGCCCCAGCGCAAGCCTCACACCCATTTATCCAACAGCTGGGACCTGTTTAAAGGTCAACAATCTCATATAAGGGTTAAACCTCAGCCTTCCTTCCTTGTTAGGCTGACCTAATACCCGAGGGGAAACCCTGAGGTCATGAGGATCTCACTCTTCGTGACAAAGGTCTGGTCCAACAGAATATTCCTTCTCTGAATAAATGTGTTGCGTAAAGCTGCTAACAAATTGTCTCCTGATCCAGTGTACCGCAACAACTGAAAAGGTGTTGTTGCTAGGCATGCAGACAGCTTTGTGTACTCTTTCAAGGAATTTTGGCGCATTAAAGGTGATGCATCTGATCATGCCATTGCAGCGCGGGAGATAGTATACATTTTATACTGCCTGGAGCATGTTCTCATATTAATATTGAAAAATCTGCAGGACCCTCATTCCATTTTCATGTGTCGCAAGACTTTCTCTCCTTATCCACAGCATTCCCAGCTTTTTGTGTAGACATCATAAGACATGCATGCTTTTTTGTGGTCTCACCAAAACATATGAATACACTGTATGTTTATGTCATTCACATATTTTTTTGTCTAAATTTATTATATTATAATAAGTCTGCTTCAGGTAAAAAAAACTATCTTACCAACACAAATTATCAGAGAAACCTTGTTTTTCAATGCTCGATGGCAAGATCTGCAGTGCTTTCTTTGCATGTTTTTCACCATGTCAAATTTATCGGCAGCTGTGATAACTAAATCATAGAACAATTCCTGCTATTGTTTCTTGTGTGTTTGACTGTTTTACAAATATCTGTACTGTTCTGTGATTTAGTGGCCGGACAGGAGGAGAACAATGGTTGTCCTGGTCAAGAATGGGAAACCATGAACCGACCGATGGGAATGCCAGTGCACTAACAAACCGTGCTATTTCCCTACATTTGATCATTGGCACGTCATTCACAGAAAGACATATGCATTCTCATTGGTCTACTGCAATCACCAAATTTAGCGCCTCCACTACAGTTTTGTCTCATCTTCAAGGTTCGTAACATCAAAATGGTTTTCATGCATAGACATGCTTCCTTAAGTGGCCAAAACATCTACTTTTAAAAAGCTCTTCTATGTCTTTGTCTGAGACATCATCTCCTTGAGTTCTTTGAAGTGCCACTCAAAAAGATTCTATTAATGGAAGAAATAAATCTATTTCTGCCAATCAATTTGGCAGTCTTGATAATTCCATTTATGACCATATTTGAAAGAAATTCTCTGAAAATGTATTTTGAAATTGATAAGAAGAGCTGTCTATTCTGGAAACGCTGCCATATCATCTAGAATGGAATGTATTGAACTTTTATAACCAAATTCTAACATTGCATTTTTATATATTTTGAATCATATTGATCAGAAGAGAGCGACAAGCTCTCAGTATATGATTTAAGCTAACAAAACGATAAGTGGTTGACTGGTTGTGGAGCTGTAGCTGCGATGCACTCTCTGTTGCATTTTTAAAAGCTACGGATGTTTTTTTTGTGCATGGTGTGAAGCACCATTTCCTTGAAATGACTCAGACTCAGACTCAGACAGATTTTATTTAGCCCATATATACACAGAGATGAGATTACACGCTATTATATTTGATTATAATTACTGTTAAAGTTAAATGTGGCATGGAGACCTCTCTAAGATAAAATTGTTATCGCTATCGAGAGGCCACCATGTGCAATTGCGCATTGCCATTCTCCCCATCGTGAGATCAATAATTTGGCTGTTGAACACTACAATGATTTTTCAGTGTATACATGACTAGTTTAAGTGGGATTGGCCACAAAAATCGCTCTTGCTTGCTGCTCTAAAGCCATATCATTATTTGGAAGTTTTAAAAAGTTAATGAACTGATATATGATATTCAACAATGTCAACCTATTTAGTTTTCAAGCAACAACACTACTCCGTGTGGCATGTGAAGTAGCTTGCTAAATTGCAGCTAATTCCAAGGTAACTGGATATTTATCTTGGTCGGACTCCTAATGTCAGCCACTTCCCACTCTAGCACCCATTTAGCATGTGTACATCCACTGAAAATACCTGACTGATGACCTTACTCTGGCACTTTTGCATCCTCTAATTCTTGATATATTATGTTGGTAACCCCTAAGGCAGAAACATAGTTTTCCATGCCTTGTGAGAAGAACCAAACATTATATAGCATTTTGAACTTTAATTTAATGTTGTTGATAAATATGTATTTTGAACTAGTGATCCCTTATATAAATACATAGATATCAATTCTTATACAGCTACAATTAATAATAATTATATTTAGTGAAAATGTAATTTTAAAAGTGTCATACAGTCGATGTCAGTCTCTCTCATTTCATCAGTCAACCCTCATAAACTTCGACAAAAAATGTGTTGTAAAATGTACATGTACACCATATTAACCAATGACAATATGTACTGGTCCTACCTGAAATATATATATATAACTAACCTGTAGAGCAACCTTCAAGCAATGCATGTTATCCTGCATATAATATTTTTATGAATTCAAATTATCACACGGTTAAATATCCTGTTAATTTAAATTTTAAAAAATCTTAATTTGCCGAATTAGTTGGATCTTCAATTGACTTTTTTTGAGACCTTTTTTTGGTGAAGTACTTTTCACTTCACCAAGAAAAATGCTTTAGTTAGAATACAAATACCAACATACAGTCTCATCTGCCATCACCAGTCACTTCAAGTCTTGCTCCTGAATACTATGACAGTCAAAGCATTTCTATGAGACAACAACGCTAAGATGTTAAGTGTCTTAAAGCACAGCAAATATCCTCAGAAAGAATCCGGAAGAAAATGAAATACAGATCCTTGTGGATGTGACGTGGAACTACTTCCCTCAATTGCTGCTGTTGTTGCCAATCTGAGAGAGTCACAAAAAGAAAAAATGGAATTGTCCTCATAAAAATGATTTGAGGGAGACAGGCGATGTGGCAAACTAACTCGTTCTTGTAACAATTTAAAGTTACCAAACTGATATAGAGAAAATAAACCATCAGCCAATTCTATGATAAATGCAGGCTAGTCAAGTACAGGTTATTCACCAAGGGTAAGGAGATATGTGATTTATCCAGTGAGGGCTTCAGCCCGATCTGCGATTAACACATATTGCAGATCCTATGAATAACTGGTTTTATCCAAGCTGGTTGTTATTGTGATGTCTTGTCAGAATGATCACGAACAGTTGAATGACCAGCAGGTGAGATTTCTCAATTTTGAAGCTGACCAAACAAATTCATTACTTATTTTTGTTGAACTGTTTAGAATGTCAAATGAGTGGAGAGCATTGTTCCAGTACTGTTTTTTTTCTGGAAATAGTTAAAATTTGTTTGTATAAAATTACTGCTTTGTCAGACTCCAAATCTGTTTCATATAGTCTCTTGCTTTGATAGAGTCTTTGTGGTGCATAGGTGTATGCTCCTTGAGGTCAGCCTTCTCAAACAACCCTGGTTGAACGACCAACTGCCTGAGTGTGTTTTACATGGTCATAGCCTCGGTCATAAAACATGGCCTCCTTTCCTTGTAGAAATGACCTAATACCCAAGGGGACGTCCCAAGGTCATCAAGTCCTAATATTCGGTGACAGGGACCTTCGCTTATATGAGGCTGGTGTTGTGCATTATTGCTCTTCCTTCGCCAAATGTGTTTGCACAAAGCCGCTATTAAATTGCCACATGCAATGGCAATGATATAAAAAGAAAACAGGGTGCAAGAATAAGAGCAGCGTTATTGCTATTGTCAAATTCTCATATTGATCTGGAAAGGCAAAAAGTTCTGCTTCATGTGCCCATAATTAGGTCCTCGTGAAACAGCACTTTGTTCATTCCTATATTGGCACAAAGATTAATATTTCAGCTTCATTCTAGGGGATCCCATCAGCCTCGATTGAGATAAAGTGAAATACATATATATACAATGTCCATATATAATAATCATAAATATGCTTTGAAGTATCAACAATAAGAGGCAAATACATATCACTCTGTTGTGACAGTGTTGTGTGCTATTTTGGCTTAAATCAGGTAGAATGAAGAAGTAACATTTTGGAATCATGGTGCCCTCCCTTCTGGAAAGCGCAATCCCCTGAGGTGAATTAGCCACGCAATGGCAATTTCCCTCCTTCCTGAACTTGTCACATCAAAGAGGTCCCGCCAATATCAATTGAAGTTACTTTGAATTGGCACTATTTTCACCATGACATTTCTCCTGGACATCTCTGCAAGTCCCTTTAAGTACCTTTTGATCATAAAAGAGGATGACACTTGAGACTCTTTGATGGTCTGCATGACTTCTCACAGGCAACAATTTAAAGATAACCTTTGCAAGTGCACTCTGGGAACCTCTGTGAGGTACTTCCTCTTGTGGCAAAATTCAGCCGTAGGTGATATGACTCATTGAATCTCATTTACTGACAATAATACAGTTCATACCATAGCAAGTATATGACTATCAGTCATCAATAATAAGATTGCAGGTAAAATTAAGGAGCAGCAAACGACACTTAAAAACATAAAGCTGAATGGGCTCGTCACTGGAGACGAAGGCAAGAGTTATTGTGTTTCAAAATAAAGGACCATTGCCCAAGAACTGAACACAAAATTGGTCGATTAGTCTCACATTCCAGAAAAGACAGCTGTATGAAGGGAATGCATTGGGTGTTCTGTTGTTAACGACATGTTGATGAAAAACTGTGCTTGCTTGGCATACATGAATTATCTATTCATATTGGACATGTTTAATACAACGTTTCAAGTAATTTTATCTTTATTCTAAGAGGTTACAAAGAAATAGTTGAACCACTCGGGTGGAACAACCTCAGGAAACTAAGACTGAAGTCGCCACATTCTGCTGTAGTTGTTCTTCCAGAGCTTCAACAGCAACAGTCCACTCATAAGATAATTAACACTTCCTAATGATTTAGACTCACTACAAAATGACAACCACTAATTTGCCAAATTACAACTTAAAGCACAGAATTAGGCTGTTGATTTGGCGACTTTCTTCCAAAGACAAAGTAATGGAATTGACGTTCGGTCCTCAGGGGCAATGATTGAGATAGACAGGCTCGTCAGGCTTGTTGCTGCCCACTTAAGTGAAGAGAATTCCACAATGTGTGCGTGTATTCAATAGAGATCAGGCTTAGGCCCCAAATAAATAAATAAAACTGAAATTGGACAAGCATTTAACAAAGAAGCTGTTGAGTTTGTTCGCTTATCATTATCTGGCCTTGGATACACATTTCTGAAGAACTAAAGTGGTGTATTTACAGTACAAATTTCTAAAAGTGGCTCGTCATTTAAAATCTAGCCTTAGCTATCCATCCATAGCCATTTTAAGCTGAACCAAGCTACACTTATCCATAGCTATCCATAGCTATCCACAATTACTATTGTTTAAAAAAGGGGTAAAGAGCTTTTAGTGTATGCAAAAGAATACAAATGGATAGCTATGGATGGATATGGATAAGTCTAGTACTGAATAGCTATAGACAGCTAAGTTGAGAGCCACATTTAGAAATTTGTTGCTGAGACTATGATCATTTCAAGTTGACAACCTTGTCATTTTCGTTAGGTCGATATCTGCAACAGCAGTCCCTGTTTTGATGCAACCAATCTATATTGTCCACTCATGATATCTGCCTTCAATTTTTAATCTGAATTGGTTTTCCCTTGATGATGACTATAACTTCACCAGGATATTCCATTTCTCTCTCTTAAGGGTAGCTTCCAACCCATCACAGGCCACAGGAACCTTCTAGTAGGCTTCTACAGGACACAATATCCCTCATAGTACACACTATAGTGCCTATGCCACACTATATAAAACAAGGACAATACAACTCCCTGTCCTGTGTTAGTAAAACAAAGAGACTCTTCCCAGACCACAGAGCACTCCTTTGCCTTGTGTACTCACTTAGTGCATTCATCTTCCTGAGGGATTTCTAGGACCTAGACCAATGTCAGCCTAATCAGGCTGGGACCAAGCAGGCTCAAGTACTTCATGAAACATACTGCCTGTTGGGATGTATATTTTGTGATAATGCCGTAGTACCTAAACAGATAAGCATCCTTAAATGCTTAATATTCAATTAAGAAGCTTCATTAAATATATCACAGCGTTGCCAAATAGTCTATACCTATTCTACTTGTTCATTACTTTGCTATGCATTTAGAAGTAAAATGCTCAATTTTGCTTTAATGTGAAATATGAGCACTGTGTTAAAAGACGAAAGGTTTGTTACCTGTTCTCTGACAAGGTTATTGCAGGAGTGTAAAAAATTGGCAAATTTCATCTGGGAGCTATGACATTATTTGATACAGACTGCAACATTTTTTTTACTTTATAGGCTTTACTTTATAGGCTGTTTTGCAATTAGACTTCCTTTCTCTGAAAAAGAAAATAGTCTGCACTTATTTAAAAACACCCTTCTGGGAATTTGATGTACTCTTCTGGCTAATATCTATTTCGCTGCCTCCAGTGATATCACAATGTTCATGTAAATGCAGGTTGCTGTATTCGGGGCTAGCACTGCGTATTAATCAACATGTTGTCAGCCTCGGATGCTTCACCAAGAGGATGCTAAATGTATTCTCTTCATACAGCTGTTGTTGCTGAAATGTGAGACCTCCCGATCAGTTTTATATTTAGTCTTTAGGCATCAGTCCTTCATTGTGGAAAGAAATAACTCGAACCTTCAACTCTTGTAACGAGCCCATTCAGCTTCATGTTTTGAGTGCCGTTTTCTGCTCCTTCATTTTACAGACCAAGAGTTGAGCGCCATTACTGAAAATTCACCAAAATACTCCTTCCTTGTTAAGTCGTATCTCTATAAAATTCCATGTTATTATTCATAACTGATATATATAATTTTTGTGAGGTCATATACTTGTTGTGTTTTAAGCAATTGTCAGTGAATGAGATTCAATGAGTCGTACCACCTGCCAGATTAATTTACCAGCAGACAAAGTGCTCCCCACAGGTCCCCAGAATGCACTGGCAAAGATGATCTTTGATGTCTCGGCTGTGAAGAGTCTCACCAATTCCAGAAGTGTCTCAAGTGTCATCCTCTTTTACGATCAAAAGGTACTTAAAAGAGTTCTTCAGAAAAGTCCAGCAGAAATGTCACAGTGAAAGTAGTGCCAATTCAAAGTTACTTCAATTGATATTGGTGGGACCTCTTTATGTGAAAAGTTCAGGAAGGTGGGAAATTGCCATTGTGTGACTAATTCGCCTCAGGGGATTGGGCCTACCAGGACAGCTTTGTGATTCCAAAGTGTTACTTCTTCATTCCACCAATCCACCTGATTAATGCCAAAATATCACATCTAGAGTGATACGTTTTTGGCCCTTTTTGTTGATCCTTAAAGCATAATTATCATTGACTTGATAATTTCAGAACACCAATGCTGCATCATTGAATAAATGTTTTTTTCTGTTTCATTGTACATATATACTCGAATGTATGCATTTCTCTTTATCTCAATGCAGATGAACAGCGATGGGATCTCCTATTATGAACCTGAGATATTAATTGGTGAGGACTGAGGAGCATGCACCTATGTGCCACAAAGACTATACGAAAAGCAGGAGACCACATGAACAGATTTGGGGTCTACCAAAGCAAAGTCATTTTATACAAACATTTTCATAATTTGCAGAAATAAATTGGGTAATGGAACCCTGCTGTCCACTCATTTGACATTTCACAAAGTTCAATGCATTGTTCGATACTATGTGTGACTTAGTTAGACCAACGTTGATAACAGAAAAAGTCTCCATAACACTGTACTGTGCTGCTGGTCATTCAGGATCATCTGACACTACATCAAAAGCCCTTGCAGGATAGATCACATATTGCCTCTCCTTTGGTCAATAACATATACTTGTAGCTGCCCCTCTTTATACAGAATTGACTTATGCTTTATTTGTCTCTATATATGTTTGACATCTTTGTTACCATAAAAAAATTGTTTGCCACAGCCCTTGTCTCCATCAAATCTTTTTTATGAGGACAATTCCCTTTATGAGACAATTGAGAAAAGTAGCTTTCAAATAACATTCACAAGGATCTGTATTTCATTTTCTTCTGGAGATGTTTGTAATGCTTCAAGACTCCAATATCTTAACATACTTGTCTTATAGAAATTCTTGCAGCCAAACTCTAAAGTGACTTTGGCCGACAGAAAATCAGTCTTATATTTTTATGCCGTAGTGTTTATTCTCAGTTTCGGTCTGAACTTTCAACTTTCATTAATTTCTTTAAAGCTCATAAAGACAACAAGAGCACCACCATGACATAACACTTACTATGACTGAACTCCCTTTATATTTTGGAATCAGTGTGTCTTTGCATTGTGCTGCCCTTATTTTTCATGTGGCTAACCAAGCAATAAACTAATGGTGTGGCCAAGTATAGTTTCTTGCTCCAGGTAGAAAGCCAACTGGCCAGCCCATTAATCCCTGTGTGTGCGGAATGTGACAGCTTCTGGCTTTGCGCAATTTCCACTGGGCAGTGGGCAGCCATGGACTAATTTGGTGGGGGATGGGGGGACATGTCCATTGTCCCATTGTCCCCCCCACACTTTTTACCCCGGGGGACATGATATGAAATGTCCCCCCACCTTTTTATGTGAAAACAAAATATGTTGTCCCTGTAGTGGTAATAGCCCTTTGGCTCAATTTGGTAGGGGGCTGTTCTAAGAGACATGACCCCCAGCCGGTTACCATGCCATACAAAACTTTGGAATTCAATAATGTAAAAAAGACTGACTGACTTAGTTATTCATGGATCCCTGGGCCAATTCTGACTGCATGACTGCCGTGTCCCCCCCCCCCCCACATTTTCCACGAAAATTACGCCCTTGTGGGCAGCATTATATTTCTAAAAGAACCTGTGGAAGATTTGTGAAGATATACCTCAGCTGCAATTTTAAGTACTGTCAGGGGCATATCAAGAAACAGTTTGAAGGGGAGGTCACAGTATGTGGTGAATGCAGAGCCTTTCCATGTTAATTTCAGGCCTGAGGGGAAGGCGTGGTCCAATGGCCCCACCTAAATATGAATAAAATGTAAAAATATAAGACGATTTATCCAAATTAAGCAATTTTGAAACATTTGCTAATTGCTTAGTCTCATTTTTATTACTCACCTGTGATTAAATGATGACATAAATCTAACCATAATCCACATTATTCTATTTTGCTGTCATAAGGATTTGTTAATTTGTCAATTTGTGACTACTTTCATATTATTAGAGATTTGTTTTCTATTTATGGATCAAATTGGCTACTTTATCTCTGCAATCTGACTTTGCAAGGACACATGGAGTGGCGTATATACGCTGCAATGGAACATTAGATAGATACCATACACGTAAGCATTGATATTATTATTATGTAGATATATTTTCTGAAACCATGGACCAAACCTAAATGATATGACTGCTTGTAAGTCAAAAATGTCAGTGCAACATGAATGTCCAGCATGTTCCTTCTTATTCGAGACTAGCTGAGACAAAATTAGTTATTTTATAACTTACATAGGATTCCCCCAGTACAAGCCTCACACCCATTTATCCAACAGCTGGGACCTGTTTAAAGGTCAACAATCTCATATAAGGGTTGAACCTCAGCCTTCCTTGTTAGGCTGACGTCATACCCGAGAGGACACCCTGAGGTCATAAGGATCTTACTCTTCGTGACAAAGGTCCAGTCCAACAGAATATTCCTTCTCTGAATAAATGTGTTTGCATAAAGCTCCTAACAAATTGCCTCCTGATCCATGGTACTGCAACGAATAAAAAGTTGTTGTTGCCCAGGCATGCAGACATCTTTATGTGACTCTTGCAAGGAATTTGGGCACATTGAAGATGATACATTTTATACTCCCTAGAGCATGTGCTTACATTAATATTACCAAAGAGTGTCCACAGGATTCCATTTTCATGCGTCTTAAGATGTTGTTTCCTTATTGACTGTATTCCCTGTTATTTTACCTGGGCATTGTCTGCTTTTTCTTGTGTACGAAAACAAATGTGAATGCAATATATTTTGACATCTTTCGCCGAATCACCGAATCTACCAAATTTAAAGATAATGCCTTTAACATTTTTGACATTGCTAAAGCAAACAAAGATGTCAAGTTGAGTAAACCACTTCTGGAATTGAACCGGAGACCCAGCAATTGCAAGCGTATGCAAGGCTAGTGTGCTAAACTGAGCTATGTTCCCTCTTCAAGGTTGGTAACATCAAAATGGTTGTCATGCATAGACACGTTGCTTTAAGTGGCCAACACATCTACTTTTAAAAAGCTCTTCTATGTCTTTGTCTGAGACTACATCTCCTTTAGTTCTTTGAAGTGACACTCAAAAAGATTCAATTAATGGAAGAATTAAATCTATTTCTGCCAATCAATTTGGCAGTCATGATAATTCCATTTATAATCTATTTGAAAGAATGTCAGTAAAAATGTATTTTGAAATTGATAAGAACAGCTGTGCTGAGAAAGCTGAATATTTCACACATGTGTTTGTGTGATGTTTGGTTTTACAGGGACTACAGTCCTCTCTCATCTCATGTAGAATGGAACGTATTGAACTTGTGTAACCCAATCCTCACATTGTATTGTTATCAAACGTTGTGAAATATTGAGTAATAGTGAACAATACCAAAATATAATGTCATCTGGCAATATCATTGGTCCGTGTGGCATGTGAAGGAGCTTGGTAATTGCAGCTTATTGCAAGGCAACTGGTTATTTATCTTGTTGGGACTCGTAATGTCAGTCACTTCCCATATTATCACTCACTTAGCATGTGTAACCAACGAAAATTCCTAAATGATGACCTTACTCTGGCACTTCTATGACTCTCACTCACTTATTTCATCTTCGACCATCATAGCATTGAGACAGAGACCGGTTTTACAAGATAACATACTGTCTTAATCTCTTAATTAAGTCTTTAACAGCCTTTCATTTTTTGTAGAGTACCTTTCGCCTCACCAAGAAAAATACTTGGATTTCTTTGAGTAAGTGGAAATACAAATGCCAACATTATCACAGTATCAACCATGATCAGTCACTTTTTGTATTAGCTAAATAGCTACCCTTGAATACAAACGGCACTCACAAGATTTCTGTAAGACAACTTGTTAAGATATTGGAGTCTCTAAGCAAAACAAACACCTCAAGAAGAAAATGAAATACAGATCCTTGTGAATGTAATATGGAAGCTACTTCTCTCAATTGCTGTTGGTGCAGCCTATCTACAGGAATCACACAAGGAATAAATGGAATTGTGCTCATAAAAATGATTTGATGGAGACAAAGGGCTGTGGCAAAACCAACTCTTTCTGGTAACAAAGATGTTAAACTGACCTAGCGACAAAAAACATGAACCAATTTAATGATAAAGGTGGGCAGCTACAAATCAAGTATTGGTCATTCACCTAGGGAGAGGCAAAATGTGATTTATGCAGTGAGGGTTTTAGCCCGAGCTGTGATAAACACATATTTCCAATCCCATGGTGAATAACTGGCATTTATCCAAGCTGGTTGTAATTGTGATATTGTGTCAGAATAATCCTCAATGACCAGCAGGTGAGATTTATCAATTTTGAAAATTACCACTACAAACTCCTCACACATGTATTAATAATTTTCTGCGGTGTAGGCCTATTATGGGAGACTTATTCTTTTATCAAAGTTGGTCTAATTGTTTAGGTTACACACACCATTAAACAATGCATTGAACTTGGTGAAATGTCAAATGAGTGGAGAACAGGGCTCCAGTACAAGTTTATTTCTGCAAATTATGAAAATTGTTTGTATAAAATTACAGCATATAGTCTTTGTGGTACATAGGTAAATGCTCCTCAGTCCTCACAACTGACCCTGGTGGAAGGGTCAACTGCCGTAGTGTTATACATGGTCATAGCCTCGTTCATAAAACAAGACCCACTTTCCTAACGCTTGATGCCAGGAACCTTCGCTTATATGAGGCTGGCTTGCTGCAATATTGCGCTTTCTTCGCCAAATGTGTTTGCACAAAACTGCTATCAAATTGCCTCATGATATGAAAAGAAAACATGCTGCAAGAATAATAGCAGTATTATTGTCATTGTCATGCACTGTTAAAGTGTTTGAAGTTGATAAACAAATTAACAAGAGAAATTGGAGTAATGAGGTTTTACAAATATTCACTAAATTGAATCTTACTCAAAATTTTGTAGAAAATTTACCTATTAACCTGGAAAATGCACAACGTCAACTGATGGAAATTTATAAAACCAACTGGAAAAATCAAGTAACTAACATGCCAAAATTAAGAACTTACAGAGAATTTAAAACTACATTTGGTACTGAGGATTATGTATATAAAATTTATGATAGAGGTCATTTGTCTGTTCTTTCACAATTTAGGTTCGGTGTTTTACCATTAGCAATAGAGACAGGACGTTACAATGATATACCATTAGAATATAGAGTTTGTGAATTTTGTTCCCATCATGTTCTAGAAGATGAAAATCATTTTTTGTTCCATTGTAATACTTATAACGATTTACGTAATTTACTTTTAACTCGTGTTTTAGATTATTGTGTGGATTTTTACTTTTTATCATTACAAGAAAAATTTAAGTTGTTGATGTCCAAGGATTTAGTTAAATTTACTGCAGAATATTTGTTTAAAGCTTTCCATAGAAGAAGAAGTTTGTTGTATAATAATTAATTCAAGAAGTTTGTTGTAAATGTTTTAATATTGTAAATATGTGATTGTAAATGTTTTAATATTGTAGTTTCCAGAAAATTTGTTGTTAAAGTTACTTTTGAATTATTTTGATGACTTGTAAGCCCATATAGGGCTGGGTGTATTTTTTTTACACAGGTCAATAAAGAATTTGTCTGTCTGTCTGTCTGTATAAATAGTGTATAGTGATAATGACCAGGAAAGGCAAAAAGTTGTGATGTTTCATATAGCTATGATCAGAACCTTTTGAAGCAGGTTCAATCCAATATTATCACACAAATTAAAAATTCAGCATCATACTTGGGGATCCTATCGCTGTTCATCTGCCTTGACAAAACATAGCACTCTGTGTGCTATTTTGGCTCAAATCAGGTAGAAAGAAGATGTAACACTTTAGAATCATGAGACTCACAATCCCCTAAGGCAAAATTGCCGCGCAATGGCAATTTCCCACCTTCCTGAACTTATCACATCAAAGATATCCCGCCAATATCTATTGAAGTCACTTTGAATTGGTACTATTTTCACCATGACATTTCTCCTGGAAGTACCTTTTGATCGTGAAAGAGGATGACACTTCAGACTCTTTTATAGTCCGTGTGACTTCTCACAGCCAACAGTTCAAAGGTCATCTTTGCAGGTGCACTCTGTGAACTTGTGTGTATTACTGCCTCTGGTCACAAAATTAATCTGTATTAATGTGGTATGAATCATTGAATCTCATCCACTGACGATAATACATAGCTCATACCATAGAAAGTATATGACCTAACTTAAGGATATGAGTCATCAATAATAAAATGGCGGTTGTAGAGATATGACCTCACAGGGATGAATTTTTGGTGAATTTGCAGTAATCACTGACAATTCCATGGCTGTAAAATTAAGGAGTAGCAAACGACACTTAAAACATAAAGCAGAATGGGCTCATCACTGGAGTTGAAGGCAGGAGTTACTTTGCTTCAACAATAAAGGACTGTTGACTAAGGACTGAATATAAAGTTGGTCTGGGGTCTCATATTCCAGAAACACCAGCTGTATGAAGAGAATGCATTTAGTGTCCTCTTGGTGATGTGTCTGAGGTTAATGACACATTGTTGAACATACTGTGCTTGCCTGGACAACAACTGCCTCCCATGATATTAGCTTGAGGAAAAAATATACCAATCCAGTGGTACATCACCGTCTCACCATGGTGTTTTTAAGTCTGGGCAGACCATTTTTTTAGAGAAATAAAATCTATTTGGAAAAGAGCTTGGAAAGTAAAAAATTGTTGCAGTCTGCAGTAACTAATGTCATTGCTTACACTGCAGCAATAATCTTGCCAGTGAACAGGTAATAATCCTTTTGTCTTTTAACACAATGCTCAAGGTTCACATTTGAGCGAAATTGACCATTTTACTGCTGCCAAATGTAAAGCAGAGTATCGAAAAAGTAGAGTTGATAAAGATTATTTAGTCACAGGACCACTAACAAAAATTGCATGTCTCAGAGGTACTCACTTTTGATTAAGCTTAGACATACTTAACCTTCTTTATTGAATATTAAGCTTTAAGGATTAATTCAGGTTTTATGGAATTATCACAAAACATACATTCCCACAAGTGATATGTTCCATGAAGCACTTGAGCCTGCTGGGTCCTAGCCTGATTAGGCTGACACTGGTCTAGGTCCTAGAAATCCCTCAGGAAGATGAATGCACTAAGTGAGTACACAAGGCAAAGGAGTGCTCTGTGGTCTGGGAAGAGTCTCTTTGTTTTACTAACACAGGACACGGAGTTTTATTGTCCTTCTCTAGATTGTTTGGGATACTATAGGCACTATAGTGTGTACTACAAAGTATATTGTGTTTTGTGGAAGGCCCTTGTGATAAGTAGGGGTAGGAAAAGACAGCCATGGGACATCTCTGTGAAGGAGCTTTGAGCACAAAATAATAAGCTATCTAGAAGGTTAGAAATGGAGCACAAAACTCAAACGAGAGACTATGTCATGGATGAATTTATTTGTTGCATAATAACAGGGACTGCTGTCTCAGGTGCCCACCGATGTCAACAAATAATGAAAACAAAAGCTGCACAGCAGCAAACTCTGATCATCACTAAATATACCCATTGTGAAATTCTCTTCACTTAGGCAGCAACAGGCCTGACGTGCCTGTCTGTCTTAATCATTGCCCCTGTGGACCAAACTTCAATTCCATTACTTCGTCTTTGGAAGAAACTCGCCAAATCAACAGCCTAATTCTGTGCCTTAAGTTCTAATTTGGCAAATTAGTGGTTGTCATTCTGTAGTTCGCCTAAATCATTAGAAAGCTGTGTTCAAATATCTTATGAACAGTCCATTGGTGTTAAAGCTTTGGAAGACAACAGTTATGCTTGTGTGTCTTGAAGGTTTTGCTGAAGGCGGATTTTTCTGATTTGTTTCCATGGTTTGTCTAACAAAGCCAGACCTTTTATGAGCACTGTGATATTGTGTATATCGAGTATCTTGAAAAGTTAAAGTATATTTAAAAACCTTTATCCTTAGAGTCTCTAAAATAGACTGGTATCAAGTTGGTATATTTAAATAGACTGGTATATAGACTGGTATCAGGTTGGTAAAATTGAAGTATATTGGTATCTGGTTGGTATATTTAAATGGACTAGTATCAAGTTGAAATATTTGAATAGACAGGTGGATTGAAAGGCATCAGGTTGGTATAATTGAAATAGACTGGTATTAGGTTTGTATATTTAAGCCATAAGGTTGACATATTTCAAATAAATAGTACCACATTAGACAATGCGCAAGTCACCCCATGGTGTTAGTAACTGTTTTCCAAGCCTGGCCCTTTGACCCGTCTAGAACTAGGTGCATCCAGTGTCATTCTACAGTGAATGTGGCTGACAGGAAAGGTGTCTTATATTTCTATGCAAAATGGTGTCGCTCAAAGTTTGAAAATGAACTTTCAACTTTAATATAATATATATGATTTTATATAGCATCCATCCCGGATAAATATGCTCACCGGCACTCACCATACTGAATGGCCATCATACCAATCATTATCGTGATAATGTCTGGACATGGCCAGAGTGGGGTTTTTGTAACGATGACCTGGCGAAATTTTAGATACTTCTAAATAGCTGATCATGCACAAATGATGACTCATAACCTCGTACTTCTCACATTCAATGAGACATTGGACCGGATTTTAACAACCTTTGTGCTGTGTATGATAATGCACTTAAAAGCTTTTTGAGGGAACAGTAATGTTACGGCATACATAATTTAGCACCACAGTTGGTTCTCCCACAATCCTTGGCTTTCTGTGGCTGGCACACAGTGGCGGTGGCTCCTGAGTTTTTGCAATGTGCGCACTGAAGTGAAATGGCCAAAATCTTACATCTTCATTTTTGCAATAGATATAAGTGTAAAACTCATAAAGCCACTAAACGAAACCACTTTTAAAACAAAATACCACTTATTAAGTTGGCCATCAAGATGCTATTTTTGAATCAGATCTATAAAATGTTATGATCCTTATTTTCTATAAAATTTGGTATTAATGTGGTTATCATTCTCAGCAAAAACTGGAAACTATATCCAGGCACTCTATCGTAGTTGTCAAATTACAAGTACTTGCAGAATAGCACTGGAATCCATGGCATTTGTGTAAGCAAATTTGTAACTTGAGGACTGCAAATGAAACTGGCAATCTGTCTGCTCAATGAGGTCTCCATTTCAAGAGCATTCCACTTCAACCTCTGCAAGGACACTTGGTAGCCTTAATTGTCTTTTGGTCTTTTGTGACACTTGCAAATTTAATTGCTTTGAAATTAATATTAAACCTGAGCTTCATTTTAACAAAAAAATGTTGGCGGTTTTGAAATAGTTACCATTATTTGAATGTTATTCATTTAGATTTGGAATCAGTATGTTTTTAGCATTATGCTGCCCATAATTTGCATATGGCTTCAGGACCAAACAATAAACTAATAGTTTGGCCCAGTATAATCTCCTGTTGCAGGTAGAAAGGTCACTGGCCAACCTCTTAATCCCTGAGTGGGTGAGGAATGTGACAGTTACTGGCTTTGCACAGTTTTAAGAGGGTGGAGGGCAGCAGTATTTTTCTAGAAGAACCAGTGGAGTATTTATGAATATTTACTTGAGCCAAAAAGTGAACAAACAATCAGGGGCATATCTAGAAAGTGTCTGAATAGCAGGCCATAACTTACAGCTATCTTTCCCATGTCAATTGTGGGTATTGGGAGGGGCTTGCCCTATGCCTCCCATAGTTCCCAGTGGGAAGATTTGGTCAGACCTTGCCCCCGCTAAATATGCAACTGAATACAAAGTAAAAATAAAAGATAACTTAGCAATTTTGAAGAACGTGCTAATTGCTCAGTCTCATTTTAATCACTCACCTGTGATTTACATGATGACATTAATCTTATGACAATTCATGTAATTATATTTTGCTGTAATCAGGATTTGCTAATCACTCATGTCAATTTGTAACCACTTTCAAATGAATAGATTATGCATCCTATTTATGGATCACACACTTCAACTTGGCTACTCTACCTCTGCAATCCGATTTGGCAAGGACACGCGAATGAGTGCATTTTCATGGATAAGGAAGAATGGTAGCCATAATTTTCCAATGTGTGATTGACTAAAGTATTTCTTGTCTCTAATCTCTAATAATTAGCCCATCTTCTATTGAGATCCAAATTCTACTAGCATGACACTATCCCAGCTCCTTGTCTGCTTCTTTTTGAGTTTATAACCATGCATAACAAATTGAACTGGTGTTGTGATAAACCAAATAATAAAACAATCCCCTGATTGGCCAACTCATAATCATGTCATCATAGCATAAGTCACTTGGAACAATTCTGATGCGAAAAGAGTGTCACTTCAATTTTTGCTTTGAGAGTACGACTATTCTGTTTTCATTAATTAGTGATCTTCAAATATTTTTTGTGTGTCGATGTGCTAGTTAAGTTCTCTATTCAAGAATCAATGCTCCACACAAACACATGTTGATTGTTAAACTTCAGCAGACATTTTTCAGGACATATTGGATCAATTATCTAGATAATGATGTGATTCTGATTGAATTTAAGGCAGGATAATGCCAGGATATTTTACAGAATAAAGGGTCCTTCTGATATTGATTGAAACTGGCAGGGACTACCTTTGTTATTCAACAATTTGCATAGGATTCCCTCAGCACAGGCCTCACACCCATCTATCCAACGGCTGGGACCTGTTTAAAGGTCGACAATCTCATATAAGGGTTAAACCACAGACTTCCTTCCTTGTTAGGCTGACCCAATACCCAAGAGGACACCCCGAGGATCTCACTCTTCGTGACCAAGGTCCGGTCCAACAGAATATTGCTTCTTCGAATAAATATGTTTGCATAAAGCTGCTGAAAAATTGCCTCCCGATCCATTGTACTGCTTCTACTGAAGAGACGTTGTTATCCGGGAATGCAGACAGCTTTGTGTGACTCGTGCAAGGAATTTAATCACATTAAAGGTGATACATTTTATTCTACCTGGGGCACATCCTTACATTAATATTATCTGAGTATGTCTGCAGGTTTCCTGACTCCTTATCCATTTGTTGTTCTTTCCTTATTTACTGCATTCCAAGTTATTTCACTTGGTCATGCATGCTTTTTCTTGTTTCACCAAAACAAATAAGAATAGAGAGGTTTTGCTACACGTTCACGTGTGACGCATACGTGTACAAGTGCTATCTAATTACATTGTTGTCATGGCAACTCCCACGTACACGTCACACGGAAACGTGTAGCAAAACCTCTCTAATACAATATATTTTGATGCATTTCAGATATCATGACACATTCAACTTTTCATGTAATTTTTGACCAAATCTACCAAAAAAAGATTATTACTTTTAAAATTTTCTACGTTGCAAACGCAAACAAACAAAACATGGGCTTCAGCGCTTGCAAGCATATGCAAGGCCAGGGCGATAACACTCTAAGCTAAGTCCCTCCAGATTTGATAATTGGCATATATTCAAGGGGACATAATTTATGCATTCTCACTAATCCGTTTCAATCTACATATTTCTGGAACTCTCTTAGCCCTGCCACAAGAAACTCTACCTCTATTGGGACTTTTAAAAGTAAATTAAAGTCTGAAATTTTATCCCATCGCATGTGCTTTTAAGCTCTAGCTAGTCATATCTTTTCTTTTATATTTTATCTGTATTAACCATTTGTGTTTTATAATTTATAATGTGTTATATGTTTTTATCTATATTTCTATGTTGTCTTGTCCATGTAAATAACTTTGTGTGTCTTCTGTGTCAGGGCCTTATTGGAAACCAGCAGTGCTGAATAAGCCACCCTCCTGGTTACATAAAAGTATTTTGACTTTGACTATGGAGATATTGGAGTCTTGAAGCTTAACAAACATCTCCAGAAGAATCCCGAAGAAAATTAAATACAGATCCTTGTGGACATGCCATGGGAACTACTTTTCTCTATTATTGTTGTTGCAGCCTATCTACGAGAGTCACACTTGGAAAAATGGAATTGTGCTCATAAAAATGATTTGATGGAGACAAGGGACTGTGACGAACCAACTCTTTCTGGTAACGAAGATGTCAAACTGATACAGAGACAATAAAGTTAACCGTGAACCAATTCTATGATAAAGGCAGGCAGCTACGAGTGTTGGTTATTCACCTTAGGAGAGGAAATATGTGAGAGGGCTTTGGAACAGCTGGATGACCGGTATGTGAAATGTTTCTCAGTTTTGAAGCTGACCACAACAAAATCCTAACTCTTCAGATACTCTTCAGATATTGTTATTAACAATTTTATGCAGTGTGTCATGGGAAACTCCTGTTTTCAAGGTTATCCAACAGTTGAAGTGACACAATATTATAAGATAATAATTTACACTTTGTTGTTTCATTTATTTGTCTGTGTTTTAAGGAACGTCAAATGAGTGGTGAGCAGAGTTCCCGTACTTAGTTTATTTATGGAAATAATTAAAATGTGTTTGTATAAAAAACTTTTCTTTGGCAGACTCCACATCTGGTTTGTACAGTTTCCTGCTTTTCATGCTCCTCAGCCATCACAACTGACCCTGGTTGAAGTGTCAACTGCCGACGAGTCCTATACATGGTCATAGCCTTGGTCATAAAACAAGACCTACTTTCCTTGTAGAAATGACCTAATACCCAAGGGGACGTCCCAAGGTCATTAAGTCCTAACGCTCGGTGACAGGGACCTTCGCTTAAATGAGGCTAATGTGGTGCAATATTGCTCTTCCTACGCCAAATGTGTTTGCACAAAGCTGCTATCAAATTGCTTCATGAAATCAAAAAGAAAACATGCTGCAAGAATTATAGTAGCATTAGTGTCATTGTCATATTATAATAATGATCAGGAAAGGCAAAAGGTTGTTCTTCTTCATGTATCCATAATCAGATCATTGTCAAATAGCAGTTTTTTCATTCCTATGTGAGCACACAAATTACAATTTCTGCTTCATGCTGGTGGATGCCATCTCTATTAATCCTCAATATTGAATAAAGAGACATTTGTGTACAAAGTTAAAAGAAAAACAGTTACTAAATGGGGCTTTGAAATCATCAAGCCTATAATCATAAGCTTTGAAGTATACGCTCGGGCTTAAAGGGTAACAGATTTTTGTGACCGAGTACTCAACGATCTTTAACTGAACCATAACTGGGTAATCCCCCTCATGACTTAGCAGGGTGATCCCCCTCCCTTTACAGATAAAGTGATAGTGCAGTAAAGAAAAAAGAAGGGGATTTTGCGACAAATGCCAGATGTAGGTCTACAGTAAGAAAGAGCAAGTCCCAACATTTATGTCTGATGATACATGATGGGTCACACTTAAACCATTCTTAAAGTAGAGTATAAATCGTTTCAACCCTGGTTTTCATCATAAAATATCTTCACTTTGTGACTGCTTCTGCTATTTTGGCTTAAATCAGGTAGAATCAAGAAGTAACACTTTGGAATCGTGAGGCTCTCCTGGAAGGCGCAATCCCCAGAGGCGAATTAGCCACGCAATGGCAATTTCCCACCTTCCTGAACTTATCACATCAAAGAGGTCCCGCCAATATCAATTGAAGTTACTTTGAATTGGCACTATTTTCACCATGACGTTTCTCCTGGACTTTTCTGTAGAACTCCTTAAGTACCTTTTGATTGTAAAAGAGGATGACACTGCAGACTCTTTTGGAGTCCGTGTGACTCTTCACAGCCAATACTTCAAAGATCACCTTTGCCAGTACACTGCACTGTGGGATACTGCTTCTTGTGGCAAATTAATCTGCTTTATAGGTGCAAAATTGTGCAACTCATGTTAACAGTGGTCCCTGCATTATAAAACCACCCCTTCTGCACTCTGCAACCAAGTATCAGTCTCTTGTAGGGGTGTGGTGTCTTCTTGCGGGGCAAAATGCATTTCAAGAATGAAGGAACATTTGAATCTTGAACCTAAAAATACCAATCAATGCAGGAAGAAGATTGTCGCACAAGGCAAGTGGGTCTTAGAATGGAGGGACTGCGACAATACCTCTGATGCTCATTTGAAATTTGCTTTTGCTCAGTGTCGTATTTAGTATCAATTTCAGTATGAACCAATTTATGCTCAGTAAAGTCCAGTAAACTTGTAAGGCATCAACTCTTTGACAAGTCAGATTCTTAGTTAAAAAGCACCAAAAGAGCTCTGACACAAAATTGATTAAATGCATTGAATTATTGCCATATGTCAGCAACAGAGACAATTTAGTGTGACCTTAGATGATAAATCATTTGAGATGAATATAATAACTGAATAAAAAGCTCTAAACAGGAATTTAAACTTTCATACATATAGCTACCACCTCGAAGGATGATAATGGGAAAGGGCGCTCTGCCTGGAGCAGTATTAGGATTGCAAATACACCCAACCCATCTTCATCTATTGTAATCAAATAGGGAGTTCGGTGGCAGTTTGCTGCTCTAACAAAATGTGGAAGTCCCTTTAGTGAGATTACTTTTGTAATTCTAACATAAAGCCCCACTTTACTTGTGACACATTCCCACAGCAGGGGGATCGTGCTGACAGTTGTCAGCTATGCTTAGGCCTCATGCGGTCTCTGGAGCTCTAAAATGTGTTATATTTGAATACAGAAGAATCTATCCTATTGTCAACTGACGTGTTGGTATAAGGGAGATTTTTAGCACATATTGATTCTTCTTTGCACTTCTGACACGCTAACAAAAAATTTACCGTGCCAAGTCGGATGCATTTTTTAACAATAGTGGTTTGCTTAATTGTTTAAATTCTGCACCATAAGATTGTGATACCCTGCATTTGTCCATAATTTTATAATAATTGTCAGGTTGTCCCAAATTCTCAATTTTGCATATATTGTAGAACAATCTTTACTTCGACATGTTCCTATTCAAAAGGGCTTCATCCTGGCTCACCTCATCTCATCCCATCCCTTTGAGAGGAGGTCCATGTTCAAATCCCACATGTCCAATTTAGGGTGTGACTTTGCATATTGAGTTTCATCCATGGTTTGCCCCCATGTCACTAGTGATTGGCCCATCCTGCTGTCACAGAAAGAAGCTGTCTTGCAGAAAATTTGGAGCTTCAAATTTCCTATCTTAAATATTATTGCAGTGCTGTTTTGGCAGCATCTTTACTTACTGCATGTAATGTGGCTGTGGTCTTGATTTTCCAGTCAAAAAGACATATATTTTGATTTTTTTTCTGAAACTGCCATCACTGAATCTATAGATTGTAAGTCTATGAAGAAAAACCAAGTATACAAGCAATGAACTGTTGCAAAAATAAAATCCCAAAAAGCTTTTGGTAGGATAACGCCAGCATAAATGATATACTAGCAATAAGTATGAGAAATATGTCATGAGGAAAAGAAAGACAAACATTTGAAAGCATACTTAATGTCATTCGGAAGAGTTCTGGCTGTATTGCACTCTGAATCAAATGCCTCTTACAACATAAGAGTCCCTACAGGGCCTGCACATTATCAGTCTGTGTGCTATTCTGTGTAGATTGAAGAGTAACCACTTGGAATCATGACATTCACTTAAAAGGCACAATCCCTTGAGGTGAGTTGAAATAGCCACGCAATGGCAATTGCCTTCCTTCCTGAACTTATTACATCAAAGAGGTTCCACAAATACCAATTGAAATTACTTTGAATTGGCACTATTTTCACTGTGACATTTCTCCTGTTCTTCTTTTACGGACAGTCAATTCCATGTTCCCAATTACAAAATTTATAGACAAGATAGAAACGAACGTGGCGGAGGCTTAATTTGTTTTATAAACTCAAATATGAGTCACAGGAGACGGTCTAATCTTGAATTTAATGAACAAGGAATAGAGTCAATTGTTATGGAGATCTTGTTTGATAAAAGAAAACTCTTTATGATATGTTTATATAAGCCACCGTCTATTCATGTTAATCAACTTATTGGTGCTATAGAACGTATATGTACAAGGTGTCTGTGTGAAGGTTCTTTTATAACGCTTATTGGTGATTTTAATGTAAATTTTAACGATACTAATCATGCTCTTTCTGATATTATGGATGTATATTCTTTTAAAAATATTGTAAAAGGTGCTACATGTTTTAAAAATTTTGAAAACCCGACTGCATTAGATGTCATATTGACCAATCATCCTAGGAGTATGTCAGGGACTTTTAATACTGATATTGGTGTGAGTGACTTTCATAACATGATTGGTGCGGCCTCTAAGGCACATGTCCCCACAACAGCAAAAAGGACTATCACTTATCGATCGTACAAGAACTTCAAGGAGGACGAATATATTGACAGTCTCTTATGTGCTCCGTTCTCCGTGTGTAACATTTTTGACGATGTTGACGACAAGCTATGGGTGCATAACAAAATACTTACAGAAATTATTGAAGATCATGCACCACTCAAGACTAAGCACGTTCAAGGGAAATCAGCACCGTACATGAACAACGAACTACGCAGAGCAATCAACGTAAAAGCTATGCTCAGAAGAAAACATCAGAAAGACAAAACAAGAGAAGCTTGGAATAAATATGTATTGCAAAGAAAGAAAGTAAACAAGCTTAAAAGACAGTCTGTAAAATTATATTTTGATAAACATTGTAAAAATATGAATGATGATTCTATACATTTTTGGAAAACGGTAAAACCTTATTTCAATAACAAATCATTGTCATCTGATCAGTGTATAACACTATATAATGATAATAAGATTGAAAATGATCAAGTTAAAGTCGCTAATATACTTAATGATCTTTTTATAAATATTGCGGATCACTTAGGCGAAATTAGTAACGTAAATTGTTTGGAAATTCATGATTTAGAAAAACACTATGAATCTCATCCCAGTGTTATCAGTATTAAGAATTTCATGCAAAACCAAAATATAGGTACTTTTGATCTCTGTGAAGTTACAACTGAAAATTTGTTAAATAAGTTTAAAAATTTGAATATTAAGAAAGCATGCGGCTATGATTTAATACCTCCTAGGTTACTTAAAATGGGTGCCCATGTTCTGTGTCACATATTCAAGCCAATTGTAAATCATAGTATTGTTAACAATGTTTTTCCCTCTAGTTTAAAATGTGCAGAGGTATCACCAGTCTTTAAAAAAAATGATGTATTAGAAAAAGGTAACTATAGGCCTGTAAGTATACTTAGCAGCTTATCGAAGGTTCTGGAAAGTGTCATTTGCGATCAAGTACAAAGTTATCTTCAAAATTTTTTGTCTGAACTTTTAGCAGCGTATAGAAAACACTATGGATGTGAGAATGTTCTATTTAGGTGCCTTGAGGAGTGGAAGTTAGCGCTAGACAACAATGAGACAGTAGCATGTATCGCAATGGACCTTAGTTAGGCATTTGATTGCCTACCTCATGGCCTACTATTAGCTAAGATGTCTGCCTATGGTATGTCTAATGAATGTTGTACATTTTTTAAAAGTTATTTAGACTCTAGAAAACAACGTGTCAAGGTTGGTAGTAAACGAAGTAATTGGTCTGTAGTCAAAAGAGGCGTACCACAAGGGTCGCTCACAGGTCCAATGTTATTTAATCTATTTTTAAATGATATGTTTTTTGTCATGGATAAAGATTGTTCAATTTTCAATTACGCCGACGATAATACTCTGTCTTACCACCACAAAGATGTTAGCCAGCTTAAATATGTATTAGAACAGCAAACAGTGCTTGCCATGAACTGGTTCCAAAATAATTTTATGGAAGCAAATGCCAACAAATTTCAGGCTATGATTATGTCTCGACGTCAAAATTGTAATTTAGAATTAAAAATTAATGGAATTTCTATACCTTGTACAGATAGTATTAAGTTGTTAGGGGTTGAGTTTGATAATCAACTTACTTTTGATGTTCATATTGCAGAACTTTGTAAGAAGGCAGGAAAGAGGTTAAATGCCATGTATAGATTAAAAGATTTGTCAGAGGAGAGTATGATTAAGATATTTGATGCATTTATACGATCGAGCTTCAATTACTGTACCAACATATGGCATCTCTGTAGTAAAAAGAGTGAAAGTAAGGTTGAGAAATTGCAAGAGAGAGCCTTAAGATGTATTTATAAAGATAATGATAATGATTATGACACTCTGTTATTAAGATCTAACAGAAAGAAATTATATGAAATTAGAACAAAAAACCTCGCAGTAAGTGTTTTCAAAATTGTAAATGGTGCTATGAAGCCTATTCCTAGGGATTTCTACAAATTTAAAACTAATATGTTTGGTCTGAGAAATGACTCCACTCTTGAAAGAACTGTTGTAAATACTGTCAGATATGGAATTAATAGCTTACGTTATCAGGGAACCAAGGTCTGGGACAAGCTCCCTAGAAATGTCAAAAATGCTGGTAGCATTGAGGAATTTAAACATATGGTACACAAGGTTAAGTTTTAATCATGTTAATATTTTTCTCTCTAGTCATGTTTGTTGGTCTCTCTCGCCTGTCGGTGAAAAGCGCTTGACGCTTATGTTTTATTGTTGATTTTAAACCATACCGACTTTAAATAAAGTTTTTTATTCTTTATTCTTTATTCTCCAAGACTCTAGAACTCTGTTAAGTACCTTTTCATCATGAAAGAGGATGACACTTGACAGCAGCAGTTTTAGAGCTGCACACAATCTTCAGGGCTCTAAAAATACAACGTAATTGTAAAACACAGTATGAAAGCGACTTATCGGCCCAGTGGACTTGATGCAGATGTAGATAATTCAATCTAAATTTAAATTTTTGTCATTGTATTTTAAAACATCAATTATCCATTGTACGCATATGCATGTCACTCAAATAAACATAGCAAAGATGGTTCTATGCATACAAGGCATGGCATACAATAAAGGAATTGAATATATGGACTAAGCATAACTGAATCGCTAAAATACTGAAAATGCTGCATTGGCAAAAAGCACAAAAGAGGATTTCGTTGATTACAATTGTGTTGTATAATCAATATAATTATTAGTGTTGTTAGTGTAGCGATTATATATTTCAAGACTGCCAGGTAAGAATTTATCTAATTAACCAAAACGGAGCAATGAATAATTTAATTAAACAAAAACAACTCTTAAGCCTGGGCTCTCACCCCCAGATAATCCAACGGTTGTTCCTAATTCAAGGTGACACTGTATCTTGCTCCTTTGAGAACAGGTCCATGTTCAAATCCAGCATGTCCACTCCAGGGTGTGACTTTGCATACTGAGCGTCACCCTTTGTTCACTTCTGGGTCATTTACGATTAGACCATCTTGTCAAAATAGCGAATTAGCTGAACTAGGAATTGTCTCACAGAAAATTAAGAGCTGCAATACTAAGGGCTTGGATATTAAAGTAAAAGAAGAACACTATAAAAATGTCAGCATTACTTACAATTTACAAGTTTACAAAATAATATCGTGAACAATATCTACATAACAAAATGCAACCTTTAAATGATTTTTACTTACCATCTTTTTTGAAATGGAAAAGATTATCATCCAACCAATATAGTTTGATGAATTTACTTCAGACATCACCTCATAATTATTCACATGTCAAGAGATCTAATCAGTAAAATTAAATATCTAATCATTTCAACGATCAAAGCACAGGGATGCTCCTCACAGCAAAAAAGAAAAAACAATTAATTCCAAATGTTTTCAGATTCAGTGATTTATATGCAACGGTTAAAATTTCACCCAAATTACTCCGAGAGAGTTATGCTGTAATTTAGTTTCGAAATAGAAGACTCTAAGCTGAGAATAGAATGGTGAAAATAATTGCCTTATAGCTAAAATTGAAATAAATAAATAATGCACACTAAACGCCTCCTTATTATCTGATTGTTATTCCTATAATTTTCTCTAACATTAGGAAATTCAATTATGTAATTGACTCTCTTATAAATCCAAATTGTGCTGGATGTGAGCTTAATGTGAACAGGATATTGAATACCATACATCAATATATTTAAGTATCTACCTGCTTGCTTATAACAGTGCTTCAATCTAATCTATCAAATGATCAAATGATATATCTGTTGGTCAATTTATTGGACTCTCTACAACCAGTCAATCCATTAGTCTCCTCTTATTTTGAAAAAAGGGGATGACCTAAGCTGCTTCGTGGCATTTGCAGTATAAGAATAGAGAAATAAACTGAGGTACATATTTTTCAATATTTTGCATGTGGACGAATTTGTAAAGCTGCAAAGAATATATACAATGAAAACCGAACCTGTCACTCCTGTATTAATGTCATTGAGGATGAGTTTCATGTCCTTTGTGAGTGCCCTTTATACAATAATTTACGATTAATTTTATTCCAAACTATACAATCAATTGATTCTGATTTCCAAAATGCTGATTTGTTTGATAAATTTATTTGTATTTGTAGTAATTTTCAAGTGCTGTTAGGTAAATTTCTTTTGAAAGCCTTAGTTTTAAGAACTGAACTACTATTTGCTTCGTCTCACTAGACTGTTGGTAACTTGTTTGTATCTAATCTACAATTTTCATTATGTTAAGTGTGTTTTGTACCGAGCTTCCTATTTTCAACAGATTTGAAAGTAACTTTTAAGCCTGTGAGGCTGGGTGACAATAATACAGTTTATATTTGTATGAGAACCATGTCATGTCACAAGTCAATAAAGAATATCTAATCTAAACTATACTCTGCACAGCAGTATAATTTACTAAATTATCATATTTATATATCATTCATTAATATAATATCATTCATTAATATATTATAAAGTGAAGAAAAATTAACACTTTCAAATAGGTCATCTTAACTCAAATTTAGAACCATATTTTCATGCATAAACCATTAAAAACATTTTTATATGCATCATACATGCACCATAGTGACATTTGCATACAGTGTTTAGTACATTGCTTATTGCAACGGTCTATCCCTCCACTGAAGTTGGACAACTTGGAATGAATTAAGCATGGGTCATTTTGGCATACCTCTTTAGATACCATGGACAATTTTGGAGAACTAACAAATAATGGATGCAACAAATAAAATGGTGGTTTCATGAGAAAAAAAGTTGTGTTAACTGGCAAGGAATGACTGATAAAGAGGCAGGCATTTTTAAAACTCTTTTAGGTTTCACAATTCATAGTCATATCCATTTTTTTTTTCTCAGAAAATGTTCTCTGGTTACAAGAGTATATTTGAAACTGAAGTCAAATTAATCCAAAGAGATGTCTTCATCATAAATGTATTTAATCCATAAGGCATTAAAGATGATTTAGCATAGAGTATATAGCCACAATTTTCTCTTTTTAGTTCTTTTGTCAAATTTTCACAATGATTTGAGAGGAAATGCATAAGATATTCCGAAATCATTGGAATTTTACAAAGGTTAAAGGTTACTTGTTTGTATTGTATTTCTGCACAGGGGATGCCATATACTTGACAGTTGGATTCAAGCAGCTCAGTCAGTGTTCTGTAAACATTTGTTGTCAGGGACTGCCTGCCAAGAATAAAAGCAAAGAACTATTTCCCTGAATGAATGCACCGCTTCTTATATCGTCTGAATGACAAAGAAAGAGAAAAATCATTTTTCGATGTGTCTCTTTAGTTTCTGCCTTTTCCACATTCTAATTTGCCCTCAGCTTACTGATATTTCTAATATTTCAATCAAATCAAATCCTAAGGGTAGTTGTTTCTATTAAATTTTCTTGCATCTGACTTTTGGGTTTAACTTGGTAGTCCCATATATATTTTCTTAGCTAATAAACCATTGAACTCAATGACAAGTTCACATGACAGTATTTCAAACACTGCAAGAGTATTTTACTAATTAATACAAACATGCAATGGCATGGTCACTCCACAACACTGTTAGCCATATCTCCTACCTGCAGTGCTGTGGGCGGCCACACCATGCTCTTGCAAATTCTTCCTATCTTCCTCTTAACGCGCTTATCCTCCCTGTTCTCAATGTATCTTTGTTGAGGAAACGTGACCCGCCTGTCAACCTTTTTCACATGGTGAAGCCTTTGTGTCTCTTTTATGCAGATTGAATGGTGGACAACGTTTACGTCTGAGCGTCTTCATGTCTTACCCAATGGCTGGGTGAAGGTGGATTTGCCCTATTGTTTCCATGTAACTGGTTTTCTGCCTCACAATGCAATTGACCACTGGCATTGTGTCTGCGTTTTTGTGTAGCTTATGTTTCATGAAGTCATGAAATGTATTTTCTGCTTTTTGTGTCTGTATTTTAATAGAACGTTACTGTTCTTGATATTGAGCGGGTAAGTAAGTATTTCGACACAGCCTAAAATTATTCTATAATAAAACTAATCTGAACTTTCTCTTTCTGTGTCACCTTCTTTTTTGCTCTGACCAAGTCCCGTGCCTGCTATTTATCTTTAATAGAATAAATAATTTTTTGCCTACTACAGGTATATTATCAATATTTGAAAAATCATTTTGTTAAGGCAGCTTGCCCTGTCATGATAGTGCTTTTACTGGAATGAAAATGAAACCGATAAACTGTATTCCTTGCAACACATGGAAGCATGCTGCGACATGTGTTGCAGATGAGATGAAGAATCAAAGAATCAAATCTAAGTAATTGACTTCCATAGTTATTCAGACATATAGACACCAGAGTTAGAAGGATATGTCAATTTTCCTATGAAGGATATTGCATATTCTTGTATAGACTTGTCTCTTTCATAAGCCAAATGTCTTAAAATGTGCCTTTGATGATTGTCATAGCATAGTCTAATAATGGGAAAAGGTATTTTTCAAATGATGTCAGTGAATGCGAAGCCATAATTACATGTGAATACTGTAGCATCGATATGTTCAATGTGACTGTTCTTAGTACATGTAGTATATTAATCTGAAAAGGGAAGATAATTTATGAAACAATGAAGTATCGTCTTTCATAAATATAATTAATCACATTGGACTGACTCTGCAGGAGATCAGATTAGATCATCAAATTTTAAGCTTACATGCACGATCTTTTCAGTGATGAAATGCTATACCTGATATTAATTATTTGTCATGTATATCCATTTTCTGTAGAAAGAAAAAATTCTCAGGACAATACAAGCAAGAAAGACAAAATATATGCAGCCATTTTGGAAAGTGTTATGATACCACTGATAGCATGTTATTTGCTGATGGACAGTGATGGTAGTATGACTTACTTAAATATCTAACAGAAACAATCCTAGACCTTAACGCTTGGCAGATTCTCAAAATTTAAACACCTCAGACAGCGAATATCATTCCCCAGAATATACACTTTTAAAAAATTTGGAATTAGCTTTTGAAGTACTCTCTGCACTTGTGGTGTGTTTGAGCGTTGGGATAGATAGATAGATAGATAGATAGATAGATAGATAGATAGATAGATAGATAGATAGATAGATAGTTAGATAGTTAGATAGATAGATAGTTACATAGATAGATAGTTGGATAGATGGATAGATAGATAGATAGATAGATAGCATGCATCACAACGTGCATCTGTTGTATTTGCATATTAGGGTTACAAAAATTCGGCGAGAATCACATTCAAATAATTACAGTATATTAATGCTATTTCCGTGTGTCATTTCATGTAATTGAAGGCCATTTGTTCTGTTCTATTATCTTCTATTCAGAAATTGCATGTTAACACAATATTCTAATGAGAATAATTACTATAATTGTCTTGTAATCTTGAGTAATTTGGATGACATTCAAACTGTGATGCAAGGAGCTGCATCCGCAACATTTGGAGAATTAATGTAATTTTCACTTTTAAAGTTCTTCTCTGAGCTTCCCTTGAGCTTTCATGTTCAATTAATCTGTGTCTGGCATTTAACTTAGCTCCAATCATTTATGTACTGAAGGTTCAAAGGCTTCCATTATTTAATGATATCCTATTCCTGTCATCAAAAGAAAATTTCGTAATCTGGATAAATGTTCCTTGGAGATTTGATAAGATGGCCCAATGTCAGTTGATATTTTTAAGATAAAAAAAATTATGAGTTTCCAAGAGGTAAAGTAACATTGGTAAAAAAACTCACGAATAACATTGTGTGGGAAAATTTGAACTTATGATTGGGAAACAAATTACGCTCTGGATATAGCAGTGACACCTTCAAATACTCAGGTGTCTTCTTCCATTCTGAATTAAAAACACAAAGCCATCAGGACATTGGTCAAATGAATAGAGTAACACCACAATTTTAGAATTGGAAATGTTCAAACCTTAATTTTCTGGGAGACAACCAATACCAATAATCCCCGATACCTGGAGAGGTAAAATGATTACATTTTAAAGCTGGTCGAAATTAACATGGTGGCTACTACCTGCATGGCTATACTTGTTCAGAACATGGTGAACATGTACAATTTTATGTATATTAAAGTGTTGTTGTTTCAGCTGATAGATCTATTTGAATATTATGCTTATACCACCAGTAACTAAATGTCTTAACCAAGCAACGAATAAAGAGTGTCTTATTCTAAAACAGTTGCTTTCAAAGCACTTTTGGTGTCTATGTGTCAGGATTGCAAATATGGATCAATAACTGCAACAATTCTTCCACTTATGCCAACATGTCAGGTGGCGAATGGATAGGTTTCCCGCGTTCATTGTAACACATTTAAGGGCTCCACAGAGTGGCACAAACTGCACGGAACTAAATCATAGCCAGTCAACTGTCAGTGCAATCTGCCGCATGCAGGAATGTGTCACAAGTAAAGTGACGCTTTATGTAGGACATAAGTAGTTTCACTATAGGGACGCATTTTGCTGGAATGACATACTGCCATCAAGCTCCCCATATGATTATGAAAGATGAGTAGCACCATTTCTGCTTCAATACAACCAGATAACATCCTTTTTCCTCTAATTATGCGTCTGTGTGCATGCATTGTATTATTTAGTAAAATACTCTTGAAGTGTAAGAATTACTGTCATGTGAACTTGTCATTGAGTCCAATGGTTTATTAGCTAAGAAAATATATATGGGACTACCAAATTAAACCCAAAAGTCAGATGCAAGAAAATTTAATAGAAACAACTAGCCTTAGGATTTGATTTGATTTAAACATTCAAGATATCAGTAATCTGAGGGCAAATTAGAATGTGGAAAAGGCAGAAATTAAAGAGCCACATTGAAAAAAGATTTTTCTCTTTCTTTGTCATTCAGACGATATAAGAACCTGTGCATTAATTCAGGGAAATAGTTCTTTGCTTTTAGTCTTGGCAGGCAGTCCCTGACAACAAATGTTTAAAGAACACTGACTGAGCTGCTAGAATCTAACTGTCATTTGGCATCCCCTGAGCAGAAATACAAGCAAGTAACCTTTAACCTTTGTAAAATTCTAATGATTTCAGAATATCTGGTACATTTCCTCTCAAGTCATTGTGAAATTTTACGAAAGAACTAAAAAAAGGAAACTGTGGCGATAATCTATGTTAAATCATCTTTAGTGCCTTATGGATTAAATACGCGCATTTATGATGAAGTAATCTCTTTTGATTAATTACACTCCACACAACTTTTTCGGAGAAAAAAAAATGGATATGACTGTGAATTGTGAACCTAAAATAGTTAAATGCCTGCCTTTCTATAACTCATTCTTTGCCAGTTAACACGACAGTTTTTCTCATGAAACCAACATTTTATTTGTTGCATCTATTTTTGTTGGTCTAAAGAGACGTTCCACGATGAACCATGCTTAATTCATTCCTAATTGTCCAAACCTCAGTGGAGGGATAGACTATTGCAATAAGCAATGTACTAAACACTGCAAATGTCATGGTGTTGCATGTATGATGCATATAAAAACGTTTTTGTGATGGTTTATGCTATTTCTATAGGTGGTTGACAATTGTTACTTCTTATCCTTAATTAATGAATCAACTAACTCCTTTTCGTGACAATTCTTTCTCATTATAAAGTGAAGTTCACAAGAAGCAAATTTGTTACACTAACAACATAACAGCCATGTTTTCCCCACAGGATGTTAAGAAGCCTTTATTGCTTCCTCGGACAATGTACAAGCCCAATAAATACATGCATGTACATTTTTTCCTGCATGCTGTCATAATGAACATGGAGCAGACTTACTGTTCGTTGTATTCAGAGAACATAAGGAGAGTGATTGATAATGGTAGATTTCTCATTTTGTAATTGACTTAATTGGGAACACACCAAGATCCTGACTAATAAGAATCTCTACTGCTATGAAATGAATTGGCTTTTCATGTCATAGATTATTTATTTTTCCCTCTTCATCTGCCAAACATTTCACACTGCCACAGTTTGTTTCCATGAATATCATTAAATGGGTTTTCTTTCCATTCCCGAACTTTAAAGGGATTTTTTTTAAACATTAATAATCTGATCTGTTCAAATGTAAACAACAAAATGGGAGAATCAGGCCATCAGTCAGAGTTTTAAAAAATTGAATAAAAACAACCAGCCTTAGAATTTGACTTGGTTGAGACACCTAAAATATCAGTATGCCTACAGACCTTAGGGGCAAATTAGAATGTGGAAAAGGCAGAAATAGAAAATAAAACATCATAAAGGTATTTTTTCGTTTCTTTGTCATTAATACGATAACAATCTGTGCTCTTATTTTGAGAATTCATTTTGGCTTCGGTCTATGCCTTACAACAAATTTTAAAAGTAGTCTGCTAGAACTGCTTCACCCAGGCAGTCAACTGTTGTACCAAAGGCCCCAAGTGCAGAAATGTATAATAAGCAAAGTAGAGCTTTTTAAATTTCTGCTGTGACATTTGAAATATATATCTGTAGCGTTTCCTCCCTAATCATTTTAGAGAAAAATCAAAAAGAGCAAGATGTAGCAGCTGTGGCTATACATCATTCTAAGTAGTATAGTACATTATGGATTAAATACATTTATGATAAAGCCGTCTCAGAGATTGGCTTCAGTTTTGATAAAAACATTTTTGGACAAAAGTCTTTTTAATGAATATGACGACAGAAATAGATGAAGTGGTATCTGATTCTTAACTTCATTCCTTATTTTCCAAAATGGAATTCAACAGTCAAGTAGACTGATGCAATACACAATGTACTAAACAGTGCATGCAGATACCACTATTATGGGTGAATATGAAAACATGCTTCATCCCAAGTTTAAATGTGGTGTACAATTGCTACATCTTGTCCTGGATCATTGCCAACAATTAACTACTTTTGGAGACAGTTCTTTCTCATTACACAATGAAGTGTACAATAAAGCTAATTTCTTACATTAAAATCATTACAGCAATGTTTTCCCTGGGATATAAAGAAGTCTTTATTGCTTTCTAAGACAATGTACAATCCCTATAAATACATAAATGCATGTTTTGTTCCTTCTGTCTACATGAACATGCAGTAGACATACTGTTCTTTGTTCTCATTTCGTAATTGGCTTTATTGGAAACACACCAAGATCCTGACAACCAAGAAAACACTCTTCTTGTAGTATACTGAAACTGAAAGTACTGCAATAGCCGAAAGCTTCCAGAGTTTAATTAGCCAAACATTATAAGCAAAATAGGTCCATTTTACACGAATTAACAAAGTTTTTGAAGACAATTCTTTCTTGTATACAACAAAGAGTATAAGAACAAGTTTGTTATACAGTGTACCAACATAGCTACAGCAATGTATTCCCCATAGGATATAAAAAAGTCTTTATTGGTTGCTCAGTCAATATACAATCTGAATATGTACATATACAATAATACATTGTTTATATGTTGTGTTCCGGCTGTCTGAATGGACATGAAGAAATATCAGAGAACCCAAGTGAAGTGGTTTATGATGGTTGATTTCTCCTTTTGCTTCATCGCAAAAAAACAAGCCTCTAACAGCCTTGTCTTTTAAATATCTATGATCAATATGTACAGAATTCTGCCTGTTCTCTGCAATGTCAAACAAGTATCTACCTAAAGATACTTACACCTAATCACAAAAATGATAAAACCATTTATCCTTGCAACACATTTTCCATTGCCAAAACACAATAAATCAGGAGGCAATTTGTTTGCAGCTTTATGCAAACACATTAAGTGAGGAAGAAGGGCAATATTGCATAGGACAGGACCCCTGTCACCAAGAGTGATCAGCTTGAGGTCTTTATGACCTCGAGGGACCCTCTGGTGTGTGGGATTAGCTATACACGGAATGGACGTCATCACTTGAGACCCAAGAAATGAAATATTGGACCAAATGAACGCCCTGCACGATTATGACCATCATAGTTCTGACATTTTCATACATTAGGCACATAAAAAAAAGAGAAATGTCTATAGAATAGTGATACATATTATGCAACATCCCCATGCAAAAGGCATTTTAAATGGTTTACTATTCATTCCAAAAAGAGGGTAATTATTTGTATGAATTAGTTAATCAGAAAAACGTTTCAGCCTGTGTCATGCATACTTAAATTCTTACTAACTATATATCAAATATGATAGCATTCTATTCAAATATACGCAATAAAACATTACACACGATAAAGATCTGTTCAAATGTACATGATAAAATCCGAAAATACATTTCATGATTTAATGAAATACAAACTTCACAAAAAGGCAGACACAATGCCAGAGGTCAATTGCATTGTGAGGGCGGAAAAACCAGTTCCATGGAAACAATAGGAGAAATCCACATTCACCAAGCCATTGAGCAAGACATTGAAGAGACTCAGACATAAACGTTGTCCGCCATTCAATCTGAATAAAAGAGACACAAAGGCTTCACCACGTGAAAAAGGTTGACAGGCGGGTCACGTTTCCTCCACAAAGAAACAATGAGAACAGAGAGGATAAGCATGATAACAGGAAGATAGGCAGAGATGGGAAAACCAGGCCAATAGCCAAATGAATAAGCAGAAACAACAAGCCTGAGGGTTTAGCTTAAACCGTTAACAATATATATAGGCACAAATTAGAATGTGGAAATGACAGAAATCAATAATACATTCAATAAAGATTAAACTTAATCTTTCTTTGTTATTCAAGTTGTGACTTCCGTGAAGATAATAGGCAGTACCGTAATATGGGGTGAATTGGGACAGAATTGGCCGTTTTTCTATCATAGCATGGAAAAAAATCAATCTAGAAATACAAATTTGGTGTCAAATTGTGTCTGAGTACAAGGTCTAAGTGGCCCGTGGAAATTGATATGATATCTTAAAATCCCAATGCTCAAGGCCCGGAAAACCACTGTTCCAATTCACCCCTCACTTTGGGGTGAATCGGGACAGAGATTTATCTAAATAACTTGCACTCCCCACCCTGTTTAATTGATTTATTCTTATGAATATATATTAGAAAACATGTTTAGCCCCCAAAAAGTCACACTTAGTCAAATTTAAAGTCCATTGTGTACAGAATATTCAGTTTTTTTACAAAATTTTATAAATTACTGTAAATTGACAAAAATGCAGTTATCTGCTAATTTTACAAGTGAAGAATAATTTTGGACTTAATCCACAACAACTGATGACAATTTCAACAATTTAAACCCCAAATCCATGAAAATAAGCTGGATTGAAAATTAGTAAGGCTTTTTGGGCAAGCTCTGTAACTCTGCCATTCACTTGGATCCGAACCTATGACTTAGCAGACAAAAAATCACATCTCAGCTACTCGTTTGGTCTCTTAAAACAGTTTAAATCGATTTGGACGATAAAATCTTTATTTTCCTGCCTCTATTTGATGTTTATGTCACATCATTTTTGATCAGGTTCCGAAAGTGCATATTTATGACAATTTTGGCAGAGTTTGACACTCCTATAGCATTTCTTCAAGATAAAAATAATTTTGCAGCATTGTAGTAGCCCATCCAACACTACTGTCATAACATTACATCACTGATTTCATTTCTTGAGTTATTAGTGGGGCCTAAAAATTACACTAAAATAACTCAGAAACTGAAAGTGCATTAGTGCCTGTTGAATATAGTCAGTGCAAATGTACCCAAGTTTATGATTTTCTCCGTAATTGGCCACAACTATACACTTGAAGTCTTGTGAGCATGTCGTGTCTGTAGCTTTTATGGTCTTAATGGTACAAGCAAAGTTTTGATCAGTTTGTGAAAACGTAAATTCTGCAGGGCAATGTTTAAGGTGCTGCAGCTCCTTGTCGTCTGCAGGTAAAATCGTGAAAATCCGTATGAATCATTATTGGAATATATACTAAAAAGCAGCAAAAAATGAAGTCCCTGTGACGAGTAGAAGTTGTTCCTTTTTGAAGACAAAAATTATTTCCCAGCTTGTCCCGATTCACCCCTGTGTCCCTATTCACCCCATATTACGGTACTTGTATTCAGGGAAATGTTTTTGGCTTTAAGTCTGGGTAGGCAGGAGTCCCTTACAACAAATTTGAAAGCAGGCTATAGTTGTCAGTTGTTGGGTCATGCCTCCAGTGCAGAGAAATATCACTAGCAAAGTAGAGCTTCATGTAATTCCACTGTGACTTTTGGAATATCTGATGAGTTTCAAAATAAGACAAAAAAATAAAAAAGAGCATGGTGTATCAGCTGTGGTTAGCACTGGCTACTCCATATTATATTCTTAGCGCCTTTAGGATTATATCAATCCATCATGAAGACATCTCCCCTAATGATTTTCGTTTACGCTTGTAACCAAAGGAACATTTTCTGACATGTGATTTGGGTGTGATTGTGAAACTTGGAAGAGGTATATATACACTGCGTGCTCACCAAGTGGCCTATTTAAGGATTTTTTTGTATACTTTTGGCTATTTCTGATAAGTAGAGCAAACAACAAACTTTGCCATACAGCCAGTATGCTGAATAACAGTACCAGTAATGCACATTAGAAATTTGGAATCAATAAGTTTTGTTTTCTGGGAAATTAGGTAGTTTTACTAACTTTTAGTGCCTTTTTTGCTAGAATCGCCATATGTTTTGATTGCTTAATATGTTATGCTTTTAATTTTACATCAGGACGTCTAAAATATGAAGGCAGCATACTGACTATGTTATACTGTAATTGAATTTGTTTCTAGTCCAAAATTTAAGATTTTATAATTGACTAGGTCGCTTCGCATATTGCAAACAGTTCACAGTGTATATGTCCAAGAGCATTTAATGTCTTTTATCAAATTATTTATTAAGCTGACTCAGTCCAAAGAAACTGGAAGATCTTGTACTGCATTGGCTTATCCCCTCTGGACTTGTGTTTAATGATGAGCCCAGCATTAGCATTAATAGTTCCCAATCACGCTCAAATCACGTAAATTAACAGCATGAAATCAGCTATAACAGAAGATTATATTCATTGTCTACAAAGAAAAATTGATGACACCATATCCTTGAACATCGATGACACTCTTGTGTACGAAAGACTAAAGAGACTAATATTTCAAGTAGCCTTTTCACTTTCTCTGTATGTGAATGTGAGATACAATGGGATGCTGATTAAATTGAATCTCAGAACAATGTATCGGAGCAATGAAGTCTCAGATTTGGTACATGTGCAATGCTGGATCTACAGATTCTACATGGGTGTATGTCTAATTGTCTATCATATGTGGGAATTTGTGCAACAATTTTCTCTGCATGTGTCGGAATTTAAATGGCAAAGGAAGATCAATGCACAACTCAGCCTCAACTCCTGCACAACTACAGTCAACACCTGTGTGACATAACAATCAGAAAGCTTTTACCCTGGGCCCAACTAACCCACTCATATGTTGAATTTAGAATGACAGTGGGGCTTTCACGTGGCTGTCTATTGTCTGCACAATCTATCAAGAGTAGAAATGTGTTAAGGTTATACTGCCAGGTAGAGCCTGATATTCGAATTGTGGAGCAATTTCACTAGAACAATCCAAGTGTGGCATCTTATGGTCTTCTACAGCAATATTCGCTTAACATTTAAATTTCTCGTAATAACAGTGAATCAAGCACAAACCTTTAAAGTGAATCTTGACTTAGCCATCAACATTCAACAGTGATGTTGTCGTATCAGTAAGAAGAACTAATAAGCTCGAAATACCCTTAATCAATATACACAAAATTCTGCCTGTTCTCTACACTGCTAAATGAAATGAGCTGCCTAAAGTAAACTAAACCCAATCACACAAATGATAAAGTCATTTATCCATGCGGCACATTTTCTTTTGTCAAAAAACAATAAATCAGGAGGCAATTTGGTTTGCATATTGCATAGGACAGGACCTTTGTCACCAAGACTATGGTCGTTATGACCTTAAAAGACCTCAGGTTGACGTCTTGCATGTGAGTTTAGCTATAAACGGAAGGGAAATCATCGCTTAAGACCCAGAAAACCCACAAGTGAAATATTGGACCAAATGAACACTCAGTGCAGTGGGCTAGTTTTACCATCAGTATACATTTTGAGATATTTGGCAAATGAAAGAGACATGTCTATAGAAGAATAATACATATAATGCAACATTGCAATGAAAAAGAAAGTAAATACATCTGTCCATCTAGGCCTATGCACCTCTGAATTAATATGCAAACCAAATGAATTGACTTTTCATTTCACTGTCATCGCACTTTTTTATAATGCAACGAAATATTACACATGATAAAGATCTTTTCAAATATACATGACGGAAGCAGAAAATACATTTCATGATTTCATGAAACACAAACGACTCAAACAAAACAGTCAAAATGCCTTAGGTCAATTGCTTTGTGTGGAGTGTGAAAAACCAGTTACATGGAAGCAATATGACAAATCCAGCCTCCCCAAGCAGTGAGCAAGACATTGAAGACACTCACACATAAACGTCTGCCATTCAATCTGCATAAAAGAGACACAAAAGGCTTCGCCATGTGAAAAAGGTTGACAGGCGGGTCATGTTTTTTCTACAAAAAGGCAACGAGAACATGATAAGAGCAAGAGAGGAAGAAATGGAAAGAGCATGGAAGGCGGATGGTGGCACTGTGGGCTGACATGCTGTGGTCTGGCCACATCACTACATGTTTATACTAATTACTCAAATGCGGTGGTATTGAAGGTGATTGACTCAAGCCAGTATAGCTGCAAAAGTAGTCTTCTCACTTTCTGTATGAATCTGAGATATGATGGTTACTAATTTTAAAATTGAATCTCATAGCTCGACAAGGATTTGACTATATGTTAATCAGTGTTGGAGGTCTCGAGGCCGGCCTCGTCCTCGAGGCCGGCCTCGCCGCCTCGGGGCCTTATTTTGATGGCCTCGGCCTTGGCTCGGTCTCGGATGCCAAATCCTTGGCCTTGCCTCGGTCTCAGGTGTCTTTGGTTGAGTGATGGTGGCCTCGGGACCCGCCTCGTCCTCGAGGCCGGCCTCGAAGCCATATTTTGATGGCCTCGGCCTCGGCCTCGCCTTGGCCTCGGAGGGTCATGCCTCGGTCTCGGTCTTGGCCTCGGATGTCCCGGCCTCGACTACATCACTGATGTTAATCAACACTGACTCTAAAAGAGGACAATGCACGTTGTGCACATTTGTGCAACATTTACACAGCATGTGTCAGAATTTGAATGGCAAAGAAAGATCAATATTTAACTCTGCCTCAGTTCTCGCAACAGATGTCAAAATAGGACAGCTTTTACTCAAAGCTCGACTCACCAGCATGTATATTGATTGTAGAGTGGCAGTGGGGCTTCTACACGGCTGTCTACTGTCAGCACAATCTATCAGAGGTAGAAATATGTTTTATGTGTTACTGCCTAGATTTGGAAGAGCCTGATGTTCAAATTCTGTAATTCTGTGTCTTCCGAAGTATCATTTTGACAATATTTGCAGTTTTATAAAACTGCCACCTCTATAATTTGATAATTACTCTCACAGAATAGTTGTTGGTAACCCTTAAAAGACAACTTAACCCCAATCTTAACTGTCCTAAATCAATATGCGGATAATTCTGCCTTTTTTTACACTTCAAAATTAGCTGTCTAAAGTAACCTACACCCAACAACACAAATAATAAAGCAATTTATTCTTGTGATAGCTTTTCTTTTGTCCAAACACAATAAATCAGGAGGCAATTAGTTAGCAGCTTTATGCAAACACATTAAGTGAGGGCAAAGGGCAATATTGCATAGGACAGGACCTTTGTCACCAAGAGTGAGGTCTTTGTGACTTCAGGGTGTCCACTTGCATGTGAGGTCACTTATACCCAGAAGCAAGGTCATCGAGTAAGACCCCAGAAATGATATATCGCACCAAATGAACACTCTCAGCACAGGACAATATTGGCAACCCCAGTAAGTTTCCTTGCATGAAAGCCATGTCTCACCAGTGCTGCACGTACATTTTGAATTTCTTATAATTTTGATACGAAATGGCATTACAATTGAAATGATAAAACACTCGCACAACATAGAAAGAAACTGATTGGCATAATTAATATATAATTAGATGAAAAGGTAAATCATTTTGCTGCAACTGAGCAATCTGAGCATCCTAGTGCATGAATTTAAAATTCAAGCAACATTTAACTCTGTCATTCCAATACAACACGCTGAAAAGGTAATTACATGGAAGAAAATTCATGAACTAATATTTAGCTATTTGTATTTCTTGCACTCATCTCATTTGACACAGATGCTGGTATCATTTGTCATTGTGTAGATGAAATACTTCCTCTAGTTTTTGGCACCCACATCGACAACAAAACTGCCTCGCATATCGTGAAAAATAGAAATAATGGCAATTTGGCTATTGCCCCTTTCACACAGACAAGAGTAACCCAAGATAGGAGTACCTTGACAAGAGCAAAATTCAGAAATCACGAACTCACTCCCAGAGTATAGCTTTTTACTCTCAGAGAGAAAATTTAGCTCCCAGAGTGAAAGTTGACACTCCAAGAGCAAAAGTTGATGCTCCCAGAGCATATGTACATTTCACTCCCAGACCAATACCATACTCTCAGAAAATTTTAAACTGTTAAAAATTTCCAAGAGTTTTCCAAGACTGAGGCAATGATCTGGGAGCACCATGTTTTACCCTGGGAGTGAAATTTTCACTCTTGAGAATGAAAAACTATACTCTGGGAGCGAATTCATGATTACTGACAGTTTGCTCTTGCCAAGATACTCTTGCCAAGATACTCTTGCCAAAGTCTTGTCTGTGTGAATGGGGCTTAATCAGAAAAAAAAATCGTTACTACTATAGTGTTATTTTTTCAACAATTATAATTTACTTTATTATATAAAGCCCTTCTCACTTTTTCTTGTACTACAATATACAATCCCACAAATTTTACACAGTGGATGGATGAATGGATGACTTGGGCTTCACATCCTGTATTCATGCACTTGGTCAGTTAATTAGGAGAGAATGAGGACACAGCAATGAGGCAAAGGATGATTGAAACTGCTGTCATACAAAAGTCCTAGTGAATAATTCAATTCATTTTCCAGACCGAAAATCAAACCTGACATCTAGCGATGGGCAACATAGGGGGCTACCAGTTGCATAAACCCTCCCCTATCTCACACAGAAGGGCAGCTTTTATATTCAGGGAGCATCAAGAAAGTGACTGATGATGGTTGATAACTGTCGTTGCTGCTATTTTTGTATGCTTTACTGCTAGGTATTCCATCTTAGCATTTCTCTGGCTTTGCTTTGCTGCAGCTATTTGTATTGAGATTCATTTTATAGAGAAAACATCTTTTTATACTGGAAGTTAAATGCAAATATTATACTGATGTTTGATTACAAATTGATAACAAATGACCAATGCGGTCAATAATGTCAGTCTGCCGAGTCATACTCTGTGATCATGGCAATGCATGGCAAGAAGTCATCAGAACAGGATCACGAACATTTAAAGACCCTCAGAGAAAAGTCTCAATGAAAAGATTTTGAGACCAAACTAATTTCCCGTGACATTTCTCCTTGGCTCTCCAGGGAGAAGATGAGACAAAGATGAAGGAAATCACACAGATCACAGAATGTGATCTTTAAAACTCGTCTTGCTCTATAAAGCCTTTTCCTGGCAGATTCGATACTTGGAGCAGTAAGCCAAGAATCGCCTTAGCTGTGCTGTAAACAATTCAGCCAAACATATCTTCGAAAAACCGTCAACTTAAGGAGAAGATGAGACCAAATTAATGGAAATTACACAGATCACAGAATGTGATCTTAAAGGCTTTTTCCTGGCAGAAGTGATACTTGAAGCAGTAAGCCAAGAGTCAGCTTAGCTGTGCTATTAATTAAGCAATTCTGTCAAACATATCTGTAAAAAAACCACCTTACATGTAACCTGGCCTCATCCAGGAGAAGATGAGACCAAATTGATGGCACTTGTGATCTTTAAAAACTCCTCTTGGTTTCTACAAAGCGTTTTCCTGGTAGAAATAATACTTAAAAGTCAGCTTAGCCGTGCTACAAACGATTCTGTCAAACATACATTTATTAAACCATCGGTCGGACTCACCAGAAAGAAGATGAGACCAGACTGATGAAATCACACAGATCACAGAATGTGATATATAAGACTCATTTTGGTGTCTATAAGGCCTTTTCCTGGCAGAAATGATACTTTGAGCAGTAAGCCGAGGGTTAGCTCAGCTGTGCTACTGATGATGTTTTCAAACACACTATCCACAAGAAAACATGAATCATATTAAACTTAATGGACAAAAGTTCGATTCAGCAAGATTCACCCAATTCAACTGGATTGAGTAAAAAGTAAAGATATTTTTACATGACATGAATGTTGGCTTCAAGGCACTAAATGCACCATCAGATAGGAACCCTTTCGCACCTGTAGCTCTGAATAATGTATGATACGGAGCCATGGAGTGCTTCTACAGCATTTTCTTCAAATCATTAGAGGTTAAGCAAAAAGCAACCTCAGGGACTTGCGTACAAAAGGCAAGGTCACCACTAGTGATTTAGCAATAAGTAGGCTAATCACACAGTATAGTTTCTCAACACGCAAGTCGAAGAAGGACATGACAAGAAGAGTTAGAGAACACCTAAGGAATGTCTTTACTGTTGCCTCTGAAGAGTACACAAAAAACTAGTACATGTTTTGGAAAACCAACATCCACTGTCTGCGTTTATTAACATCCCAATAAATAACCAAAGCCAGTTATTCTGCAATACAACATTGAACAAACATTAAGAATCCAGGAGGCAATTTGTTCGGAGGCTGCATGCAAACACATTAAGGCTAGGAAAGGATTAGCCCAGTGCAAGTCTTGTAAGTAAAGGGTCCTGTCACTAGAAGACTGACCTTGGGATGTCCCCTTTGGATTTGGTAATCTCTAAATATATAAGGAAATAAGGTCTTAGTTTAGGACTAAGCTATGACAATGTACTGTGTATGTCTCTATGACGCACCATGGTTGTTGACCTGTATGTGGCAAGACACCATACAAGCTGGGTATATTATCTGAGCTAGATGGATTGACTGATATTATTAAGCAAACCTGAAGGATTATAACCATATATCATGCCATATAGTATAGGTGGTCATTAACAATCTCATGTACAATTGATACCAAAATCATGTTTACGTTTGATTGAGACTTGAGAGAAAGTGGCCACTAATATCAGTATTCCTGGTCATGTTTTGTGATTATGTCAGTGCATGGCAAGAAGTCATAAGAACAGGATCATGGACATTTTTAAGACCCTCAAAGAAAGTTTCAATGAAAAGATTTGAGACCAAAGTAATTTCCAGTGACATTTCCGCTGGGCTCTCCAGGGAGAAGATGAGATGAAATAGACTGAAATCACATAGATCACAGTTGTGATCCTTGAAGCTCTTCTTGGTTTCTTTAAAAAAAAAAGCCGGCATTATCCTACTTTAGCCCCCTTGAGGGTTTAAACATTTTATAGGTATTTCCATAGATATTGATCAACAAAAACTAAAACTGAAAAATAACTCAAATATGTTTCCAGTTTGTATTTCACAGAATAAATACTGTAAAAGTGTGAAGAGAGATCATTACCAAGAATACTCACAGTTATATGTTTCTTAAAACATTCAAACTGAAGTATGATATATTGCAAAATACTGTGTTATATATACTCCCACTTTAGCCCCCTTTCCCGGGGCTAATGTAGGAGTATATATAGACACTAGGATATAGCAAAAACTGTCTAAAGCAGGAGAATATATAAGACAGTATTTTATATATCCTACTGTCTTATATATACTCCTGCTTTAGCCCCCTTTTCAATGGTAGTGTCAATGGAAAAGGGGGCTAAAGCAGGAGTATAATAAGACAGTATTTTGATGAATAGTTAGACAATTATTTCTTTGTTACATTGACTGTAAGCGTCATCTTGTGTGTAAACATAATGACGTTTATACAGTAAAAATTACCACCACTATTTCCCATTAAAAAAGGGCCTAAATGTTTAGACCCCTGAGGGGGCTAAAGTAGGATAATGCCAAAAAGCCTTTTCCTGGCAGAAATGATACTTGGAGCAGTAAGCCAAGAGTCAGTTTAGCTGTGCTATAAACAATTCTGTCAAACATATCTTTAAAAAGATCACCTTAGGTCGGGCCCTCCAGGAGGAAGATGAGACCAAATTAACGGAAATCACACACAGATCACAGATGTGAACTTTGTTCTCTATAAAGCTTTTTCAAGGTAGAAGTGATTTTAGCAGTGAGCCAAGAGTCAGTTTTGCTTTGTAACAGATAAAAAATATGCCAAGAAACCATCGCCTTAGGTATACAAAGGAACATCAACAGAAACTATTATTATTTAATTAACCAGAAGAGAACATTAATCATATTGAACAGAATGGACCAGGATTCAGATAGATTCATCCAATTCAACCAGATTTTGTATAAAGCCAAGATATTTTTACATGACATGAATGTTGGCTTTAAGGCCCTAAAATGTATATGCACCATCAGATAGGAACCCTTTCACACCTGTAGCTCTAAATAATGCATGATACAGAGCTTTAGAGTGCTTCTACAGCATTTTCTTCAAATCATTAGAGGTTAAGTAAAAAGCAACCTCAGGGACTTGCGTACAAAAGGCAAGGTCACCACTAGTGATTCAGCAATAAGTAGGCTAATCACACGGTAGTTTGATTTCTCAACACGCAAGTCGAAGAAGGACACAACAAGAAGAGTTAGAGAACACCTAAGGAATGTCTTTACTGTTGCCTCTGAAGAGTACACAAAAACTAGTACATGTTTTGGAAAACCAACATCCACTGTCTGCGTTTATTAACATACCAATAAATAACCAAATTCTTGCAAGTAAAAGGTCCTGTCACTAAAAGACTGACCTTGGGATGTCCCATTGGGATTAGGTTATCTTTATATAAATGAAAGTAGGTCTTAGTCTAGACTAAGCTGTTACCAATCACTGACCATGTACTGTTTATGTCTCTATGACACACTATGGTTGTTGACCTGTATGTGGCAAGACACCATACAAGCTGGGTATATTATTATTAAGCAAACCTGATGGCCACTAATATCAGTATTCCAGGTCATGTTTTTGCGATTATGTCAGTGCATGGCATGGAGTCATCAGAACAGGATCATAGACATTTTTAAGACACTCAGAGAAGAGTCTCAGTGAAATTGTTTTGAGACAGAACTAATTTCCAGTGACATTTCTGTTGGGCTCTCGAGGGAGAAGATGAGATGAAATAGACGGAAATCGCATAGATCACAGATGTGATCTTTGAAAGTCTTCTTGCTTTTTTTGAAGCCTCAAAGCCTTTTCTGGCAGAAATGATACTTGAAGCAGTAAGCCAAAGAGCCAGCTCAGCTGTGCTTTTAACAGTTCTTTCAAAAAACATCTTTAAATTAATGGAAATCGCACAGATCACATATTTCGACTTTAAAACTCTTATCTCCCTAAAGCTTTTTCATTGCAGATGTTATTTTAGCAGAAAGCCAAGAGTCAGCTTTGCTGTGTGACAGATTTAAAATACGCCAAAAAACCATCAGCTTAGGTATACCAAGCAACATCAACAGAAACTATTTTTTATTTATCCACAAGAAAACATTAATCATGTTGAATAGAATGGACCAAGATTCCTATAGATTCATCCAATTCAACTAGCTTGTGTATAAAGTAAAGATATTTTTACATGACATGAATGTTGGCTTTTAGGCACTAAATGCACCATCAGATAGGAACCCTTTTGCACCTGTAGCACTGAATAATGCATGATACGGAGCCATAGAGAGCTTCTACAGCATTTTCGCAAAGCCCAAATCATTAGAGGTTAAGTAAAAAGCAACCTCAGGGAATTGAGTACAAAAGGCAAGGTCATCACTAGTGATTCAGCAATAAGTAGGCTAATCACACGGTATAGTTTCTCAACATGCAAGTCGATGAAGGACATGGTAAGACGAGTTGGAGAACACCTTAGGAATGTCTTTACTGTTGCCTCTAAAGAGTACACCGAAAATGGCATGTTTCGGGAAAAACCAACTTCCACTGTCTACTATCATTAACATCGAACAGCTGGTTAGTCAGCAACCAAATTCCCCTTGAACAATATTAAAAGAGCCAGGAGGCAATTTGTTTGAACGATGCAACCAAAGAAAGGAACTACCTAGTGCTAGTCTTGTAAAGGGCATGTCACCATGGGATGAGGCTTCTGACCTTGGAATGTTCAGTATTGTTCCCTTGGGATTAGGTCATCTCTATATGAGGAAAGTGGGTCTTAGTTTAGGACTAAACTATGACCAGGTACAATGTATTACATGAACTATGGCAGGTTGAGTCTGCTTGACCTGTAATAATGTGAGACACAATGCAGGATAGGGTGTAATGTTAAATTATCAGCGCTAGATGAGTAGTTGCTGGGTAAAGAACACTCATCAACACATTTGTGTTTACTTTTCTGGGTGCGGCCTCTCATCGGCGTGCAACAAGCCCTAAAAATGCTGAGTATTTAAGGGAAGGCAATCATAAAGACAAGTTGGTCTTTCTACAAGAGGTCTTTCAAAGCAAGGGCAACTGTACGAGATTGCTGCCTTTTTATGCTACCAGCCGAAATATATGCACTGCATTAGGGTTTACCAGGACCATATATCAGGAATCAAAGGGTAGTAAAAATGCCTGAGCCAGCAATCAATCAGCTATTGTCAGCGATTACGGATGCCAAATGGGCGATAATGCAAGAAGTGGCTGGCATTAGGAGTCTAGCCAAGATATATAACCAGTTACCTTATAATTAGTCAGAAGCTCCTTTCCCTGCTGCATAGAGCAATGTTGTTGCCTGATGACTTTAGGTTGGAAAAGCGAGTTGCCAAAATACATGGTTGTTGTCAGATTTGGAGCTTTACATTTATATTATGTTTATATACTATGTTTATATATAATGATATCATAAACATCATTTAGGGCTATGGTGTCAGAGTCAGAGGTTTTCAGGTTGAGTTGGGAGTCAAAATTAGGTTTACAGGCAGAGTTGGAGTCTGACTCAAAAATGAAACTGGTGAGTTGGGAGTAGGAGTCAAAACTCAGGAGTCGAAGTCTGAGTCATTTTGCAGGAATCCAAAGGAGTCGGGAGTCAAGAGTTAGTTGAAACAACTTTATACTTAACTTTATGCTTAAAGCGATATTGGACAATTTAGGCATGTAGGCCTACCTAAAGAATTAGGTAATATCTACCCAAAAAATAAAATATTGAACCACTCAAACTCTGTAAAAAGTGAAACAAATATTGGCATGCAATGCTTGATATTCAAATTATTCATTACTTGATAAGTATAGAAGTATAGTTATGATATACATATATCTTGGTTTGGGGAAGCCTACACGATGACATTTATGGTTATTAAGAAATGCATGGATGATTGGGACTTTAGGTCCTGTATTTATGCAATGCGTAGGCTAATTGGGACCAGTGGAGGCAATAAGGCAAAGGATGCATGAAACTGCCATCCAACATAGACTCAGGTGAACCAGCAAGAGGTTTCAAGCTCTGGACCCTGGGATTGGCAGCCTAGCGCGTTACCACTTTATTGGCAAACGGAAGAGCTGTGAAACATCAGAGGCTTTTACACCGAACAATACTGCGTTGGTCTATTGCAAGAAAAGAACATTGAAAAGAATTTGTAACATAAAGCTGGAGAAGAAACATCAATTTGGACAACTCAGTGTGCGTTTTACAATGAAAGTAATCATAAATCAAACAAACTGTAACATCAAGATTGATATCATCTGTGCATTGGAAGTCCAGTGGAGAAAAGGAAATGGATCCTAATTGCTTGCTCCAGATGTTGGTAATATTCCCAATGAACCCACTTTTCCGAATCTAATTTACTACACAGTGTGGGACCTAGATTAAGATCATCTCTGCTGTGCCAGGTTGCTATTATGTGGACAGTTCCATCATGTCAGTTGTCATGTGTCTTGTGAAGTGTAAAACAAACACATTTACCTTCAATGTAAAATTTTGAGTGAGCTTAAACTATTGAGTGAGATGGTTGCACAATTCCTTTGAGCTATAACAACAAGCTATATTTTAGCTCAATTGTGCAACCATCTCACTCAATCCAAGCTGACTCAAAATTCAAAGTTTACAGTGTAAGGAAATATTGCACAGTTCTGATAAGATAAGTTCTGACTCCTGCCAACTTTTCGATACTGAAGACTTTCATTTACTCCAAAATTCTTGAACTTCAAGGTAGATTTCTTCGAAAGAGCACAAAAAAAAATAATCCAGAAACGTGGCAAGGAGTCAACTACTCAGCCTCCCCCCATATAAGCAAAGGTCCCTGTCACCAAGAGGCAGGGCTAAATGACCTTGGGGTATCGCTTCGAGTATTAGGTAATTTCTCCAAAGGAAGTGGGCCTTAGTTGATGACCTAAGCTATGACCATGTGTGACGCATCACGGCAGTTAACCTTTACTCAGGTATCAGCTGGGACGAGCCATCGAAGTTATGGTTCTGAGGATAAAAGAGCTGTATAAGCATAGTGTGAACAAATATTTATGAAGGTGTATTTGTGATTACCCAACTGAAGAGGTGTATTTCCAAGACTTGTAGAGCCAGTTCAGAGAGCCATTTGCAAATAGACGTTCAGGATTATCATTCTATTAGAAAGTCCTTTTTTGTGAGACATCATATAATATTACAATTCCTAGAAATTATCTGAATTAGGAAAACTGCTTGCTAGATATAGGATATTTTCAAGATTGGTAAATCACTTTTCAATGAGCTAGGGCCTACAACACCCCTAAACCATTTCATTGAGTCTTTGAGGTACTTCACTGATGATCCAGATGATTTAACTTACAATATTTATGCCGGGGCAAAGACGACTCAATGACAACCAAGTACAACTCACTGACACAGATAAAGTGCTAGAGCATCATAGACCTCCTTTGTATCACTGACGTCCTTGAGCAATACCCTACAGTGCTTCATTGATGTCCAAGAGTCCTTCACTGCCTCTGGTTTATGCTGAGGGCAATTGCGATGACAAATTGCGACAATACTTGTAAAATTGGGTAATGCACTGCTGCTGCAGAACAATGAAAATTGCTGCCTCATCATACCGGTTGTTTAACTAGTCTTCTCTGCTGTGATATAGGGTCTTAATTGATAATGTGTCGAACCTGAAAAGGAAGATTTTCTTGTAATACCTCTTCCTGGAAGCTTGATACAACTGCTTTGTCAGTATGATTGAATGAGATGGTTGCCCGATTTCTTTGAGCTAACATAGCTTGTTGTTTTAAGTTTTGCAAATGGACAGATTATCATAACTTAAAACAACAAGCTATGTCAGCTCATAGGAATTGTGCAACCATCTCACAAAATCATTTAAGCTGACTCGAAATTTCAAATTTTACAGTGTACCTACACAGAATCACTGCAGGACCTCAACTTCAACATTAAACTCATCAATCAACCTTTGCGAGTAGCAAAAGCTTGTTATAGACAGCTATACAATTACGATTTGCCCATTCATTTACTGCCTGCCCACCGATAATAGTCAGAGCCAGTTCATATATTTTATTGCGAGAAAGATTGGTATTTGGATTGCCACTGCCCCTTGTCTCCATCAATATTTTTTTACGATAAAAGAACAATTCCACTAACACAAGTGTCATTCCGGTACATAGGCTTACAACAGCAGCAATTGAGGAAAGTAGCTTCCACGACATATCGACTGGGATTCTGGGAACTCAATTTCAATATTGGTATTCGTTGGGTGGATATTTTTTATGCTTCAGAACTATAATGTCTTAATATAGTCACCTCATAGAAAAGCTGTAACTGTCTTTTGTATTCAGGAGACAGACCAAATGTGACTGATGATGGTTGATATCTGAGACTGCCGTCATTTGGTATTCCTGCTGAGGCAATGGCTTCCTACAAGTTTTTTTCAGGAGTTATTTTACGTCTTGATCAGTTCTGCAGTTTTCTCTGGTATTGTTATGTCTGCGGTGAGTAGAAAAACTGTATAGTCTTTGGGTATATCAAGCTCTGTTTATTCAAATTTGCAATTGTATTACTCTATTCATGCATCATTTTGAGAACCACCTGTGACAATGTCTGACCAGGCTTTTACTATACATGACATTATAACATGTATATCTGGCAATAATTCAGGTGTTCCTTGTGATAAAGGATAGGTGATTATGCAAGTGGCTAACATCAGTAGTCCGGCCAAGATAGACAGACAGACAGATATAATTTATTCTTGAAACAATGGTATACATATAATATATTAATGAATAATTTCTTTAAATTGGCGATATAACATTGTGACATTAGAGACTTGCTGAAGGCAGATAAATAGAAGTTGCCTCGTAATTAGTTGCAATTTCAAGAGCAAGCTCCTTTATCTGTACCATTGAGCTGTATTATTATGTTGGCATCTATATTTTATGTCATATGCAGTTTGTTAGAAAAAGGCTCACCCATAATTAACCACCACTTATGTCAAAGTTACTTGCTCAGCACCTGTATACTGTATGTATATATAACTTTCTTCAATTCAAGAATTCAAACAGGGATTAATTAACACCTGCAACATAAATAGATCACATTTCTTACAGGAAAAATCCAAACAAAGGTTAGCCTATGATACAAATGACCAATATTATTGTACAATTATAAATCAGAGTTTTACCAGACCATTTGTAGGATACCGGTTGAAATGGAGAGCCTATCAGTTTCAGCTTTACCATCCTTTTCAAAAACTTGTCTTGACAGACAATTAGACAAACTGACATGATTGCCAAATCGATTAGCAAAAACAGATTTGGTTCTTTCATTAATTGCATCATTTGGCTTTGACTTCAAAGTATGTCTGCATTGAAAGATACTGAGAAGGGCTTGATGTACACATTTTGGCCGTATTAGCAAACATGTTGGTACATGACAGATATTTTAATGCTCCCAACCTTGAAGATGAGATACAAATGACTGTTTTCATGTTTGGACAAGCTGGTAAAAAGGTACCCATTGTGAGTCTTATATGTGTACCGGATAGCAGTTTGTTTGTTATGGTATAGTTTGTCCTTGAAAAAGTTTCAACCAAAATTGAAACATCAAATGAGAAACAGGGCCGATGATATTCCAGTCCTAAACATGTTCATACATGAAATGTGGCTAATGATTTGTATTGTTTAAATCAGAAAGAACTACAAACTGCTGAATTGCATGATCACATCTGTGTTGCATGCCATAAAACAATGAATGCACTCCCGCACTGGAAGATTTGTTTTAATTTTCGAGGTAATGCATGCTAAGAAGTTCAGCTTTTAAACTCTGTTGTGACATCAACAAAAACAGCAAAATCAAACAAAACCTGAAATAACTAGTAGCATTCCCATGCTGTATAAAGCAACAAAAAGCTAATAATGAAATTACGGAGGTCTTTAACAGAAAATGAAGTGACATTTTCTCGGCATCAATTTTATTTAAAGTGACTTGCATGCTGCCACGGCAGCAGCAGGTGAAGGTTTCATGAATTGGCAAATCAGGGAATTGTTTTATGATAAAGTTACTCACAGCTGCAGTTGAATTCCACATGACAAGAAACACGCAAAGATTTCCAAAAGAAGCTTAACAAAACTTGCCGCAGGCAGTTTTCTGTAGTGATGGGCAAGAATAAAGTTTCACGTTAACTTGTTTTCTTTTTGGCATTTGCCTGCTTGATTTTTTAGCTTTAAATATAAGTATAGTAGAATTCAGACCGTTTAAACTTATGATCGATAAGAAGAATGGTTTGCAATAATTGTTTTCTTCTTTAGAATTTTGCTTGAATTTCAAGCTTTAAATGTATTGAATTATTTGACATGGAAGGATAAAACTTCGTTGACATTAGCCTGATAATAAAGGAAATGAAAGTATTCATATATAGATATAGCTTTGTAGCTGCAAAGGTTGAAACAGAAAACTTAGATTCAAACTTCTTGAGAGGAAAGTACGTTCAATATGCAGTGAACAAGATTGCCCATCGCTCGGTCCTGGGTTCGAATCCATCTCTGGTCGGATCACCTGGACCTATGTAGGACTGAAGTTGTCATTGTTCATCTGATTGCTGTATTGTCTTTCAGTTCTAAGTAGCCAATCAAGAGCTTAAATACAGGATGCTGAGTCCCAATCATCCATCCTTCTATCTAGACTTTTTCACTGAAATAAAGCCCTACCCTTCCTGACTGCTCAATTCCATGTGCCCAATTTTATAACACAATTATTTGCTTTCATGTTGAATGTCAGTGTATTTCAAGCCATTCACTGCCTTTTACTGAAAAGGAACATGTCAAGGAAATTAAAATAAACTCACGGAAGTCAGAAAATTGCAAAACCACCCACATACGTATATATATCGCAAAAAGATTACGCCAAAGACCGATAATGAAGGCAATATTTTGAATGGCCTCTCTGTGCTTAGGATTATTATATTAATGTATATTTTTATCTGTTTTACTACCTACTATCTATATGTCAAATACTATGGTTGTCGTACCATTGCCTGTTACAAAGGAAATTACCATTTGCATTTGGCAATTTCTGAGGATATGTAGTTAGCCCCAATCTGCTTAGGTGTAATGTACACTAGGAGACTCTTGAGTCAGTAGATAAACAGGACTAAAAAAGTTGTAGTTTTTTCTTTTGGCTATTAATTCACTACAATTGCCACAAATGTCAAAGTGTTTCAGAGCGTAGTGCGTTGTTAATTATTTGTTTTTCATTCAAGAAATAAAGACAGACCTACTGTCAAGCCTACTTCAGTCTATACTACTGAAAGTAAATTGAATTGAATTTCAATGCAACAGCATGTCATAATCTATTTTGAAGTGCATAGGATTACTTATGAAAAAATAATTTTGGATGAATTTGTATTTTAAGGCTAGGTTTCTGATTCCTTATCTCGCTATATTAGAACATAATGTATGCTGGTGTTGACCAATGCAACCAGATGCAAATTAAAAAGTATCTAAGACTCGAAATTGCATTTATCTGAAGATTTGCTTTGGAGAATATCCAATTTTTCAACAACGCTTCCTTATCAATGGAGAATCTCCTCTTGTCAGTTATTGTGACAAGCCAATAAATTCATCCAAATTGAATGTCAAAATTTTGATTCTTGTGAAGACATGTAAATAAATTCTCTTCATGAAACCATTAAAAATAGATGGAGCGAAACCCTAAATTATATATACGGTTGTTTTGGTAATGTTATGACAATTTCAAGAAGTGGAGCAAGCAGTATGTATACCCTACAACTGTTGTATGTCATACGTGGTAGGGGGCTACAAAATACTTGTCTTCTTAATTTCTCTGATATGAAGCAACATTCTGAAGAAAGTATTGTGTCAAAATTTGAGCTAATGAATTTTAGCTTGAAATTGCCCATTGACAAGCTTCAGAATCATCTGTAACTGAACTCATATTCTGTATTACATATTGCAGTGCAGTACTTCCTGTTGTTATAAGACTAGCTTCTTTGGTTATAATAATTTTGAAAATGAGCAAGATTTCAAATATTCACAAATATCTCAAATTCTGTGTGATTATAATTGCCTATTTCTATTTCAGTAAAGACCTGTCTGCTTCACACAATACAGCTATTCGAAGTTACGAGATCAGTTTAATGTTTCACTAATATTGGCTGATAAAACTAAAGAAAAATGCGGAACTGTGTGGGCTGTTATTTCCATTGTAATTTTAGGAATGAAGAACCACAAATTCAGATTGCATACATTTTTGCCTTTGGCTTTTAAAAAAGAATCAATGGTGAAAGTCCCTATAAATATAGCAGGTGGATGGCTCAATGATTGCAGTCTATGCCTGCTCTGCTAATTTTCTTCACCTGCATGGGTTCAAACACTAATAGCCTACGATATCTAGGTACAAATTACCACCAAAGGCAAAATAAATTATCGGATCTGTGGACCTGAAAATGATAATTGATCCATTAAAAATAATCGTTGCCAAAACCAAACTGAGATAATAATACAGTGGGTCCCAAATTATTACGCAAGTTGGTTTTTGTATGATATCTCTAAAACATCTAAACACATTTTAAAATCCTTCCCACGTAACAATTTAGGTTCCATGAAGGCAATATCCTGTAAGTTTTGTCCAATTCTGATGGTGCAGTGAGAAGTTACGCCACAGAGCAGCCAATACCCTGTTTTTCAGTGTCCCTAGTTATTACGCAAAATTCAAGAAAAAGTGGTCCAAAAGTACCAAAATGATCTTTTAATCCTCTAAACACATACCTCTTAATGTTTGATGAAAAACAGAACCTTCATTTCAAAAATGGTCGCTTTAATGATGAAGAAATCAATATAAAACCTCTTCATTGGAATAACATTGAAATGACCATTTTTCTTGAATATAAAGCCTCTGTTGTTTAAAAAAAATGTCATATCACAACCAATTCACATTAAAATATATCTGTGAGACTATGATGGTATCCTGTGTAAAGATGAACCAATTTCTCTTTCTCTACAAAGCATAACAATAAGTAAAAAATGTGTACTTCTTTTAACCATTAAATTAGCATTGCCGTCAATGCAAGCCCAATCCCCATCATTTTCATCTAAAGATGTTTTCAAGTTAATTGGTCGAAATGTTTTCTCTTTAATTTTGGGAAGAGTTCTTAACCTAAGGTACAGAGAGAGAGAGTTTCATAATGATAAAAAATTTTGTTTGTCTTGGAGAAGCTTTTTATTGCAAGAAGTTAGTAATTTCAATGTTATTTCAATGCAGGGTAATAATATTGATTTCTTCATCATTAAAGCAACCATTTTTGAAATGAAGGTTCTGTTTTTCATCAAACATTAAGAGGTAAGTGTTTAGAGGATTAAAAGATCATTTTGGTACTTTTGGATCACTTTTTCTTACATTTGCATAATAACTTGGGACATCGAAAAACAGGGTATTGGCTGCTTTGTGGCGTAACTCCTCACTGCACCATCAGAATTGGACAAAACTTACAGGACATTGCCTTCATGGAACATACATTGTTATGTGGGAAGGATTTTTAAATGTGTTTAGTCATTTTTGAGATATCATAAAAAAACCAACTTGCGTAATAATTTGGGACCCACTGTATGGAGATAATAATACCCGTATCTACACTTTTAAATGACATAATGCACCCTTATTGTGGAACAAGTCAGTAGTAAAATAGCCAACTTAAACATGGTATACACTACACAACACAGGCTATTGCCTATTTTCCAGTTGAAGATCAACGATATCAAGGTATTTTTCATATGCTAGTGTAAATTACCACCAAAGGCAAAATAAACGCTCTTATCCAAGGACCTTAAAGCTTCAACCTGGAAAGTGTATACACATTAATATGCTGTTCACTGTATCGATGATAGAAATCAATATTTATAGTATACCATAGTCCGTAAAATGTGTTCTATGAGTAAGAAATACCCAGGAAGTTGCCAGTTGTATGGTAATTTGGTTCACAAGTATGTTGGTATGAGTTTTCAGCTCACATTACCAGTGACATTACACATCGCAGCAGTAGGCTATAGCTGACCATTTGTGAGACTTCTGTTGAAAATCTTGAAATGGAGAGACCATGAATTTAGCTTTGACATCTTTTTTCAGACACATTACCTCAACTTGGTCATTAGGCAAACTGACATTTGGTTCTTTCATTAATTGTATCATTTGGTTTTGACTTCAAAGAATGTCTCTATTGAAAGAGACCTAGAAGATCTCTATGTATACATTTTGCTAAAACATGTCAAGGCATGACAGCCATTTCTGGTGCTCCAGACCTTGAAGATGAGATACAAATGACTTTCTTCATGTTTGGACATGTCACTATTGTGAGTCTAACATTACTGTGTATATGATACAGCACAACCTAAAATAAAGTAAGAACATTTTCTGTCAGAAGTCCTCTTTTTACCTATTTTGCCCTCTTTTTTCCTCTCCACCCCAAATCTCCTTACAACTCCTTTTGACTCCTTAAAACAACCTTAGCCCACATTAAGAACTCTATTTAGACAGCTACCAATGTAATTGCAATTAGCAGAGGTGCAAAATATCAAGTAAATCAAACACAATGGAGGTGATTGAGTTCAAATTGGTGTTGTTTAAATGTGATTTTCATGTAATTTTAAGAGGTAGTTTCAAGTAGGTAAGAGTAGGAAGTGATTCAGGGGTAGTCAAAAGGTGTGAAAGGGTAAAGTAGTGGCTGATTCTTCCTTCCTGCTGGGGTAATCGTACTTTATTTTGGGTTGTACTGTATGTAGCAGATTGATTGTAATATACTTTGTCTTTGAAGAAGTTTCAACCAAAATTGAAAAAACAAATGAGAAACGGGGTAGATGATATTCCAGTCCTGCTTATGTATGAATCAGAAAGAACTACACACTGCTGAATTGCATACATGGGATATCATAATCTTATCTTACATGCATGCCATAAAACAACAAATGCACCCACACTGGAAGTTTTGGTTTAATTTTCATTATTCAGGTAATATAATGAAAGCTAACACACTCAGTTTAACTCACCTAAGACAAGAAAAACTACAAAATCAAACAAAATCTGAAATTATCAGTAGCATTCCCACTCTGTACAAAGCTACAAAAAGCTAAAAATGAAATTACAGAGATCTTTAACAGAAGTTAAAGTGCCATTTTCTCAGCGTCAACGTTATTTAAAGTGACTTGCATGCTGCCACGGCAGCATCAGGTGCAGGTTTCATGAATTGGCAAATCAGGGAATTGTTTCATGATTAAGTTAATTACAGCTGCAGTTGAATTTCACATGATAAGAAACATGCAAAGAAGCTGTTTTCTCTTGTGATAGGAAAGAAGAAAGTTTTGCAAAAATTGTTTTCTTTTTAGTTAATTGTTTGTTGAAACTTTTAAGTATTCATGTTTAGATGTAGTCTTGTGGCTGTAAAGATTGTAGTGGAAATATCTAAATCTAAACTTCTTGGGAGGGAAGTGAGCTCAATTTTTAAATATTTTTATATTCAGTAAAATTGTGATGGAATAGCTAGCTCAGACAAAGATCATACAAAAACCGATAGTGAGGCAATTTTATGAATGGCCTCTATGTTCTTGGGAAATTATTGATGTATATTTTTAACATTTAATTTATCATTTAATTATATACTATTTATAAGTCATAATGTATTCTTTGCACTGCACTTCAACATTTTATGGTTGTTTTAACATTAGTCTATTACAAAGGAAATTACCTTTTGCATTCGGTAGATTCTGAACTCCGAGGATATGTTATTAGCCATGAACACTCTCACAACACTCTGCTTATGTGTAATGTACAGTACACAACAATGACCACCAAAGGCAAAGTAAAGGCTCTTATCCAAGGACCTTAAGGCTTCAACCTGGAAAGTGCATACTGTTCACTGTATTGATAATAGAAATCAATATAATATACCATAGTCCGTAAAAAGTGTTCCAAGAATAAGAAATACCCAGTAAGCTGCCAGTTGTATGGCAATTGGGTTTAAAAGTATGTTGGTATGTATTTTCAGCCACCATTACCAGCGACCAAATGTAAAATTACACACCGCAGCTGTAGTCTATAGTTGACCATTTGTAAGACACTTTAATATCTTTTTTCAAACACAAGTTGGCCATTAGGCAAACTGACATTTTGTCCTTTCATTAATTGTATCATTTGGTTATGACTTCAAAGAATCTCTGTATTGAAAGAGACCCAGAAGATCTTGATGCATACATTGTGCTAAAACATGTCAAGGCATGCCATTTCTAGTGCTCCCTACCTTGAAGATGAGATACAAATGACAATCTTCATATTTGATCATTTCCCCGTTGTGAGTCTTATTACATGATTGTGTTTGTGCATATATAGCAGATTGATTGTATCATATACTGTATTTGAAGTTTCAACCAAAATTGAAAAAAACTAAATGAGAAACAGGGCAAATGATATTCCAGTCCTGCTTATGTATAAACATGCTCATACATGTGATGTTGCAGATCAAGTTTATTGTTTAAATAAAAAAGAACTACAAATTGCTGAATTGCATACATGGGATATCATATTCTTATCCGGTTTACATGTTTACCATAAAACAATGAATATACACCCACGCTGGAAGTTTTGGTTTAATTTTCATTATTCAAGTAATATAATGAAAGCTAACACAGTCAGTTTAACTCAACTAAGACAAAAAAAAACTACAACATCTGAAATTATTAGTAGCATTCCCATTCTGTACAAAGCTACAAAAAGCTAAAAATGAAATTACAGAGATCTTTAACAGAAGTTAAAGTGCCATTTTCTCAGCGTCAACGTTATTTAAAGTGACTTGCATGCTGCCACGACAGCATCAGGTGCAGGTTTCATGAATTGGCAAATCAGGGAATTGTTTCATGATTAAGTTAATTACAGCTGCAGTTGAATTTCACATGATAAGAAACATGCAAAGAAGCTGTTTTCTCTTGTGATAGGAAAGAAGAAAGTTTTGCAAAAATTGTTTTCTTTTTAGTTATTTGTTTGTTGAAACTTTAAGTATTCATAGGTAGATGTAGTCTTGTAGCTGTAAAGGTTGTAGTGGAAAAAACTAAATCTAAACTTCTTGGGAGGGAAGTAAGCTCAATTTTTAAATATTTTTATATTCAGTAAAATTGTGATGGAATAGCTAGCTCAGTTAAAGATCATACAAAAACCGATAGTGAGGCAATTTTTTGAATGGCCTCTATGTTCTTGGGATTATTATATTGATGTATATTTTAAACATTTAATTTATCATTTAATTATATACTATTTATAAGTCATAATGTATTCTTTGCACTGCACTTCAACATTTTATGGTTGTTTTAACATTAGTCTATTACAAAGGAAATTACCTTTTGCATTTGGTAGATTCTGAACTCCGAGGATATGTTATTAGCCATGAACACTCTCACAACACTCTGCTTATGTGTAATGTACACTAGTAGCTTCTGAAGTCAGTAGATAAACAAGAACAAAAAAAGAGGTGGTTTTATCCTTTGGCTAGTATTAATTCACTGCAATAGCCACAAAGGTCAAAGTGTTTCAGAGTGTATTGTGTTATGAATGAGTTGTTCTTCAGGCAGTGCTATAAAGCCTATTTGAGTCTATATTACAAAAATTAAATTGAATTTGAATATGAATGCAACAGCATGTTACAATCTGTTCTGTAGTCGGCCCACTAATACAAAAAGAATTTTTGATGATTTTTTATAAAGTCAAGGTTATCTGGCTATATTAGAACATAATCTATGTTGGTATTGACCAATGCAACCAGATACAAATTAAAAAGTATCGCAGACTCAAAATTGCATTTATCTGAAGATTCGCTTTGGAGAATTATCCAATTTTTCAAAGATGTTTTCTTGTTCAATTAATTATTTTCCTTATCAATGGAGAATCTCTTCTTGTCAATTATTTTGACAAGCCAATAGATTCATCTCATTTTTGATTCAAGACAAATAATTCTCCTCGTGAAACCATTAAAAATAGAGAGAGCAAAACCCTAAATTATATATAATGGTTGTTTTGATTAAGTAATGGCAATTTCAACAAGTGGAGCAAGCAGTTTTATTTGTACACCCTAACGTGGTAAGAGGGGGGGTACAAAATATTTGTCTTTTTAATTTCCCTGACAACAAGCAATATTCTGAAGAAAGTATTGTGTCAAAATTTCAGCCAAATCAATTAATATATACATTTTCAGAGGTCTCACAAAGCTAATGAATTTTAGCTTGAAATATGCCAATCGTCAAGGAGCAAGATTTCAAATATTCGCAAATATCTCAAATTGTGAGTGATTCTCTAATTGCCTGATTCTATTTCAGTAAAGACCTGTCTGCTTTACAAAATACAGCTATTCGAAATTGCAAGATCAGTTTCATGTTTCACTAATATTGGCAAATAGAACTAAAGAAAAGGTGCGGAACTGTGTGCGTGGGCTGTTATTTCTGTTGCAATTTCAGGAATGAAGAATCACTTATTTAGATTGCATACATTTTTGCCTTTGGCTTTTAAAAAAGAATCAATGGTGAAAGTCTCTATAAGTATAGCAGGTGGATGGCTCAATGGTTGCAGTCTATGCCTGCTCTGCTGATTGTCTCCGCCTGCATGGGTTCCAACTCTAATACGATAAGTGCAAATTACCAACAAAGGCAAAATAAACAATCTTATCATGGACATGAATATGATCTTGATCCCATTAAACATAAATATTTGCCAAAACCAAACTGAGATAATAATACCTCTATAGACACATTTGACGGACATAATGCACCCTTATCGTGGAACATGTCAGTAACCACAGTGGTACAATAGTCTACTTAAACATGGTGTACACTACACAACACAGGCTATTGCCTATTTTCCAGTAGAAGATCAACGATATCAAGGTATTTTTCATATACTATAGTGTAAATGACCAGTGCCCGAAGCTATGGGATTTAAAAGTCTATTCAAATACAAGGCAACATCAGGTAATTTCTTTCCTTTAATTATATTATCTGATCAAGTTGATAATATTATCAGTTAATATTTTTACATGTTATTCATTGAATTCTCATCAGCCATAAATGAATATATATAAATTGTATCATAATTTATGGAATAACATGATATGTGCCATGTGAATACATCTGTTTCCATAACCCTGACATCCCAGTACCACACAGTGAAATGACTGAGAAAACCTAGTAGCACAGAAACAACTAATATTTTATATTTATGGACTGCAATTCAATCATATTTTTAATTTTTGACTTCAGGTCGGGTTGTCACACTTTCGAGTTACCCACCTTACAAATGTTTTCAAAATAATTTTTAGAAAACCTTAATGCAACAGATGTTGCTTTACTCATCTCCTGTTGTAAATATATATTAACTGCGGTCTCTTGGTGGTTTGATGCTTTTTGTAGGGAGAAGAGCAATGAAAATTTATAACAGTATATTCAATAAAGTTTTGAGGCCCTCTCTCTTTGTAATGGTGGTTCGAATTTGCTGTCTTTAAAGATTTTTACTCTTTCTTTATTTCTGTCATTGCAAAGCATTGCCGCATTAGCATTGCTTGGATAACACCAAAAAAGACAACGTTAATTTAATGAATAATACTGTATCAATCAGGTAATAATTAACCTGAAACCCTTACATTGTGTAAAATATCATGATTTAATATGAATGAAAAAGGGAACTTATTTACATTTCCTAATAAAGATTCATAGTAAAAATTAGAAAATATGATGTATCCATACTGGACAACCCAACAACTGTCATCACACAAAGAACACCATGGTTTTGTAAAATATGCATATAAATTCATAATGGTATTTTAATGTGCAGATCATATATTTTGCAACTATAATAATGTCCTATCAACCATATTAAATATATCCTAAACATATTCAAATACTCAACTGTACAATGGCAAAGCAAAGATTAAAAGTTTTAGCTTTTTACAATTGTTTGTACAATAATGTTTGACAATATACAATACAGTATCAGCCCGCATGTGTGATAAATATTCGATAAATATTCGATAAATATTTAATTTACATTTCATTATATACATTCATGAGCATCTTCTTCTTGATTGATATAGCTTTTAAGATTGCAATTCCTCCGGACTCTCCGATAGAGGGTGCATTGCAACTTGGCGTCTGCGCACTCGTTGAACCCCCTCGGATCCGGGGCTGTCCACATTGCACATTTCTGTCATCATAGATTCCATGCCGTGTAAAGAATCCTTTAAGCCTCCAAGGGCTTCCAATATCTGATTCTGTTGGTTTGTTATGAAGTCCAAATCACGTTGTTTGTTTTTCACATCATCTTGAATGCACTGGACGGTTTGGCGAACATTGTCCAAGTCACCTTAAAAAATAACAGGGTTTACTTTTTAATGATTTTCCTTATTGCTGTGGAAGCTACAGCTACTGTATATCATTCATCCACCATTGGAGATTGGCTTTCTTGTTAGGCAATGGGGTATTACAAAGGGACAGGCGTGCTAATCAACATAATCCAGTTGTTGGCCAATAGAATACACGTAGGCCTATATACAAGAAACCTTGGTGACATAATTTTTACTTTATAGCCAGGTTTCTCAAATATGAAAAAAAAACAAATTATCAACTTATCTCACCTTCATTGTTGACAGAAGCTTGCAGATGCTCAAAGATATATCTTCTGACAACTTTTTTTATCACAGTCTGCGAAAGAAAACAAGGTAAAATATTACAATATCAGTCTCTTTTTCAATTCCAACCGCATGTTAGAACATCCACAAAGACCATTCAGGGACTTCAGAAAATTCTAAATTTAGGATTTACTTGTTGAACTTCGAATGTTTTAAAAAGTGCAGAACTGTAGATAAAATGTAAGTTTCCACGGTTTCATGAAATGAGCAATCTACATTACATAAACGGTCATAAAATCACACACTGTAGTTACTGTTTTACAGAGATAAGCACATGAACAGGTTTTCAATGCACTGACCCTTGTGTCCAAATGGTCTGCTAAGAATTTCTCAGTTTCCTTCAGAGGAGCAAACATGTCCTCGTCATTTACATTATGTCTGCTATCACATTCGCCCGTGAAATGCTGCAAAAAGAAGCAAATTGAAATGAAACATGAATTTAATGAAGAAAAGCCAGGGCCGAACCCATAGCCCGATGGTTGGGGGGGGGGGGTGTAACACCCTTGGGCCCCCCTTTCTTGGACCATTTGGGCCCCCTTGCAAACACAACTCAACGGTTCGCGAGAGCACACATCCTCCGATATGGATACCAGTGCCCCCCCCTTATGTGGAAATCAGGGCCGTAGCCTGGGCTGATTCCTAGGGGGACAGAGACTGGTTCGGAGGCATGCGAACCCCGGAAAACCACAGACAATTTGAAATTTTTATATGTTGAAAAATTTAATCAAATTCTATTGGGCAGCTGTCCCCCCCTGCTCCCTGCAGGCTACGGCCCTGGAAATTGTGGTGTATATTATAATTATGCCTCAAAAAATTTCTGGCCCTCATGGTGCCCCCCCCCCTTACTTCAGACCCATTGATTATTCCACTGCTTAAATATTCTATTTCCAACTGTAAAAAACCTCATATAAGAGCCAACCCACCTAAAATTGAGAGTTTTTGGCCCCAGCTGTTATATTGACAATTTGAGGCTCATTTCGAAGCTGAAACTTTAACTAGAGATTCAATTTTTGATTGGTGGCAAGCTTGTAGGAATCGCACTAATGTCCTGATGCGAGGTAGAACATCAAGACCTCCATTTTTTGGGGGAAAACTGTGAAAATTTTTGGCTGTTATTTAATGAATTCTCATCAGAATTTGTTACATATGTTGAATTTAACACCATTTTGTGGGATTTGGAGACAAATTCCTGAAAAGTGCATTTTTGAAATATTTTCAGTTTATAGTCTATTTGCAAAATGCAATTTTTCAACATTGGCTCAATAATGTTTTCCCTGTTTCGGGAAAATGACAATTTTTGCATGAAGCTTGCACTCATTTTCATCCTTAAAATCTCAGCTTTACTCTCTATGTGAATGTCTAATTTTTGTTCTAGTCCATTCTTCAAGAAAAGTTCTATATATCCTACAATTATTGTGCAGAGCATAATTGCAAACTTGTGTGAACACACATTTTACCCTGCTGCATCTCAGAAATAGCATTACAAAAGTTCTGTTAAAAAATAAAAACTTAAACTTAAAGGCCTCTATCTTGGTTAAATGTTCACTTTTAATTAAATATGAGGCAAGTTAATTTGGGCCTGTTAGGAGAATTGAAATTTCCAGAAAGATAAAAATGGATGTTACACAATTAGCAAGGAAATCATTGACTTAGGTCATTGGGCCTTGTCATAGTTTAGCAATTTTCCTTGAAGCTATACGTACCCCCTAATTAGGAGTTGAAGTGCAATTTAAACCAGCTACACCTTTGGGGTCTTTGGTAAATAAGGCCTTCATTGTCTAGTAACTCACAATTGATACTATTTTGGACCTTCTAAAATGCATTTCTGGAAGTCAGTTAGGCGGCCCTCTGAAATAAATTTCTTGAGTCGGTGAGTGGGGTTGCTCTGAATTAAATTTTTCTTTTAAAAAGGGTTCACTAGGTTACTGAGAGGGGGGCCCTCTGAAGCAAATTTCTTGTGTCAGCGAAACAAATATCTCGAGTCCATTGGGGGCCCTCTGAAATTGATTTCTCAAGTAAGTTGAGGGCCCCTCTGTGTCGAGTCAGTCAAGGGCCTCTGAAATAAAGTTCTCGATGCTGTTAGGGGGCCCTCTGAATATTAATAAACTTCTAAAATCAGTCATTTTGGCCATTCGATAATACATTATAAATTTCCTCAGTCTTTTGGGCCCTCCGATATAATTTTCTTGACAGTTGGCAGGCCCTCTGAAATTGAGATATTGACGATATGGTATGTTGCTATTTTGCGGTAATTTTTTTTCCAATCAACGAGATTTAGCTACCCTACCTTGGGCCCCCTCTGGGAAAATATTGGGGGGGTGTCACACCCCCCCACACCCCCCCATGGGTACGGCCCTGAGAAAAGCACAACCATGCGTAAAACACCATACAAACTTTACCTGTATTGCTCCAAAGTGGACATCTGACCTCACGTCAGACGGACGTCCAGGGGAACGTCAAGACGTTATTCTGATGTCTGTCTGACATAAGTGAGGTCAGGTGCCCACCGGGTCAAGTCTTAAGCCAGCAGCCTGCAAATCCCTTATTTTAACTTTTCGCAGTTTAATTTCAAGTAACTGTCTCAAATTTTTGTAAGTTAATGATTCTTTATTTGCTTTCCAAGCAGAGGGGATGACCCGGGATGTGTTGTATAAATTTTAAATTTAAAAACACGTCGGTCTAATGCAAAACTAGGCTATAGCAAATTCTTTGATTTTCACAGCACAACAATTTGTTAAAATGAAAAAAAATCCTTTTTCTGGCTCGTGAGTTGTGAATAAGCAACCAAACTGCATGATTTTGGTATCAACGAACTGCAAATTCTTTCTAGAACACAATTGAGTGAAAATTTTGAGATTTCCGGCCTTTATTTTTCACATTAATGTTAGTTTGCACATTTAAAGCTCAAACAAATGAGACATTGATAATATGCACAAGAAGGACAAGTCACTTTGGCCTATTTTTGCATAAGGGAAAATGTTGTGTCTGCTTGTGAATCAATGCACAACTAGGACATAATACTTTAGCCCAAGATTATGTTTGTGCAAAGCTAGGATATAATACTTTGGCCAGCAGGAATTAGCAGGTTGTGTTAATGTCCATCTATTGTCAGGAAAAAGTGCCAGTTTTCTCAAGTTACTGTCCTGTATGGACATGTATAAAACACCTCAGGTGGTTCCCAAATTTTTTTCCCTCCCCCAGCACTGAATTACTGGGGTTCAAAGTGCAGTATCACTGCCTTTCTAGCTGCAGTGTCAAAACGAGGTTCAATCCCTGAAGTGAAGTGACGTCACAGACTGGGTTAATAAGTTGATCTATAAATAGATTGTGATGTGACACAACCAAGAAAACTTGTGCTCAGCTGTTGGCATTGAAACAGGCAGGACTGACCTCACAGTGCCTGGGCCTTGGACTTTCTGCTGATATCAGTGATATATAAGCCAACCACAGTCTCAGCATATATGTATCAAGGGGTGAAAGCCACAAGGATAAAAATAAGACAGATAGATAGAAATGAAGTCCTCTTTTACACAACATTAACGAGTTCAACTTTATTCTGAATCATTCATCTCATAAATGCAATGACAAAAGTACATTAGGCCTATTAATCTTTTACATGACCATGTAAAAGGGGCATATTATACTTGTGGGGGTTTTAAATTCTCTAAAAAAAAATACACCTAGGCCTATCTGTGAAGTGTGGTGACACTCACCAGTCTGTTAATTTTGCCTTCTATAGGCCTGAAGGCTGCTAGACCTTGGACTAAGGGGTCGACCAGACAATTGTTGGGGGGAGCGCTATGGATTTTATAACCCCGGGACGAACTTTTTTTGCAATGCGGACAAGCTTTCTTATTGCAATCTTAACATTTTTTTTTCAAATCTTTTTTTTTTTCATGGTCAAGTAGGAAACGATTTTTTTTCCGCCAAAAATCCATTGCCCCCCCACCAAGATCATCTGGTCGGTCCTTAACAACCCCAAAGCCCAAACTCACAACTAATCAGAGCCTTCTTTTCCTAATTGCCTATCACAGGCACACTTGTTTTTGGAAAACCGAAAAGCTGTGTCAGGTGATTAAAAAAAAATTCCAAGCAACCCCCCTAGAATTTCTAATGGTCACCTTTCAGCAGAGCTCGGCAGTTAGGTCTGGATTCATTGTACTAATTTGTACTTTTGTAGCCTACTAGCCTACTTGGGCAACCATTTAATTTCCAGGGGGGCTTGAAGTTTTCCTCGTCGGGAAATTATTATTTCACGGCAAACGTGGCAGTAATTATTTATTTCAGTGCGCAAAGTCCCAGATCCTAAATCAAGCAACACCTTGTTAGAATATTTATTTATTTCACCAAAACTGAACAAAAAATTATTTGTTTCAAAAAAATCTAAGCCCCCCCCTTAAGATTAAGCGGTGGCCCCCTTATTGAATTTTGAATTTGAAAAATCTCAATTAGAAAATCAGTGTAAGAAAATTTCAACCAGCCTTATAGGTAATTCTCCAATTTTGTCGTAAAATCAGATGGATTTTTTTTTCTTTGTGATCCTGACTGCTGAAGGCTCAAACATTTGTTGCTACGGTGATTGGGCCTTAAAAACAGATTTAATCATAATTTCAAGTCATATAGATAAATTACAGGCCCAGCCCCTACACAAACGTCATGGGGCTGTTTTTTGTCTGCATGGTATTCATGCAGACCTAACTTTTACCCAGGTCATTTTTATTTAGACACTCAGAGGGACCTGTAGGCCTAGCTATTGTCAGGGCTCCCATGTTTCACTGAATATGCACGGCAGGTAGGCCCACCATGATACTGCTGAGGAAAGTAGCACTGAGCATTTTGACTCCTGATGCACCTGCAGCAGCTTGATCATTATGACGTCATTACCCAAATAACAATGGCTCAGGCAAGGTTACCCAGTTAGTGACGTCACGAGCTAATGACCCAGTTTGCTTCATTTTTGACGATTTTCTAGGAGGATCATTGACACTACTCCAAAAGCTGCTATTATGTCAACATCTAGGACAATTATGGCAAAATCAATGGTCAGAACCCTTTGCTCAAGGAAGGACCTATATATTTAGAGATGCACCCCCTGAAGCTTAGAGACTGCCTTTAATGCAAAACTAGGACATAGTACTTTAGCCCATAATTAATGTTTATGCACAACTAGGACATAGTAGTTTAGCCCAAGATTATGTGTGTGCAAAACTAGGACATAGTACTTTAACCCCTTCAAGTTGGCTCCAATTTCAAAATGGTTTTTGCACAACAAGGATATAAAGCAACCAAATTAATGGCAATTAATGACTTTACTCACTAAATTCAATCTATGTATTTGTTGACATATAATGATGCTATCAGGATGATATTTATACATCCAGATGTCTTAGGTACTAAAAAATTTCTTAAAACGCCGTTATGCGCAATAAAGCCAAAATACTTTGACCTAGTTTTGCGTAAGACTGACAAACTCTACTTTCCAAAATATTCTTTAAAAATAGCAGAGATGTAGAGCCTTAAAGTTACATTGAAATGTCCAGTAAATACTCAAGCTTGGTAGCTGCAACACCAGCACTGAGGTTAGACCATTCAGAGCAAAAGCAGGAAATGCATCAGCCAATAGGATTACAGTATTCTGCTTGCAGCCACCTAGCACTGATTGTGGGAAACTTCCATGAAAGTGATCTATTAAAGATTGCAAATATGATGTCTTACTCTGCCAATGTTGCCTCCCAGAATTCCGTTCATGCGTTTAATGTCATCATTGCGGTTGAAACAACTGCAAGATCTACAGCACCTGCAGAACGTGTGATAGATTCCAGAAAAAAATGTAGCAAAAACTCTGAAAATAGACTTAGGTGATGGGAGAATGTTGAAAGGGACTGGCAGCGTCGAGCCTTCCTTGATATATTCCATGTAAAGCTGAGACCGAGCAAATTTCCATTCGACGTCTTGTTCACGCTGAAAGGAAAGACGAAGGTATAAGGCATATAATTGGTACATGAGATCATCTGATGAGCAAGACTCAAGAATACTATACAAGTGTAATTTCACCTTGACAGGTTTGGTACATGTGGTATTTTAATATATTTGAGAAAAAAAGGTTTTCAAAATGATGAAGTTTAAGCTGCACTTACTGTAATCTTTTCAAAAGACCGCGTCATCATGGCTATCAACATGTTGAGAAGAATTATCACAGATGCCCAGTTGTATACACCTGAAGAAAGCGAAAAATTAAAAACTTTTTATTTTGGTTTTCAGTGGAATTTGTGAGCATTTCTCAGAGATATGTAAAGGGTATTGAGGGTTCAGTTCCTATAACATGCTCGTAATTGCCCGAAATTTGGTACAGTGACTCCATCTACTCTTATGGGAAAAAATTGGAAGTCAGGATTTTTATATTTGAAGTTGTTTTTCCTTCAGGGAGGCAGTTGAGGCAACATTTTTCACCAAAAATGTATGTTGTTTTATTTGACAAATTTGAACACACTAATTCCAAAATGATCTGCATCTTTCACAATTATCCATTTTCCATATATTTTGTTTGCAAATACCTACCAAATACAATGTAGCCAACCCTCTCGGTGAGGCTGACGCTGTAGCCTGGACCAACTTCCACCATTTTGCTCTCACTGAGGCCAAACAGGGCCCAGAGGATGGTTCTGAAAGACATCTCCCACCTGGTGGAAAGACATAAAGCATTTATACAGTCAATGCAATATCAGAAGTTACAGATTTGGACAGTTTTCTTTTATTGGTCAGACATAGTCGCTAGGCTTACTGCCTAACCCTCAATGTAGGAATAATGTTAGAAAATCAATCAATTATACTTGAAGGCTTGGAATTCCTATTAGACAATGGAAAATAGTCATTTGGTTGGCAGTGCTTGCAGCCAGACCATCGAAAAAAGACGAGAAATTGACTATTCGAGTTAAACAATGGTGAGTGGTTGATAAGTTAGAAACTGTAAAGACTTGACGGCTTGGTTTCCTTGAAAACTGTCAACACGGTGCGGTTACTAGTTAGTAAGAGTCGAAATAATTTGGATATTATTAAAAGCTATATTCATTGCCAATCTGCCAATTTCATGATAATGTAACATAATATGAATGTAACATATATTTAAGATATCAAACTTACGATCCAAAGCCCTGTTCAGCCCTTATTTCAACCTTATGGTCCTCCAGTTCAACCAGTCCTCTGATGTCTGCATGGTAATACCAATACAGGTTGTGGAGACCCACCATGAAAGCCACGAAGATGAGAATGAAGGTCACCATGAATTTGATCACATCCTGAAAGTGTCAGTTGACAGTATGTTATTGTACTTTTCCATCATAGATCAAGGCACATTCTCTGATTTGTGACTCCCTAAACTTCATTGATTTGGAAATAAAATGTTAAATTAAATTGAAAAAAAAAAAGTTTTACATAAAAAGAAATCTTCCTGAAAAAAACTTCTTTATACAGTTCAACAGTCAGTTACATTTCCATTAACACTGTAAAATTGGACAAATGGATGATGAGACAGACTTACACAAATGAAAACATAACTATCATCAAAAAATCTATTCTTTGAGAACTACAGCTTGACAATTATATTTGAATTTCAGCATCATTGTTATGTTATGGTACATTGAGTACAAATACGTATGAGGAAACCTAATATGAATAATGTGGAAGATTTCAGGCAAATGAGAACTTCGGCTTGCTTGATATTCTCCGAGGCAATGGGTTAACGTGATTAATTTAAAAAGAGCTTAATGACCCTTAACAATAAGGACACTCAAATCACTCAGACAGCTTTACCTTGATCATCCTCTCAAGACTGATGAGCATGGGCCCCAGGTGTTCATTAATGGCCAATAGATAAAACAAGCGAGAGAAGGTGAGCACATTTGCCACTGAGTACATCGCCTCCGACATGTTGACGGGGTCCCAGGAGTCCCAGTAAAACCGATCTGAGAGCGAAAGAAAAGATAAACATATCACACAATCATCATTCAGAGCGAATCTGTCCGTGAAAGAAAAGATAATCATATCACCTAGTCATATCACACAATCATCACATACGGCGAATCTCATGATGACAGACAAGATAATCGTATCATTTGCAGTAAACATGTTTTTATCTTTTAAATTTCTTCAAGTCAAAAATGTTATGTATGGCAATAACCACATAAAAATTAATATAGGCATGGCATGTTTACATTGTATTTGAAATGTACATTTCTGTTGTGAGACAAAAAACTGCATTGTGGTGCATGACAATGAATATAAATACAATATGATGTAATTATATAATAAAAAATACAATAGTTCAGACAGAAACATTCAACATACCTGGTATAAGCCAGTAGGCCATATACAGGGATTTTTGGTCCCCACTTAATAACAGCAGCCAGGCCGTTTGGTTCCTGAAGTATTTTACTGAGAGGTAAGTCTGAAAATTATTAAGAAACTGTTCAGAAAAAAGTAACATGCATGTATTAGAAGTTACCCAGTAGTTTTCCCCTGATACTGGTGTATTTGGCATTTGTTATACTTTTCGAGCAAGAGCAATGCATGCCTTTATGGGGGGAGTGAATTTAATTTGGGAGGGCTGATGCTAAATTTGACCAAATGATTGCTGCATTGCCGTGCTGGTTTAGTTCTGTGCAGATATACAATGGAAGCACCAAATATAATTTCTTCAGAAAATTATTATTTTTAAACAATGAGAGTATGATACACTATTCTACATCGATGGAGACGGTTGCTTATACCATAGGCAACTGTATAAAATAATGTTTGCTTCCTTTGACAACATGAATTTTGCTTCTCTATATTATTTCACAACTTCAATTTTGTCTACAACTTTATCGTTGCCATTGAAGATATATGTGATTATTACAAAAGCATTAAAAACTTGGAGCTCTTAAACATGATTTTGATATCACAAGAATTCAGCAATTAAGCTCGAACCTTGAGACTTGATGGCAAGTTATTCCAAAGTTTAATGTTCTGAATGCCAAGCACTTAAGTGTGCTGAATACCAAGCGCTCAAATGCCTTTGATATTAAAATGACCTTGTTTGTAATAGATGGCAGGTTGATGCAAATTTGAAATCTGAATTGCTCAATGATAAAAAATGGAAGGTCAGGTGATAATTAGGTTTTATGCCATAATAGTAGAAGCATGGCAGACTGTGTTTTGGTATTTCTGATTCTGGTGGCAGAATAGTAGCTTGATTCGAGAGTTCGCCGAGAAAGGGGCTTTCTTATAATTTTGCGTTTAGATTTTTTTTTTCACTCCACCCCAAGAAGCAGTACTATAACTTGTGAATCCAGGCAAAATTAGTTTATTGCATCGCCTTTGCCTTAAATAGTTTATTTCGCCACCTTTCTCTTAAATAGTAACAAAGACTGACCTTGAAATATTGCAGGAAACTGAGAGAGACTGAAGCGAAATAAAAGATGAGCATGAAGAGGTCCATGTGGTTGTAGATGGACGAGAAGTGCGCTAAGGCCCCGTCGTCATACACCTGCTTGATCTCTTGCCATAGAAGGGCTGCAAGAGAGTGGATCGAAAAATCATTATTCAACATAAATGGATGGACAGATGAGTGGGGCTTTACAATGAGGCAAATAATGATTGAAATAGCCATCCAACATAGGCCCAGGTGATCCGGCAAGAGCTGGATTCTAATCCGGGACCCAGCAATTGGCAGCCCAGCATGCTACCACCAGACCAACCCTCCCCACTTTATTCAACATTAAAGTATGTATCATAAATGTATATAGTACAAGACGTTTTAAGATATTTTATATGCTAAATCACTTTCTTCAGAAGTTGACTAGGGACCGTTCAGAATTTATGACTGGGGGGGGGGGTGGGAGTTTTGTTGGAACTTCCCGTCAAAAATTGAGTTTCATGCGGATTTTTAGTATCCCACCCCTAGGTTTAACGTGTATTTTTAGTACCCCCCCTCTTGACATACAAAGCAATACACACATATATACTGTTATACACACAGAAAAAAACTTGGTTTTTGGGGGTTTTCTACATAATCATTTGAATGTATAAACAACCAAATGGATAAAATGGGTTAATTATGGTTTGTTAAAAAATCAAATGAATCATTTAAAAACCAGTTTGGTTAACATGGGTTTATTGGGGTTTTATAAAAAATCTCTTGGATATTTACAAAACCAGTAACAATTAGAATGGTTTTATTGCAAACCAAATGAATACTTAAAACACCATGTGTCCAGGTTCACTGATCTTTAACATTGTTCACAGCTTCACATTTGAGGATATCAACACTTAATCTGGCAAGTTTGAGTGTGACATTGTTACAGCTTGTTTAAAGCTAATCACAAGGTGATTTTGTCAGACTTGAGACACAATTATATACCTTTTGTGAGAGTCAGTTAGATGGTGCAGTGACCTGGTCTGATTGATTTGTTCATTGAACATGTTAAAATTTAATGAAGAGGCAAGGACATCCTGGTTTATCATCAGTTCCAAGGTAGGAATTTTATGATTAAATTTCTTTTAGTTTATGAGCTGCATGAGAACATTTGCTAACATTTATTCGACAAAAAAGTCACTCGATTTTTTTGTATATATCATACGCCTTTGTTCAGAGAGTGTGCACATTTTTAAAAACTTGTTAGTTGCTGATGATCAATTATCTTAAGGAAGTAAGGATTATATGGTTTTTGATCATCATCCAGAAATCACAATTGAAACAATTTTTATAATTTACATTTAAAGCTACAAGTAGATCTTTACAGTTCGTGATGTGTACTGTACATGATGTTATTTAATCATATATTTCATTGGCCAATGCTTCATATTTATAGTCTATCATACAAGACTCATGATTTTTAGGTAATAAAGTATTCACTATTCGCCTTTGAATATGGATAACTTAAATAGGACATTTGGTGTAATTTGATACATAATATTACTCTTATCTAACCATCTCAAAAAAAGATAGGGTATATGACAGCAAACCTGTATAAATGATTATTATCATAGGCTATTTTCCAAGGTAGCTTATAACACATAGTAAGAATTTCATTCCTTTCCCTGCAGGGAGACATCAGCTGATGTCACAGAAGTTGTCTTGACATCTGTCTGACGTCAGGTTATTTTAATACATATTAAGAATTGTATTCCCTTATTTCAATAGAGTGTGCCTAACTATTTAATTATTTATATTTCAGCTTTTACGTGAATTTAAGTTCATCCAACCAGTGGAACTGGATGAGCTTATCACCTGAACAGCTCTGGATAGGTCTCAAGAATCATCCCTGAAAAAACTCTTCTCAGACCCGGATTGGTGATGCCCTTGAGGCAGACGAGTGAAAAGGTGGGTCTCTGTTTCTGTTCTCTGTTTAATGTTATCTTTCTCTTAATCCTTAAATGAAGGGCATCACAGGTCACAAATTCTCAGTTTAGCTATTTTTGCGTAGCTAGCAAAGATGCACATATCATCATGAGAAAATGACAGAGCTGTTTTGTATTTGAGCTCTCTTTCCTAGCCTTATAGAGATTATAATGAAACCAAAGGATTGACTGTCATAAAATATGCCATAAAATTGAGTCAATTTCAAATTAAAACTACTGTATATGGCCAAAATTATGAAATGTTGTGAAGAGTGTTTCAGAATCAGACAAGAAGTCAAAACTCATTGTTTCAAATGATATAGCCCATTAAGGTGCTGCAGAGGCGTAAAACACAAACACATCTCATTGTTTCAATCTGTTCATGAAACCAATGCAATAGACACTGCATAATATTATGCTTATGAACTTATGAAAAGTAACATGGTGATTGCTTGTATTTTCAGGAAGCCAAGTGCTCAACAGCAAACCTTGAACAATCGTGGTCCATCTCAAAGCCCATTGGACACACGTCAGCGACCATCATGCTTGTTACCGGGTGTACGACATCCGGTGTTCACCAACATTTAGAAGAACATTTTCACGTTTATGGACTATTACATTGCATTCTTCATGGACTATAACATCAAAAAATGTATTATATCAGCATGAGTATATCTAAATATGAAAATATGTATTTCATTTGTTTTTTATGTGTTTTGTGGTTTCCTAGTGTTTATATTTGAAAATATGAATAGTAGTTATACACTTGTTGTTTCTTCCTACATTTATATATATATATATATTTTTTTATGCATGCTAATTTTATTTTCTTCTTGTTTGAAGTTCTACAAATAGATTATATATGAATAAATAAAGTCAAATGGCTTTCTATTTTCTTTCTGCTTGGATGTATTTAACCCCTGTGTGCTCAAAATATACAAAAAAAGGAAAGATGAAATTTGTCAATAAACCAGAAATTTTTTTTGTACGAAACACCAATGGTGAGGTAAAAAAATCGTACCTGGATATTTGAAAGTCTTATCATGTTTTCCAGCAAACCAGCTAAAGTTTTATTTTAATTATTTATATGGTTATGGAAGCCCTAAGGGAATGATGAGACTATCCAATTGATTACTAGAAAAACCCATTTTGGTTTAATATATGCTCCATGATGGAATAATGTAAATCCAGTTATGGATATTTGTAAAACCTAAAAAGGGTGAATATTTACTTCACTTGGTTTCTATAAAAACCAAAGATGAATATGTACAAAACCAGCTAATCAAATATTTGATTATTTTATAAACCACAAATGGTTTGATAAACAACCAGAAAATTGGTGTTGAACAGTCCTTCATAGGTTTCTTGATAAACCACTAAAGGTTTTATATCATTCCAAAGTGGATTTTAAGATGGTGGTTTTTTAAACATCCACATCAAGAGGGTTTTTTTAAAAAACCAGAAGTGGTTTTATACTGGTGACAAGCCAAAAAACCACATAGAGATGTTTGTGTAACCTTTTTTTCTGAGTGTGTACATGGCCACGCATATAGATTCGCGGACTTTCGCGCAGAAAAAAGTCCAAATAAAATGAGTTTATGCGTGTTTTTTAACACTTTTTCTTTGTTAAAATTTCTTACCCCCCCTTGGAAGTGTTGTCAAAAATTAATACCCCCCCTTGAAACACGTGTGAAAAGTTAGTACCCCCTCGGCCAAAACTCCCACCCCCCCCCCCCCAGTCATAAATTCTGAACGGTCCCCTATGAGATGTTTTACTTCAGATGCTTTCAAACACATAAGATTTGTAGGCAATCTCAGGCATTCTTAGCATTCTCAATCATTCACAGCTGGTTACAAAGTATTCAATAGGTTTCATACTTATGGAAAGGTTTGCAACCTAACCACTAAAAAGTGTGTGAAAAAATTTATTTATGTGAATATTTATTTTTTGTCCAATTGGCCTCATATTGAACCGTGAGATTTATATCACTGCTCTAACAATGCATAACAAATTGCACTCCGTAATGATTTTTGCAACTTAATTTTCCAGCTTTCATTTCAGTGTGGTCGGTAAACCTTCAAGAGAGACTGGAGTAAAACATTGTCAAAAATATTTTCAAAAAATAACGCCCAGGTGTTGCATAAATTTTGCATGTGACTCTTGGAATAATTTGCTCGATGTAATGGGTATATTAGCAATTATTGCAGATTGGCGGCCCAAACACTTTCAAAATTACCTTTCGACTTTTTCAACTTGGTCTTGTGATGTCATTGGCTTAAGGCCTAGTTCAAAAATAATGAAGCCAAAGTGTGACATGACCATCAAAATTTTAAAATGTATATATGTATCAAATGACCACATAATATTGTAACAAACATGTCTAAGTTCTAGAAATTACATTTACCATTTTGCTGAGCAGTGTGGAAATTACTGATAAAAACCGAATATTACCACATTTGATTTATTTTTATTTCCATGGCCGTGAAAGAAAAGTAGACCAAACGGTAACTTATCTTCAAATTAAATCTAATTTCTTTGTTGGATGACAAAACTCATATACTCTTAAGTGTCCATGGCTGTTTTCATCCAAATTCACCACATATTTTATGAGGAAAACAGTATTTTTCGAAATTTTGTTGCAATATTAAAAAAAAAACTTACATATTTTCTCCCCAGATGTACATATTTTCCTCTAAAATTATTTCACCTGTCCTGTGTTATGCGTCTGTGTGTGGGCTTCGAATTGGTACCAAATTAGTACCACCCAAGTGAATACGAACAGAGCAAACGATGATAGAAGGGTGTTTTTTAGCCTATTTTTCAAGTAAAAAAGCCAATTTTTGGTAATTTGGCATGATACAAAATTTAAAAAAGGGTTCTGGTTTTGACCCAAATCGATCTTATATGCATTATCAGTAATAACTGGATGAAGCATAATAGTAATTACAAAATTAAAGTGAAATTTGTATTGGTTATTGCCATTTTCAACATATTGGCCCCAAATATTGAGGAAAGCTTCACAAAGAGCAAAATTTTGATAATTAAGCACTGAAACATACTCTAACTACTGAAATATTGTGTTGAGTATCAGAACAAGTAATACTAGAATGATTGCTTCACTCCTAACAAGAAAACCATGAAAATATGATCAATATTTTCCATATCGTTACGCTTGCGACAAAGCCCCATTTAAGAAATCTTTGTATATTACCACCAGAAACCAGCTTCAGACCTGGATTACTTGATTGTTTCTCAAAAGTACACAGATTTTGCAATATTACAAGCCAAACCAGATTTAAAACGGAGCTTTTATTGCTCTGTGGCACTACAAAGTATTCTGGGCGTTACGCTTGCGACGGATTCACCTACCCTGCTATTCATTGGAATTTTTTTGTGAAATAAATTTTCCACAGCCATAAGAAGCTCCAAAATGGGTAAGCAGATATAAGACTAGGTCTCAGAGGTCAAAAGTTTCAACTGACACATGTCAAAAGGACACTAGGGCATCCCAGATCAGTAAGCATCAAATTTGACTTAATTTTTGGGAGTCAACCTATGAGCACAAATAGCTCAATAATGTCAACACAGGCAAATAAAAGTACTCGATTTGATGGATTGATGAAGCCTGAGGATGTAGAGATTCCAAAAAGTGTTGGGAAATTGTCTTAGAATACGTCCAAATTTGTAAAACTGAAAGAATTGAAGTGGTAAAAAATGTTATGTCACGTTTTTTTAGTGAAAGAATGCTTTTTTTTCAATGTAAGTGGACTCTATCTCAATAACTAAGTTCCGGAATGTCGTGAAATTTTCAGGAAATTTGCACAAGAATGTACTTAAAGCAATGGTGTACCATTAAGTTGTCACATACAGCCATTCTCATATTTTGAGACCCCTACAGAAAATATGCTGCGTGGCTTCATTATTTTTGAACTAGGCCTTAAAATTGTTTTGTTTTTGTCAGTCATGGTTAATCTCTTGATTCAGTGCATAATATATTATGTCTAGCAGCATTGGTGTCAATAAATAAACTAATTAACTGACATATGGTGATCAAACAAGAAGATTAGGAGACCAAGTCTGACCAACAGAGAACTATCAATGATGTGGCAAAGCCAGTTGGCAAATTGAAAAGAAGAAAATTAATTTTTCAAGTGGACCGCCAATCTGCAAAGAACTGGAAGGACAGTGCCTTGAATTTAGCATGTCCAGTGCAAACAGCATTATAAATTTGAAATCACAAGATTATTTGGTTGTGTTTGTAATATAGGTTGTTTATATCTTTGCAAATTCGTTAATGCTGGAGTGCTCATGTGCGATAGCCCTCGGGCTGAATCCACCCATCCCAGATAAATCTGCTCGCAAATAAAACTGCTGATTGGTGTTCACATTCTAAATAAAATAGTAATCATACCAAATAATTCGATACTGCACAGGACAGTCATGCCAACCATATGGAGCTCTTGCAAAATATAACAGCCAAGAGCCAAAGAGTTCAGGCCCAAGTGATCCATTTGAAGATCACAAGGTTGTGTTATAGTCAGAGATTACTAAAGATGCAGGTTTAAAAGGTACTGGGCAAGGTTATCTTTATACTTAAGCCTTTTTATTCAAGGTTATTTCGGGGATGTAAGGGTGAAGTTTGGTGCTTAACACACTTCTGTCAACTCAGGAAGACTGAAAATTATAAGTGAGATCTAGGTTTCAGGCCAAGGTTTTGGAAGAAAGTTTATCGGAGTTGTCAATTTTAGAAATGGTTTAAAACATTCTCCTGTACTGATTTTCTCGCTTGGTGATAGTTACAGACGTTTGAGTTTGAGATGGATGATTAGCGTTTTACGTTCTGTATTTATGCGCTTGGTAGGCTAATTAGGACAGGAGGGGGACACAGCAATGAAACGCAGGATGGTTGAAACAGCCGTCCAACATTGGTCCATGTGACCCTGAAAGAGCTGGATTCGAAACTGGACGAGCAATTGATAGCCCAGCACACCACCACTAGACCAACTGTCCCCCCCCCCACAAAAAATTAGAATCGACATGCATGATATACACTGACGCCCACATAAAGATATATATGCTACCGTAGAACGGGGTGAAGTTGGTAAGCCCGGGGAAAGTTGGCCGACTATTTTAACCCACTTGATGGCAGAAAAGCAAACTTTTCTCACTGACATGAGTTTCTTTGGGAAATTTACCATCTGTGTCAGTGAGGATAATTGGCATTTCTGCCATTAAGTTGGTTAAAATAGGCGGCCAACTTCTCTTGGCTTTCCAACTTTACTCCGTTTTACGGTAACAATTTGATTTTACTTAACAATCAAAACTACTTACCACATATCCAAATGCATATGGTCATCTGTATTGTCTCTGGTCTATAGTTTCGTATACAGACGGGTTCTAACGCAGCGAAATGTGCAGTCACATTTGGCCCTATACTTGTCCATATTTTAAGTACATGAGAATCGTTGGCTAAAGTCTTATCACATAATCTTCCTCTTTCTTCAAAACTATTCGCAACAATAAGAACCAAAAATGTCAAAAAAGAAGCCGTCTCAGCGACAAACTTGATGCAAGGCGTTCTGACAAAGTTACCCAACTGAAACAGAGAAAAGACTCAACATGAATGAAGAAATGGGAGTTCCGTATGTTGCATGAAAAAGGTAGACTGTAAAATCAGCTGAGGCACTTTTAGTTTAACAGTTTGCCAGAAAAACAATATGGTGTTGATGATGTATCATGACCATACCATTACTTTCAATAGTAATTTGATGTAAGGAGACCAATACGTACTGATTGTTATTGACGGACAAATAAAAGGATTATGCATCTGATATTGTCAATGACGTTGAAAAGCCAGTTTGCAAATTTCTTGAAAATAAGAAAATTATTTTTTCAGTGGACCCCCAATAGGCAAAGAATTCTATGGTCCTACCTTAGATTTTGGCACAAGCATATAAATAGAGGCGAGTACAGGGTAGGTTAGAGCAATGATGATGATGATCAACATGCGAAGACCCCACGAGCGGTTCTTGAGCCATTCACAGTTGGCGTACCACATGGAGGTCAGCTTCTTTTGACAACTGGGATGAGCCACAAACTGAAAAGCAGATAGAAAATTTTAATATTGTTAAAATTATTCTTCAATCGCACAATTTGTACCAAGAGGATGGATGTTTGCTTAGGGCTTTACGTGATGTATTTATGCACTGGGTAGCCTAATAAGGACAGGAGCAGAATACGACAATGGGGTTGAATAATGATTGAAACAACATAAGCCCAGGTGACCAGTGACTGACCACGCAAGAGCTGGATTCGAAACCTGGACCCAGGAATTGGCAGCCTGCAGTTTTTCTCACAACATGCAAACTGGTCCTTGATCTGATTCCTCCTCACATACAGGTTACACAGTAGAAATACACATACTCACAGATAGGAGAGCCAATTTGCTATTCATTCATCACATATTTGTGATGTTTTGGTGCTTTTTTTTGTCAGATTTTTGACAACGACCATGCTTTCTGAAAATAAGACAGACTGTAGCACTTTACCACTAGACCAGTCCTCCCTCGTTGTGCCAGGAGAATGTAATTTTTTTAAAAGTTATGGTAATCCAGAGATCATATGCGCATATTTCTGAGTGTCTTGGTGATCATGTGACCTCCAAAAAACCAGAATTCAATGTTCCTAAAGCATTCTTCTGGGGCACATATAACAGAGTCTTACTTGTCCTTGGTCTATTCAAAGATTCCACATTATGACTTATAAAAGACAGAAAGTAAATCTCTTTTGGATTCGAAGTTTCTAAAAATGTGACCTTTGCAAGAACTTCTCTGATAGACTGAATCCAAAAATGACCCTTTGAATATAGTGCTTTATTTTAGGCCTTCTAGTGAAAACTAAAAGCAGAACTCTATTAGGCTTGTGTCTGTGCATATATAGGAATTGATGGACCAACTTTGTGAATTACTTTTGAACACTAGAAAAAAGGATTGCATGTTTCTCAAAATTTTACACATAATTATCTGTCCCCGAACTTGCAGTATCAGTACACCTCTAAATCTCACTCACGGCATGTATAATCCTAAAATACATCACTGGAAGTACAGAACATAAAAGAGACAGCTCAGCAAAGCATGTCCTCATGTTTGCTTTCATGTGAAGCCGACCTTCTATTTGTACCTGGTCCCAATTGTTATTCCCCTGCTCAAGGTTATTTCCGGTTCCTGCTTGTGTTACACACAGGAAGTAGCGATGTCACATCCGGTCCATGACATCCCTTTTGTCATACATTGTCAAAAAAGGTTGATTACTGTATGTTGACATTTCTACTGAACCATATTGGCAGAACAGTGAAAACAGAATAAAGCCTATTTTAGGTGATGTACTATGTAAGTATCAGTTAGACACCAATTTGAGGTCTAATATGCATTTTAAACATGCATGTTAGAACTCGACTATGAGGTGTCTTTAACTATTCCTTTTGAGTTGCAATTTTTGCAAAATAAACAATAATCTGATTGTTTACAATTTTATACTGTTAATCTTTAGCAGGACAATAAAATGCAAAAATATCAGTCAGATGCCAGTTTTTCCAATGGCAAATGTGTCTTGCTGAGGTCTGACTGATATGTTTCTAAAAGTGCCTGGCTTTTAAAATCTTGTCTAAGCTTTGTATACTATCTATTCTACAGCTTTATCAGGTAATTTCCATCTAGGTCTATGAATAGCCATGAAGGCTTTTACCCCGACTGGTCTGTATCTAGAAATGTTTTGAATGCCAGAAGTATGAACATATCACTCTCAATGATGGATTCTTCCATGATAAGAAACTTCAATATCTGTCCGTTTGACCTATCACTTTGCAACCGAGACATGTTTCAGTGGAAGGGATCCTAGTGTTACTTCTGTACCCAGCCGCAACTTAAACAATCTTCTTTCATTCTCTCCCTATTAAATAATGTGATGTTGTCTTAGCATGAACAGACTGCACATATCTGGGGAAAAGATACGGGAAGAACCATCTTGAATCTTGATTAATCATCCATTTTGGAATCTTGATTAACCAAGCATCTATGCTGCTCAACCAGGTGTTGATGAGGTGTAACACCCAAATACATGCACACACACTGCATACAGTGATCCTTGCATTATAAGACTGCCCCTTCTGCAGTCATGAAGTGGTCTCTCATGGGGGTGCGTTCGCTTGTCGGCAAGTCAGTCTTACGACACGGGGTCTTGTAACACAGGTAAGATTAGATAAGGCACTACTTTATTTGAGCTTGATGTCTGCTATGTGCAGAAAATGGAAAGCAAAATGGGTAAAATTGAGTTAAACAATTGTCATTTGGCCCCTCTGCAAAGAGCTTTGCGGTTGCATTCCTTCTGGCCATTGACCCTTTCTGGGAATGGCCCCAGAATGCTATTGTTCAGTGGCTATTTAATGACAACCTTCGAAGAGAATACGTAAGTAGGAATGGGAATTTCTGGCCGTGGCAACTTGAGGATGTATTTTATGTATCATTCACTGGCCACTTTTGCTTTCATTGGAAGTGACCCAAAATAGGGTGTGTGGCAGGGCACCCATACAGCAAACCCAGTTATTATGAATGACTCAGGATATTAAGCTATTTCCTAGATGTAATTGATTGATGTTGTTCTATGTCGAGTCTTCTAATCAGAAATCTTTTGATTGGACAATAATCCATCGATATGTTGTTTAGTACAACAATTTATTGATATGCTACGTATTCTGTAATATATTTGAATTTCCTGTAGCCTATAATGTAATCCCCCACTCTGGTTTCTGACTGCAAGTTGATTATCGTTGTTTGGAAACATATATCTGTAGGCCTATCCTTCAATTCAGTGTGAAAGTCAGGAATAGGATGAAACTAGATGTAACAGGCCAAGGATGAAAAAAAGGACGAAACAAATGTAACTAAACAAGGATCCAAAACAAGCCACAACTAAAGCATTATTTGCCTATATGGCTATTGTGACTCTAAAATGGTTCATTGAATACTCCAAATAATATGTAACACAGAATTTAACTTCAGCTGCCATGCAAATACATCACATGTCTTGTTATTTTTAATCTGTAAGTTTCATAGGAGAATCTTAACCATCCATCTTTGCAAGGTTTGCCCAAGGACAGGAGAAGGTTCATGCAATCTTAACATGCCCTCTGGTAGGATTAATAATTTACTCCAGTATAATGTACTGCCTGCAACTGACAAGACACACAGAGAGCTAAATTTAATATGTATATATATTTGTTGGACTTTTGATAACGAGGGCAATTAATGATGCTCTCAAGACAATCTTTACATGATACTGATTGTCACACCATGTTGCTCATTCACTATAAAATTTGAATTTTTGAGTCGGCTTTTAAAAATGATTGAGTGAGATGGCTGCACAATTCCTTTGAGCTAACATCGCTTATTGTTTTAAGTTTTGATAACAGACAGATTAACTTTGCTTAACACAACAAGGCTTAGCTATGTCAGCTCAAAAGAGTTGTACATTATAATGAGCAACCATCTCATTCAATCATTTGAGGGGACTCAAAACTTTTAATTTACGGTGTTGTGACTTGTGAACCAGGGGCACCAGTCTTGTGCTACATTACATCAGATGTAATTGGTTGAGAAGTGATGACATCATAATGTTTTGTAGAGAAACAGACACTCTGATTGGTCAGCGAGGTTGCTAGGGATATTGGCCCATTCAAAAGTACCATGAGAAATCACTCTTTTTTTTGACTGGAGGTTTATTGAAATGTGGGGTTTAAATAAGCCTTTATGTGAGTGGTTTATACAACAATGGACCTCATGTCAGGTCTGCTGCAGAATAAACATTCATCATTCAAACTCCTGTTGTAAGCCTATTCTTCTGTGACCTAACAGATTCAGATTCAGATTCAGATTCATTTATTTCTTTGAGGCATTACATTACAATTATGGATATTAAAATATATATATATAATAAGTAAAAAAATTACGCTCAAAGCTGGTGCCCCTTTATGACAGGAGAAGGTTCATGCAATAACAGTCGCAGGGTATCACACAATCATTACGGTTTGTCCCAATTAAATGTGCTCTCTAAACAACCTTGTTTCTTTTTCTCATAAAAACTTGTATTCAATACTGAATAGCCTCAGGCATATGCTCTCCCCTTGCATAGAATAACAGTATCCCTGGTTTACAGCTTCATTTATTTAGCCTCCTGGAGCAGAAAATTACTTCAAATTTTCTTTACGATGTTATTATGCAGACCGCTATTTAAGCTGGACTGTTTTATGTGGGCCAGGTTATTGATGTAGAAAGTCTGTGTGACTATAGAGTTCACAGCAACAGGTCCCTTATTTTTTTAAAGACTTTTCCCATTGCATAACCCAGGTCAGAGTGTAGGGGGAGTCTGGGTTTTAGGACAAACGGAGCGACACTGATTTCAGTAAGAAATTTATGGAAGAAACATCTCTCAGATGACGAAAATGCTGCTTTGGATAGCCCAAACAATTTGGAAAACTAGCTTTTTTCTTACCTTTTTTTCCTTGTAGTCAAGGGCAAGTTGTAATCTGGCCAGAATCTTGTTTGATGTATGTTCCATGCCCTCGCAGTTGTTAAGCAGGACATTCAACTCCTCGTTTCCTTGAACCTTGTCCAGGAGTTTGACCACATAATCAGCCAGCTGCCCTGCTAACTCATTGTACTCAGCCTGGAATACATAAACAACATTGAGAGAGAGAGGTAACTTAGTACACAATTTAATTTTAAGGATGGACACATAAATCACTGTAGATTAAGAATGGTAGATGTAGTGTCTGGGCTTAAGAGCTGGTGAAGGACGAGACAGCAATTAAATTAGGCTGTTTGAAAATGTCTATGATGTCACTGAAGTCCTATCTTTTCACATTTAAATTAGTGATCAATTTGTCATAGGGAACCATGTGACACTGTGTGACCTCACTGGCAACCCAGCAGGCATTCTGACCTCACCTGACGTCAGGATGACATATGTGACATCACCATAACATCTGTGACTCAGCCTGGAATACATAAACAACATTGAGAGAGAGAGGTAACTTAGTACACAATTTAATTTTAAGGATGGACACATAAATCACTGTAGATTAAGAATGGTAGATGTAGTGTCTGGGCTTAAGAGCTGGTGAAGGACGAAACTGCAATTAAATTAGGCTGTTTGAAAATGTCTATGATGTCACTGAAGTCCTATCTTTTCACATTTAAATTAGTGATCAATTTGTCATAGGGAACCATGTGACACTGTGTGACCTCACTGGCAACCCAGCAGGGCAGAGCGGGCATTCTGAACTCAACTGACATCAGGATGACGTCTGTGACATCAGCATAACATCTGTGACATCACACTGACATTAGGGCGGTTCATTTTTAAATGGGAAAAAATTATTTTGTGAGTTTCACAACGCACACCCTCCTATTTGATGAGGATAGGTATAAAACTGACGCTGGCGAAATTTTAAGGAAATCCAACAAGAGGAAGGGGTCTCCCAAAGGCCTTAAAGTTTCAATGTTCTTTTCGTTTCTGGCCATTTTCGTTTATCCGCGGTTCTCTACAACTTCGTCAGTATTATTCACATAACATTCTAAATGCCATGGTTGGAAAGCTCTCAAAAAGACCTACATTTTGCATACCAACATCAATGGTCTAGGACAATATCTTGACTCCCATTGGCTCTTCAACCTGCACTTTTTAGAAACGAAAATGTTGCAGGCTGTCTAATCCTGTTAAAAAAAAGGTTTTTAAATTTTTTTCACTGAAAATTTCAATGCCTCGCATTCTCCAAGTTCCAGAAAGAGCAAATAAAATATTTTTCTAATTTTTGGCCATGGAAAATCCTGCTTTATGAGCTTGGAAGTTTTCATGCTAAATTTTGTCGGAAGTATGGAAACAAATCTGGGAGGGGCTGTTATATTTGTATTTTAACTTCATAAGAATTAAATAAAGGGCAATATCACTGGTACCATGAGAATGCTGAGAGTATTTCCTTTCACGTGGTACCACTCATGTTGCCCTGCAATAAATTCTGACGAAGATATGATATGAAATGCAACAGACCCCATCTCACATTTTACGAGTTTTAAACTAACTACATTAAACTAACAACATTAAAACGTCACCACTCATAAGCCTGGCACTGCCACCGTAAAAATCATAAAGATTTTATATTTGGTCATTCTGGAACTTATAGAATACGAATCACTGCAACCAATTAGTGAAAAAAATTCAAAAGCCTTTTTTAACAGGATTAAACAGTCTGCAACATTTTCATTCTAAAAAGTGCAGGCTGAAGAGCCAATGGGAATCAAGATATCATCCTAGACCATTGATGTTGGTATGCAAAATGAAGGTCTTTTTGAGAGCTTTCCTACCATGGCAATTAAAATGTTGCATGACTAATATTGACAGAAGTTATAGAGAACCGCGGATTGGCGAAAATGGTCGAAAATTAAAAAAACATTGAAACTTTAAGGCCTTTGGGAGACCCCTTCCTCTTGTTGGATTTTCATAAAATTTAAACTGCATTGTTTTTGTGCCATTTCTCACAAAATAGGAGGGTGTGCGAATTGATATTGACAAAAAAAGTTTTTTGGACCACCTTACCCTGACATCCCCTGACGTCAAAATAGGTCAAATTGCCCACAGGGAAGTGGTTTATGATTCATTCACTGACTTTAATTTTGTTGATTACATGGCAAATATAGGCTGTGACCTCACAAGGTGCATTATCCGTATGGATTAAGTAAAGTTGTCATTATCTTTAGGGTAATAACCTTGTAACAAATGACATACTTGTGTTTATAATTAATTGTGAAGAAGCCATAATGCTATTACTTCCCAGATATATAGAGTGCATGTTGTCAAGGTAAAATTTTCTGCTTGTGTTTTTAAAGTCACGCCATATATATAATTTCGTTCTTCTGGTCTGGGAAAATGGGCAGTTTGATGTTTGACAAAACACACCAATGATTCGACACAGATACATATATTTCTCTTTTTCCATATCTCTTTTTCCCTGATGACATTGTCCCACCTTGTCATTCTTATACATGTACATAGGAAATGAGAAAAACCAGCAAGGTTACATACGAAACATGAAACAAGTCCACCCCACAAGGTTGGCACAAAAATGACAGGTCTGATAGAAATTAATTTCCTCCAAACAACCTGTCGAGTCATGGGGGCAAAGCGGTGTCATGATGTGATGTAACAGACATAAGATGAAAATATTTCACATGGGAGACATTAATATTATTATTGCACATTGATATTGGCTCCTCGCAAGTAGGTAAAACAATAACATGTGCACCAGCAAGCTGTTTCTGGGAACAAAGTTATCACTGATCTGGTGGCAAAGCAACACACTGTTTGTAAACTTTTAGTCAAAATTAAAATTGTGGTAAATATTACTATAGTGACACTGTAAACTTACGGTGTAGTATTTTTCAGCTGTTGCAACCTGATGAAGTTCTTGACGTAATTCAAACGACGTCAAAATGGGATCCTCGCTTGAAAGAGAAATGTACGATTCACTAGCAATCCCTTTGTAGGCATTTAACCTTGACTTGGCAAACTTTAATTCATCCTTTTTGGCTTTTTCATGGCACTGGATACAAATGCAATTGTATTTGTGGGGTTTCTCTATAATATGACCCTTCATAAGTAAAGCCATCACCACCTCATAACGATTGTTCTGAGCAGCTAGAATAAGCGGAGTTATCTCGTCCGTAAATTGAGAGTGATCACAGAATCGCTCCTGGAAAAATGGTTCATCCGAATGTTTACGGAATTCATTATTAATCTCCTCGTATTTTGGATGCTCCAAGATCATCTCTGCAATCTCGTCATGTCCCAGCTTTATGGCAAGCAGCAAAGCTTCGTAAGCACTTTTCGTGTCCACGTAATCCAACAAGAAATTTACAACCTGAAAAATAACCAAATTTTAGCCAACAGGAAATTTGTAACTTGAAAAGTAACCAACTGTTAAAACAGGGAGTGGAATTGATAGCAAGCAATTTCACACATGCACATTTGACATTATTTTGAGTGATTATAGTTTATATGGAAGCAGAACCAAAAGTACACCTTTGCTTTAGTTTGTTTGTTTGTTTGTTTGTGTTTTACGCCTCAGCAGCACCTTAGTGGGCTATATTGAGGCAGGCGATCGTCGTATGATGATGAGATGAGAAGACTGTGAGTCTGGTACATACCCTATTAATTCAGGGATGCCCAGGGTCTTTCAGTTGCCCCCAGCATAGAACACTGGATACAACCCGCCTCCATTTAATGTCCCATGGGCTCGGACTAAATTGAGTTCCGGGGTGGGATTCGAACCCACGCCCTCAGAGCCAGTGGTTGTGCAAACAAGCACTCTTAAGCATTAGGCCACGGAGGAACTCTACCTTTGCTTTAGTAGAGGTCTGTCTACTTTTTATGGGGATGACAGGACAGTTTCAATATGAATATTGCACTTTGTGATTCAAGATGCTGATAACTCGTCACAATCAGAACAATTTGTTCAATAATAATAAAGCGACTACACTGGCTCCCAATCAGACTGCGAGTGCAACATAAGGTGCTAACACTTATATACAAGTGTTTTAAGGATCAAGCACCTAAATACCTTCAGTTACAAGGAGAGATGGTCTGCGCTCCAGTGACAATGTTTTGCCATTGCGAGTCTCCTTCACAAAAAGAAAGACTTTTGCTTCGAGGTCCTTTAGCGTGATCGGACCTCAGTGGTGGAATGCACTTCCAAATAACATCGAAGTGGCAGCAAATGAGGACATTTTTAAAAAACTTTTAAAGACACATTTATATACTCAATTTTAACTTTACCTTCTATTTTGTGATATACATATTTATACATTCTGTAAATTTTATTTGTACATTCGATTTTACTTCGATTTTATGTGATTGTATCTGTGAAGCGCATCTGACGATTAGTTTTTTCAAAGACAGCGCTATATCAAATAAACAATTTACAATTTACAATTTACAATAATTTGATTTAAAGAGACTAATATTTAATACTATTTGTTGGTGATAAAAAGGATTATGTGCCTGATCCTTACAATAAAGTCAGTTATGACAAAACAAAAGGCCTCTTCCAGATAATAATTACTAATGAAGCAAACAATATGGTTCCTACGTTAATAGTATAATGATATCTTTTTTCACGACTAAAATGTAACGTTTTGCTAATGATCAATTGGGCTCAATGAGAAGCTCAGGTGTCAGTAAAATATATGAGTACACACTGCACAGCTACTGGCTAAAGTATTACTTACAAAGGAACAATAGTTCAGTAAATATGAACTTGCAGTCGTGTCACTGGTGTGGTCATACCACAACACCATTCGCTGCTCTTGGATGGTACAAGATCACGAAATTTAAAATCTATTAGAAGCACAGATGAAGCTTGCAGTACATTTTATTGTACACCTAGGCAGACATCCAACTGTGGGGATGACCTTAGTTGGTTTTTTATCTTTCTCTATTTACGAAGAAGAGGAGGAAGAGAAGGAGGAGGAGGAGGAGGAGGAGGAGGAAGAGGAGCCAGAGGAAGAATAGCTGAAAAGGAGGATCGATGTATGGTTTGGGCATAGGGTCCTGTACTTGTGCATTTTGGTACACTCATTAGGACAGGAGAAATTCACAACAATGAAGCAAATAGAATGGAAAAAAGGACAAGGTGGGAGAAGAAGAGGAGATGGGGGAGGGGGAGCATGAAGAGCAAGTGGAGGAAGAGGGGCAGACGAAAAGGAGGAGGGAGAGGAGGAAGATGGGGATCACAAGGAGAAAGAAGAGTAACAAGAGGAACAGAGAAATACATATCATGACTTCTAAAAGAAGAATAAAGATGATATCATCATCAAGCATAAATGCATGATGAACTTACTTCCTGGTGTTCATTAGCCACAGCCAGTTGCAAAGGTGTCCTCCCCAGCATATCTGTGCAGTTGATATTGAGGTCCTTTTCTTGCACAAAAATCATCCTCAAAGACTGGACATCCCCATTCTCAGCTGCTTGTAACATCTCCTGGTCTCTTAACCTTGACTTCAGAAGAAAGAAATTGGATTAAAGACATGTGCATGGATATACAGATTATCAAGATAACCTTCATACTTATAAGAGGTACATAATGTCATTTTATTACAGGAAATAGCATATATATAGAGCTGTACAACACTAGATGAATATTTCTTCCAATTTACTACAGGGAAAGTGCTTTAAGAATTAGTATAAATTTGATATTTTAACATATTCGTATGATGAAAAATCTCAAATAGTAAAAATACGAACAAGGGATACCAATGATTTTAAATGATTTTCTGTTATAAAAACACAGCTTTTTATCGAATATTATGCAGCCATTTCACAGAAGATTATGCAGGCATCCGTTTCATATGAAAAACAACAATGACAGCTGTTGTCTCTCTCAACAGAATTAACTCACTAGAACTATTAGATAATTTGAATATTTCAAACTTTAAAAAGACATTCAAATGCCATTAATAAGTTAAAGATGTGTCTATTTTGCTTCCCAGGGACATGTTTATTAATTGAGATGAGACAACCAATAAAAAAGTGTCATTTCTTGTCTGAAAGCTTTTTCCATAACCATCTTAATTCTGAAGGTTTGCTTTCTGTTATTAGAATTTCAGATTTTACACAGCTGCTTGCCAACAACAAATTAAGTAACTTTTAAAAGATTTTATTAACTTTAGACATGGTGGTCACAGCTGTAAAATGGATTAAAACACCACAGTCTCCTGACGTTCTGAACATTAAACCAGCATCATCAATTCACTGAGTAGTCAAATTAGGCAGAATTTCAGTTAGAGAAGTAAAATTAAATTCAGAGGCAACTTATTAATAGAACAACAAATAATTCGAGACACGGAATACTTCTGGGTCACAATACAACAAAACCAGAGGACAGAATGTTTTACTTTGACTCACTACAAAAAACACTTTGGTGAATATTATCGTATGAGAGTTAACAAGGTTAAGTATCAGATTGAAATTGATGAGTGATACAAATAATTTCACTCTTAAATGCTCAGACCAGACGATGAACATTTCGTTGACAGAGACATAAAATCTTTGAATTAAGGGTGAGACTAAATTTAGAGTTTACTTTTAAAACAACAGCAGTTTCAATAAGCATGGGATTCTTGAATATGGATCATCTGACTGCGAATATTGAACATACACCTGCCAATATTGATTATTTTACTCAAATATTGATCACCTAACTACGAATAATGCTCATCTTACTATGGCTAAAGATCATCTTACTGGAAACAACAGTCAACTTACTGGAAATAATGACTGATAATTGTGAATATTGATCACCTAACTGCGAATAATGTTCATCTTAGTTTGGATAATGATCATCTTACTGGAAATAATGATCGATTATTGTGAATATTACTGAGAATGATCATTTTACCGGAAATAAGGATCAACTTATCATCTTACTGTGAATATTGATCATCTTACGGCGAAGCATTTCATCGTCAGGTTGCTTTAGGTTAAATGAAGCAAATTCTGTGGCTCTGTGGGCTCTTCTGTGAGGTGTACATTTTTTGATTGCCTTTTTAAAATAATATATAGCTGTTGAATCACCATAACTTAGATTTTGTTTGTTTCTGTTTCTCTTCACTGAAACTACAACAATATCAAACTACAAAGATACGCAGGAACAACTTCTTTCATTGTTACATTTGAATCACCACAAGTTATTCTGATCGCTAACACGAATGAACTGAATCACAAATGCAAAAAGTGTAAGGACAACATACAAAGGGACAAAAGCAAATGGTGATTTTCACTGTGGTGGATAGGTGTTATTATCACTAAACAACAGTAACAGGCAGCGTGAACTACTGTTTCAACTTAAAGGGAGTATGCGTTTTGTCGGTGGTGTCTCTTCACATTTAGATTTACAGTTCTAAAGTCTAATTAGCATGGATCTAATCTAAATGGTTTGAAAGTCACTTTTGTTAAAATATATGAGTTGAAAGGCATTGACCACCATTACATTGTCCTAGAATCTTCAGTTTGGCTTATGCCTAGTTCTCACAGGGGGGTTTCAAGTACTTTCCACGCTACAAATATTACCAAAAGTCTTATTCAGGCTGCTGCCAAAACATTTCTGGCACCTCCTTTTAAAATGTAGTGCTGCTATACCATCACCCAGGGCAGTAATTTTCCATTATGACATGGGATTAAATCAAAGGGTATAGAGTTTAATCAAAGTGCGCAGGGTTAAAATTGGCAGGTGTCATTCATCGAATCCATGAACGGTGTCTTACTGACCAGGTGGCACTCATTAAATTTATTAAGAGCACTCTTGCCATGATGCCGCATCCTTTGTATGCTTAAAATCTGACACTTGGGCACAGCATGGACCAATTATTTTCTGGCGAGAATAGATAAGACTTTTTTTGTCCTGGCTATCGGACTCTCTTTCATAGATTTTTCCCGTCAAAAATGTTTTTCCTGTTTACATGTCTTGTACATTTTAGGTCACAAATTCACCCACTAACTCACTCTTGCCAGTGACAAAAATCAAAATATGCCTAAAATGTAATAAGTGGGAAGACTATGGGGAGTTCAGGGGTAGGGCTCAAGTTCTGAAGTTTTGCATTGAGAAGGTCCAACAGGATAGACAGCGACCAAAGATTGAACATTTGTATCAATGAAAGTAATGAGTTGAGGTGTACTCGCGAAAAGGTTTTTAAAACCCTTTTTTCTCACATCGTTTGCATGGTGGATAATGTAACCTAAAGCCAAGGTCGTTGTTGGCAAAGCTTGATCAACCGAGATGGTTGCACAATTCGTTTGAGGTGACATAGCTTGTTGTTTAAAGTTAGCGTGAAAGTAATGAGTTGAGGTGTACTTGCGAAAAGGATTAACCCTTTCTTCTAACATTGTTTGCATGGGTGGATAATCTAACCTTAATCCAAAGGCCAAGGTCGTTGTTGGCAAAGCTTGATCGACTTGTATGTACCTGGTCACCCCACTAATTCATGTTTGTAAATGTTGGAGCAAGAATAAACCTCCAAGATAATTTTAATATTTGAAATGGCAGTTTAGGGTTTGCGCAAAGGCATTATATTTTGTGCTATGCAATTTTGTAGGAACTGTTGGGATGACTTCATGTTAGTTTTAAGATGATTGATTTGTTTGTGGGTTCGTTCTGTATTTGAAAAATGAAAATTGTTTCTGCATCTTAAAATTGGGTCTACTAAAGCCTATATTTATGTTTGAAGTTTTTGAACCCAAACTAAACATTGAAAAGAAGTATTTGCCAAAGGAAATTAGGTATGGAAAATGTTTCACGTGCATTTGTGCATACGGGAGACTTGATAATATATGCAAATTGGGTGCAGGGGAAATAATGAATTTTGCATAAAAGGGTGTATTTGTACCAAACTGGTCATGCTTTTGTGTTTCAGACAATAGTGATCTTTGCTTTTTGATAAAACCCTAAGATATCGGTTATGGTTTATCATTCCTGTTTCACAAATGCCATACTTTGCGGGGAGAAGTGAGAAAACTTAAACAACACACAGAATAGACATTCTAAGCTTGGTACAAAATAGCCGCTAGGGGAAATGTAATGATGATCAGCACCCTCTTGTGTGAAATGCCAAGTGGCGGTTAGTTTGAAATTTCAATGTTGACTTACCGACTCTGGTTCAGGCTGGATCAATAACAATTTAAAACTTCAAAAACAGTTCACATTTTTCTTTTATTGTGTGTAATGTATTGGGGAGTCATTTTACGAATTCTAATCATTACTTTACTTAATGTGCAAGGAGCTTTAGTTTTCAAATGTTCTTATTCTAGAATAAATGTACACTGAACTTATAATTTAATTATTAATATGAGAAAATTAACATATGGCATCTCGTATTCAGTTGGTTTTCGTTTGCATTCGAGTTTAAGAAGCAATATAAACACAATGTACAGATAACTTAATTTTTCCTAAATTAAGGATTTATTAGTCACTTTGTACAGTGAGACAACAATACGTGTGCAAAAAAAATCCCAAATATGTTGGGGAAGGTACTCTGTCAGATTAATTACAATTGTATTTATTTGTTTTCCTTTGGGGTCAGTTGCTGGTACTAATGTTTTACGATTGGCTGGGCTTCTTAAATCGAAAAGTAAACTTGCAGATACCAAAAAATATCTAGTCAGAGTACCTCTCCCACACTTAGAGATTTTTGGTATCACAACATGCAAAAATGAGCCAGGCAAATATCTAAACAATTAAAGATCACTAGACAAAAAGACTAGAATTAAAGATCAATATCGAGAAGAATCTTAAGTTATGATATCTACCAACTGACCTTAAGATCATTCTAGGAATAAAAATGAAAGTACAACAGCAAATTGAAATGCGCTAAAATGAAATAACTGTTAAGAAACCGAACGCATATTGTAAAAGTCTAGTATATTATATTGAAGCTGCTATTTTTGCAAATTATAAAGTAAAATTGAGTGAAGTGAAAGAGTGATCTTTAAATCAAGAGAATAAAATTGCATGGCTTTTTTGTGCTTTTTGAATTTTAAATGCTACTCACCGCTCTACGTCTTCCTTTCTCTAATGACAAAATTGAATTTGCCAGGCACGATAGTGACATCTTGCGGTTTCTTCGACCGAGGCCCCCTGGTGCATCAGAGTCGCCCCCTGGGACTCGTAAGTTTCCTCCGCTGTTCCGTGATTGCCTCGTGTTGGCTCCCATCCCCAGGTCAAACCTCATCGCTCCTGCAAAAACAAAGGTTTTAAAATAAGTTACAGTTGCAAAGGCACTCATCCTACATGTGTACGTCATCTGAAATGAATTAAATGGGGGATATAGTTTGTTTGCCCGGTTGATTGCACCTGGAGAATCTAAACTGATAAAAGCACAAAGAGCATGTATCATAATCCAAGTCAGCTCCTAGAGAAGTCTTATCTACCACTGTAAGAAACAGAAGTATGAAGTGCATAAATGGGCTGATAGATAGATAGATTGATTAAAGAGGCAAGTGCAGCCCTCTGAGCCCAGTTCTAGGCGCTCACAAGGGTTGATTGAGATGGAATAGAGAGTGGGAGACCTCAATATATCACACGTTTACCCCATATGAGGGATCTATTACTTGCCCATGCATGCAGCAAAGACACTGATGCAAGAGGCCACCAATTTAATGCTTTGCTCATGAAGGTCCACTGAAAATTGTGCATTCTCCAACCGGGGTTTGAACTCATGCAGGCAAAGTCTTTAAACGGAGCAAGCCTGAGTGCCTGTGTAAATTATAAGGATACAAGAACTAAATTAAATACACGGCTGCAGCAAATATTTTAGTTTGAAAGTAGGAAAACAGTTTGCTTCCCCTACAAAAGTGATGGAATTGTGACGCCTTGCCGAAACTCTATGCATAAACCCGACACCCCATCAACAGTTTGAAAGGAGATGGTAACTTCAAACAGGCAGCCAACCTAATTTCCTGCCAATTTTCCTGTCTTCCAATCTTGCTTGTTTTCCTGGGCGTGTATCGTGGCATCAGCCTATCAAGTGTCTATGTACATATAGTGTATAGGGTAATGAAGCAGCCTTTACTGATTCATTATCCAGTATGCATTGTAAAGTATGTACTGTGGAACTTCGTCAGGCTCTTGCTTGAACATAGAACAAGGTTTAGTCAATTCCATGCATGCCGTGATGCAAAATCGCTCAAGAATAAAATAATAATGGATCAAAACCTAAAACAAAAAACACAAAGACACCATGCGCGATTGTTAATAACATGCATGACCTGTGTCTTGTATGACTTCACCAGTATAATTATTACTGTCGATGATGTGATGGAAATATAATGTTATTTTGATTTTATCTGGTGCTCCGAGAAATGCTTGGATGGGATTGAGGTTCACATAACTCAGAACTTCCAGCAGAATGATGCTCTGCATGGTCATGATATGCTAACCTGATCAAAAATTCATTTTTGGCAGAAAATGCGCCTGTAGAAAAGACAAAAGACACTACAAGAGAAAATCTTTTTTTGATTGCTGAAAGGATTGTAACACAAATTGAGAAGAGAACTGGGCTATCATGCATCTTATTATATCTCTGAACACTAAACTGCAGATGGAGGCTGATTGAACCACAGACCAACCCGGTTAGTGTACAGTATACCTCAAACACAACATACTTTCAAACATGTAGGCCTAACTCTATTATCATAATGAAAATGTAAAAAAGCCAGTGATATTATTATCGTATAAAATTGCCATCACATGCCTTAGTTAGCAAAATCTGCAACAATATAATATAACTTTGAGTTTGAAATTGTCCACATATTTTGTACATATTGTATTATTTTGTATGTAAGGTATTATTCATATTATTTACATCATGATAGATACCTCTCAGGATATCTCTGCATTTTTGACATATTTCCACATACACAGAGAATAGCAGAGACTTCTACATTGTCGCTCATATGTCTGCTACCTCGTAAATCCTTGGTATATGCATTTCGACATATATTCGTTTGTCCATATTCAGTGGCATATACGGTATCACAAAGACATCATTGTATGTCATTTACGTTTGGTAAAAATACAAAGAAGAAAGAATGTGGCCATATATGGCACAGGTACATTAACTTTCTGCAGCAACATATAGCAATGATATGTCTTTTGATTTTTGCTTTGGTTCCAAAATAGTTTAAGAATACCAGAGCAACTGTTAAGGCCAAGTGTGCAAAATGTACAAACTGAAAGTCTGAGGTTCGATTTGTTCTCCGAGAACAAGGTCATGAAATGTAGCCTCGTGGCCTCCAATACTGGCCCAAAGACACTGGAATGGAGAAGAGGGTATATATTTTACATTCTCGCCAAAAATAGCCATTAAACATCCGTAGAATGTGGCAGAAGGTGCCAAAGCACCAAATTAGCAACATTTTAGCGTTTATTAGATGGAAATCCGACCAGAATTGGCAAAATTACCTTGGTCTTTTATCATCAGTCTTGCAATTTATCGCAATCTGTTTCTTTTAAAGTTCTACGATAAGTTGATGTCATTTAGGCCTAAAACTTAATAAACTGCTTATGTGTGGCATATTGCACTAGTTGAAGTTTTAAATGGGCTGCGAAGCTATGTGCTGTCGAGTGCCAGTTCTAGTATTATATTGAAACAGGCAGGAGGATTTTTTGCTTATAACAAAATGTACAACAGACAAGCATTGTGCAACATCGGAGCCACTGCAAGGCGGGCTCTTTTTAAATTTTTTTTGCTTGAAAATATCAGCTAAAAGAAAAGAAAACCCGCTTTGAAGCCAACGGAGACATTTTATAGCCGACAAGCTGTATACAATGTTAGCTCAGGCTGCAGACGTAGCTGCAATAAGGTATGCAACATGGTTCTTGAGGTTTGACACAAGTTATACATTATTGAATTTGTGAATCTAATTTGTGCATTCCAGCTGCTATGTTGCTACCATCTGCCCTTGGTCCATGTGGAGAGCAAATAGCTAAGAACTCTTTATGGCTACAGGACTAAGTGGCCATAAACAGTGATGTACAGGTAGCTCATACACAATGTACACTGTACAATGTTGTAAAAGCAATGGTTGTACATGTTGCTCAATCCAGATGATATTGCTTCTACTGTATCTGTCTATCTGTCTATCTGTCTATCTGTCTATCTGTCTATCTACCTATCTATCTATCTATCTATCTATCTGTTGATCTATTCATCTATTTATCTATATTGCTGTGTGTCCGCCTATCTGTCTGTCTATCTATATATTTTTTCTGGAATGGGCATTTTATTAAATCATATTACAAAATTATGGTTTTCCTCACATGTTCAGTCTGTGTTGCGTTTGGGTCAGACTGTGTCAGATGAAGTCAACCAGAAATAACCAGCTGCAGATTTCCTCCTTTCCAAATAAAAGGAATAAGTCAATGATGGATGGGTCCAAAGTTGTCCACTATTACCCAGACTGAACAATAAGCACTGCTATTTTAGCAAGGCATATTTTAAACTCCCAATTTATCAGCTCTTTTGGTAAGATCTTCAAAACCTCACACAGCCTTGCTCACAGCCTGATTAGGATTATCACTCGCTCTCCCATAGGCATACGGCGCGCGCGATTTTTAGGGGGTGAGCGACATTTGCCCGAATTTCAAGATCTAGATTTAATATCATTTCAAATGAAATTGCCTGGAAATCATTAATTTTCAATTATGATTGTTTTTAAAATCACCTGCCCAAATATTTTATCCTTTTTGCCCGAATCTCACCGTTTCCCAAATTTTTTGGGGGGCGATCCCCCCCCTCCGATACGCCTATGCGCTCTCCTCATGAGTTTTGAAGGAAGCTGCTCAGGACAAGACATGAATCCTTGCATGCAACGTCCATGCCAGGTCCTCTTCACACACAGGAATGAATCTAAGTTCATTTATTATGAATATCACAACTTCAAATGTGATGTGATAAATCTACTTAAGATTATTTATACCGTATAACCCAAAATAAAGTACAACGACCTCAGCAGGAAGGAAGAATCAGCCACTACTTTACCCCTTCACACCTCTCGACTCCCCCAAATCCCTTCCTACATTTTCCTACTTTAAACTAACTTTTTTTAACATTTAAATCACATTCAGACAGCACCAATTCAAACTCCATCACCCTCATTGTGTTTGATTTCTTTGATATTGTGCCCCTTTGCTAATTGCAATTTCATTAACAGCTGTTTTAATAGAGTTCTTAATGTGGAATAAGGTTGTGGTGAGGAGTCAAAGGTAGTTGTAAGGAGATTTGGGGTGGAGAGGAGAAAGGAGGGCAAAATACAGAGGACTTCTGACAGGAAATTTTCTTAACTTTATTTTGGGTTGTACTGTAAGTGGAGCAGCTTTTCTTTTTATGTATCCACACTGCCAGGCTTGTCACTTCAAGGCAATTTATCCAAGCTTCATTGGTTATTCATAACATTCTAAATGAAGTTAGGAAGAATAATTCCATTACTATGATATATTCATAACCTAAATAAAAACTGTTTTTCCACAAATAAATTAGTGTCTTATTCAGGCTGCCACATTTACGTGTGCTTTGTGGAGACATCACTCTACACAATTACTTGCTGTTTATTCTATATAAACATTTATAAATCTGATAATAAAAAGTCAATCCATCAAATAATTAGTAAAAATTGCTTATCAAAGCACAGGCTTCATTGCATTGTGAGCATCACAATTGAGTCTAAGAATTAACAAATGAAACATTTTCTCCATAATAAAAACAACAAATGTTATTGTTATCAATTTCTATAGATGCATTCAGATGTGCTTTGCAATATGTATTGCAATATGTATTTAGAATTGTTTAGAATTGAAGCAATGTAGACAATTTTCATTTCTAAACAAATTTCCCTCATCCATTTTCTTATTGATGCTCATCATTATCCATTGCTTTTTTCCTGTCATCCAAGTGAAGACTTGAAGTCCGGCCAGGGCAATGGTGTTTCACATCGACATAACTTGAACAGGAGGCTGAACCTTTGCCTACACAGTTGCCACCATCCCCGGTCATAACTACCTCCAACTCAATTAGGTTTTGGATTCAAATTCACTGCTATCACAGAGGTTCTACACTGTAGAATTTGAATCTTGAGTCAGCTTTATAGTCTGTCACTTTGATCTAGAAAAAATGACGACCAGTTCACTGTCACTTCGTGACTCATGATAGCCGATGAAGTGTCATCTTCTCTATTTTAAACATGGGAAACATAGAGGCTGTTTGATTAGTCATGATCAAGGGAATGCCATTTGACTTGTCATAACTGATTTTAGAGTGAAAATCCGATGCATAATCCTTTCTTTTGGCTATCACCAACAAGCGGGATAAGTCTCCGTAAATCAAATTTACATTGAAAGTATAGGGTAAGATCATGACATGAAGTGCCGTTTTCACATTGCAACAGTCCACTCTGTTTCTATATCAAAGTGACAGACTGTAATGATTAAGTGAGATGGCACTAAGATAGTTGCACAATTCCTTTGAGCTAACATAACCACCTCACTAAATCATTTCAGCTGAGTCAAAATGTTTACAAAAAGTTTTACAGTGAATGAATGTTGCAAGCAATTTAGCCAAACATAGCCAATAACATAAAAGAAACTCATATCTTAGGGCATAGGATAAGAATATCAAAACAGACCGCCACCATTCCATTGCACGAATACGGACCACTACATGTACATCGTGCAAAAAACGGCAAATTGGATGAGTCGCAAAGACCTCTCAGAAGAAGAGCTAAGTAGCTAACAAGATTCTCCAAGCAGCGTAATACTATTGCCATCTTCAGTTGTATTTCTGCAAAGAACCAGGATTGATTCTGAGGATGACAGCACCAGTGAAATGGTATGGGTAATCCAATCTCTGATGAAGTAATACTGTAGCGTAGACACTATAGCTGGCAGTTACAGGCAGTATTAGGTGGTTGAGGTTCTATCTGGATAAAAGAAGCTTGATGAGGGAAATTCAATCAGAGGGTCAGATTAGTTCCTCAATAGACTGCCCCTCAAGATAGCACTGATCCCCACTTGGCATAAAATGGATAGTTACCCCTGCAATCTGTCTGATTTAAGGTTCTGCAGTAGTGGATCGAAAAAACGGTAATCTACAGGGGGGGGCAGTGTGTCTCGTTATTTGCAGGCTTATGACGTAGAATATTCTCTTCTGGGCCTCCTTCCCTGGGTCCACCACTGGTCTGGGACTCAGGTTAGATGTTAGTTTTCACACCAGTGCCCTGTATTTGTATAAGAGTATAATGAAGAGACCAATGAGGCAAGGTACATTCCTAACACCTATGACACTGGATGAAAACTTTGTCTAAAATATGGGTTGCTCGGGCTGGTAATCAACCTGGGTCCTGGTGTAAGTAGCCCGTTGCAGTAATGCTGAACTGGAACCCCGTTGACGGTTATGTATACATCAGATTAAAATATTTCTGAAGTATGAATTCTGGAACATTCTTAAGCACTAATTGTACGGACCAGTGTCAATTATACTGAAAATTATGAAACTATTGTACTCAAGAATTCACAGCAACTGTTTTTACAGTCTGTCACTTTGATATAGCAAAAGAGTGGAATGTTACACCTTGAAAATGACCCAATACTTTCAGTGTTAATTTGATTTAAGGAGACTTATCCCGCTTGTTGGTGACAGCCAAACGAAAGGATAATGCGTCTGATTTTTTGGAGCTTTGTGAAACTTGATAATTCCTAAAGGAAACACTTAGAGTATATTCTTTGTGTTTGTATGTCTGGTAAAGGACAAACATCTGATGAGATGGTCTTCTAGTAACAAAGTGTCTTGCGAAACTGACATGACCCTTCATGAAAGAGCATGTACTACCAATCGTAATTGTTGTATGATCATGAATGCTTAGTGATATTTGGTCATCACTTACAGACAGTTTTGATGCCTGTCTGGCAATCAAATGCCAGTTAATGTATTTCATAGCAATAAAACCCTAATTCTTTAGTGTTAACTTCTCCAATGTTTACCAGTTGGGGTTTTTGTCTCATGGTATATGCTTATAAGCTGAAGCCCTTGCAACCTCGCATGATAAATCACTTGTCACCTCTCCCTATGCATAAGTGCTGATAATCCTACAAAGGTTGCCACAAAATACAAATTAAATAAAGTTGTTTTATAGCTTTTCTGTGTTACATAAAAAACTTACATATAAATGCAAGCCCAATAGAACATCCCAGTAGCTCATGACGAAGTCTATGTTAAAATGTTTATATATTGTATTATATCATATAAAGTTTTTTTTAGAAAACCAGTAAACAAAAAAAAATGTCCATGACAAATATATAATGTCACAAAACAGGTTTGTAAAGTATATCTCATGGAAAACATTGCATGTTTCTGGAGGTAAAATACCTGTACTTGTTAGCAACATAACAAGATGAAAGATGAAAAACAAACAGGTAAAACGTGGCATGCAGAAAGGTGCATGCCTTTGCTGCACTTAGTTTTCCAAAGACATAACAATGTGCAATTTAATCAAACAATAGTATCCAGATGCACTCCTTGAGTTGTGGGACCACCCTTTCTGTTGTCATGCAATAGTTTTTCATGTGGTTGAGACTCGTTCTAGGGGTGATTCCTCTACAAAACAATGATACGGACCAGGCAAAGAAGATGTCATAAAATATGAGTCATTCTTACAATGTGGTTGCATAATACTATTATATCCACTTTTATTGCAAGGAAAATATAAATATATCAAATAGTTTTGGATATTCAACAACATTAATCAACAAGAAGGCATCACTGCCCAATAAATCGGCGAGTTGAGAAGGGCTCAAGCTTGAGCAGGCCTGCTGAGGTTGGAAATTACATAGTAAAGTTTAGTCAGATGATCTTATTATAGTAGGCTTTTACATTTACACATAACTTCAGAGAGGAGAAAATTGATTGAATTTGTATTATTCCTAGAATTTAGGATCTCTTTGTAGCACCATGCCATTTCATCAACTTTATGGGCTTTTTGTCAACTTCTAGACTTTCTTTTGAGTCGCTGCAGTCGCTGAAGTATCCCAGCCTCCTAGCTCCTTCTAGTCCTTGCTGTTAATATGCGAAGTGCGTTGCGACTGACATTGCCACTTTGTATGTGGGCGTGATACAGCTACCTGTTCGCGAGATAAGTCATCTTACCGGACACGAGTCTGTTTGTTCTCTTCCGAAGACAGACGTGACATTTGGAGGATGCTCTCAGAGTCCCAACAGAATCCCAACACCGAAGCGTGTAGGTGTAAGTCGGAAAGGGATAAGAAAATAGGATATTCATAACTGAAGTGGGAATGTTACCACGGAAAGTAAGACAATCATATGGAGTACAGCATGTCTATAGAGAAGTACAATGGTGTAATATTCGGCGAATATTCCCATTTTGTTTCAGCAAACAGTGTAGGTGTATGTCAGAGAGAAAAAGAGTCTGATATAGTGTCGAGAAAAAGAGTCTAATATAGTAATAACCAAATGGAATAACCATAACTAAAGTATGAAGGCATGATCATCTGATGAAAGAGTATGTGTTTCAGAACTTGGCTTTCGCTAAGATTTCATAACTCCTTGCGGATACATGAGGTTGCTCAGGAGCGGGTAATAATCATTTACAAAAAAAAAGTACTAAATCTAAAAAGCATTGAAAGGTTTGCAGGGAATTGAAGAAGATAAGAAATCGAAGATAAGAGGTTGTGTTTCATTCAGTGTGAAAAATCACAGATACTCATTTAACTGAAAGTCAAGATGAAACATTGAAATTTACTATGCAAATTAAAAATAAATGATGATGAAGAGGTCAAATGTATTTATTATCTGTAAGTGTTTTACCTGTCAGTTTTAGACAGCCACTGGGCTAATCACACTATGATTTTATAATTTTTACATAAGACAGGAATTGTATAATAATGAAAGCTTAATCCTGACCTTATACAGCAAAAGAGCAATTGCTTTGTATCCAGTACACTGCAAATTCATTGTATTGTAACTGCAGTAGCTCTCTATTATTGTAAGGCCATAGGCGAAATCAGGGTGCAAAAGAATTAAGAGTATCTCCTTACACTGGAAAAAACACTTGACCGAAGAGCTGTTGGTGCCTCATGCGTTGAGAGGCTAAAAGACAGCTACCACTCTGTGTTCTAAAGGAATTTGACCCTGTGTTTTTGCTGGTCAACACTTCTTTAAAGAAATTGTGTTTACGCTGATGTTCGGTCTTTCAAAAGCGAACTTCGAAATTCCCTGAAAGCTGAAGTTAATGTATTCCTGTATTGAGTGTTACTCAATGAGTAAGGTTATCACATCAAAACAAATTTGATTTAACCAACCTTTCTACACACATTTCTTAACATACAAGATTAATTTACATTCTGGTATCTGAATTTTAATGGCAATAAAGGGGATCCATGTCTCACAGGGATCGATTGTTCATTCTGTTTTATTGAGTGTTTTTACTTATCATTAATTTTACAATTGTTATAACAATTATGTATAGTGATAGGTATGATAAGTGTGATCTATGGCAATGCTTCAGCTTTTTGTTACAAAGATTCTTATGTTCAAAAGACCAATCTTTGAGGAAGAATCGCTCATTTTTGATGGTTGGACTGAACCAATGTCCACTGATCTGTTAGAATTACATGCTATCTATTTGGATGAGGAGCCTTGTCTTTATGAAAATATCTGAAACGGAAAATTTATCACCCTCGGCTTTGGGTTCTTGAGTATGTAGTGAAATGTGTGTGGGAGTTGTAGCCGGTTAGACCAGTGATGTCAAGCACATGAGTGCTGGAGAAGCGAAGAGCTCTTGTAGTCAATAGCTTTTTTCCCGATGGTAAAGCAATACCCTTAATGCTTCCATCCACACATATTTTCTTTCCTATATGTGTCTACAAAGATTCTTATGTTCCAAAGACCAATCTTTGAGGAAGAATCAATCACAAATTTTTGATGGTTGGACTAACTATATTTTCATGGAGGGTAATCCTGTAGAATTTCTATGCATGACTGTTCAGAGGTAAGAAAGAAGTAGTCACTGCTCCATTTTTCCTCAAATATTAAATGGTTAACAAAACATTAGCGACATAGGTCTTTTACGATGTTAAAAATAGCGCGTTTCTAAAAAGCTTCTCTCTCTGTAAACCTTAAACCAATAATGACAATGGGCGGATTTCCCAGACATGGGATCAATTGCCTAACACTCCACCAGTTAAATTTCCCACGGTTCTTTTTCAAATTGCATTATCTCTCCTTCGCCTAAAATGTGGCTCTTTTAAACAGATCCTAATTGCATCAGCTGATGAGTGCTCAAGCTAAAAGAGGCTTTGACAAAGAGAGAGAGAGAACTGGAATTAACACTGAGCAATTTGAGAGGGTTCCTTTTGAAGCAGAGATAACATGTTTTAGACAACTAAAGACCATTTCGAAATTGATTCATAGTTGAAACAGTCATGCATAAAGCATCGTTTTGAATAAATGAAAATGTCATATTCAATCTGACTGTGACACGTGGCTAAATAATGGCTTAGCTGCCAGCCCCAGTCCAATTAATTTTCCTGACTTTGGCAGACATTATTTCACTATTGGAGATGGCTCAAAAACTGTATTTGATAGTCCAGACGGGTTAAAATGTTTCAATCAAGTCATACACACCCTACTTTCATATATATTCAGTGTAATTCGATTTGTTCTGTTGATTGGTTGCTTGATAAGAAAAGAGAGAGAAGAGCATACCAGAGCAGAGGCAAGCCTCTCTCAGCCCAAAAACAAAGGTTGCTGCGAAGCATTAAGGGTATTCAGCAGACTGTACCTGTCCCTCTGTATATTAAGCCTCCACCATCTGGTGGAGGGACAGTCTGATTTGGAAAAGCAAATAGACCAGCATATCACTGAGGAAAATTACTACACAATAGTCCATGAGGACTAAATCAGGCAGTAAAAGCCAGACACATGAAAATTTCATGATCAGCTAGTATGCTGTCTTGACAGAATACATAGATTCCTCAAATCAATCATTTTGACTAACGTGTGGGCAATTTTAAATTTTCATCCCACATCAGAGAGGTCCTATAATGTTTTACACCTGAAGTAGCTGATAGAAATGGCACAATTTGATATAAGCCCATTATTTATAATTCTTTTATTATTACACCCAGGTAAATAGTCCCAACTTCTATACCTCAGCGTAGACTGTTCCCACAAGAAATTTGCATTTTGAAGGAAGGGATATACAGAGTGTGTAGTAATCAAGTCATTCTTTATTGTCACTTTCTATCTCCCCCACTATGATTCTAATTCATGCTGAAATCAATCAGACTGCTCGCACAGCTCGCACAATATTCTGAGGGAGCTTCTTCTTCATCTCATTGGACTTCCCTTCTGTGTTAGGAGCACCCCAAATGATGAAGGAACCTTTAATGATGTGGTCCTTTTGGTTCAAGCACGGAGGGGGGAGGAAGCAGTCTGGTCTCAGACTGGGTATTGAGGCAAAAGTTTGAGCCAATGATTACATATTATGGAAAATCAATATTTCTCATGATGTTTCATATAATCTCGATTATGAAATTCAGGCAAATATTTCTTGCTCCCCCAAATCATCTGCTCACTGTACGCATACGTAGAGAAGTGCATTAAGTATATGGATCTTTGGACTTCCTGTGTGCCATCCATCTGAATGACATCCAGCTTGATGTTGCTCATGACAGTCTACCAATACAAGTATCTCCACCAGGTATTGATGATAGGGCCTCCAGACGAGAGCAAAAGTGCGGGCTTTCCACTTTTCGATCCAACATGTGTTGCCCAAGCTTTTAATCGATTTTCGTCCAGGGGTGAGCACTGAGCAGTTCAGTGCACTACTGCTGAGCTGGGACCCTTGTCACTGGTACATCAGAGTAAAAAACATTCACAAGCACTAATTGCATGGACCAGTTTACTGGAAATTTTGAAACCATTTCGTTAAGAATTTACAATGGCTACTGTATATGTCGTAGATAATCAAATCGACTCCCTGGGTTAATATCTCTTGGTAGTAAGACAAAGCCCCAACACATATATTTTGTACATTTGTATCTCCGAGACATTCACAGTTTGGATTTCTGCACGATAGGAGCTTTGTGAAACTTGATAATTCCACAAGGCTGGTGTTTTGGTTATACAGTGGCTTGCGAAAACCACCACATCCTTCGTGAAAGTGCATTCTTGGTTCTATCTCTCAAAGTGAAGAGAAGCATAAAATTAGTTTCAATATAGAGTTCCACAAAGCCATTCCGCTCGATTATTAGGCTTAGAAACTGAGGAAATTTTATATAGTTGGCAAAATTAGAAGAAAAAAGTCCATTTCTGTAGAGACAGCAGCCACTCTGGACTGTCAGAGAGTTGCATATTTTTACATTAAAATGTACAATTACCAGTTCGACTACGTAACGCTATGCAATGACATAATAAGGCTTGTCTGATTTGCCACTTTAATATATATATTTTCGATGATACCTTACTCCTGAACTGCTTATTTGAGACACGAATACCACCAAGCCATCAACAAGTATCAGTGTTTTTCGACAGAAATTGGACACTTTTTGTCAAATGCAGTAAATTGTGAGATAAAAGATTTTCAACATATGGTGTACCATTCATGACCTTGTACTAGTAGCAGCTAGTAACCACAGCAACTGGTCATGCAGTGGTCACACCCTGGACCCATTTTAAAGGTCGCCTATTAAAGTTTTATCTTTTTCTTCCATGTCATGAATATTGTAGTCAAGGAAATACAATAGATTGCCAAAATGCTACTTTTGAAGGCGTATCTCTATATGTGGCAGTCATGAATGAGTCATGATACCACTCAAGTGACTCACTGGTGAAGTCATATGTCTCCCATTGACAGATTGACCACTCACTTTATCGGAGAAGGTTGGACCTAAACTTAACCTCTAAGAGCAAGATGAGAAGGAAGCAATTGTGTTTCACGATTTTTAGAAAATTTTGGACTGAGCTAAATCTAGGATCAGTGAACAATAATACAACATATCACTCAGTATAATCTCTTTGTTGCATTTAAGCAAACCTCATCAAAATGATCACTGAACCTTGCTTTACTGAGGCATGTCACTGGTGAGGACGTAAAATGAGAGAAATATAGTTCATTCTAAAAGCCTAGATTGCCTTTTTACCATTGTTAGAGACATTTACGGATTGATTTTGTTAATTCCATGAAAGGACACCATCCTTTGAAAGTGGAAACCAGCTGCTTATCAAAGAGGCTTTTTTCTTTTTAAGACACCAACAAATGGATTTTGCACAAAAGCTTTCTCTTCTCATATGATGTGCCTATTTACTTCTGTTTCTCGAATGACATGTCTTAAATATCTCACAGTAAATAGAGGGTTGCTGGTATATTATAAAATACTGCTCCATATACAAGTGGGTTTGAAGAACATTCATTGAAAATAGCATTTTGGTTAATACTTTGGAGTCTAGTATCAACTGACTCCGACTCCTTTGGCTTCCTGAAAAAAACTCTTAACTCCTTCGGTCTCCTGAATGAAGACTCCAATTCCAGACACCTTTTTATTGGCACTTTCTGCACACAATATCAAGTGGTTAGCGGTACAAGAACACAGGATTACTTGTATAGAAAGTGTAGCGTATTAGCCTGTGATAGTTTCAAAATACATTTTATATCATCTCAATTGCATTTTTGGCGAACTAATTTTATTATTTCTTGGAGTCATAATTATGTCAACTAACCAGTTTCATATTCGACTCCAACTTCACCTGCAAATATAACTTTGACTCCAACATGACACCAACTATGACTCCAAAACACTTTATTTTACTTTTGGAACTTGTGCCTCTGCTTGTGTTGAAATTTACTTCAAATTATCAGCTATTATAGTAGGCTATAGGCCTAAGATATTCTTGCTATGGTTGTATGCTGCGATCACCTTAGCGACCACGCTGAGAATGAGGTTGGAGTGTCACCATGACTTCAGTTCTGAGCAACCCTGTATAGAGCTGATCACAGTACTCTGTGGAGCATTCACACTGGCAGGGTTTTTAGTACTCTCAAGAAAATCACATGTAACATGGGTTTACGAATAACAAAATATCTACATGGACTCCCCAGTCCCTTGCCTGGATTTGCCACAACTCATATGCAATCAGTCATATTTTTTAAATATTGAATGACAAAAAGGAAACTTTGGTTGATTTCTTTCATTCTGTTCCTTTGTTTGTAATTCATAAAAAGGATGTAGATCAGTCATTTGGATATTTTAAAATATAATGATATAGAATTATGTATGCCACTGTTAAATTGCGATACATTGTTCAGTATTTTCATTTTCATTCTATGCATATACACTGCATATATATATAAATGATTCATTCTGCATTTGATTAAAAGAAAGAAAATCTTAACAACAGACAGAATTTCAATGTGGGGAAATTTACATTTAATATTGTAGCTTACTGAACGGATTTTGACAGTTTTTGTGTGGCAAGTGCAACGCTTTCAGTAACAAAGAATGCTTGTTCCACAGCCACCCGGTTGGACTTTTTTTGTTAATTTGCAAATCGCATTATCACTCAGATGGTGAAATGCAACCTTTCAAAGGGACACTAATTGCATAAGCCCATGATTATTCGACCTCCGGGGCAGAACAACCTTTTCAGGGCAGAACAACCTTTTTAGGTGGAAACAGAGTGGCAAATTTGGACAACAAAGTTGTCACTGTTCTAAAATAATGCTCTTTTGGCAGATGCTAAACATACACAAAATCCTTAAAATTTTAAAACACTTTAAAAACCTGTGATGTAACTATTTTTACAGACACTCTCTCAGAGCGAATTCTGATATTCATCTCCTGTTGAGCTTTCTAAGCTTTCTAAGCAAGAAAACAATATATTTTTAAATTTTTTTAGTGCTTAAGCTTTATTGGCAACATTTTCCATTTTTTGGACATCCATGGATTTAACCTTGAAATATATTTAAGTCCGCCACTGTCCCCATGAAGTAGAACCAATGCGTTATATACTAATCTATTCGGCTTTTAAAATCCAGACTTTCTATCTCATATTTATACGGATATTATTGACCCATAACATTCCTGAGTCCAACATTCCAGCAATTGAGGATAGACACGGATAGTCAACTAAGTTATTTGAGTGGTTAATTTTGGATGACTGAGTGGCCAGGCACTGCCGCAGGCAGGTATATGAACCAATGTCCACTGAACTGCAGGATTGACATGCTGTCCATCATGTTGAGGAGCCATGTATCAACAAAAATAGTTGAATCAGAAAGTTTATCATCCTCAGTGTTGGGTTCTTTGGTATGTAGTGAAACATGGGAGTTGCGGCCGTTTCTAACCAGTAATGTCAAGCACATGAGTGCCAAAAAACCTAAAAGCTCTTGTAGTCAATAGCTTTTTTGTCCAATGGTATAGCGAAACCCTTATGGTCCCTTAATGTACATATTATCTTTCCTATCTGTGTCTTAGAAAATTAGAAAAAAAAAAGAGTTTAGAACTGGAAATTGTTGGTGTTTGTTTGAGATGCAACATTGAATGAGAACCATAATTATTGAGTTTGATGCTTTTAAAATCCAGTTTTTCCATATTAACCCATCATAATATCCCATACCTCAACGAAAGAGACATTTTAAACAAAATACACATTTCTTACTCTTGAATTTATATGCCACGTAATCCACATTATACTCGTCAGTTTTAATGAACAAAAAACAATTGAATATTGTTTTTAAATACTAAAACTTAGAAAGAAACAGCTTTTTGAGAATTTTAATTTTTCATTTTGTAAGCCTGAAGTGATAGTCTGTTTTAGAATAATTCAACATTAGAATCTGCACATTTGCCTTCGGGTGGGAATTGTCTGAGAGGTTATATTTAGGAAGCTTAAGAATTTGACATTACATCCTGTTTTTATAAAGATAAGCAATTTGCAGTTTTCATTTTGTTGGTACTTTTTATTTCACTTTAAAAATTTGAAACATGTGTGTGCCTCTGCTTAGGTCCTAATTTCCTGACATCAATAACCAGCTACTAGTAACTGTATAGGCCTAAGATGTTCAGTGTATTTCGTGCCATGGCTTGGTTGCATGGTGCAGTCACCATAGAAACTACACTGAAAATTAGGTAGAAGTGTCACCATGGCTTCACTTCTAAGCAACACTATACTGTAGCTGCTCACAGTACATTGGGAAGCACTAACACTGCCAGTCTGGTAGAAGGTCTTTATAGAGGCATTCTCAAGAAAATTACACGTGACATGGGCCCGCGAATGCCAAAATGCCTGCATAGACTCCAGAGTCCCGTGCCTGTGTCTGCCACTTCTAATCTATAATCAGTTTGAGTGTTGACAAAAATAGAATCTTTGTTTCCTTTCGTTTTGCTTCTTTTTGTTTTTGTAACTTTGCCTACTGACCCCAGCAGCCCTTTAAGCCAAAGTGGATCTAGCAGATTTTTGAATCGCACATAACTCTATGATACTAACATTTCTGTTAAAACCTGAAGGCAAACTTAAATCATCAACTTCCAATTAAAATCATTCAGAGAATTAAAATCTAACAATCTGGTACCATTTTCATTCTAGCCCATACAAATGGTTATTTCAATAGAGGCTCAATAACAAAAACAGACATATATGTCAAATTCCAACATTGAGCTCTGCTCAACATTTGCCGCTCTTCCACTTGGATTGATATCATGCAGGTTTGATCATGTATCGTAGAATGAATGCCATGATGCTGTCCTTTTCAATCCCATGAACATGTCTGCTTCCAAGGCAAAAACAAGAATTGAAAGGACAAATATCATTCATTTGAATATTGATATTATGATATAGAATTGATCAAAGAAAGAAATTCTTAGAAACAGACAGAATTTCATGGAGGAGGAATTAAAATTTGATATTGTAACTCGCTGACAGAAATTGGAGAGTTTCTGTGCATCAGATGCAACACCTTCCGAAAGACAAAGTGCTTGTTTTACAGACACCCCCATTGGATTAATTTTGTTAATTTGCAAATCACATTATCTCTCCGATGTTGAAATGCAACTCTTCAAAAGGATCCTAATTGCATGAGCTCATGATTATTCGACCTCCAGGGCAGAACAACCTTTTCAGGGCAGAACAACCTTTTTATGTGGAAACAGTGTGGCAAATTTGGACAACAAACTTTTGGCTGTTCTGAAATTTACCTGCAGGCAATACTAAAATAAACTAACATTAAAACAAACCTAAAAACAATTCTGGCACATTCACAATTTTACAGGCACTTTCCTAAGACACAGCATATCTCTCAATGATGTTAGTGTTATCAGTGTGCAGTGCACAGTTCATGAAAAGTCACAAGTGTCAAAATGACAATGCATTCAAAATCTACAGTTCTGTGAAACCCACTGGGACTGTTGATGTCACTGTTTTATACAGTTTTCTACCTTAGAATGACTAGTTTTCCCCAAGTACGTATAAGTGCATTTTCATTGTTTGTTGGAAGATTGCCTGTTGGAACATAATGATAATCGATTAAATTGCTTCTTTGAAATGACACCTCACACATAGACAACAAACAGAAGGAGATAAACATCTATTTTATTACTTTTTTTCATTTACTATATGTGATACATTTCTGCAAATTATATGCAATATATGTATGCATATTTTGTATGATTAAATGCGTGACTGAAGGAAATTCAGTATGTATCTGAAGCGTATGGATGTTTTATCTTAGCTTTGCCTATGCAAAAAATCAGAGACGTAAAAAAAAACCCAGTTGCATAACAGGCTTGGGCCTGGATCTGTGGTATATAGTGTGCTTTCCGTCTTGCCAGGCTGCTAACCAAAGAAACCAGGGTTTCATCCTGGGTGAAAAAGTCAGTGTTTTTAAAGTGCTGTAGGCCTAGGTTATCATGTGGAATTCCATGTTTAAATATAGTACAAAACTAGTACAGGAGAACAAATAGAAATACTACAAGAGAACAAAAAAAAACAACAACATTTTGAATTTGTTCAAAAGGGTCTCTGTGTAAAACAACCTTGGAAACAGGAAGCTTAAACTCAATCTGTAATGGAAACACAGGCAATGCGATATTACAGAACAAGAGATAGGGAAAAGTGTGCTGAGAAAAAAAAATTCCAGCCATTGTTACATCACATCTTGGGTGTGCCTTTACGCTGCATGTGAATGGCACATGTGGTTTAGGAGATCAAAGAAAATGTGAAAATGTTAAATAACCTGATAATGTTTGTTCAAATTTCAATTATATATATATAAATCATCTATTATAAATATGATTATTATTGTGTAATAGAACGATTTATTACATGCAAACTGTAAGAAACATTAAACTTGTTTTGTTGAGGAAATTCTTAAATTCTCTCTGGCTGTCACAACTGTGCTCTATTTGTAAACTTCGAATTGAGAAAGACCTATTTCACCAAGCATGTTTACAGGATGGAATGAACCCCTGTAAAAATTATCCCATGATTGCATGCTATGTAGTATCCTAACCTGTGGGGCTTTCCCTTCGGGCAGATCTATATTGAATTCTGTGAGTTCTGAATGAGTTTTGAAGTATCAGTTTTTCACGTAAATTGCCGGCGTATTCTAACAAGTTTCAAGAACCTGAAAAAAGGAAAAAAACAACAACCCTTTTGTTCAAGATAACAGCTTTTCAAACAAAGGACACCATGGAAAAAGTATGAAACAAGAGAAATTCGATTCAATTTGGGATGAGACACAGAAAAATTGACAGAGGAGAAAAATTGAATGAGAAAAGAAAAATCATCCCAAGCTGGTATCATTTGTTTGGGTCGTGAGTTCCAATTGTTGTTTAAAAGCAAAATAATTTAAAATTCCTTGAAATTAGTAATGATCTGTTTGATTCACTATCAATGAAAGTGTCAAAGGCACTTGGGCCAGCTCCTAAAAACCAGAAAGTCCTGGATTTGGTTTAGATGAGAGTGATATGGGGATATTTGTGCCTTTCACAGTCCACTCTAACAATCTTGAAATTTTTAAGGCAATTTTTGTGGCTTGCTTTCAAAACTCTTTTGCTGCAGAGCAGCATTAATTTTTTTCTTATCTGTGAGTTAAACCCTTGGACAAGGAGAATCTGACATGCATCAGCAGTGTTATTTCAGTGACTCGGCAGTAGTCAGTAGCTACTTATTACTGATTTCTTTTGAAACATTTATCAGATTATGTTACCTATACCATTCAACACCTCTGTCAGCAGTCACAAGCCTGCATTTCAGCGCAATACTATATTCCTGTCTCATGTTTGATTGTTTGAGTGTTTGTCTCATGTTATAAGCCGGTTATTCACCATGGGATCGGGTACTTGTAATTATCACACCTCAGGCTAAAGCCCTTGGGTGATAAATCGCATATCCCCTCTCACACGGTGAATGACCTATGCTAATGTACACATATGTGTAACAGCAGGTATTGGCAATCTTTTCATACATTTTTTCAGTAGTAACTGCCAGGTACAGTCTGACACAGGACGGCAGGTCCTGTCCTTTCTTTGAATCTCTTTCATTGGTGAGAACGAGGACTCATTCACTTGGATTGACATTCAATATGGCATAAGTATTGTGATATGTCATCTTTCACAAGCAACATGAACAGCAACTTCACTTCGCTTGACTATCAACTATGCCGAAACACTAGTCGTGAAATTAGATTTATCTTTTCTATCTTCCATCTAAAGTGGTTCGTGAGAAACCGAAATTGAGCTAATGAGAAGAGAATGTGACAATTCCAAGTACAAGATTTGGTTTAGCTAAAAAACAAGACAATGAATCCATTATTGCAAATTAAAGCAATCTTTTGTGAGCTGATGATATTTTAAGGAACTGATAATGAATTATTATTAAGATGACAACTAGAGATGCTCAGATGATAATTAGTCTGAGAATGTTTTGAAAAATTCCAGAAGAGGATTTCACTTGTTGGCAGACATATCTAGACAGATAGACAGATCGATATAGTAAGATATGCAGATTGCTAGTGTTCCAGAGGGCATGATACTAGACTCACGTGAGCAAGGTTGTTGGTTCGAACCCAGCTGGAAGCATGGAGGAAATGTGCACATCCTACTTGAATCACTGCTTCACTCCACCTAGGTTTAAACTGGGAGGTTGGCTAAATAGGCAGATATGGTACTAGACTAGTGATGACGCCTGTGATAAGGCTGTCAGCTGTTTGTGAGACAAATCAAGAATAATCAGTGAGCCTGTTAACCTGAGATTCTGTGTAAAGTTGGTTGAGTGAACGTACGCTGAAAATATTTAGGGTTTGCCAGCTGAGTTTGGACCCATGCAGGAAGAAACTTTCAGTAGAGTTGGTATGGCCTCTTGGAAGTGCTGGTCTCTCTGTTTGAAGATGCTTCCAGACTTTTTAAAAACATTCATTGAAACTTCCCTTTGCATTAATACTTCAAAATAGATTCTGACATGCTGTTGCATTCAAATTCAAAATTAATTTCCTTTTAGTAATATAGACTGAAGTAGGCTTTATCGTACTGCCTTTATTTCTTAACCTAAGAACACCTCATTTACAACACTATACACTCTGAAAAACTTTTTGACCTTTGTGGCTATTGCAGTGAATTGAAACTAGCCAAAGGATGAAACTACCTCTTTTTTTTGTCTTGTTTATCTACTGCCTCCAGAGACTACTAGTGCACATTACACATAAGCAGACTAGCGTGAGAGTGCCCATGGCTAATAACATATCCTCAGAGTTCAGAATCTACTGGTAATGTGCATTGAAAATTCATACCAACTTGTAAACCCAATTACCATACAACTGGCAGCAAACTGGGTATTTGGTTTTCATAGAACACTTTCTACAGATTATGGAAAATTGTATTTTTTATCATCGATACAGTGAACAGCATATCAATGTGTATACACTCTCCAGGTTGAAGCTTCCAGTTCCTCGGATAAGAGCGTTTATTTTGTCTTTGGTGGGCATTTACACTAGTATGTGAAAAATACCTTGACATTGTTGATCTTCTACTGGAAAAATTGGAAATAGCCTGTGTTGTGTAGTGTATACCATGTTTAAGTAGACTATTTTACCAAAGATTATTTTTAACGTGATCAATATCATATTTTTTTTGGTGGTTATATGCACTTATCGTATTTGAGTTGAACCCATGCAAGCAAAGACATCAGCAGAGTAGGCATAGGCTGCAACCACTGAGCCGTCAACCGGCTGTATTTATATAGACATTCACCATTTATTCTTCTTTAAGGCCAAAGGCAAAACTGGATGCAATCTGAATTTGTGGTTCTTCATTCCTAAAATTAGAGCCCACGCACACAGTTCCGCACCTTTTCTTTAGTTCTATTTACCAATATTAGTGAAATGAAACTGATCTTGCAATTTCGAATAGCTGTGTCGTGCAAAGCAGACAGGTCTTTACTGAAATAGAAACAGGCAATTAGAATCACACACAATTTGAGATATTTGTGAATATTTGAAATGTTCCTCCTACTCAAAATGATTATAACCAAAGAAATCAGTCTTCTTATAAAAACAGGAAGTACTGCACTCAAATATGTAATACAAAATATGAGTTCATTTATTGCAAGATCTGCAAATACCAATGATTTTGAGGCTTGTCCATGGGCAATTTCAAGTTAAAATTCATTAGTTTTGTGAGACCTCTGAAAATATATAGATTAATCAATTTTGACACATTACTTTCTTCAGAATGTTGCTTCATATCAGGGAAATTAAGAAGACAAATATTTTTTATGTACACCCTACGACAGTTGTAGGGTTTACATACTGTTTCTCCACTTTTTTAAATTGTCATAACATTACAAGCACATAATTTAGGGTTTCGCTCTGTCTTTGCAAGAATCAAAAATCAGAAGAATTTATTGGTTTGTTGCAATAACTGACAAGAAGAGATTCTACATTGATAAGGAAGATAATTAATTGAACAAGAAAACGTCATTGAAAAAAAGGTCAATTCTCCAAAGCGAATCTTCAGATAAATGCAATTTTGAGTCTGCGATACTTCTTAATTTGTATCTGGTAGGATTGGGCTATACCAACATAGATTATGTTCTAATACAGCCAGGTAAGGGATCAGAAACCTTGACTTAACATAAAATTTCTTTTGCATTAGTCGGCCTTCTTCAAAATAGATTCTGATGTGCTGTTGTATTCAAATTCAAATTTAATTTCCTTTTAGTAATATAGACTGAAGTAGGCTTTATAGCACTGCCTTTATTTCTTGAATGAAAAACAACTAATTGACAACACAATACACTCTGGAACACTTTGACCTTTTTGGCAACTGCAGAAAATTAATAGCAAAAGGAAAAAACTACAACTTTTTTGGTCTCGTTTATCTACTGACTCCAGAGGTACATTACACCTAAGCAGATTGGGGTAAGAGAGCCGAAGGCTAATTACATATCCTCAAAGTTCAGAAATTACCAAGAGCAAAGGGTCATTTCCTTCGTAATAGGCAAATGTTAAAGCAACCATAAAATCTGACAGAAAATAATTAATGTAACACATTCTTCTTACACATCATAAGTTTAAATTCTACTATACTTGCATTTAAAGCTAAAGAATCAAACAGGCAAATCGCCAAAAAGAAACACAATTTATTTGAAATTTTATTCTTGCCAATGGCAACAGAAAACAGCTAGCGGCAAGTTTTGTTAAGCTTCTCTTGCAATATTTGCGTGTTTCTTATCATGTGAAATTCAACTGCAGCTGTGATTAACTTAATCATAAAACAATTCCCTGATTTGCCAAAACATGAAACCAGCACCTGATGGTGCCGTGGCAGCATGCAAGTCACTTTAAATAACGTTGATGCTGAGAAAATGTCACTTCATTTTCTGTTAAGACCTTCGTAATTTCATTGTTAGCTTTTTGTTGCTTTACACAACGTGGGAATGCTGAATTTGTTAGCATGCATTACCTTACTGATGAAAATTAAAATAAAACTTTCAGCATGGGTGTGCATTCATTGTTTTATGGTGTGAAATGCCGATGTGATTATGCAATTCAGCAGTTTGTAGTTCTTTCTGATTTTAACAATACAAATCATCATCCACATTTCATGTATGAAACTTTTCAAAGACAAACTATACCATAACAAACAATCTGCTATCCACAACACATATGAGGACCTTTTTTACCAGCATGTCCAAACATGAAAACAGTCATTTGTATCTCATCTTCAAGGTTGGGAGCATTAAAATGTCTGTCATGCACTAACATGTTTGCTAATATGGCCAAAATGTATACATCAAGGTCGTCTCAGTCTATTTCAATGCAGACATACTTTGAAGTCAGAGCCAAATGATGCAATTAATGAAAGAACCAAATCTGTTTTTGCTAATTGATTTGGCAATCATGTCAGTTTGCATAATGGCTTGTTAAGACAATGTGTTTGAAAAGGATGGTAAAGCTGAAATTGATGGGCTCTCCATTTCAACCGGTATCTTACAAATGGTCTGGTAAAGCTCTGATTTATAATTGCACGACAATATTGGTCACTTGTATCATAGGCTAACCTTTGTTTGGATTTTCCTGTCAGAAATGTGATTGTTTATGTTGCAGGTGTTGAATTCCTGAAGTGCAGTGTTGGTCAGTCTTGAAAATGATGGACAAAGATAGAAAATGTTGTTCATTAGAAATTTTCTAACAGTGTAGGTTTGGCAAAACATTCAGTAGCCCTAATAGATAGATATAGATAAGGTAAGGGTAGCCCTCTAAGCCCAATTCTGGGTGCTCACAAGGGTTGATTGATGAGATGACAGGGAGAGTGGGAGTCCCCAACAGTGTGCAATACAACATAGAAAGCCTGGCAAAATCAGATCATTTTGTAAATTTCCATAAAAAGGAGACATATAATTGCAAATTTGAAGTGACAGAGCTTGATATACCTCAAGACTATATGGTTTTTCTACTCAACGCTGATATAACAATACTAGAGAAAACTGCCAAACTGATCAAGACTTAAAATAACTCCTGAAAAAAACTTGTCGGAAGCCATTGCCTCAGCGGGAATACCAAATGACGGCAGTCTCAGATATCAACCATCATCAGTCACATTTGGTTTGTCTCCTGAATACAAAAGACAGTTACAGCTTTTCTATGAGGTGACTATATTAAGACATTGTAGTTCTGAAGCATAAAAAATATCCACCCAACGAATACCAATATTGAAATTGAGTTCCCAGAATCCCAGTCAATATGTCATGGAAGCTACTTTCCTCGATTACTGCTGTTGTAAACCTATGTACCGGAATGACACTATGTGTCAGTGGAATTGTTCTTTTATCATAAAAATTATTAATGGAGAAAATAGGCAGTGGAAATCCATAAGCCAATAAAATATATGACCTATTATCGTTGGGCAGGCAGTAAATGAATGGGAAAATTGTAATTGTGTAGCTGTCTAAAACAAGCTTTAATAATAATAATAATAATAATAGTAGTTTATTTATATAGCGCTAGATTCAATTATATTGCTCTCCAGCGCTGTATCCAAAATATTATTTATAGTATTTTCTGAATAAATGAGTCTTCAGATGTCGCTTAAAGTTTTCCAGTTTTTCATGTTTCCTCATATCGTCCGGGAGGCTATTCCAGAGTTTTGGAGCCGATCTAAAAAATGCTCTGTCAACAAGGGTGTTGTGGTTTTTAACATCTGGAAAGGATAAGATCAAGCGGTTGCGGAGATTATGACCATTTTGTCTAAGAGTAAGCAGTTCTTCGAGGTACTTCGGAGCTTGCCCATTCAGCACTTTCCAGGTCAGAGTAAGAATCTTGTGTTCGATACGTGCAGGGATTGGAAGCCAATGGAGGTCGCGCCTGTGTTTAGAGACGCTATCATATTTACCTAGTTTATTTATCAACCGGACTGCGCTGTTCTGGGCTATTTGCAGTTTGTTCTCTAAGGCTTTATTGACTCCAAAAAGTAGGCTATTGCCATAGTCAAGGTGTGGTGTGACTAAGGCATTCACAACAGTCTTTAGATCCCCAGTCGGCAAGCATTTGCGGATCTTTGCAATGTTCCTAATGTTGAAATAAGCACTACGGCACATTTTGTTGACTTGTTTTTCCATTGACATATTTGCATCAAACATGACACCAAGATTTCGCACACAGGGTACACTTTCTATCGAAGAGTTGTCGACAGTAATTGAGCAGTCTTTCAGACTGTTTAACTGTTTCCTGGAACCCATGATGAGGAATTCGGTTTTTTCACTGTTGTTGCAGAGTTTATTGTCATTAAGGAAAGCTCTTATCTCGTCAATGCATTTTTCCATTCTTTTAAAAGCATCGGTTTGCCCGGTTGGAGATTTTGGTTTAAAGGCAAGAATCAATTGTTCATCATCAGCATATTTCTCGTCATGTACCAAGTTTTGGTGCGCAATTTCACTGATCGGGGCAATATAAGAATTAAACAAAACGGGACCCAGTTTGGAGCCCTGTGGAACTCCATAGGAAAGAGGCACTGCTTTAGATTCCGAGTTCCCAATGATTACTGACTGTGATCTGTGTGACAGATAAGAGCGGAACCAAGCTAATGCTTTTCCTTGAATACCATATCTGTTGGCAAGGCGGCTATGTAGGATATCATGGTCAATGGTATCAAATGCGGCAGACAAATCAAGCAAAACCAGCATTACCATATCACCTTTGCTCATACTGTGTATTATGTCATTGTGGACTTTTGTCAGGATGGTTTCAGTGCTGTGATGCTCTTTGTAGGCAGATTGTCTGTCATCTTGCAGGTTGTTAGCTTCTAGATGTTTTGTATATTGGGAGATCACCGCGCCTTCTATCAGTTTGCCAAGGAATGTCAGATTAGAAACTGGTCTGTAATTCTTTGGTATGGTGTCCAGTCCCGGTTTTTTCAATAGGGGTTTGATAACAGCATGTTTTAATATTTTAGGTACATGACCAAGTGATAGCGACGCATTAATTATTTTAGTGAGAATGGGAACAAATTCATCTATACACTCCAGTATGATCCAAGTAGGTAGTGGATCTAAGACACAATGTTTAACTGCCATTTTTTTGATGAGCTTGAAAGTCTCCCTTTCTGATAGACTAGTGAAGTCAGACAGTTTTGTGCCGGAGAAGTCAGTACTCGACTGAACATAGTTTGTGGCATTAGTATGGTTACCTAATCTGTTCCTGATGGTTTTTATTTTGTCGTCGAAGTAGGTACTAAATTCATTTGCCATATCCAATTCATTGATATAGTTTGGTAGAGGCAAGTCCTGTTTGCGGTTAAGGTATGAATTGACAATTTTAAACAATGCCTTAGAGTTTCCCTTGTTGCTGTCAATTTTCTGTCTGAGATCAGCCAATTTCAACTCTTGTAGTTTCAAGTTTAAGCTATTTCGTTTTTGTTTGAATACATCATAATCTACTTGACTCCGAGTACGCCTCCATCGTGCCTCGGCCCTTCTTTTCTCAATTTTGTAGGGTTTGATGTCTGAGTTATTCTAGGGAGTATTACCCCTAAGACGAATCACCCCAGTTTTGAGGGGAGCATGTTTCTCTAGAATTTTGAGGCAGGTGGAGTTGTAGGACTCTATCGCGATATCCAGGTCCTTCATTGTCGTTATATTTGATCCTATTTGTGAGAAAGCATTCTTAAAGTCAGATTTTATGTTTCCTAAATTTATAGATTTGGTTTTACGGTATGTCATTTTTTTTGTCGGGGCTGGCTCATTTTGTATATTGAACTTAAAGAGAATGCAATTGTGATCGGAGTTGAGGTCACTGGTCTCACAATTATTAAGTGAAGAGTCACTTCTGGTGATAATTAGATCCAGCGTATTGCCCTCCCTGTGGGTCGGGCCATTGACATGTTGATTTAAATCAAACATTGCAAGAATTTCACTGAGTCTAGTAGCCCTCGGATCTGTGGACTTGTTCATATGAATATTAAAGTCTCCGACAATCACAAACTTGTCGCCTTTGTTATGAAAGCATGAAAGCAACTTGGTGAACTCGTCAAAGAAGTCATTCATACTGTATCTATTCACGCTTGTGGGCTCGGGTCGGTATATTATTTTTAGAGTTACCACCTTCGATCTTACCCTCAGTCTTATAACCATATGCTCAAAAGACTTGAAATCATCAGATTTGATTTGTTCAACACGCAAACCATTGCGAGAGAGACTGGCGACGCCACCACCGGGCCTGTTCATTCTAGGTTTCATCAGTAAGCGTTTACTATTGTTGCTTTCCATTTCTCCAATCTCAACAGTATCATCCCATTTAAGCCAGCTTTCTGTTATGCACATCAAGTCAATGTCATTTTCAGAGATAAAGTCATTGACTAGGAGGGTTTTGTTCTTCAGACTCTGGGCATTCCACAGTGCCATTTTCAAAGTAGCATTTTGACCAGACCGACGAGATACTTTCTCGCCAACGGCAGAATCTGAGGTTTCTAGAGCTAAGCAAGAAAATCTGTTCCAAGTCGATGCCACAAAATTTGGAATACCAACATTCACCTTGGATTTGGAGACCTTTCGGGGAACAAGCTTTTGCCACTCGCAAGAGTTGACAGATGAGTTTAATGCTGAGGTATGACGGTGACTCTTTGTCAAAGAAGCAGTTAAGCTGTCAGGAAGAGGTATTACAGTGAAATTTTACTTTTTAGGTTCGATGAATTATCAATTAAGACCCTGTACCTCGATCATTGGAGAAGGCAAGTTCGACGAATGGCATGACGAGAAAGTAATTTTTGGTAATCTGCAGCAGCAGTGCATCATCCAGTTGTATTATATATAGTGTCATGGCAAGTTGTCATGGTCATTGCCTTCAGCATAAAAGAGAGGCAGTGAAGGACTCAGGGACACCAGTGAAGTATTGTAAGGTATCCTTTAAGGACCGTAGGCTCTGGTAACTGTGCACTGTGTGCAGTGGCGAAGAAGTTCTACATTTGTGTCAGCAAGTAGTCATTGCCACCTGAATAAAAATTGTCTGCTAAGTAGGGGAACTGGGGCACATTGGGACGCTTTTAACGTCTGCTAATTTGGCTCAATGCTGAAAGCACTGAGAAACTCAGAAGTTTGCATGAATATCAGCAATACTATTGAGCTTAAATGCAATGCATTATAAATTAGACTGCACCTACCCTTTTGCAGCCAGACAGCCAAATGTGTGTCGTAAAAATGACTGTCCCAATGTGCAATAATCATTTTTACACTCCATGTGCAATACTTAGATGTTACATATAAGTAGTGTGTAAGACAATATACAGTGCATTAACACCTTGTAGTGCCAATAGTTAATAACTTTAAATAGTTTTAAACATTTAACATAAACTGTCCTGTGTGCGGACATCTATGTAAGTAACACTCAGTGCTTTGTGATAAATTTGTTCACAGAGCATGGTAATCCACTATGCCTCTACTCACTGTGGCCTGAATATCTATTGTGTGCTGTCTCAGGTCAATCAGTTGACTTGGACACTTACATAATGCCACATTAAGTGCGTCCCAACGTGCCCCGAATTCACTGCCCTAATGAACCCCAACATGACTTTTACGCCAAAATGCTAATTTCTCAGGCATCGGTGAGTGTGTTTATCAGGATAGCAATTCATAACTGTTGGTTACGATATATATCAAATTCATAAAAGCACTGAGAAAGCCTCATTGTTCATGGTTTGTCCACAGAATGGTTTGAATTGAACCCTTCCATATTTACTTTAGTAGTAGGAAAACAGACTTTTCCCCGCCATACTTCTGCATGTGGCTGTAATTTGTCAATAAAAGATAGAAACATTAGGATGTGAAATTACAAGACATGATGGCACTACCATATCATGTACCTTGCCAGGACGCAAGAAAACCCCAACGTCCCATAGTGCCCCGCGTCCCAATGTGCCCCGATTCCCTCTACTTAGGGGCCTCGGAGAAGTAATTCAGAGACACACCCTCTACTTCATTGAAAGTGCTTTACCAATCTTTAACATATTCAAGATTTACAAGCGGTTTTGCTGCTTCCCATCATTTCTAGGAATTATAATTAGGTTCTTTCTAACCATCAATAAGTTTTCATCCCCAAATTTCCCTAAATCATAATCGTGTGACCGCGGCCCATGAGATAGAGGGCAGTCTGTAGCATGTTTTGACCTTCCTTGTTTGGCTTTCCAGCATAGACACCGGTTCATCAGACCAAAAATTTTACGATGTCTAACAAAAAAGACTTTCCAATGAATTGATACTCCGGAAGGTCTACTTATGAATGGCTCTTGCAAATGCACCTCTTAAGCTGGTTAATCACAATACACACGTTCAGTCATTCACAATTATTTGTTCTCAATATTCTCTTATGCAGCTCCTTTATTGTCAGAATGTGAACCATAACAGCTTCATTGGCTCTTTGCAGCTGAGACCTGAGTAAAGGTTAACTGCCATGATGCGTCACACATGGTCATAGCTAAGGTCATCAACTAAGACCTACTTCCTTAGGAGAAATGACCTAATACCCGAAGGGATGTCCCAAGGTCATTAAGCCCTGCCTCTTGTTGACAGGGACCTTTGCTTATATGGGGGGAGGCTCAGTAGTTGACTCCTTGTCACATTTTCTGGATCTGTTTTTTTCTTGCTCTCACGAAGAGATCATTGGAGTTCCAGAATTTTGGAAAAGATGTAAGTGTCTAGGTTAGGGTGGCCCTTAAAAGCATAGTAAAAAATAAAAGTTTGAAATATTGGTGGGCCACCCTCTGAAATGATGCCAATTATAGAAAAAATGATGCATGCAAATTTTCAGGCAAATCGGTTGATATTTAGAGGTGGCCCACCGCCCTTGAAGTTTTTATGTTTCTGGCGTAATTCTCTTCTTTTGTTAACTCGCGGTTCTGTATTATTTTGCCAATTCAAATGATACAACAAAATAAATGGCATGGTTGAACTGGCCTTAATTAGAGCTTCATTTTGAGTACCAACTTGGATGGTCTGTGATGATTTTATATTCGGAATGTTCAACTGAAATTTGCTGAAATCCTCATGTTCGCTTGACTTCCCTTTAATCTCAGATGATTTGTTCTTTTGGCAGATGATAATCAACGGAGTGTTATCTGGTGCAAGAGTGCAGATGCAGAGAGTTTAGCCTTAGATTAAAACACTTTCATAATATAATGCTTAGGGCTTTATATCCCACATTTATGTGGCCGGTAGGCTAATCACTAGGACAGGATAAGTATGACCACTTATTGACCAGCATGGTTGAAATTGCTGTAAAAAATTGAATATTGGTTCAATTGATTGCCAATGTTAGATCAAACCAAGTTTTTGAAAACCCAGACCACTCCCAACTGAGCTTACAGCACTCCCCCAATGCAGTCTTAGGGAATTATATCAAAGTCAAACTTTGAACTTTTTCCTGTAATGATGCCGTTGTTAATGAATTTGCCTTTTTCTATATGTGAATAATTTCATGTCAGAATATCTTGCAAATATTAGGTAGACCTGAACAGAACCTGTATGTCACTCACTGGTCTAGCTGTTTTTATGGTACAACTTGAAAAGAGACTTGCCAGTCAGTAGTAATGAACACGAGATTCAAATCAGTGCCAAATTTGTGAAAAAAAAATATAACAAGAAATGCTGTTAAATTTGACACAGAAGTAACCCTCCTGGCCCCATGGGACAAGAATCACCAACTTTCCTATTGGAAAATCATACAATTTTGATAAAAGAATATGGGAAAATTAGATCCTGCAGTGATTTTTTTGTAAAACCAACACATTGACAATTGACACATTGACTCCTTACGTACATTTTTCAAAATCATCACAGCTTTCATGAAATTATTCCTACGCCAGACTGTGAAAGGTTTTTTTCATAATTTACCTTAAACAGTGATCAGAACAAGCAGCTGCCCTCATTGGTAGTCCATTTTACAAGGTCTGGTAAAGAATTATTGCTCCAGATTGAATTTGGAGCCGTCATGTATCAACACAAACAATTTTGAAAAGAACTCATGACGTATGGTTCTTGAGGTTCCTAAATAATGGTCATAGACCATCCAAGTTGGTACTCAAAATGAAGCTCTCATCCAGCCCTGTTCAAAAAATCTAATTATATTGTTGTATGATTTGAATTGGCTTAGTTATACAATACCGCGGGTCGGCGAACGTACAGAATCATGACTGAAATGCAAGAATTTCAAGGCCCGTGGGCCACCTCTAAATGTTAACCGATTTGAATGAGATTTTACACAGCCTGTTTTTACCATAATAGGCATCATTTGAGGGGGTGGCCCATATAAATTTCAAACTTTTTTTTTAAGGGCCACCCTAGTCTAGGTCCTACACTGCAGTAAATTAGAATCGGATACAGAAAGTTGGTTCATGGGGAATATTACTAACATCTGGAGCAAGAAAATGAGATTCATTTCTTATTCTTGAAAATTGGTATTTCTGCGTTGGACTTCTGAGCTTATGCACAGATGACACTTGTGACAGCTTGGTGAATTAGTTGGTATATCAATCTTGATATTGCAGTTTGTTTGAATTAAGAGAACTATCATTGTAAAACGCATCTGGAGTTGTCCAAATACATGTAGATGTTTCTTCCCAAGCTTTATGTAAAAGACCAACAGAGTATTGTGAAATTTTGGTGTAAAAGCCTCTGATGTTTCACAGCTTCTTCGTTTGCCAATAAGGTGGTAGCTTGCTAGGCTCCCAATCCCTTGGTCCAGAGCTTGAAACCAGCTTTTGCTGGTTCACCTGAGTCTGTGTTGGATGGTAGTTTCATTCATCCTTCGCCTCATTGCCTCCACCTGTCCTAATTAGCCTATGCATAGCATAGATACTGGATGTAAAGTCCCAATCATCCATCCTTTTCTCAATAACCACACATGTCATCATGTGGGCTTCGCCAAGGCCAAGAGTTTGAGTTTGACTGGTTATCTTATTTTTGGTATATGGATCATAGAAATGCATAGAACGGACATGAGGCTGTTGCAGATGAAGCAACCAAATCCACCATCTTGGAACTGCCCTGTATCCTGGCACAATGTAACCGTGACGTCACCAATAACACTGACGTCACTTATAACAATGGCATGACGTCACATCATAATTAGTCTATTGTGACGTCATGTCTCGGGGCAGTTCCAATATGGCGGATTTGGTGACCTCATCTTGAGGTGGCATCATAAAGCCTCATGTCCGTTCTATGTATTTCTATGGTATGGATGACCTTATTGCCTCACGTAGCCAAGAGGAGATGAGCAGAGACCTGTTGCTCTTCTATTTGTTCAGTATGCTTCCATAAAGCTGCTAACAAATTACCTCCTGATTTATTGTATAGGGACAACAAAAATAGTGTTACGAGGACAGATAGTTTTCAGGCAATTGTTCAAGGGTTTTGGTTGTATAAATCGGCAGGTGATACATCACAATCCTCCCGTGTTGCCCAAATCTAAGACCTGCTCATCGATAATATTTATATTTTTGGCTGTGGCCTTCTGGTATTAGCATTCCTTTTGCCAAGGTTTACCCAAATGATTGCCTTTTTTCCAATACGGGCTGTTCCTGTAAACAAAGATCTAATTCTTTAGGCACATGCCTAAATCGTCCATTATCACTTTAAGTATAAAGTTAAGTACAAAGTTGTTTCAAGTAACTCTGACTCCTGACTCCTTTGGATTCCTGAAAAATTACTCTTGACTCCGACTCCTAAGATCTCCTGAGTTTTGACTCCGACTCACCAGTTTGATTTCCGAGTTAGACTCCAATCCTGCCTGTAAACATTATTTTGACTCCAACTCAACCTGAAAACCTGTGACTCCACGACTCTGACACCATAGCCCTAAATGATGCATGATGTATATTTATATACAAACATAATATGTAATCTCCAAACCTGACAATACTAATGTACTGTGGCAACTCACTATTCCAATATAAAGTTATCTGCCAGCAACATTGCTCTAGATGCTCAAGAGAAAGGAGCTTCCAACTAATTATAAGGTAACTGGTTATTTATCTTGGCCAGACTCCTAATGCCAGCCACTTCTTGCATTATCGCCCATTTGGCATCCGTAATCACTGACAATACCTGACTGATTGCAGGCTCAGGCATTTTTACTACCCTTTGATTCCTGATATATGGTCCTGGTAAACCCTAATGCAGGGATATATTGGATGGTAGTATAAAAGGTAACAAATCTTGCACAGTTGTCCTTGCCTTGGAAGACCCTTCGTTACAAGAACAACTTGCCTTACGTAACTAAAAAGCTGGAAAAATTAATTATCTATCTATCTATCTATCTATCTATCTATCTATCTATCTATCTATCTATCTAACTATCTAACTACCTGCCACTATCTAACTACCTGCCACTAAATACTTAGTATTTTTAGTGCATGTTGAACCCCGACAAGAGGCTGCACCCCGCAATGTAAATAAAAATGTGTTGGTGAGTCAAACTGTTCTTTATTCAATCAATACTGGGTTATACTTTACTTGGTCATAGCTTAGTCCTAAACTATGACCCACTTTCCTTATATAGAGATGACCTTATCCCAAGGGAACATCCCAAGGTCAGAAGCCTCATCTCCTGGTGACAGGGCCCTTTACTTACAAGACTTGCACTGGGCTAATTCTTTCCTAGGCTAAATGTGCTTGCATGCAGCCTCCGAACAAATTGCCTCCTTGGTTTTTAATGTTTTTTCAATGTTGTATTGCAGAATAACTGGCTTTGGTTATTTATTAGGATGTTGATAAATGTAGAGAGTGGATGTTGGTTTTCAAAAAACATGTACTAGTTTTTTGCGTACTCTTCAGAGGCAACAGTAAAGTTATTCCTTGGGTGTTCTCTAACTCTTCTTGTCATGTCCTTCTTCGACTTGCGTGTTGAGAAACTATACCGTGTGATTAGCCTACTTATTGCTGAATCACCGGTGGTGACCTTGCCTTTTGTACGCAATTCCCTGAGGTTGCTTTTTACTTAACCTCTAATGATTTGGGCCTTGCGAAAATGCTGTAGAAGCACTCTACGGCTACATATCATGCATTATATATTTATTCAGTGCTACAGGTGCGAAAGGGTTCCTATCTGATGGTGCATTTAGTGTCTTGAAGCAACATTCATGTCATGTAAAAACATCTTTACTTTATACACAATCTTGTTGAATTGAATGAATCTATCTGAATCTAACTTTTGCTCATCATTATGGTCGATATGAGTCATGTTTTCTTGTGAATAGCGTGTTTGAAACCATCATCATTTGTTTAGCATGGCTGAGCTAACCCTCGGCTCACTGCTCGAAGTATCATTTCTGCCAGGAAAAGGCCTTATAGACACCAAAATGAGTCTTGAATATCACATTCTGTGATCTGTGTGATTTAATCAATTTGGTCTCATCTTCTCTCTGGAGAGTCTGACCTACGGTTTTTGTGAAGATATCTTTGACAGAACTAGCTGACTCTTAAGAATCATTTCTGCCAGGAAAAGGCTTTATAAATAGAGACCAAAAATAGCTCTAAAGATCACATCTGTAATCTGTGTGATTTCCGTCTAATTTGTCTCATCTTCTCTCTGGAGAGCCCAGCAGAAATGTCACTGGAAATTAGTTTGATCCAAAAATCTTTTCATCGAGACTTTTCTCTGTGGGTCTTAGAACATCCGCTCTCATGACTTCTTGCCATGCATTGCCATGATCAGAGAGTGCGAATTTGCAAAACTGACATCTTTGACCGCATTGATCATTCGTTATCAATTTGCAGTCAAACACCAGCATAATATTTTGCATTTAACTTCCAGTATTTAAAAAGCTGTATTCTCTTCAAAATGAACCTCAAATACAAAATAGAACGAGCTAAGTAAAGACAGATAATTCTAAGATGGAATACCTTGCAGTAGGGCATACAAATATAGCAGCATTGGTCATTGTTATCAACTTGCAGTCAAGCATCAGTATACGTATTATTTTGCATTTAACTTCAATTATGAAAGCTGTTATCTCTATAAAATGAATCTCAAATACAAAATAGCCAGAGCAAAGCAAAGCCAGAGAAATGCTAAGATGGAATACCGAGCTGTAAAGCATGCAAATATAGCGGCAACAACTGTCATCAGCCACTTTCCTGATGCTCTATGAATATGAAAGCTGCCTTTCTGCTGTGTGAGATAGGGGTAGGATTTATGCAACTGGTAGCCCACTGGGTTGCCAATCACTGGGCATCGGGTATGATTTTTGGTCTGGCCAGGTCACTTGGACCTATGTTGGATTGCAGTTTCAAACATCCTTTTGCCTCATTGCCATGTCCTCCTCCTCTCCTAATTAACTGCATTTTACACTTCGCAATATACAAAGCAGTGCTGTTGTTTATCTGGACGCCAAAACGTAAGGAAAAATTCCTTCAACACAATAAAAATAATGCCAGCATCTGTATCAAATGAGGTGTATGCAAGAAATACTAATACCTAAATATTTATTCATGAATTTTCTTCCATTTTTTTCTGCCTTTTCTGTGTGTTGTATTGGGATGATGGAGTTATGTGTTGCTTAAATGTTAAAATTCATGTACCAGGATGCTCAGTTGCCTCTAAATACCCCACATTGGTGCTGATAGGGCGTAAAACACAAACTCACTGACTCACCAGGATGCTCAGATTGCAAAGCTTCTAAAAAATTGCCTCCTGATTTATTGTGTTTGGACATTAGAAAAACTTTTACCAGGATAAATGGCAGTATCATTAGGGCTGTTGGGTGTAGGTAGTTTAGGCAGGTAATTTTGAAGTGTGAAGAAAAGGCAGAATTATCTGCACAAGCTAAAATTGTCTTTCAAGGGTTGTCTTCTGTGACAGTTATTATCAACTTATTGAAGTACTAGTTTTAGAAAATTGTTAATATTGTTAAAATGATACTTCGGAAGACACCGAATTACAGAATTTGAATGTCAGGCTCTTGCAGATCTATGCAGAAACACATTAACATAATAACATATTTTTACTTTCGATAGATCGTGCTGACGGTAGACAACCGTGTAGAAGCCCCACTGCCACTCTACATTTAACATACAAGCTGGTGAGTCGGGCTTTGAGTAAAAGCTGTCCTACTGGAATGTCACACAGGCATTGACATCTGTTGCGAGAACTGAGGCAGAGTTAAATATTGATCTTTCTTTGCAATTCGGATTCAGACACATGAAGTGCAAATGTTGCACAAATGTGCACAATGTGCATTGTCCTCTTTTAGAGTCAGTGTCAATTAACATATCAAAGTAGAGTCAAATCCTTGTTCAGTCAACATTTTACCACTGAGAAGTGGAACTGCATTTTCCAATTTTAAAACTTTTTAGCTCTGATGCATCATTTTGAGATTCAATTTTGAAATCAGTAGCCATCATCTCACATTCACACAGATAGTGAAAGGCTGCTTACACAGCTACTGGCTTAATTGAGTCAGTCACCTTCACTACCGCAGCAGTTTGGTAATTATTATAAACATGAATCTGTTTGTGCGGAAAACATGACCAGCCTGTCAACCTTTTTCTCATGACAAAGCCTTTTGCGTCTCTTTTATGCAGATTGAATGGCAGACGATTATGTGTGTCTTCAATGTCTCGCTCACTGCTTGGGGAGGGTGGATTTGTCCTATTGCTTCCGTGTAACTAGTTTTTCAGACTTCACACAAGCAATTGACCTTAGGCTTGTCTGTTTTGTTTGAGTAGTTTGTGTTTCATGAAATCATGAAATGCATTTTCTGCTTTTGTCATATATGTACATTTGAATGGTTCCATGTTCATATTGTGTGTTATTTTTTTCTCCATAATAGGAAAGTGTCATTAGTGTGAAAGTAAAACTCAATTCGTTTCATTTGCATATCAATTCTTAGTTACACCGGCTGTGATGGACAGAAGTATGTACATGTAGTGTATTTTTCATTTGGGTGTTGCAAAATATATTATTCTTCCATAGACATGGCTCTTTCATTTGCCAATATTTCAAAATTTATATTAATGATTATAATAGCCCACTACGTAGACTGTCCATTTGGTCCAACATTTCATTTCTGGATCTTAAGCAATGATTTCATCTCGGTATATAGTCAGACTCACATTCAAGAGGTCAACCTGAGATCTTTTGAGGTCATAACGACCACAGTCTTGGTGACAAAGGTCCTAGCCTATGCAGTATGCAAACCAAATTGCATCCTGATTTATTGTGTTTGGACAAAAGAAAATGTGCCACATGGATTAATGGCTTTATCATTTGATTGGGTAAAGTTTACTTTAGGCTGCTCATTTCATTTTGCAGTGTGGAGATCAGGCAGAATTTCGTGTGTATTGATTTACTGTATTTTGAGCTTATTAGTTCCTCTTACTGATATGAAAACATCACTGTTAATGGCTAAGTCGAGATTCACTTTAAAGTTTTGTGCTAGATCCATTGTTATTTCGAGAAATTTGAATGGTATGATTATAAGAACATTTAACTGGTTCATTTCTGCTTTTATTTATTTCTATAATTGTGTGCTATCCTTACATGTTGTCCTAAATTATTGCCATCAAATAACTAATTTTGAAGACTTTCCATTTATACAGCTGTACAGAGAATCGAACAACAAGCTAATTTGTAACACTAACATCATTACAGCCATGTTTCGGGAAATAAAGAAGTCTTTATTACTTAGACAATGTATAATCCCAATTAATAAATGCATATACGTTTGTCTCTACTATCTAAATGGACATGTAGCAGACTCACTCTTCTTGGTTTTCAGAGAACATTTAAGGAAAGTGATTGATGACGGTTGATTTCTCATTTCTTAATTGACTTAATTAGGAACACAGCAAGATCCTGACTAATAAGAAAAACATTAAGCTTGCTCAGTCTAAAGAAACTGGAAGACCTTGTATTGCATTAGCTTGGTACCCTCTAGAACAGAGTTTAATGATGAGCCCAGCATTAGCATTAATAGTTCCCTGTCATGCTCAAATGACGTAAATTCACAACATGAAATCAGCTATAACAGACGATTATATTCATTGTCTGCGAAGAAAAATTGACTCTTGTGTATGAAAGACTAAAGAGAACGATATTTGAAGTAGCCTTTTCAGTTTCTATGTGATTGTGAGACACAATGGGATGCTGATTAAATTGAAGAAAATATTCAGATTTGGTACATGTGCATTGCTGGATCTACAGATTCTACATGGATGTACAGTACAACCCAAAATAAAGTAAGAAAATTTTCTGTCAGAAGTCCTCTGTTTACCTATTTTGCCCTCTTTTCTCCTCTCCACCCCAAATCTCCTCACAACTCCCTTTGGCTCCTTAGAACAACCTTAGCCCACATTAAGAACTGTATTTAGATAGCTACCAATATAACTGCAATTGACAGAGGTGCAAAATATCAAGTAAATCAAACACAATGGGGGTGATTGAGTTTAAATTGGTGTTGTTTAAATATGACTTTAATGTAATTTTAAAAAGTAGTTTCAAGCAGGTAAAAGTAGGAAGTGATTCGGAGGTAGTCAAAAGGTGTGAAAGGGTGAAGTACTGGCTGATTCTTCCTTCCTGCTGGGGTAATTGTACTTTATTTCGGGTTGTACTGTATGTCCAATTGTCAATCATATGTGTGAATTTGTGCAACAATTTACTCTGTCAGATTAAATTGCAAAGGAAGATCAATGTGTAACTCAGCCTCAACTCCTGCGCCACTAATATCAACACCTGTGTAACATAACACAATTTACTCTGGGCCCAACCAACCTGCAGTCCAGAGTTGTGGTCATCACACATTTATATAACCCGTAAGGCACTAAGAATGATATATGATATGACATGATATGGAGTAGCCATAACTGCCACCCCATGACCTTTTTGATTTTCCTGTAAAATTTTGAAATTTATCAGCTATTCCAAAAGTCACAGAGGAATTATATAAAGCTCTACTTTGCTTGTGATATATCTCTGCACTGAAGGCATGACCCAACAATTGACAGCTATAGTGGTGAAGTTCTGGTAGGCAGCTTTCAACATTTGTATGGGACTACTGCCTTCCCAGACTTAAACCAAAAAGATCTCCCTGAATACAGGCGCAGCCTATTATCGTCATGATATTCACCACTTTAATGAAAAAGAAAGACCTATAAAAAATTATCTTTATTGAATGTATTTGATTGATTTCCGCCATTTCAACATTTTAATTTGCCCAGTATGTATAGTATATGGTTTAGTGAAATCAAACCCTAAAGCTGGTTGTTTCTATTTATTCACTTCCCATTTCTGCCTATCTCCCTCTTATCATGCTTATCCGCTCTGTTCTCATTGTTTCTTTGAGGAGGAAACGTGACCCGCCTGTCAACCTTTTTCACGTGGTGAAGCTTTTGTGTCTCTTTTATTCAGATTGAATGGCGGACAACGTTTATGTCTGAGTCTCTTCAATATCTTGCTCAATGGCTTGGTGAATGTGGATTTCTCCTATTGTTTCCATGGAACTTGTTTTTCCGCCCTCACAATGCAATTGACGTTTGGCATTGTGTCTGCCTTTTTGTGAAGTTGTACTGTATTTTCTGATTTTATTATGTACATTTAAACAGATCTTTAACGTGTGTATTGTTTTATTGTGTTCATCTGAATAGAATGCTATCATATTTGATGTATAGTTGGTACATTGTAAGTAAGTACGGACGACATATACTGAAATCGTTCTTCCGAGTAGCTAATTCCTATTGCATGGGGATGTTGCATAATATGTATCAATATTCTATAGACGTTTATCTTTTGTTTATATTCCTAATGCATAAAAATGTCAGAACCATGATGGTCACAATCGTGCAGGGCGTCAATTTAGTCCAATACTTCATTTCTTGGGTCTCAAGTGATGATGTCCCTTCCGTGTATAGTTGTGTTTTTCTAAAGCTGCAAACAAATTGCCTCCTGATTTATTGTGTTTGGACAATGGAAAATGAGTTGCAAGGGTAAATGGCTTTAACATTTTTGTGATTAGGTGTAAGTATCTTTAGGCAGATACATTTTTGACAATGCAGAGAACAGGCAGAATTCTGTACATGTATATTAATTACAGATATTTTAAAGACAAGGCTATAAGTTTGTTTATCAAGACCATTCTAGGGTTGCCGAAATTCAGTGTCAGAGTCACAGTTAACTAATTGAAATGGTAGTTTTAGAAAATTGCAAATATTAATTGAATTTAACTGTGGAAGATACGTCAGTTTATTCCTTGATATTACCGTACAATTCAAATATCAGGCTCTGCTTAGCAGCAGAACTTTTACACATTTCTACGTCTGATAAATTTGTGCAGATATTAGACAGCCATGAAGATTGTGGAAGCCCGACTTCCTTTCTAACATTCAACATATGTGTGTGTGAGTTGGGCAGAGTGAAATTCCTTATTGGAATGTCACACATAGGTGTAGACATTTGTTGTAGGGGTTGAGATAGAGTTGTGTATTGATCTTCGTTTTCATGCAGTTCTGATTCTGACAGATGCAATGCAAACTGTTACACAAATTCTCAGTTTACACTGCCTTCTTTAGGAGTCACAACGTGGTTTAACATAAATTCAATATGGTGGTGCCACAATACTTGATGAGTCAACATGTTGCCAATACCGAAAATATCGTTTTTGCTCTATGAGGTCCAATCTACCATAAATTTATTCAGTAGCTGTTCATTTGATTTATATCGCACTTTCATATTGGTAATTTACCTAATTTGCACATAGAATCAGAACCATTTTTTGATAACTAATGTTTGGCTTATTATTAATGTCAAAGGATAAGACTAATGTAATGTAGCACTTTCGGTTTATGTTGACTGAATTTAGAACTTTGGTGTTTTTCCGATTAAGTCAATTGCAAAAGGAGAAATCAACCGTCATCAACCACTTCACTTAGGTTCTCTGAATATCTCTTCATGTCCTTTCAGACAGCCGGAACACAACATACAAACAACATATTATTGTATATGTACATATTGAGATTGTATATTGATTGAGCAACCAATAAAGACTTTTTTTATATCTCATGGGGAATACATTCCTGTAGCAATTTTTGGAACACTGTATAGCAAATTTGTTATTATACTCTGGGTTGAATACAAGAAAGAATTGTCTTCAAAAACTAATGATGTTTGGCTGATTAAAGTTGAATCCCACAGAACACAGCTGCTCCACCTATGATTATAAAAGTTTGTGATGACGTCACCTCAACAACAATAGTAATGACATCACAATCTCATTGTTTGATTGTGACATCATCCTCCATAAACAATTGGTGATGACGTCACATAACCAAAATGAGACAGAATCCCTCTTTTTTTTGTGACTTTACGTCATTGTAACAGTATCAATGTAATACAAATATGGCATGATATAAGTAAAATGTGAAAACTTATTTGCACGAGGAAATTCATATTGCACTAGGGCGAGATGATAAGTGCCGTATTTGTTTTATTGCCTGACCACTACGCTCCCATCTGTTCTGCAACAGCAGAAACTTTTATATTTTTTGCGCAATAAATCTGCCAAAGAAAAATGACTTCTGACATTGTCAGATAAAGAAATGACAGTAAATATTATTTTTTTTGTATGACAGTAAATATTTTTAAAGCATATGTTGAAGAAAGTGGGAAATAAATGTATGAAAAAAAAGTAAGTCAAAAATAAAATTCTGGAAAAAATAAATTGATGGAAACATTTTGACAAAAAAACAAACAAAAAACAAGAAAAATCGGAAAGAACCTTTTTGGGGGGGGGGGAATGTTTAGAAAAAACTCTTTTAGGAAAAAAAATAATAAATTGGTTGAAAAATAGGCCTATTGGCTATTGCACCCTAACCATTTCGGCAAAAAAAAAATAAAAAATTTGAATTTCTTTTTTTTTGGGAAAAACTTGTGATCAATATTGCACTCTAACCATGAAATATGAGTTTTTATGATGTCTTCATTGAGCTGACTTCGGCCAATCAGCATCACTCTAGCATAGTGGTCATGTAATAAAATCATTTATTTTGAGTGTCATCTGCGACAACTGAAAATATTGATTTCTGAATTTAAAAAATACAGTGTTTAAAAAACTTCAACATGTTCAAAGATTTACAAGGAAGAAGTTATTTTTGTTATAAAATTGGATTAGAAATTATTCAGTTAAAAAAACTCCAAGCACCACCCCGCAAATCTAACGGATGTTGCCTTATTTCCAATGTCATACTTCTTTATTTTATGAATGACCTTAATATCAGGATTATAAACAGGATTATAAGCAGTTTTAAATATTTATATTTTTTATATGTGATTTTAATCAAACTAGATTTCTTACAAAAACAAAAGAGCAGCATAAGCCTGATAAACAATATGCTTGCTTGTCTTGACTTATTTGCATAAATTTCAGCTAAGGCCAAACGAGCAATGCTTTGAACTTTGAAAAAAAAGGATAAAATATTGAGCTTTTTTAAAATTAATAAGTCATACAAATTTTTACAAGACAGCAATTGCAACATAATTTGAAGTAATTGTTGTGTCATTGCTTGAACTCAAGAATTCTAGTTGACGTCATGCATAAAATTATGAGATATTTTATTTGTGGCTTGGTGGGGTTGTTATAATTAACCTCGATTTGGAGACTGCACTTCTTGAATTTCTTATTTAAGGCTATATTCCATTAATTTTTCATTGATATCTTGATAATTGTCACATGATCGCCCTTTATGTCAGAAATCACTCAAAATGAGTTTTGCAACTGATACTTTTTGTAAGTACACAGGAATTTGAATAGGTCACAGGACAAATTGATGGTGACCCTTCATTTTTCACTACTTTAAAAAACTTTTTGAAGATATTTTTGGCAAAGTCTCATGAATATCTAATGAACAAATTTAATTCATTATATATCTAAACCAGCTACTCTGCTCCCAGTCAACATTTGAGTTTGCACAGCACTCACTGTGAGATCACAAGAAACTCACATGGTGATGTCACACTTGAGAGTGTCATCAAGACATCACAATGACCTCACACCTTGTGATCTCATGCATTGCTACCGTAATATGGGGTGAATCGGGACACTGGGGTGAATCGGGACAGAATAGGGAAGCATTCTATTCCTTTAGCAAAAACCTACTTCCCATTATCTCAGGAAATTGATTTTTGGCACATTTGTAGCTGACATACCAGAGCATATTTCAGTGCAGTTTTGTACTTCTAACTGCAGGCAGTGAGGAGCTGCAGTACCTTTAACTTAGTACTGCGGAAAGTGAATTCTCAAAGACTGGTCAAAACTTTGCATGCTCTGTAAAAAGTATAAATACTAGAGCCACCAATCTTTCAGGAAACTTTTAAAACCCAGTTTCGGCCAGTTGGGGGACCCGAATAGTAGACTAGATAAGAGATTATGTATGTTTGATCATGTGTTCAGATTCAGGGCAATGACAAAGTTTTGTGATCAACAAAAATAACCGTACTGATTTTCATTTGAATGCTGTAGCGTGGCTTTTTAATGAATATCATTGAACTTAGTATTATTAATAGTGGATTTAGTCCAGAATTATCATTCACTAGCAAAATTAGAAAAAAACTATAGTTTTTGATACTTTCCTGTTATTTATCACTTTTTTTAAATTTTACATATTATCAATAAAATTGATTTCGGTTTTTCCTGAAAATACATTTCTAGCAAGTTGAACATGTTTTATAATACTTACTCACAAGAAGCAATCGTTTAAGAAAAGCAAAGATGTGATGATTGTGAAAATTAGGATGTGTCCCGATTCACCCCAAAGTGTGGGGTGAATTGGGACAGTGGTTTTATGGGCCTAGAGCATTGGACATCTAAGATATCGTTTCAAGCTCTTGGGGATACTTAGGCCTTGTGCTTGGACACAATTTGACAAAATATCTTGATTTCTAAGTTTATTTTTGTCCATACTATAACAGAAAAACGGCCAATTCTGTCCCGATTCACCCCATATTACGGTACCTCATGCAGAGCTCTCTGAAATCTCACATACTGAGGTCAAAATATGAGCTCACTATGAGCTCACAGTGAGCTCACATATGATGGTGTCACTATTAGATCTCTCAGGAGGGTGACGAGGAAATCACACAGAGATGTCACAGAGAGCTCACATTGTGACCTCATGCATTGCTACCTCATGCAGAGCTCACAGGAATCTCACATGCTGGGGTCAAAATGTGAGCTCTCTGTGAGCTCACAGTGAGCTCACAAATGATGGTGCCTCTATGAGATCCCACAGAGAGCCCACTCTGTGAGCTCTTTGTGACAGGAAGTGACATCACACGCATTGACCATCACAACATTCCATCCACCATTTTGAATCAAAATGTAACAAGGTAATTTGGGAGATGAAATAATGCACGTAAGTATGCTTTTATATAGTTTGTAGATTTGAAAATTATGTTAGCATGGATTTAAACACTTAGTGATTCCACAGGCATGGATATTAAGCATTCAGAAAATGACAACTATATGTGTTTTGACAGTTAAATTATACAGCAGTTTTGGCACAATCTTTTAACTGCCATTTAGTATCAGGAGCCACTGCACTAAAAAAACACACACAGTTTTGATATGTATGAAATAGTAATGTTTTCCATTTTAATTGACATTTGATCATGGAATAATTAGATAATAGACATCAAGCACACACACAGTATAGGATAATTCAGCCTGTATATGGGACATTATAGAAGTTGCTGATATATTATATGTAGCACATACATGTACTTGTATTATTTTTATTTTATTTTTCAGGTTTCAGGTTGATGGTTGATATGTAGGGGTTGGACTACAGGAATGAAGAGGATTGAATAAAGCCCCCCCCCCCCAATCCAGCAATGTGATTTGACAAATAAAATGAGTGAACAAACTTGCTATTCTGTATATGTATTTATCTAACTCTCTAAGAGGTCAATGAGGGTGATTTGAGGTCACAGGAAGTTCACCCTGCAAAGGTCACAGAAAATTCACACTGCAGAGCTGACCTCAGAAAAGGCTAACAGAAAGCTCACAAGAGGCTCACATCAGTGATGGAAATGGAAAATTTTTATCGAGGGAGCTCTCGACTCGTGCGGCAGCGGCTCGCCATTCCAAATTTTTTAAATGGTTGGAAAGAATTCTTCCACTAGAGCATAATTTTGGCTAAAAATACCATGAAGACTGAAAAAGTAACATGATAATTGTAATTTCACCAGTGATCTTCGGGGGAGCTGTAGCAGGGTACAGCTCCCCCTGTTTTTTGGTCAAGGGAGCTCAGCTCCCCCGAGCTCACCCCCATTTCCATCACTGGCTCACATGAATCTCACAATGAGACCTCACATTAGGCTCACAGGGAGCTCACAGTGTGACCTCAACATTCGAGCTCAAATCAACCTCATTGACTAGCTTCAAAATGAGGTTGATGTGAGGTCTTTTCTGTGAGCTTTCAAGGCATCTTTGAAGAGCTCATAGAGATATCACAGTGAGGTCAAATTGTTGACTGGGCTATATGGCCCTTTATCAGTAAATTTCCTCGATTTTTTCATAAATTCATTTTATGTACTCAACATAACTGCCAAAAATAAAACATTGGTAATATCCCTTCTTAAAATAGTTGTCAATAAAGTGTATTTTCAGTTAAGAATCCTTTAATTTTGCATCTCATGGATATTTTTCAAGTGACCTCCCTTTTTGTCAAAAATTGCACAAGCTTTTTAGTAAATATGAGTAAATTTCCTTTATTTTTTTTATTTTTCTGCACGACTTTTACTCAACGTAACTTCTTAATAACATTGGGATTAACCCTTCTTTTTAGTATTTTCCAATAAAGTGTATTTTCAGCTATATTCCTTTAATTTTTCATGAATATCTCATGGATATTTTTCAAGTGCCCTCCTTTTTTATTGAAAACCGCACATATTTTCTATCATACTAGTAAATTTGCATGATTTTCATATTTTTCTGGTATTGTACTCCATTTAACTACTAACAAGACATGGGTGTTTCCAGTTTTTTAAAATTATTTTTCAATAAAGTGTATTTTAAGCTATTTTCCTTCAATTTTTCATGAATAACGCATTGATATTTTTCAAGTTACTTCCATTTTTGTCAGAAATCAAGCACACTTTTAGTGCTGCAAGTAAATTTGCTTGATTTTTCATATTTTTCTGATATTGCACTCCACGTAACTACTGAAAAACATGGATACTCCCCCTTTTTAATATTATTTTTCATTAAAGATATGTTCAGCTATATTACTTTAATTTTTCATGAAAATCTCATGGATATTTTTTAAGTCACCTCCCTTTTCGTCTGAAGTTGCACACACTTTTTAGTATTGCTAGTAAATTTCCCCGATTTTTTCATAATTTTCTCATATTGTAATCCACGTAGCTCTTAAAAAACATCGGTTATCCCCCTTGAAAGACCACTTTTTCAATAAAGTGTATTTCCAGCTATATTCCTTTAATTTTTCATAAAATTCTCATTGATATTTTTCGAGTGACGCCGCTTTTCGTTATAAATCGAACACTTTTTTTAGTATTTTACTGTACTTTTTAATGTAATGACATAAGATTTTGAAAAGATTATAGTTCAAAAATTATATTGGATAGCCCGCCTATTTTTTATTACATTGGATAGCTCTCTTCTAGAAGAACTTTTTGGCAAAGTTTCGTGAATATCTCATGGATTTTCGATTTCTTACCAAGTGTGGGATTCAACTTTAAACTATATTGCAGTACTTTCAGTTTCTGTATACTGTATAAGAAGAGTGTTTTCTTGGATCTTGGTGTGTTCCCAATTAAGCCAATTACGAAATGAGAAATTAACATTCATCAATCACTTTTATGTTCTCCGAATACAAAGAACAGTAAGTCTACTGCATGTTCATTTAGACAGCAGGAACAAAACATGCATTTACGTATTTATAGGGATTGTACATTGTCTTTGGAAGCAATAAAGACTTCTTTATATCCCACAGGGAAAATATTGCTGTAATGATTTTGGTGTAAGAAATTAGCTTTATTGTCCACTTCATTGTACAATGAGAAAGAACTGTCTCCAAAAGTAGTTAATTATTGGAAATAATTCATGACAAAATGTAGCAATTGTACACCACCTTTAAACTTGGGATGAAGCATGTTTTCATATTCACCCACGATAGTGGCGTCTGTATGCACTGTTTAGTACATTGTATACTGCTTCAGTCTATCTGACTATTGAATAACATTTTGGAAAAATGAGGAATGAAGTTAACACATCCTGGAAAATCCTGGACTTCTGACAAAAAAGGTAAACAACTTATTTTTAAAAAGTTTGTCTGATTTGAAAGCCAATTTTGTTTGCAAGTAATGACAAAGTGATACGAAGACAGGAAATGCACCTGGACATATCTACAGTGGTCCTGCATTATAAGAACTTTGTCTACTGTTACGAAGTGGTCTTCTATGGGGGTGCAGTGCACTGGTGCAGTCTCTCGTCAGGTTGCAAAATGTACCAAAAATATTACTGACTGAAGGAGGAAGGCAGTCACATAAGGCAAGACAGTTTTGCAACAGGGATTTGTCCCTATTGTAAGGAAGGGTACCTTCAGAGGTACTAAATTAAGAATTTAGTACCTCTTATTCTTAAGGGACCCTCCCTAAAATGTTTAGTCCTTTTGGGAAAAATCCCTAGTAGGGGGTCTCATAACACAGATAACACTGCATATATCCAAAACAAAGTTTACAAATTGAAAGGTTTAGGATTTAAAACATACAGTAAATTGTTTGATTCAGGTGTTGTTCCTATTATGGATTATTGTTCAGGTGTTTGGGGCTACAAAGGCTTTTCTAAACCTGAAGCAATACAAAATAGGGCAATACGATTTTTTCTAGGTGTGAATAGTTTTACCCCGAAACATGCTTTTAAAGGCGATATGGGATGGATTGATTCAAAAACTAGACGTTATATTGAAATACTACGTCTTTGGAATAGACTTGTTTACATGGATGAAAACAGACTGACAAAGCAAGTGTTTGAAGTTGATAAACAAATTAACAAGAGAAATTGGAGTAATGAGGTTTTACAAATATTCACTAAATTGAATCTTACTCAAAATTTTGTAGAAAATTTACCTATTAACCTGGAAAATGCACAACGTCAACTGATGGAAATTTATAAAACCAACTGCAAAAATCAAGTAACTAACATGCCAAAATTAAGAACTTACAGAGAATTTAAAACTACATTTGGTACTGAGGATTATGTATATAAAATTTATGATAGAGGTCATTTGTCTGTTCTTTCACAATTTAGGTTCGGTGTTTTACCATTAGCAATAGAGACAGGACGTTACAATGATATACCATTAGAATATAGAGTTTGTGAATTTTGTTCCCATCATGTTCTAGAAGATGAAAATCATTTTTTGTTTCATTGTAATACTTATAACGATTTACGTAATTTACTTTTAACTCGTGTTTTAGATTATTGTGTGGATTTTTACTTTTTATCATTACAAGAAAAATTTAAGTTGTTGATGTCCAAGGATTTAGTTAAATTTTTCTGCAGAATATTTGTTTAAAGCTTTCCATAGAAGAAGAAGTTTGTTGTATAATTCAAGAAGTTTGTTGTAAATGTTTTAATATTGTAAATATGTGATTGTAAATGTTTTAATATTGTAGTTTCCAGAAAATTTGTTGTTAAAGTTACTTTTAAATTATTTTGATGACTTGTAAGCCCATATAGGGCTGGGTGTATATTTTTTACACAGGTCAATAAAGAATTTGTCTGTCTGTCTGTCTGTCTATTTCAGGCGTCACATTCATTTCAAAAACTTTTTTTTTGACTGCCTGGGTGAAGCAGTTCTAGCAGACAACTTTTAGAATCTGTAGTAAGGCATACAGGGTGACCCAAAAATAAAGTTCACACTTTTGTAAATGAACTTAGGAAATACACACTGCAGCTGAAAAGTAAAGTACACAGTCTTCATGAAATTACACACACAGATTTACCTACATATTGACAAAACACTGCTAAAGTGATTATGTCCTAGGTGCAAAATTGACCTCAAAGTGACCCTTAACGTAACCTATATCCTTGAAATGTATGTCCTTTGAAGTTATTGTCTGTTTCTTGCATAAATTTTTTTTAAAGTCACCTCTTTGTCATATTGCCGAAAGTCAAGTCTTTGTGGGAACAGATTACTTTATGATCGAAATTTACCACCATTTTGAGATCCTGTAATGGGTTTAAACTGGCCGGAATGTGCATTTATGTTCAGAACACATGTTTGTGCACCTCTAGCTATGATTTGATGTATTATTCATCCAGGTTGACTATATATTCATCAGCTCCTTTATGTATTATGAAATATATGGCTGTCCGTTGACCACCAGGGTAGTTATTGCCCAAATTCCATAAATGCAATGTGCATGGTCCTGAAACAACTTTTTTTTTTTTAGTATGTCAACTACATCTCCTGTCAATATCATGACAAAACTTGGATTAAAGCAACCTCAGTAAATATGTACACAAGTGAGATTGGTGGCACACAATGACCAATCAAGTCCTCACATCTCCATTTCGTGTGGCACAATTTCTGAGATAGACATAAAGCAATTCATTCCTAAGGAACAAGACATATGTAAGGCCTCAATACTTTGTTACAAGACATTTGTTTACTTTACTTTTCAAATATTTCCTGCTAATGTGCAATAATCTTCCCTATACCTGCCATATTAAGCCCTGCATGTCCATTTGACATTATTCTAAGAGGTTCGGATGTTTGCAGAACCACATTTTCCTGTGTTGAGCTTCTTTACATCCCAGTCAACAAATTTCAATCAGTTTTTTATATCTCAGACCACTCATATTGACATTTTCAACAGCCTTATTCATGCATCCTCTTAAACCCGGCACAGCAAAAATCAAGGACAACTCACACTTTGTTATAGCAGTAAGGCTATGCAGGTATGTCTGTTTTTTTTTGCCTTTTAAATGCAATGTGTTGATAATTACCAACAAAATGAGCCATAAAGCAAAGTCCTGTGGCAAAAATTGATTATCTTATGACCACTCAAAAGAGTGTGAACCTTTTTTTGGGTCACCCGGTAGACCGAAGCCAAAATGAATTATCCAAATACGAGCACAGATTGTTATGACAAACGAAAGGAAAAAATACCTTTTTCATGTTTTATTTTCTATTTCTGCCTTTTCCACATTCTAGGGGGGATGATAAAGTGGCTTTTTCGCTGGGCCCATGCGGGGACGCCTTCAAATCAATCTTTATTGTTTTAAAAGTTCATTCATACTGAAATTTCTGGATTTCGGACCTGCTTCTAGCTGCTACTGGCACTTTTGTATGACAGGAAAAGGGGCGTTTTTGTGAAATTTCGCCTATTTGGGATATTTGTTAATTTTAACATTTTTAATGATAGGAAGTTGAAAATAACACCATTAAACAGAGTGTAAAGAGAGCTTTCATTTGCATACCAACACTTATAGTCTGTGACAAACACAAAGATCAGATAAATATTCTTTTAAATTTTATGATTAGGAAATTATCAAAGACATAGTGCGAAAATAATGGCTTAAATTATGACTAGTCATTTTTAGGAAATCAATGACAATGTGAACTGTAGAATCATGTTAAATAACCCTGTTAAATAAATGCAGTATCCCCAGTCACATGAATGTTTTTGCCAATCAGTAAGGGTCCAACTGAAATAATCGAGCTAAATCAGGATAAGATAATTATGGTAAACCTTGTACTTAAATGAATATCTGTTACTTTGGAATACTGTGCACTTAAATATTTTTAATTGGTAAATAATGAATTACAAAAGTGCTGCAAATAAATGACTAAACCCTGAAGTCAAACTTCTCTTGTAGCCTGCATGCATGGCGAGGGTGGCAGTCCTGATAACTGTGTGTACATTTATATTAAATTCTATTAGTTTGCGCTTCTGAGAAGTAAAAGAAAATCACAAAGTGTACTGACATTGACCAATTGGCATTGGAATTTTAAAGGATTAGCTTCATAATAGCATCACATATACTAGAACAAACTGCAAATTTGCAACAAAATCATAAGTTATGGAGCAGAAAATTTGGATTGTGCATGTGTAGGATGAACCCGTAGATTCTGAAGTTGAAGTGCAACAAAATAATTAAATAAAAATCATAAATTTCAATATTGAAAATTAATCCATGTCCATTTGGAAATGGTATTTATTCAGGGAAGAGTCCAAATCCCTTACGTCACCAAAAAAGAAGGATTTGAACAACTCTTGAAATTATTGTCTGGTTGAGGCAACCCAAAGATCAGACATATTATATTGTACAAAGTTCTATTGTTTGATATCAGACAATTCTTTTTTTTTCACTGCGTAAATAGGCCAACTGGACTGGTATAATGTAACATTAACAAATGTATGTTATAGGTGTGAGATATGGCAAGTGAAGGTCTGCCACAATACTTTTGTAACTATTTCCCAAATGGTAATCACAATCATAATATTAAGACTTGTATGTGTAGAAGTGAACAAAACCATAGGAATCATTGATTTATAGATTCTGACAACTTTTTTTTGGGGTGGGGGAATAGTAAATGTGAGCAGTAATGGTGACACTATTTGGCCTATAATGTTGAAAATAATTTAACTCTGACGTATCTAATGACAGATTATTCAAGCCAGATTAAAATCAACCATTACTACATCCATTCCCAGACCTAATACTTGCCACTGTGAAACCCATGTAGTGGTTTACAATGAATGCCATGAATATTGGCAAAGCATTCATTATAGCTTTCATTGATTTGCAATATAAGTAGTCTTAACAAAATTATTGCATTTTATGTGCATCTACCATTCAGAGCCATGCAATTCTGGGGGGGGGGGGAACCTCCAAGTGATTGACTGCTTATTTTGGAATTGGCAACTGCCACTATACTAACTCGTGCTTTCGGAATATAATTCTACATTCTGTTTATGAAAGCACAGCAAAGAAGTGGCAGAGACACTGCCCTTTCCACACAACCTCTGAAAGAGCCATCACCAATGTCTTCTCCTTTCCCTTTACTTCAAGTAGGGGGGGGTGATAATTCCAAAATGTTTCTGTGTGGCGTTTTTTGTGTGACCTGGACCTAGTTAGGCAACACGGTTGCCCCCGTTTGTCAATATAAGCCGAAAACCCATATGGACGGAGCCTTTGAAGGTTGACGCGAAGAAATAATGACGAAAATTACCCAAAAAAATCATATCTCGAGAACTATTGGTCTTAGAGACTTGTGAATAGGCTCAAATTAACCGGAATCCTCACTTTTATGTCAGTGTTTCATAGTAACTATAGGCCTAAGTGCAATACTTTTTTTGTTATTGGACAAAAACTGTTTTTTAGCTCTTTTCCGACAGTATACTAGCGTTAAGTCGCATTGCAGTCTGTGTGTGTAGTGTTAGAGCCCAAATAATTGCAAAGATTACTCATTATATGTTTACATTTAATATATATGTGCATTTGACAGTTCTATTCCATATTATTAATTACTGAATCATACTATACCAAGTTGTTGTATACCGTGCATAGATTCTGCCTAAATTGATTTGATCAGCGAGATACTTGATTTACTTATGACAATAATATTAATATTTAGTTTCATATAACTGTGTTGTACTCTGTGTGGAGCTATCTTAAAAGTCTTGAGGTTCACTGACAAGATCTTTGACAAACTTATAAAACAAGTGACATTCACAACACCATAATAATTCTATTTCACATGCGAGACAGCAGTAATTATTATTATTATTATTATTTTATTCGTACCAAATTAGTACAGTTATGACATTAAATAGCAATATAGAAATATGAAAGTCAGTTTGTGCAAAGTTCATTTAAAATTAAGAGAACTGCATGTCTCTCAAGACAGCATGTGCTGTCATTGTCTCTCACAGACGCAAGCTCCTTAATGACACAGGCGGTAGCATAGTTCCGAGGCTGCTGACAGTCGTCTCTGCATCTCCCAATTATATTTCGTAATAGTAGATCAATATCTTCTTCTACAAATCTTTTTGATGTTATATTTAGCATATTGCACACGGTGTTCACATTTTTTGCAAACAACGAGTTTGAATGCTTTAGTGCATTTTCAAAGATATACTGCACTGCTGGAAAGTCATGATTAAAGGCAGCCTTTGCATACTTAATGAAACGCTTTGCACACATATGACTGGAGCACATTTTACCAGATAAACAAGGCAGAATTGCATTGTGAGTCCTAAGTGGCAATCTCCAGACATTTCTCAAGCATCTACGATAGGATGTATGCAGTTTGTTAATCCTATTCAAATCACATAGTTGTACACCATAGAATGAAGTACAGTGTTTATCAAAAAGTTCATTTTGCACACAGGAGGACACATTTTGGAACTTAGATCTATATCCATTATATTGACCATATAGCTGCTTCACGATACCATCACAGTCATCTTTTAAGATGTTACTGTAAAGTTTATGACCAAGATGTGTGACTGATTCCTCACACTCCACAATGTCCCCGCAGACTGTCACCTTCCCTCGTCTCAAAACTGTTTGACCAGGGAGACAGAACTTGATAAGCTGGCTTTTTGACCCATTAAAGGCTATATTGTATTCCTTAGCATATTGTTTGCATGCATTTACCATATACTGAAGTCCTTGAGTGGTGGGAGAAAGCAAGCAAATGTCATCTGCATAGCCATAGGCTCCACAGAAATGTGGTCCTACATAACAACCATAGCCACTCTCTCGTAAATTGGATATCATACCATTGATATACGTTGTGAACAGTAGTGGAGACAATATTCCCCCCTGTTTGACACCATTTTTAGCACGAAATGTCTCTGAAGAAACACCATTCCATCGAACACACAGCCTTTGGTCGCCATACAAGTTCATCAAGCATCTCATATAGATCGGGTTCATTCTGTTTTTATGCAATGTGTCAAATAATTTTACATAGTCAACTCTTTCAAATGCCTTTGTGGCATCAAGGAATAATCCATATACAGAAGAACCATTATTTAGATAGTGTGTTACAGTCTCCCTAATCATACCAGTACATAAGGTTGTAGAGCATGCAGACTTAATCCAAATTGCTGATTATCAGTCTTCAGGGATGAATTACCATCTCTTTACAATAGAATCAGGTCAAATAACTTCCCAATGATGCTTCCTAAAGTGATGGCATGATACTTTTCAGAGAATCGAGTCACTGCTTTATCCTTTGGAATAGGTGTCATGCACCCTAGTAAGGTCTCTGAGGGCATGTAACCATGTACTAATATCCCTCTAAAAAGCTTTGCAAGTATTTCGTGAAGCTTCTGAGTACCGTTTATTAAACAGTCAGTACTAATATTTTTCATTCCATCATTTTTATTGGGCTTCAATTGCTTTATAGCCTTACTAACATCCTTTACACTTATAATGTCACCATGAGCATGTTGAATATCTTGTAATCCAGCAGTAATCCCTGAATTAATTCTATCTTTAATTTGGTCCATTTTAGTGCTGTCATAACCCACACTTGTGTATAATCGCTCAAATTTTTCTTTGAAAACTTTGGCAATCCCAACTGGATCACCAACATCATCTACAACAGATGGCACTTTTTTCCGGGATCGTTTGGCCCGGTTAACCTCACTCCAGAAAGCTCGACTATTATGCCAGTAATGGCATAAAATTAACTTGAAGAGGATACTCAGGATAGCATAAATAATGAATCTATTAATACTAAAAGTCCAATACTGGAAAATGACATCCCTGATGGACAAGTAACTCTAAAATTGATTGTTAATCACATTCATTTGTTTCCTATGCTCATCTTGCAGTATTAGTAATGATATATTATAAGAAGAAAATAGAGGATTTTTCAAGACGTTTTAAGAGAAACAAGAAGATGAGACAGGATCTAATCATTTTTGACAGTAGTATGACTGAACAAAACAATTCACAATGTATTGACTGTGCCTGACATCTTAATGCACAAAATTTTTATCAGGAATATTGGTCCATACTCTCAAAGTTAGGGTTTGCATATAGCTCTGAAAATAGAGTAAGCTGTTTCTCTGAGGAGAGAAAGATTAAGGTGAAACATCTACCTCTGCCAAGTTTGACCTAGTGCAAATCCCAGGGACTTCTTAAAAAATACAGTTCTTTCTCCAACACCCCCTTGCTTAATTATGTGGTGAATGCCTTCAGTGACATTGAATTCTCCAGCATCTTGTGACTGAGCACTTTGTTTTTAGCACTCCTTATCTCGTTGAATCAACTGACTTTTGACCAATGAATAGGTAACCAAAGAAAAGCCAAAGTTACAGAGACAACATGTGACTAAAGATGACCAGGAAGTACTACTTGAGGAGAACAAGCCAATCAATTTCTTGTTCAGAAACAATTTCAGGCATGAAAATGGGATGTTGAGAATCTTTCTTCTCTAACAAGTTAGCCATGCAAGTCAATAGAGATGTTGACAATCTCTGTAAAGTAGCAAAAACTAAAAATTAAAAAAAAAAGTTTTATTTGTCAGGTTAGGTTATTTATTTAGTCTAATCAAGTCTGTTTGAAAAATGGCTACACTTTAAAGTGGATGTGGCTGCACAGTAAAGAGAAAAATGTAACCCATATGTACAGAATTATAGACAGATTGTAAAATTTGTATTTTTAACATGCCAAAAATACAAAATTTCTCAATTCCTAGAATTTGTGACATGTTTCTACAGAAGGTGGAATAAACATAAGCCTTTTTTGTGAACAGGAACTAAATATTTCTGCTTACCAATATTAGGTTGAAAATTCAAGATCACCTTTGTATATCAGAATATCTGATCCATCACCACCATAAGAAGCCACACATTCACAGCTTCAACTTGATAATGCTGCTTCAGTTTGCAAAACCTCTCAGTGTCCTCTCGATAAGAAAAGAAACAAACCAAAAAATAAAATTACAAATATAGTGAAATGTGCTGTCCCTAGGAGACTCCTTACATTTTCTTATATGAAAATTGGTAAACAAAATTAGGCCTACATTTCTTCACCAAACACACCCTTACTTTAAAATATGAGGAAATGACTGAAGACAAATAAATCCCAAGTCATTATAGTGCTGACGAGGATAAAACCAGAACACATACATCACCTAAGACAAAGATAGACACTGTTACACAGAAAGACTGATTTAGCTAAAACTGCAACACCAATCTTCAATGTTTAGGATGATACTTTAATTTTTGGATGATAGAGCAAGTGGAGCAGAAATTTTTTAAAGCTAACATTCTTCAAATTACGCCTATAAAGTTCCTAAAAAATCGAAAATATAAGGTTTTGCACAAAATCAAGGTTTTTTGGCTATATCTTAAAAAATAAGGCAGATAGGCATATATTTACTATGAAAGACTAATATAAACTTAGGGATTGCGAATAATTTGAGCCTATTTTGAAGTCTGTATGTGCATTGGTTCTCGAGATATGGCATTATCAATCTAAATTCTTGTCATTCTAAGACTCAAACAACATTTGATGTTTTGTAATTTTCATGGAACTTCTTTGAAAATAGACCATAAATGGCCATATCTCAAGAACCAGTGCGCCTAGAAAGTTGAAATATACACCAAAATGTTCGGAATGCCCCATTTCCTATTCAATGTCAATACATTTATATGACTTAAAATCAATATTTTTCAAGTTCTGATGGAAAAATACTATTTTCAACATTTAAAGATGCGGTTTGACATTTTGGCCAGTAGCAGGCTGAATAAGCTATGAAATTCAATTTGGTAAAAAGTTTCTTGATTCTGGAGGCAATGAGCAACTTTTAAAGGCGTCCCCGCAAATTTTTAGGATTATCATCCCCCCCTAATTCTAACTTGCCCCTCAGCTCACTGATATTTGAGTGGTTCAATCAAGCCAAATCCTAAAAATCATGAAACTTACTTTTTTCTTTTGAAGTGTTACTTGTGTACATTTAAATATAACCCTATCATGCTTGATATAAAGTTGGTCAGTCAGCATGTTTGATATAGCCTAAAATAATTCTACTAAGTAACTAATGTGAACTTGTTCTTTCTGTGTCACCTTCCTTTTTTGCTCTAACCAAGTCCCGTACCTGCAATTTATCTTTAATAGAATGAATAATTTTTTGCGTACTACAGGTAAATTATCAATATTTGAAAACTTGTGTTGTTGAGGCAGCTGGCCCTGTCATGATAGTGCTTTTACTAGGGGGGGGTGTTATTTCAAAAATTTCAGAAAATCATACCTGTGTGGATGGAATATGAAAATATAGGTCAAAAGAAACCAAAAGGTACCTCAATTGCATTATTTGGTTTTAAAAACCCATATGGACGGAGGCTTTGAAGATAACGGCTTTTGTGCCGACTGCAAAATTACCCGAAAATGCCATATCTCGAGAACCAATGCACATACAGACTTCAAAATAGGCTCAAATTATTCGCAATCCCTAAGTTTATATTTAGTCTTTCATAGTAAATATATGCCTATCTGCCTTATTTTTTAAGATATAGCCAAAAAACCTTGATTTTGTGCAAAACCTTATATTTTCGATTTTTTAGGAACTTTATAGGCCCAATTTGAAGAATGTTAGCTTTAAAAAATTTCTGCTCCACTTGCTCTATCATCCAAAAATTAAAGTATCATCCTAAACATTGAAGATTGGTGTTGCAGTTTTAGCCAAATCAGTCTTTCTGTGTAACAGTGTCTATCTTTGTCTTAGGTGATGTATGTGTTCTGGTTTAATCTCGTCAGCACTATAATGACTTGGGATTTATTTGTCTTCAGTCATTTCCTCATATTTTAAAGTAAGGGTGTGTTTGGTGAAGAAATGTAGGCCTAATTTTGTTTACCAATTTTCATATAAGAAAATGTAAGGAGTCTCCTAGGGACAGCACATTTCACTATATTTGTAATTTTACTTTTTGGTTTGTTTCTTTTCTTATCGAGAGGACACTGAGAGGTTTTGCAAACTGAAGCAGCATTATCAAGTTGAAGCTGTGAATGTGTGGCTTCTTATGGTGGTGATGGATCAGATATTCTGATATACAAAGGTGATCTTGAATTTTCAACCTAATATTGGTAAGCAGAAATATTTAGTTCCTGTTCACAAAAAAGGCTTATGTTTATTCCACCTTCTGTAGAAACATGTCACAAATTCTAGGAATTGAGAAATTTTGTATTTTTGGCATGTTAAAAATACAAATTTTACAATCTGTCTATAATTCTGTACATATGGGTTACATTTTTCTCTTTACTGTGCAGCCACATCCACTTTAAAGTGTAGCCATTTTTCAAACAGACTTGATTAGACTAAATAAATAACCTAACCTGACAAATAAAACTTTTTTTTTTAATTTTTAGTTTTTGCTACTTTACAGAGATTGTCAACATCTCTATTGACTTGCATGGCTAACTTGTTAGAGAAGAAAGATTCTCAACATCCCATTTTCATGCCTGAAATTGTTTCTGAACAAGAAATTGATTGGCTTGTTCTCCTCAAGTAGTACTTCCTGGTCATCTTTAGTCACATGTTGTCTCTGTAACTTTGGCTTTTCTTTGGTTACCTATTCATTGGTCAAAAGTCAGTTGATTCAACGAGATAAGGAGTGCTAAAAACAAAGTGCTCAGTCACAAGATGCTGGAGAATTCAATGTCACTGAAGGCATTCACCACATAATTAAGCAAGGGGGTGTTGGAGAAAGAACTGTATTTTTTAAGAAGTCCCTGGGATTTGCACTAGGTCAAACTTGGCAGAGGTAGATGTTTCACCTTAATCTTTCTCTCCTCAGAGAAACAGCTTACTCTATTTTCAGAGCTATATGCAAACCCTAACTTTGAGAGTATGGACCAATATTCCTGATAAAAATTTTGTGCATTAAGATGTCAGGCACAGTCAATACATTGTGAATTGTTTTGTTCAGTCATACTACTGTCAAAAATGATTAGATCCTGTCTCATCTTCTTGTTTCTCTTAAAACGTCTTGAAAAATCCTCTATTTTCTTCTTATAATATATCATTACTAATACTGCAAGATGAGCATAGGAAACAAATGAATGTGATTAACAATCAATTTTAGAGTTACTTGTCCATCAGGGATGTCATTTTCCAGTATTGGACTTTTAGTATTAATAGATTCATTATTTATGCTATCCTCTTCAAGTTAATTTTATGCCATTACTGGCATAATAGTCGAGCTTTCTGGAGTGAGGTTAACCGGGCCAAACGATCCCGGAAAAAAGTGCCATCTGTTGTAGATGATGTTGGTGATCCAGTTGGGATTGCCAAAGTTTTCAAAGAAAAATTTGAGCGATTATACACAAGTGTGGGTTATGACAGCACTAAAATGGACCAAATTAAAGATAGAATTAATTCAGGGATTACTGCTGGATTACAAGATATTCAACATGCTCATGGTGACATTATAAGTGTAAAGGATGTTAGTAAGGCTATAAAGCAATTGAAGCCCAATAAAAATGATGGAATGAAAAATATTAGTACTGACTGTTTAATAAACGGTACTCAGAAGCTTCACGAAATACTTGCAAAGCTTTTTAGAGGGATATTAGTACATGGTTACATGCCCTCAGAGACCTTACTAGGGTGCATGACACCTATTCCAAAGGATAAAGCAGTGACTCGATTCTCTGAAAAGTATCGTGCCATCACTTTAGGAAGCATCATTGGGAAGTTATTTGACCTGATTCTATTGGAAAGAGATGGTAATTCATCCCTGAGGACTGATAATCAGCAATTTGGATTTAAGTCTGCATGCTCTACAACCTTATGTACTGGTATGATTAGGGAGACTGTAACACACTTTCTAAATAATGGTTCTTCTGTATATGGATTATTCCTTGATGCCACAAAGGCATTTGATAGAGTTGACTATGTAAAATTATTTGACACATTGCATGAAAACAGAATGAACCCGATCTATATGAGATGCTTGATGAACTTGTATGGCGACCAAAGGCTGTGTGTTCGATGGAATGGTGTTTCTTCAGAGACATTTCGTGCTAAAAATGGTGTCAAACAGGGGGGAATATTGTCTCCACTACTGTTCACAACGTATATCAATGGTATGATATCCAATTTACGAGAGAGTGGCTATGGTTGTTATGTAGGACCACATTTCTGTGGAGCCTATGGCTATGCAGATGACATTTGCTTGCTTTCTCCCACCACTCAAGGACTTCAGTATATGGTAAATGCATGCAAACAATATGCTAAGGAATACAATATAGCCTTTAATGGGTCAAAAAGCCAGCTTATCAAGTTCTGTCTCCCTGGTCAAACAGTTTTGAGACGAGGGAAGGTGACAGTCTGCGGGGACATTGTGGAGTGTGAGGAATCAGTCACACATCTTGGTCATAAACTTTACAGTAACATCTTAAAAGATGACTGTGATGGTATCGTGAAGCAGCTATATGGTCAATATAATGGATATAGATCTAAGTTCCAAAATGTGTCCTCCTGTGTGCAAAATGAACTTTTTGATAAACACTGTACTTCATTCTATGGTGTACAACTATGTGATTTGAACAGGATTAACAAACTGCATACATCCTATAGTAGATGCTTGAGAAATGTCTGGAGATTGCCACTTAGGACTCACAATGCAATTCTGCCTTGTTTATCTGGTAAAATGTGCTCCAGTCATATGTGTGCAAAGCGTTTCATTAAGTATGCAAAGGCTGCCTTTAATCATGACTTTCCAGCAGTGCAGTATATCTTTGAAAATGCACTAAAGCATTCAAACTCGTTGTTTGCAAAAAAATGTGAACACCGTGTGCAATATGCTAAATATAACATCAAAAAGATTTGTAGAAGAAGATATTGATCTACTATTACGAAATATAATTGGGAGATGCAGAGACGACTGTCAGCAGCCTCGGAACTATGCTACCGCCTGTGTCATTAAGGAGCTTGCGTCTGTGAGAGACAATGACAGCACATGCTGTCTTGAGAGACATGAAGTTCTCTCAATTTTAAATGAACTTTGCACAAACTGACTTTCATATTTCTATATTGCTATTTAATGTCATAACTGTACTAATTTGGTACGAATAAAATAATAATAATAATAATAATTACTGCTGTCTCGCATGTGAAATAGAATTATTATGGTGTTGTGAATGTCACTTGTTTTATAAGTTTGTCAAAGATCTTGTCAGTGAACCTCAAGACTTTTAAGATAGCTCCACACAGAGTACAACACAGTTATATGAAACTAAATATTAATATTATTGTCATAAGTAAATCAAGTATCTCGCTGATCAAATCAATTTAGGCAGAATCTATGCACGGTATACAACAACTTGGTATAGTATGATTCAGTAATTAATAATATGGAATAGAACTGTCAAATGCACATATATATTAAATGTAAACATATAATGAGTAATCTTTGCAATTATTTGGGCTCTAACACTACACACACAGACTGCAATGCGACTTAACGCTAGTATACTGTCGGAAAAGAGCTAAAAAACAGTTTTTGTCCAATAACAAAAAAAGTATTGCACTTAGGCCTATAGTTACTATGAAACACTGATATAAAAGTGAGGATTCCGGTTAATTTGAGCCTATTCACAAGTCTCTAAGACCAATAGTTCTCGAGATATGATTTTTTTGGGTAATTTTCGTCATTATTTCTTCGCGTCAACCTTCAAAGGCTCCGTCCATATGGGTTTTCGGCTTATATTGACAAACGGGGGCAACCGTGTTGCCTAACTAGGTCCAGGTCACACAAAAAACGCCACACAGAAACATTTTGGAATTATCACCCCCCCCTACTTTTACTGGGATGAAGATGAAACTGCAACACATAGAAGCATGCTGCGACATGTGTTGCAGATGATACGAAGAATCAAAGAATCAAAGATAAATGACAGATCTAAGTTACTGACTTCCATAGATATTTGTAATCTCCAGTAATTTAGATTCATCTATTCAAACTCTGATGCAAGGAGCTGAATCTGCAACATTTGGAGAATTAATGCAATTTTCACTTTTAAAGTTCTTCTCTGAGCTTCCCTTGAGCTTTCATGTTCTATCAATCTGTGTCTGGCATTTAACTTAGCTCCAATCATTTATGTACTGAAGGTTCAAAGGCTTCCATTATTTAATGACATTCTATTCCTGTCATCAAAAGCAACTTTCGTAATCTGGGTAAATGTTCCTTGGAGATTTGATAAGATGGCCCAATGTCAGTTGGTATTTTTAAGATCTCATTCCAAAATCATGAAATTGTCAGTTTCCAAAAATTGATATAATGCCCTGGATATTGCAGTGATACCTCCAATTACTCAGGCTGTTTTCGTCCATTCTAAATTTAAAACACAAAACTATGTGTACAATAGTTAAATGAACACAATACCACCGCAGTTTTGGGAATTGACATTTCCAGACCCTTATTTTCTGAGAGAAAGCTAATGCTTATTTATGTTGTGAATAATTGACAGTTCAATGTATAAATGAAAAGTGACATTCAAAATGCAAAGCAACATAAACGATTGTTGAACTGGGCACAGTGAGACAGCAGGCAGAGCAGAGTGAGTCAGGGCATCTGCTGCCATAACCACCGATCCTCAGGACCTGCGGAATTGTTCTATCAATTGTTGCTACAGAAACTACTGCACTCTTATTAAAGCAGCTGGCTAGGTGATTTTTTAGGTCCTTTTTTGAGTATGTTTCGAAACTTCATCGTACAGGACACATGCACAGCTTATTTAACCTGCCGCACCTGTTATATACTTATCAAAATTCTTTCTGACGCTGCCCTTTGGATATGACTCACTAAAATCAGTAGTTTATAGCAGGCATTTTGTGTTTAATAGTGAATTGTGAGCTATGCATTACATTCAGGTCGTTTCGAGTGTATTTTGTGATGTCTCACTGTGCCCTGCCTCAAACAGTCACACTGTGCCCCATGCAGCTTTTTATATAAAATTTTTGAATCCTGCGGACCGGATGCCTGTATTGTGGTTCATCATCTCATTAAACTAAGATAAATAATTAAGGTTTCAATCCCTGGTAATTGATTTGCATTATACCATTTTTCTTGGGAATTATAACCACAAAGTCGTTGAGCAAAATTATTTACTTTTAGTGGCTAAAAACCAAAATATTGAAATTCTACTATACAAAAGAGGGTTGATCTGTAAACAGTACCAGCTAGACGCTATGGGCTTTGTCTCACTGTGCCTGCCGTCTCACTGTGCTCTGCTCTCCCCTACTTATTAAATCAATATTGGTCTTAACAAAGCAAGGAATAAAAAATGTCCCATTGTAAAACAGCTGCTTTTAAGACACCTTTAGTGTCCATGTGTCAGAATTGCAAATATGGATCAATAACTGCAACAATTCTACTTAAGCATACATTAAAAGGGCTCCACAAAGTGTCACAAAATGCACAGAACTAAATCATAGCCAGTCAACTGTCAGCACAATCTGCGTCGTACAGGAATGTGTCACGAGCAAAGTGACGCTTTATGTAGGACATAAGTAGCCTCACTATAGGGGTGCATTTTGCTGGAATGACATACTGCCATCAAGCTCCCCATATATGATTATGAAAGATGAGTAGCACCATCATACTGCTTCAACCAGAAAAGTGCCTTTTTTCTCTAATTATGCAACTGTATGTATTTTGGAAAATATAGTCCTAAATTTGAGATGACGTATTTGAAAGTGTTAATTTGAAATTTATTTCTTTGATAATGTATTAATAAATGATAAATAAATATGATAATTCAGTAAATTATAGTGCTGCACTGAAGTGTCTGTTCGGATGTGGTTCATGTATATATTCTTTGCAGTTTTACAAAATCGTCCACATGCAAAATATTGAAAAATATAAACCTTGGTTTACTTCTCTATTCTTATACTGCAAATGCCATGAAGCAGTGTACAGTAGCTCAACCACATCTTTCAAATAAGATAAAGAGGGGACAAACGGCTCGACTGGTTTTAGATAGTCCAATAAATTGACCAACAGAGATATATCATTGGACCATCTGATAGATTAGATGGATACTTGAAGCACTATTATAAGAAGGCAGGTAGACACTTGAAGATATATGGTATTAAATGTCCTGCTCACAATAAGAATCACATCCAGCACAATTTGGATTTACGTGGGAGTCCATTACATAATTGAATTTCCTAATGCTACAGAAAATTACAGGAATAAAATCGGATAATAAGGAGGTGTTTAGTGTGCATTATTTATTTATTTCAATTTTAGCTATAAGACAATTATTTTCACCATTCTATTCTGAGCTTAGAGTCTTCTATTTCGAAATTAAATTACAGAATAACTATCTTGGAGCAAATTGGTGAAATTGTAATCGTTATGTACAAATTGCTGAATCTGAGAACATTTGGAATTTCTTTTTTCGTCTAAGCTGTCAGGAGCATCCCTGAGCTTTGATCGTTGAAATGATTAGACATTTAATTTTACTGATGAGATGTTCCGATGTCTGACATCGGAATATGCAAGCGTGGGTTGAAAGCTGCCACACGAAAAAGTGTTATTTGCAATCACATGCGAGGTGATTTCTCAAGTAAAATTCTTCAAATCACGAGTCAGATGATAATATTTTCCATTCGAAAAAAAGGTGGCTTGATGTAAGCCCCATTTTCAAAATATTTTAGATCCTAATTTTCTGAGAGAAAATTCCGAGTTGAGCCAATTTGCTATTTTGACAAGATGGTCAAATCTTAAATGACCCGGAAGTGAACAAAGGGTGACGCTCAGTATGCAAAGTCACACCCTGGAGTGGACTTGCTGGATTTGAACATAAACCGTTTCTCAATGGAGCAAGATACAATGTGTCACCTTGAATTAGATGCAACCATTGGATATCTGGGGTGAGGGCACGGGCTAAGAGTTTTTCAGTTGTGATTATCAAAAGCCTCTTTTGTGTTTTGTGCCAATGCAGCACTTTCAGTATTTTAGCAGTTCAGTTATGCCTAGTCCATACATTCAATTCCTTTATTGAATACCATATGCTCTGTATGCATAGAACCATTTCTGGAAGGAAAAATAATATTTGTTCCATTCTAGACAATTGCTTTAAAATCCTAACATGTAAAATTTACAGATGAGGGACTTTACACAAATCGTTTAGAAAGTTACCACACTATTTTTCCATATCAGTTTCCCACTGCGCTTTTCCGAATTGAGCAAATCAGTTTCAAAATTTAGATGGCACACAACTTCAAAGTAGCACTTCAAAGGGATACATGTAACCACTTGTGAGGGAAAAAAGATCCCACATGGTGTGACAATGCTGTTCACCTGTCAGAATTTCAGAGAGGGATCAATACCTGTTCCATCTGTCCCTCACAAAAACATCTCAGGTGAAGAATTTAGACATGAACCTCACAACTACTACATATGAGACTGTTAGAAAAACATACATGTTTATCAAACTCCATCAAACTCCACTTCACTGTATCCTGATCAGGCTGGCTGTTTTCCTCAGAAAGTTGTTCACATTAATGAGTTTATGACAGAATTTCTAATGGTGTTGTTGTTAAATGTTTCTTTGAGTGACATGCATATACATGTATGTGTACAATGGTTAATTGATGTTTTTAAAATACAATGACAAAAAATTTCAATTTAGATTGAATTATCTACATCTGCATCCAGTCCACTGGGCCGACAAATCACTTTCATACTGTGTTTTACAATTATACTGTATGTGGCATTTTTAGAGCCCTGAAGATTGTGTGCAGCTCTAACACTGCTGCTGTCAAGTGTCATCCTCTTTCATGATGAAAAGGTACTTAAAAGAGTTCTTCAGTCTAGGAGAAATGTCACAGTGAAAATAGTGCCAATTCAAAGTAATTTCAATTGGTATTTGTGGCACCTCTTTGATGTGATAAGTTCAGGAAGGAAGGCAATTGCCATTGCGTGGCTATTTCAACTTGCCTCAGGGGATTGTGCCTTTTTAGTGAATGTCATGATTCCAAGTGGTTACTCTTCAATCTACACAGAATAGCACACAGACTGATAATGTGTAGGCCCTGTAGGGACTCTTATGTTGTAAGAGGCATTTGATTCAGAGTGCAATGCAGCCAGAGCTCTTCTGAATGACATTAAATATGCTTTCAAATGTTTGTTTTTCTTTTCCTCATGACATATTTCTCATACTTAGTGCATGTATATCACTTTGTCTACATGCTGGTATCATCCTACCAGAAGCTTTTCTGGGTTTTTTTGCAATAGTTCATTGCTCATACTTTGTTGTTGTTTTTTCTCAAAGACTTACAATCTATAGATTCAGTGAAAGCAGTTTCAGAAAAACATATCCAAATATATGTCTATTTGACTGGAAAATCAAGACCACAGCCACAACACAACACATGTAGCAAGTAAAGATGATGCCAAAAAGGCACAGCAGTATTTAAGATGGGAAATTTCAAGCTTCAAATTTCCTGCAAGACAGCGTCATTCTGTGACAACAGGATGGGCCAATCACGAGTGGCATGGGGCAAACAAAGGGTGACACTCAATATGCAAAGTCACACCCTAAATTGGACATGTGGGATTTGAACATGGACCTCCTCTCAATGAGATGAGATGAGTTGAGGTGAGGCAGGATGAAGCCCTTTTAAAGGGGCACATTTGGAAGTAAAGATGTTTAGCAAAATTAGCATAATTTGGAATTCAGGACGAACTGACAATTATGGACATGGTCATGGATTTACAATATTTTGGTGCAGAATGTAAACAATTAAGCAAAACACTAGTGTTAAAAAACACTTCCAATTTGGCAAAATTAATTTTCGGTTTGTGTGTCTGGACTCGGAAGTGCAAAGACGGATCAATATGTGCTAAAATTCTCCCTTATACCAACACGTCAGTTGACAATAAGATAGATTCTTCTGTATTCAATTATAGCACATTTTGGAGCTCTAGAGACCGCATGAGGCTTAAGCATAGCTGACAACTGTCAGCACGATCTCCCTGCTGCAGGAATGTGTCACAAGTAAAGTGGGGCTTTATGTTAGAATTACAAAAGTAATCTCACTAAAGGGACTTCCGCATTTTGTTAGAGCAGCTAACTGCCACCGAACTCCCTATTTGATTACAATAGATGAAGATGGGTGGGGTGTATTTGCAATCCTAATACTGCTCCTGGCAGAGCGCTCTTTCCCGTTGTTATCCTTCTGTGAGGTAGCTAAAAGCTATATATGAATTTCAAAAGTCCTGTTCGGTGGTGTTATTCTACAATCATATTCATCTCCAAATATTTGTCATCTGAGGTCAATATTAGATTGTTTCCATTGCTAAAGCAATATTTCAATGTAAAGCAGATTAATTTGCCACAAGAAGCAGTATCCCACAGTGTAGTGTACTGGCAAAGGTGATCTTTGAAGAATTGGCTGTGAAGAGTCACAGACTCCACAGGAGTCTGCAGTGTCATCTTCTAGTACGATCAAAAGGTACTTAAGGAGTTCTACAGAAAAGTCCAGGAGAAACGTCATGGTGAAAATAGTGCCAATTCAAAGTAACTTCAATTGATATTGGCGGGACCTCTTTGATGTGATAAGTTCAGGAAGGTGGGAAATTGCCATTGCGTGGCTAATTCGCCTCAGGGGATTGCGCCTTCCAGGAGGACGGGCATCATGATTCCAAAGTGTTATTTCTTCATTCTACCTGATTTAAACCAAAATAGCACAAGCACTGTCAAGCAGTCACAGAGTGAAGATATTTGTTCGGCGGTCATGATGTAAACCAGGGTTGAAACGATTTAGTCTCTCCTTTGAGAAGGTTTTAAGTGTTACCCATCATGTATCACAAGACATAAATTTTGGGACTTGCTCTTTCTTACTGTAGACCTACATCTGGCATTTGTCACAAAATCCTCCTCTCTTTTCATTGCCAGGCTATCACTTTATCTTTAAAGGGAGGGGAAGCACCCTGCTACATGTAAGTCATGAGGGGGATCACCCAGTTATGGTTCAGTTAAAGATTGTTAAGTACTCAGTTACAAAAATCTGTTACCCGTTAAGCCCAAACTTGTGTATACTTCAAAGCATATATATGATTATAGACTTGATGATTCCAAAGCCCTGTTTAGTAAATGCTTTTCTATTGAATTTGTACGCAAATGCCTCTTTATTCAATCAAGGCAGGATTAATTGAGATGGCATCCACCAGCATGAAGCAGAAATTTTAATTTGACAATGTGTGCTAATATAGGATTGAAAAAACTGCAATTTGACAAAGACCTGATTATGGATCAATCTTTTGCCTTTTCTGATCGTTATGACAATATGACAATGACACAAATGCTGATATAATTCTTGCAGTATGTTTTCTTTTGATATCATGAAGCAATTTGAAAGCAGCTTTGTGCAAACACATTTGGCGAAGGAAGAGCAATAATGTACCACATCAGCCTCATATAAGCGAAGGTCCCTGTCACAGAGCGTTAGGTCATAATGACCTTGGGATGTCCCCTTGGGTATTAGGTCATTTCTACAAGGAAAGTAGGTCTTGTTTTACGACCGAGGCTATGACCATGTATAGCACACTACGGCAGTTGACCCTTCAACCAGGGTCAGTTGTGAGGACTGAGGAGCATGAAAAGCTGCATACTGTACAAAACAGATGTGGAGTCTGCCAAAGCAAAGTTTTTTTTATACCAATATATTTTAATTATTTCCAGAAATAAATCAAGTAATGGAACTCTGCCTACCACTCATTTGACATTCCTTAAAACACAGACAAATAAATGAAATAACAAAGTGTGATACATTATCTAATAATATTGTGTCACTTCAACTTTTGGATAACCTTGAAAACTGAAGTTTCCCATAATAATGTACACTACATAAAATTGTTAATAACAATATCTGAAGAGTATCTGAAGAGTTCGGATTTTGTTGTGGTCAGCTTCAAAACTGAGAAACATTTCATATGCTGGTCATCTAGCTGTTCTAAAGCCTTCCTGGATAAATCACATATTGCCTCTCCTATGGTGAATAACCAACACTCGCCTGCCTTCATATTAGAATTGGTTCATGGTTTATTGTCTCTGTATCAGTTTGACATCTTTGTTACCAGAAAGAGTTGGTTTGCCACAGCCCCTTGTCTCCATCAAATCATTTTTACGAGAAAAATTCAATTTATTTCTTGTCTGACTCTTGTAGATGTAGGCTGAACAACAGCAATTGAGGGAAGTAGCTTCTAAGTCAAGGGACTCCTTGCTCAATTGATTTCTTCATATTTATACTTTACCTATATATTATTTTGTACCAAAAGCAAAACAATAAATCAATCAATCAATCACATCCATTGTCATCCAACAAGGATCTGTATATCATTTTCTTAAGGATTCTTCTGGAGATGTTATTCTTCAAGATTCCAATATCTTAATATAGATGTCTTATAGAAATGCTGTGACTGCCCTTTGTATTCAGGGGTAGCATTTAGCTGAGACTAAAAGTGACTGATGATGGTTGATGAGACTGTATGTGGGCATTTGTATTCCAACTAAGGCAATGAAATTTTTCTTGGTAAAGCGAAGGGTTCTCTACAGAAAATGAAACAACCGTTAAACACTTAATTTAGAAGGTCTGCTCAATGCTGCAAGTACAGTTTGTAGGACCAGTTGAGGTCATTCAGTGTATCTTCTAAAACAGGTTGAGTCGCAAGTTTATGACGGATGATTTATGAAATCAGTGACTGAGGTAAACGCAGACTATATCATATAACTCTTAAAATTACTTTTTACCTGTATAATTCTATCATTATAATTGTTGATACCTATATGTTGATACAAGGGATCATCAATTCAAAAAATCGTCATCAAAATATAAATTTACGTTTCACACAATATATTTAGAATGCTTATCTTACTGGGTTTGGAAAAAGATGTTCCTGCTTTAGGGTTTACCAACACAACGTATCAAGAATTGGAAGGTCGTAAAAGTCCCAGAGAGAGGCATCAGTCAGGAGTTTTCAGTGAGTACACTTGCTAAATTGGTCATGATGCGGGAAGTGGCTGACATTAGGAGTTTAACCAAGATAAATAACCAGTGCCTTGTAATCAGCTGCAATTTACGCGGCTTCACATGCAACACAGAGTGTTATGGCCATACGACTTATCATGTTGATAGTTCAATATTATATAAGAAGGTCTGCTAAATGCTGCAGGTACAGTTTGTAGGACCAGTAGAGGTCATTCAGTGTATCTTCTAAAATTATTTCATGAAATATGAAAAACTTTCAAATAATGATATGGCATTAGAGCAGTATGGGCCAACCCTTCTAAAACTAGTCATGTACACACTTAAAAATAATAGTAGTCACAGCTTGAACACAACAGCTGATTGTCAGTTTTTTTTCTCACGATGTGGCAAATAGCAATGGGCATGCATCTCATTTTAAAGAAATGGTGCTTGACACCACTGAAAAACACGTCCATGGCTTCTTTTGATGAGATAGAAAGAAGTATATAGTGGGCAATTCCATAAAGTCAGATTTGCAGATTTGATATTTTAGCAGCTTGTGTAGCTCTGCAATTTCATTGTTATTCAGACATGAGGTCAGGTAATAGTGCAACAGGAGCTGAGCTACAAGGCAAAATGTCATTGTGTTGGGCATTCACAATGTACGTCCAACACCATAACTTTTTGCGTAGCTCAGCTCCTGTTGCACTTGGAGCTTTGGTTGAAGGTTTGCCTGATACCCCTTTTACCTGGCCTCATCCCTGAATAACAATGAAATTGTGAGATGCACAATGATTGGCAGAAATAGATTTAATTCCTCCATTAATTGAATCTTTTTGAGTGGCACTTTAAAGAACTCAAGCAGATGTAGTCTCAGACAAAGACATAGAAGAGCTTTTTAAAAGTAGGTAGTGTAAAATTTATCATCTTCAATGTGCCCAAATTCCTCGTAAGAGTCACACAATGCTGTCTGCATGCCTGGGTAACAACATCTTTTTGGTTGTTGCAGTACCATGGATCAGGAGGCAATTTGTTAGGAGCTTTGTGCAAACACATTTATTAAGAGAAGGAATATTCTGTTGGACTGGACCTTTGTCACGAAGAGTGAGATCCTCATGACCTCGGGGCGTCCTCTCGGGTATTAGGTCAGCCTAACAAGGAAGGAAGTCCGAGGTTTCTGTCATATGAGATTTTTGACCTTTAAACCAGTCCCAGCTGTTGGATAAATGAGTGTGAGGCCTATACTGGAGGAATCCAATGCACATTATAAAATAACTAATTTCGTCTCAGCTGGTCTCAATACAAGAAGAACCATGTTGGACATTTCTGTCACTTACAAGCAATCATATCATTTGCGTTCGGTCCATGGTTTCAGAAAATACATCAACATAATTATAATTTCAATGCTTACGTCTGGTATCTATCCTATGTTCCATGCACCTCCATGTGTCCTTTGCCAAGTCAGATTGAAGAGATAAAGTAGCCAAGCTCATGTATTTGATCCATAAATAGAAAACAAAACTCTAATAATATGAAAGTAGTTACAAATTGGCACCTGAAATTAACAAATCCTTATGACAGCAAAATAGAATTGAGCGGAAAACGGTTAGATTTATGTCATCATTTAATCACAGGTGAGTAATTAAAATGAAACTAAGCAATTAGCAAATGTTCCAAAATTGCTTAATTTGGCTAAGTCATCTTATATTTTTACAATTTACTCATATTTCGGTGGGGCCATTGGACCACGCCTCCCCTCAGGCCTGAAATTTACATGGAAAAGCTGTGTATTCACCACATGTTAAAGCCTCCCCTAAAACTATTTGTGGATATGCCCCTGATTATACTTCCCATTGCAGCTGAGGTAAATCTTCATAAGTCTTCCACAGGTTCTTTTAGAAATATACTGCTGCCCAACCACCCTCTGGAAATTGTGCAAAGCCAGAAACTGTCACATTCCTCACCCACTCAGGGATTAAAGGCCTGGCCAGTTGGCTTTCTACCTGAAGCAAGAGTCTATACTGGGCCACACCATTAGTTTATTGCTTGGTTAGCCACATGAAAAGTAAGGGCAACACAATGCAAAAAAACTGATTCCAAAATCTATTTATGAGCTTTGGTAAAGAAGTATAAGAATCATTTTCTGTCGGCCAGATTCACATTGGAGTTTGGAATGATGCCACAAGAATTTCTATGAGACAAGTATGTTAAGATACATCAGAGTCTTGAAGCATAACAAACATCTCCAGAAGAAAAGGAAACACAGACCCTTGTGAATGTAATGTGGAAGCTACTTCCCTCAATTGCTGTTGTTCTATCTACCACAGTCACATAAGGAATAAATTGAATAGTCCTCATAAAAATGATTTGGTGGAGATAAGGGGTTGTGGCGAACCAACTCTTTCGGGTAACAAAGATGTCAAACTGATATAGAGACAAATAAACCATCAGTCAATTCTGTGATAAAGAGGGGCAGCTACAAGTATAATGTTATTCACCAAGGGAGAGGCAATATGTGATTTATCCTGCGAGGGCTATAGCCCGAGCTGTGATAAACACATATTGCCGATACTACGGTGAATAACTTCCACTTATGGCCTAATTCAAAAATAATGAAGCCACGCAGCATATTTTCTGTAGGGTTCTCAAAATATGAGAATGGCTGTATTTGACAACTTCATGGTACACCATTGCTTTAATTACATTCTTGTGCAACTTTCCTGAAAATTTCACGACATTCTGTCTTATAGTTATTGAGATAGAGTTGAATTACATTGAAAAACAAGCATTTTTTCACAAATAAAACGTGACATAACATTTTTGACCACTTGAATTCTTTCAGTTTTACAAATATGGACATATTCTAAGGCAATTTCTCAACCCTTTTTGGTATCTCTACATCCTCAGGCTTCATAAATCCATCAAATCAAGTATTTATATTTGCCTGTGTTGACATTATTGAGCTATTTGGATTCAAAGGTCGACTTCCAAAAATTAAGTCAAATTTGACGCTTACTGATCTAGGATGCTCTAGTGTCCGTTTGACAAGTGTCAGTTGAATCTTTTGGCCCTTGAGACCTACTCTTATATCTGCTTACCATCATGTAGCTTCTTATGTTTGTGGAAAATTTAGTTCACTAAAAAATTCCAATGAATAGCAGGGTAGGTGAATCCGTCGCAAGCGTAACGCCCAGAATACTTTGTAGTGCCACAGAGCAACAAAAGCTCTGTTTTAAATCTGGTTTGGCTTGTAATGTTGCAAAATCTGTGTAGTTTTGAGAAACAATCAAGTTGTCCAGGTCCGCAGCTGGTTTCTGGTAGTAAAATACAAAGATTTCTTAAATGGGGTTTCGTCGCAAGCGTAACGCTATGGAAAATATCGATCATAATTTCATGGTTTTCTTGTAAGGAGTAACGAAATCATTCTAGTATTAATTGTAGTGATAATCAACACAATATTTCAGTGGTTGGAGTACGTTTCAATGTTACGTTATCAAAATTTCGCTCTTTGTGAAGCTTTCCTCATAATTTGGGGCCAATTTGTTGAAAAAGGCAATAACTAACACAAATTTCACTTTAATTTTGTAATTACTCTTATGCTTCATCCGGTTATTATTGATAATGCATATAAAATCGATTTGGGTCGAAACCAGAACACTTTTTTGACTTTTGTGTCACAGCATTACCCAAAATTGGCTTTTTATCTTGAAAAATAGGCTAAAAAACATGCTTCTATCATCATTTGCTCTGTTCGTATTCACTTTGGTGACACTTATTAGGTACCAATTCGAAGCTCACAGACAGACGCATAACACAGGACAGGTGAAATCATTTTAGGGGAAAATTTTTACATTTGAGGAGAAAATATGTACGTTTTTTTTTAAATATTTCAACAAAATTCGAAAAAAAATGTTTTCGTAATTAAATTTTCCGTGAATTTGGATGAAAACAGCCATGGAGACTTAACAGTATATGGGTTTTGTCATCCAAAAAAAAAATTAGATTTAATTTGAAGATAAGTTGCCATTTAGTCTACTTTTCTTTACTGCCATAGAAATAAAGAGAAATAAAATTTGGTAATATTCCACTTTTTTCATTTATTTCCACAAACCACAGCAAAATGGTAAATACAGTTTCTAGAACTTAGACATGTTTGTTACAATATTATGTGGTCATTTGATACATATAAACATTTTAAAATTTTGATGGTAATGTCACACTTTGGCTTCATTATTTTTGAACTAGGCCTTATGGGAGCCTCATTCTATTATCAAGGTTGGTCTAATGGTTTAAGTTACATATAGTATTAAACAATGCATTTAACTTCAAATTAAACAATGAATTTAACTTCAAATTTAACTTTTTATGAAAGTGTTTGTAAACTTTTTATGAAACAGATTTGGACTTCAAATTATCTCCCGCATTTCATATAGTCTTTGTGGTACATAGGTGCATGGTCCTCAGTCCTCACAACTGACCCTGGAGGCAGGGTGAACTGCCGTGTGTTATACATGGTCATAGCCTCGGTCGTAAAACAAGACCTACTTTCCTTGTAGAAATGACCTAATACCCAACGAGAAGTCCCAAGGTCATTCAGAACTAATGCTTGGTATTAAGCTACCCTGTGCAGTATTGCTCTTCCTTTGTCAAATGTGTTTGCACAAAGCTACTATCAAATTGCCTCATGATATCAAAAGAAAACATGTTGCAAGAATGACAGCCGTCCATTGTCGCACTGTAATAATGATCAGGAAAGGCAAAAGGTTGTTATGCTTCATATATCCACAATCAGGTCCTTGTCAAATGGCACTTTTTTCATTTCTGTTTTTGCCCACACCGGTGCTGATGGGGGCTTAAAACACAAACTCACTAATTTGTGTATCGGCACAAAGATCAATATTTCAGCTTCATAACAGGGGATCCTGTTGCTGTTCATCTGCCTTGAGACAAAGAGAAATGCATATCTGTACAATGTGACAGGAAAAAACATTTAAACAATGATGCAGTATTGGTGCTCTGAAATTATCAAGTCCACCATGGTAATTATGCTTAGGAGTATCAACAATAAGGGCCAAAAACATATAACTCTATGTGCTATTTAGGCATTGATCAGGTGGAATGAAAAAGTAACACTTTGGAATCATGACACCTTACTCGAAGGAGCAATCCCCTGAGGCGAATTAGCCACGCAATGGCAATTTCCCACCTTCCTGAACTTCTCACATCAAAGAGGTCCCGCCAATATCAATTGAAGTTACTTTGAATTGGCACTATTTTCACTGTGACATTTCTCCCGGACTTTGCTGAAGAACTCTTTAAGTACCTTTTGATCGCAAAAGAGGATGACACTTGAGACTTTTCTGGATTTGGTGAGACTCTTCACAGCCCAGACATCAAAGATCATCTTTGCCAGTGCATCTGGGGACCTGTGTTGAGCACTTTGTCTGCTGGTAAATTAATCTGGTAGCTTACCGGTACGACTCATGGAATCCAACTCACTGACAATTGCTTAAAACACAACAAGTATATGACCTCACTAACTGGATATATATCAGTTATCAATAATAACCTGGAAATTTATAGAGATACGACCTAACAACGAAGGAATATTTTGCTGAATTTTCAGTAATGGCGCTCAACTCCTGGTCTGTAAAATAAAGGAGAAGAAAACGGCACTCAAAACATAAAGCTGAATGGGCTCGTCACTAGAGTTGAAGGTTTGAGTTATTTGTTTCCACAATGAAAGACTGTTGCCTAAAGACTAAACATAAAGCTGGTCAGGAGGTCGCACATTTCAGCAACAACAGCTGTATGGAGAGAATGCATTTAGCATCCTCTTGGTGAAGCGTCTGAGCCTCTGATACTAATGACATGTTGATGAATACACTGCGCTTGCCCCGAATACAGCAACCTGCATTGATACAAACACTGTGATATCATGGGAGGCAGCGAAATAGATATTAGCCTCAAGAGTACATCACAATCCCAGAAGGGTGTTTTTAGATAAGTGCAGACCATTTTTTCAGAGAAAGGAAGTCTCATTGCAAAACAGGCTAAAAAGTAAAACATCGTTGCAGTCTGTATTAACTAATGTCATAGCTTAAAGATGAAATTTGCCAATCTTTTTCACTGCTGCAATAATCCTGTCAGACAACAGGTAATAAAATTTTTATCTTTTACAGTGCTCATTGCTCATACTTTAAGTTTGAGCAAAATTGAGCATTTTGCTTCAGGCCATGCTGCTAAATGTATAGCATAATGAAGCTTAATTTAATATTAAGCCTTTAAGGATGCATACAAATTTAGGTACTGTGATATTATCACAAATTATACATCCCAACAGGCGATATGTTTCATGAAGTACTTGAGCCTGCTTGGTCCTAGCCTGATTAGGCTGACACTGGTCTAGGTCCTAGAAATCCCTCAGGAAGATGAATGCACTAAGTGAGTACACGAGGCAAAGGAGTGCTGTGTGGTCTGGGAAGAGTCTCTTTGTTTTACTGACACAGGACAGGGAGTTGTATTGTCCTTGTTTTATATTGTGCAGTATAGTGTGTACTATGAGGCATACTGTGTTCTGTAGAAGCCTACTAGAAGGTTCCTGTGGCCTGTGATAGGTTGGAACCTACCCTAAAGCAAGAGAATGCAACATCCTTGCGAAGTTCCATTCATCATCAAGGGAAAGCCAATTCAGATTAAAAATTGAAGGCACAAGTCATGAATAGACAACATATATTGGTTGCATCATAACAGGGACTGATCTTTCAAATATCAGCCTGATGAAAACACAGGGTACACAGCAGCACACCCTCAGCATCAGACATTCAAAGAACCAAAGAATGACAAGGGAGTCAACTTGAAATGATCATAGTCTCAGCAACTCAATACACCTTTTAGTCCTTTTTAGTTCTAAGAAGTATGAATCAAAGGCCAGATAATGGTACGTCATAAAATCAACAGCATCTTTGATAAATTTATTTCCAATGCAATTTCTTAAGCTATTTCAGTTTTATTTATTTGCATTTGGATATAAAAACTGAATACAAGCACAGGCATTGTGGAATTCTCTTCACTCAGGCAGCAACAGGCCTGACATGCCTGTCTGTCTTAATCATTGCCCCTGTGGACCGAACTTCAATTCCATTACTTCGTCTTTGGAAGAAACTCGCCAAATCAACAGCCTAATTCTGTGCCTTAAGTTGTAATTTGGTAAATTAGTGGTTGTCATTTTGTAGCGAGTCTAAATCATTAGGAAGCAGTCCTCAATTATCTTATGAGTGGGCTGTTGCTGTTCAAGCTCTGTAAGAGCAACCACAGCAGAATATGGCACCTTTAGTCTTAGTTTCCTTAGGTTTTTCCACCGGCGTGGTTCACCTATTTCATTGTAACCTCCCAAAATAAGAATTAAATAATTTTTGAAAGTTGTATTGAACATGTCATAGATGAAAGATAAATCGCTGAATGCCGGGCAAGCACAGTGTATATTCATCAACATGTTGTTAACCTCGGATGCTTAACCAAAAGGACACCTAATGCATTCTCTTCATACCGTTGTCGTTTCTGGAATGTGAGACCTCTCGACCAATTTTTTAGTCGGTTTTTGGCAACAGTCCTTAATTACACAGTGACAAGCCCATTCAGCTTTCTGTTTTACGCGGCGTTTGCTGCTCCTTTATTTCACAGCCATGGAATTCTAAATGTTTACTACAAATTCACCAAGCTACTCCTTCCTTGCGATTGAGGTCATTTCTCTTTAACTTCCATTTTATTATTGATGACTCATATCCAGTAAGTTTGGTCATATATTTTGTATGGTATGAGCCATGTATTATCATCAGTAAATGAGATTCGATGAGTCATATCCCCTACGCATGAATTTTGCTACCAGAGGAAGTACTGCACAGAGGTTCCCAGAATGCACTTGCAAAGGTGATCTTTGAAGTATTGGCTGTGAAAAGTCACACCAACCCCAAAAGAGTCTGTAGTGTCATCCTCTTTCACAATCAAAAGTTACTAAAAGAGTTCCACAGAGAAACGTCAAAGTGAAATAGTGCAAATTCAAAGTAACTTCAATTGATATTGGTGGGACCTCTTTGATGTGAGAAGTTCAGGAAGGTGGGAAATTGTCATTGTGTGGCTAACTCGCCTCAGGGGATTGTGCCATCCAGGAGAGCCTCAGGATTCCGAGGTGCTACTTCTTCATTCTACCTGATTTAAGCCAAAATAGCACACAACAGAGTGATATTTATTTGGCTCTTACTGTTGTTACTTCAAAGCATAGTTATGATTATGAACTTGATAATTTCAGAGCACCATTGAGGTTTTTTTTGTGACATTGTAACATTGTATATATATATGCATTTCACTATATCTCAATCGAGGCTGATGGGATCCACTAGAATGAAGCTGAAACATTAATCTTTGTGCCAATATAGGAATGAAAAAAGTGCTATTTGACAAGGACCTAATTATGGACACATGAAGGAGAACAACTTTTTGCCTTTAATGATCATTATGACAATATGACAATGGCAATAACGCTGCTGGTATTCTTGCCATATGTTTTCCTTTTTATATCATGAAGCAATTTGATAGCAGCTTTGTGCAAACACATTTGGCGAAGGAAGAGCAATATTGCACAGGGTAGCTTCATATAAGCAAAGGTACCTGTCACCGAATATTAGGACTTGATGACCTTGGGACGTCCCCTTGGGTATTAGGTCATTTCTACAAGGAAAGTATGCCTTGTTTTATGACTGAGGCTATGACCATGTAAAACACACTAAGGCAGTTGGCCGTTCCACCAGGGTCTGTTGTGGAGGCTGACCTCTTGGAGCATGTACCACAAAGACGACATGAAAGCAGGAGACTATATGAAACAGATTTGGAATCTGACAAAGCAGTCTTTTCATACAAACACATTTTAACTATTTCCAGAAATAAACCAATATAAGTACTGGAACAATGCTCTCCACTCATTTGTCATTCTAAACAGTTCAACAAAAATAAGTCCCCCCTTTACAAAAACATCAATTAATTTTGGCCAGCTTCAAAACTGAGAAATCTCACCTGCTTGTCATTCAGCTATTCATGATCATTCTGACACGGCATCGCAATTACAACCAGCTTGGATAAAAGCCTGTTATTCACAATTGGGTCAGCAATATGTGTTTATCACAGCTCGTGCTAAAGCCCTCACTTGATAAATCACATAATACCTCTCCCATGGTGAATAACTTACACTGGCAGCGGCTCGCCTTTATAATAGAATTGACTGATGGTTTATTGTCTCTATATCAGTTTGACAACTTAAATTGTTACCAGAAAGAGTTGGTTTACCACAGCCCCTTGTCTCCATCAAATCATTTTTATGAGGACAATTCCATTTATTCCTTGTGTGACTCCTTGTAGGCTGAACAACAGCAATTGAGGGAAGTCGTTTCCACGTCACATCCACAAGGATCTGTATTTCATTTTCTTCTGGATTCTTTCTGGGGATATTTGCTGTTATTTAAGACTCTAACATCTTAGTGTTGATGTCTTATAGAAATTCTGTGACTGTCCTTGTATTCAGGAGTAAGAGAAAGTGACTGATCATGGCAGATGAGACTGTATGTTGGCACTTGTATATCAACTAAAGCATTTTCCTAGTGAAGTGGAAGGTACTCCATAATAAAGGAGCTGCAATTGAAGATTCAACTTAATTGGCCAATTAAGGTTTTTTTAAAATTCAAATTAACAGGACATTTAACCATGTGATAAGTCAATTCCATAAATGTATTATATGCAGGATAACATGCATTGCTTGTAGGTTGTTGCTCTACAGTTTAGTTATATACGTATATTGCAGGTAGGACCAGTATGCACTATCATCTGATACCTAATACAGTGTATGTTTTAAAATATGTTTTTTGTCAGAAGTTTTTGAGGGTTGATTGATGAAATGAGAGAGACTGATCTGGATTGTATGACAATTCCATTCAAGATGATATGATATATGATTACATTCCATTCAAGATGATATGGAAAGCTTTTCCAGTATAGACAGCTGTTCTTATCAATTTCAAAATGAATTTTACTGAATTTCTTTCAAATATGGTCATAAACGGTATTATCAAGACTGTAAAATTGATTGCCAGAAAATTCTTCATTCTTCCATTAATTAAATCTTTTTGAGTGCCACTTCAAGGAACTCAAGGAGATGATGTCTCAGACAAAGACATAGAAGAGCTTTTCAAAAGTAGATGTTCTGACCACTTAAGGAAGCATGTCTAAGCATGAAAACCATTTTGATGTTACCAACCTTGAAGATGACAAAACTGTTGTGGGGGTGCTAAATATGGTGATTGTAGAAGACCAATGAAAATGCATATGTCTGCCTATGAATGATGTGCCAATGATCAAATCTAGAGGAAATAGCACAGTTTGTTAGTGCACTTGCATTTTCATCGCTTGATCCCTGGTTTCCAAGCTTTGACCTGGCCAACCATTGTTCTCCTCCTGCCACTAAATAACAGGACAGTACACAAGAAACAATTGCAGTTCACAAGAAACAATGGCAGATCATACTGAAAATGGTAATAGTGCACTTTAAAAACTAAAATTGACGTTACATTTGCATCAGCATTGTCCAGAGTGACTCCCATGCTGCAACAGCATGATCAGATGCAGGTTTCATGAATTGGCCAATCAGGGAATTGTTCTATGATTTAGTTATCACAGCTGCAGTTAAATTTGACATCGTAAGAAACATGCAAAGAAAGCAGTGACAAACTTACCACGAGCATTGAAAAATATGGTTTCTATGATATTTTGTGTTGGTATGTGATGAATACATCCATTTTGCTACAGTTATAATGGTATATTATATTGCATCGTCGAAAATAGTAAAGGCATTATCACCTAATAAGGAAATTTTGACAAAAGAATATGTGAATGACATCAAAATACATGGTATTCAAATTTTCTTGGTGAATAACAAAAAAGCATGCATGTCTATACAAAAAGCTGGAATGCTGTGGATAAGGAAAGAAAGTCTTACGACACATGAAAATGGAATGTGGGTCCTGCAGATGTTCCACTATTGATGTGAAAACAGGCAGTATAAAGTGTATGTCCTGTGCTGCAATGGCATGATCAGATGCATCACCTTCAATGTGCCTAAATTCCTTGAAAGAGTCACACAAAGCTGTCTGCATGCCTAGGCAACAACGCCTTTTCCGTTGTTGCAGTACAATGGATCAGGAGAGATTTTGTTAGCAACTTTATGCTACACATTTATTCCAAGAAGGAATATTCTGTTGCACCAGACCTCTGTCACGGACAGTGAGATCCTTATGACCTCGGGGTGTCCTCTCGGGTATTAGGTCAGCCTAACAAGGAAGGAAGGCTGAGGTTTAACCCTTATATGAGATAGTTGACCTTAAAACAGGTCCCAGCTGGTGGATAAATGGGTGTGAGGCCTGCGCTGAGGCAACGCTATGCAAATCATAGAATAACTGATCAAGTCTGTTTTACTGATTCTGCTAGTCTCGATATAAAACAAGGACTCTGCTTGACACTTTATGTTACTATGGCATTACAAGTTTAGAAGTTTAAGGTAAGGTACAGGCATGCGTACCATTAACGTTGCATCAATCAAGTCCATTAGGTGGTATTTGCTGTATTTCCAAAGCCAAATAACATCCATAAAATCATTCCCGATATCTACCAATACATGGACTCATCCATGTGTCCTCACCAAATCAGAATGCAGACTTAAAATAGCCAAGTTGATGTAGGTATATTATCCACAAATAGGAAAACAAATTCTTTTAATTTGAAAGTTACAAATTGACATCTGCAATTAACAAAATAGAATTAGGGGGATTATTGTTGGATTAATGCCATCGTTTAATCACAGGTGAGTGATTAAAATGAGACTGAGCAATTAGCAAATGTTTCAAAATTTCTAAATTGGGCTAAGTCATCTTTTATTATCAAATTTAACTCAGTGGCATATTTAAGTGGGGACATTGGACCACGCCTCCCCAAAGGCCCGAAATTAACATGGGAAAGACGGAAAAAGCTGTGCATTTTGCCACATGTAATGGCGTCCACCTAAAACAATTTCTAAATATGCTCCTGATTGTGTTTCACATTGCAGCTGAGCTAATCTTCATAAATCTCGACTGGTTCTTTTAGAAATATACTGCTGCTCACCGCCCTCTTAAAAATGTGCAAAGCCACAAACTGTCACACTTCTCACCCACTCAAGGATTAACAAGCTAGCCAGTGAGCTTTCTACCTGCAGCAGGAGATTATACTGGGCCAAACCATTAGTTTATTGTTTGGTTCCGGAGCCATATGCAAACTATAGCTATGGGCAGTATATGCCTCCAAAATCTAAATGTATGACATTCATATTATTCATATAATAATAACGGTATGCAATTTTAACGAAGCATTGAAATTATGTTTGTTAAAAGGAGGCTCAAGTGTCATTCTAATATCCAAGCAATTAAATTTGAAAGTGTCACAAAAGGCCAAAAGACAATTAAAGCTTCCAAGTGTCCTTGCAGAAGTTGAAGTGAAATGCTCTTGAAATGGAGACAGCATTGAAGAGGAGAACCGCTTGCCAGACAATGGATTGCTGGGATATAGTTTTCAATTTTTTTAGAGAGTGATAACCATATTTATAGAAAATAGGGATCATACAGATCTGTTTCAGAAATGCCAAACCAGTTTCAGAAGTGTTATTTCGTGGCAGATCCTTCGTTTCGTGTCTTGAGTTTTACAGAAATTGTAAAAGTAAAGACACAAAATTTCATTCAGTGTGCAAATGAAAAACTCAAAAGCAACCACCAACCACAGAAAACCAGGGATTGTGGGAGAACCAACTTAGGTGCTAAATTATGTATGTTCTAACATTGCTGTTGCCTCAAAAAGCTTTTAAGTGCATTATCATGCATAGCCGAAAGGTTAATATTCTTGTCCCATGTGAGAAGTGCAAGGTTATGAGTCATACGTTGTGCCAGATCAGCTGGTCAGCAGTATACAAAATGTTGGCCATTTCAATGTTCATTTTGAAAATGGGAGCGATGTCTTTTCACAAATAAACATAAGACTCATTTTCTGTCATCCGGATTCATTATCCAATGATGCTGTACGCAACCCGGACTGAGGAGTCAATAGACTTGGCTTTGAAAGCTAACATCAAGGGGTGCTGGCACAACATTTAATCTGGTACAAGTCTATCTAAAATACCCCAACCAGATACCAGTCTTCTTAAAATCTACCAACCTGATCAGTGCTAGTCCGTCCAAAATAATTATATCAACTAGATACCAGTCTATTCAAATATACAACTTATTAATTGTAAAATAAACATTAACTTTTGAAAAATTGTGCAGGTCCTACATAGATTGAAGCTCTGGCTCTGAAAGAACCACAAATACATTGTTTCAAGGTCATCAACATTGTATATAAAAACCAACACCATGGAAAGGATCAGAAAATTCGCCATCAGCAAAACCTTCAAGAGACACAAACATAAACGTTGTCCGCCATTCAATCAGAATAAAAGAGACACAAAGGCTTAGCCATGTGAAAAGGAAAACAGGCAGGTCACATTTCCTGAACAAAGGATGAAGAGGACATGGGGTGAGAAAAAGTAAGAGAGGAGGAAAAACCTGGAAATCATGTTACTTCATCAATAAATACAAAAGGTTTAAATGATGTTGCATCGGTTATGTGGGCACAAGCAAAATCTATTTAGCCAGGAGTGAAATTGACGACTATTTCCAAAAGCCAAACTGTCTTCCAAACAAACTAGTCCTTAATCTTAATAATATAAGACTAAATTTCCCTATTCTGCTGTGGTTATTCTTCCCAGGCCTTAACAGCAATGGACCACTCATAAGATAATTGAACACTGTTTACTAATGATTTACTCTCACTACAAAATGACAACCACTAATTGCCAAATTACAACTTAAGGCACAGAATTAGGCTGTTGATTTGGCGAGTTTCTTCCAAAGACGAAGCATCGCCCATGAACGAAGTAATGGAATCGAAGTTCGGTCCACAGGGGCAATGATTAAGACAGACAGGCATGTCAGGCCTGTTGCTGATTAAGTGAAGAGAATTCCACAATGTGTGTGCTTGCATCCAATGGAGATCAGGATTATAACATGATCAAAGGAATAAAACTACAGTAGATAAAACATTTCATTTTAAAATGCTTTGACTTAAAGCACTGCTGATTTAGCTAGCTTACCAGTTAAATTTTCATCAGTCACAAAATGGTCTCTCAATGGTGTTGGTCTTCAATTACTAATCTAAATACAGGGTGGTGGACACAAAAAATACATCAAACTTTAAGCTGAGATATTTTCAAAGGCAAAAGTCAGAGAGTAAATACAACTTAAATGATTGTTTTCAGGCTTATCAGCTTTCAGAAATATTAAGAATGGCCTTTTCTCTAGAAGCACCTTCAATTTTTGATGGCCATGTTGCATTTATGATTCTAGATAATATGAGCTAAATTGCATGAAAACATTGTTCATTGTCTTGTTTCTTTGTCCTGTTGATACAAATTTGTTGTATATTTGCTTTCATTTAATCCAGCAAAACTTTAAAATCTATCAAATATCGCAAATACGGATCAACCCTGTAGGTTTTACCTACGTGTTCAAGGGGACACAGGATTGTTTAAAGTGTGTCTGTTGAATGGAAAGATCTTATCCATTACTAGGACCATGTAATATACCTCATAGTACACAGTGCTACAACACACTATGATGCCTATAGGCCACGCAGTATAAAGAATGACAATACAACTCCCTGTCCTGTGTTAGTAAAACAAAGAGACTCTGCCCGGACCATGGAGCTCTCCTTTGCCTTGTGTACTCACTTAGTGCATTCATCTTCCTGAGGGATTTCTAGGACCTAGACCAGTGTCAGCCTAATCAGGCTAGGACCAAGCAGGCTCAAGTACTTCATGAGAGATACTGCCTGTTGGGATGTATATTTTGTGACAATATCATAACACCTGAATTTATAGGCATCATTGAAGCTTGATATACAATTAAGATGGTTAAATATGTCTTAGCAGTGTTGGCTTTATCAAAAGTCAGTACCTCTGGGACATGCAATTTTTGTAAGCGGTCCTGTGCTGTTACTAAATAATTGTTATCATTTGATTGTATGGCCCTGAGACGACATCATGGCAGCACTGTGTTCCTCAATAGACAGAACAGATTGACAAATTTCATCTGCAAGAGTTCAATCACACTAGTTGCTACAGAACACAATTTGTTTTGCAATTAAATTGTAATTTTCCAATAAAAAAAATTGCCTACAGTCATTTAAAAGTGGTCAAAACTGTGCTGAGGTAGTGATGTACTCCTGTCTTGACAAACTTTTTTTTCTCCTGTTAATATCCTTTTCACTGCCTCTTGCAATATACTTTTCACTGCCTCCTGCAATATCCTTTTCACTGCCTCTTGCAATATCCTTTTCACTGCCTCTTGCAATATCACAGTAGTCATATCAAAGTCTCTGTATTCAGAGCAAGCAGAGCGTATTAATCAACATGTCGTTAACCTCGGACGCTTTCCCACTTGTCACCAAAAGGACTCCTAATGGATTCTCTTCGTACCACTTAGGTGCTTTCTGGAATGTGAGACCTCCGGACCCATTTTATATTCAGTCCTTAGTCAACAGTCCTTTATTGTAGAAACAAAATAACTGCTACCTTCAACTCTGGTGACGAGCCCATTCTGCTTTATGTTTTGAGTGTCGTTTGCTGCTTCTTCAGTTGGTACTGCCGTAATTTCTGGAATGCGAGACCTCTAGACCAATTGTATATTCACTCCTCAGTCAACAGTCCTTCATCATGCAAACAAAATAACTGCCACTTCTAGCTAAAGTGACGGGCCCATTCTGCTGTGTTGTTTGCTGCTCCTACATTTTACAGACATGGAAATGCAAATGATTACTGAATTCACCAAAATATGATGACTCATATCCATTAGCGAAGTCATATACTTGCTATGTTTTGAGCTAGCATCAGTAAATGAGATTTGATGAGTTGTGCCACTTGTCAGTGAGGTCAAATGTTTCTTAATGTTAAATTGAACACTCACATCAATGTAAAAGATTGGACTTGCTGTGACATCATTCCCTAGCTGCATTACTTTTGAGGCAGGAATGTTGGTGTTGTCTAACAGGGATTCAGAAATTGACTGCAAGATGTTGGTACATGTAAGTGAAATAAATCTGTCAATGGTACAAGTGAAATATGACGGACAATCAGGCAAATGTCATTCTTGATATGTCAAATGAATCAACTAGGCAATAAAGCCATCTATCTTACATCCTTCATTCAATCAATCAATTCTTCGGCATCCAACCCATCAATTTGAGAGTCACAGCAACCCTTGAGGGAGATAGAGCGAGGTTGATATCCAGGAGGCTAGTAGAGACTTTTTTGAGAAATGAAGCCTTGCCAAACTTTTCTGGTGAAATATTTTTCAGGCATTCTGGAAATTAATAACTGATTCATTTTTGGAGAGTGTGTTTAGATTCTTAGAGATGCTATATTATGTCATATAGGAAAACAAAAAAGTAAAGATGTATTATATGTATATATATATATATGAAAAGGCTAGTTGAAAATCAACATAATCTTGCCATGTAAGGAGTGATACCATGAGTTTAAATGAGACTCCACTGGGCTATATATATATTAATATAAAGGACAGTTCTCCCAAAGCAGACATTTCAACATAAAAGACAAGCAGACTTTCCTAAAACGCAGACATGAAAAGAAAAACTAAGATCCTGTTTTTCACTTTTTCATCTTGTCAAAATGTCAGTTCAGCCTGAAGAAAAAGGAAGTCGCTGAAAATATCAAGTTGCATTAAACACCGCTTCAAGAGCAACTTCCTGGAGCTAAAAAAGTGTTTCTTGTTTTGTCAAATGTACTGACTGAGATCTTGCTTTTTACATTTAAGACAAGAAGTATGCTATAAAATATGGCTTTTTTTAAATATGTAATCTTCTGGCTTGGTAATCTTCTTAAAATTTGATTCAGAAAATAGCAAACATTTCAGAAAATCTAAAATAATTAAAGCTAGTCAAATTATTTTTGGAAATGAGGGTCTTTTGCCATTTGCAGTTTCAATAGTGTACAGATGCAATTTTTAATAGCCAGGAAGAGTGTTTAGAATCTCCTCACCATACATTTATATAGTGCTAATTCCAGTAAACTGCTCAGTAGCGCTCATGCATGGATTTATTTGTAGTAGGCTAACTCTCAAAAATAACTTCTTTTTTGAGCACCAAGGAAGTTAGTTCATATCCGTGGCCTAATGGTTAAGAGTGCTAGTTTGCACAACCACTGGCTCTGAGGGCGTGGGTTCGAATCCCACTCCGGAACTCAATTTAGTCCGAGCCCATGGGACATTAAATGGAGGTGGGTTGTATCCAGTGTTCTCTGCTGGGGCAACTGAAAGACCCTGGGCATCCCTGAATTAATAGGGTATGTGCCAGACTCCCAGTCTTCTCATCAATCATCATCATACAGTGATCACCAACACTGGAGGGTGCTTTGGCATGGGAACCTTGGGCAATGTTCCTGTATCCTCTGCCCGTGGGCGCTGCACTGCAGCTGCCCTGAGCTGTATCATAGGTGGAAGGCTCACCACAAATTTCATGTGCCGCATGTTGGTTCATGACCAAGAAATTAAAATCAATCAATCAATCAATCAATATTTATAAGAGCATTTTTTAATTGTTGTTGGTTACACTCAGCTTGATGATTGTGACTTTTATTGTAATGAACATTTGAAATGGATGTTTGTTTTTGTCAGCTTCGTTGTTCGACTTCTTGTCAATGTCCTTTTCTTGTGAGAGACCAACAGAGCATTATAAACTTTTTAGTGTAAAAGCTTTTGATGTTCTGTAGCTTTTTGGTCTGCCTGGAACCACATGTATGTCATCTAGTGGGCTTACCCAGAGACCAAAATAGTTCTCTGTCTGAGAAAATTGCTACCCACCTGTAATCAGCATCTTGGCCCCATAGAGAGAAAACTGTCATTCTCACACTGTAAACCAACTGTATAACTGAAAAATGCCATTCCCACACTGTAAACCAACTGTGTGACTGAAAACTGCCATTCTCACACTGTAAACCAACTGTGTAACTGAAAACTGCCATTCTCAAACTGTAAACCAACTGTGTAACTGAAGACTGCCATTCTCACACTGTAAACCAACTGTATAACTGAAAAATGCCATTTTCACACTTTAAACCAACTGTGTTACTGAAGACTGCCATTTTCACACTGTAAACCAACTGTGTAACTGTAAACTGTCATTCTCACTCTGTAAACCAACTGCACAATGTGTAACTTGCAACAAAATAACCTTTATGAATAACTACACCAAACAACAAACTGATTTTATGACAGAAAACCTCCACTTTTATGGCAAAATTTAGTATTTCTTGCAGCTTTATTTTAATGAGTTTCCATTATCATAAGTGGTGAGGCAAGTTTTACAGTGACATCTTTACCTTACAGCAATCCAGACCGTCACACAAAAGGCAATTCTATCTTTTACAACAAGTTATAGAAATCAGAATGAAATATAACATACTTGATGGAAATACAATAAGTGAAGTGAAAATACAACATAGCATCTGACAGGAAAAATCATTCCAAACAAAAAAAAGGAAAAGGAATGAAATTGTGGAAAGAAAAGAACAGAAAAGTAAACATATATATATTCATCAGATGTGAAATTGAATTAAAGCCAGTTACTGGAATTGAATACAAATACAAAAGACTGGAGTGAGTCTACAGACCAGAACAGAATATAACTGCATGAATACTACTAACATTTTAAGAAATTAACGGAGCAAGAGGGATAACATATTGAAATGTCTGGTACAAAATTGGAAGGGAGTATAACTGGCTAGAATAGAATAGAATAGAATAGAATAGAATAAAAAATTAAACCTGTGTAGCAAAGAACATAATATAACAGACAGAATATAATTAAGAGCAGAAAAAGAATAGCTCAGAGAATAGAATAGAATAGAATAGCATAGAATTTAATAGAAAAGAATCTTTGGTATTCAGACATTTAGCAGCACACATTTCTCTTGGACTATTTGTAACAAAATACTGTTTAAAAGGTTCCCAACTTTGGAAGTAGGTGTATTGTGTTTCAACATATATAACAGAATTATAACTAAATTTGCTTCAAAGAAAAGCATAAACCAGATCAAACGCAAATTTACTTTAACATGAACTACAAATTTGTTCTTGCGTAGGAGTACACAAGTCTTCATCAGAAGCTGTTATGAAATCTGTACAAAGATAAAGTTACAATTATTCAAATGTCTGCGGAGTCATGATTTAAAATTATCCAGATATTCTTATTGCATTAGAAGGTTTAAGACTTTAAAGAATTTTATTTGCAAGAAGTGAGTGGGTGATGTCTACATTCTGTAAATTTATGAATCTTGAAGAGTCAACACAATAACATTTATTAGTATTACATTTGTGAAAATGAGTAATTACTAAAACAAAAAAAAAGTTCCTTGTGAACTCAGTATAACCTTTACTTTCCAAGTTACCATGCTATACTAGGCACACTTAATTAATAATCCAGTAAGGTCATATCACATACACTGAAAAAAAAGGGTTTGTCTGATATCAGACCAAACATAGGAAGATTTTGAATGCGAAGAAACATTCAGCTGTTTTTGTGTTGATGATCCAAACATACACTGTCCAACCTACACTGCAGGTTAAGGTGATCCGACAAGAGTTGGATTCGAACCGGAGACCCAGTGTGTGGCCACCCAGATTGTTACGAACTGAGCTAACCACTCTACTAGACGATGCCAGATGGATACTACTCTTCATATGCCATAAATGTAACAATTAAGGTTACTCTCCTATGACAGGTTTCACAGACTGTAACCTGAAAGATGCACAGTCACAATCCATCCCACATCTACATGCATTTTTCATCAGCCAGAACTCCCCTAAAAGAAAAATGCCAAAGATGCCCAGCTCCATTAGAATGATGGCCCTATCACATGACCCTGGTGGTCACGTGACATTGTCAAATATGGCCAGAGGTCAACGCCCTTGTTAAGCAATGACCAAATAAGGAGTGGTCCAGACTTGTTAGGCTCCCACAGGCTACTTGCTTTTGCTGTTTGTTCTACACTAATACAATTTCATCAATGAATTATTTAGGCTGTAGATACAATGAGGAAACAGTCCCGGTTGTTGTTGTCTATTGCGTTATTCTTACTTGACTCAAGACAAATTCTCCGATTCAGAAAATGTTACAATCCGTATGTCTACTGTGTGTCTTAATACCTCTTCTACTACAAATTTGAAAACTATTTTAATACATTTCATTTTCATTTCTGAACTATCTTACAAAGTATATGGCTTTTCAGCTGCGTTACTCTTTAAAAGCCTCAACATATTAAAAGCTGGGAAAACATGTAGTTTTTAGTTGTAACAGACTGTTGAAAATATCAGTTATGCTGCACCTGGTGCCATCTATAATTATAACAGACACTTCATTACAACAATGCTCTTTGAGTCGGACACTTAGAGGGTGTTACCTTGAGTCGGACACTTTTTGTTGGGCTGTAATGACCAATTGAGAGCTCCTATACCTATGTATTTGGTACCAATCTTTAGCTTAAGACCTCTTTTATCTGTTCAAAAAGTTTCAGCATGATACAAACAAGTATATTGGGTTTTTCATGACCCTGAAAATGGGGTAAAAACTCCGTTTTTCACTTTTCTGTTTGATCAGAAATTGAGTATTTTAGTAAAATTTCTCCAGATTGAAGGGTTTTATTCAGGTCTATGGTATTGATTTGACCTCAGATTGTCATCAAAATGGTTAGTACTGAGCTCAATGTATTTTGTGCTCTAATATGGCATCTATTAATGGATTGGAAGGATCTTAAACAAATGTACTTCAATGCCTTGTTACTGTCCGACTCAAGGTTACCCCTCTCTTTTTTTAAAGTCCCAAAAATAACCCAATACACAGTGTTCCAAATATGCAAATTGTCAATTTTTTTATAGATTTCCTGAAAACGTTCAATTTGATACCCTGGTTAATATAACCTATAACCCTTTAAACTGGCTAGATATCACTTTCTAAAATGGCTTGAATCCAACTGTCCGACTCAAAGAACATTACCCTAATTAACTTTAAATAATTATTCATGTAAAAGAAAAACACCACAATGGCACCATATTCAGGCAGCACTGGACCGGCAAGGGTAAAAGGGGCATGTGCATCCCCCTCCCTTGGTCAAACCACAGCAAAAAAAGTCATCTATAAAAGGCCCCTACTGTTGCCAGTCCAGTATACTTTTAACTTTTGCTGAATTTCCTAAACTTTATCCAAATGTTATTCTATGCTTGGCTGGCCTTGTTTATTCAGCAGCTCAGAGTGCATTAGACACATTAGATAATTTAAATTTGCATTGGTTAATGTTCTCTCGATCTTTCTGAGTAAAGGCTTGCGGTGAAGTTTTGATCTTGTGTTTAAAAAGCTCCAAAGTGAGCTAAAACTGTTTACTTGCACATTTTAGCAATGTAGATGAGAAAGTTCCGAGAAACTGTACATCAAACTACAAACTACACTAAAAGCAAAATGATTAATTCCTGGAGCAGACTCACAAATCTTTGTAACCTTCTTAGACTAAAGTACAAGTTGGTAATTTCAGCAGCTTCTTTTAGCAGATATTAGCTCAGATAGTAGCACACTGGGCTGCTAATTACTGTGTTACGGGTTCAATTCCTACTCGGGTCGAGTTTCCCGAACTTATGTTGGCCAGCAGTTTCAATCATCCTTCATCTAATTGCATCCATGCTGAGACTTCCTGTCCTTCTTGGCTTACCAAGTGCATAAATACGGGATACAAAGCCCAATCATCCATCCATTTATCTGATGTTTTCTCTTTTGCCTGAACTTCAACAGTGGTAACTTGTGAAACTGAACTTTAATTAATGCAGTTGCAACTTTTTCAACAAAGTTAACATTTGACTTTCAATAGAAATAAACTGAAAATGACTTAAGTTTCAAGAAGAAGGGGCATGTCCTATAATAAAACCCCATGACAGTGTAGTTCACAGCTATGAACATCATGAGTGTCAGGTCTGCTCTGAATTAACACGAGTCCGAAGGACGAGTGTTATTCAGAAGGCAGACCTGACACGAATGATGTTCATAGCTGTGAACTACACTGTTATGGGGTTTTATTTATATCCCGCAATGACTTTATGAATGGTTTTTCTTAAATTTTAGTCTGATAACTTCAAATTCTCCCAAGTTTGGAGCAGCAATTTGTTGTGACGTCACCAGCAGCCCATTGTGATGTCATGACATAAACAATCGCTGCCCATTGTTTGCATAACAACGTCAGATAATTTATTTCATTGAGTTCACCAGGATGAACTCAATGGTGTGAACACAATGGTTTTTTCATGGTGTTCACTCGCAATTGCGGGATATTGATCAATATATAATGACTGAGATGAAGCAATAAGGTTAAAGAAAATGTCAAAAGCAAAGAATTCAAATGGAAACCCCTTGGGAAAACACACATGATTGGAATAAATTAATGTCACATAAGGAAATGGGGTGAAAAAGTCAATTGTTGTTACAAAAGAGAGGAGAAAAAGACAACAAAAGTCAACTTACGAACAATTTCCCTAAATCATTATATGTATTGATAAATACACAGAATAAGAAATGCTCAATAACACATTAAATGTGTTGTAACTTCATCATTCCAAGCTTATTATCCTCACTCTATTGTTAGGGAACGCATGCCGCGTGATGCATAGCAATCACACATTTTGTGGGCTACAACCTCAACTCTCCAGGGTGTTAAGTGTTGTTTTCTCTTCTATGTATCATTTAGTGTAATGTCATTAAATACTAAAAGTGCAAATGACCATCAAAGGCAAAATAAACACTCATTCAGCTTTAATATCCTTTTCAAACACATTACTTCAACATGGCCATAAGCTAAATTGAAATGACTGTGAAATTGATCACCAAAAACAGATTTTGATCTTTCTTGAATTCCATGATTTGGCTCTGACTTCAAATAACATCCATATTGAAAGAGACCTATAAGAGCCTGAAGTATGCATTTTTCCATATTAGCAAACATGTCAGTGCTTGATAACCATTTTAATGCTCCCAACCTTGAAGGTAAGATACAAATGACTATCTTCATGTCTGGACATGCTGGTAAAAACAATTCTATTGGGAGCCTTACATATATGTGTGGATATATTGATTGTAATCATAAACTCTGCCTTTGAAAAAGTTTCAAACAAAATTAAAAAATCAAATTAGAAAAAGGGCAGATGATATTCCAGTCCTAAAATGATTACATATGTATTATGTAATGTATAAAATATGTACATATATGAGATGTGACTGATGAAGCGTATTGTTTAAAATCAGAAAGAACTACAAACTACAGAATTGCATAACAAAAGATCTCTATAATCTTATCTTAGACGCATACCATTAAACAGTGAATGCACACCGACCAGAAGTTTTGATTTAATTTTCGTCCTTGAAAATATTAGCAGCATTTCCATGTTGTCTTAAGCAACACAAAAGTTAAAAATGAATTTATGGAGGCCTTTGACAGAAAATGAAGTGACATTTTCTCTGCGTCAACATTATTCAAAGTGACTTGCATGCTGCCACGACAGCATTAGGTGCAGGTTTCATGAATTGGCAAATCAGGGAATTGTTTTATGATTAAGTTAATCACAGCTGCAGTTGAATTTGACATGATAAGAAACAAGCAAAGATTGCCAAAGAAGCTCGACAAAACTTGCTGCAAGCTGCGGCGATGGGTGAGAAGAAAGTTTCACATAAATTTTTTTATTTCTGGTATTGCATTTATTAACTTTTAAAAAAATCCAATGTACAGTAGAATTTAAAGTTTTCTCTTTTATGACCAGGGAGAAAGTTCAATATAAATGTTTTCTTTTTGGTATTTTGTTTGATTTTCTGGCTTTAAGTGCATGTATAGTAGAATTGTATGACGTGACAACTGTGTTGGCATTAGTCGGATAATAAAGGAAATGACCTTTCACTTGGAGCTGGTTGTAGACACAGAATCCTTAGGATGTGTGATTACCGGTTTGGCCCAACAGCTTATTTGCTGTGTATACCAGAAGCCCAGTGTGTCGGTAAATAATGAGACTGTGAATACCCCTGAAAAATTGTGTTTGTTAAAACTTTGAGAATAGTCTCATAGATGCAAAGGTCAATGTGGAAAAACTAATCTAAACTTCTTTGTGGAGGTGTTAGCTCGATATGTAATGCACTGGACCGCCAATCACTTGGTCCCAGTTTGAATACAGCTCTGGTTGGATTACCTTGATCTATATATGTAGCGCATAAATACAGGATGTAGACTTGTTCACACAGGAATTAAGCCCTACCCTTCTTTACTAGTCAATTCCATCTTCCCAATTTTAAAACATAATTATATTGTTTCATATTGAATGTTAGTGTATTTTGAGCCACTCACTGTCATTTACTGAAAAGCAACATGCCAAAGAAATTAAAATCAACCCACAGAAGTAAAAAAAAAAAGAAAAAAAAGGCAAATCCTCCCACATATCATTTCAAAATTGTGAAGGCAATTTGTTGAATAGCACCCCGCTTTGGGATAATTATCAATGAATATTTCTATAATAAAATTATCTACTAATTATAAGTCATAGTGCATCTCTGGCACAGCTCTTCTACATCTTATGGTTGTTTTAAAATAAGTTTCTTACAAAGGAAATGACCTTCAACTTCTAGTAGATTCTGTACTCTGAGGATATATAATTACCCATGGGCACCCTTGGTGTCTCTCACGCCAGTCTGCTTATGTGTAATGTACACCAGAAGCCTCAAGAGTCAGTGGACAAACAACACTAAGAGTTGTCCCAAAAAGGTTGTACTTCTGTCCTTTGAATATTAATTTGCTGTAATAACCACAAAGGTCAAAGTGTAAGAGGACATATATCGTTGTGTGAATCAGTTGGATCTCTTCATTCCATCTATAAAGGCTGTACTATTAACTGAACTTCTGCCCATTTATACTGAAAGTGAAATTGAGCATAATATTATATAGAAGACTGGATCCCTTTGGCTTTGGTTGAAGAAGTTATTAGATACTATGCATGGTGAGGAGTCCAATTATACTCTTCATTGGATGGCTGCCATCCAGTATAACTTTTCATCATAACTCGTTATCCTCCAACATAAACTTTTCTCTGCGCAATATCGCGTAATAGTGGACAAAAACATATTTAATTGTGTATGGACATTGTGCAATGCACACACCAATTTAATAATGTTTTAAATTGTAATGACATGTGGACAGAAAATTGCATTAATCTGAAGATTCGCCTTGGAGAATCATCCTATTTTGCAACAATGTTTTCTTGTTTGATTAATTATCTTCCTTGACAAAGGAGAATCTCTTCTTCGAAGTTCTTGTCAGTTATTTTGACAGGGCAATAAAATTGTCTGAATTAAATGTCACAATTTTGATTGGCCTTGAGAACTGAGAAGACAGAAAATGTGCCCTTTTATTAGTAAATTATAAATAGACAGAGCGAGAAACCTGACCTCATATCTTATGATGGTTTTGCCAATGTACTGAAAATTCTAAAATGCTTTTACAAGTCAAATAGGCCTGCATGTGGCTGGGTGGTCGACACATTAAATGTCCCTACTTTGAGCCTAATATTCTGATCTGATATAGATCCAAATTGTGTTTTAACCACATTCCAGCCAAATTGATAAATATTCAGACGTTTCTCAAAGCAAATCAATTTTAATTTGACATTAGCAGGCTTCAAAATCATCAATATTCACAGATCTTGCAAAAACTTAACTCACGTTTTGTACTTTATTTATATTGCAGTGCAGCACTTCCCGTTTTCTTACTTCTATGGTTACAATCATTTTGAGTAGGAGCGAGATTTCAAATATTCACAAATATCTCCAATTGCGTGTGATTCTAATTGCCTGTTCCTATTTCAGTAAATGCCTGTCTGCTTTACACAATACAGCTATCTGAAATTGCAAGATCAGTTTCATTTTCCGCTAAAATTGACAGATAGAACTGAAGAAAAGGTGCGGAACTGCGTGGGCTGTTATTTCTGCTGTAATTTCAGGAATGAAGAACCACAAATTCATGTTTGGCTTTTAAGGAAGAGTCAATGGTGACAGTCTCGATCTCTTTAATACAGCAGGTGGATGGCTCACAGGTTGTAGTCCATACCTGTTCTGCTGATTGTCTTTGTCTGCACACTCTAAATAATTTCAGACAAAATTGGTTTTTTAGATTAAAAAAACCATTTTTTAGAGTGCATGTGGACAAACCGTGCATGCACTCAGGCACGGACTGAACCCAAAATAATTTTAATGGACCCGCAAAAGCAAAATCCCAGCTGAATGTCGTTCGGACCAGACTATAAATTGTCAGTCCCTTGTGTCAATATCTGACACTGTCTGTGGAGGGCAAATGAAAGATCCTTCACTTGGGGTAAATGTGTGAATATGTTGAGGTCAATCTCTCCGGTCGACATTCGTGAGTGGCCAAAACTATGTTGAGAGGGCTGGATTTACCATATATCTATGTAGCTATAGCTATCTATCTCTGAACAAACACTTTCCTTTTAACTCGAGGTCCTGGTGAAGTTAACTAGACTGTTCACGTCTTGGATCAGGAGGCTTCTGGATGTTTCTAGAAAGGGCCTTTAGAAGCTAAGGAGGGTACAGCATGAGGCAAATATGTGGCGCTCCGTGGTACTCCGTATCGCTTCAATGTTGATTTTTGGCCTGAGGGGGGCATAGCTGAATACCCCCCCCCTAAATACGCTACTGTTAAGGTATACATTAATAATGAGATGTGAAATCATAAACCACAAGTATGTTGTATCTACGAGTAAAAGATCATCCCCTTATCATCAGACTGATAATAACAAAATACAAGTCACACTCGGTCTGCGCTTCGTCATTTAACATGATAGATTTTCGTGACAATCATAAATAACATCGGCTGCGCTCTCATCTTAAAAGAACAGTGGCAGGATTTTCACTTGAAGTGCTATTCTTACGTTACTTTACTGGCGAGAATTTCACAAGCCTTTAAACTGTCTATTGATGGAATCTAGGGAAATCTCGAATATATGCCAACCATAAAACTGAATTGATTGCTTTTATAGATGCCCACATTTTCGGACTTGTAATTTTAGGCTCTCAGTTTGGGAAAATTAACCCAAAATGTTATATGCCTATTGTTGCAAATACAGGCTTTTCGCATATGTTTAAAAAGGATGAACGCTCGAAGATCTAGAATAGAAATAATAATAAAGTTTTCTGGTTTGAATTTGTTAGTTCTAACAAGATTCCATCAGTAGACACTTCTAAAGATTTTGTGAAAATCTCTGGACCTCATGCCTTTTTCAAAAAAGGGGGATTTATATAATTATAAAAGTAAAACAGCAGTAAAAGTTCTGTACAAAACTCAGAGGAGAGGAGAAAGTTCTATTTTAAGAAGAATGAGACAATCTCTGTTGGACCATGTAAGGCTTCAGGCAAGCAATTATCTGCCACTGTTGTAGTTTCTATGTTGCATCTCAGGCTGATGAAACACATTATAGCCTAGAACAGGCCGTATTTGCACTGCTTTTAACCGGGAGGCATCAAATATGGACAACCGTTTGTGAAAAAAGATTGGGCCTCATTACCCCATAGCATGTGAGGCAAGGTATGTTTAATACAAGAGGATTTTATACTGATACTATATGTTCATTTGGTAGTAAGAAATAATAGCCTAGAACAGGCTGTATTTGCACTGCTTTTAACCGGGAGGCATCAAATATGGACAAACGTTGGTGGAAAAGATTAGGTCTCCATGGCTTTCGCATCAAGGCATTGTCAAATACGAGATGATATCATAATAAAACTATATGGTTTAATTTGATAATAGGATATGGCTAACTGAAATATGTCTTTTTTCAAACAATGTGCCTAGGTTTTTGATAGATAGGAGTATATTTCTGTATGTTAAAATGTGTGTCAGTAACGTTACTGACAATGAAAAGGAAGGAAAAATGCTTCTCAAGTCAAAGCCGAATGATAAATGTTTTACGTAGTGAATGTCACTGAATCTAACTTTTGAAAACATGTTATAAACAAATTCACATACTAATATTTAAATCAGTGATGTCTACTGCAGGCTAATAATCAATATGTGGCACTTTGTAATCATTCCAAGCAGTTATGAGTAAATCATATCATCTAGGTCACTCTGTTTACACCGTCACTGTGACTGTACTCACAGAAGGATTTTTCTTTTCAGTTCGATCCAAATATAATCTCACATCCCAATAAAAGGAATTAACTACTCTACCACCAAAACGAGGCTACGCTTCATATCTAAAGATATGCATCGGACTATACTATATTATACAGGCTATATTAGTCAAACCTCATGCAAAGTTTAGCATATATATATATATGTTAGCAACTTAAGTCATTGACCTGTTGTCATCGTACAAGCAGTGGCGAAACTGGAGGGCCTCAAGTGAGGAGGTTCCTGGGTGGGAGGATGCAATTTTTTAGCATTGCTCTGATTATTGGTAAAACTTTAACATACCAAAATTTTCATGTGGAAGGGCACCTGGAGGGGTGACACTTGACCAACATGGGAGGGGGGGGGGGGGGGGGGCATTTGCCCACTTTTAGTTACGCCACTGCATACATGCATGAAGAAAAAAATCATTCTATAATTTCTACATTTCTTAAACTTCTAATATTGAGCAAGCAGTTTTAGTAAGTCTCTATGCTATTTAATGCAATAGAGTATTTTGCTTACCCTGGTCACCACTCTCTGATTCTGAATGCAAAGTTTAGCATATGTTAGCAACTTAAGTTATTTGCTCATTGTTATCATACAAGCAGTGGTGAAACTTCGAGGTGTCTGGTAGGGGGGGGGGGTTATCAAGGAAGGCATGCAATTTTCTAGTGGTTCATCCAACTGTTGAACTGTAAAACTCGTAATTCTTAACATACCGTACACCAAAATGTTATTTTCTTACGAGAGGGCACACGGGGCTATATGCCCTCCCTATAGTTACACCACTGCATACAAGCATGAAACAGAAATGATTCTATAATTTCAATAGTTGTCAAACTTATAATTTAGAACTAGAATTGAGCAAGCAGTTTTAGTAAGTTTCTATGTTAGTTAATGCAATAGAGTATTTCGCTTACCCTGGTCACCACTCTCTGATTCTGAATCTCCTATGAAAAGAAATAACATTTTAAGATGCAATTAATTCGTCATTTATGAACATGTTAAATCAATCAAACACAATATATTTGCATTATTTATTTTCATTCATGTCATTTTGCATTGAAACATATACCAATTTTTATAACCATCAAAATCTCACTTTATTGTGCAGCATACATTATTATGATAATATAATGTTGTGATATATAAATCACATAACTATAATAGGAAGCAGATGACTAATGACTATCTAAAATTGGAAATAATAGAAGCGGGTTAAATGCTACTACTTAAAGCATTCTATATTTAATAACAAATTTTCATGAATAATTACGAATACTTAATTCTGAATAATTACAAATAATCAATGAAACTGGCACAGCTAATAACTGAAATTCATCATGACACCCAGCCAGTCACCTGCTTCTAAATGAAAAGAAACATGCTACTTGCCATGTCATGGCTAAAACTGAAAGAGGAATTATGGCTTCATGGTCATAGCATCGCATGCAAGAAAATCATAAACAATTCCAGGAACTTGCATACCATGAATCAAGAAATTGTTTTATGGGTTTCCTGATAGGCCTAATCGGAGGTTTAAGCCCTCACGCAACATGCAAACGACACAGGAGTGGTTGCCGAAGAAACCGGCTACAGAAGAACAGGCATGTGTCCAGCTGAACCTCATTGCTCAATTTGTTTGCATATCAGCATTCACATGCTTGTGGAGCAGACAAATGAAATGACATGAACTTGAAAAGGTTATTCAATATATTTTGGGTCAACCAGACAACCAGGGGATGATTTGGAGTTAAAAAAATAATAATAATTTCTTGCCTAGTTTAGATGAAGTAAATATGTTTTCTGATTGAAGAAAGTTAAACAATTTCCCATTGCAGAAAACTCTAGGCCTCCATCTTGTGTTCATCGCACGTGTTAACCTTGTTACGCCTGCATCTAAACCAATCGCCACAGAAATAATTTCAAACACGAATGTCAGAATGAAATGGACAAGTTAAGAGATGACACTATTGTTTGAATGTGGTATAGGCAGTAAAGAGGTATATCCTGCGGCCTCAACCAATATTACTGTATGCTTCGGCCAATAAAACTCAATAGTGGTCTCCTCACCATCCACTATCTATATAATATAAACAAAAACTGTTTGGTGCAAAAACAAAAACTAAAAACTGTAGTTCATAGCTGTGAATTACATTGTTATAGAGTTTTATTATAATACTTTTCTATATCAAAGTTGTGATGCATTTCTCACAACCATGTCACACTTTCAAACTTGGAGGAGATGGTGGCAGCAAGGCTGAATATGCAGCATGCACTTTTGTTATGATAATTGTGCTTCAAAGAGCAAGCCCCATGAAAGCGAGATTATTCAGCCAAGATATAATGCAGATGAAATAGATTAAATTCCTATTTTCGGATTGCCATCCTTCTCAGAGACAACTTCACCCAAAAACACCGTATTCGACATTTGCCTTTAAAAAATTCCTATCGTCTGCGCTCGCAGTAAAAACTACCACCTTCGTTTTGTAATTTCCGTTGCGAAGGTTATTCTTGTAACTTCAGATTGTCTTAGCTCCTTCCTGTCCGACGCAAGAGCCTCTTTCTGAGGCAGATAAATCACACGTTACACAAGTAGAGTCAATTGCGGATTATTTGCACACAATATGATGCCAATACAACAGCAGCCACTCTTATTGGTAACTATGCCTTGGGTACTGATAACCTACTTTATTACGATCACTCAACAAACAGTGGAGCAAAAATGGTTGCTTTGAGATAAATTGGGTGAGGTGGGTGTTTAGTGTTTACGTCTTTAATTCTGCACTGATATACGACTGAATGAATGGGACAGTCAGCATCACAGGAATGGCCGAAATTACGCCACTAACCAATAAATGGAGCATTTGGCGAACACCGTTGGCCAGACAAACATCGAACCCTATGCCAAGAGGATAGAAATTCAGAACATATTGTCATATTCAAAGTAAAAGCAATATTGAATATGATAATTTGCTCCACTCCACCCAGGTGAAAATGGGTATATTTGGCAATATGCAGTGATGGTAAATGTAGAATGCTGGATTGAGGACTTGTGAGGAGTGCTTGAAATTAGCTGCACTCCGGTGTATGATCCCCGAGTAGCTGCACAAGGCTTGATCAATGAACAGGGCTGCCAAATTGCCAATGATGTAAATTGTGAGTACCTCAGATGTTTTATAATTCATTTGCCTTTATATAAATTGTTCATAGATGTAAACAGTTTCAAATTTGCCATTTTTCTGCTTTGAGGTGGACAGGGGCCCCTTCTTTCCTTTAAGCCAGAAAAGGGATGTTCTGGAGGGAATATTTGTGTAAGCAAAGCCAATTAATCAAAGGAATCTTCTTACAATGATTGATGTCTCTTCTTATTGCAATCCCTGTCACTCACTGAGTGAAAACATTGGCTAGGATATCACAGAATTATAAGACCAAGTGATGCAGATGGATGTTGATTGGTTGAAGATTGTGAGCATATCAGGTTTACGAAAGGCGCATACAGAATACACTCTCAATTGCTGGTCCCTTTATTCCTTAAGGCAATTTGTACAGCAAAACAAATTGGGGCAATTCTTTAGATAAGCTCAAAATATGTAAAATCCACCTCAGACCATCATCATTCAGTGTCAAATTACAAAGAGATGGAAGAGAGGCATGAGTCGAGCAGCTTCCACTACATTTATCATTGAGAAGGCAATTAATTGATTTTTATATATATCGGAGCGTATGCCTGCCATTATATTGTGGCACGAACCATTTGAAACAGAGAATCATTCAGTTCTAAAACTAAAAGTACTGTTCTTAGAAGCATGAGTGAGTGAGTGAGTGAGGGAGTGTTTTACACCCCACCAGCACACGTGAGGGTTATTTAGAGGAATGAGACAAATAAGTACATTTTATAACCACTACCAATGTATGCCAAGGGCAATGCTAAGACTTTAAAACATTGTATCAAAAGCTGAAGCACCAATTTTCCACCAAAAAGAACTTCCCAGCTTCAACGACTGTAAGCTATGACGCAATACCAAGGATACAATATGATCTGCTCCAATAACAGCACTATCCTGCGGAAGAAGCACTTCTGCAACAGGCAATCTCGCCTCTTCGCGTGTAAGAGGAATTCAAATAAGCCTCTTTGAAACCAGATGCCAAGCGCAGTCTAGAGCACACTTATCGGAATTTGTCATGGCTTGGTACCTCTCTTGTACATTCATGTATAGGTGTGCAAAGGCATGGAAACAAGGAGGAAGAATTACTTTACCGTCTTGACAATGCATGGTTCTATAAGTTCACAAGAAAGAAATATTTGGTTGTGATTTATTTATTCTCTAGAGACATTTATAAATGTCACTGACATGAAAAAGAAACTTACAGCTGAAGATGAAAGGAATGAAACATGTAGTAACTTTTTACTGTAACTGCCATCATGAAAAAAATCTAATCATTTCAAAATTTATTTTTACTCCATAAGCCCTTGGTGGATTATAAGGCATGCTTAAAAGTTGCTATATGAGTGAAGATAGCTTAAAACAAAGCAAAAGGTATAGAGCTGACTTTCATCTCTCAAATTAAAAATCAAAACAGACAAAAGGAAAGAAAAGTCCTCTGCAACAACATCACATTTCATATGTTTAATTACGATTTGACAGTTCTCATTGCACAACTTATTCTTACAACTTCCAATTCTGTTTTAGCTCTTTCCTTGCCTCCCTTTTGGTGCAGGTAAATCACATACAATGTAACGCATATAGAATTATTCGCTTAAATAATTTCACACATGGCGATGATACCACAACAATGTAATGGTTGGTCAATGCCAATGACTAGTATTTTTAAAGTAAGTCAGGTTTGAAGCAGGTGTTCAGCCGGGCTTTTGATTCCATGCATTGGCACAAATTTAAATAGGCATTGTTGCGCAAAACATGAAGTTAATGTCTTTTTGGCATACCTGTCACATTCAGCCTCCCCCCTATCTGATCAGGAGCATGAGTTGATGTGAACGTTTTTTTTTAATACTCTGCTTTACCATTGGGCCTATGCCCCATATATACCGTCTTCAGAAGTCTCAAAGTAGGGTTTTCCTCAATTTCTGAACAACTTTCAGGTGAATTTTAAAACGGGAAGTGACTGAGACAGTTATGTCACAGAGCCAATGCAGAAAAAAAATCACAATGACAGACTTATATAAGTGGTTTCTGCAATGTTTAGAAGTTAGTTCTTAGACTAAGAAAGGAGTCTCATGTCAAGTCTCGTTTGTTGTAAATGGGAACCTTATGGCCAAATGCATAGTTTCAATAATATGACATTTATTTAGTTACGTAAATGCATTTATTTATATATGTGGTTGTGCTTGTTACCTTTCCTCCTGTCTGGTATATAAAATATTGAAATTATCATTGATTCATACATAGACTTTTGTAATATTTTAAAACGTAGTCAGGTTGATGTTCCAATTTATTATTGAATATGGTCTCTCGTGTCTCTTTCCAATAGAGCAAAAAGTATAAAACTTATATTGGTGCAGAGCGAGGGGAATGGTTACCTATGAAAAATTTAACATTGATTTACAACAGAAAAACAAGAAATTACGTGCGGAAACACTGAATCATAAAATATGAATCGCTGTCGCAATATATCTGATGTTTTATTACATAAACTAATGACAACTTCTTATTTATTAAGCGAAAAAGTTGACTTCTAAACAAACTTTCCTTGCTGTTTGATGCACATGATACACTATTGAAGATGACTATTCAAGTTCGAGTCTTAAGTGTAAGTGGAGCTCTTTTTCAGATTGGCGGTCCATTGGAAAAATTAATTTTCTTCTTTTCAATTTGCAAACAGGCTCTACTACGTCATTCACAGTTACATGTTGGTTTCCTAATTTTCTTATCAGACGAGTACTCTAAGACATTTAATTAGTTTGTTTATTGACACCTATGCTGCAAGACATGATATGCGCTGAATCAATTGATTAAACCATAAACTGACACAAACAAATCTTAAAAACATTTTAAAGCCAGTGACATCACAAGTCCAAGTTGAACGTTAATTCTGAAACTATTTGGATCGCTAATCCGCAAAGATCTGTAATATCTGATCCAGCTGTCTTCAAATTTGTCTTTGAAAATGTGGCAAAAGTACAAATAATCCCAAATTGGTCGGACATGGCAATCCAAATTTAATCTCAGCATTTCCAAATGATATTTCAGTTCACACATGACACGAGTATGGGAATGATTGATAGCTATCGCTCTGTAAATAGGTCTTACTTTGCAGTTGTTACCATTTGTGACCTGCTCCACCAAAAAGAGTTCAAAGTCGGCCTCTTATCTAATTTAGTTGTGAAAATGATCTCATTCTACTGGAATTTGGCTTTAAAATGATGGTTCTTATTTTTTGATATCTCCATCCAATCCAGAGATATGGCAACTCAAACATAGATGCGATGAAACATCAAACTTTGAGAAAATGGCATTTGAAATTCCCGCCATTACAATGAAAGAACTAAGAAAATCAAGAAAGACACCCAATTTAGATAATTTAAGATCAATTTCTGATAAAGACGGTCTTGATTATTCAAAGAAAATAAATTTTGCTAAAACGTGGTACCTAAAGCTAAAAAACATCCAAATGTGACTTTTCACACATTTTGCTAATTTTTGAGAAATATAAATTGCCTACTTTGAACAGGTCACATTTACAGTATGATTTTCTCTTCATAATATTCTGAGATTACTAGCATGTTTCTTAACTTCATGGAATGCTTAATGCCACTGTAAGAGACTTAATTGGCTAAAATGAAATTGTCATGCAATATGACCTTCTTCAACAGCAGCTTTATCCTGCGGAAGATGCCACTTCTGCAACAAGCAATCTCGCCTCTTCACATGAAAGAGGAATTCAAATAAGCCTCTCTGAAACCAAATTCCAAGCATATAATGCAGAGAGTATCAGCATTGGAATTTCTCATAGTGTGCAAAGGCATGCAAATACTGAGAGAACAAATAGTTTACGTTCTTATATAGTCAGCAAGAATACTAAAAGTTGACAATATTGTTTTAGATACCAAGATAGATAAACTAAAATCAAACTTTCTTTTTTTATCTGCCTTTGCATTTAAGATATCTAGCAGTTTCACTAGTTTGCGTCTTCCTATTATTTCATTATCTTTAAAGTGTGTCTCACAGCAGATCGTGTCTGTGCATGCAATCACAAGTCCGTAAACTTGTGCAATATATTGCAGCCACTTGCTGCTAAAAATATGCTTACCAAAATTTTCCAGAATGTGAGTTGATATCCCTATCTATGCAATTGTATTCTTCATGATTCATACACAGCAGGTGAGGTCACATCCTATACTTCTAATGCTATTAACCACAGTCATTGACTGGATCACACCACTCACCAATGAGGTCACAAGTCGCCCAAAGATAAAATTCAATGCGAGGTATATACATGACTTGTTGTGACACCACTGATGTCCAGAAATAGCAAAATATAAGTACTCAAACTACTCATCATACTTGGACTGTGAGACAGAAATATGATGCGCTCGATCTTTCAATGAAGAATATATAACAGTATGAACTGTCCTGAAACAGAATCATGTCCTGAAAATATCTAAACGCGCAGCATCATTACATATTCAACAAGACGCTCCTTTGCTTTGTGAACTTAGAGCCGAAAACCTTGGGAAGAAAAAATCATCACCATAAAATCATGTCCTATCAGGAATGAAAAGATATGATGGGCATAAAACGCCTCGCTGTTTAGCATCGGTACTTTGAGGTACTGAATTGTCAAGTGAAACATTGCGCCACGAGACCCCGAGGTCCAATTTACATCACAAAAGAAATAATTTACGGCAATTGCAAGGATCATTCTGAAAGTCGTAAAACTTAATGTCATCAAATGCAGTGCTTTCCCATGCCTATTTGTCTTGCGAGACACAGTGCAGAATTAATATGCATAGCATACACTAATTTCTCAAGAGACAGACTGCAAGTATGATTTAAAGACCCTAAATCTTGGATGCATAGTGAAAAAAACATTCATTTCAATAAAGTCAAAAATGAAATACAGTGTGATTCATGGGATATGATACGTCAATATATATACAAAGATTTCCATCGCGGGGATAGGATTCCAATTTAAAGACATGACATTTCAACACATAGTGGGGAAAATCAATTTAAATCATTCAATTCACCTTTCAACACCAATAAAAACCATAAGCCAAAGAAATTGGCATCAATCTTGCAATATATAAGGAAAGGAATATAAAAAATGATCAGAAAAAAATTGCAGAATCATTTCGGTTCTTTCTACAAGCCGATAAGCAATCTATCAGTTACATCTACAGCTACCTAAGGTCTAATTGAATCTAGTATATCGCATTAGAGGTAATTCTACATGCGTAATGGAGGTATGCGAGGCTAAGCGTAGAAAGAAAAAGACCTCGAACGAGGCGCAAAAAAGAAATATAGAAGCCTTATCTAGTTGTAGCAGCTCTATGTACATGGCTGTTAACCTAATAATAGTTTGCTCACCCTGTTCACCCTGATCTCCATTCTCAGAGTCTGAATCTCCTATGAAAAGAAATCACCACATACATTTTCATAGCATTCACAAATTCACTGTATTCTCAAATTCATGAGGGACATGAAGGAACATACATTGTACATGTAGAAACAGTTAACTTGTATACAATATATTTGTGTGAAAAATTGTCAAAGTTATCTTTTGTGTTTCACCAAAAATACTGTCATGTTGAAGCAATTTTATTTTATCAATATCACATAATAACCTGGTTGTCAACAAAAAACGGTTTTTTTGTTTTAGAAATTCACTTTGCAGAGGACACCAAACATCATCAATTTGTGTGAATTCAGGATTTACACAGGCTTGTTTTAGAGAGTATTATTTATTCATTAGCCATTGCTCAATTGGCGCAAAAGAAATCCTTATTGCGTACTGACGCTTTACTGATTCTATCACCGTGCTTAGAAGTGTTGACTCCTCTGCAATCTTAATAAGCCCTTGTGGTATTACATTATGCTGTTGTTTGCCTCTTGTTATGTGGCGCGTTCCCACAAACCAATCTTACTACGGCTGCCTTTTACCTACTCATGTGCACGGATTTTAAAGGCAAAAACACAATAGGGACTGAAGACAGACATTAGCAGCATCTGCGTTTGTCCTCAGGTAACCACAACTCGCTATACAAGGACTTTTTTTTGCTTTTACTTTTTTTAGTAACAAGGTAGGGTTATATTACCTTCATTGTTGTAAGACGGTGAGAAGGGGTCACGACTGGTGTCCAGACTGCGCGTCATGAAAGCTTGATGTCTGCGACCTTTGGTTGTGACTGGGAAAGGACCAGAGAGCCTACGAGTGCCAGACTGGTAGGCATGAGGAGACATAAGGGCCTCTCTGCCCATTCGCTGTTGGCGAGGTCCCCCTGAGGTCACGCTGTTTGGGTGGGGTTCGTACTCATAGTCAAGGTCACGATCCCCAAAGAAAATGACCTCGCCAATGCGGTCTCGTATGATTCTCCATCTAGCAGCCGCCCCTGAAACGCCAGCCGTTTCTTTTTCGTCCTCCTCATTGATGTCAGAGAAATCTGACTCATCACCTCCACCGACCACACTGTTGCTAACGACCTCACTCCATACACTTGACAGCCGAGAAATGGGTCGCCGTGCTCGCATTGATTTAACTTCAGTTGCAGGTGGTGTGGCAGAGGGACCAGCTGTGGATGTCGGGGTGCTTGCGTTATGCAACTTATCAGTCGACCCCGATTCGACTGAATCGGAGGCAGACTGTCGATGGAAGAATCCACTCGTCCAACCTTTTCCATCTTTACCCTTTCCCTTAGCAGCGCCATCTTTTGGTGGGGCCTCGGTCTCAAGTGACACCGTTCGTCTTTTGAATTTCTCCCGGCGGTCTTTTGTGGTGGTTGCCGAGAACCACTTGCTCTGAAACCACTTGCGCTTGTCGCCTGATTTAAGTTCCTTCAGGTCTGCACTGTCCATTGACAGGCAGTGACCAGATGTAGTCACTGTTCTTGTTCCTGTCTCGTCTGTCACCGTTACAAGAGGCACTGATGGCATCGCTGAGCCACTGGAGGCTGGCGGGCTGCTCGGGGCTTCACTGGTAAAGACTGGTGAATTTTCACTTCCTATGGGTGATTTCCTTGATGTGGCCATGCTGAATAATCCTTATTTGTATATAAATCTACAACACAGTACAATTATAACACAGTCATGATAAAGTAATATGTTAAGATATGTGTAGCAGCAAACTCATTCATGCTCCTTTCTCGAGCATGTTCTGTGCAAATGTATGCTCAATAATCACAATTCAACAAGATATTTTCGACCGTCTTAATCCAGGGGTTATTGATATTGTTGTATTCATGATTATTCCATCATTAACAGTGATTAAGAATTGTACCAATAATCATCTATATCCATATTGATCAGCATGCATCACTTTGATAATTATCGGAGCCTTTCATGTGGTTTTAATTGCTGCAGGGTGCCCGTCAACTGAGCAAGAAATAAAGCCATCAACAGTGCATGAATAATAGAGAATCCAAAGACGTGTTCTCTTTGCGGAGTTGCAAGGGAAGACAGGCAGCCATGAGAGAGACCTGCAACGCGAGTAGTCCGCTCAAATGATCTTCTTTGTAGCTGTGATGGAATAGAAGGTGGGCTGCGATGGAACACAAGGTTTGGCTGTGATGGAACAGGAGAGCGGCTGCTTTATGAACTGATAAGTTTAGATTCTTTTTGCTTCTCTTTTCTTACTGCGAAAAGCAGCCATTTCCCTTCAAATAGAATGGTTTCCTAGTTTCCTGTAAGAAACGGCGAATATATTCATGGGGCCAACTTTCTGTGCGACACTTTGGCCTGTCACGTGATACTTGCTTGAGTCACGTGATTGTTCAATCCAGTTCCGGTGCTTAAAGGGTCAGGTATTGCCTGTTTTCCATGAGGAAGCTGATTATTTGTAACTCAAAGCAGTGGATTACAGTGATTTATATGCTACAGAATTCCGAACCAGATGCCTTTAAATCATGCCAACAATGCTCACTGGCAGACGGGTACACTAATTCAGACATCTTGGTTGTATCGTTATCATATATTACCAAATATCAGCCAGCGTAATCCAATATTCACTGATATAATCCAATATAATCCAATATCAGTATTCGGTGTCAAAAACACTCATCATGTATTTGTTTACACACGCATAAGTGAATTATCGAAGGTCACACAGATTAATCCAATTAATTTAGCGAAAGTCAAAAAGATTAACCTTTGTAACGTTCCCGACATGTAATCTAGAAATAGCATTGCCCGTTGCATAACAAACTAAGCATGTAATACATGTGGCTGTGAGCCAAGTAGCATTAATTTGATTTAAAGTGACACTAATAACCTTAGATCACATGGCGCGGAAATTGTGGTGATGAGAAGTGACATCCAGAGACAACTTGGTGATATGTGTGTGACCCGCAAGTACTACTGGCGGTTCTCGTTAATGATTTTTTCTTGCTGTGAATTTATCCATGCTCATTCGTCTTGGTGCACTTGAGCAACAGTTACCTGCAGAGCCAGCAACAGCATCCATTGATTCATGAGTACATTTCTTCAGATGGTGGTGCACCTTCAATTTGAAGCCTCACTGAGCAAAATATGTCAGACAGAACTTACATTGTGAGGTTCTGAATGAGGAGTGATGTTCTGTTGTTCTTCTTTCTGGCTGAAGCACAATGTCATGTCACTTATAAGGTATATCATAAGTGAATGATATCAAACTGTTGTCCTTAGAACGACTTGAGTTATACCATATACAAATAATATTTTGAAGATGTGAATATACTAACACTTTTGTCTGCAAGATATCACATACAAATGATATAATAATATTGTGAATTTGAATTTCTGTTCAGCTCCTTGGACTGCAAATTTGTACTTATATATAAATATCAGATACAAGTAATGTGATATTGTTAATTCTCTTCTGATATATCACTATTTGCTGTTAGACACATCATGCACAAAAGCCTTTTTTGGTTGTTTTCTGCTTTTGACTGAAGTAGATCATTGAGCGAAAACCCCCTAATCACAGCTGTCTGATAACTCCTTGCTGTGATCGACAGAGATTAGAAGATAAGAAGTTAAGAAGATTTGGTCATTTACACAACTGACTCAAACAGCAGCTGGTCTATTTCTCATGTGACCAGCCGAAGGACAGCAAAATCCTTTCACAAAGCTTTAACAGGATTATTTTCTTTAGACGTATCACTCCGCCTACTTACATTGGCCAATGGCCACAAAGTAGGTCCGCCCCAGGAAATTTGGCAATCCGAGGTGTATAAAGACTTGATCGCTGCCTTGCGCTGTTCGTGGTTCTTCTGAAAGCCTTTATTGCGAGTGGCTCTCATGGGAGGCATGAATCTATTCATGAATTCACTCCCCTCACCGTGACTTGCGAATATTCAACTTTGATATGGGAAACATGAGGACACCGAATTTGCGCTCTTGTTGCTAATGAAACGCGGCCGCACTCTTGAAAGAATTCAAAAGCACTTTTATAGTTCGATAGGCTGCTCTCCCTGCGTCTCCCAGGTTCTGGAGAAGCTGTCTCCGGTAGTTCTTTAGCTGCTCTCGCCTAGTTCTTTAGTTGTTGTTCGCTAGATGCAAACCTAATGGATTCCTTTGAGATATGTGGGAGTGTTCTCCTAGAGTTCTTCGTCGGAGCGATGCTTTCATATGTCTGTAACAAAAGGGCATCAAATCAACAAAAACCTGTGTTACATCACCAAAATCCCAAATGTCACTCCTTTGTACTCGTTCCTATGTTGCAATTTCCATCTGCAAACTCCAAATGTCAAAGACTTCTGTGACGGTTCAAAGTGATATCCCTCAATAGGTGTTTTTTCCTATAGCTTATATCACCAGTGCATTGAGGGAATGATCTGATATGCCGCTCCAATGCATATAAGTTCATAAAATGCACATATGTATCAAGGAATTATAATATTATTCACCATTTCAATATCTTGTATCTATCCGAAAGCACGAATCCAAAATGTACCAATACGTGTATGTCCATATATATATCCAATTTGTATCATATCCAGTAGGGAGAATGAAAAATGTAAGATTTAATCAAATAAGCATTAATAGTTATCTGTGCATGTTTTCATTTAATTCAACAATTGCATTGATCTTTCGTGTCACAAACCACATTTTATCAAGAGATAGAAATGTGTATCCAAGGTTTATATCTTCAATTTTGTATCATAATATTATACGACACTGCTGATGTGTGCAATGTATCGTATCGTGTCCTCTTCCATACATCTTTATGCAATACAATTTGCACTGCTATAGCCTGTCACTTTATCATAGTTTATGTCCATTTCTTAACATAAAAACAATTTGTATCTGCAGACTGACAGTGTCTTTGAGTCTATCGCATCCTGCACTCCTGAAGTTCTTGTAAGAAATGACGTCAGGTGCCAACGCTACTACTTTAGTACAATGTCATTGCTGATTGCCTGAGGGTTGCATGGCCTAACTTGGGTGCTATAGAAGTAGGGCATTACGGATAGCAGTGACGTGGCATTATAGAAGTAGGGCATTACCAATAGCAGTGACGCAGCATTACCTGTAGCGGCAACATCAAAGCTTTACAGCAATGCAATACTGCATGTTTTTATTTTTTGACAACAAGCTTCTCTTGAATCCAGGGTAGCAGATTATGTTAAAGTGTATTATGTAGGATTACGTAATGATATGATTATTCCTACCTTGGGTGACGTTGTAATATCTCGTGATGTCATGTTATAAATTGGGTGCATGCAAATAAGACTAATCACATTCCATGAGATATGTTTGCAGTAAGGTAACAGTCAAGTAAAATCCTTTAATTTAGTGCAGTGATATGAATGAAGGCCTACGCACAGGCTCTTGTGACCTGAGGTGTAAAATTCACCACCTACACGACAATGTATGCTCTTAACAGCCTTTGCTATTTGCTGAAGGTTGAAGAGGTAATTTGCTGTTAAAATGCAGATCCGAGAGTATTAGCCAGTAGCCAGGGTAATGCCTTGTAGCTAAAAGGCAACAAGACTAAAGTGCACAAATTACAATGCATTTGCAACGAAACTAGTTGCATTCCTGTACCTATATATATACAGTGTACATATATGCATGCTCCAATGTCCAGGTATATCCAGTGTTACTCAGAATGCAGCCTCCTGGAGTCCCCAGTCCAGCTTAGGAGGTAATCCTATCTATTTAGTGCAACAGGAGACAGTGAAGCTCCTTGCTTCACGCCTGCATGCTTGCTTAGTATGGTAATCCAGCCTGTCTTGTGTGGCCAACGCGGCCAGAGTTGTTGTTTCAGGAGCCCTGTGTCTATAAGGCCTGCTACATCAGATCTGAGCTGCCTGACTCCCAGCAGCGCTGGTGAGGCAGCGTTATTACGCCACGTGGATGTCGCCAACAGCGTCTTTTGGATCCTCTGGCGCCAGTTGGATCCACCACACTCCCCAATGGAGAGTGTGAGTTGGAGCTATTTGGCATCTAGACAGTAGACTGAGATCGTTACCTCTTTATCAGAGCATCTTTGCAAATGAACTCTTTAGCATTTGCACTCAACACAGCACAATTTACACTGTAGTTCTATCTTAACAGTATACTTTTTATTCGTCAACTTTCAAAATGAACCTGATTTGTTATTTTCAGTGCAAATTTTGCACTCAATAGTAGTTCAATCTTTATTCTCCATCTTGTCAAGTAAAGATTAGGACCTTGATCATTTGCACTCACTGTTTTGTTCGGCATTTGTTCCTATAAATAGAAATTCTCAGTAGATTGCAATGGGCAAATTTAAACACTATCTATCTATCTATCTATCTATCTATCTATCTATCTATCTATCTATCTATCTATCTATCCATCTCTCTATCCATCTCTCTATCCATCTCTCTATCCATCTCTCTATCCATCTCTCTATCCATCTCTCTATCCATCTCTCTATCCATCTCTCTATCCATCTCTCTATCCATCTCTCTATCCATCTCTCTATCCATCTCTCTATCCATCTCTCTATCTCTCTCTCTATCTATCTATCTATCTATCTATCTATCTATCTATCTATCTATGTGTTGCATCAATCATTCTACAATGTATCATCTGAAAAATATCTCATTTATTTTTTCTTCTTTCTTTTCATGCTTCTTCCCTTTCTTCATATCTTCCTTCCTCTCTTCCTTCACAGCGCTCCTGAATAAATTTCAAGATTAAAAAAATTCAACAACAAAACCGAAAGTGTGCGCTTATAGAGCAGGGTCAGGAGAACATTTTAAGACAAAAACCGAAAAATTCCGTTGGGAAAATTTTGAGTTATTGTCATTTTAAATTTTTTGTTTATCACACTAATTTTTCTTGGTGACATGGGGACATAGAAAGTTGTTTAAGTCATTTATCATGTTTGGAGAGACACATGTTGATGGTAAGACATCATTGTTTAATTTAAATGATAATTGAATCTGTGTTAGATATGTATTGGCTAAAAATAGTGTGCAGAGTGTGATAAACACATGCAGATGCATATTTTATCAAAGAAGTGAATTTGTAGCCACTGTAAATTGATTCAATCGTTTGTTGTGAATGTTTCACCTGCTTTGAGCTTGATTTGAATTTAATTTAGCCTTTGTTTTGAATTTTTGCGATGCTTTTCATCAAAATATGACATTTAAAATGATTCAATTTGTGGATCATTCTTACTGAGACTAAATGTGATTTACATAAATTGCCTCAATATATCATATAAACATTGCATAAATATTAAGAAATAAACCCCAACTGTGGCTTTTTGTGATCCAAGAAGTGAGTTAATGAATATTACTGACGGATGTTTTTGCAATAACTTCAGGACAAAAAACCCATTTAATGGACTAAATTACTCATCCAAGCCATCATAATATGACCATGAGATGCTAAATAGCTTGATAATTGATACTGAAACAGAACATGACATTGAAAGAGAGTCACTCATGTGCAAACAACAGCAAAGGTAGACAATTGAGCAATGGTGGGTCAAATAATCAATATAAAATATATCTCATAAAGGCTATACACTGGTTATTATGCAAAGGTATTGTTCTTTTAACTTCTGCATCTGCTGACATATGAAGATATTGATAAATCACTGAAATAAAATCTCACAGACATATCATGATAACAAACAACACAAATTCTGTAATGAAAAAATGCATGAAATATTCATACATCATGTAATATACATTAATTTTGCTAAAAAATGGCCAGAATACAATAAATAATTCGAAGGGATTAACAGAGGCGATATGCAGAAGCTGCAAACTTACTCGCAGGTGCGTTAATTCCTATAACATGCAGTCACATGTGTTTATCACACCCTGCACAATATTTATGGTCTAAACATATCTAACACGGATACAATGGTAACGTAAATTAAAGAATAATGTCTTAACCATCAACATTTACCTTCCTAAACATCCTAAATGTCTTTAACAGCATTCTTTGCCCCAATTTCAGCATGAAAATATGAGTGTGATAAACAAAAAATTTAAAATGAATATAACTCAAAATTTTCCCAACGGAATTTTTTGGTTTTTGTCTTAAAATGTGCTCCTGACCCTGTTCTATAAGCGTGCGCTTTCGGTTTTCTTGTTGAATTTTTTTAATCTTGAAATTTATTCAGGAGCGCTGTGGGCCTTCCTTTCTGTCTTCGTTTCTGTCTTCCTTTCTGTCTTCGTTTCTGTCTTCCTTTCTGTCTTCCTTTCTGTCTTCCTTTCTGTCTTCCTTTCTGTCTTTCTTTCTGTCTTCCTTTCTGTCTTCCTTTCTGTCTTCCTTTCTGTCTTCCTTTCTGTCTTCCTTTCTGTCTTCCTTTCTGTCTTCCTTTCTGTCTTCGTTTCTTCCTTCCTTTCTTTTTTGTTTATGTGCGTGTCTCATATTTCCCTGTTGCTGATTTACTTCCTTTGTTCGCCCTATTAAGCCCAATTTATGTAGCAATTTTCTAGTATGTTTTGGTGTTCTTAGATTTCGTTTACAAATCTAACAATGAATGAGTTATAGCAAAGCCATTATTAGCCATACATAATTAACGACAATGTAATAGCAAACTTAAGTGCTCTGTTGAAAATCAATGGCAGATGTAAAATCTAATTGACACCTAGTTGAACACAATACACCAGCATTGTAGCATCTCAGTTAGTGCATCTCTGCGGCTGGCAAATTGTGTAGAACAGAAGCATTAAAGCACCAATATGTCAAATGTGTTGTTCAAAGAGTCATACAAGCAGAGCTTGAACGGGTAAAATTAGAGCCCTATGAGTTTTTTTTACCCCATAGCAGACCTTTGCAAGCTATTGAAATTGCTTTTGCAAGATACAAATATGACAGTATGTACATCATTATGGTGGAATTGCATGCAGTAGGTTGCTAACACTGAGTAGTACCAAACATGCATAATTTTGGATAAAAAAACAACAACATGCCTGGATAATGGTGAATTTTGGCACGTCGCATAAACATAGTCTATATAGAGCTTAAACTTTTCAAAAAAGTTGATGTGTCCCTCTTTATATACGCCGTAACTTCGACCACACATATGATTATTCCGTGCAGTTTCTTGAAATTAATCTGTGAACTTTTGTTATCTTTCTTAGAATGTTACATAATACACATTGAGACCATATCTGAGTCAAACTGTCGGACCAACTATCATATGGTTAAGTCAAATACTTGCCTTTGATTGGGGGAGAACCATACACGAAGGCAAACTCATGTATGTGCACATTTAAATTTGAAGTTCTCTGTTGTTGCTGTAGACACTCAGTCTGACATCCACACATCTTGGCGGAACATGTATTTTTCAAGAGATATTTGTTATGTACATAGAGGAGGTTCATGAAATTCATTGTATACATATGCTTGAGATGAGTCTTATTCTCAGTATCTCAATGTGGACTATGGAGTCTCGTGTTACAAGGACTATATCTGTATATGTATATGAAGCTATCATATAGGCCTAATAAGTGTCACAAGTTATTTTGGAGAAGAAGAACGATATGAGACATATACCTGCACTCTCGTATTACTGGTCATGTATAATTGATGATCTTCTGTGCGGTTATGCTGCTCTCTGCAGAAACACTTTTGAAGATAGCAGCTGGTAAGATCGAACATAGATATGCAAGTTTTAGAGGTTTGCCTGATAAATGGGATTTAATTCTACAAGAGTGTTATATAGATAGTCACAAATTGTACAATGAGACAATTTTTTGAAATGTTTAAGTGTGACAAAATGTTGCCAGTAAATACAATTAATTCCAGGCTGCATCAATGATGAAAGGATTGGGCATACTCTCAATTAATTGCAGATTCTTTACTTATTACAGCTTTTGAGTTATAATGTGATAATATGTTATATCAATGAAAGTCACATGTCCCATGCGCTGTTCCCTTCTGGCTGGGTTAAGTGAGACAGAAGATGGGGTATACAGTGAGATGAAGGTCTGCTACACTAACTGAAGACCCTTTTGGCCTGCTGTGTTGTTCTACCAGTTGGTGCACCATCGATAACATGTGACTGGTCTCACACTCACCCATGAAAATTAATACGCTCTGCTGAAAACAGCTGGGCTGGTGAGCTGTGTTTCCCTTTTTGTGCAAGCATGACAAATTCATTAAATAGGGCACAGTATAACATATTTCACCTGTCATGCATTTTACTCATTAATCACTAAAATTTCTCTCTGATGTCCCTTTTTCAGATAGCCCATTAAAACGATAGGGTTCTGCATAACACAAACTTTTAACTATCGCATAATCCGCACCACCTAAATTCCAATGTAATTGACCTAAATTCAAAGTTGACTCAATTTTGCTGGCTTGGAAACTCACTAAGCTGCATTCACTTGCCCAAACAGACTGGCTCCACAAAATCACAAAATGGTAGTCGAGTAGTAATTAATTTTGTTTGCAGTTTTTTTTAAATGCAGCCTGGAGGTTTAGTGTTTCGGCTGTGATACTTGGTTAAACGGCAGTGCGATCAATGGTTACAATGTAATTTGTTGGTTGTGTGATGAGTCATGGTTGCAAAGCGGAGGTTGGTTGAGGGGTAATTTCAAAAGCGATGGTTATTTGAATAGTGATTGGTTGGTTGAGTGGTAGTTCGTGGAGTATCAGAAACAGGGTGGTTGGTTGGTGTTGGTTGTAGTAGGCTGGTGGTTGTGGTTGTCGGAAAGATTATGGCAGCGATATTGCAGTGGAAAAATAACAATTAGAGCATTTAAACTAAGCTTGATGGATGTTGATGTATGTCATCAAGGTATAATGGTGAGGAGTAGGAGTCATTCCTGACTATCAAATGAAACACAAGAGACTATTTTGTTTATGAAAAAACCCAAAACAACAACACAATTATTATGTTGAAAATCTTGGTACAGAGGTCCAACTTTTGACTCACCAGGAGCTTTCGCCCATATCCCTGGTGTGTCAAAAGTTAGACCTTTGTGCCATGATTTTCAACATAATATGAACTTCCAAAGGTCAGGATTAAGCTTACATAGTTGGAACAACACAATTGTTGAATATGTATGAATAACATAATCTGCTTAATATGTGAATCATGTCTATATTCTCAGTTCACTTTCAGCAATTTTTCTCATCATGTTCTATAAGGAAAACTTGATAGTATAAGAGTTTCTGATAGCTTCACGTAGATGCACTCAAATAAGATTATATCTGAAAACTACTGATGATGGATGATGGGAAACAGCTTATGGAATCAAAAGTTGCACATTTTTGACTCCAGAAGCAGTCTCAGGCATCTAAATTAGAAGCAGTTTTGGATTATGTAAATTGGAAATCTTAGTTTGAATTTGATGAGATCATTAATGGTTTTGAATACAGCAAGAAATGGCAAGAAAATCACATTTTTGGCACTAATTTTTATGTGGCATTTTTGTATTTAGAGGTCTAATTCTGCAAAAATAATTTTTTTAACAGATATGTCACGATTCCATCATCTTGGATGTCTGTTCTAGTTTTGAAAATATGAAATTTGTTTGTGGGTGTCCGATAGTTCTAGATCATGACTACAATGTATACACATTCAAAACATGCTGTCAGGAGAAACACCAACTTGATGCTTTTAAATCACTACTAATTCAATGATAAAGAATATATTTGTCATAGAGCAAGCAATTGTGGATTTTGGTTTCGGTCAATATCAGGTTTTTTTAACCGGACCTAGCGATAATTGTTTCATGTGTCATTTATACAAGGGATGGACATTGGTCAGTCAGTTGTGGTTTATCCTATGATGTGTGGCTTAAGGTGGCTCGCTGCTCATGGCCAGTTACCAAATTGAATTAACAAATGCAGTATCAAGTGTTAACATAAATGCCAACATATCCTTAACCCTTTAACACCTGTTGACAGATATCATCAAAATCATTTTAGAGCATATGTAATCGCTGCAAACTTGTCTGTTTTCAGTAAACATTTTGGTCATTCAGTCGATTAAAAAAAAACCATGTATATTAAACTTGCAGTATTAGCTTTTACTCATAAAATTCTCGTACTGAGTTCCATACTCTAATAGTGAGTTAGATAATGTATCCTATTTCATTTATAATTATGAATAATTCAACTTTCATTATTTTTTAATTTTAGTGTACAAAATTATGTGCGGTTTTTTTGTGCAGTACGGTGCAGTTGTGGTGTCACATCACGGCGGCGCAGTACGGTGCGGTTCTGCTGGGCTGCGGTTCAGTGCGGGGCGGTTCCAAGTGTCTGAGGTGCAGTGCAGTAGCGGTTCTGAACATTGTCAGGATCAATTTGGTGCCTTTCGGTAGTCACTCCATGGCTGTAACACCCTTACATGCTCCAAAGTGGTATGACTGTCTGATGCTGCAGTACAAGGTATATATGCCTCTATGAATTCCTGTTCGGGTCATTGCAACAGTTTTAAAATCCTGTTTAGTACAGTGGTCCCTGCCATGAACGACCTCCTAATATGCGACCAGACCCCTTTATACCACCATAGACCCTCTGTATTAACGTTTTTCTTCATAAATAACACCCAATAAGCGACCAACCTGTCTAATGTGACCAACGACCGCTAAATTGGCAAATATTGATTAATTTTACCCTCTTATGCGACCAAAAACGGCCAAAAAACGATCAAAATCCATCAAAAAAGTTGCAGAGAAGCTAAGATGTTTTGCACTGCTTGTGCTTGGAAGGCATCAATGATTGATTGCTGATAATTGAATCCAATTAATTGTTGCTTGAATCAGTTCAATTGTTGATTCAATTGAGTCAATTGCCGCATCAATAGGGTCTATTGTTGATTCAATTCCCGTTGAATAGAGTTAATTGGTGCATCATTTCTATCATTAATTGCTCATCCAAAATTGATTGCACTTCTCAATTGAAATAGCACAAGAAACAAAGAAAGAATTAAGCAAAGGTAAAGAATTAACATGCAGATTGCAGAATGAGGTAGGTTAAATAGTCAAACAGTGGATGGATTGAACTCGACTTGTCATTTTGAGGAGATCAAACACATTGGATGATTTATCAAACAGGAATTGCTGTCATATATTAAATTATTATATAAAGTTCTATCCTATCCTATCCTATCATCAAATGTTCATGATTTCGTTACTCCAAGAGAAAAAGCATGCAATCAAGTAAAATCCATACCCACTGTTTTGTTTAACTAATTCAATATCAATACTATTACTGTAAAGCTTTGCTGAAACTGAAAGCTTACTAGTATCTAGAATGAATGAATACATTTCAATATACATTACATGACGTCAATGAGAAAAGTTGAAAGATGAAATAATCCTTTTTTAATCTAATTATGACTTACAAGGAGTGGTATTCAAATAACTATTTGACCAGGCATACACCGCAAAGTGAGATTGTACATGTACCCCGACGAGAGACCGTACCCCCACGAGAGACCGCCTCACTCTTGCAGGAAGGGCGGTCTCATAACGCAGGGACCACTGTATACCAAAAATACTGCTCGCTAATTGGTCAGATTACCAGAAGTCAACAGCTTCAGCCATGTCAATGGAACAGATGCTTCTAACACATGCTTTAGAATACCTGCAAAAAGATGATACTTGTCATCAATATATTGATTCAACAAGTTGTTTTTCTTAGTTTTCACAACACTGCGCATTCAAGCTAATGTTCTGGCAATCTACAATCCACTTAACAGACAGAAAGAAAGAAAATCAGATCATCAATATCAGCAGCCCAAAGGCAACAGGTGTTTTGCTGATGTAAGCTAAGAAAATCATTAAGCCCATGTTTAAAGAAATAAAAAACAAAGCAAAAGACTCAGGCAAAGAAAAATTAATGTGTATTTACCATATTATCAATTTACTTAGGCATAGTCCATTGGAAAATTTGAAATAAATACAATTTTATTTGGAAGATCTTCCCTGATTGGCTATTTTCTACAAATACCAAATAATTATTAGGTCTTCCTACAAAAGGTGTTCACAAGCTCAGCCTGTACGCATTTTAAGTGACTTTACAGGGCTCTATAGATTGTATCTGGACTGATGTCCTGGTCTCATAATCGTGAGATCATTGACAATCCTGTGGACGCTCAGAGGAGATGACAAAGTGATTGATGCTTAAGTGGCATGACAGGATTTTCCTCAGAATATATCAGATCAGCAGCTTGTTTAGCTGGGTGAAATACTGGCTTCTGATTGGGGAAGAACCATACCGGAAGACAAACTCTTAAATTATGGGCACTGTATGTGTGTCTTTAAATTTGAAGTTCTCTGTTGTTGTTGTAGACATTCGTCTGACATCCACACAATGTTAGGGTGGCCTAAAAAAAACGAATTTTTCAATTTCAAATCGCATACCCCTCAATTTTGTGTGGAATGGTAAAATAATCATGAGGTTAAAATTTTATAAAATTCCTGCAAGTCTAAGTGGTCCCCCAAGGCCACTCAATTTCAGCTCAAAGCTTCTAAAAAATGCCCGTTTGCGTAATCGCGGTTCTAAATATCTTGCTTATTATTTGATACACAGTGATAAAATTAATACCATTGTTCTCAGGGGAAAATTAGCTTCAATATGAGTATAAGGAAGCTATATTTATGATAACTTTGAAGCTGGCAGGATTTCAGAAAACTCAAAATTTAAGTTGTCGGGTCAAACCGCTGAAATAATTTGTCTAAATTGTCAGATTTTGCTTTATTTTAAAAATTCTACTGAGAATAAAGTATAAGGAACAATTTGCTGTAGAAAGTTAGAATGTTTAAGGGTTCACATGGTAGGATATCCTTGCAGCAGAGACGCATGATACGTGGCAATTAAGAATACATCTTTTATGAAGTTTGCCATTTTCTGACGACACCAAATGTCAATCAACGTGGTATTTTATGATCCTGAAAAACATTTTAACACTTTGGAGACTTCTCAGTGCCACATATAAATTTGATCTTTGAATTTAAAGATTTCACAACACCATTCAGAAATTTCAGTGCACAGTCATTTTTGCCAGAAACTATTCAATTTGGCATTCAAATTAAAGTTTTCTATTGCAGAAATCCAGCCACGCTTGTAATTCTACGCACCCTAGGGATTATTGTTTATATATATGCTGTCTCTCTCCTTCAAATCTATGTTCACCATCGGTGTGTATATACCCTGGCTGGCAATTTAAGGAAAAGATTTTCAATGCAATATTGCACATTACCGTGTTACTGTAGTCACTGCCTGTCCAAATAAGCTTGGTGCAATAATACGGGATGTAAAGCCCTGTCACCGAAAGCTTTTGGTGACAGGGCTTTACATCCTGTGTTATCCCACCCTCATCTCTTAAAACATCACATACTTTTGCTGTGTTATTCCCTTGTGCCACATTAAAAGATCTCTAAATTGCTTGAAAAGTATTCCAAAGTCTAAGATTGGCCCTGCAGCTCTGAAGTTTTTTGAGATGTGCCTTGCTTTGGTCATTCATGGTTACACATAAAACTGTGAATTTTCATATCCCAGAATTTTACTTTTTCATAAGTAGGATTATAAATTTGGGAAAATTTGACAATTTAGACAATTTATTTCAGCAGTTTCGCTGGACAACATGAAATTTTAAGTTTTCTGAAATCCTGCCAACGTCAAAGTTATCATAAATATGGCTTCTTATACTAAAATTGAAGCTAATTGTCTTCAGAGAACAGTGGTATTAATATTATCATTGTATGTCAAATAATAAGCGAGATATTTAGAACCGCGATTACGTAAACGGGCATTTTTCAGATATTTTGGGTTGAAATTGAGTGGCCTTGGGGGACCACTTAGACTTGCAGGAATTTTATAAAATTTTAACAGTGTGTTTATTTTACCATTCCACACAAAATTAAGGGGTATGCGATTTGAAATTAAGAAATTGCTTTTTTTTCGGCCACACATCTTGGCGGAACATGTATTTTTCATTAGACATTTCTTATGTACATAGGTTCATGAAATTCATTGTATACATATGTAATGCCTCAGATGAGTCTTATTCTTGGTTTCTCAGTGTGGACTATGGAGCCTCATGTTACAAGGACTATATCTGTATAATATATATGTATATGAAGCCATTACATAATTAGGATTTTATGAAGAAGAAAAACTTTATCAGGCATACACCTCCACTCTTGTATTACTGGTCATGTATAATTAATAATCTTGTGTGCAATTTTGTCGCCTATGCTCTTAGGGAAATGCTTAAGGAGATATCTGACGATATATTAAGGAGATATCTGACGGTATATAAGACCTACGTAGATATATGCGAAACTTTTGAGGTTTGCTTAATATATGGGATTCTGCAAGAGTTGTTATAGATAGACGAATCAAGAGCTGTGCATAATTAAAAATGGTCTATGTCCGAATGTAACAAACTGTTGAGAGTAAATATAACTTTTTCTAGGTTGCATCATTGATGAAAAATTGAGCACGCTCGTAATTCATTTCAGATTCTTACCTGTTATAGTTTCGAAGTTATATTGTGATATGTCAATGAAAGTCACTTGTCTCACTGTACCTCACGTGAAGGGCACAGTCACTGTGAGATGGGGGTGCTCTATGCCAACTGGAGAATTTTGGCCTGCTGTTCTATCAATATAATAGGTGCACTTTCTATAACATGTGCCTTGTCTCTCATTCGCCCATGAAAATTAATATGCTTTGATGAAAACAGCTGGGCAGGTGAGCTGTGTTTTCCTTTTGTGCAAGCACAACAAATTCTTTAAATAGGGCACAGTATAACATATTTCATCTGTCATGCATATCACTCATTAATCATTGCCATTTCTCCCTTATGCCCCCCTTTTAGATAAACCACAAAAAACTGTTACAGTTGTATGGAGCATGGATTTAAACCAGTGCAAATATCTAGACTAAACATAGAATCCAATTTGATTGATCTATATTCCAAGTTAACTTGATTTTGCTGGTCTACAAACTCACTGAGCTGCGTTCATTTGAGTGGTACTTTGTTGCCCGTTTTTTCAGTGGAGCCTGGAAGTTGATTGTTGATGCTTGGTTGGATAGTGATGTTGCGGTGGCAATATAACAATTTGTGTCTAAACTAAGATTGGTGGAAGGTAATTTATTAAAAAATATATTATGGTAAAGAATGGGAGTCAGACATACTCCTTACCATCCACAATAGGCTTTGTATGTGTGCATGAATTACATGCGATCATAAACAATAAAAAATTTACTTTGAAAGAGCCTATAGATGTAACGTTAGACCTGTTCAGAATAGGAAAATGTCTGAATTATATGGGGGACCAGAGTTTTTCCCATGCTTTAGGACCTGAGAAAGCCAAATATTATGGGATGTTTTAATATTTATTTTAAAAATATTCTCAAAATTTATAGCAGTCTTTAGACCTATAAATACATTAACTGAGACTATAGACACGATTCACATATTCAGCAGATAATGATGTTCGTATATATATTCATAGCAAAATTGTATCTTTTTTCATCTAACCAATGATATCTTATGTTTCATAAAATTTTCGGATGAGATAATGTGAAATGTATCAATTTCATTATGTACATTGAAAACATGCACACATACAAAGCCTATTGTGGATAGTAAGGAGTATGTCTGACTCCCACTCCTTACCATAATATATTTTTAGTTCAATATGAATTTACGAGTGCAAATAAATTTTCATATTGCACGATAATAAGTGCCGTATTTGTTTTATTACATGACCACTATGCTTCCAATATAATGTTCCATTCCGAAAAAAAAAAATTTTCGGAATTTTTTTTTTTTTTTTTTTGGGTCAAAAAACAAAAAAAAATTTTGGAATTTTTTAAATTTTTTATAAAAACTCATATTGCACTCTAACCATGCAATATGAAAAAATCTGAAAAAAAAAAATTATAAAAAATTTTTTTTTTGGAAAAATCTCATATTGCACCCGAACCATGCAATATGAGTTTTTATGATGTGGTCATGTGACTGATTTAGGCCAATCAGCATCGCTCTAGCATAGTGGTCATGTAATAATATTTTATATAGGATTCTTATTGGTCTTGAGCAATATATAAGACTGAATGGACCCATTTCACGAAACCATTTTGTCTGTTTTAGAATAATACATGAAAAGCTCTGTTTCATTGCTGGAATTGCAGTGTACAGCTCTATTATAATCAATGTAGGTGGGTTGAAATTCATAATGAGCTCAGAGGGTGGAGAATGGATTTAAATAGCATACATACACAAGCATTGATAAAATTTACCCCTCTTAATTGGTAAATGTCTGTACGTTTGTATGCAAATGTAACTTTTCTTGGATACTGCAAAATCAGATTTCCCTAGTGCAATAGTCAATGGACCTATTACGTAATTAATCTTTGATGTGATAAATTATTGATAACAAGGTAAAAACGCATTCAAAAGCCATTCATTGAAATTGTGCTATCTTAGGTAATTAATTGTATTTCAGTTATGAAGATAGTGATATGACAGTCATGCAAGTGCTTGTAAGACTTACACATTTTCATGGTTTAGATATGGTTCTAAATGTAGTTAATAGGATTATTTTCACCCAATTAGAACATTTTAAACTGCCTAAACTGAAAAGTTTCATTTATGCCAAATAATGGGAAATTAGCTGCACTTTAACATGGAGAATGTCATCATGTATTATTTGTAATTTTTGATGTAACTAAGTGGAAAAATTATTGATAAAAGATTAGATCAGTTTTAGTCTCTTAAGATGTTAGATCCTTAGATGCGTTGATGGGTTAAAGAGATGAGGAGCAGCCCTTGTGCTTGCAAAGTGGTGTAATTAATATTTCACCTATTTTGAAAATTTAAAAATCGTTTTAGACATTAAAAAGGCCGTTTAGTTCAATGGATGCACTAACCACTAAGTACACACGTGCACAATCATGTTTGTACTTGTACTTGTACTTGACACATTTTGATGTACTTGTACTTGTAATTGTACTTGCATCGTCTGTACTTGACCCCAGCCCTGATATCAGGCCTGAAAAATACCCCCCCCCCCCACAAAAAAAAAATCGTGAATCTGCCACTGGTTTGCTGTGGTCACTGGTCACTGCAACTTTGCATCATTGCAGCGTAATGGGCCGAAAAGCTTTTTGCGAAGTTAATATTGCAAATAGAGCAAAATGAATAAGTGCATTGAATTCGGAGGAGTTTACTTGATATATGCAGGTTTTTAAATTTTGAAAATCTGACGTTTATCTTAAAAGGATTTTAGGCCCAGTTTTGCATTGAGCCCCCTCTTGAAATTGTACACAATTTTTGATGACGTTTCACAAGGAGAAAATTTTGCCTGTGAATCGATGTACTGTTAAGAATACTTACATGTAAGTTTTTTTTATAGGTTAAGACATGGATACAAAAAACGTTTACATTTCATATGAGCTGTCAAAATGTCAGTATATCCCACCCACTAAATTAAATTGGACATGTGGGGAATGTTTTGCATTGTGGCAAAATATCACCAGTTTCACTAACTTACAGACGGCACTGTATATTGTGATGGTTAAATTGTCTCACTGTACACCAAGGGAAGGGCACAGTCACTGTAAGATGGAACTACTCTGCAACAAGGTGCACTATCTATAACATGTGCCTTGTCTCTCATTCACCCATGAAAATTAATACACTTCTATGAAAACTGCTGGGCAGGTTAGCTGTGTTTTCGTTTTTGTGCAGCATGACAGATTCATTAAACTGGGCACTGTATAACATATTTCACCTGTCATGCATATTACTCATTAGTCTCTACAATTTTTTCTCTGATGCCCCTCTTTTTTAGATAGCCCACTAAAATGATTAGAGCCTGTAGAACGCTAACTTTAATTTGAGCATAGATCCACACCAACCTAAATTCAAGAGTAAATGACCTAAATTCCAAATTTACTTGATTTTGCTGATCTTCAGACTCACTGAGCTGCCTGTACAGCAGACTGGCTCCACAAAATGGTAGTTGCCTGAGAACTTGTTTGTGAATTTTTTAATGGAGCCTGGAGGTTGAGTGGTTCAGCAGTGATCCTGTTGAATGGTGGTGTGGTCAATTGTTGCAATATGCTTGGTTGTTTGAGTGATGGTTGATGGGTGATTTCAAAAGTGATTGGTTGTCTGAGTGGTAGTTGGTGGAGTAGCTGGTTGTGGGTGAAATAGGATGGTAGTTACAGCTGTTTGAAAGGTTATGCCTGTGATGTTGCAGTGAAAAAACAATGATTTGTGCATAAACTGAGATGTTAATTTGCCTCATAAAGATATGGTGAGGAGTGGGAGTCAGACATATTCCTTACCATTCACAATAGGCTTTTGTTTGTGTGCATGGGATATCATTGTTTTCAATGTACATAATGAAATTGATACATATTGCATTATTTCATTTGAAAAAACTGATGAAAAATAAGATACCAGTTGTTACATGAAAAACAAAAAACAACTACAACAGCACAATTTTCCCTGAATATACATGATCTGCTGAATATGTGAATCGTGTCTGTATCTCAGTGGTATTTTAATCCATTACTATCATAATATTCTGAAAGGGTAATTAGATAGCGTTAGAGTTACATAAAGGTGGTTCCAGAGATTCTACATCTGCTCAAGTAAAGTGCGTTATTATTCATCCAATAATTATGAAACCCATCATTTTTTCCACAGGCTTAGAGTAGGTCGGGGCATGCGGCCCTCCTTAACTTCGAGGTGCGATTTGACCTACTTTTTATGGACGATTATTTGAAGGCTTATGCTGTCAGGAAGGGATCACTTGACTCTACTAATAACTAGAGAAACAAATGTCCACCAATTTTAATAAAGGAGTTACGGCCATTTTTGTAAAAAAATTTAAATTGCCTTCTTACCCCACCCATCGGGCAAGAAGCCCCCCTATTATAATCCTATGGCAATTTTTTTTGCGAGCGCATTCAGCCTAAAAGTTATTTCTTAGGGTTCTTCCATCCTTTTTAAGGCATTCTATTCACTTTTTCTGAATTTCTGAATTTTTCTGTTCATACTTTTATTTTTTAATATTTTTTGCCCTGTTTCAATTTTGAACCCAATTTTTTTCTATTTATATTAGCTATTCTATCAAGTTTAAATGTAAAGTACACATTATTAATGGTTCCTGAAGCAGCTTCGACCCCCCAGTGAAGGGGGCCTCATGCCCCTTATCATGTGGGGCCTCTCGCCCCAAACCAACATATTTTAATTTGACCTCAATATTTTGAACTAAAATGCAAAAAACATGATCCAAATCATATCGATGTGATAGTCATGAAAAGAAGCAATGCAGATACCCATTATACTTTAAAAAATTTCCAAAGTTATTTCTGACAACCCCTTTCAAAGAATTAGTCAAAGTAACAAAAACCATGCAAATTTTTTTCTTTCTTTAATTTATACTATAGTTTGGTGCAGTTTGCCCTGAAAATTTGTCACCTAAAACGCCTCTAGCTTCAACCCTATCAATAGATAAACGCACCAAAAATGTAAGTTTGGATATAAGCCTGGGGGGGGGGGGCCTCTCAACTAACCCGGGCTTCTTGCTCCGACCTACTCTACAAGCACAATGTCATGCTGGTTGGGGATGGCTATTGGACAGTCAGTTATGGTCTTATGGACAATCCTCATGAAATGTATCATACCTTGACTAGCAATTCAAATTTGCAATTCATGCTTTTTTGTTTCATTTGTTGCAGTAACTTTCACTAGATAGATAGATAGATAGATATGGTAAGTGCAGCCCTCTAAGCCCAGTTCTGGGTGCTCACGAGGGTTGGTCAATGATGGGAGAGAGAGGGAGTCCTCAACAAGTTACACATTCACCCCATGTGAGGGATCTTTTACTTGCCCACCACAGACACTGATACAAGGGACCGCCAATTTAACATCTTATTCGAATGACATTCAGATTCTGCTCATGAAGGTTGACTGAAAATTTCAGGTTCCCCAACCGGGAGTCGATCCCACGCAGGCAAAGACCTTCAGCTGAGCAGGCGGGCATCCAGCTGCACCAATATTACTTATTAACGCATTTTGGAGTTACCCATACTTTTTTCACAGGCAAACACATGCTGATTGATACCAGTTTGACTGTTTTTGGACACTCTGATGACTGTGGTTGTGTTATTCTAGAGTGTTTGTTGTTTATGAATGCTATTCTGGCGCAAAACATGCCAAGAGCCGGTTTTCAATTGCTGTGCAGTCAACTTGGTGTTTTCTTTGGCTTGTCTGCAATTGAGGTAGATAACCAGAATTAAAGGAGCGCAGTGTAGTTGGCCTTACTCTGCTAAACATGTTTCTTCTAAATTTCCCATGAAACTGCAACTATTATTTAATATTAGATAAAAAATAGCCAGTTAAATCGGAAGGTGTGGTTGAAGAATTGTTTCACATAAAATGCCTGTACGACAAGTTATATTTTACGTTATATAAAACAATGGAAGCCACCAAATGACATGCAGAACATCATGAAGCACAGGCCAGACATGTCGTAAAGCAATATATTCAGGAAATCAGAATACTGTTTTGCCCTTGTTATTCTTGGTGATGTGCTTTCCTGAAGTTCAGATCACCTTTGTCACAGATGGGAAGTGTGTGTCAAGTCAAAGAGCAAAGAAACTATGAGGAACCGGACAACAGACTGTCTATGGTTACATCAAACTGATTACTCAGCATCACATCTGGTTCACATCAAATCTTCTCACGTCTTAGAAATAAGATATGACATTATCAGCCTTTCATAATTAACAATGGCTGGCAGTTGATGATTTAGTGAGGTCAAGAAAGAACAGAGCACTGGCGTTGAGATTATTAGAGCCAGGGAACAGCATTCGTCTGTTTTTGGAAATATGAATGGTGTCACAAAATTCTCTATTTTTCACATTGAAATCAGAGCACAATTTGTGTCATACGGAGACATGTAATCTCAATGGTGAGAGAACGCAATTCATTGACTTGTGCTGATAACATGGCAAGTGATGGATTTGGATATGACTGCATTAACTGGAGATGAGTAGTCAAGAATAACATGTAAAGTATAGCGATATGACCTCACAATTCAATTTGGTGACTGTGATACACTCTAGGGTGCATCAGTTGCCCCAACTTTCAAGGAGAAACCTTGCCAGTTGCAGGAATGTTCCTTTTATACTCGAAACACATTGTGTAAAGTTTCAGAAAAATTGGACGACATTTAGGGGTGGCACACTTGCATTGAAGTTTCTGGGATTTTTGCATTTTCTGCCGTTTTATCGGTTCCGCGGTATGTTATATTTCGTTTGTTATTAATCCAAGAACATTAAAAATGACATCATGTTGCAGCTGTGATCAAGAGCTTCAATTTGAATACCAACACGATGGGTATATGACTAAGAGAACTATTTCATGGTCACTTGCAATTTCGCAAATTCAGGCATGTGCTGATGTAAACAAAATAAATTATACAACAAGGTTCCTAAATCTTTGTGGGTTTGCTACCAACTAACAGACACATGAATTTATGCAACAAACATTTGTTTTTTGCTTTTGCAATTATTCTATATTTTTTATGTGATTGTATTGGAGCACATTCTGTCAAACATGTAAGTCTTGTAAGACTGAAAAAGAAAATAACTGAAATAATATAATATAGATTAGTTGCGTCTAATCTCTGATAACAAAAGAGACACTAGAGGCAGTGCAAATATACCTGCATGGTGTTTGAAATAGGGGTTCAATGGACAGACCAATCTGTATGTTTACAAAAAAGTAAAAAGGATTGATTCAACCAAAATTAAGTGGGTGAGGAGCCTGGCGGAGTGGCGGTGTCATATTTAAAAGCCATTTAGTCGGCTTGTAAGACTGTAACAGCTTGGTTGTTTTAACTGGCTTTGAAACTGAGTATGTTATATTGAAGATTCTATATATCTACTTATATATGAATGCTTAGACTCTCTCAGCCATTACATGTGTGCATCTGAAGACAAATCAGTACTTTTGACTTTGGCTGTAACTCGGAAAAGTTTTTTTGGTCGTTTTTCACAACTGAGTAATATGGACAGGGGAGATGCTGGACTGGTGATTCAATTGAACTCAGGTCTCCCAACTTATAGCAAAAGATGAAAGACCTGTCTTGTTCAGAATGATTCCTTTGTATCTATTTGGAATGGCTAGTAAATGAACATTGATTTTATAAAAGTTATGAAAACATAACATATATATATAAGCTTATATGATTGAAATCTAGGTACAGAGCTCTAAAAAACACCAAATGTGATCTGGTAAAAGACAATTTTCCTCTAGCAGTTATCAGGATCTTTGGATTAGTAAAACAGAAGGGAAATTTAATTGATCTAAAATAATTTAGACTATAAGACAAATCCCATGCCCACGTCACTGTGGATGATTGTCCTCAATTGGACCACTTCGAAGGTATTGAGCCATTTGCTTATGGACAAAGGTTTAACCTCAGTATTACAGCACAATACATTTTAACTTATATTTTTATTGTTCAGTACATTCCCATTTTATTTTCCAAAAAATAGAAGTTTGGCACACCAAGCCTTTGAAGTTAGCAACGGTATTCGATCTTGGGCCCAATTTTCAAATGCAACATACAAATAATGTATAGTGAGCAAACTTAAATGCTATGGATAAAAAATATGCACTTGACTGAGGTGCCCTTTAATGGACTTTGTATCTGAATATCCCACTTGACATAATTATTATCATAAATGTAATGGAATTACATCAATTTATCATTTATTCTTAGGTGCACAACATTTGCTAATGTCAGAATTAAATTTTGTTGTGATGTGTGTATAACTGAAATGGATGTTTTAATCGGGGATATGGCTTCCTGGTACTCAAATTAAAGCTCTCTTTCTCCTCTACATCATGGTACCTGTTATATTGTTCTAGAACAATTAGTAAGTGAATTATTACATACCGCAGATTCTCAAATAGACATTTTTCATCAAAATCAGGACAAACTTTGGGGCATGTGTGCCACCCCTAGGTATGTTCCGATTGTTCTGAAACTTTGCAAGACATGTTTTTTTGGCAAAAGGAACAATATTGGAGAAGGCAAAGGTAATCAGACAACTTTTTAATTTTTAGGGGGCAACTGATGCACCCTAATACACTCCCAAAAGTAATAAAGATTGACCTGAAACAGATATATGTGACTGTTCAGGCACAATATGTAAAATGCCAATGGCATGTGGTAACATACTTTAGGATTTCTACAAAGAGATGATACTTGTTAGCAATATATTGATTGCATAAGTTGTTTTGCTTAGTTCTCACTATACACCATGTGCTCAAGCTAATGTTCTGGCAATCTACAATCCCCTTTAATCTTTAACAGCGCAAAGAGAAAGAAAATCAGATCATCAACATCGATGAGCAGCCCAAAGAGAACCGGTGTTTTCCTATTGTAAGAAAATCATTATGAACCACATCTGTTGTTTTAAATTACAAAGGAAAAAACAAGGATATTTGTAAGAGTTGTCAAAATGCCTAATAATGTCATAAAATAAAATTTTTCAGTGAAATGATAACTTTGGTGTTCACAATGCAAGCAGCCAGTAAACAGACACAGCTGGTTCTATGCATATTGTTGGAAAAGATTTGTATTTATGTGTTTTATCATGGAAAGAGTTATCTCTGACAAAAAGAATACGTTGGCATAGCATTCCAACACTCTAAAAAATTTTGGGACAAAACTGGTTTTTTAAAAAATCCATTTTGGTTTTTGCATGGAATTTTGGTTTAAAAAAATCATTTTCCATTTGAAAAACCAGTTTTGTCCCAAAAATTTTTAGAGTGAGGTTGTTATAGACCCGCCAAGTCCAGCCTGTATACTGTCAGATATTTACTAAAATCCACAAACCAATTATTTGCGTCTCTGATAGGCTATTTTATAAAAACTCCAACTTGACGTTTATCAGGTCTTCTTTCAAAAGGTGTTTTAAAGCCCGGCCTGTATGTATTTCCAGACTTTGCAGCTATAGATTGTATCTGGAATGATGTCCTGGTCTCATAATCGCGAGACCATTGACAATCCCGTTGATTCTCAGAGGAGATGACAAAGTGATTGATGCTTTAGCGGCATGACAGGATTTTCCTCGGAATAGATTAGATCAACAGCTTGTTTTCGTATCAAGTAAAATGCACAAAGCTAGTACCATTGACATGTTACATGAGCAGCTGGCTGTCATTTGACAAGTATCAGTGAAATCCTTCCCTTTTATTCAGTGAAATCTTAGTGGTTTATTTGTACTTAATTGCATAATGAGCCAAAAATAGTTTATTGGACTCATTACATCTTCTGGCAGCTGGCAGTGTCAAGCATGGAGGCTAAAATTGGACACTTGACCAAATAGACAGATGATTTTTTTCTGTGTCGAAAATTCCAGATGTTCAACAAAAAAAGGGAGAATGACTTTATCAGGTCTTCCAGCAAACAACTTACAAAAGGTGGTAAGATTACAAGAGCAAAACCTGAATAAAAACTAGCTGTTTCTTTCTATCTGACTATCTTATCTATCTTGTCGATCTTATCTATGATCTATCTTGTCTATCTTATTTATCCATCTTTCTACCTATCTATCGATAAGTAGTGAGCCATATTACTTAGTTACCAATTGAGTAATTTGATTATTTTGTCACAACTCTGCTCCAACAGTCACCTTATAATATATAACAGTTAACAGTCAAATGTCTCAGCTGAACAACATCTAGCTAAGTGTTTGTTTTTGACTACACTGTGGTAGATATTGCATACTCAGTATCCTTTGGATGAAAAGAGTTGTTTTTGGCAGGTCTGACTTATGGCTGGGAAGAAAATATAAAATCAAAGAGCAAAGCTTTTATGAGGAACCAGGCCACGGCCTGTCTATGGTTACATCAAACTGATTACTTAGCATAGTATCTGGTTCACATGAAATCTTCTCAAGTCTTAGCTACAAGAAAAGGCTGGGAGATGTGACTGTCCACCCACTATAATTGGCACTAACTTGTAGCTAAGACGAAATACGGGTCACCGGGAATGTTTTTATACTTCGAGTTCATGGTACACTTACAGATGATTTCATATTTGTAGACATAAGGACTGAACGTGAATTTTTTTTCTGGGACATGTGTTCAATAGGGAAAAGTGACATCAAAAAAATTATGACATCACTTTTCCCCATAGGATAACATGTCCTAGAAAAAAAATCACTTTCAGTCCTTTAGTCTACAAATATGAAATCATCTGTAAGGTTATAGAAGACAACATGTACATATAATGGTACAGGTGGGAAAGGGAATATAACTTCGACCATATATCTGCTCCCTTTCTGAGATAACATTTGGGAGTTTTCATGGCTGAAAACCGTAAAAAATTATATTCCATCCTATTCTTTTTTCTTGCTGTAACATTTCAGTAGAAAAACTTGGAATTAATCTCTGAACACAGCGAGCTTGCACAAACTTTGGTCTTAAAAAAATTGACCAAGAAAACGATTAGCGCAGTGATGTAGAGGAAGATCAGGTGAACATTTTGATGTATCAAACGAATAAATTTTTTGAAATATTTGAGTTTTAAACTTTTTATTTATCACACCCTATTCTTAGCATGGAATCTCCATCTAAAAATGATCAAAACTGCCAATTTTTCCTGTCAGGTAATATCTAAGATAAAAGTCATTATTCAGAAGTAAAAACACGCAGTCATTGCAATAAGAGCAAGTGCATACCACTTCATTGTGACAGACAGAGTGTGATAAACCAACAACAGTAAAAATTTCTCAGAAAATGTATAAAATATGTTTATTTTCCAGCTTGTCCTCAGTTTCATCATTCTGGTGAATAATTGTAGTAGAATCTACCTCACATTTGAACTCTATGGTGTATTATTGAGGTTTTTATATGTTTTTAAAGAAATTTCGCCACTGTGAAACAAGTACTTTTGCAACCATGTAAAGTGTAGCCAATGTTGAGTGAATCATTAGAAAACGCATAGATAGAATGTTTGGAAGCATTTAGCTAAGTATGGAGTAAAATACTTTGACATTGCAGTCTTAATGTGCAATAGTTGTACATGTTTGTATTAACAACATTTTCACATAATTTACTGAATTTATGCTATTTTTGTTGTTCTATGCTATTAAAGATAGGTTGATTTTGGATGCCAGATAACCTACATCAACATTAAACACCCAACATCCATTTTAAGTACTCAAAATACATTAAGCATGAATATTACTGTTTATTTATCGCTTTTAATCTTATTTTTGTCTTTTTGTCCAATTGCAAAGACTTTTCATGTAATATCAGGGGATTCAATTCATAGTGAAGCAGATACTTACAAACATTCTATGCATGCATTGTCATATAATTTACTCAACTTTGTCTATCCTTTTAAATTGTTACGAAATGCTTGTTTCATGATGGCAAAATATGTGATAAAATGCACAAAAAACTCAACAAAACCTGTCACTATGAGATGATGAGACCAAATTTGCTAAAATTATTTACAGGAATTATGTAACTAACACAACCTGGTATTGCAAACATTTCTCAGGCCTTTAGCCAGAAATGTTAGCTGTTATAGGTTTATAACACCCTGTCAGTCTGCATGAAGTGGCACATACTTTCTGCAGAGACAATGACTGCATATTTTTACTTCTGAATAATGACTTTTATCTGAGATATTACCTAAAAGGAAAAATGGACAGTTTTGATCACTTTTTCATGGAGATTACATGCTCAGAATAGGGTGTGATAAATAAAAAATCTAAAACTCAAGTATCTCAAAAAATTCCCAACAGATTTTTTCGTTTGACACATCAAAATGTACGTCTGACCTTCCTCTACACAATTGCACTAATTGTTTTCTTGGTCAATTTTTTTAACCCCAAAGTTTGTTCAAGCTCGCTGTGTGAACGTTCCGTTAACTGTATTACAATGTTGCACATCGAGACCGCAACAAGCTATAGGGCCAATTGTCATAATATTATTTGTACTTTTCTCCCTTTCTGGATAGTGAAATGAAAAAAATGAATAACTAGCTAGGTGAAATACTGGCTTTTGATTGGTGAAGAACCATGCTCAAAGACAAACTCATAAACCATGAGCATTCTGTGTGCGTACTTAAATGAGAAGTTCTCTGTTGTTGCTGGAGAACTCAGTCTGACATCCACATATCTTGGCGGAGCATGCATTTTGCAAAAGATATTTGTTATGTACATAGAGGAGGTTCATGAAATTCATTGTATACACATATGCTTGAGCTGAGTCTTTTTCTCGGTATCTCAGTGTTGACTATTACAAGGAAAATATATATGTTTGTGGAGCTATTATATAATGTTGTTTTTATGAAAAAGAAATAACTGCATCAGGCATAGACCTCCACTCTTGTAATACTGGTCATGTATACTTAATTAATGATCTTCTGTGCAATTATGGTTCTGTCTACCGAAAGACTTTTGAAGATATGTGAAGGTATATACGACAATTGACCCAAGTTGAGATACTGAAGATATGGAAGACAAGCCAAAACACCAATGATTGTCAAGAGTTTTTTTATGAGCATTATTTGTTTAGCTTAGTGATACAATTTGTGATACAATTTGCGCCAACTTTACCCCGTTTTATGGTAAATAAAGAATTTTCTCTATCTCTCTCTCCTGTCTTGACTATTTTCATATGGAATGGAGAGGCACCTATGGGACTCAGTGGCCAAATATGTGGAGCATGTGTCCCCCCCTCTATATTTACATCACTGCCAAAGGTGTCATTGAAGAATTGTGCAAGTCAGCCAAGTTGCATTTGACCCTCATATAAAACAGAAGCACCTGGATGACATACAGTAGCAGAGGCCAGACATGCCATCTGCATGCGTGATCTATGCGGAAAATCAGAATATTTTATGCTCTTCTTGAAGTTCTTTCATTCGGATCTGATCACGTATCAATACAGTATCATATGTCATGACTGGAAAGGGTGTATCAAGTCAAAGGGCAAAGCTTTTATGAGGAACCGGGTCATGGCTTGTCTATAGTTGCATCAAACTGATTACACAGCATAATATCTGGTTCGCACCAAATCTTCTCACGTCTTAGAAATAATATATGACACTGTCAGCCTTTCATGATTACAATGGCTGGTAGTTGATGACTTAGTATAGTGAGGTCAAGTAAGAACAGAGCTCAGGAGTTGCAATTACTACAGCCAGGGAACAGCATTCGTCTGTTTTCGGAAATACCATTGGCGTCACTACAATCGCTATTCTTCACATTGAAATAAGAGCACAGCTTATGTAATACGGAGACATGCAACCTCAATGGTGAGAGGTATGAGTCCAATTCATATATGCAGTATAGGATATGACAACACTAATTCGAGATTAGTAATCAAGAATGAAATGGAAAGTATAGCAATATGACCTCGAAAGGATCAATTTGGTGCCTTTTGGAAGTCACCCCATGACTGTGATACCCTTACACACTCTCAAAAATAATAAAAATTGAGATAAAACAGACATGTGGTCCGTTTAGGCTAAATATGCAAAATGCCATGTGATAACAAAGTTTATACTGCCATGCCAGCCATGGCATGGAGGAACTGAGCAGATCCTCCTTAAGTCTTTGCTCCACTCTACCCAGGTGTAAATGGGTACTTGGCAATAGGCAGTGATGGTAATTGTTGAATGCTTGACTAAGGAGCGCGTGAAATTCGCTGCATACTGGTGTACAGGGAGCTGAGAAAGATTCATGCTTGAACAGGCCTGCCAAGGGTGTAATTGTAAAGTCTGTTGAGATTGACTTGGTCAATGAAATGGACTATAAAAATTCCTACATTTACATTTACACATAAACTAAACAGATGTACGGTTCAAGCACATACTTCAGAATACTTACAAGGAGATGATACTCATCATCAATATATTGATTTATCAAGTGGTTTTGCGTATTTCTCACAACAATGTGTGTTCTAGCTAATGTTCTGGCAATTTACAATCCATCCCTGCCGGTTATAAGATACAAAAATCATACGTGACATGCTCACACCTTCAACAGCTAAAAACTCCTCCCCGAGCACTGCCACTCACCTAAACTATCCACCTATCCTTATTGATCTATCCTGTCCTTCTGATAACAGCAAATAACAGTGAAACAGCTCCCTTATTTACGTTTTCTACCTCGGCTGTTGTTCCCCACCAGGGGTGCATGAATCTCCATCGTAGTTCACTGACTGCTCACGCCAGAGGCTTGTGCCACCATCTCTCTTCCCGCCAAAACCATCAGCACACTCCAGTGTCAGCTGCTTCCCATGCCTGCACACTGGCTGACCCACTTCTACTCATCGTATCTCCGTCATCTTACCCTCATTTTACAGCTCTTTCCAAGCCCTAAATGTATGTACATGTCTCAACTATTATCCAAGCTCCTACACGCTATCTCTCAAGTCTAATCTGCATAGCACAATCCAATCACCAATGCATTTTTCACTTTGGCCAGTTTCATGTTCAAGCACAATCTTACAGCAGAGGACTCAGTGCACACGACTGCTGTGTAGCATTTGGCAATGTGCCAAAATATCACTAACTCTTTTTCATCACCAATACTTCCTGAAATCCATTCACATCTTTTCCCTGCTCACGTATATTCTCTACCTTTTCAATCAAAGCACATGCTTTCAGACAAACTGCAGATTTTTATCATTTCCCTGTCAATATTTCCAGTGCCATCACTGGGAATCAACCTCTTCATTTTCACATATAGTGGGGGGTCAGGGGGGGGGCTCCATTCCCCCTAAAAATGTCCCTCAATGGGTATATCTAGTTTAACACATAATAGAGCAAAGAGAAAGAAGATCAGATCATCAAAATTAGCAGCCCCAAGGCAACAGGTGTTTTGCTGATGTACGCTAAGAAAATCATTAAGACCATGTTTACAAAACCGCAAAAAAAAGAAAAAAAGTGCAGTCCATGTGAGTTGACAAAATGTCTGTATATTCCAGCTGTTAAATTAAATCTGACAAAAATGTCCAGTGCAACCAATTGCATTCCCTAAAATTACTGCATAAAAAACCTCAAAATGACATAGAGAATAAAAAACGTATGACAAAAGTATTGATTTGAAAGCATTCAGGAAGATAAGACTTATGCAAAGAATAATAAAATGTTCGTCATCAGTCTTATGCGTAATCCATTGTAAAATTTATATAGATAATTTTTGCTTAGATGCCCTGTCCTCAGACACTTTTAAGATCTTCCTTTGTAGAGATCTCTCTGAAAGAAACAGAATCAGTTTCAACAGTAGGGAAGTTCTGGACCAGCCCCTGCTGTTGTCTAATTCAAGTAGTAATTGCCATACTCGCCCAACCAACTTGTCTCTGATGCCTATACTTTGGCTATTTTCGCAAATACCTTCAGGTGTTTTTTCATAACTTCATAGGGTGTTAAAAAGCGCAGCCTGTATGCATTTCCAGCGACTTTGCAGCTATAGATTATATCCGGAATGATGTCCTGGTCTCATAATCGTGAGATCATTGACAATCGCCTCGACGCTCAGAGGGGATGACAAAGTGATTGATGCTAAAGTGGCATGACAGGATTTTCCTCAGAATAGATTAGATCAACAGCTTGTTTTCGTGTCAAGTAAAATACACAAAGCAACTACTATCACAGACAGTGGTCTGGAGATGTTATATGAGCAGCTGGCTGTCATTTGACAAATATCTGTGAAATCTTAGTATTTAACTTGTACTGTAAACAACACGTATGCAGTATAGTATATAAAACAAATATGGTTACAGAACTGTGAGTAGCGATATGAGTATAATACATTTGAAACGTAGTTTTCACCAACTGGGATGCAGCACACAAGGATTTATGATATAGAGGCATAATGCATGACATATTTACCCAGGGCTGGCCTTGGAGTGTGTTTCGAACCATCAACAATATGCACATTAATCTGTATGCTTTAAAGGGCATTTGGTGAAACTGACCAATTAAAGCCAAATTCAAAATATTGACATGTAAGAAATAAGGCATAGATGTGCCACTGTGCCAGACATGCAGACCAATTTTTACTTACACCTTTAACTATTCAATGTCCACCTGTATGCAAAGGTTTGACTTAACTGTAGGGCATATCTATAGGTTGGAAGTCATATTCATTAACTGCATCCAGCTAGTTTGTTCCCGAGGAAAGACTACACTATGGCAGATATCGCATACTCTGTAGGTTTTTCTTGGGATAAAAAAAGGGAGTTGTTTTTGGAAGATCTGATAACCTTTGACTGGAAAGCAAATAAAAAATCAAAGAGCAAAGCTTTTACGAGGAACCAGGCCATGGCCTGTCTATGGTTACATCAAACTGATTACTTAGCTTCGTATCTGGTTCACATCAAATCTTCTCACATCCTAAAAAGGGGAAAGCTAAGAGACGTGACTCGTCGTGACTGTCTGCCCACCATAATTAGCTTTGACTTGTAGCTAAGGCTAAAATCCGGTCACCGGGAATGTTATTCCCTTTCAAGTTTATGGAATACACTTTAGTTAAGGTAAAAGAAGACAACACGTTAAGGTACAACTGTTGGGAAGGGAATGATCTAAGAATTTAGTGGTACATGTTAAAGGCAGCAGGCTTATATTTGTTTTGAATCAAGGCAGTATTTGGGAAGAGAAGAATATTAGAATTTTTTTTTGTGCTTCTAACATTGTAGAAACGCATGTTGGAATGCTCACCAACTCCCCAAAACTGCTGCACAGATAAGTTACTGTCGGGTTTCTTCCTGCCAGTGATAATAGCTTTACAGTGTATGTCGCAAAAGCTGAGATGATCCCTCACTTAGTAACTTTATCCTTTGCATTAATAGCTGATGCATTAATGCCAAGTGATATACCATAACTATCGTAAGCACACAATTTTCTGATCCTGGCAATCATCTTCTAACATTATTGGTAATGAAGACATAAATTGCATCACTCTCTAGAAGCAGCAAGATCTGGGCCAACATTACTGATGGAAAGGTGCTGCTTGTGTCGGACGCTTCTATAGTCACAAATTAGTGAGGTGGGGTCTCATCTTGCGGTGTGTATTTTACTGAACTGCTAATGACCTCTTTTTCTGTGCTTTTTCAAAGATAATTTTAAAATTTAATTTTAAAACTGAATAATAAAAAGCCATAAATACAATGGTCCTTCATGCTCCTTATGTTATAAGAGTCTTAGAACATACAGGGGAAAAAGGACCATTGATGAGGAGTCTTACAGAAACTAATGCCATACAAATTCTTAATCATATCATGAGTAATGACACACTATGATTTCTCCTACGGATAGCAGGCATAGTGATATTACATCTCTCAATTTCTGTCACTATAACACAGGAGGGCGCTGAGACTTTTCTATTACGATTGCATGTAGGTGTTAGTGTAGACATTGTTTCCACAGTCTCTGTGATAATCAGTCCAGACAATAACATGCAATTCAGCCTTTGTAACGACCACATCCTTCCCTGGTATGGCCTTATCCGTAGCTATTATATTCACATTGACAACCAACTGGCAATCCTTTGACACTCTCAGGGATTCACAAGATGATTGATGGTAATGTAGCATGACAGAATTTTACAAATTTTTTGCTGTTGTCACAGCAGAGTACGCTAGTCTCTACTCAAACCTGTATAAGAATTTGCAGAGTGTTGTTATTAATAGTAGAAACAAGAAAAGACAGGACACATCTGCCAAAGTGTCTGACTTATGGTCTCTACTCGATCCTGTTTAAGAATTTGGCAAGCATTGTCATTAGAAAAAAGAAAAGAAAAGATGCAATGAATAAAGCTATTTGGAGAATTGGAAGAACATAGCTTTAACTACATATATCTTGGGGCAATTACAAGTATGTCATTTGATGTCAGTATACTTGTAAATAGGCTTGGAGAGACTACATTTTGCCAATCCCAAGTCACTTTCAAAAAGCCCACCGGATAGAAGTATATTTTCTTAGATGTGAGAAGATGTTACTGGGAACAAGATATGATAGCTAAGTAACCAATTTGTTTTTATTGCCTCTGGCAGGCTGATATAATCAAAAGAGCTTTCAGTCATATATCAATCATCTAAGGAGTGAGTGAGTGAGTTTGTGTTTTACGCCCCATCAGCACCAGTGTGGGCTATTTAGAGGCAAAATCATCTAAGGAAGGGATATATATAAATGTCCACATTTGGAAACGCTGCCCTGTCTGGCTGTCTCTTCACTCTAAAAAATGTCAGGACAAAATTGGTTTTTTAGATTCAAAATGGTTTTTTTGAAAAACCAAATTTCAATGCAAAACCAACATGGATTTAAAAAAAAAATCCATGTTGGTTTTTTATCACATATATATGGTATAAGAATCAGAATCATCCCGAAGGAACCAAAAGAAAGAAATGATGTGTCAATATTCAGTACTCCCACAGAAAAGACCAATTTCCAGCCTTGTAGAAACTGAAGAAGGCCTGTCTTTTTCAGTCCCCAGAGGCAGCGCCGCTGGGCCAACTTTGTTTTTTGCCTGTACAAGCAGTCTGGAAGATGTTTTATGATACCCCAAGGAAAACCTAAACTCCAAATTTTACAATGGTGAATTCAACTCAACATCCATAGCATGAAATCTACCCTTTCTGGATGTTAAATTTGATTTGCAAAATTTCACATTTTTTGAGACAGTGATGATATATGCTATTATACTATTATTTAGAGATCAAATTTAAAGCATGAATATACATGTGTTGTCTGGCATCAATGTGGTCAGAAATAAAGCCTTTATTGTTTATAGATTTTATTATCAAGACATAAAAGTTTATCCATCTAAATATCTATGTACAATATTTATTTGCTTTCTCTCCCATTTGACATCCACCTATTTTTTGTAACCTACAATGGTTCAGCTTGTTTATATTGACTACTGCAAAGAAACAGTCAGGTTCTCCTCTATAGCTTGGGTTTGCACAATAAATTTACCAGGACATAAGACAATTGCATGACTTCAGGACCCCACCCATTTTAGAGATAAAAGCCACTCATATACAATGAGAAAACAAACAATAGTTTTGCCATACCATAGTTTCTGTATTAAAAGCACACCCATTTATAAAAGAAGCGCACCACCTCTTAAAAATAAGAATACAAGTCAAGTCGTAGACACGCCAAGTCGTAGACACACAAAGTCGTTGACATATTTCAGAGCTATCCCCCAAGTCGTAGACACAGTATTTTTCATTAAAAAATAATAACCAAGTCGTAGACAAACAATAGAAGTTACTAACCAAGTTGTAGAAACAGCGTCACCCAACTCGTAGACAACATTATTGTGGGATCTACCTACCCGTAGACCGCACAATTCCAAGATTTTCCAACTCGCAGACATCCAAAAATCATAACAATCTTTGCAAAAATAAATTTCTTGAGCTCCACCTTGAGCCTAAGTCAGCTAAAGTTGGCAAAGAATTGATCTGCTGATAACAAATTCAAGTTATTTGAAGTAATGATTACAGAACTGGTGCTGCTATTGTCTGTACACTCAAAAGGAGGAGTGACAAAATTAATTGCAAATTGCAACTAATTGTGTCACTACTCCTTTGGAGCAATTTGGAGCAATTTGCAATTGTGTTGTCACATTTTGAACCGTGGCTGAGAATGACTCACGATCTGAGAATAAGAAGTTGGATTAGATAAATAGATAGACAGATAGATAGATAGATAGATAGATAGATAGATGTATTATGGGTTCATGTATAATTTCTCTTATAAGATTTTTTTTTAATTCTTGAATATACATACTTTTGAAATCGTAAAGACAACAGCTCGCATATATTTTTTGTCAAAAAGATTTTCTCGTTTCCTGTCTACGGGTTGGTAATTTTATTAAATTTAGTGTCTACCAGTTGGCAAGCAAAAAAAATTGCTTTGTCTATGACTTGGTAATATAACACTGACAAAAAAGTCTGTGTCTACGAGTTGGTAGTACCTGGTGTCTACGAGTTGGTTGTCTACTAGTTGGCTGTCTACCAGTTGGTTTGTCTACGAGTTGGCGTGTCTATGAAGTGTCTTGATATCTAAAAATAACCCATTTCAATCAAAATTACACAAAAAATTGATTTTATCATAAGTTTTTAATGCAAAAAACTATCAATTGCCCATGGCATCATTACATCTGCCCACTGGGCATTTAATGCAAACAATAAGGTATATGAATTTATTGCATCAATGTCATATTCAGTGACACCATTCACATGCAAGGGTCAACTTATTACAGAATAAAACCTTTGCATGCAACCAGTTGTCGATCAATGATTACCATACCAAAGGGTCAATTTATCATACTAACAAACTGTGGCAAACCTTAAATAATCGAATCTGCAGGACTTCTCCAGACCAAGTAGAGACCCACGATCTGGAGTTGTTTTAGTTCTGAAGCTGTTTAAAGTCACACATAAACAATTTATCAGCTTCATTCCGCATCATTGCTTTTGAAAATTACATCTGTTTAAAGTAGCACTGTGAATTTTTTTTTTAGAAAACCCTATAAACTATGGGAAGCAAATCATCAAAACTAAGTTACTACCAATCCAATCCTAGCTTTACAAAACTTGAAATCCTCATGATCGAGTCAAAAGGAAGTTAATAAATGATTGGGTTTTGTGATGTGTAGGGCCTTGGGGTTCCAATGTGAATTATTTGTGGCCTGCAATATCCCTTTAAACATGCAGAGTGTCACTATACTCCTTAAAGGATGTATATTCATTATTTAAGAAGTCTTCAGGCAACTGGTGTTATTTTTCCTAAGTCAGGAAATCCCAAATTTCCTTAAAAAAAGAGAGAATGGATTAATCAGGTCTTTTGGCAAACAAGTTACACAAGCTGGTAAGATTACAAGATCAAATTAACCCCTTATAAGATATAATGGTTTTTTTATCTCTTTATGTATATCTTTCTAGCTATTTATCTGTGAATGTATGAATCTATGTATCTGCATATCAATGTATCTATTAGTGATGAGTCAGATTACTCAGTTTTTATTTATGTGTGTGCTTTGTAACAGCAACATTCTATGAACCAACAGACAAATGTCTCACATGAACACTGTCCAGATATTGTCTTTTTTTGTTCTTAGGAGAAGACTACACTATGTCAGATATTGCATACTCCGTATGTTTTCCTTTGGATAAAAAAGTTGTTTTTGGGAGATAACTGATAACTATGGCGAGACAGAAATGTAAAATCAAAGAGCAAAGCTTTTGTGAGGGACCAGGCCACGGTCTGTCTAGTGTCTACGGTTACATCAAACTGATTACTTAGCTTCATATCTGGTTCACATCAAATCTTCTCACGTCTTAGCTAGAAAGAAGAGCCTGGAAGATGTGACTGTTCGCCCAACATAATTGGCACTGACTTGTAGCTAAGACAACAAATTGGTCACGGGGAATGTTTTTCTACTTCAGGTTTATGGTAATACACTTAAGGTAATGGAAGACAACATGTAAGGGAACAACTGGGGGATGGTAATCTTAGAGTCTTGTATTTGCTTTTTAAAAGTCTAGGTAGTATCTGGGAAAAGAACAACATTACAAAACTGGTTTGTACCTCCAAAATTGTGGCAATATTTGTTAGAATATCCACAATAATGATAGATCAAACATTCAAAAAAAGAAGTAAGAATTGCATATTTTCCGTAAATACATTTTTTACTGTGCTTATTGCAAACCTCAGATTACCCCACAGGCCCTAACTTCGTTAGTAACTTCGTCCTTTTCATTAATATCTGATGCATCATGTGAGTGATGTTTCATAACTATCATTAGTAGATTATTTTCTCATCCTGGCAATCCACTTCCATCATTATTGGTAATGGAGACATAAATTGCATCATTCTGCACATGCTGTAAGATTCTGGGCAACATCATTCAGGGAAAGATGATCCTCATGTCAAATGCTTCTACAATCACAAATTAGTTCGGTGTGGTGTCTCCTTGGGGTCTATATTTTATTGAACCACTACTTACATCTCTGCTTTTTTCCTTAGATAATTTAAAAGTTGTATCTTAAAAATGAATTATGAGCTTTTTGCACCCCCATGAGAGACCAATTCATACTGCAGAAGGTGTGGACTTATAATACAGCAACCACACTGTTAAAATGAGCTAAAACACGGCCTCAAAAATAGGTTTATCAGACATGCATTTTGAGCTCTTAGCAGACGTCTGCACACTCTGATAATTTGACCATTTCTGACTGTCTGCAGCACTTGTTGTAAATTATTAATTACCTCATCATCATCATGATCTTCATCATCATTTGAATCATAAAGTTTCTGTTTATGTAATTGTAAATGGACAAATGAAAGTATATTCTATTCTATTCTATTATCATTATGTTTTATGTATATGAATATTGTTCAAATATACGACTCACTTACATAAATTAATATTGCAACTCTGAAGGCAATGAAATTATCACTTCACTAAGTCTTTCTTTCACTGTAACACAGGAGGGTGCTAAGACTTTTCCTTTATGATTGTATGTATGTGTTAGCATAGTCATCATTTCCACAGTCTCTGCGACAATCAGTCTAGACAATAACATGCAAGTCAGCCTCAGCAACGGCCTCATCCTTCCCCAGTATGGCCTTATTCGTAGCTCTATTATATTCACATTGACATCCAATTGGGAATCCTTTGACACTCTCAGGGATTTACAATGTGATTGATGGCAATCTAGCATGACAGAATTTACACATTATTTGCTATTGTCATGGAAGTGTACTCTGGTCTCTATTCGATCCTTTAAAAGAATTTGGCAAGCATCATTATCCGAAAACAACAAGAAAAGCACTACACACCTGCCAAATTGTCTAAATTGTCCGATTTGTGCTTGTCTGTTTGTGCAAGTTGAAGTTTCCTCTCCAATATTTGCCTTGCAGCAATCCCTCCTCATAACTTAGAGTTTTAAAAACTCTATCATTGATGTTAAAGAGATGAGTCTATAAGCAGGGTCAGGTAATTTGCATTGGTAAATTATTTTGAAATATCATCATTAGTCATTGATAGTTGTGACATGATATGATGGTAATCATAATATTACAATAACGACGTGATCATTTCATACTAGGGAGACTGGAATTAAACAAAAAAATTGGCAAATAAGGCAGCAGCTACACGTGTCATAATAATGCTTGCGGCTTTGGAGTAACATGGCTTTGACTGTATGTGATGGGGACTAGATTATTTTATATCAGCATACTAGTAAACAGAATTGGAGAGTCTACTTTGCCAATCCCAAGAAATTAGTTCAAAAAGACTTTCAGATAAAAGTGTATTTTGTTAGATGTGAGAAGATCTAACGTGAACAAGATATGATGCTAAGTAATCAGTTTGTTTTTACTGCCTCTGGCAGGCTGATATAATCAAAAGAACTATCAGCCTTACATCAATCATCTGTGAAAGGTATTTATATAAATGTCCGCATTTGGAAACACTGCTGTTTTGCTGTCTTTAGTGGAATCTGATTCTGTTTACAGGAGAATCTTTTCTGTTTAGAAAAGAAAGCTTTGGAAATTAGCAGACATATCCTATTATATTGGGTGAATAATGATAGGACTACTTTATGTCATTTGGGAATTTCATTTTGTCTATATATCCTATAGGAGCTGAGTTTTTTTCTTGCCCTCGAATAGTGCCTAGTTTCGTGCAATTTAGCATGGGCACCAGTAATTATGATAGTCCATATATTTTTGTTATTGTGTGATAATTTTGGTGATGATATGGATGTATATAAGCGAGGGTGGTGGCAGCATAAGCGGCCAAACCCTCGATGTAAATCAGTATGTGATTTGGAGTGTTATAATTGAGATAGTAACAAGGAATAAGGCATAAATCTAGTCATAAGTTTGAAGGTGGTGGTAGCATGAGCGGCCAAACCTTCAAGACATGCTGAATATACCAGTATTATATTTTGCTCATACAGATAGCCATAAGGAAAGTAACTTACGGGATATATTGTGGAATTACATTGTCGTACATTTAGGGGGTGGTGGCAGCATGAGCGGCCAAACCCTCAACTACCTAGTCTGTAATTAGTTTTGCCATTCAGGTAGATATATACATGTAGTTATTTGAAAGATGTTTAATCATGTATTAATCTAGTCATAAGGAATGAAGGTGGTGGCAGCATGAGCGGCCAAACCTTCAAAGATTATACTGATTATACCAGTTATCTGATTGCCATAAAGGAGTGATATATTCGGATATATGTGGATTATGTATTTAAACATGGTTGAGGGTGGTGGCAGCATGAGCGGCCAAACCCTCAAGAAGAAAACTGTTATCAGCAAGACTACAGCAAGAACAAGGATTGTAAATATGTACATATGTACATTGGACTGGGATGCACATATATGTATATTGGACTGCACCACCTCGCCAGCACTACAGATTGGACTGATAATGATCTGAGCATAGAGGCTTTTAGCCTGCGTTCAGTACTCGCATTGCATTACATCGCATTACATTATAGAATTTCAACAGTTTCCTTTTACTCCTTCATGTAAGCAATAAAGATGTATGGTGACTTTGATCCTAGCCTGCAGTTTATGATTACTTGCCATGTGGTCAATGCGGAAGTTTAACGGGAAATATGACAGTCATAAAACTTCCAGGACAAGTTTTACTGTCAAGTGAAAAAAAAAACCAAAAAACAAAGGTTACTTGATATCAAAAATAGATTTCTCTTTTGTATTATGAAACTTTCCAACAAATTGTTCAGAATCAGCCAGACATGAAGGAATCAAAAGAAGGAAGTGATGTGTCAATTTTCAGTACTCCAACAAACAAGGCCTGTCTTTTTTCAATCCTGCTGTGACATTTTGTCAGCATAACCGCAAGAGGCACAGAGACCTGACGAGCAGTCAGTCTTATCTGTTCTTTATGACATTAATCAGTAGAGGGTACTGGATCGGACTAATGCCTCTTTTAAAAGTCACCATAATGACCAGATGATAAAAGGTTCCCCCTGACATGGACCATTTGTTTGGCCTGAACTCTGCAGTAACCTTTCTATGTTGCTATAGTGGGTCATTAAGTGTTGGATTAATGTTGACATAAATGTGCTTCCTAAGGAAAGGAAAAGAATATGGACCTACATGTATCATGAAAAACATGAAAAAGATTAACTTGGCAAACGTCCCTTATTCTAAAGCTGTTCACCATAATGTTTTTGTTTTTTAAACATATGCAATTATGCTTGATTGGTGTTGGAAGGATCGGTAAAGGATGCAGAGAAAATTGCTCTTGCTAACCGCTCTTGCACGCTACAATGCTTCTTTGTATATCGCACCCTTTATTTTGGAACTTGCATTTGAAATATTACTAGCACTTCAAGGGTGACATTTGAAATGCATTTAGAACAGCAGTTTGACAGTTGGCTGACACTGCTAGAGTGATGCGACAGAAGGATGTGTGTTGTTTTCAAGGATGAAAGTATTGTTTCGTAACATTGCAAGTGCGATAACTGCATTACCCACAGCCAGTGTCTTGCCATTGCCAGAGTTTTTGTAGGAGATCTTCAAGATAAAAAGTTATCAGTGAGAGCCTTGCTTTTCACCACTTGAAATCATCATGGTGAGTCAAGAGAAATTTAATGAAGACTTGGATTTGTGCAAAGCCATTGGGACAATACTATGAGTTACCTGTGTTCTGCAATATTTTTTGCGGTCTGCAATATCCCTTCAAAAAAGAAGCTCATCTCTAAGTAGTGCTTCAGGCAACATGTGTTTTTTTTCCTGTGTCAGAAATCCCAAATTTTCAACAAAAAAGAGAGAATGGCTTAATCTGTCTTTCAGCAAACAAGTTACACAAGCTGGTAAGATTACAATACCAAAGCCTTTTTAAAATATAATAGTTTCTATCTACACTGAAAAAAAAGGTTTGTGTAAAACAAACAAAGCCAACTTCAGCTGGTGTCCATCCAAAATTTTGTGTAAATTCAGACAAAAGGCATGTGTATTTCTGACATTTCATAGATCAAATCACACAAAAAATTGATCAAGATTGACAATGAAATGTCAAAAATACACATAACTTTTGTCTGGATTCACACAAAATTTTGGACGGACACCAGCTAACGTTTGTTTTGTCTGTTTTACACAAACCTTTTTTTCAGTGTACATATCTATTTATGCGTGTATCTATGTGTCTTCATATTTGTGTTTCTAGAGCCCTATGAATCCAAGAATCAATACATCAATATATCTAACAGTAAAGAGTAAGAATACTCCGTTATTTATCATTCTGTTTGCTTCATAACAACACTGTTCCTGGCTGCTCGTTATACAATGGACCAACAGTCAAATGTCTCATCTGAACAGCATCGAGCTATATGTGTTTGTTCTTGACGAAGACTACACTATGTCAGATATTGCATATTCTGTATCTTTTCCTTTGGATAAAAAAGTTGTTTATGGAAGATCTGATAACTTATGGCTGGAAAGAAAAACAAAGCATCAAAAAGCAAGACTTTCACTTGAGGAACTGAGCCACGGCCTGTCTATGGTTACATCAAACTGATTACTTAGCTTCATATCTGGTTCACATCAAATCTTCTGACATCTTAGCTGGAAAGAAAAGCCTGGAAGATGTGACTGTTCTCCCACCATAATTGGCACTGACTTGTAGCTAAGACAACAAATAGGTCACCGGGAATGTTTTCTACTTCAGGTTAATGGTAATAAACTTAATAGAATACAACATAGAGTCCTGTATTTGTTTTCTAAAAGTCTAGACAGTATCTGGGAAAAGGACAACATTAAAAAACTGGCTTGTACCTCTAAAGATATGGAAATGTTTGTTAGAATATCTAAAAAAATGAGACATCCCACTATCAAATAATGCAGTAAGAATTACTTATTGTCCTTGAATGTATTTTTTACCGTGTTTATTGCAAAAGCTCAGATTACCCCTCGGGCCCTCACTTCTTCATTTAACTTGTCCTTTTCATTAATATCTGATGAATTATGTGAATGATGTTCCTAACTATCATTATAGTAGATTATTTTCTCATCCTGGCAATCTGCTGCCAACATTATTGGTAATGACGACATAAATTGCATCATTCTGCACATTCAGTAAGATTCTGGGCAACATCATTCAGGGAAAGAAGATCCTTGCGTCAAATGCTTCTACAATCACAAATTAGTTCGGTGTGGTGTCTCCTGTGGGTCTTTATTTCATCAAACCACTACTTAACTCTGCCTTTTGCCTTTTTCCCTTTAAAAGCTTTATCTTAAAAATGAATTATGAGATTTTTGCACCCCTTTGAGAGACCACTTTATACTATAGAAGGTGTGGTCTTATAATGCAGCAACTACATTGTTAAAATTCCTAACAGCTTTTCTAAAGGTATGATGGTATAAGGCTTTCAATTCAGTATATATATCATCACATCAAGATCCTTGAGCTACAATGTATGATGAGAATATATATGTAAAGAAGTTGAAAAGCACAGTATTCTGTTTATGTTATTATGAATGGACGAATAAAAGTGTATTCTATTCTATTCTAACAAATCATTATGTTTATGTATATGAATATTGTTCAGGGAAATGACTCACCCACATCATAACTTGTCCGAGGGTTGGAAGTTACAGTGATATTGAACCTCCCAAGGCAATGAAACTATCACTTCACTTTCCTTTAATATAACACAGGAGGGCGCTAAGACTTTTCCTTCTTGATTGCCTGCAGGTGTTAGCATATACTTTGTCTCCAGAGTCTCTGTGATAATCAGTCTAGACAATAACATGCAATCCAGCCTTAGTAACGACCTCATCATTCCCTGGCATGGCCTTATCCTTAGCTCTATTATATTCACATTGACATCCAATTGGCAATCCTTTGACACTCTCAGGGATTCACAATGTGATTGATGGCAATGCAGCATGACAGAATTTTACACATTATTTGCTATTGTCACGTGAGCTCAATGTCACGGCACTCTTCTCTGGTCTCTATTCGATCATGTAAAATAATTTGGCAAGCATCGTTATTAGAAACCACAAGAAAAGCAGGACACATCTGCCAAATTCTGATTTGTGCTTGGATGTTTGTGCAAGTTGAAGTTTCCTCTCAAATATTTGCCTAGCAGCAATGCCTCTTCATAAAGCAGAGTTTTTAAAAACTCTATTCTTGATGATAATGAGATGAGTCGATAAGCAGGGTCAGTTGTTTGTGCTGGAAAATCCTTTTGAAATATCATCATTAGTCATTAATATAAATATGGTTAGTGACAGGATACGACGGCAATCATAATACTACAGCAACAGCGAGATTATCATATCATCCCGGGAAGAGTTCGGATCAAACTGAAAATTTTGCACATTAGATCCCACCTGTATCAAACCTTTTTGGAGCTTTTGAGTTATATAGTTTCTGTCATATCTAGTGGCAATTAAATGATTTTATGTAAATATCTATAGGCTTTGAGACTCCACTTTCGCTAATCCCAAGAAATCATTTGCAAAATGCCCTCTGGATAAAAGTAGATTTCTTAGATGTGAGAAGATGTAACGTGAACAAGATATGATGCTAAGTAATCAGTTTGTTTTTATTGCCTCTGGCAGGCTGATATAATCAAAAGAACTCTCAGCCTTACATCAATCATCTGAGCAAGGTATTTATATAAATGTCCGCATTTGGAAGCACTGCTGTCTGGCTTTGGTGAAATCCAAATCTGTTTACAGGAGAATCTTCATCTGTTTGGAAAAGAAAGCTTTAGAAGTTATCAGATTGATATCTTTTTTTTTTTTTTGGTGGTGAATAGAGATACTTGAGTGAATAACAGAATAACCAGAAAATATTTTATTTCATGAAAATCAACTTCATTTCACTTTGTGGAATTCAATTTTGGTTTATTAATAGAAGATAAACCAGTAGATATTGCAAAGGTTTGCTGTTACGCCTTCATATAGGCACTTAGGATGTGCAGTAACTTGAACCTGGCCTGAATATGATGTCTTGCCAAGTGGCCAAATGCCACTTGTCATACCTTGTTAAACAGAAGTGCAGAACATAAAAAATACCATAGGTGACATCAAAAACACACTGAGCACGGGACTCTGAAACTTTCCATCAAAAGCATTTGGAATCATCTAGAGATATACGACTCACAAGAACAAAATGATGTGTCAATATTCAATACCCCTCAAAGAAGGCTCAGACTTTGTCAATTTCCATCCTTGTAGAAACTGAAAAAGCCCTGTCTTTTTCAGTCCCTTGAGGTAGCTGTGCTGGGCCAACTTTGTTTCTTGCTTGTACAAACAGACTTGTCAAGTTGTTTTATGATACCCCAAGGAAAACCTCAACTCCCCAAACTTTGACAATAGTCGATACAACTCCTCGGCTGCAGAATAAAATCAACTCTTTATAAAGTATCTATAGTTTATAGATTTTACTGTCAAGAAATTTATATATCTAAGAATCTATACATTTGCTTTCTCCCCCAATTGACGTCCACCTTTATTTTGTAACTTACAATAATTCAGCTTGTTTATATTGACTATTACAAAGAAATTGTCAGGTTCCCATCTATGGCTTGGGTTTGCACAATAAAGTCAAGCACCAGGACATAAAACAATTGCGTCTCTTCAGGACCCCACCCATTTTAGAGATGAAAGCTATCTCATAAACAATATGAAAACAAACAGTAGTTTTGCCGTAGATGAATTTAGTATCACAATTTTATCTGTGGAACGTGAGCCATGGCTTTCATGAAGTGATAAGTTTGTCCAAGTAAATTCTAGGAACACAGTTACATTGTTCATAATGGCCTTAAATAGATTAACAAAAATGCCTAATAAGCATTGATTCAATGACATATTCAGTGACACCATTCACCAGGGCAAAGTTATTATAGAATATAAACATTTTGCATGCAACCATGAATGACTGTCGATCAATGATCACCATACCGAGGCACCTATATATCATCTTAACAAAGCTGTGACAAGCCTTATATACTCAAATTTGCAAGACTGCCACAGACCAAGTGGGGAATTGTGTTTTGAAGTTGATTTAGTTTTGAGGCTATTGAGAGTCATACAAAAATAATTTATCAGCTTCATACACCATTGCTTTTGCAAGTTGCATCTGTTTAAAGTCGATTCTATATGTTTTACTTTAGAAAACCGACTCGCCCACAAATTGACAGAAGTGTCAGCTCTAAATACTGTCGCTATCACACTTTATCAGTAGTGTAGAGCACTGTAGTCATTGACTGCTGAATCATAAATGCAAGTTCAACATGATGTCAAAGAAGCCCTGAAGACGCAACATGGAAAGTCCAGTAGGCGTCGCTACACTTATCTCATATCCAAGATATTGCTGAATGAGGAGATGATTTTAGTATGAGAGCAGTCATCATCCCTTTTGGGCTATGTAATTTCATCAAAAGCATTTCTGTAAATCAGACATGTCTAATGTTTAGGGGCAGAAAGAATCGTGGCTATAGAATGGAGTCTTTTTACAGAATGGCCTATATTTTGACCTGAAAAAAAAAAAAACTGTTTTCCAAATTAATCACTCTCGAATTGCTTTTCACATATGTTTATGAGAATCATGTTTGAAATCTGCTAACACAACTTTGTCAGGTTTTTACATACCGTACATTATAAATAGCCAAGATTTAAAGCCTAAAGTTACATTAAAATGCACTACAAATATTCCAGCAAGGGGCATCAATGTTTTGACCAATCAGAGGCAAGGGTGGATATTTTTATGATCTGCAAAGCCATGGTGTTTACACAATGTGAATTATTTGCAGTCTGCAATATCCCTTCAAACATGCAGAGTGTCACTATAATCCAAAAAAGAAGCTCTTTCTCTCAGTAGCGCTTCAGGCAACAGGTGTTATTTTTTCCTGTGTCAGAAAATCCCAAATTTCCAACCAAAAAAGAGAGAATGGCTTAATCAGGTCTTCGAGCAAACAAGTTACACAAGCTGGTAAGTTGCAAGCACAAAGCCTTTATAAAAATATAATGGTTTCTATCTACCTATCTACCTGTGTATATAGATGTAGTATCTATGTATGTTTCTAAGTATGTATCTATGAATTTATGTATCAATATATCTATCAGTAATGAGTCAGAAAACTCAGTTATTCGTGAATTTGATTGCTTTGTAATGATAATGCTCCAGGCTGCTCCTTAGCCACCATACAATGAACAAACAGTCAAATGTGTCACCCAAAGAGCATCAGCTAGACGTGTTTGTTCTTGAGGAAACACTACTTGTACGCTTTGGCAGATATTGCATATTCTATTTTCCTTTGGATAAAAATGTTGTTTTTAGGAAGGTCTGATAACCTATGGCTGGAAAGAAAGTATAAAATCAAAGAGCAAAGCTTTTATAAGGAACCAGGCCACGGCCTGTCTATGGTTACATCAAACTGATTACTTAGCTTCGTATCTGGTTCACATCAAATCTTCTCACGTCTCAGTAATAAGAAAAGGCTAGTAGATGTAACTGTCTGCCCACATTAATTGGCACTGACTTGTAGCTAAGACGAAAAACTGGTATCTGGGAATGTTTAAATTAAATTTTGCAGCAACACTATTTTTCTGTTGCCTTCATGTAATACCAAATTTCGAATTAAAAGTTCTGTCTCTTTAGTGGTATGTTGCTGCTGTATATCAAAGGAAAATTATGAAATATTTTTGTAAAAAAAATTCAAACACATTGGAAAAGAAGTATTATTGCATGAAATTTCTTCAACAATTGGAGATGTTACGAAATCATTTTTAAAGTGCATTACCCCTTTTGGCTCTCATTTTGGAATTTGTATCGAGGTCTACCAGTCCATAGACAGAAAATAGACAGAAAGATTTCACACAAAGTATCCATTTATTCAGGCTGATACATTTCAGTTATTTTTGCAACCTCATAACTGACGTGAATCCTGACCAATCACATAATGACAATGACAAATTTTCATTTATTTCCAGTTTAAATACAAAATACATTAGTTCGTGACTTGTGTCACCGACACTAATATAACAGAAGAAGAATGGGAAGTAAAAACACAACCTGAGTAAAAACATAACATAGGTAGATAAAAATACCCACATAACTTTATCCTTTGCATTAATATCTGATGCATTACATAAGTGATGTTCCTTAGCCGTCATTAATTGGCACATCATTTTCTGATCCTGGTAATCATCTTCCAACATTATTGGTAATGAAGACATAAATTGCACCATTCTCAACAAGCAGTAAGATCTTTGCTAACATCACATTAATGCTTTTACAGTAACATGTTGGTTATATCATGAGGTGGGGTCTCATCTTGGGTGTATAATATTTATTTTACTAATCTACTATACTTACCTCTCTGCCTTCCCGTTTCTTAAAAATAATTAAAAAAAGTTGTATTCTGAGATTGAATTCTGAACTATTACCAATACAGTACATTATAAATGAACCCTTTTATAGATAGAGGTCGGCGCCGCGACCTATCCACCACAGGACCAATGGTGTAACCTAATTTTTCGATCCAAGGGTCGCGGTGCCAACTTAGTTGCTTTTATAAGACCTGTCGATTAAATGTGACCAAACTCACTCCCACACATAAAAGTATCATAAAATGCAATTTGCATGCCCATGAAAGATCACTTCATGAATGCAGAAGATGCAGTCTTATAACACAGGGACCACTGTATTGAAATATTTTACAGCTTTTAACAGGGTAAGCTGGTGTAAGGTTTTCAGTTTAGTGTATTATGATAGTAAGGCCTATGAAAAGCATATATCTAAAGACATTAGTTGAAAAGCACATGTGAATGTTCTAAAACAACAAAGATTACACTCTGTCATGCAACTATACCATCATTCACCATGTAATTTCATTGAAGTGTCTACCTATTAGCTGCCTGTTGATGTTGTGTCATGAGAGGAAAGACAAGTGACAAGCCAGAGAATACAATGTAATCTTGGTTAATGTGACTGAATTTCTTGTTATTGGTACATGAGAGGTAACCCAGTCCTTCTGCACTAAATCTGGCACATAAATTTAACTTAGGAAGCAACAAGAAAATGCTCTTGACAACAGTCAATGTTCATATTAGGAATAAAATGGTGATCGGTGGACCAAGCCTTTGGTCAGTCAGTGCCATCACTTCCAGACAATATTCATACGCTTCCAGACAATATAAAAATAGGCCTTTCTGATTCTCTGCAAATCTCAAGAAAAAGTTGAAAACCGACATATTCCAGAGACACTAAGAACTCCTTGTTAGGGGTGACTCATCTTGCTGAAGCTAACGCCATACCAAAAATGTAATTCTATCATCATTGTTATCATTATAGGGGAGACCGGGGTTAGTTGAAACACTAATTTTTATTTTTTATCTACATGATATTCACACCAAATTTTAGCATGTGATAGCGAGCATGTATAACTCAATGATCAGCTCAAGAGATATTGTAAATGATTATTGAAATTTGTGTCACAGACACAAACTTCCAGAAAAAATTTTGACCCCGGGGTAAGTTGAAGCGCCATAAAAATTTGTAGACAACTTCTTATAAAAGGGGTTTCCTTTGCATTACTGATATCCTTATGATGATCACCAGCTTCAGTACAGCACTCATTTGAAAAGAAATTGTTTACTGTAATTTACTAAATCCAATGTTTGCCAAAAAAGCAGTTTTTTCCTTATTTCCCTTTCAGGAATGCAAACATGCACTGTAGTGACTCTTAACTGCAATAACTCCAACTAACAATGACTTGCAAGGCAATTTGAACTCTTTAAATCTATGCTAGCTTCCAAAGGGAAATCCTAGTAAGTCACAAATTGGGTCAAATTCAGTTAAGGTCAAAATACAACTTCTGAGACATGTTTCTATATATTCTTTAAATTTAGATTTTCAAGAAGTGGCCCATTACCCCAGAATGACACTGACAAATCCCAGTAAGCCTATCTCTTACTGCAAGAACTGGAACTTCAAAGTGGATTATCTCAGAAACTCCAAAATGTGACTTACTAGGTTTTCCCTTTGGACGCTACTATGTTACGGCCAACTCCACCATGCATGATTCAACTAGCCCCATCACACCTGGAACACAATATTGTCTTATTTTTCAGTCTTATCAAAGTCACACAACAAAAAGCTTCTGGGTGTGGATTAGGCATGGATTCGCTTATTTAGAAATAAGGTTAGTTCACCTGGATTAAAATCATAGCTATACAATAACCCCCTCAAAGACTGAGCAAACAAGTTACTATAGAGCACCCAAAAAACAAACTTTCTTGCCTGCAGAATTAGCATTTTGAAAATGTTAATGAATAAAGGTATGATGACATGTGCCAATTAACAGGGTATCTACCAAAAGTACCAGTTTGGCCAAAAATTTAAAATAAAGTTGATTTTAGGCCAAGTTTTAAGCAACCCCACGATTCAACTAACCCCAGTCTCCCCTACATGTTATGTTCACGCATATCATTCAGGTATATGCACTAACATTATGATTTGCCCAATCGGTGGCAGGTAAAGTGATATTGCCCCTCTCAAAGCAATGAAGTTATCACTTCACTATCCTTCACTATAACACAGAAGGACGCTAAGACTTCTCTATTACGATTTCACGGAAATGTTAGAATAGACATTGTTTCCACAGTCTCTGTGATAATCAGTCTAGACAATAACATGTAATCCGGCCTTAGTAACGACCTCATCATTCCCTGGTATGGCCTTATCCGTAGCTCTATTATATTCACATTGACAACTAATTGGCAATCTTTTGACACTCTCAGGGATTGACACTTTGATTGATGGCAATGTAGCATGACAGAATTTTACACATTATTTGCTATTGTCACGGCAGTATAATCTGGATGAGTTTTTAAAAATCCACTATTCTTGATGATAATGAGATGAGTCGTTAAACAGGGTCAGCAAATTTGTGCTGGCAGAATGAGGTTCTTGACCGTCCCATTTTTGTAATTCTACTGGTGGCCAATCGAGATATAGCGGTCAATTTTGGCCGTTAGATGGGTCTCCCTCATAGTGATTAGTGTATTTTTAAAAACATTTTGAAAATAGATATGTGTAATTTTGTATCATTAATTACATAACTAAACTTATTTTTCTGTCTGTCCTTTAGAAATATCATCATCAGTCATTCATAGAAATATGATCAGTGACAAGATTAGATGGTGATCACGACACTGCAATAATGACACCATGATCATTTTATGCTTGGAAGAGTTGGGATCAAAGTGACAATTTTGCACATTAGATAGGAGCTATTCTAAAGCCATTTACAGTATATTGGAGTAACATGGCTTTGACTATATCTAATGGCAATAACATTATTTTGTGTCAGCAATCATGCTTGTAAATGTCTTCTTCTGCCAATCTCAAGAAATCATTTCCAAAAAGCCCTTGGGATAAAGTATATTTTCTTAGAAGTGAGAAGATGTAACGTGAACAAGATATGATGCTATATAATCAGTTTGTTTTTATTGCCTCTGGCAGGCTGATATAATCAAAAGAGCTCTCAGCTTTACATCAATCATCTAAGGAAGAGATTTATGTATAAGTCCACATTTGGAAACACTGTTTTCCTGCTGTCTGGCTGTTTCTGTGGTGAAATCTGAATCTGTTTACAGGAAAATCTTTATCTTTATTAGAAAGGAAAAACTAACAAATTGCCAGATATATCGAAATGTGCGAATAAGGACACCAGACGTGGGATACATGACAGGAAAAGGTTTATATTCAAAAGTGTTTTTGACTGACCATTTATGTCAGGATTTAGGTCCGCATGTATCTGACCGACAATGGGTTTATATACCTGCAGATGCAGCTGGCCCAAAAGACAATTGCATGACTGAAGGACCACACCCCTTTTGGAGATAAAAGGCTATCATAAACAATAAGAAATAAAATTTGCTATTATGATTAAATCTGCTGGATGTAAGCTATGGCTTTCGTGATAGGGTACACTTGGCCTACTTTGAGGGACAGAATAACATTGTTGACCTAAAATAGGTTAACAACAATTTCATATGCATGACATCCTTCCACCAGCAAAAACTTGATGGATTAAAAAGTTTTTGCATGAAAATATAGGTGATCGTAGACCAAGGAATGCCTTTAATTCGCACATTTTGATCACCACACCGGATATTTATTCATCATTGTTAAAATGTCTTCAAAGCTGTCACAAAACAAAAATATCCCAATTTGCAGGACCAGCAGAGATCAAGTGGGGGCTGTGATTCCAACCTGCCAGCTGGTAAAGTTGAAGCTTTGATAGTCTTGAATATTTGATCCCCTACATGTATTACTGTTTTGGCCAACTGCATCTTCTCGTATACTAAAGTATTATTCTGAATGTTTTACCTTAGAAAATCCACAAATATAAGAAGGTCACTGTACTATCACACCTTTAGTCCTTCACTAAAGCACAGTGTAACAGCAGACGGCTGTATCACAGACAGCAGTTCAACATAGTGTCAAAGAAGCCCTGCAGATACAGAGTAGAAAGTCCTATAGGTGCCACTACAATTGCACATTTGACAGGAATGCCTTTGATGAAATGACACAGTACAGAAGGTATTATCACCTGCTCAGAAACGGTACTAAAAGCATCTCCTTATCCAGGAATATCTAGATGTCAGAATGTTTTCTCTCATCACATACTGACACTCTTGTACATCATATTTTTGTCACTTCACAATACTTCATAAATATACGTAGCTCCTCTTTCTGACTTTTAAGAGTGACATACCTCTTCACGTTGTCTGCAGAAAGCGAGAAAAACCTGAGTCTTTGACATGAAGGGGGTTGGGTTATTGTTGAGTTACAGTATCTGGACATGTATTGACTGGGAGAGAAAATGATGGTTGCAAATTAATAATTTGCCGTGTAACTGAACTTTTACAAAACCTGGAAGGAGGGGGGGGGGGTTTATCTGTTGTTTATGAAATTAGTCAGTAGAGGGTAATATACTGGATCAGAGTAATTACTCTGCTTCTTTTAAGAGTCTTGTAGTGACCTGGTGATACACGGGTTGCCTGAACACTGGGGACAATTTTTCTTGGACTTACGCTCTGAAATAACCTTTTATTGTTGCAATCGTGAATAGGGCACTTTGTTTTTATTTTCTGATCAAGCTCTAATTTTAACCATATCCAATCTCACATGCCATGAGAGGAAAGACGAGTGAGATGTCAAAGAATACAATTTGTAAGTCTTGTTAACATGACTGAATTCCATGAGATAGGTTTATAAAATGAAATACATTCCTTCTGCACTCAATTTGACGCATGCTACACAGTGCTGAGTAATGCCTTGTGATTCTTAAAATGTTCCTTGTGAGGTCATATCTCTACACTTGCCATGCTTTACTTGATGACTCATATCCAGTGTGTCAGATCACTGCAAAATCAGACCCCATGGCAAACAAATAATTTCCTTCCTTCTTTTTTAGCTACTGCACTTGAAGATTTTTCAACAGGGTCGACCAGACACCAGAGTAGACAGCAGTGACAATAGCAAATAATGTGTATCCCTCAGAGTGTCAAAGGATTGCCAATTGGTTGTCAATGTGAATATAACAGTGCTACGGATAAGGCCATACCAGGGAATGATGAGGTCGTTACTAAGGCTGAATTGCATGTTATCATCTAGACTGATTATCACAGAGTACGTGGAAACAATGTCAATGCTGGTACCTGCATGAAAGCAAGATGGAAAACTCTTGGAGACCTCATCATTGAGTCATCAATACTTGTGCACACCAAGATTTTTCGCGACACTTGGGGGAAAATAAAATAGTATTATACTGTCAATCAATAGGCAGTAACGGGGCTTGGTGAGAAAAGGCTCTGTCCAACTATTATCTCTGGTGGTGATTAGATTAGTTTTTGTCAGTGTAATCTTAAACAGCAGTCTACTTATGCCAATCCCAAGAAATTATTTCTAAGAAGCCCTTGGTATAAAATTATATTTTCTTAGAAGTGAGAAGATGTAACATGAACAAGATATGATACTAAGTAATGAGTTTGTTTTTATTGCCTCTGGCAGGCTGATATAATCAAAAGAACTCTCAGTCTTTCATCAATCATCTGAGGAAGGGATTTATATAAATGTCCACATTTGGAAACACTGTCTTCCAGCTATGTGGCTGCTTCTTTGTTGAAATTTGAGTCTGTGTACAAGAGAATTCATATTCATAAAAGAAAACCGTAGAAGTTATCAGATATTTACCAATTGTGTGGGATAGATACTGAATAGCTATTGCATCTACCCACCGTAGACCCCTGATTCTAATTGCAAAATGTTACATTTTCAGAGAAGATGATGTCAAGTGTGATTCAGAACTGGTACAGTAATGAGGCTTTGGAGAGACGTCAATGAAAAAATTATCAGCTATATAACTGGATTTGCCAACTGTATCTCTTAAAGTATTAAAGTATCAAAACTCTAAGTGCTAAATACTTAAGAAAGATGTGCAAGATGTCAGAAGCGTCAGAGTTCAAATGGTACTTTCACACCTTAACTACAGATAGTGTTACTGTAAGCAGCTGTCAAAGAAGCCCTGCAGTTGCAACACAGTACGTCATATGGGTGCCGCCACAATTACCTGTTTTAGAGAAAGGCCTTTGATGGAATGATACAGGACATCCAAAAGAGTATGTTGACTGCCCATATGTAGTGCCAAAAGCATCTCCTCATCCAGGAATAGCCTAGATGTGAGAATGTTCAAGCTCATAATACACTCTTACGTACAATATCATACATATTAAAGGGAGGCCTGAAAATAGATACATGGTTACTGGGTAGATATGGATATAGTCATCTTATGCGACCAATTATGAGATTGGAGAGATAGAGTCGGGGACCTCAACATCTTGTTTACCCCATGTGAGAGACAAAATCAAAGCAGTCAATTTATTTACAGTTGTATGAAAGTGAGAACAATATAACATTAGCCTGAGTACTGGTATTCAAACTATTTTACTTGCGCAGAAAAGACACATGCGCAGTGAACAATGGAAATTGATAGGGTGCTTGCTGTGGATGTTTACAAGTAAATGAGTTTATGTTTTAACGCATCAGCACAGGTTAACAAACACCATGAAGTCTAAATGATTGTTAAACTCACAGTAACAGTACAAAGCAGCATTATAACACCATTTCCGTAATAATATATTTGCATCAAAGAAGTATGCCAAGTTGCCAACCGAAAGTTTCCATAATAAGGATAGGGGCAGATAGTTACGTCTTTATGTTTGTAATGGTGGCAGTTTGTCAGCATGACCATAAGAGGGAGCTGACAAGCAGTCAGTCTTATCTGTTGTTTATGACATTAATCAGTAGAGGGCAGTACTGGATCAGACTAATGCTTCTTATGTCCCATAGTGGCCTTGTGATAAACAGGTTGCCTAAACATTGTGGACCATTTTTCTTGGACTTACTCAGCAATAACCTTTTATCATTATGATAGTGAGTCATGAAGTGCTGAGGTGGCTGAATGGTTTTAGGTCAGCGTTACTCTGCTGAAGGTCTGTGCTTGCATATGCTCCAACCTGAGGCGGTTAGTTTTCAACCTTCTCGTATGAGGAACATCCGAGCTGGATGACGATTTAATGAGAATTTGGTGGCTCCAGGTATCAGCGTCTGTAATGGGAAGGTGAATGACCTCACTTTGGGTCATATGGATCTCACTTTATGGTCAAGAGTTACATGTAGAGACAATTTATGAAAAAAATGCCATATTTAGAAAATGTTCACACTCTCTCAGTTGCTATGCAAAGGATGAAAGAAGATATGGACAGTACTTCAAATGCCCCTTGGGCTACCCTACCCTAATGATTATTTTGTTTAATGTGCACAGCATGAATGCAGACCTAGTTTTATTAAGCAGGCACTGATGGGTCTGAGACCTGCATCTTCAAGTTCCTCTGACTTGATCTTCGACTATTACTGGCATTAGGCATTTGACAGAAGTGCCATCAATTTCACAAAGCTGGCCAATTTGTTTGAATACTCTGGAGTTGAGACCCTTGGGAGTCCAGCAAATCGACCCATTTCTGGTGCAAGCACATAACAAGAGAGGTCAAACGGTCAATGGCCATTATGGTAAATTTTAAGTTCAAAGCAATACGTAGGGTATACATCATGGGTATACATCCTTTGGTGGTAAATATAAGATCAATATAAGTTATTTTCTCTTCAAAGACAGGTCTAAAGGAAGAGGTTTTCGGTAACATTCATTCTCAGTGAGGCATGGAGTATAACATTTTTTAAAAACATTAGTGTGACAGACAAAATGTCAAAGACACAATCATTGACAATGTCTCGATTGTCTCAGTGATGAAAGCGGCAAGGAATACAAGTCTGTGTTTGGAGGGAAAAATTGGCATATTATAATAAAATGGCAAAATGCTGTAACAAACATGATATTTTCAGAATTAAGGCCAATGGAGATTTTCATTGTTGCAGTAATGCAAATTATGAACGTTATCACTTCTGAAGACACACTATCAAAATTGTTGTGGGCGTCATAATGGAATAAATTGTACTCTTAATTGTGCATCAAATGTTGGTTCAAATCATTCCAGACAATTTGAAGAAAATATATATGGGTTCCGCATGACTGGTGAAGTTATCTACATGTATCTTATGAAAAATTGTTAAAGAACCAACAACATGTATTTTTGGATTGGGAAACAATACATTTTCTGTGTAGCAGTCAACCTGATGGCTGAGTTACTTCGACATTTGGCATTTGTTGGGGTGGTATCGATTTAGGCCAGTGCCCCAATTTGTTTAAATGGAGTCCAACCATTGATTAGTGATTGGCCAGTCTCTTCTACCAATCGCTAGAATGCATAGAACCACTTTACAGGTTCAGAATTCTTGATTTGTCAAAGTATGTGAGGAAATGTCAGGTCAATTGAACTTCCAAGAATAAGGGCTTGTGCAATATTATTTAATTGCTGAATCTCCTAGAAGAAGGAAAAAGGACTAAATACAGGGTAAAAGCATCCAGTATCACAGGAAAATAGTACTGTTATAATAATTTCTTTCAGTAATATACACTGCTTAAAAAACTGATTTTCTCTGCAGATTCTGAGGTGTGACATGCCATTGCAAGTGATGTAGTGTTAAGAAATCCACTCAGCAGAAATGATCTAGTTCAAAACTGCCCTGAAAGAATTAGTTTATAGCCAGAAATTTCTTATTAAAAATAATATCCCCTTTAGATATAAAGTGATTGCCCCCTTAAAGCTAAAGATGTTCTCAAAACTAGGGCTTGATAATATTTGATATAGAAGATATATATTGCCAAAACGATTAATAAGTTCCAATTTGTCTTAGTGATAAACCCCAAACTTAACTGACATTTGAAACTCAAAAAATTATCATATAATAATTTAATATATTTTTTCCTGAAAAATATGCAAAGCCTAGCTGCTGATTGAATTACTCAGAAATTTTGTAATCTCACTTTAGAGCCTTTAATAATCATTACGTAATCTCATAACCTTCTATCACCCCGCGAAGAATGAGGATTTTACGGTTTACTAAAGTGAAACACGTTTATGGACCATTTATACTGATACTGTTTATAAAATGATGTTACATATTAGCAGAGACATGTAGCATAGTTGCAGTTGATGCATGACATAACTCCAAGGAACTGACTTTAACCTACTATATGTACATCATATAATTAAAAAGATTTGAAGCAAACAAGAATAAATCTGACACGTGCAGTGGGGCAAATCAGTATTTCTACAACAAATATTTTTGATTTTTCTATTAAACATTGTAAATTTTCTTTGAACTTTAAACTACATGCATACATGGATTTCGAAAGATTGGTTGGAAACAGAATGTACGGATGTTTTCATTGCACTTTGCAATACTAGTAATGCATTACAAAAATACCCCCTCTTTGTTTCCTTTAAAAGCAGGAGTAAGCTGCCTATAATAACAGAGTCATTTTGTTCCACCATTGGTATTCTCTCAGCAGAATAGATCAAGGCATCTTCCGCCAACAGATTTGTAGGATTTCTTCTTTGGGGTTTTTTGCTGCTGCAACTGGAGGGATGGTGACAGTGGCTTGTCAAGGGGATGAGGTACAGAAATGCTCTAGGCAACATGCCAGACATTTTGCTTTTCACCGGCAGACAGATAGAATGGCAGATTATTATCAGTAAAGTATGTTTCACATTCAATTCATCATTTATCAAAAAGTTCAAATAATCGCCTTTTCTTATAGTTATTCAACCTTATGGAAGTTTCTCCATTTCAATTCACATGCCAAGGACTTTCCTTTTAAATTATTGTTATGCCCCATTTTTGAAAACAGCCTGTCATCTTTAGTTGACAACAAAATTTCAAAAGTGTATCAATCAATTAAATTCTAGTTATTTATCATAACTGAGTAGTGGCTTTTAACTTTGTAAACAATGACTGACTCAGCTCCTCACAATAAAACCAAGATGTGATGACATTTTCAGCTGGTAATATTGATTGATGTATGAGACAACCCAGCTGCCTGGCAAGTAAAAATAGAAATCCTTGAGATCAAACAAAGTGTCAAATTGTTGAGCCAAACCCATCCCTAATTCAGGTGACAACCCACACATTGACAGAATTCCGGTTGTCCCAACAAGCTTCCTGATTGGTTTGCACAGCCACTTCTCTTCATTAGCCTGTTTGGGGTGACCCATGAAATCTTCTTCTGGACAGTGTAAACCAAGGGTGCCATTAGGGTGCTACATATATGATAAAATGCATCAGGAAGGTTAGCACAGTTGCCAGTACTCCTGGCTTCCAATAGCTTGGTCCAAGGTTCCATTTCAGCACTGATCAGGTCACTTTGACTCTATATTTGAACACAGTTTCAAACATTTTTCAACCCTTGTTTATATGTTGCTGCATCCACTGGATGTCAGGCTTTGCCTTTACCTGGGTGTATGCATACTGGATGTTAATCCCCAATCATCCTCCAATTTTGTGCTAAAAGTCCAACTATCCTCACTACCATGGTTCCAACATGTTCCATTAAGTTATTACTATCTGTTAATAGAATCTCAAGCCCTATCGTCTCCTTTTTTTTTGTTCGAAGTATTTAATGAGATAACATGACACCAAGCAATAGTAATAACCAAACATTGGATTTAAAAAAAATTGAATAGGTGCTTTGCCTGATACTGGTAAACTTGACCTTTAAATCATTATCATTGCAAGAGTGAAAGGTATGTATCATCCGTGTACAAATAAATTACAGAATCGAGAAGCTCGAAATGGTGTCTTTTACAGGTACTTTATTTAACCTGACAGTGTGTTTAGACTTAAAGACATTTACTTTCAATTGCAACTTTATAGAGGTCCATGGAACAATATTCACTATACGAGAGGAGTTCACGCATTTACCTGACATGACGGATAATGTGAAAACACAAAATTTGATGTAATACCTCTCTTGTGGCAGCTTGTTAGCACAGCCACGAGAGACTGGCTGGTCAGTCTTATCTGTTGTATCAGCTGGGGACATCACTACATCAAGTTCAGCTTCTTAAGTCCAATAATGACCTAATAATGGAAAGGCGGGCTGCTGTAACCCCATTTTCATGAGGGCGTGTTTCTCTTGATTCTGAATAGTGGCCTTTTGAAGGGCTCTTTTCAGGGCCATATAGAAACATGAAAGTCCCACATTGGATGCAGGTTGTGTGTACTAATATTCTGAGTGCTTTAGTTTAGAAAAACCCACAAGATGTGAGAATCATCACAGAGCTGCTATTACCATCACACCATATCTTGTGTTGCTGTAGAGTATGTTGACAGCCCAGATATAGAGTGGGTCGGGGCAAGAAGCCCAGGTTAGGTGAGAAGCCCCCCCGGGGTTATTTCTAAACTTACATTTTTCGTGCTTTTTCTTATTGATGGGATTGAAGCTAGAGGCTTTTTAGGAGACGTCACAAATTTTCAAGGCATTCAGCACCAAACCATAGTTGTAATTAAAGAAACAAAAAAAGTTGCATGGTTTTTGTAACTCTGATTAATTCTTTGCAAGTGGTTGTCAGAAATAACCTTTTGAAATTTTAAAAAATAATTGTATGAACAGAAAAATTCTGAAATTCAGAAAAAGTGAATAGAATGCCTTAAAAATGATAGAAGAACCCCAAGAACTAACTTTCAAGCTGAATGCGCTCGCAAAAAAAATTTCCATAGGATTATAATAGGGGGGCTTCTTGCCCGATGGGTGGGGTAAGAAGGCCATTTTAATTTTTTTACAAAAAGGGCCGTAACTCCTTTATTAATATTGGTAGACATTCGTTTCACTAGTTATAAGTAGAGTTAAGTGATCCCTTCCTGACAGCATAAGCATTCAAATAATCGACCACAAAAAGTAGGTCAAATCGCTCCTCGAAGTTAAGGGGGGCTGCATGCCCCGCGCTACTCTAGTACTAAAAGCATCTCCTCATCCAGGAAAAGCTTAGATGTGATAATGTTCAAGCTCATCACACACTCTTATATCATACTTTTGTCTCATCACAAGACTGCAAATACAATGCAGCTTCCATTATGCCTTATTGTTTTAATATAGTGACATCTCCCCTCATAGAACTTTGGTCTTATGTTTTATGTAATGAATGATAGTCTGCAGATAGTAGGACATATCCAGAAAAGGTGTGTGGGGGATGTTGGATAGGAGTGATTAGTATGTATAACCTTGGTGATATAAATATGGTTGTGCATTGATATTTGTTTCGTAAATATATATATCTAAAAACACATACATCTGATTAAAAAACCTGATAATGATCATATCAACATATTAAATGAGGGTTGATTTATGAGATTGGAGAGGTTGAGAATGAGGCCTCAATGTCTGAAATATTTACCATGAGCGAGAGATTTTACTCTCCCAGAATAGAGATACAGTGACCACTGATAGTTATGAAGTGTTGGACATTAAGTGGTTTTCGCTCAATGCTAAATAAGGTTAACAAAAGTCAAAGAAGTGTAAATGACTGCTGGTTAAACTGTCAGTACAAAACAGCATTATAAAACCATTTCAATAATAATATATCTGCTTCAAAGAAATATGCCAACCAAAAGTTTCCTTAATAAGCACGGGGGCAGATAGCTACATCTTTATGTTTGTAATGGTGGCAGTTTGTCAGCATGGCCACAAGAGGGAGCTGACAAGCAGTCAGTCTTATCTGTTATTTATGACATTAATCAGTAGAGGGCAGTACCGGATCAGACTAATGCTTCTTATGTCCCATAGTGGCCTGGGGATAAACAGGTTGCCTGAACATTGTGGACCATTTTTCTTGGACTTACTCAGCAATAACCTTTTATCATCATGATAGTGAGTCATGAAGTGCTGAGCAGGCTGAATGGTTTAGGTCAGCAATACTCTGCTGAAGGTCTGTGTATTAGCCTAGTGTCTGTTTTTTGGGGTTTTTTTCAGGTTAAAGATCCCTGATATGGGGTAAATGTATAACATTTGAAGACCCCAACTCTGGGCTCTTTCTCCCATTCTCAATGGACCCTCGTGAGTGCCGATACAGGTCCGGTCTTGGATGGCTGCACTTACCAACTGAAATTCTATGGTATTTTGTCTATAGCTAATAAACAATCGTATGTCTTATGTCTTATCTATCTATGCAACAGTAAAATATATCTGATAAAAAGAAATGGCACCAGCTCAGGTTTTGTTCCTAGGACATAAAAGATGAGCTAAAACATTTGCTAAAAAAACTACCCAAAATTAAACACTCATCAAAATCTCCTGCATAAGGCCCTCATAATTGTTTTTTTGGAAATGTGGCACACCGCCCCTCAACCTGCAGCTGCTGTGAGTGATGAATGTAGAAATTGCTAGTGAAAATGTTTATGATATCGCTGCAAATGTATTTTTAAATTCCACTTCTTGGGATGCCAAACACCAATGGCTATGTCGTTTAATAGGTCTGAGACCTGCATCTTCCAGTGCCTCTGACTTGATGTTCGACCATTACTGTCATTAGGCATTTGACACAAGTGCCATTAATCTAACCAAGCTGTCCAATCCATTTGAATACACTGGAGTCCAACCCCAGGAGTCCAACAAATCGACCCATTCCTGGTGCAAGCACATACCATGAGAGGTCAAATGGTCAATGGTCATTATGGTAATTTTGAATTAAAGTTTAAAGCAATAAGTGTGGTGTCTTTTGCTGTTAAATATAAGGTTAGTCAATTAGTACAGGTTATTGTCTCTTTAATAAAAGGTCTGGCAATAGTTTTGTCCAATATCCATTCAAAGTGAGGAAATATACAATATAAAATATGCGTGAGACAACAAAAAGATCAAAAGAAGGCCGTCCCGGTCATGAAAGCGGCGGAGGGAACATAAGTCTTGGGAGGCAAGGTTGCCGTTCTGCGTTCAGTGATGCTAATCCCAGATAATTATATGGGTGAACAAGTACACCAGATTTATCCAGAAGTGGAGAATTCTATAACATGAAAACTCTCATCGATATGATACATATTTTATTTACAATGTACATTGTACATCATCCCTTGCATGTTAAATGTGATGTAAGGTTGCGTAGTGAGTACGTCCGACACCATGACTTTTTGAGTTGTAGCTCACCTCCTGTTGCACAGTGGTTGACGGCTTGTTTGATACCCCTATCACCTTGTTAATGGTAGGGCTACATAAGCTGCTAAAGTGTCTGATCTGTAAATCGGACTTTACAGAATAGCCAGTTGAGACAGCAGCTGTTCTTTTCAATGATAGACTTGATATTCCTTTTAAAATCAAGACTATAGTGATACTTTTAAAGGTTGCAGAGATTCGAATGATGCAATCAGCAATAGTTTTGATGAAACCAGGAGACAATACACAGGCATACTCTGTGGGATAGTACTTCATTCTATGGAAGTAGACTAAGTTTCAAGGAGTTATAAGATACAGTGTAAGCTGCATCAAAACTGTTGTTGGTTGTATCTGTATGAAATGAACTCTTTCTTGTGCATCAAATGTTGGTCTATAGCAGACAATTTTTAGAAAATATATGGTTTCTGCAAAACCAGGAAGTAAACTGTCTCATGAACAATAATTCACGAACCAACAACATACATTTGAAGTTATCAGAAACATTGTATTTTCAGTGTAGCTGTCAATCTATTGACTGAGTTACTTAGACATTTGGCATTTGTTGGAGTGGTATCGATTTAGGCCAGTGCTCCAATTTGTTTGAATGGAGTCCAACCATTGACCAGTGATTGGCCAATCTCAACTACCGATTGCAAGAAAGCCATTCCCGGTGCAAGTACATAGCACCAGAGCACAGGTCCAGAATTCTCAATTTGTCAAAGTAAATTAAGGAAATGTCAGGTCACTTGAAGTTCCAAGAATTTCGGGTTTTGTGCAATTTCATTTATTTGTTTAGTCTCCCAGAAGGGGGAAAAAGGATTTGCTGCAAAGAAAAGCAACAATTATCACAGGAAAATATATCTTTATTATCTATATTCATTTCTTTCAGTATTTACACTTGTAACACACGCTTCTTAGAAAAGTGTAATTTTCATTGCAGATTCTGAGGTACCGTTAAACGGGGTAAAGTTGGCAATTCAAGGGAAAGTTGGCATGCTATTTTGACCCACTTAATGGATGAAATGCCAACGTTCCTCACTGACACAGGTTTCTTTGCCAAAGTTACATGTCAGTGAGGAAAAAGTAGCATTTCTACTATTAAGTGGGTCAAAATAGCTCACCTACTTTATCCCAGATTACCACCTTTACCCCGTTTTATGGTAAGTAAGTAAGTAAAGAGTAAGTAAATTTTATAAACATCTCATAAACATGTATAAAACTTTTTTTTTTAACACGCCACTATAGAAGAGTTATAAGAGATAACTGTTTAAAAACAACATATAAGAGCATAGTATTAGAAAGATTCATTATCACAGTATGAGATCATTATCACAGTATGAGGTAATTTTAAAAACATAATGAATCTTTAAATATAGTAAAAACTAATTTTAAAATCATGAGTATTGGTTAAAACTTCTGATGCGGATAACTGAATTGCAAAATTTAGCTGTGGCAAGACACAAATCAGGATCACTCAAAATATATACAGTTTATCAAATCGGTTAAATCAGTAAAATCAGAGTTTCTAGCTGCAACATTTGTTAGGAAGTCACCGAGGGCCTGCATAGAGTGGACATCTGATTAAGACATGTTCCTCACTCTCAATTTCATTAAGATCACACTTTGGACAAAGTCTTGCACCTTCTGGAAGTCCTTCATATCTGCCAGTTTCCAAAAGGATTGGAGCTACACCACATCTGAAATGGGCCAGGGCACTCCTTTCACTTGGTGACATACGTACCAAAAGATATATTTCAGGTTTCAACTCAGACTTAAAACACTTGTAAGTTTGCAGCTTGTATCTACCCTGCCCATTCCTGCCGATCACTTGTTGCAGCTCAAGGGTCCGCACATCATGGTAGTAATTTCTCAGCAAACAGTCAAGTAATGCCAAGGTATATCCGGTGTTGCGGATTGGTCCATCCCATATCACCCACGACTGCACAGTTAGCCGTTTACCTGCCAACTTTCATGAAGAATCTGCATGCCCTGTACTGGAAAGTTTTAATACAGGAAAAGTCATTGTGACCCCATACAGCACTACCATAGTTAATGATGGGTTGAACTAACGTGTCATATAAGTATGTGAAGCAATTATAAGGTACATTTCCATGTGCCTTACATTTTGCAATGACAGCTCCCAAGGCACTTGTAGCAGACTTAGCCACTTCCTCTGCTGTTTTCTGATAGTTCATAAATTCACTTAGGACTTATCCAAGGTATCTGCAGTTTCCTGTGACACCTATTTCCGGTTCACCACATCTAAAATTAAAATCCTTCAGAGGTGCTTGGGCCGCGACGAAAATGCATCACCTTAGACTTTTCTGCATTGACAGTTAGTTTCCATTTCTTGCACCAGTTATGCAGTATAATATGCCAATGCCAGTGATATACAATGTCAAGAAATCCATTCACCAGAAATGATCTAGTTCAAAACTGCCATGAAAGAATCGCTTTGTACCCAGACATTTCTTATTATAAAACAATTTCCCAAACCATCTCCCCATCCCCCCAACAGATGTGCATTGATTGTCACCTTAAAGAAAGATATGCTTCCTTTTCAAAATTAGGGCTTGATAATATTCAATATCGATGATATCTATTGGCAAAACAATTTGTTAGTTCAAATTAGTCTTCTTATCAACTAACTTTTCTGATGTTTAAAGGTTATATACCATAGTATATTTCACGAGTAAACTATGTACAAAACCTAGCTGCTGATTGAATTACTAAGCAGTTTTGTAATCTTACTTAAGAGTCTTTTAGAATCATTATGTAACCTCATAACCTTCGATCACCCCACAAAGGAATTTTATGGGTTACTGTAGTGAAATACCAAACTGGGTCGTGGCTTGCAAGATAACAGTTACTGACGTTCGGAAAATTAAATTTAAATGGTTTCTTATAAAGCACCATCCCTGCTCCAGCAGAAGCCAAAATATGCAAGTGACTCAAACATATTGGTTAATAAAGAATAGATATCATAATGATTAAAGATCTGATGATTATGTATACATATGATGTTCTTTGGCAACAGCATGAGACCGATAACCTTTGTTATTCATAAGCATTATTCAAACTGTCTAGACAAATAAAATATTAGTAGCACAAGGCTTGATGTACATTATAAACATATGAGTAATATATGCGTAGCGAAACGGCCGCAGGCCGTTTCGCGAAGCAAAATTGAGCGCAGGAAAGGACTCAAAAATCTGTGCAGTGATAGTCTCAACATCAACAGTCCACAGTTGGAAATTAGGTCAAGTAGGTCCAGCTTCTTATCAATGATTTAGTTTCGTATATTATATAGAGTGTATATAATTGCTGTACAAATAGCCCCATAGTGCATCTTGGTTTGGCGCCACACCGCCACTGGTATCAAGGTTTATTTCTAGAAGTAAGTGCTGTCTTGCAATGAGGCAGAGTCTAAGAAAGATGAGCCTCATCTCAATGATTGCTAATTGCATGCAGTAATACGCTGTCATATATCAGAATATGCTCTGCTGCAACTCTTCCATCCATCACTAATCTTAATCAAGGATCACTCATTAATCATATATGATATCCACCTTAGTATTAATTGCTACGAGTTTTGATAGTGCTTAAAAATTGGTATCGAATTGCTGTTAAATCACTGTTTCTGTACCAAACAGTTTTGCTTTATCAAACCATTTAAATTTACTTTGAATCTTAGACTGAATACAGATTTTGAAAGATTGGTTGAAAATGGAATGTATGTAAGTTTTGCTTACACTTGGCACATCTGGATGAACTAAGATTAATGTACATGTTCACAATGTTTCGAGCTGACAGCAACACTTAAAGAATCCTAAACTGAAGCTGTCAACAGTATTAATGAACCATAAACTGTCTCACTCTAGAAACCACAAATGTCCTGCTGCTATTAAATCAAGGATACATGATCCAATGATTGGACGTCCAAGAGATCAACATGAACTTCCTGCTGAAGAGATATTTCTTCAGCACATACACACCGTCAAGTTGATCAGATGACCTGTGAAAGACGCCTTCCCTGGTTTCCAAATCCCTTTAAAGTCACCAAAACTCTGTAATTTATCTGTGCTTACACTGCTTTGGTGATATATATCATTGACTCACAATGAGAGTGCAGTAACTGTCGAGTTTGCCAAGGTTCGACAAATCAAGCCTATTCAAACAAATTGAAGCACCACCTACATTTGTAAGCACTTCTGTCAATGCCTAATGATCGAAAATAAAGTGACTGCCACTTCCCAACATACAAACAAGTCTCTCCAGAATCTATCATTACTTGGATTAAATAGATGTATGTAGGATCAACCAAACTCAATTCTAACAAGATGTGAACACTACCGGTGGAGACAGCATAGTCCTCTTGCAAGGAATGTGGGAGTGAGAAGAAATAATATATGATTTCTTTATGTAGCGCATCAAGTCAGAAAAGATGTCAACACAACTATTCTCAATACAGCACCAAAACAGAAGCAGGTACAAATTCCTCATTAATCAGTATTTGTAATATTATGAGCGCAGCTTATGGCTGCCGAAGGCAGCCATGAGTGAAGCTCACTTAGCTCAAGGAGAGCTCATTCTGTGTGGTGCTCCTGTCTACAGTGACTGCCAGAACAGGAAGTGCCTGCAGTTGCCATAAAAGTGGAGCAAGTAGTTTAGTCAGAGTTTAGTTTCGTAAATGATTAAAATACATCAAATATCTTCCAAAATAGCTTTAAAATTTCATTCTTTTTGTATAACACCTCCAAAGACATATTTCAGGGATATAAATCAACATGTGTATCAACATTGGAAATAATTATTTCCATACCCCTGATTGTAAGAAGTGACTGAAAATGAAAAGTCAACACAAAAGTTAATGACTTAAATTGCTCACCAAGTAAGAAATCATAACAACACTTAAGGTTACATAATCTTCATTAACTATCAACAAATTAGTAAACAGTCATCTCTGAAAAGCTATGGTTTTATTGATCTCAGTTATGTAACATCAACAATTTAACATAATAGATCCAAATTTACAGATCCAAATCAAATGTAACACAGATTTGAATTACACAGCTGTCAGTGCAATCTATCTATCTATCTATCTATCTATCTATCTATCTATCTATCTGTCTTATCTGTCTGTCTATCTGTCTATTTGTCTGTATGTCTATCTATCTATATCTATCTATTTATCTATCTATATCGATATCTATCTATCTATCTAATCTTATCTATAGATTTGATCTTATCTATCTATTCTATGTATCTGCCCATTTGCCCAGTCCTTTAAAAAGATAAATTGGCCTTCTGCATGGAAAGTTGAAGATAATGCAGTAGTTCTATGACAATGCTGCGCGAATTTCATGGCAGTGCCATTTACATATTACAATTCCAGACCTGTATGTCTTCAAAAGATCGGTCTAATCAATGCTGACATCCTTTACATTTGCAGATGATAATAACTCTGCATTTCTCTAGAATCTGAGAATCTTTGGAAGGCTCAGCTGCCTGAAGCAGCATGGAGCCATCAGAGACAAAGGTGCATTTGATTACGTATTGGATTATGCATCCTCATGGATCGTGTACTCTGTCCATTATGGAAGAATGGGGATTTCAGAGATTAAATTATAAAAGCTGGGCATGTTCTGTGAGGAACTCAGAAGTTTGCAAAGTAACAGTCGAAAGAAACAAATGTCCACAATATCATTAATCCACATTCAACTGATGCTGGTTTCTTACAATTTAGTAAAACAATTATAAAATGCTCCGGAACCAATTTATTTTAATAATTTTATCCATATTATCAAAATCCTTCACTATATTCACCATTGATTGCTAAATAAATTGACACACATTCAACTAAAATAATAAAATAGGTATAGGCCTAGAAACAGTTAATATACAATGAGATAATATTACATTTTATATACTCTATACGGTATCTCATTGCTTTTCTTAAAATAGTGAATTTTCTATACCATGTCATAAGAACAATATATAGTAAGAAAAAAGGTGTACACTGAAAAAGAGAGCTTAATTACGAAATCTGATAAGGAAAAGGTCGAGTTTACATTGTTACCATCACATGCTAAGCCGACTTTATATAGTACTTACCCTTGGTTGACTGGTTGTCTAATCAATCTAGATCTGTCTTTCAGGGGACATTCAGCTGGCAACCTCACAGAGTACCATCACTGAACAATCTAGTACCTTGTATGCCAATAGCAGAATAAAGAAAAAGTGGAATCATGAATATCATTCTTTATGATTTCGCTTATATATATATAAGAAAAGAGAGATTCCGTGGCAGAATGAGGGTCTGCAAAGCCATGTTTTAATGATAACTGAGTTCCATTTGCTTGGCCACTTTTGGTCATGTCTATCACCAGATGGCTCCCTGCCAGTACCTAAATTTAGCTTTCAAGTATTGCCATGCAACAGAATCGAACCCTGGACCTAAAAATTACAAGGCCAGCATGCAATGCACTCAGCCACCAAGGTACATGGCTTTGCAGTGTGAAAAAAAATCTTCACACCAATGGGGATCATAACATTATGGAATCTTTAATGAATTGAGAATAGCCGAAGAAGGTGGAATTTTCTCTTGAGGTGTCCGTTTTCTGCCCTGACTGATATCAGTCATTTAGCAAAGTTGCCAATCAGAGACTTTCACGGTTACAAGCAAAATGTGGATTCCTGGATGAAGAACAGCATAGAAATCCCACAGAACGCTGTCCTGTTACCACCCAAATTCGTTTTTTTTTATCCAGAAGGTGGTGCACGAGGCTAGGTCCAAAAAATCATTATTTCCACCGGGGACCTGATTTTTTTGCACTATTGCTTTGTTCTATGTGTGTCATATGCGTCACTTGAAAATGTTCTGTGTAATGATGACCCATAAGCCCACAGGTCTAGGTGACCAAGATGACGGGTCATGTAAATAAAGATAAAAATACTATACAAATATTAAATAAGTAACAGTTGCTATGATTTTATGCTATCTTGATATAAAACAAATCCAAGAAAAAAAACCTTATTCTCACAATTGTTTGAATATGTTGTTTCTTCTGATCAAAAACATCCAGGTGAGATTAAATTAAACACCACCAGCTGCAGTGACAGATCCTATGATATTGGTTTGTTCGTGGCTAAATCATGCATTGTGGATATATATGATTCCAGGAATTCTGTTCTTTTTAAGGATTGAAGTATTGCATAGGCCTACAGCATTCAATTAAATTCAAACCTTTTAACTGCATCTAATGGTGGTGTACACCACTGGTGTAGCAACAATAAATAAGTTTAAGTATATAAAAGAAAAACAAAATTTAACTCAAATATGATGACGACTTTATTGAATATTCCCAAATCCACAACAAGCCGAGTAAAACAGATTTTAATTTTGACAATAAGGAGCTGATCCAGAAGTGCTGAGATGATAGAGACCGTTGCTTCCACTTCCTCTGGCTCCATAGCCCATGATAGCACACTGTCCGCCACAGTTTGAGCAAGATCCCTGCAAGAATATTATTGGTATTAATTAAAGAATCTTTAATCATGGCAAAATTACATTATTGCAGAAGTTTGGGAACATGTGTCCCTTATCACGAGACCAAAAAATAAAGTGAACAATAAGTCATCTCAACCAGAAATTCTCAGGTACAGAACTCCAATTGTCATTGAGTAAAATAAATGCATTTTGTCATGTAATTCTTACGGGAATATTGGTTTCACTTGTGCATCTACTTCGAGCGATGAAACAGTCACTCTTCACAGATTCCTCAAAGTATGAAGTAGCACGACCGTGGCTGCATGAAACTGGAAACAACGGAAGAACAGTAAGATATGGCCCTATTTGATACAATCATATTGCATGTCGGTATACATGCATGCAATGCATATCTTTGTTTCCTTAAAGGTAGGCACCACTATTGTTGCAAAGCTAATGATCAAGAGCTGGAAAGTGCAAATAATTCAAAGTAGCAAATAGTCTCATACTCACGATCAATTTGCGCAATAGATTTCTCGCCTAGAAAGAGAGAAGAATGCAAATTTAATTTCATAGATCACAACTGAACTGAAAAGATGGCAAAGTAAACCATGCACATGAAGCTAGAATGCTCATTTAATGTTTGGAAGGTATCAGAACTTGTCACGTCAGATTTGGTAAGTTCCGTGAAGCTCAAAATATCTTAAACTCATACATATACATGAATCTAGTCATTGCAAAGGATGAATTGGAAAGATATAATTCCAAAAGGTATCTTATGTCAGCATCTGAGTTTATTTACCTCGGGTAAAGTGAACATCGAATGATCCAAATATTTATGCTGCATAATTGTTATTCTGTAGATATTCCCATACAATGTAATTGTACAGGTACACAGAGGAATTTTTCTCAGTCACATTCTTTGAAATGAACATATAAACTAAATCAAACACCAGCAAGACACATTATATCTTAATTTGAGAAGCAGTTCTATATTAAAGACAAACCTCTTGCTGCCCTGGTGCTGCATCCAGGTTGGAGTCCACCATTGTTGAGATAGAAATCCATGTGTCCCAAAACTCTCATGGTAGGGGGTGGTGATAAAAATGAACTTTACAATTTCAAATGGAAACTATCCAAACATTGTTAAGACAGAAAAATGCTGCAAATTGATGTATTACACATAGCTGTAACTTTATTTTTGATCCCTCCCAAGCTCGTCTGAAAATAATAAACTTTTGAGCTAAATTACTAAGTTTTTCGAAATCGCGGTTATTGATTAGTTGATGTAGGTAACAGCTATCCCTTTGAGAATGGTGCCATTGTCTTCCTTATAAAGAGAGCTTTCAAATGAGTACCAACATGATATGTATTGATGTATATTTGACCACTTTTAAGCATTTAAACTATATAACAGTGAACTATCATAATCAGACAATTTTAATGAGTCTGTTCCCATTGGATCTTGCATGCAAAATTGCCAAAGATGCATTCTCTGAAGATTTAGGTGCATAAAATATGTTTATGAATTTTTGCATCCTTTTCTGATGTAATTGCTTGTAGAATCAAAGATGGCTGCAAAAATGGATAAAAAGGTGGCCGCCGACAATGACAATGACAATGACAAAAGTTTATTTAGACCAAAATTTAGAAATTGCAGTTACAAAATTTCAAACAAGTTTTTGTGGGTCTAGGAGGTGTACACTAAGGCAGCTAGAGCTAGCGCTATCGTGGACACCCCCTATGCAAATAGACAATATAATCTTATTGATTACTATTCGTTTATAAATAGGCAGTGTGACTGTGTAAGAATGACATTTTCTTATTGAGCATCTGAGTCTAATCTAATCATAATTCATGAGACACATTAAAATAAAAAATCTATTGGAAGCTTTCAAGAAAATCTATTAGTACTACATAAAGTAAGAAGAGAAAGATATAGATTTGGAGAGCAGAAACAAAAGAAAACATTTTTTTTAATAAAAAGAGAGAAAGAGAGTAAAGACTGTACAGAAATGTCATGATGAGAATGAAATGGGTCGAGAAGCATTTAATCCTATTTCAGCCCTAATCCAAAATTAATAATGTCCAAATGGCAGGTCATTTTCTATACATTTTTGCAGATAGGAAAATTAATTCCTTTTTATATGTCTAAAAGTTATAGACATTAAAAGTTCCATACATTTATATCCATCATCCTAGACCCCGGAATGGCAGTTTATCCTTTTCAGGCTTGTAATAACTGTACTAATGCAAAGACATCGTAGAGCGGCTAATGGAAGGTAGCCTTGCTTTTCTGGTCCAGAAACTGTTTTACACAAAAATTCCTGTTAAGGTGATTGTCAGAATTGCCAGGTACTTTATATAAATTAACGAAGGAGAACTAATTTTGTGTTTCTCAGGTCAAGAAATTCATCAGGCAGTGACAGGCATTTAAAGCAAGGAAAAAGCTATTCATATGTTTCCATAAAACACCTGCCTATAAAGACATTTCAAAGATCCCACTACAATGGCAAGCTGATAAGTAATTTAATATTGAATAATATTTGAGTCAGTACTCAGCATTGTGAATGTCGAATGGATATGATTTTTAAATCTCTGCAGGATACTACAGGTTTTAATTAAATTCCGTTAAACTGATAAGTTTCCATGAAATTTCTAAAGCTATCTACTGAAATTTTTTTCTAATTTTGTGAGAGATGATGCCAGCATGTTTTCATAATCTTCATAAAAATTGCCTATACCCATGAAACGAGGAAACCTAGAAACTTGTTATTAAAATTTTGTCAATATGCAACTGAATGGGTCTAGGTGTCTCTTAACTAATACTTTTTGGTACCATCTTGGGAGCCATTTCATAATTAGTAGAGATGATGCTGCTTGTATGTTTTCCTTAGACCTCTTTGCAGATTGGCGGTCAATTGGAACAATGAACTTTCTTCTTTTCAATTTGCAACCTGGCATTGCCACGTCATTAACAGTCACCTTCTTTTTTCCTGAACTACTTATCAGGTACATACACCCTTTATTATTATTAATGCAGAACAAACAGATCAAATGACAACTGACACAAAAAAATATCATATTAAAACATGTTTAAGCCAGTGACATCACAAGGGCAAGTTGAATGTTCATTTTGAAACTGCGTGGACCGCTAATTAATCTGCAAAGATCTCTAAGTCAATTACAGTCTGTCACTTTGATATAGAAAAACATTATTATTGATTCTTTGGGCAAAAAACTGATATAAAAACTTGATTTGCAAATTTTTAGCCGTCATTTCTACGGGAGCCATATAATTACCACAAGAGAACTGACTTTGTAGCTTATCCCGTTGCATTTATCAGTACATTGCACCTGAAAAATGGGGCTGATTAGTCATGTTGGTATTCAAATGAAAGCTCTTTTCATACTGAAGCCAATGGTGTTAATAAAATTAACCTAAACATCACTAGGCAAATGATATAGCAAACCGCGACTTCGCAAGTAAGCAAAAACCTACCAAAAATGAACAAAACTTTCAATCGGTCTTGGGAGGGACCAATAATAATGCTACAGACATGTATTATACATTTTTGGAAACCATTTTTCACCCTTAACAAAACCTAGATAGTTTCCATTTGATTATCAGCAATTTGATTTTTTCCATGATTTATCACCACCCCCTACTCATGGTGCCGTAGTTCATGATTGGACCGCCGGCTCCATGGGTGTGCAAAATGTCGACAAAAGTGGCACACCCGGAGTTCAGAGATGCTTCAATTGAATATCAATGTTACAAGAAAATACACATAAATTAAGTGAACAGGAGAATTTGAGCTTTCCAAAACTGCTTGTGTCATTCGTGTAGCTTTATAAGAACCGGAGATACAGCCCATTTAAATAACGTTAAAATTGCAATATTTCATCGAAAAATGGTCCCTGAAAAAGTCAAGTTTTGAACTTCAGTTTATTGCAGAAGGCAAACGGTAGGGAGGAGAGACTTGAAATTGCAAAAACTAATGTAAATGTGTTAGGACTACACCTCCAAATATTATTGAATTTGTTGAAGATGGATTTCTCATTAAAAAATGAAAAGATGTTAAATCATGACCGAAAACATGAATTTTTCAGGGTCGGGTGATCTTTTTAACTAGTACAGATACGTTAAAATGTATAGAGAACAAATACTAGAGGAGATTCTGGGCTTTCTAAATATATTTTTAGTTATGTAGCTTAATTAGAACCGGAGATACAGACCATCAAAGTATGGGTACAAGTGCAATGTTGACAAATGAGCAGGTCAATTTTCAAGTCATTTCTTGAACTTGTGACCTCAATTGTGCAATGTAGGTCAATCTTAGGGCCTTCAAATTTTGCGTGGAGCCTCTAGGGTATTATGGCACTAAATGCTGATGAGATAATGCAAATCCCTCAATTGCTTCCCTGTTAAGAAAAATGTAATGTCTGAAATGTCCAATTTCGCCTAGTATTTGACCTTGAGTTTGACCTTGAAGATACCTTTCTAGGTCAAAACCAATATTTTTGCCAGATTGGCAGTGTGTGACTATGGGGGGGTCGGGTCATTCAATTGTTTGAACTGCGTAGCATCAATATTTATCTGTCATGAGGGCAAAAATAGGGTGTTTTTACAAGTCGTGCGGTATGCAATATTTGTGATTTTTTAACAAATCAGCATGAAAAGATAGCTGAATTCTGATTTAAGGCCTCAAACAAACTGGCTGGCCTTCCAAAAGCCAGACGATGAGACTGATATCTGGAAAAAAAGATAATTTTTAGAATTTCTGAAAATTGCCCATATTTCAACTATGACAAGTCAAATGACCTTGAAAAATGAGGTCATGGTCGAATCTGAAGGTCCGTATGGACATTTTTGGGGTACCTTTGGGGTAGTTCATTATACATTTGTTTGACCTAAATTGACTCCTTCATGGTTTTCTGAGACCCACACCGTGCACCGCGCAGACTCATTTCACTAAAATGGCCGCTGTTGCCAAACCGTTACAGATAGTAAAATAAAAAATATTCGCACACAGCCAAGGATACTAGTCACCTTTTAGTGAAATCAGGTTCTCTTGTAGTTTGATGTAAGAGGGAGAAAACACAAAATTGTGTTTTTCTTGTAGCTATGGTTCCGCTTGAGTGATTTCAAAAATTTTGATGCCGAAATACAGGCTAGTACTTGTAAATAAGAAATGCCCTTTACAATGATGCCACCAACTTTGGTTACCGAGTAGTTGGCCATCAAAATCTCTAAAATTTCATGTTTGAAAGGCCCCGTGACCTTGAAAAATAGGTCAAGGTCATTTCTTTTGGGTGTGGCCCGTTTTTAGTCCCAGAGGTACGCTGTGACCAAGTTTCGCGAAAATCAGAGGAAAAAAAGTGAAATAATAATAATAGGAATAATACCAAAAACAATAAGAATTTACCATGTAATGGTAAATTCTTAATGATGACAAACAAGAAATTTTTTACATCTGACATTATTTCTGAATGTAATTTGGTCCAGACCAAAAAGGTATTTGGATCAGGATGTAATACTATATGGGCAGTGGCGTAACTGGGCGGTCTCGAATGGGGGGCACCTTGGGGGGGCACGCGATTTTCTGGGCAGGGCACCCACTATAATAATTGTATATTTTAGCGGAGTTGGAAAGTTCACATGGGGGGCACCTGGGGGCACAGGTCCAATATGGGGGGGGGGGCACTTGCCCCCCCGTGCACCCCCATAGGGACGCCACTGTATATGGGAACAACTACTGAACTTTCACATTGAAATGTATAGAGCCAGTACAGGCTATTAAAGTTTGCCATAAAAATAGTCTATGTAATGGATCGGTGCCTATTATTTTTAGTGAGTCCTAGATCTTACTTCTATAACCCAGTCCAGAATTCATTTGTGTCCAGGCTTTTGATGAAAGAGTCATGGTAATCTGCAATTCATTTTGCATATAACATTCTTCAAGCAATATGTAACATCTAATCTAAAATATTTGATGACAAATACTGAGATTACAACATCATTATGTCAAATCTCAAGGCACACAAAAAAGCCTTATGCTAAGTTCTCACGGGACATGGCGGAGAACTTTTTGTTCCCGGTGGCGCAGAGGCAGACAATTTCTTGGAAGATTTTGAGTTAGGACGGCGGGAAGGGCAATTATGTAATCAATTAAGGTTAATCGACAACCATGCAACGAAAGCCCTGAGCGGGTTTCTTTTTGTTCCCTGTGGGGAAGAAAAAATGTCCGCAGAACCCAAAAGCTCGCCGGGGGGAAAGGAATTTCCTGCTCGATATGAAATTGGTACCACAGTGTGCAGAATAATTTAAACATCTTTGTGTCAACTATCCATGTGTTTGGTTGGACTGAAACTGATCATTTATGTTAGCTAAAATAGCCATTTTCGCATGAAAATTTAATGTTAAACCCCATCTATCTTTGGAACTCTTGAGCAACATCTAAAACACCTTGGCTTATACCACCAGGTCAATGTCCTTCATTGATTGTGAATTTTTTGTTCATCTTATGCATGCTGCTCATCATATTGTCATCTCACACTTGGATCTCATCTTATTAAATCTGGTGCTAGGTAGCTATACTAATTCTTTTTTCAATAATGGATGACAATCTATTAGATATTATTAATTATGACAATGTTCTATTGTCTGATTGTAATTATCTGAATATTGAAGATAACATAGTTCATGAAAGTCACAATTCCTTTACAGTTGCTCATTTTAATATCCACAGTGTGCCAAGTAAGTTTAATGATTTTGTGGAATTGCTAGACGTATTAGAGGAGAAAAAACTATCACCTGAAGTAATAATGTTATGCGAAACCTTCTTGTCTGAAAAAAACCACAAAAAATACAATTTTCAAAGTTATGTCATGAGTAAAGCAAACAGAAAAAACATACAAAGAGGTGGAGTCTCAATTTTAGTCAAGCTGGGTATAAACTTTGTGGAAAGACCTGATATAAGTATATTTGAGGAGGGAAAATTTGAATCTCTGTTTATTGAAATACCCCAGAAGAAAAGACCAAATATTGTCATAGGAGAAGTATATAGGGTACCAGGTACGAATGAACAAGATTTTATTGAAATTTATGGAAACATAGTGACCAAAATTAAAACGGAAAAAAAGAGTTTAATAGTTGGTACTGATCAGAACCTCGACTTTATGAAAATTAACATTCATGCTAACACCATGAGATTTTTTGATCTTAATTTAACTAATGGAATATTGCCAACTATTTACAAGCCTACCAGAGTAACTCACAATACTGCTACTCTTATAGACAATATTTATGTTGATGCCAACCTATTTGAAAATGTAAAATCTTTTATAGTGAAAAGTGATATTTCCGATCACTATCTATGTCTGTCTTGTATAAATGGAAGTTTGTTGACTAACAAAAAAATCCCACCTATTTTTACAAGAAAAATTACGGATGATGTTTTAAGAAACATGAATGCAAGTCTTGGTAATAGAAACTGGAACTTACTTGATACTATGAGTGTAAATGAAAGTAGCGAAATATTGATAAATGAAATTAAAGTGGTAATGGATTTCTATGCTCCCGAAAGAGTGAGAAAAATTAATCAAAAGAAAGTTTATCAACCATGGTTTACACAAGGTCTTAGAAAATCTTCACGAAAGTGTTTGAATATGTTCAACAAAGTAGCTGAGAAACCAAGGGATGGTCTAGAATTTCAAAATTACAAAATTTACCGAAATATGTACAGTAAAGTTCGACGAAGAGCTAAAATAGCATATTATGACAATCTTATACAGGAACATAGGAAAAATACAAAGAAGATTTGGGAAATATTGAACACACTGTCGGGCAGGTCCAAAAGTAGACAGGTCCTACCTGATGAAATAACAGTAAATGGCGCACAATTGAATGATGCTGAAAGAGTTAGCAATGCCTTTGCAAAGCATTATAGTGCAATTGGTAAAGAGTTATCTGATAAAATTAAAGAAACAGGGATAGTAAATGACCCAATGTCTTACATGAATAATAGAATACCATATAACTGTTTTTTCTACCCTGTTTCAACTGAAGAAATAGAAAAAATCATCAATAGGTTAAAGGCCAAAAATAGCAGTGGTTTTTATCACATCTCAAATAGAATCTTGAAAAAAATATATCCAGGAATAGTAAAAGCACTGGAAATAATATTTAACAAGTCTCTTCAAGAGGGAATATTTCCAAATAATATGAAAACAGCCATTGTAACACCACTTTACAAAGGAAAGAGCAAATCAGATGTTGTCAACTATCGTCCAGTTTCATTGCTACCCACAATTTCAAAAATATTAGAGAAAATTGTTCATGTTCGAGTAACTAAATTTCTTGTAAAGCATAAAGTATTTTATGAGGGTCAATATGGGTTTCGAAAAAACAGAAGTACAGCTGATGCCATTTTAGATCTCACTGGTAATATTGTCGAAAACATTAATAGGGGTTACTACACAATGTGCTTATTTCTAGATATGTCAAAAGCTTTTGATAGTTTAAGTCATGATACAGTATTTAAAAAATTAGAATTTTATGGAATTAGAGGTGTTCCGCTGTCATGGTTTAGGAGTTACCTATTAGATAGACAGATGAGAGTTAAATTTAAGGGTCACATTTCGGATGCCTATAAAGTAGGGTATGGAGCCCCCCAAGGTTCTGTTTTAGGTCCCCTTATATATATTATTCTGGCTAATGATTTAATCAGGTGTTTAAAAGTATGTAGAGCGATAACGTATGCAGATGATACAACTGTGTATGCATCAGGGAATAACTTGAAGTTTCTCTACAAAAAAGTAAACAACGACATTGAAAATTTAAATAAATGGTTTAGAAGTAACTCATTGACACTTAATATAGACAAAACAAAATATATGATATTCAGACCAAAGAGAAAAGAGCTCAATTTCAATGGGGTGCTTAAATTAGGAATAAACATTATTGACAGAGTAAAACAAATTAAATTTCTTGGGGTCCATGTAGATGAATTCTTGGAATGGGATTTTCAGGTAAAGCAAGTTTTAATGAAAATGACTGCAGGTATTTATAGTTTAAATATGACAAAGAATTTCTTGCCGAAAAACTTACAAAAATTGGTGTATTTTGCAAATGTACAAAGCCATATGTGTTACGCAATTAGTGCATGGGGGTCAATGGTTAAATCAAAAGATCTAAAGAAGATTCAAGTTCAACAAAATAAAGCAATCAGAATTATGTGTAATGTAGGCAGACGTGCCAGACTATCCGAACTCTACAAGCAACTGAAAATTGTTAAAATTGAAGACTTGGTGAAATTGGAATTATTGAAAATTTCACATAGATATATATATGGCAATTTACCAGTGAGATTAGGAAACTTATTTAATCTGAGTCACCACACATATTATACCCGGACTAGAAACTATTTAAGAGCTCCACAACACACTGTAGAAAAATACAATACAAGTTTTCTTGGGAGGTCCCCGCATTTATGGTTACACTTGGATGAGCAATTGAAAGAAAGAAATAAGATGAAACTTTTTACAAAACATTACTGTCTGCATGTAATAAATTCTTATTAATCGGCATTCTTCATCATATAAGATTACAATCCATATCCATGATCATCCTCATTTTCATTTCATCAATCTTGTTCTATTTATTTAAGATTTATAATTAATTTACTTATTAGAAGTAGGGGCAGCATTCTTATAGTTACTAGTAACTCCGCTGTTACCCTTTGATGCATTTGTTTGTTGTAAAACTATCACGTCTACTGTATGAAATTATCTGAGGTTCATTGTAAGTACATTATGCATCTATAAATAAAATAACTCTAACTCTAACTCTAACTTCAAATGAGCTGAAATTTTACACATATAGAGGTTAGCCCCAATGAATTTCAGACTTTCTTTTTTTTTGGACACCCCAATATTTATATTATCTATTATCAACAATCTAACACAGACTTGACTTTGGCAGTTTTCAGTGTTGTCTGCCTTTTTACCATTTAGCTGATTGTCTATCAATTTCATTTATCTCTTTGATATATTATATATTTATCTATTTGTCTGTTGATCTATCTATCTATCTATCTATCTATCTATCTATCTATCTATCTATCTATCTATCTATCTATCTATCTATCTATCTATCTATTTATATATCTATTTATATATCTATTTATATATCTATTTAGTTTTTGTCTATTTTATCTTTCTATTGCACATTTCTCTATGTTGTTCTATGTATCTGTCTTTCTTGTTTTTTTTTAAACAGTTACATAACTGCTTTTAATACACTGAATATGAAATAACAAGATTCTGGTAAGTCCTACAAAAACTTTTTAAAGTGCGTGAATTTCATGTCTGTGCCATTTACATATTATTTATTCCAGCATACCAGATTCAAAGGTGTTGATTATACAAGGAGGGGGACTATTGAAGCTGAACTCATGCCTGAAAAACGAAAGAAAGGAAAATGGCAATTTTAAGACCTCAAAAAAGTCCTGGAAAATTGACCAAATAAGATAAGAATTTGAGAAAGTCCTTCTTTGAGATATACAGTGATTTGTATTTTTTCAGCCGGTACGCATATCAAATAAGCACAGAATGACCGTTGTTTGCCTTGTTTTGATAAGGTTTTAAATAAGCTAATGAGACATTAATAAGGACAGCAATCTAGTTCTAAAATAATTTCTTTCATCAGTTTTTATTAATACGTAAAACCGGAAAGTGTTGTGCAATTTCAGATAACGGAAAATCATTGCAATTTTTTTTTCAATTTCAGATTCAATACAATATCAAGCAACAAACATTATTTCTACTTCAACCTATTTTTGAAAGCAGAACGAAGTAGACAACACAGAGAAACCTACAAGTCAGTAATCAGTTTGTAAAATGTCTGCCTCGTCTGATCTCACCAACAGATCAATGATGAGTCAACTTTCCCATTTACGCCCAAACCAAACATCTATGTTGTCTGTTGCTGTCATTAGACCTCTTTCACTGAATGGCCTGAACAGTGAACATGGACCCCAAATAATTTTTTTTTTTGCAATTCACCAATTCTTAATTTGCTTTTCACACACAAGAGATATATACACTCTAAATCCAAAAATACAACTTTCAAAATTTAGACATCACCAAGATACATATACCATTGGAAAGCTGGTATCTAACTGACAATTTTGCATGTTAGCGCCCAGCTAGGGATTAACCCTGTTAACAACAGCAAACAAACAATCAGATTATTGTTTATTAGGCACACATTACAAGTTAAAATGTATGATAGAGGAAGCGTATGATGTCTAAGTCAGTTAGATACCTCTTTGTCGGGTACTAACATACATTTTGGTCAGTTAGATCCCTCCCTCCGGTCGGGATCTAACTGACAAAAATGCATGTTAGAACCCTCCAAATCGGTATCTAACTAATACTTAAACTGAAATAATGACCAAGTTATAAAGCATTTAAGTTACATTAAGATGCACTAAAAATACGCTCACGAGGGTTGATTCAAAGAGCAAGAGTCCTCAATATTTTACACATTTACCCCATGTGAGGGATCTTTTACTTGCCCAGCACAGACACTGATACAAGGGACCGCCAATTTAACGTCTCATTTGAACGACATCCGGCTAGTGTGGTGGCTTGGGGAAATTACTGTTACCGGGTGGATAAAAGCATGAAACTGGGCAAAATGATTGTTTTGGACCTTCCTGTCAAAATTGGGATGGGAGCCCAAAAATCAGAGTTAATTAAATGGGTCAAATCCAAGATGGCATCCAAGATGGTCACCAAAAAGGAAAATTGCTTATATCTCAGCAACTAATCAACTTAGGAGCATGCTGTTTGATTCTGTACCTAGTTTTTTGGGGTCACAGAATCTACTTAACATATCAGAATTAGTGTCAGATACCTAGATTACTCGTGGCTGACATTCATGGTGTGATCTTCATCTTTTTTACGTCAAAACCTTGAAAATATTCTGCCACATGATTTATCTCCTGCCATATAATTTATCAATTCTATACAATGATGAGAAAGGCAAGAGATACCAGCAAAGAGATTATTACATTGCTATATATTACTGGAACTGACTTGAGTTGTATACATATGCATTTGACACATGTAATCCATTTGTCGGAGTTATTTCAGCGTCAGCAATTTGATGTTCAAAAATAACCGAGTGAAATGCAAGACCTTCAAACTTATTGGTCTACTGAATTTATTTTATATATAAATATGTATAATGTAGTCAACATATTAAATGATATTGTGAAAGTTCGTAAATCATTTGAACCTGGGCTGTGCAGGGGTTATGAACACAATTTTGATTTTAACTTTTCCAAACCATTGAGATGAAACAAGATGCTTGGTATGTTTGAATATAATCATTCCACTTTCTATTAATGTGAGCTTCACCCTTAATTTCCCTCATCTGCTCCCTTTAAGACTGAATAAACAAATAATTTTGTGATTCATGCAACTATGCATGTGTGGTAATTGTGTTCATGTATTTGAAGTAATGGTTGTGTATAATGTTCTTTTTCCTCTCTCTTTATTTGCAGGTCATTCTGCCACATCATCAGATTTCAGGATTTTTTCAATCAACCTTTCAGTGAATTGGCTCAAAACAAGTGTTGTTGCATGTGCCGAAGGATGACCTTCCAGAAAATTTCCGCTTAATCGGTCAAATCAAAAAATTGATGATTTCGCCAATTTTTCATCTATTGGTAAAGTTAAAACTTTGTTCCTTGCTCAATAAAACAATTAATGCTCAACCAAGAGCTCTGAGATGCAAAGCTATATGTAATTGTAAATGGTTGTAACTTTCTGATGCCAAGGATGTCAACATCTGAAGCATTCTCTTTTTTCCATAAAAGAGGGTCAGTGATGTGACCAAGCTATGAACTGGTAAACTGAAGGATTGAATATTCATGAATGCTTCAGTATTTGATAAGGCTTGTTAGCAGTGGAACATAAGACTACTCCCCCAGTGGGAAGTGACTGTACAATTAGATGCTTGTTTAGGTGCTGTGGCCACACAGTCCTGACACTGTTTTTAAATCATCTTATTATTACCAAGTCTGGATTTGTTTATTTCACTCTAGTGTGTAGTTGACAATTGAGTGACCTTTTTGGTTTATTCCGAGGACCTTTAGCAGTGTAGACTCTAAGTCTCATACTAACTTTGAGGGCATTAGCTCCTCTCAATGGCTTGCTTTAGACGAGGTCCTGTCCCAAGGTACATCTACTTAGTCAATCACTCCTAAGGTCAGAAACAAGCGGAGTTAGTTTTTACTTCAGGTGAACAAAGAAGGCATTGTAATAATTCGGGTAAATTGTTTTCCGTCCGAAAGGAGGTCCGGCTTGCAGACGGATAGATTGTTTGCCAAGGCTCAGCCACAAATGCATGAACATGCTTGAATTTATGGCACTCATATCACCTATATGGTCTGGTTGTGTCTTTTGATGTTTTGACTGTTAGCTATTGAAGTGTTTTTGAAATTTCAAACTGCACCATAACAAGTTGAAACCAGTCTTGTTCCTTTTCAATGCAAAGTGAGAACCCAACCATGAAATTTTATGATCACCAGCTAAGTTAAAACTCAAAGGAAAGTTAATTTTATGCCTCATTAAATTTGACTTATCATCTAATAATCTAAAGCCTGCAAACGTTATTACCAATTTTGCCAGTTAACACTTTAGTTATAGCACTTTGTCAAAGTGGAAATTCATTAAGGAACATTAAATTGAGGAGTAGGTGTTTACCACCCATAATGAAAATCATCTTGATCATTTTCATGTTCCAGTCAGAATGTTAATCAAATAACTACAAGTAAAGTTTGTCCAGCACAAAAATTACAGGCACTCTTATAATTATAGCACATCAATCTTTAACCCCGTACAATATTAGTCAATAAACTTGTATCAAATTTGGTGCACTAAATGTGGCTTCAAGGAAGATGAGAGTTAAGAGATTGCAGAAAAGCCAGGAAGAGTATCTTTTATATATATTTTTTTTATTTCAGATGTGGTACATCTTTGCTCTTGTTATATCTGTAGCAACCCAGAGGCATAGACACCTTATTTCTTAGCATCAAAGTTGCCTTATTTCTTTTTTCTTAGTGTAGTGTCGAGAAGTAGATTTCATGGGTCACCTAAAACAGGCTGATCGAGAGAAGTAGCCCTACAAACAAATCAGGAAGCTGGCTGGTCAACTGGAATGCTGTCAATGTGTGGATTGTCCTCTAAATTAGGGACGGTGGCTCAACAGTTGGCACTTTGTTCGATGTCAGAGATTTCTATTTTTAGTTTGAAGGTAGCTGGGTTGGCTCGGATGTTGATCAATATTAGCAGCTGAGAGAGCTTCCCCAAACTGCTTAATCACAAAAATAGAACAATTATATATGTGCACGCAGTGTCACCATCTAAATCACAACTTTATTTTATTGAGGAACACTGGGACAATCATTGTTGAATAAAATGTGAAAGAAACTGTACATTATACAATTATGTAGAATGTCTGGATATTCATTGATTGTGACTATTTTGATTTTTGATTTTGGTTATTAGATGACAAGCAATTTGTAAACAAGGGGCATAAGCAGCATTACAATTGAGGAAGGTCCCAGGCATATGAAATGAAGGAACTCCCTTATGAATTTTATGATCGTATAGAGAGAGGGAGTGAGTAGTAAATCTGGGAACATGTTTTGAGTTTTTTATAAGACAACAATTAAGACAATAATTAAATGTGCAAAGTCATCTTCGTAGGCAATCTACCTTTCTGTTCCTCAGCAAACAGAAAGCAATATATAATATGGCATGTTGCCCTGAGCATTTCTGGACCTCATCCCCTTGACAAGCCACTGTCAACATCCTTCAGGTTGCAGCATGAAAAAGACCCCCAAGAATAAATCCAACAAATCTGTGAGAGGAAGGTGCCTCGATCTACTCAATTCAGAGAATATCAATGGGTATGCTGACACAACCTGACTGCGATTATCGGCAGCAGTGAGCAGTGAGCTCACTGCTGCTTATGAAAGAACAAACAAATAGGATAATAGAATAATAATTGGTTTTTCCGTGGGCTATCGCTTTTAGCTAAACATTTGCCATTGTGAGTTATAGCATACGAAACTTCATCTAAGGGCTTGATTTTAAAATTCAAGATATATGGTAGGAGCCCTGCTCCAGCATTCTTAATCTCTTTAACACTAATTACAACATTAAAATATTGTTCAAAGTATTTCCAGGAAGGAACCTGACCTTACCTGACGTCAGACATCTGGATAACGTCAGACATCTGGATAACATCTTGACGTCTGTCTGAGGACAGGTGATGTCAGACGCCCACTGGGTTGTCACACTGATAAAATAAAGAATCTTAAAGTTCCTGGAACAGAATAATTAGATGGCAATGTGACAACTTTATTGAATCATTATTTGCCGAAAAACACAATTCCTACAGCAATTAAAACATTGATATGCAGCCTTCACAATGCGTCACAATTTCCCCATCACATTTCCCAGCAAGGTCTTTAAAATGCACACTTTGTTTCATTGGTAGATATTACCAAAATAGTTTTGTTATTTGGCAAGTTTTTTTTTTCTGAATTCAGATTAAGTCTTCCCAATTTAAGACTAGAGTACACTCAAAAAATATCTGATGCTAAGCCATTTCCGTTGCTATTACAGTTGCTCTAGAAACAAAGCGTGTACCACTACACGATCACTGATCTGCCATTGGGTTTCCTACTTCACAGTAACAGCTATCACTGTATTGATATTGCATGAGTCGTTGATACAATCTAATTAAGATTTCCCACCTAATCTAGTACGGTGCAGCACATAGTAAGACAAGCCTTTATAGACACAACTTGCATCAAAAATGGCACTTTCATGATTCTATATGGCCCCTGAAAAGAGGGCTTAAAAGGCCACTATTCAGAATCAAGAGAAACACGCCCTCATGAAGATAGGGTTACTGCAGCCTGCCTTTCCATTATTAGGTCATTATTGGACTTAAGAAGCAGAATTTGATGTAGTGCTCCCCTCCGCTGACATGACAGATAAGACTGACCAGACTGGCTCTTGTGGCCACGCTAACCAAATTATGTAGAGATATGTTAAATCAAATTTTGTGTGTTTGCACTATGGCATGTCAGGTGCCAAGAACAATGGATCTGCTTGCCGGGAGCTGCACTGTCATACTGAAACATTTATTCACCCACTAGATTAAAAACTTTAATTCCACTCCAAATGAATATTGTTCCGCAGACCGCTGACCTTTGTAAGTTTGCTGTTGACGAGAAATGTCTTTAACCATTTACACACACTTTCAAATTGAATGGAATACCAGCTTCCCAACTCTGCGATTTGTTTGTCCTCGGATGATATATACCATTCACTCTCGCAATAAGAAATTCACAACTGTCAAGTGTACAAGTATCAGGCAGATACATTTGAAAGCACTTCTGTAAATGCCTAATAAACAAAAAATCGAGCGACTGCCGCTACCTGATGTACAAGAGTGTTCCAAATCTGTCACCACCTGGATTTATCAGGTGAATGTACAATGTAGAAGCAGTTCTGATACCTATACAGTGTCTTCCCCCTTCATGTTTCACTCTACAGATATCTATATATCATATTGGAGGAATCTTATTTAATATGTTATTAAACCATAATGCAATTGCAAACTTAAGGAGGAACTTATAATCATTAAAGAGTTGCAAGACTGACGAAAAAAAACAACAACAACAACATATCAATAAAGTATTTGGCAAAATAGAACTGTCAAAGACAAGTCTACTTGCTGTCTATATTCTTTATTTTTACAATGATAAATCATTTTTGTGGAATCTGAGAATGTTTGAAAGGCTCAGCTGCCTGAGGCAGGATTGAGCCACCAGAGAGAAAGGTGTATTTCATTACGCATCAGGTTATGCATCCACATGGATTGTGCACTCTGTCCATTAAGGAAGAATGGGGATTTTGGAGATTAAATTATAAAAGCTACAGGCATGTTCTGCTTGCTCGCTTGCTTTTGTTGTGCTGGTACACCCCGGATGAGGAAATCAGAAGTTTCGCAAAGTAAAAACCAAAAGAAATAAATACACACATTAATAAATTTTCAAAAGTTTTCTGAAGTTGGTTTGCCTGTAAAACCATTCTAAAATGATCTGGAAACAATCTAGTATAATAATTTCATCAATACTTATTGGTAAGCAATTTACTTATGATCTCTGAATTAAACTGCCTTCCAACATAGGTCTAGCCTGACCATCCAAGCCACCTACTTCAGCAGATTCTCTTGGTGAAGCCATCCAAACCAGAGCTGGATTTGAAGCTAGCAACATGATAACTTTTGACACACAGGTTAAGGTTAAACATAAGTGAGCACCATCAATTCTTTACAGGTTTCATTCCATGGAATGGTAATTTGTTGTTACTCTGTGAATCATAATAGAGTGAGTAGACTTAATTTGCAACAACAGCACAGACACAGTTTTTAAAAAAATTCCACAATAAAGTGTGTGGGGGACAATAGAGGTGACCTTTTAGTTCTGCCGACCTTTGACAGAGAAAACTCAGCGGTCTCATTCTGAGTTTGAGGGCATCAGCTCCTATCAATGGCTGACTTTAGAGGAGCCCCTGTCCCAAGGCCAATACTGTGTCAAGTATACTCAAAAGGTCAGAAAAAAGCAGAGGTTTTTTTTATCAAGAGGCTCCCCGGGTTCATCTTGGCATCCATCATCTTTAATGCACCAGTATAACACACATTGAAATAAGTTTGACACTGACTCTGATTGACAATTTGAAATATTACTTTTATGTCTAGTGACATGATATATTGGCCAGATTGAGGGACATACAAAATATGTCTGGCCTCAGAAAATCGTACCACTATATGCCAAACAGTTTGAAATTATTCAGTATATATTTCATACACATATTGACTGATCTCAAAGTAGAATATTTCCTGCGAGGGAGTGTTATAAGTGATAACTATTTGATGAGGTCCACTTACAATCTTATGCCAACGAGAGGGAAATATACCTCAATCGAAGAAAGTTTATGAAATAATTATAGGTCCTGATTTTCAAAAAGCGTTTCTTGGATTCAATCTGACATTTTTACAATTTATTTGAAATTGAAGATATCTGATAAGGATACAATCGCCATGAACACATTCTTTCAGTGATTCGTGAATTGAAACAACAAGTTTGGAGGTCATATTGGAAGGCAAAATGGCATACATAGTGCAAAATGAGAGCCTAACTATGAAATTTAAGAATGACCATCTAAATCTAAATCTCCAATGAAAAGTTATTTTCATTCTACATCAAATTTTATCTATCTTTTGATGATCTGAAGCCTGCAAACTTTATCGGCAATTTTTGACAATTAACAGCGAGTGATAGCATGTTTTCAAAGTGGCTGTTCATTTGGGGACATTAAATTTTGAATCACGGAGGATTTAAGTGTTTGCCACCCGTAATGAAATCACCTTGATTATTTTCAGGTTCTACTCTGAATGTTAATGAATGTGATAAATTTCATCCAATAATAGACATTTTTTGTAGGCACATTAATCTTTCAACTACAATTCTAGTCAATATTGAACCAGGCACACCTTAGAAGCAACGTGGTTAAAATAAGGCATTTTATAATCACAAGAAAGCCAGGAAAAGTACCCTTTTCAAAGGTTTTGTTTACTGCATGTGGCCTATCTCAAAAATAATGAAGCCAAAGTGTGACATGACCATCAAAATTTTGTAATGTATTTTTAATCAAATGACCTTGCAGTTTTGTTAAGAAAATATCTAAGTTCCAGAAAATATATTTACCATAGAGTTCCAACTAGTGGAAATAACTGATTATAGCAGATTAATACCAAATATTTATAAGTTTTTATTTCCATGTCAAGAGAAGAAAACTAAACTTAATGTCAATTTATCATCAAAGTAAATCAAATTTCTTTATATGATGACATAAGGCAAATAGTGTAGAGTCTTCAGGGCAGTTTTCATTCCAATACACCAAATATATTGTGAGAAACATACTATTTTTGATAATTTTTCAGCAATATTTTTTCAAACGTTTAATTAAATTTGCCTAAGATACATATGGGTTCCTTTAAAACGATTTCAACTGTCCTGTGTTATGGGTCTCGATGTTGGCTTCAAATTCATACCAAATAAGTGCTACTGAAGTGAGTATTAACTCAGCAAAAGATGAAAGAAACATGATTTTTGGCCCCTTTTTTAGATAAAATCCTGATTTTGAGTAATGATGTCACATGAAATTGCAAAAAAGTGTTCTGGTTTTGCGTACAATAAATTCTGTATGATATGATGAGTCATAACTGATGGAAAAGTACGACAATTTTCAATGAAAAAGGTGTTTTTTGATTGGATATTTCCTTTATAGCGAATTTGGCCCCAAATTTTCAAAAAAATTCATGTATGTCATTATATTATTGGCTAGGTCATGAAACATGTTCAAACTACTAAAATAGTATGGTAATTGTCACAACAGGTAATATTAGTATCATGGCTCCACTATTTACAGAAAAAAAAAAAAATATGATCAATAATTTTGTGAGCGTTATGCGTGCGACAAAGTAATTTTTCTATTTTACCACCAGGTATCAGTCACCAACATGTATCAGTTCATGGTTTATTGATGCTTCACATATTTACTATGTTTCAAGCCAATTCAGGCTAAAATCAGAGCTTTCATAGCTTTTTGCCGCATGAAAGTACTCCTTGCGTTATGCGTGCGAAACATGCACCTTCCCTCATATTCTTTGGAGTTTTTTCAAGTAATGAATTTTTCACAAGCATGAAAGGCTCCAAAACAACTAAGTAGATATTATACTAGATCTTAGTGGCAAAATGATTCAACGGACATGTGTAAAAGGGAAATTACAACATTCCAGATCAGGAAGCTTCAAATTTGACTCAATTTTTCCAAAGTCAACCTTTGAACACGAAGATCGAATTTAATGATGTCAAAACAAGTACATAAATTAACTTGTTTCAATGAATTTATGAAGCCTTTGGACATAGAGATAAATATATATAAATATATACCAATGCTTATACACCTTGTCAGAAGCACCCCAGATGCTTGTGCACATTTGGAGGGAGGATATTTCGAAGCAGTGTAAGCAAGCAATGCACTTTTTCTCTGAGAATTGTGCCCTTACCTTAAAAAATTTAAAAAAATTAAGAATTTGTTCCAGGAACACTGCTCACTAGGGCTCGGGAATCTTGATTGTAGAGAAGTAGTACCGCACACCAATCAGAAAGCTGGTAGGTAAACTGGAATGCTTTCGATGCAGATTGTCCCATTGAATTAGGGAGAGGAAATGCTCAACATTTGGACACTATTTTTGAAGTCAGGATGTCAAGAATGTCTATTTTTATTTTACTTGCCAGGTAGCTGGGTTGTCTAAGATGTCGTCCAATATCAGCATATGAGAGAGCTTTCCTGACAATTGCTAAAGCCCAAAAAATGTAATATAGGTGAAGATAATGTCATCACATCTATGTCTTATTCGGGAGATCTGGACAAAAAGTCATAATTCAATTATGTTTAAAATCTGAATTAAACATTTCTGAGACCATTTCCATTTTCGGTTATTGTTTTAGATGACAGATTTAAACAATAAACATAGGGTCTTTGTTTAAGTTAGTTGACAAAATGATGAATTAAATGTGTAATTAAATGTTTAAAGTCAACTTTGCTGGCAATAATGCATTTTATTTCACTACCAGAAAGTAAAGAGTCTCGGCATGTTGCCTTGGGCATCTCCGGATCCCAATCATCCCCATCTCCCTTGACAACCCACTGTCAGCATCTCTATGGTCGCAGATGCAAATAACCCCAAGAAGAAATCCTACAAATCTGTTTGTGGAGATGCTTGATCCACTCTGCTCAGAGAGAGAATACAAATGCCAAACTTGTGGACTGTGAATATTGTTGGATAACTGACAACACAACAGGCTTTTCATAACACAGATATCCATGTGAAATAACTCAACTCTGAGATTACAGGCAGCTTACTAAAGTCACTGTCTGTTAAATATATTTTTGTAATGTATTTACTACCTGTACTGTGCAAGAAGAAGATTCCACATATAGGATAAAATACAAACACTTTTTTTATGTCGAGTGAAATAGTTAACTATACTTGTTCAATTATACAAATAAATTGGTAAGTTTTGTACATATATTTTCTCTATCAACTCATTTATGAGTGATAAACAAGACTGAGTATTTTGATAAGAAGAATGGGTTGTTGACATAATATTAACCTACCCCTCCTTTACCTAGATCACACAGTCTTAAACATGTCTTAAACTGATGAATGGCTCAGTGTGATTATATCTAGATGACAATTAGAAATACAGAGATTCCTACAGCAATTAAAATATTGTGAACAGCCTTCACAAAACATCACAATTTCCTCATCACATTTCTCAGCAAGGTCTTTAGCATCCACACATTGTTTCATTGTCAAATATCGCCCAAAATGATTTGCAATTTGGCAAGTTGGTGGAAATTGAGATTGGCGTCATTATGAAAACAAATTGTCATTCAATCAGCAAGGTGCTCGGTTTTTACATGTCCCTGTCTCATCACTGATTGGTTTTAAGCACCATTATTGCTGCTCAGGGGTAAACATTTTAATTTGTGTGTTGTTTTTTGCCAAAAAGGAGTAAAGTTTTTCTTCTTTAAGATTAGTCTGATACAGCATATGATACACCATCTGACACAATACCATTAAATTTGTATAGAGTATGTATTGAAAAAAGACATACTCAAATCATGCATATGTTTTGTACTCTGAAGCATAATATTTTAATATCCCTGAAAGGACTTTCCATGATCACGTAAGACACTATACTAATATACTATATCTTATCCAGTGAAAAAACTTTTCCAAAGCATGCTAAGTATACACATTAGACATGCCTTTCTATGCTGTTCCTTAGTAGCCATAATGTTAACCTAACCCTCGGATCAGATAACTTGCATATGAAACTTCATCTAAGGGCTTGATTAAAGAATTTCAAGATATATTTGACAGGAGTGCAGCTCCAGCTTTATGAATCTCTTTAAAACTAATTACAACATTAAGATATTGTTCGAGGTATTACCAGGAAGAACATTGCCACGAGGAATCTGACCTCATCCGACGTCAAACATCTGGATAACGTCTTGATGTCTGTCTGACAACAGCTGACGTCAGACGCCCATTTTGGTGGTCACACTTACAAGATAAAGCAGCCTGCAAGTTCCTGTATGGAACAGAATAATTAGATGGCAATGTGACAAGTTTATTGAATCAGTATTTGCGGAAACACAAAAAATCTTTACAGCAATTTAAACATAGATATGCAGCTTTCACAACCCATGACAATTCCACAACACATTCCAAATTCTTTAGAATGCACACTTTGTTTCATTGCCAGATATTACCAAAATAGATTTGATATTTGAAAGTCTTTCCCATTTAAGACTAGTGTACGCTCTACAAATATCTGATGCTAAGCCATGTCTGTTGCCTATTACATTTGCTCTAGAAGCAAAGCACACCACTACATTGTACGTGATCACTGACCTGCCATCGATTTCATGCTGTGTTCCATAGTAAAAGTTATCACTGTTTTGATATTGCGTGTGTCGTTGATGCAATCTAATTAAGATTTCCCACTTAATCTACTACAATGCAGCACATTGTAAGACAAGCCTTTATATTAATAGACACAACCTGAGTTAAAAATGGCACTTTCATGATTAAGGGCGTAAAGAGGCCACTATTCAGAATCAAGAGAAACACGCCCTCTTGAAGATAGGGTTACTGCAGCCCGGCATTCCATTATTAGGTCATTATTGGACTTAAGAATCTGAGCTTGATGTAGTGCTGCCCTCAGCTGACACGACAGATAAGACTGGCCAGAGTGGCTCTTGTGGCAATGCTAACAAAATTATATATGTAGAGAGATCACATTATGTGCGTTCACATTATCCAGGTGTCAAGAACAATGGAACTGCTGGGTAGGAGCTGTTCTGTCATACTGACACATTTATCCATACACTAGAGTAAAAGTTTAAACATATGCACACCGTCAAATTGAATGAAGTGCATACATATGAAGCACACCATTTCCAGCTTCCCAATTCTGAAATTCATTTGTCCGCGAATGATTTATACCATTCACCCTCCCTCATCCCTCGAAATGAGAATGTCGTAACTGTCATGTTTGCCAGTATCAAGCAGAGACCTGTCAAGCCTATTCAAAAAGACCTGAGCACCAGCTACATTTGAAAGCACTTCTGTAAATGCCTAATAAACAAAAATCGAGTGACTGTCACTATCTGATGTACAAGAGCCTCAAGAGGGTACTATATCGCTGCCTGGATTTATCAGGTGAATATACAATGTAGAAGCAGCTCTAATGCCTATACAGTGTCTGCCCCATTCATGCCACATATTCTAATACATGTCCACTATTATCTATAGACGGTGTTGGAGGAATCTTAAAACCTGTTATTAAAACATAATGCCAATTGCAAACTCAAGGAGAAATTTATAATGGCTTTTGAGATATATTATTAAATAGTGTAGCAAAGACAGACAAAAAAAAAACGCAACCACATATCAATTAGAATATTGAAAGACAAGTCTACTTGCCAACACTCTTTGAGTTTTACAGTGATAAATAATTTTTGTTGAATCTGAGGAGAATGTTTGAAAGGCACAGCTGCCCGAGGCAACATTGAGCCACCAGATAGAAAGGTGTTCTTCATTACGCATCAGGTTATGCATCCACATGGATCCTGCACTCTGTCCATTAAGGAAGAATGAGGATTTTGGAGATTAAATCATAAAAGCTACAGGCATGTTCTGCTTGCTTGCTTGCTTTTGTTGTGCTGGTACACCCCGGATGAGGAAATCAGAAGTGTTGCAAAGCAAAGGCCAAAAGAAACAAATGTACACAATTAAACAATTTTCAAAAGTTTTCTGAAGCTGGTTTGTATAATACTCGTAAGGTCAGAAACAAGCAGAGGTTGTTTTTTGTTTGCATTAAATGGCTCCCAAGTTCATCTTGGCATCCATCATCTTTAATGCACCAGTATAACACACATTGAAATAAGTTTGACACTGACTCTGATTGACATACTAGTTTTGTGTCTAGTGACTGATGACCTTTGGATATTTTGGCAAGATTGAAGGACATGCAAAATATGTCTGATCTCAGAAAGTCGTACCACTATGCAAAACAGTTTTGAAATCATTCAGGATATATTATATGTGTATACAAATATTGACTGATTTCAAAGCAATAGTAGAATATTTCCTACGAGGGTGTGTTATGAATGAAAAATATTTGATGAGATGAGGTCCACTCACAGTCCCATACTGACAAGAGGGAAATGTACTTCAATCAAAGATATTTTAAGAAATAATCATAGGTTCTGATTTAACACAAAGCGTTTCTTGGATTCAATCTGACATTTTTACAATTTGTTTGAAATTTAAGCTGATAATGATACAATCGCCACAAACATTTTCTTTCGGTGATTCATGAATTAAAACAACAAGTTCGGAAGTCGCATTAGAAGGCAAAATAGCATACTTAAAGCAAAATGAGAGCCAAACATGAAATTTGAGAATGACCATCTAAATCTAAATCTCCAATGAAAAGTTATTTTCATTCTACATCAAATTTTATCTATCTTTTGATGATCTGAAGCCTGCAAACTTTATCGGCAATTTTTTGCAATTAACAACGAGTAATAGCATTTTTTCAAAGTGGCTGTTCATTAAGTGACATTAAATTTTGAATCACTGAGGATTTAAGTGTTTGCCACCCATAATGAAAATCACCTTGATTATTTTCAGGTTCTACTATGAATGTTAATCAATGTAATAAATTTCATCCATTAATAAAATCGCAGACACTCTTTGTGGGCACATTAATCTTTTAACTACAATTTTATCCAATATTGAACCAGGCACGCCTGAGCAATGTGGTTAAAAAAATACAGTTGATGATCACAAGAAAGACAGGAACAGTACCTTCTTCAAGGGTTTGGTTTACTACACAGGTATATATGATACACACATTTTGCACTTGTGCGGTCAACATCACCAATGCTGGTACACCTTTTCATACCAGAAGCATCCAAGGTACAAGTGCACATTTGGGAGGAGGATATTTCAAAGCAATGAAAGCATGCAATGCACTTTTTCTCAGATCATTGTACCCTAAAGTAGTTTCATGGGTCACCTAAAATACACCCTAGAGAAGTAGTCCTGGTAGGTCAACTGGAATACTGTCGATGTGTAGATTGTCCCATTGAATTAGGACGGGAAATGTTCTTCAGTTGGGCATTGTTTTTGATGTCAGATGTCGTCCAATATCAGCATATGAGAGAGCTTTCCTGACAATTGCTAAAACACAAAAATGTAATATATGTGAAGATGATGTCATCACATCTTTGTTTTATTTTGGGGATCTGTACAATTAATGCTAGAAACACCAAAATACCGATATAAAAGTCATCATTCAATAATGTTAAACATGTGAATTAAACATTTCTATGACCGTTTCCATTTTCAATTATTGTTTTAGATGACAGGAAAGATTTAAACATGGGGCCTTTGTTTAATTTTGTTGACAAAATGACAAATTAAATGTGTAAAGTCCACTTTGCTATTGATAATGCATTTTATTTCTCTGCCAGAAAGCAAAGAGTCTGGCATGTTGCCTTGAGCATCTCTGGATCCCATTCTCCTTGACAACCCACTGTCAGCATCCCTCTGGTCGCAGACACAAATAACCCCCAAGAAGAAATCCTACAAATCTGTTCTAAAGAGATGCCTGATCTACTCAGAGAGTGAACACCAATTCCAAGTTGAAGGTGAATATTGGAGGATAACTAACTAACAACACAACATGTTTTTCATAACACAGATATCCACGTGAAATTACTCAACTATGAGATTACAGGCAGCTTACTAAAGTCACTGTCTGTTAAATATATTTTTGTAATGCATTTACTACCTGCATAGGCGTATCGGAGGGGGGGTAGGGGGGGCGATCGCCCCCCCAAAAGTTTGGGAAACAGTAAGATTCGGGCAAAAAGGCCAAAAAATTTGGGCAGATGATTAAATAATCACTATTGAAAATTAATGATTTCCGGGCAATTTTATTTAAAATGGTATCAATTCAAGATCTTGAAATTTGGGCAAATGTCGCTCGCCCCCCCCCCAAAAATTGCGCGTGCCGTACGCCTATGACTACCTGTACTGTGCAAGAAGAAGATTCCACATATAGGATAAAATACAAACACTTTTTTTATGTCGAGTGAAATAGTTAACTATACTTGTTCAATTATACAAATAAATTGGTAAGTTTTGTACATATATTTTTTCTATTAACTTGTTTATGAGTGATAAACAAGACTGAGTATTTTGATAAGAAGTATGGGTTGTCGACATAATATTAACCTACGCCTCCTTTACCAAGATCACACAGTCTTAAACATGTCTTAAACTGATGAATGGCTCAGTGTGATTATATCTAGATGACAATTTGAAATACAGAGATTCCTACAGCAATTAAAATATTGTGAACAGCCTTCACAATACATGTATCACAATTTGCCTAATCACATTTCTCAGCAAGGTCTTTAGCATCCACACGTTGTTTCATTGTCAAATATCGCCCAAAATGATTTGCAATTTGGCGAGTTGGTGGAAATTGAGATCGGCGTCATTATGAAAACAAATTGTCATTCAATCAGCAAGGTTTTCGGTTTTTACGTGTCCCTGTCTCATTACTGATTGGTTTTAAGGACCATTATTGCTGCTCAAGGGTAAACATTTTAATTTGTGTGTTGTTTTTTGCCAAAAAGGAGTAAAGTTTTTCTTCTTTAAGATTAGTCTGATACAGCATATGATACACCATCTGATACAGTACCATTAAATTTTTAATAGGGTATGTATTGAAATAAAGACATGCTCAAATCATGCATGTTTTGTACCCTCAAGCATCATATTTTAATATCCCTGAAAGGACCTATCATGATCACGTAAGACACTATACTATATCTTATCCAGCGAAAAAACTTTTCCAAGTATACACATTAGACATGCCTTTCTATGCTGTTCCTTAGTAGCCATAATGTTAACCTAACCCTCGGATCAGATAACTTGCATATGAAACTTCATCTAAGGGCTTGATTAAAGAATTTCAAGATATATTTGACAGGAGTGCAGCGCCAGCTCTTTGAATCTCTTTAAAACTAATTACAACATTAAGATATTGTTCAAAGTATTACCAGGAAGAACATTGCCAAGAGGAATCTGACCTCATCCGACCTCAAACATCTGGATAACGTCTTGACGTCTGTCTGACGACAGGTGATGTCAGACGCCCACTGGGTTGTCACACTGATAAAATAAAGCAGCCTGATAGTTCCTGTATGGAACAGAATAATTAGATGGCAATGTGACAAGCTTATTGAATCAGTATTTGCGGAAACACAAAAATCTTTACAGCAATTAAAACATTGATATGCAGCTTTCACAACCCATGACAATTCCACAACACATTCCAAATTCTTTAGAATTCACACGTTGTTTCATTGCCAGTTATTACCAAAATAAATTTGATATTTGAAAGCCTTTCCCATTTAAGACTACAAATATCTGATGCTAAGCCATGTCTGTTGCCTATTACATTTGCTCTAGAAGCAAAGCACACCACTACGTGATCACTGACCTGCCATCGATTTCATGCTGTGTTCCATAGTAAAAGTTATCACTGTATTGATATTGCGTGTGTGTCGTTGATACAATCTAATTAAGATTTCCCACTTAATCTAGTACAGCGCAGCACATTGTAAAACAAGCTTTTATATTAATAGACACAACTGCATTAAAAATGGCACTTTCATGATTCTATATGGCCCTTGAAAAGAGGGCGTAAAGAGGCCACTATTCAGAATCAAGAGAAACACGCCCTCATGAAGATAGGGTTACTGCAGCCCGGCTTTGCATTATTAGGTCATTATCGGACTTAAGAATCTGAACTTGATGTAGTGCTGCCCTCCACAGACACGACAGATAAGACTCGCCAGAGTGGCTCTTGTGGCTATGCTAACCAAATTATATATGAAGAGAGATCACATTATGTGCATTCACATTATCCAGGTGTCAAGAACAATGGAGCTGCTGGGTGGGAGCTGTACTGTCATACTGACACATTTATTCATACACTAGAGTAAAAGTTGTAAAACCTTAATTTTACTCTAAATACCCAATGCATTAAGGCCTATCTCAAAAATTATGAAGCCAAAGTGTGACATAACCATCAAAATTGTAAAATGTATTTTTGTATGAAATGACCTAAGCATATTGTAAAGAACATATTTAAGTTCCAGAAACTATATTAGCCATGGAGCTTTGATGAGTGGAAATAATTGATAACAGCTGAATATCACAGAATTTTTAAAAGTTTGTTTTTCATGGTAGTGAAACATAACTGGGGTGAATGGTAATTTTCATGAACTTAAATCCGTTTTCTTTATTTGACAACAACTGGCACATTTTTAAAAGTCTTCTGGACAATTATCATTCAAATACACAAAATGTATTTTGAGAAACACCTAATTTTTCGACATTTTTCAGAAATTTCTATTCAAAACTTACATATATTAACCCCAGAAGCATATTTTTTCGTATAAAATGATTTTAACTGCCCTATGTTACGCGTCTATATGTGGGCTTCAAGTTGATACCAAATAAGTGCCACCTAAGTGAATGTCTGCTCAGCAAATTATGATAGAATTGTGATTTTTTGCCCATTTTTCGACATATAAAGCTGATTTTAAGTACTTGTGTGATATGAATCTTCAGAAAATGTTCTGGTTTTGACTCCAATCAATTTTATATTAATTATCAATCATAACTGGGGGTAAAATACCACCATTTACAAAATAAAAAATATTTTGTTACTGTTTATTGCCTTTTTAGATAATTTGGCCCCAAATTTTAGAGAATGCTCCATAAATGTTAAAATTTTTGTAATTAGGCAATGAAACGTACTCCAACTATTGAAATTAATTGTTAATTTTCACTCCAAGTAATATTAGAATGATCTCTTCACTGTTTGTCAGAAAAAAAATTGAATACGATCAAAATTTTTCAGAGCGTTACGCGTGCGACGAACATAGCTTTTGAATTTAATCACCAGAAACAGGTCAAAAACTTGGGTTAGTTCATAGATTAATAAAACTTCATAGATGTACTATATTTTGAGCCAATCCAGAGCTTTCATAGCTCTGTACCATTTGAAAGTACTCTCGGCGTTACGCGTGCGACACATTCACCTTTCCAGCTATTCATTGGAATTTTTCCGTGAACTAGATTTTCCGGAATCATAAAAAGCTCCAAAACAACTAAGTAGATGTAATACTAGATCTCAATGGCAAAAAGATTCAACTGAAATATGCTAAAGGGAAACTAGAGCATTTCTGATCAGGAACATTCAAATTTGACTCAATTTTACAAAGTCAACCTTTGAACCACAGGTGACAGTCGCTGGGTTGGGGTTGGGGTAATTTCTGGAGGTTGGGGCAATTTCTGGCATGAAGCTCACTCACCTCTTATATGATTGACAAGGTTGCTCACTAGCCTATCTAGTGATCCTGCCAGAAGCCCTGGGTGACCTCAGTGTCTCATCTAATTGGTAGATCAGATCTAGGTCAAAATATTGGGACAGCAAAGGTCATGAAGACATTCAGCCAATGGCTGAGTGTCTTACTGATTGATCAACCTTGACACAGCTTTGACAAAGTATTCAATAAATATCACTGATGAGGCATTTGCTGATCCTATTGTGATTTTTGGCTGTGAAAAACAGAAACAGCCACAAACATATTAATTGTCAAACCATAAAAAGCTTTCCAAGTATCATTGTGATACTGATCTGCCAAAGAGCCCGTTGCACAGAGTTTCTTTTAAAAAGAACATATTAATTGGCATTGTAACTACAACTCTGAGAAACAATCATAATATAGGCATTCAAAATATGTCTAACAACTAACCCACTGGCCTGAAATTACTTCTTTCTTATTTTTTATCTACTTTTCTGCAAGCAATTGAATTACATGTGGTACTGATGCAGTGTGTATTGTATTAATATTGCTCTTTTGATAGTAGAATACCCAGGTCCTAAAATACAAAGAAAAAAAAAGCCTTGTAGAAAGAAATCTATTGTCTTTGCAAAATACTGCACAACAAGCACATATAATGGCACAGCATCGCCCATGGCCCGCATGTTTTATCCTATGTTTATCCTATCCGTTAGCCAGTTAGCCAGTTTATCCCGTTCGTTTATCCTATCCATTTATCCTCTCCGTTTATCATATCTGTTTATCCTATCCGGGTATCCAACCGTTATCCTGTTTATCCCATTTATCCTATCTGTTTATCCTATCCATTTATCCTATCTGTTTATCCTATCCGTTTATCCTATCCATTTATCCAGTACCCCATAAGCACTGGTGCATCCCATTTATCCTGTTTATGTTATCTATTTATCCTATTTGTTTATCCTATCTGTTTATCCTATCCGTTTATCCTATCAGTTTATCCTATCCGTTTATCCTATCCATTTATTCTATCCATTACCCTATCCGTTGACCCTATCTGTTTAACATATCTATTAATCCTATCCATTATCCCGTTTAGCCAATTTATCCCGTTTATCCTATCCGTTTATCCTATCCGTTTATCCTATCCCTTTATCCCATCCGTTTATCCTATCCATTTATAAATCCCATCCGTTTATCCTATCGGTTCATCCTACCCGTTATCCTGTTTATCCCGTTTATCCTATCCATTAATCATATCCGTTATTCTATCTGTTTATCCTATCCGTTTATCCTATCCGTTTATCCAGTACCCCATAAGCATTGGTTCATCCCATTTATCCTGTTTATCCTATCTGTTTATCTTATCTGTTTATCCTATCTGTTATACTATCTGTTTATCCTATCCGTTTATCCTATCCGTTATCCTGTCCGTTTATCCTATCCGTTTAACATATCCGTTTATCCTATCTGTTTATCCTACCCGTTTATCCTACCCGTTATCCTATCCGTTTATCCTATCCGTTTATCCTATCTGTTTATCCTATCCGTTTATCCTATCCGTTATCCCATTTATCCTATCCGTTTATCCTATCCATTTATCCTATCCATTTATCCTATCCGTTTATCCTATTTGTTTATCCCAGCCGTTTATCCCATCCGTTTATCCTATCTGTTTATCCCGTTTATCCTACCTGTTTATCCTACCTGTTTATCCTATGTGTTTATCCTATCCGTCTATCCTATCGGTCTGTCAACCCATCTATCCATTAAGCCATCCGTCAATCCATTCCTCCATTTATCTATCTATCTATCCTGTCTGTTTATCCTATCCGTTTATACTATCCATCTATCCTATCTGTTTATCCCAGCCATCTATCCTATCCATCTATCCTATCTGTCTGTCAATCTGTCTATCCATCCGTCTATCTATCATTCAATCCATCCATAAATCCATTCATTCATGTATCTATCTACATTTCTATTTATCCTATCCGTTTATCCTATCCGTTTATCCCGTTTATCTATCTATCTATCCTGTCTGTTTATCCTATCCGTTTATACTATCCATCTATCCTATCTTTTTATCCCAGCCATCTATCCTATCCATCTATCCTATCTGTCTGTCAATCTGTCTTTCCATCCGTCTATCCATTCATTCATCTATCTATCTAAGTTTCTATTTATCCTATCCGTTTACCCTATCCGTTTATCCTATCCGTTTATCCTATCCGTTTATCCTATCCGTTTATCCCGTTCGTTTATCCCATCCGTTTATCCTATCCGTTTATCCAATCCGTATATCCTATCCGTTTATCCCGTTTATCCTACCTGTTTATCCCATCTGTTTATCCTATCCGTTTATCCTATCTGTTTATCCCATCCATCTACCCTGTCCGTCTGTCAACCCATATATCCATCAATCCATCTGTCAATCCATTCCTCCATCTATCTATCTATCTGTCCTGTCTGTTTATCCTATCCGTTTATACTATCCATCTATCCTATCCTACTGTATATCCCATCCATCTATCCTATCCATCTATCCTATCTGTCTGCCAATCCGTCTATCTATCTATCTATCTATCTATCTATCTATCTATCTATCTATCTATCTATCTATCTATCTATTGTTTACATGAGTGTATATTATAACCAGTATTTTATTTACGTAAATATAAAACAGATTTATAATATTATAATATATAGTAAGTTGGCCGTAGATTGGAGGGAAGAGAATAGAATAAATTGAAATAGATACAATATAAGCCCGTGCTACCTGTATAATTAGTTGGAAAGATGCATGAACTATACTGAGATGCAGGAATTGCTGAGTTTCCCAGAAATAGAATGTGGTGCAAAGGGAGCAAGTGGCAAATGACTTGCAGGTGCTGCCCTCTTGTGTAATGTATGAATGAGCTGCTTGCAGTGGCCATTCTGTGTACTAAAACTCACCCTGTGGAAGGGAAAATGGCCACCACAATGCAGGCTTTCTGGACCTTGATAGCCTCTAAAACTGATAATAGTAAATTTTCTAATATTGAATTAAAGTGAAAATACGAACCGTTGTGCACATCTACAATGGTATCAATGTGTTATGCATATGATAAGAACTTCCAGAGTGGGTTGGTTGAGGCCACAGCATTGGTAATTTCACCCCTTCAGTAGATTTCAGCACTAAAGCATAATCGCCCTATGCATAGCATAGCATGGGCGATAATTAACTGAGCACTTGAAATGATTCAAATATCCTCACATAGGTGGCACCACCTTCTGGAGAGCATACTTGTTGCAACTTCTTTAACACCATATGTTGCAGGGTGCTTTGATGGAAAGATCAAAATCTGCAGGTGCATAATTAAAATGGAAAATTTCCTAACTTCATACATGTATTTCCTTTCCTCCCCGTACACATTGCAGTGTTGGAGGTGAAATATATTTGCTTTTTTAAAGGTTATGTTGCTAAGATAACTTAGCTCAGAACTTGAAATGCTGCATGAAGGATATATTTTAAAAAGTGGCTTTGCGTTATGGTACTGCCCTGCGTCTATTCCCTGAAATAGAAAGAAATACAGAACCCAGGCATTTATTTTTATGAAAATAAAACCTCTTTAATAAACCATTTATAGCCCTTTTCCCTAGTTAATTTTTTCTTATTTTACCAAAACAAATATTAGTTGTTGCTATTAAAACAGCAACATATATTGTTTAATTTTTGATAGAATGATGTTGGGTAAACAAAAAATCATTCAATTTCAATGAATTTGTGACAGTTTGATTCTACTTAGTCAATTAGAATGTTTAGAAAACAATGGTATGTTGACTGTCAAACTGTTGAGCATGTCATTCACAGCTTCACAAATTCCTCAGGTAGAAGTACTTGATCCTCTTAACCTTGGATTATTTTTTCTGATTGTATTGACCCAAGTACTAACAACTGGCCAATCATAATGCCTCTAACAATGAGCCAAGTTCATTTGGGTGTGTTAGAAAAAATTTACAGCCGATTCTAATTAAAGAAAAGGAAATCCTTTAAGGGCCCCCTTGGTCAACCGACTCAACTGGATCATATGTAGGTCATTCTGGGCTGCTGAATTTCTCATTGAGGTTCTTGCCTTCTGCAGCACTTTCAACAGGAATAACAAGATGCTGAGGACGCTATTTGAGCAGGTAATGATTCAAAACGTTGTCAAATATTGTTAGAAACTTGTGCTAGCCAGATTAATTATGTTCTCTACATAATAATGACGTGGAAGCCCACAAGTTACCCTTGTTGATTTGAGTGATGGGCTTGTGAGCAACCTTGTCAATCATATAAGAGGTGAGTGAGCATCATGCCAGAAATTGCCCCAACCCCTAGAAATTACCCCAACCCCAACCCAGCGGCTGTCACCTGTGTTTGAACCCAAATAACTCAATCATGTCAAAACAAGTGGATGGAAGTGATTGTTTCAATGGATTTATGAAGCCTGGGGATGTGGAGATTCCAAAAAGTAAAAGGAAATAGCAATGGAATATGTCAAACTTTGTAAAATTGAAAGAATTCATCAGGTGAAAAAGTCTATGTCACGCTAAATAAGTGAAAAAATACATGTTTTCCGACATACTTTCATCTCCATCTCAATAACGTTTTGACAAATTGCCATGAAATTTTCAGGATTTTGGCATAAGAATGCATTTAAGACAAGACTGTAATATGAAGTTGTTTCATACTGCTGTTATCAAAATTTGTGACCCTCAGTGAAAACCAGCTGTGTGGCTTCATTATTTTTGAGATAGGCCTTAATTCATCACAAATAGTGAATATTGTCCCGCATACCTCAATAAATTTGCTCTTGAAGATAAATGTCTTTAACCAAATACACACTGTCTAATTGAATGAAATACCTGTGATGCACACCATTTCAAGCTTCCCAATTCTGCAATTTATATGTCCTTGGATGCGTTCACTCTCGCAATGAGAATGTTGTGACTGAAAACTTCACCAGTATCAGGCAGACCACCGGTCAAGCCTATTCAAACAAATTGGAGCACCAGCTACATTTGAGTGTTACAATGATAAATCATTTTTGTGGAATCTGAGAATGTTAGAAAGGCTCAGCTGCCTGAGGCAACATTGAGCCACCAGAGAGAAAGGTGTTCTTCATTATGTATCAGGTTATGCATCCACATGGATCCTGCACTCTGTCCATTAAGGAAGAATGGGTATTTTGGAGCTTGCTTTTGTTGTGCTGGTACACCCCGGATGAGGAAATCAGAAGTTTCGCAAAGTAAAAACCAAAAGAAACAACACATTAATCGATTTTCAAATATTTTCTGAGGCTGTTTTGTTCGTAAAAACCATTCTAAATGATCTGGAAACAATCTAGTTTAATCATTTCATCAATACTTATTGGTAAGCAATTTATTTATGATCACTGAATGAAACTGCCTTCCAACATAAGTCTAGCCTTACCATCCAAGCCACCCCAATCAGAACAGGATTTGAACCTAAAAACATGATATGAAAAGAAATGTCAACTTTTGAAAGACAGGTTAAGGTAAAACATAAGTGAGCACCATCAATTCTTTACTGGTTTCATTCCATGGAATCGTAATTTGTTGTAACTCTCTGATTCATAAAAGAATGAGTAGACTACAGTTTGTCTCACAACATCCGAACTGGTGTTTGGTCAGATTGCTCTTCATCTATTTGTCACACAGTAGAAATATACACACTCATGGGTAGATTAGCTATTTTTTAATTCGTGTATCATGTTTTTGTGATGTTTTGGTGCCGTTTTTCTGGGAATTTCAACATTGACTGTCCATGCTTGAAATGAGACAGACTGTATGTACGGAGATTTTAGAGAGCCGCGACGCTCAATCTATGATTACATTTATTGCTTCTGGCGCCTGAGCGTGCCAATCCACTCTCAACTTACAAGTGATTAACTGGACTTGTGACACTGCATTTGGTCAGGCTTGGGTGACTGTGATAGTCCAGAATTTTGTGTTTCACACCTGTTTCAAGCAAGACATTATCCTGTGGCATACATCAGTTTAGTTTAGGGATTCAACTAGAATAAAACATATCTTAATTACAAGAGAACTGAACTGAATTTGAGGTCGATATGATAAAGAAAAGATACATATATTTGCAATGTCTAGCAAGTACTGCCTGCAAGTTACCTATAACTTATTACTCTCTGGTTATCTAATGAGTTCTGTTTGAAACAGTGTATAGTGCTATGCTTCTGTGATGATATATCAGAAAATAGAAAAAATAGACATTTTTGACCTGCGACGCAAAATGGACCAGTTCGTGACTCAAGACCCCATTTAAGACTAGTGTGCACTCTACAAGTATCTGATGCTAAGCCACTTCTGTTGCCTATTACATTTGCCACTACGCGATCACTGATCTGCCATCCGGTTTCATGTTGTGTTCCACAGTACAGCTATCACAATATTAATATTGCATATGTCGTTGATACAATCAAATTAAGATTTCCCACTTAATCTACTGTGTGCAGCACATTGTAAAACAAGCCTTTATAGTAATAGACACATTAATTCCACACTAAAGCGTGTGGTTAGCAATTGAGGTGACCTTTTTGGTTCTGCAGACCTTTGGCAGAGAAAACTCAGAGGTCTCATTCTACGTTTGAGGGCATTAGGTCCTCTCAATGGCTTGCTTTAGATGAAGTCCTGTCCCTAGGCACATTACTTTGAAATTGAAGATACCTGATAATGATACAATTACCATGAACACATTCTTTCAGTGATTCGTGAATTTAAACAAGTTTGGAGGTCATGTAAGAAGCAAAATGGCATACAATACATAGTGCAAAATGAGAGCCTAACTATGAAATTTGAGAATGACCGTCTGAATCTAAATCTCAAATTAAAAGTTATCTTCGTGCTACATCAAATTTTATCTATCTTTTGATGATCCAAAGCCTGCAAACTTTATCGCCAATTTTTGACAGTTAACAGTGAGTGATACCATGTTTTGAAATTGGCTGTTCATTAAGGGAAATTAAATTTTGAATCACTAAGAATTTTTTGTTTGCCACCCATAATGAAAATCACCTTGATTATTTTCAGGTTCTACTATGAATGTTAATCAATGTAATAAATTTCATCCATTAATAAAATCGCAGACACTCTTTGTGGGCACATTAATCTTTTAACTACAATTTTAGTCAACATTGAACCAGGCGCACATGAGCAATGTGGTTAAAAAAGACAGATTATGATGACAAAAACGCCAGGAACAGCACATTTTTTTAGGGTTTTGTTTTTGCACTTTTTCACAGATCATTGTGCCCTAAAGTAGTTTCATGGGTCACCTCAAATACACCCTGGAGAATAAGTCCTGCGCACCAATCAGAAAACAGGTAGGTCAACAGGAATGCTGTCGGTGTGCAGATTGTCCCATGGAATTAGGACAGGAAATGTTCGTCAGTTGGGTATTGTTTTTGATGACAGATGTCGACCAATATCAGCATATGAGAGAGCCTTCCTGACAATTGATAAAACCCAAAAATGTAATATATGTGAAGTTAATGTCATCACATCTTTGTTTTATTTTGGAGATCTGTACAATTAATGCTTGAAACACCAAAATACCGATATAAAAGTCATCATTCAATTATTTTAAACATCTGAATTAATCATTTCTGAAACCATTTCAATTTTCAGTTGTTCTTTTTGATGATAGGCAAGATTTAAACATGGGGTCTTAGTTAATTTTGTTGACACAACGACAAATTAAATGTGTAAAGTCCACTTTGCTGGTAATAATGTATTCTGTTTCTCAGCAAGAAAGCAAAGAGTCTGGTGTGTTGTCTTGAGCATCTCTGGATCTCATCCCACTTGACAATCCACTGTCAGCATCCCTCTGGTCACAGACACAAATAACCCCCAAGAAGAAATCCTACAAATCTGTTCTAAAGAGATGCCTGAACTACTCAGAGAGAGAATACCAATTCCAAGTTGACGGTGAATATTGGCATAACACAGATATCCACGTGAAATAACTCAACTCTGAGATTATAGGCAACTTACTAAAGTCACTGTCTGTTAAAGATATTTTTTTATGTATTTTCTACCTGTACTGTGCAAGAAGAAGATTCCACATCAAGGATAAAATACAAACACTTTTTTTATGTCGAGTGAAATAGTTAACTATACTTGTTCAATTATACAAATAAATTGGTAAGTTTTGTACATATATTTTTTCTATTAACTTGTTTATGAGTGATAAACAAGACTGAGTATTTTGATAAGAAGTATGGGTTGTCGACATAATATTAACCTACGCCTCCTTTACCAAGATCACACAGTCTTAAACATGTCTTAAACTGATGAATGGCTCAGCGTGATTAGATCTAGATGACAATTTGAAATACAGAGATTCCTACAGCAATTAAAATATTGTGAACAGCCTTCACAATACATCACAATTTCCTAATCACATTTCTCAGCAAGGTCTTTAGCATCCACACATTGTTTCATTGTCAAATATTGCCCAAAATGATTTGCAATTTGGCGAGTTGGTGGAAATTGAGATTGGCATCATTATGAAAACAAATTGTCATTCAATCAGCAAGGTGTCCGGTTTTTACAAGTCCCTGTCTCATTACTGGTTGGTTTTAAGGACCATTATTGCTGTTAAGGGATAAACATTTTAATTTGTGTGTTGTTTTTTGCCAAAAAGGAGTAAAGTTTTTCTTATTTAAGATTAGTCTGATACAGCATATGATACACCATCTGATACAGTACCATTACATTTGTAATAGAGTATGTATTGAAATAAAGACATGCTCAAATCATGCATGTTTTGCACCCTCAAGCATCATATTTTAATATCCCTGAAAGGACCTATCATGATCACGTAAGACACTATACTATATCTTATCCAGTAAAAAAACTTTTCCAAAGCATGCTAAGTATACACATTAGACATGCCTTTCAATGCTGTTCCTTAGAAGCCATAATGTTAACCTAACCCTCGGATCAGATAACTTGCATGTGAAACTTCATCTAAGGGCTTGATTAAAGAATTTCAAGATATATGACAGGAGTGCAGCTCCAGCTTTATGAATCTCTTTAAAACTAATTACAACATTAAGATATTGTTGAAAGTATGAACAGGAAGAACATTGCCAAGAGGAATCTGACCTCATCCGACGTCAAACATCTGGATAACGTCTTGATGTCTGTCTGACAACAGCTGACGTCAGACGCCCATTTTGGTGGTCACACTTACAAGATAAAGCAGCCTGCAAGTTCCTGTATGGAACAGAATAATTAGATGGCAATGTGACAAGTTTATTGAATCAGTATTTGCCGAAATACAAAAAACTTTACAGCAATTAAAACATTGATATGCAGCTTTCACAATCCATGACAATTCCCCCATCACATTCCAAATTCTTTAGAATGCACACTTTGTTTCATTGCCAGATATTACCAAAATAGATTTGATATTTGAAAGTCTTTCCCATTTAAGACTAGTGTACGCTCTAATTGGTCACACAGTAGAAATATACACACTCATGGGTAGATTAGCTATTTTGTAATTCGTGTATCATGTTTTTGTGATGTTTTGGTGCCGTTTTTGTGGGAATTTCAACATCGACTGTCCATGCTTGAAATGAGACAGACTGTACGTACGGAGATTTTAGAGAGCCATGACGCTCGATCAATGATTAGATTTAATGCCAGCTAAAGGTGCTGTAGCACAACAGTCCAGACACAGTTTTAAAATCATCATAATTCCACAATAAAGTGTGTAGTTGACAATTGAGGTGACCTTTTTAGTTCTGCAGACCTTTGGCAGAGAAAACTCAGAGGTCTCATTCTAAGTTTGAGGGCATTAGGTCCTCTCAATGGCTTGCTTTAGATGAGGTCCTGTCCCAAGGCACATTACTTTGTCAAGTATGTACTCCTGAGGTCAGAAACAAGCAGATTTTTTTTTACAGCAAGAGGCTCATGAAAGGTGGCTCATGGAAGTTGACTCATGAATTAAAACAACGACTTAGTGTGGAGGTTGCATTAGAATACAAAATGGCATACTGCAAAATGAGAGCCTAACTATGAAATTTAAGAATGACCATCAAAATCTAAACCTAAAACGAAAAGTTATTTTCATGCTACATCAAATTTTATGTCTTTTGATGATCTGAAGCCTGCAAACTTTATCGCCAATTTTTGACAATTAACAGCTAGTGATAGCATGTTTTCAAAGTGGCTGTTCATTAGGAGACATTAAATTTTGAATCACGGAGGATTTAAGTGTTTGCCACCCGTAATGAAAATCACCTTGATTATTTTCAGGTTCTACTCTGAATGTTAATGAATGTGATAAATTTCATCCAATAATAGACATTTTTTGTAGGCACATTAATCTTTCAACTACAATTCTAGTCAATATTGAACCAGGCACACCTTAGAAGCAATGTGGTTAAAATAAAGACAGTTTATAATCACAAGAAATTATAAGCCAGGAAAAGTACCTTTTTCAAGGGTTTTGTTTACTGCATATGTGATACGCATCTTTTGCACTTGCGTGATATATACCAATGCTTATACACCTTGTCATACCAGAAACACCCCAGATGCATGTGCACATTTGGAGGCAGGATATTTCGAAGCAACGTAAGCATGCAAGGCACTTTTTCTCTGAGCATTGTGCCCTAAAATAGTTTCATGAGTCACCTCAAATATGCTTTTGTAGAGAAGTAGTCCTGCACACCAATCAGGATGTCAATAATGTCTATTTTTATTTTACTTGCCAGGTAGCTGGGTTGTCTAAGATGTCGTCCAATATCAGCATATGAGAGGGCTTTCCTGACAATTGATAAAATTCAAGAAATGTAATATATGTGAAGATAATGTCATCACATCCACGTTATATTTGGGGGATCGGGACAATTATTGCTTGAAACACCAAAATGCTGATAAAAGCCATCAGTCAATTATGTTAAATCTCTGAATTAAACATTTCTATGACCGTTTCCATTTTCAATTATTGTTTTAGATGACAGGAAAGATTTAAACATGGGGCCTTTGTTTAATTTTGTTGACAACGTGATGAATTAATTGTGTAAAGTCCACCTTGCTGGTAATAATGCATTTAATTTCTCTGCCAGAAAGCTTAAGAGTCTGGCGTGTTGCCTTGAGCATCTCTGGATACCGTCCCCTTGACAACCGACTGTCATCATCCCTGGTTGCAGACACAAAAACCCCCAAGAAGAAATTTTACGAATCTGTTTTCAGAGATGCCTGATCAACAATGCTCAGAGACAGAATACTAATGCCGAGTTGACTGTAAATATTGGCAGATAACTGACAGCACAATTCGTTTTTCAGAACACAGATATCCATGTGAAATAACCTAACACTGAGATTATAGGCAGCTTACTTTTAAAAGTCATGGCTTTTGAAAAATATTTTTGTAATTGATTACTATGTATATTATGTGAGAAAAAGACCCCACAAAAGGGATAAAATACAAATAAATTGGTCAATTTACAGTATTTTCTCCATTAAACGCCCATTCCCTAATAAACGCCCATCCCTCTTCATCTAGAATTGATCTTAATTAAAATTCCATCAAAATATGACCTTATTCAATCGTTTTTAGTCCAAAAACGTGCAATCATGTAGTGAAGTCCTCTATTATCGACTGCAACAGTAGTGCGCTGATTGTCCGACAGGTGTCTCCCCTGTAGCTTGAATATTTTCTCTATCAACTCATTTATGAGTGAAAATCAAGACTGGGTATTAGAATAGGAAGCGTTCGCCATGGGTTATCAACATAATATAAACCTACCCCTACTTGACCTGATCATATTTATCTTTAGTCTTAAACATGTCTTAAACTGGTGAATGGCATCGCACAATAAGACCTCGATGACAACATGAAATACAGAAACTAATAGAGCAAAGAAATATTGTGAACAGCCTTCGCAATGCATCACAATATCCTCATCAAATTTCTCAGCAAGGTCTCTTTGCATCCACACATTGTTTCGTTGTCAAATATTGTAACTTTTCTATTACATAACCGATTGTAATGGGGTTTGTTGCAAAATGATTCTGACAAGTTCCTCTAATGATATATTTTGACACTTTTTACATTAATCGAATTGAGCCATATGAAATCCTGAGAGCAAAAACTGACATTTTTTCTTTTAAAAGTCCTCTAAAATCCCTCATTCTACTTGTGTTTCCAAGTGAAATTCACTAAAGAAATAAGAAAAAATATATCCCTTTAACTAGGCATGTTCTGGACATTCGTTGTCCTATTACGAGCCAGCTCATCATAAATGTAACAAAATTACAACACAGGAAGATTTCTGGTCCATGGATCAAAGTGATTGGGAATTAGCATCAGAATGATGAATAGATAGATGGATAGATGGATATATCGACAGATAAGGTAAGCGCAGCCCTGTATGGCCTGTTGTAGCTACTCACAAGGTTACATTGATGAAATGAGAGAGAGGGCAGGAGTCCTCAACATGCTGCATGTTTACCCCATGTAAGGGATCTTTTCCTTGCCCAGCACAGGCTCTAATACAAGGATACCCCAATTTAGCAACTAATCTGAATGACATCAAGCTGGTTTTTTGCTTTTTAAGGGTACATTGAAAATATTTGCGATCACAAACTACATCATTTTGCAATATGCTTCTGTAGATTACTGCTAAGGTTGAGAATGACATTGACATCTGCTTGGCTTTTCCTGAGAAGCACTCAAAAACCCAAGTAAGACATCTAAAGTATAGCACATGAACTAAAATAACTATCTGAAAAAATAAACCATGATTGGGACAGTGCAGAGGGTCTGATTTCTTCTTTTCACAATATTGCTACACCGACTCTGCTACACAGACTCCAGATCCACCCCTGATTCCGACTGACATGCTTCAACGTTCTGGGCAATAGCGGTTCATTGGTTTAAGTGATTTTCAAAAGGATAACAGTTCTATCAACTAGAGAATATTTCCTTTCTTCTGATGTCAAATATGTTCAAATAACTTAGATAGAAGTGGTAGAAAAGTTCTATTGAATATTTTGTTTTGAAATTTTGTGCAACAAATCCACCGTTTTAGCAGACCAGTTCATGACACATGACCAAATAATACAAGCCCTCAATGCAGTGCACACAGCCTGTAATAAAACTGGCACTTTCGTGGTTCTGTATACATGTAGTCGCAGAGCTTAAAAGACCACTATTCAGAATCAAGAGAAAAATGCCCTCATGAACAAGGGTGATTGCATCCCGCCTTTCCATTATTTGGTCATTACTGGACTTAAGCTGTTGTGTTTATGCATCCATTAGTGTTAATAGAAATCAATATCAATATCATTCCTGAAACCAGAAAACTTATTAAAATTAATCAAACATAATTGTGAAAGGAGCGATATATATGGAAATTAGGGTGTTTCAGGTGCCCCCAATATTTTCCGATCCTGCTTGACCTTGGTCTGGTATTGCAGTTTATATAGTAAAAGTCACATGAAAAATTTTGGCCCATTCTATAAATACTTACCTTTACCTGAATTCACTTGAAGTTTATAATGTAATTCCCCATTGGCGAACATGCAAATTCTCAAGATATTTTAAAAACCAATGAAGAAATCAATGTTTTTATCTCAATCCACAGTTCCTGAGTAAGTTTTTGGAGGGCAATTCAAATCTGGTGTTATTTTTTGTATAACCCCATTTGCCAAGCTGCCAGAAGCTGCCAAATTTGTGAAAATCTGCATAAAATAGCAGAATTTTAGGAAATTCAACACTTCATAGCTCATTAGGAAGATCTGCTATAAAATAGCTGATGCCAGATTTGAATTGCCCTCCCAAAACTTACAAAGAAACTATGGATTGAGGAAAAAATATCTATTCCTTCATTGACTTTTGCAATATCTTCAGGATTTGCAAGTTCGCCAATGGGGATTTACATTATAAACTTCAAGTGAATTCTGGTAAAGGTAAGTATTTATAGAATGGGCCAAAATTTTACATGTGACTTCTACTATATAAACTGCAATACCAGACCAAGGTCAAGCAGGATCGGGAAATATTGGGGGCACCTGAAACACCCTAATGGAAATTTCACCCAGCACAAAAAATTTGAATCAATAAATATGTTGTTGGCAAAGCAAACCTTGGACAACGATTTTAGACACCTGAACCGAACCACTAGCATCTGAGAAATGTCAAAAGAGAGTTAATATTCAAACCAAATAATGAAGATAGATCAGCATATCTTGCAACGGTTTGTTTACTTCAAGCTTGGAATTTACTTTTGTATGTTTCTTCACTTTCTACACACGTTTGAATTGTTATTGCGTCGTCTTATTAAAGAATCTTTAAGCTTTTTTACATTTACATTTTATGTTTTAATTTATGTTCTTAACATAGTTATTTCACATCATCAGGCAGTAGTGAAGGACGAATTTGTACGTTTCAATTATATTCTTCTACCAATCTAGTTTATAGCCTATGCATCCATATAATTTTTTTTTCTTTCAGTAGAAGCTGGACATTGAACAACATGTCTGCATCTTCTAAGATTCCTGGTTTTACAGCCTGTGGTGCGTAATGAAGAGCAGTAGTCCATAAACCAATCAGGAAGCTTGTTAGGTCAACTGGAATGCTGTCAATGTGTGGATTGTCCTCCCGAATTAGCAATGGGATTAGCTGAACAGTTAAGCACTTTGTTCAATGTCAAGTGATCTGCAACTTGTGCATGTATCTACTATCTATGCAACTTGTGCATGTATCTACTATCTATGCAACTTGTACATGTGTCTACTTTCTATGCTTCTCTCCCTTGCTGCTTTTTTAATACAATTCAATTTATTGACCATTTCACAATTCTACATGAACATAAAAAAGGATCTCTAGATTAACATTCAGCATTCGAATGGTAGGCTGAAGCCAGTAGTGGCGTATATAGTATATACGCTTGACAATATATTTGGGCATACCTTCAGGAGTTTGTATTCAGCATTTCTAGAAAATGTTCGTCAACAGTCTATCAATAAATATTGGAAAACAGACAGGCATATTCCAGTACATGTTTATTGAATCATTACTTGTGGAAATACAAAATTAACACTGCAATTAAAACATTGTGAATAGCCTCCACAGTGCATCACAATTTATCCTTCACATTTCTTAGCATGGTCTGTAGCATGCACACATTGTTTCATTGTCAAATATTGCCGAAAGAGATTTGTAATTTGTCGAGCTTGTGGAAATTGAGTGGCATCATTACAAAAACCAATTGTCATTCAATCATCCGGATCTTCAGATTTTGTTATTTTAAATTAAATTTAGTAGCCTTTCTTCTTTGAGACAAGTTGTTTTATGTCTACAAATATTCAGAGCAAGACCATTTCAGTTTTGCCAATACAGTTGCTTTGATTCGCCAGCCAAATTACCTGTCATTGGATTCCATGCTAATTGAGTCTCTTGGTAATGGCCAATTGGCTATCACAGTGTTGATATTTGTAGATTTGTAGATGTTTCAGGTCTAACCGAATTGGTTGTGACCTCTCTTGAAGCTACTTCTGGCTGCTTGCATGCGTCGAACTGACTGAAGATAGGGTGCAGTGCATTGATTATTTAGGCTTGATCTGTGCGTACCAACAGTTGGTGACTCAGTAACATACAAAGTTTCATAAATTACATATATATTTCATCTTTTTCATTATTTACTTTAACATTAACCCTATTGCACAGGTTGATGATACAATGTTTGATTTATTAAATCAAACTTTCCTACTAAATCACCATTTAATTTGTAATAGGGAATTATACAACCCATGATAGGCTCAAATCATACACAAGTTTCTCCATTAGAATGCCAGTGAGTTTGGAATTGAATATGACATTGGTTTGAACATGTTGAATAAAAAAAAGGATATCTCATGAATGTATCTCAAAACACATTTAACACTGCAGCTCCTACAGGAAATAAACTTTCTTTGAGTATACATATTATACTAGCTTTCACAGTTTGCACGCAACCTGCACAAAAATACACTTTCATGGTTCAATAAGGCCCCTGAAAAGAGGGCTTATATGGCCACAATTTGGAATGAAGAGAAAAATGCTGTCATTATTGAACTCGAGAAGCAAAACCTAATGTAGTACTGTCCTCTGTTGTCTCTCCAGATGCCTATGCCAACAAAATTAGACATGTAGAGAGATTAAATCTGATTATGCGTACGCACAGTAAGAGTTTGTCTGTTTAAAACAAGCCAGTGTCCAGAAGAATTGGATTGATGGGACATGCTGGGTGCATGAGTAGGCCTAGTGTTACTGTCACACCTAGTACCTATGCATATACACCAAATACCAAATCCATAAATTCTCGTTTCTTATTGAAACCCAATCCTCAGACTCTCTAAAACAGACATTTCTTTAGCCACAAACAAACTACGTGAAGGTTGAAGGACCTGTGAAAGACACATTCTCTGGCTCCTCAATTCCCTTAAAGGCACCTTCGAGTGCTTTATAGTTCTTTGACATTTCTCAAAACTGTGGACTCGTAAACTGAAAGATTGAATATTCATGAACACTCAGTATTTGATAGAACTTGTCAGCAGGTTTAGCACACGCTACTACTCAACCAATAGGAAGATAATCATAATAGTAGATGCTTGATTAGGTGTTGTGGCCCCACTGTTTTTAAAAATCGTCATAGCAGTTTGTACCAAGTCTGGATAAATATATTCGACACCAGTGTGTACTTGACAATTGGGTGACCTTTTTGGTTCATTCCGCAGACCTTTAGCGGTGAAGACTCTGAGGTCTCATACTAAGTTTGAGAGCACCAGCTCCTATCAGTGGCTTGTTTCAGATGAGGTGGAGTCCCCAGACATATTACTTGGTCAAGTACTCCTGAGGTCAGAAAAAGCACGGTTGTTTTTTTTTTACTTCAAAGGCTCCACAAGTTCATATGGCATTGTCACTTTCAATGGGTCAGAAATACAAAAGCTGCAAAAATGTTATACCAAGTTATTTATATTCCTAGCGATTGACAACCTCTGGATATTTCAGCCAGATCGAGAGACATAGAAAAATGTCTTACCTCAGAAACTAGTATAATAAGTTAAGAATTTATAGAATATGATGATATATATGTGAAGCAAAACAATCATGCAGTGTAAGAATTAGAAGTGTAAATAAAGGATGAATAGTGAATACTTAATAGCCCTCAATTAAGCGAGGGTGATAGGCGATGTACTCATGGGATACCCAAAAAAGAATCGGAAGCTGGAAGGCACCCAGTGGGATTCTCATACAAGTGAGATACCCCGATCATGACTGTGGAGAAGACAGCCAGTTACCCCTCTACTACTGGAATACCATCTACTAGTTGGATACTCATACAAAAATGAGAATTCTAATATAAGTGGGATAAACCCATCTAGATCTAAAAAACACAAATGAAAATTAGTTTCATGCTATACTAAATTCGATTCATCTTCTAGTAATCTGAAGCCTGCAAACTTTGTGACAGCCAACAATGACCGATAGCACTTTTTGAAAGTGGCTATTCATTAAGGGACATTGACTTTGAAAAACGGAGGACTAAGTGTTTGCCACTGATAATGAAAATCATATTGATCTGAATGTTGTCAATGTAATCATGTCACCCTGCACAAATAGAATGGACATCTGTTCGTGTAGGTACATCAATCTCTCAAACTCAGTTTTAGTCAAAGGGTGAAGTACGATTGAAACTGTAGTCAAACATAAGTCCTGATGACCTGACCAGAGCTGGTATCGAACTATGGACCTAGTGATTGGAAGCCAAACTTGCACTAACTGAGCCAACTTCAAGGAGAGCACCATTTCATATCTGTGGCACATCAGACAAACATGCACCCTGGGGGTTTTCTAAAATTCAAATGCACATGTTTTCATTGTATAGTGTCCAGAAATAGATTTCGTGTGTCACCTCAAACAGAATAATGAAGAGAAGTAGCCCTGCAAACCAATCAGGAAGCTTGTGGGTCAACTGGAATGCTGTCAATGTGTGGATTGTCCTCTGAATTAGGGATGGCGGCTCAACAGTTGGCACTTAGTTTGGTGTCAGGGATTTCTATTCACAGTTGCCGATCAATATTAGCAGTTGAAAGAGCTTTCCTTAAAATAGCAAAAACCCAGAAGTTCAATGTGTGGGATTTACAATCTTTGTTTTATTGGAGAGAGCTGGGGCAATAATTACTAAAAAAACAAAAAGCCAAAATGCAATTATGTTAAATTTCTGGATTTTAATTGGTTACGAACATCATGATTTTAAGTTATCAGTTTCAGAAGACAATTTTCTAACATGAGGCATAACAGATTAAGCTTACTTTTTTTAAGAGGCATAATAATTAAATAAGGTCTTGGGTATGCAAAATTGAGAAACTCCTTTATAATTGTATACGGGAGATGAGGTGCACTCTAAGCCCCAGCAAGCTGACTTGACTTAATTCAATTGGGGCAACGGTGCTGCAATATATTTATTGAGTCACTTCAACTTGTTCATTTGAAGTTGTATCTCTCAGTTTACCAACATTTTCACAGTTCAAGTGTCATTAATTTTAAGTGAATTAAGTTTACCTGACTTAAAGAAATTAAAAAATGGGCTGGAACTCAACTGAGATACACTAGCCTGGCCTACGTTAAATAAGCTGAATTCAGTGTTTCACATGAAGTGAATTGAGTTGAGTCAACAAATTTTCAATAGGACAAGACAATATTCTGCAAATAGGTCATGCTAGTACAATATAATCAAACCAAAATTAACAAAGGCTTTAAGTTTATCTGACATAAAACAGCTGAGGCTGACTGACTAAATCAATTTTACTCTATAAAATGAAAAAGTTATAATTCATAACCACATAATCGAAATAAGGCAGAATAGCAAAATGTGATTAGGAGAATCTGAATTGAGCAAGAATGGCTGAAATAACACAATCAAGTCACTGAATTTGGCTTAATGTTAATTAGTTAATATGACTTTTTTTTATTAAGCTGTAATATGCTAAATTACTTGAGAAAACATGGCAAATTTTATTTAAGTTCATCTAAACAAATACTTTTATGCGAGATTAACCTGATAAAAAGGTGTTATCATAGCTCATATCAATTAGATTAACCTGAATTGATTCAATTATACTGCCTTTGCCAAATTAAAAAAGGATGAGCCTGCTCAAATAAATTGAATTATTCTGGATAGATTATACTATGCTGTTTTCAAGTGATTAACAAGATATAGCATAATTGATAGAAAAAATGACCGGATGATAAACAACCACTGGTCATTGGTCTGGACCAAGATGAAATTACCATCTTTGGACACCCTATTAATTTTAATCAATAATAGCCAACGGTTAGAACTTAGAAATTAAACAGATAGATTGAACAAACAAAATAAAGCACCAGAGATAAGTCTAAAAAGGCATTTATTTTCAATAAAGCAAACAGGAAGTCAATAAAATCAATGGTCAATCGTGCCGAGAGGCAGGCAATAAGTGAAAAATATAAGTCTGTTACTTCATGAATTTTAGATAAAAGACGATTTGTCATTCACATGATTTTGAAGTAAAAGGATGAAAAATTATACTTGAGCAACAAAAACACACAGAAAGACATAACATAAAAACACAATGTACATAAGTAAGATCTTTACAAGGAACAAATACATTGCATTATTCACACATAAAATCATTTATTGAAGCAAAACGTGACAAAGGTTGTGCATATATCCAGACAAATTTGTGACTGCAACAAATCTGAAATTTCGAGTGACCAAAAATCCCAAGTAAACAATTTTTACAAAAAGCCAACTAGTCATTTTTCCATATAGAAAGTTAGCAAGGATAATTTTCAATGAGCAAATTGTCCATCGGCAAGTCTTAGGGAAAAATTTTCAAACGTCCTGAGGTGCGGTTAATTATTCTGTTCATTGTTTGGGCATCAGAAATTTCAAAACTTCATGTTAAATGTTCTTTCGTCTAAAGATGAAATCAAGGAGTAAGTATGAGCAATTTCTTGGTCAGTTTGTGTGATAAGTGAAAGTACTGAGGTTGGTTGTAATGTCGCGATCTTCACAAAGCAAAGCCAGTGTTGCTCAGTCAAGGTAGCCTTTGAAGTTCCACCCTGAAAAAGAAAACATACATTGTATTGCATGTAGATGATATAATGTTATCAAACAATATTTACTGTGTGGCTTAAGATATTTTCAGAAATCAATTTTCTTTCCTCTCAAAAATATTCATTATGTGGCCTCTGCAGAATTATTCATTTACCTTATTAATTTAAATGGCATAATGTATTGTCGTTCGTATGTGGCTCACTGGTACTAATTGAAAAAGGATACCCAACATGGCAAATGATCATCAATCAGCATAGATCTCAAGATATCTCTGTTAATCATTGTTAACATTCTTCAACGGTTGTTTGGATTGTTCTATATTTTTCTTTTTTTTTCCAAATTTCCTTGCGACAGAGGAAAGCTGCTCCAATTTTTCTGATCACTTAAGCTAATTTAATGGACCGAATTGTACATACCTGCAAAAAATGTGCTTTTGACCTCAGATTGTATCCCTGAAGAAGTGTAGCATGATTGGAGTGCTGCTAAGGTGTGACAGTCCTCATATGCACTTTCTTCTGCAAATATGAAAGAAACAAACATAAATTTAGTGAAAGTTTTGAAATTCCAACAGTTAAAAGTCCCAATGGTCAACATGTGCATCCCTTCCCCTATCTGGCAACATTTGATAGAAACATAGCCCCGATACGACCCGCTGTGTTTTGGCCAGTTGTGCTAACCACGTCGGAGTTTACAACACTGGAGCTAATAGCAACATGAGAATGATGTCAGTTGTAAATGCACAGACAAGTGGACAGACAAACAAGCATGAATGGAAAAATAAGTCCCATAGAGGGACTAATTAGTCAGTTTTACGTTGAGCATGTCATCTAACAAAAGGATACAGCTGTTCTGAGGTGGAATTTATAAACATGTTCAGTTGTGTTTTGCTTTCCACACAAGTATATTTACGAGAATTGAGTTTTTAAGACCAGAAACCCAAGAACATGTATTATAATGATTACCTGGTAAATTTTCTCGAGTCTCCTGCATCCAATGTAATTAGATAGTTCAGCTGGTGCCTCCGTGAAATTTCCTCTGGTTGACATGTCAAGAATACTGCTTGTAAATCTGAAACATATTTTACCAGTATCACTTTCAAGCATCACAAAATGTATATAAAACAATATAATTAATGTGCAAATTCATTGGGAATTAAGAATATGTTTAACAATAAATTTGAAGTCCTGATTACTGGATAATATTTTGAGTGTTTTGAGTTGGTCCGAAATGTTCATTTATATATTTGCCAAAAAAAATTAAGGAATTGTATGCTAATTACTTACAACAACCAACTGAATTCATATTCTACAGATGTGACTGAGAATAAGAGTTTTACAACAAAGTGTGTAGCCTATTTAAATTTAATGCAATATGCAATAACTATTCCTATTGCTCGGCTTCATAATCTTCACATTTTAGGACATAATTACTATAGTAAATTATGCAGTCTGACAAAATCTGGCTCAAAACGAAGCCTAAGGGCTGCTTCAGACACCCCAGCATTTTTCTGTCTATATATTATGAACATTTTAATGAATGAGTGTAAATGAACCTTATGAACATCAAAAAATATTTCTGCTATTCGACTGCTTATTTTGTTGCCAGCCAGCTAATCATAAAAATGCCAAGACAAAAAGGGCGACCATTCAATTTCCAAGAGGGCTTGGAGTTTTCCTCTTTATTTCAGGTTAACGGCACCAAGTCACCAAACATTCACTTCTACATCAAATTTAACAACACCTTGTTAAGAAATACCCCTACAAGAAATTATTTGTTTCAAGTCTGGCCCAAATGAATTTATAAATTTCACCAATTTTCACCAAAACTGATCAAGAAAAAAAAATTTCTAATAGAAACTCCAACCCAGCTTAATACTTAATGGTCATCCCCTTGATGCCTGTATACACTATCCATAGTCTAGCATTTGAGATGAATCACTTATCAGGTCAGAGACAACATAATTGTCATTATATATAAATTTCATGTCCACTAAGATAATATTGCAATAATGACATTGCTTTCCCATTTGCTAGTTTTATATCTCTGGCTTTTGAATCAGTTTGACATCATGATGCCCCATAGTTTAATACTGAATTGCACATTACTGTTTCAAGTTTTTGTATTAAAAAAAGTACATTTTCATGCTCTATTGATATTCATAACAATGAAATAAGTATTCAATATTGACAAGTGCATTAATTGCTACAGAATATCCAAGTTCTCTTACCTTTCAAAATTTTGAGTTCTTCTAATTGAGAAATCAACAGGATGGCTTTACTGTGTCAAGTTAACAGTCTTGAAGGTGTCAGAAATGGTCCTTAAGGCAATAAGCCACTTGGAGGTTGTAGGAAAAACTGCTAACAACATCAAGAGGAATTATGACAAGAAAAACTGCTAAAAACATCTGGAGTGTGGGTAACACCACTTTCCACATATAGATGTCAGCACTTTACTTGTTATAACAAGATATCCAGTCAATGTTTAAAAAAACACTCATGTACATTTATATTTATTCAAACAACTTATCGTAATGATTTAGTGATCTTTCTAATCTGTAGATCATATCATCATGGTTGTAATAAAGATAAAATGATGGCCTGCAGCCCAGGTCAGCTTGCTCAAAGATTTTTACAAGGCTGCTCTCAAACCAATATTAAGTATTTCAACGGAAGCATAATTATATACATATTTTTTCCTGAAGTAATTATTAAAAAGTTATGGTGGTAATACACCCTGCAGTGTGTGATAAAGAAAAATTAATATTTTCATCCTACTTCTACAGTGAGGCAACTTTTTAAAATATTTCCAAGTTCAATTCAATTGAACTGCTGGAAAAAATACCATTAAATTACAACAACATTTGGAATTGTTGCTCATAATGCCTGCAAATATGTCAAGGCAATGCACAGAGATGATCAACATGTCCACATCCGCAATGTCAAGTTTACATTCTTTCTATTGATATTTTCACAAATTCTACAATAAATTACATAATATACAGAAAATGTCTAACTGTCAGGGATTTGAACTCAAGAAGTCTGTATCATAACACTAGTCATTTAACCAATGTCGCCGTAATGTCTGATGAACACACCAAGTTATTTCTCCTAGTCTTCTTACTAATTCTACAATACATAGTATTATTAAGAAAATGTCGAGCTGTCGAGGATTTGAACTCAAGACCTCTGTATTACAAGGCTAGTCACTCAACCAAAGTGGCCACAATGTCCACTCAACACATCAAGTTGTTTCTGCTAGTCTTCTCATAAGTTGTATAACAGAGGGTATTTAGAAAACATCACTCTGTTACAGATTTGAACTCAAGATCTTTCGATTACAAGATCAGTCACTTAACCAATGTGGCCACAATGTCCAGTCAACACACCAGGTTGTTTCTTCAAGTCTTTTTTTATATAACAAATTGTGTTATTAAGAAAATATCACTCCGTTACAGATTTGAACTCAAGACCTTTGCGTTACAAGATCAGTCACTTAACCAATGTGGCCACAATGTTCAGTCAACACACCAGGTTGTTTCTTCAAGTCTTTTTTTATAACAGATTGCATTGTTTAAGAAAATGTCACTCTGTTCCAGATTTGAACTCAAGACCTTTGCATTACAAGATCAGCCACTTAACCAATGTGGCCACGATGTCAAGCAAATGCAACAAGCTGTTTCACCTAGTCTCCTAAAAAATTCTATAAATAGATTATGAAAAACAAAATATGTGATTTGACTCAGATTGCGTAGTGGGACAGGACACTAACCAGGGTCCACAATGGCAAACGAATCAAAATATTAAAATATGTTGACCTTTGCTCCAACCCATAAATATAAGGTGTAACGAAAAATATCTAAATCTCACTGGTTTTGAAGCCAAGACCTTCAGATTACAAAACAAACCACTAACCCATGTGGCCACAGAGTAAGTAGCTAAGACAAGGTTATTTTTGGCTTGTCCAATGAATCGAATATAAATAGGATGTTCAACTATTGGCATAACAAATCTGGCTTTAGCGAATTAAGCTGAGTAAACTAAATCTGTTTGAGTCTCAGAAGTTCATGGGTATGGCTGAAAAAGGTTGTGTTGACTTAAAATATCAATCCATTGAAAGTGACAAATAGTATATAAGCTGACACAGCTTAAAAAAAGAAAATTAGTTGATTCCACTTAAACAATTTATGTCAAGTGTGTGGTCTGGGCTTAGAGTGTGGAGAGTCAAATCTGATTTGAATTTTTGGATGAAATTATAAATTGAACATGAAAAATCCTACTCTGCTGGTAATCTGCAATTCTATTTCTCTTCAAGCAGAAAAAAAAAATGTCTGGAATGTTGCCTTGAGCATTTCTAGATCTCATCCTCTTGACAACCCATTGTCAGCATCCCACTAGTGGCAGCAGCAAAACTCCTGGAAAAAATCCAGCAAATCTGCTAGTGGAAGATGCCTTGATCTACTCTGCTCAAAGAATACTAACTGTGTGATTGTAGCAAAATATGTGGGTGTATTTTTTGCCAAACGTTGCTACTAATACTAGCTATGCTGGTCAATAAAAAGATTCTACAAATGAAACTGGAAAGTGAAAGGATAAAGGAGTTATTTTTGGGGGACTCTCTTCTCTATGAAGTATCATCATCGTGAGTTAGTGGCAAATACTTGCATTTTTAAGTCCCTATTATCAACATAAATTTCCTTGCATGTATATTGTATAGCACTGCTTTTAGAAATGCTACTGTAGCATTCTTCCTCTCTCTTACACTTATAAAATTAAAAGTAGAATATTTGCCAATGTATTACCAGGAAGGTCTTGCTGTTTCAATTGATAAAGTATTTATTTGAATAGGTCTTAAATTGTCTGAATGGTACATAACAATAAGATGACAATATTGTGACAAGTTACTTGAATCATTATTCACAGAAATACAAAACATCCTTTCAGCAATTAAAACATTGTAAACAGCCTTCACAATGCATGACAATTTCCCCATCACATTTCTCAGCAAGGTCTTTAGGATGCACACATTATTTCATTTCCAGATAATATGACAGGAGATTTGTTATCCAGTGGTTATTGAGATTGGCATCATTATGAAAATCAACAATCATTCAATCATCAGGATGTTCAGATTTTAAAGGGCATTCACTCATTATTGGCTTATTTTAAGTATTTGTTTTTCTTTTCTAAAAATAGGGAGTAAAGATTTTCTTAGTAGTCAATGATGACTACGAACATCTGATGCGTTTATGACATATCCGTGAATAGAACTCTTGTGATCATATTAGACACCATATAATACATGTAGCTTATCGAGTCAATAAACTTTCCCAAATCATTTACTCTTTCAATTGATAAAGTATTGAACAAGTCTTAAATTGTCTGAATGGTACATAACAATAAGATGACAATATTGTGACAAGTTACTTGAATCATTATTCACAGAAATACAAAACATCCTTTCAGCAATTAAAACATTGTAAACAGCCTTCACAATGCATGACAATTTCCCCATCACATTTCTCAGCAAGGTCTTTAGGATGCACACATTATTTCATTTCCAGATAATATGACAGGAGATTTGTTATCCAGTGGTTATTGAGATTGGCATCATTATGAAAATCAACAATCATTCAATCATCAGGATGTTCAGATTTTAAAGGGCATTCACTCATTATTGGCTTATTTTAAGTATTTGTTTTTCTTTTCTAAAAATAGGGAGTAAAGATTTTCTTAGTAGTCAATGATGACTACGAACATCTGATGCGTTTATGACATATCCGTGAATAGAACTCTTGTAATCATATTAGACACCATACATGTAGCTTATCGAGTCAATAAACTTTCCCAAATCATGCTAAGTATACACATTAGACAAGCCTTCAATGCAGTGCACACAACCTGCATTGAAACTGGCACTTTCATAGTTCTTTATGGTCACAGAAAAGAGAGCTTAAAAGACCACTATTCATAATCAGGAGAAAAATGCCCTCATGAACAAGGGTGATTGCATCCAACCTTTCCATTATTTGGTCATTCTTCGACTTATATTACAGTCCGGTTTATAAAAGTTTGTAAGAATCTTGTCAGACAGTGATGCCATACCAGGGTGGGATTAGCAACTTGTTCTTGTGACCAACATTTGAACTGTCCATTGTTAAATTAAGCCGGATCAAATTTATGTGTTATTTGATAAAAGATATGTAAAAAAATAAGCACAGTTTCTGATTTTAAACAAAGGATTTGGACAGACACCAGCTAACATTTTTTCAGTCTGTTTTACTGATCCTTAAAGTGTAACAGCTTTACTTGTGTTAATAAAAGTCAATGTCAATATAATTAGTGAAACCACTAACTTATTATAAATGTACCAATGTTCAATATTGTGTGAAATAAAGATATTAAATATTAAATATAATTTACTAAATTGACAGAAGCATTGGAGCAATATATGGAATTTTCACCAAGCATAAAAACTGAAATTGATCGATATCATGTGTTGCAAAATGAAACTTTCAACACTAATTTTAGTCAATAAAGAAATTTCAAGTCAAAGTTAATAGTCAATGAAATAATGAAGATCAGCATCTCCTGAAATGGTTTGTTTACTTCCTCTACACACTTGTTTGAATAGTAACTTAGTGTCATCTGATTAGAGAATTGTCAGTTGTTTTAAGTTTTTGCTTTTATATTCTCTCAATTTATGCTTTAACATTCTCATTTCACATCAGCAACAGTAGCATCAGGGAATTTGATGTGTTTCAGTAATATTCTTTCGCCAATCTTGTCTACAACCCATTCATGTATGCACTGTAAATTTTTCCTTTAGTAGAAGCTGAACAAAATGGCAGTATCTTCTAAGATTCCTGATTTTGTTGTCCGTGGGGCATAGTGAAGAGTAGTGGCCCACAAACCAATCAGGAAGCTGGTAGGTCAACTGGAATGCTGTCAATGTGTGGATTGTCTTCCTAAATTAGTGAAGGGATTAGCTCAATGTTAAGCACTTTGTTTGATGTCAGGGATTGCTCTTCTTTTGTACTCGTCAGCTGTGTTGTCTTGGATGTCTATCAGTATCAGCAGCTGAAAAGAAAGCTTTCCTTATGACTGCTTCAAAGCAAAGATAACATGGACAGAGCAGTATAAATGGGCTCATGTATAATAATAGACTAGACTTGGAGACTATATTCTGACATCTTAGTTTTGATGAGGAAGGCCCAGGGGCCCTGTTGATGACTGTGTTAATGAATGGCCACTCTGGGCAGCAGAACTATTGTGGTTCACACTTTACTGTGTACATCCAAACAAACTCGATGTTTGACATGCTTTCATGTGACACTGTCAGTTACAGTTATACCTGTGATAATCATTGCTTCACGAAACGTAACTTCCATGTTCAGTTGAAACTCAGCTGTTCTCAAGATATGAATGTCAACAGGAATAGGGGAAACTAGATTGTAAGTACACATTTGTATCATTGTTTAAATTTAGGAATGCAGGTGTGGCACTCACTAATTATATATATATTTTCCCCCTTTCATTTCTATTGTTAACCAAAAGTGTTCATGTTGTTTGGCCTCTCAGTCTGAGAGGATTAGTGCTGACCACTGAGCCAAAGCAATCAGGTCACCTCCTCAGACTGAGAGGAACCAGCAAGCTAGTAACAGCCCAATCCGGGTAAGTGTTTTATAATTTTAATTAATAATTATCTTTTACATATATTATATACATTTGTTATACCATAAATTAGGGCATTACTAATGGTATGTATTTCTTGTTTTTTTAGGCTTTATGGCTAAGCTTTACCAATGAATAAAACCGTTTAACTGGAAAAGCTGGTTCCTCCTTTCTCAGACACACATGCCACATGTGTGCCACATGGTAGCAGAGCGTGGTTAGCTGTCATCCCCCCTTGATGTGTGGAAGATGAAGTAACTGGTTAATGGAGAAAGACAACGCGTTGCAGAGGTCCAGAAAACTCCAGTTATAGTTTGTCCAGGATTCCAGTCCAGAAGTTTGTCCAAAAGGCCTAGGACCAGCCAGGGCAGTTTGGGAGACGTCTCATTGGGTTTCAAAGCCCATCCAGCAAGCAGAAGTCATCCAGAAGGATCTGCAGCTGATTTACATGGACTGGTGGAGACTGAATTCGGCACAGAGGGATTGGCATTGCTGACCAAGAAGAACAGGGCCCAGACAGGCAGTCCAGAGTGAAGCAGCCCCCCCCTTCTTCGCGAACCCCCCCCTTCTTCGCGAACCCCCCCCCCTTTAGAAGATTCGCAAGAAAATTCGCAAGAAATTCGCAAGAAAAGTCGCAAGAAAATTCGCAAGAAAATTCGCAAGAAAATTCGCAAGAAAATTCGAATGAACATTTGCATGAACATCTGCAATTCGCAAGAAAAATTGACTTTTCAAGGATATTTCATACCCACTGGATTCAGAGACAATTTGTGAGTAAAATCAATTTCTCTACACTAAAATTGGAATCCAGGTATGTCATCTCTATTTTAATTGTTGGGCTGATGGACTGTGCTAATTTCAAAATTTGAGTAATTTTGAGCCCTTGAACTGTCTAATTGATAATTCACATGAAAGTTAGCATTGTGTATTGACAGATTAGATAAGAAAATATTTTTCACTTTAAAGTTCCTTTTGCTCAGTTTAGTCTCAATGTTTTAATTTAAGTCTGCTGAGCCAAGCGGATTAAAATATTTAAAGTTGAGTGAGCAGGGCTCTCCACCCTTCACAAACTTAAGAGCATATTTGGCTAGTGTCAATTAAGATCACTGACTAGTCAATCTTTGTGGAGAAATCTATTGTTGTTGTTTATGTCAAATGTCATTTTGTACTTTGTTCAATTTGTGATTGAAAATTTTGTTGATTTAACTTGATCATTTTCATAAGTGATTACTGTTATTGATAATATTGATCACTGGTTATATCACAAAGGTTTATTATAAAATTTAGGTTTTGATACTCTGTGTGCTTAAACTTATTTTGCAGTACACATATTTATAAAATCTATTGTTATTGAAAGAGTGTAAATTTTCAGTAATCAAGTAGCTTTGCTGTTTCTTTATCTGTTTAGCAGTATTTAGCATTGCTGTCATTTTTGAGTAAATATTTATCTTGATATAGATAATATACAGTGTTTGTAAATTACAAAATCGGATACTTCCAGTATATATTTAATTAATAACTTAGTCAATTATATTTATTTAGTAACTTTGTAATTTTAGTACTTCAATACTTTATACTTTTAGAATTTTAACTCTAACAAATTTACTTCACCTGGATTGAGCTTCTATCAAAATTAATAATCCCTACTTAGCAAATTAAATTATTTTTACTTTTACAAAATTCAAGTCACACATATCCCAGGTTTGAGCAGGTTGAATTTAGTCAAAAACTTTATTCATAACTTCATTCCAAATTGATTTTATAAATTTTATAAAAATTTAATTTATAAAAATTCTTTCAATAATTTAACTTCTCATAACTTAGTGAGTTGTATGAATTATACCAAATTGACTTTATAGATTTATTTAGTCAACTTTAACACTTTTTGACTTAGTATAATTATTCAACTTTTCTTATTTTGACTTAGAATAATTACTTAGTCAACTAGTGACTAATTATTTGACATAACTTAGTCAACTAGTGACTAATTATTTGACTTAACTTAGTCAAGTTACCTATCAAGTGACCTGACTGACAGTCTTAGGTGACTTTCTCGTTTACAAATTTGACTTACTGTATTCAGAGACTCACTTATTTCTGACTTTGTGACAAACTGACTTTGTTGATTGTTTTGAATTTGACATTTATGATTTTTTACTTCATTTCACTTTGACTTTGCATTGTTGTTGTTTACACCTTGTTGATATTTGGGTTATTGCATTGGTTCTTCTATTGATTTATTGTATATTGTGTGTTATTGACGTCACATCACATCGCCATGGCTGAGGCAAACAAGTCAACAGGTGCCATTCCCAAGAAGGTAACCATGACTCTGGATGAACAGAGAAAATATTGGAAAACATTGGCCAAGACTTACCAGCAAGAGGCTAGGAGAGCATCTGACTCCGAACTTCAACTGAAGATTGACGCAGAAGCACTCCGACTTGAAATGCTGCAATTGAAGAAAGACTTCACGCAAATGGCTCATGCGGCTTATGGCAATTCACCTGTAATGAGAATGCAGACCCCTGCTGGTAATGGTCAACTCGGTGCCGGTTATGGTGATGGGGTACCAGATGGTGATGGTGAGGCTGGTTCACGGGATGGAGAAGATCCTCCCAATGGTGAAGAATATGAGGCTGAAGAATTGGCAGATGGAGTAGGAGATTATGGTGCTGTCAGTGGATTGGGTAAGCCACCCAAACTCAACAGTTTTGATGGCAAGGACACCAGTTATCTGTATCGCCGGTGGAGTTTTGATGTTAAACAGTTGTTTAAGGCAGGTTATAGTGAGGGACTTGTCAGGACTTCAATTGTTCGCTCATGTAAAGGAACTCCAGCAGATATTCTTCAAACTTTGGATGAGGACTTCACTGTGGAAGATGTGCTCACAGCGTTTGACAAGCGTTTCGCATCTGTAGCTACAGCTGAGACAATGTTAACCACCTTCTATTCAGCCAAGCAGAAGGCTGATGAGACAGCCAACGGTTGGGGATGTCGACTGGAGAGTTGGTTAGCTTGTCCTCAATTGGCCTACCTCACTGGCCCACAGAAAAGGAAAATGTTGAGGGAACGCTTCTGGCGTGGACTTAAATCAGACATTCACCGCAACGCACTTAGGCATAAGTATGATGCTGGTTATGCTTATGACGACCTACTGGTGGTAGCACGAGAGATTGAGTTGGAATCTTCAAGTACAGAGCCAACCGACAAGACAACCAAGGCCAAGACCAAGGCAAAGTCGGGCATGCAGACGACCAACAAGACTGTGAAGACAGACAGCCTTCAAGAGAAGTTGGACGCAGTGCTCGCCAGACTTACCGCATTGGAGAAACGCTTTCCTCCTGCAGATCAAGCATCAACAAGAGGCCGAGGTAGAGGTTTCAACCGAGGCAGACGCTCTGGCAGAGGGAGAAGTTTTGGCCATGGACGTGCAATCACTGGGAGAAGTAGTGATGAGCAAGATCGGAAGAAAGAAGATCACCAAAAGAAGTCATCAAATTCTGCAACATCAGGTTCTTCCAAGCCATCTTATGTTACTTGTTATAAGTGTGGGGAAAAGGGACACTATAGAACTGATTGTCCTTTAAACTGAAGTCGACGTGTGCTGCGGGGCATGTGCATGTTGGCAATGGTGATGCCGATGTCAGCCCCAATTTTGTTAATGACATGCGTAGCAACTTAGTGGGACCAAGATGTGAATCCAATATTGATATTTTTGGTCGTAGATGTAAATGTTTGTTGGATACAGGGTCACAGGTTAGCACTGTTAGTGATACTTACGTTACCAAGTACCTTCAACGTCATGCAGTTCTTAAAGACATTGGTGACTTGATCTCCATTGAGGTGGCAGGCGGTCACAAATTGCCTTACAGAGGTTATGTTGAGGTTTCTGTGAGATTGCCGCGGTATGTCATTGGATCAAGGAGAGAAGTTCAAGTTCCACTTTTGGTTGTTGAAGAAACCCCTTTCAACAAGGAAGTTCCGGTGCTGCTTGGAACAAATGTTTTGCGACACTTTTATGAACTTTGCAAAGAGAACTTGTCAGGTACGTACGGTTTTGATAATTGGAAGAAGTATCGTGCTCCTAAGCCTTGGAAATTAACTTTTAAATGTTTGAATCTCCAACATTCTGTAAATAATGATGTTAATCTTAAGAGTTGGAATGTAATTTGTAAGGAAGGTGTTACAATTTCTGCTGATTCTAACAATTTTGTTTCATGTCAAATTGATACTAATGATTTGTCTTTTCCATTGCAGAACAATTTGTCAATGCTTGTGTCAAGTGATGGTGTGACACTGCCAGGAGGTCTGATTCTCACTCCGACTGTTCTTCGTGAGACAGACGAGCAGCTGATGTTACAGGTGGTCAACCTCAGCCAGGTAAATGTTACTATCCCTGATAACACCGTGATGGGCAAGATGGAAGAAGCCAGCGTTGTACCAGCAGTGCGACAAGAGGCCAATTCTTCTTCAGCCAGCTCTACAGTGTCAGATTTATTCAAGCTACAACACTTGTCTACTGATCAACAAGATGAAGTGACTCAGATGTTGGAGCGGAATCAAGAAGCCATCTCCATGCATGATTTTGACCTTGGCCATGCCAAAGGACATCAACATGAGATTCACCTGACCGAAGGAGCGCAGCCATTTCGTCTACCGTATAGGCGCATTCCTCCTGCGATGTGGGACGAGGTCAGGCAACACTTGACACAGATGCTAGATGCAGGTGTGATAGAGCAGTCGTCATCTCCATTCGCTTCACCTATAGTCCTAGTTAGGAAACCGGATCAATCGCTAAGATTTTGCATTGACTACAGACGCCTGAATTCGATGACAGTTCGCAATGCACAAACCATCCCTAGGCCACAGGACATATTCGACAGACTGAATGGTGCTCAATGGTTTTCGAGTTTGGATTTAAAGAGTGGCTACTGGCAGATGGAGGTGGAGCCAGCTGATAGACCCAAGACAGCCTTCACAGCTGGACCACTAGGCTTCTATCAGTTCATCCGTATGCCATTCGGATTATGCAATGCGGGAGCATCCTTTCAACGCATGATAGAAGCATGCATGGGCTCGGACAACCTGTCTAACTGTCTTCTCTATCTGGACGATATCATCGTATTTGGAGACTCTTTTGAAGACCATCTCAAGAAGCTAGAAAGTGTCCTGAGAAGACTGCGAGATTGCGGACTGAAGGTAAATGCTAAGAAATGTGATGTGTTCAAGGACCGGATAAAGTATTTAGGTCATTGGGTGACCAGAGACGGTGTGGCGACGGACCATGAGAAAATTGAAGCTGTTAGGAACTGGCCGATTCCCAAGAGTCATGAAGAAGTCAAGCGATTTCTAGGCTTCGCCAGTTTCTACAGAAGATTTATCCCTCAGTTTGCTTACCACAGTGAACCGCTTCAAGAACTGTTGCGTGGCCCAAAGCAACCCAAGAAGAAATCACCCAAAGGACAGTCAGCACCCAAGAAAGGACGCAAACTTCCCCCATTTGAGTGGAGGGATGCTCAGCAAGAGAGTTTCGATACCCTGGTAAAGGCACTTACAGAGGCACCAGTTCTAGCCTACGCCGATTTCACAAGACCCTTCGAGCTACACACCGATGCTGCGACTTCTTCGGGACTTGGGGCGGTCTTATACCAGGCCGATCAGGATGGAAAGCTCCGAGTTATTGCCTATGCCAGCCGATGTCTTACCCAAAGTGAGCGTCGCTACCCAGCTCATAAACTGGAATTTCTGGCAATGAAGTGGGCCATTACTGAGAAATTTGCGGACTATCTCAGGGGAGCAACATTTATCGTCAAAACAGACAACAATCCATTGACGTATGTCTTGAAGAGTGCGAAGCTAGATGCATGTGGTCAGCGATGGGCAGCAGCACTTTGCGATTATGATTTTGACATCCATTACAAACCAGCGGCGAGTCTCAGGGATGCAGACGCTTTGTCACGGATTCCAGTTGACACATGGAAGAAGCTGATCTCATCCACTATTCACGCTGTTTGTCAAGGCCAGCTTGTAGAAGATTTTGCGTCAGCCTATTGCTCATCCTTGCCTCCTGAAGTATGCCTTAGTACGTCAGTCACAGGACATTGGGATCTGGATACATGGCAAGATGAACAGAAAGAAGACAAAGACATCATTGAAGTCATAGAAGTTCTGGACGGCCTGCGGAAAGATGTTTCTTCTAGCTATGCCCGTGCCTTGTTGAGACAACGATCCAGATTGTCAATCGATGATGATGGTTTGCTTCAGCGTCATGTCAAGAGAGATGGAAATGATGTTTGTCAACTTGTCGTGCCGAAGAGTCTACAGCAGGAAGTTCTGGAACAACTCCATGACAAGACTGGACATCTTGGTGTCGACAGAACTCTGGAACTGCTCAGAGATAGGTACTACTTCCCAGGAATGGAAAAGTTTGCATCTGATTACATCAGAGCTTGTGATGCTTGTGTTAGACGAAAATCCAAAGTACAGACTGCACCGATGGGTCGACTAGAGTCTTCTGGTCCAATGGATCTTCTGTGTGTGGACTTTCTGTCCTTGGAGAAGTCAAAAGGTGGATTTTCAAGTATTTTAGTGATGACCGACCACTTTACGAGATATGCTCAGGCAGTACCAACCAAAGACCAGACTGCGAAAACCACAGCTAGAGTGTTACTGGACAGGATCATCAACCACTATGGAATGCCTACCCGTATCCACTCTGACCAAGGTACCAACTTTGAGTCCAACATCATCAAGCAGCTGTGCAGTCTACTGGGCATCTCCAAGAGTCACACCACACCTTACCATCCTCAAGGGAATGCGCAAGCTGAACGCTTCAATTCAACCCTTTTAAATATGCTTGCTTGCTTGTCTGAAGAAGATAAGGCCAACTGGAAGGAGCATGTCCCTTATGTTGTGCATGCGTACAATTGCACCCGGCATGACTCCACAGGATACTCTCCATTTCAACTGATGTTTGGTCGCAAGCCTCGACTCCCTGCAGATATCATCAGAGGAACTCAGGATAGCAACAGAGACTACCATCAGTACATCAAGAGTGTCCAGGATTCATTGAAAGAGGCCTACGATCGAGCTTCACTTCAAGCTACAAGGCGGCATGAGAGAGGAAAAGAAGGTTATGACAGAACTGCCAAGGCAAGTAGACTGGAACTTGATGACCGTGTTCTGGTGAAGAAACTTAGACACAAAGAAGGACCCCACAAGTTGGATCATGTGTGGGAAGAGAAGGTTCATGTCGTCGTTGGAATTCCCTCCAAGGACTATCTTGTGTACGACATCCAAGAAGAAGGCAACAAGAAGGCAAAGAAGAGAAGGTTACATCGTAATCTGCTTCTACCACTTGGACATATTCCGGATGGAAGTATAGATAAGAAGAACAAGAAGTCTACTGGAAGGAAGAAATCTAGAAATTGTGAAGAGGCAGAAGAAAGTGAGAATGTGGACAGTGCCAGTGGTGGCAGCTCAAGTAGTAGCTCAGATTCAGAGTTTGAAAGGCCGAACACTCGTCATCGAACAAAGAAGAAACCTGTACAGCAGAAGAAGACCCCAATACAACAGCGAAGGAGTAGAGTGGAGCCAGAGCAGACATCGTCTGAAGAGTCAAGTGTCTCTGAAGAGTCATCAGAGGAAGAGCCGGAAACGGAACTCCAGGCCCCTTTACAGCTATCTACGAGACAACAAACTCCAGACCAAGCTACAATCAGAACACCTCCTCCTCGCCCAGATCAGCGTCAAACCCCAGAACAGCCACCAAGTCAGAGAAGATCTTCCAGATCAGGACAGGACGAAGGTCTACCAGAAGGAACACCTCCTTCCGAACCAAGACTTCGTAGATCCAAGAGAAACAGAAGAGCTCCAGAATGGCAACGAAGTGGTGATTATGTTTTGAATTGTAAAATGAATATTTTACAGCAAGTGTTAAACAAAATTGGTTCTGTGGAATAAATGAATAAAGAATAACTGAACTTAATTTGTGTTTGTTATTTGTTCATTTAGTATTAAGCAATTTATTGTACTTTGATTATTGTACTTTGATTATTGTACTTATTATGGTTGAGAGAATAAAGGTGATAAATCTTTGTTTTGTATTGTTGACGGCATTTAACTTACGAACTGTAGGCGACTGTATATACTGACGGACGGTGGTATATTTCTTACAATTTGTTTAAATTTCATATGTTATAGTTTCTTGTTTCTCATTGGTTATAGTTGAGGACAACTTTCTGAAACGCAGGGTATGTGTGGCACTCACTAATTATATATATATTTTCCCCCTTTCATTTCTATTGTTAACCAAAAGTGTTCATGTTGTTTGGCCTCTCAGTCTGAGAGGATTAGTGCTGACCACTGAGCCAAAGCAATCAGGTCACCTCCTCAGACTGAGAGGAACCAGCAAGCTAGTAACAGCCCAATCCGGGTAAGTGTTTTATAATTTTAATTAATAATTATCTTTTACATATATTATATACATTTGTTATACCATAAATTAGGGCATTACTAATGGTATGTATTTCTTGTTTTTTTAGGCTTTATGGCTAAGCTTTACCAATGAATAAAACCGTTTAACTGGAAAAGCTGGTTCCTCCTTTCTCAGACACACATGCCACATGTGTGCCACACAGGCTTTATATTGTTGTTTCGTATTACTCCAGTTGTAGTTTATACATGTATATTAATATCTTCATTGCCACTAATGTGTTGATCTTAGAAACCTACTTATCTTGTATTAGTGATTATATTGTAATAGGCCTAGTTACTTTGAGAGTTACAAAATATTTATAGGTGTGTTCATTTTGATTTCAGTTAACCGCAACATGTTTGGAATAAACAAGTACGAGTTAAAATGTTCCCTTGTCATCATTAACAGTTAAAATCTATCCTGCCTACTACTGTTGGGACTCTGAAGAATTTGACCATGGATGATGAAACTACAAAGAAAGCTAAGACTATACGATCCAATCATGCCAGTTGGTTGAAACATTACATTGACCAGTGTGAAAGTCTGGATGATAATTCAACCTCACCAGCTGTATATGAAGCTTTCCAAAGACAAATTATAAGCCAACTACAAGTACTTCAAACATCTCATGATAGCTATATCACTGCTCCATTAGAACCTGAAGCCATTGATGAGACCCAGAATGCAATGGATCAGATCTTGCAACGCTCTACGAAATGTTTGAATGAAGTTAACCTGAAGCTCAAGTCTCTGAAGAAATCTGCAAGCTCTCTTACTGATGACCATTCAGCCAAGTCCCCAAGTGAAGCTCCTCCAGGTACCGCAATTGATGACTGGATTGACAAGTTAGTGATTGGTGAAGATACGGAAGTTAAAGTAAACCCATCTGACAATTCGGATCATCTCATTGCAAGGATTGGATTAAATTACGATTTACCAAAGGTTGAACTTCCTGTATTTGACGGCTCTGCCATAATGTGGCCGCGTTTTGCTGAACAGTTTTATGTACAAGTCCATTCACGACCAGGTCTGGATACTGCAAGGAAAATGGATCTCTTACAATCTCATGTTACGAGCTCAGCAAAGGAATTAATACAAGGACTGGGTTACAGCAGCAGAAATTATGTCCTAAGCCTCAAAGAACTGAAATCTGCCTTTGGTCACAAGGTTATGGTTGCACGAGCCTACATCAATTCTGTTACATCTGGGAGTGTAGTTGCTGATAAAGATGTTTCATCACTTAGAAAGTTCTACATTGCAGTTCGTGATTGCATAATAACACTCCAACAGATGAATTATGAAAAAGAGTTCAATAACAGTGATGTCCTTCAACGTGCCTTACACAAAATTCCATTTGATAGAAGGAGTAAATGGAATGAATATATTCGAGATGTCTACAGAACCAGAGAACCATCTCTTTTTGATCTGCAAGCATGGCTTCAAGAACAAGTTGCCGCTGATTTCAATCCATACGCTGTACCTGTTATGTCTGTGCAACGTGGCAATGTCTCAACTGATTCACAACCTCAGCAAGCTTCTTCCCACATCTCTATGAATTTATCATCTCGCAGCCTAGAAATGCACAGGTCAAAGATTCCAAAGTTCAAGACTTGTCCGGCATGTTCTGAATGTCACCACTTGTCCAAATGCAAGAAGTACATGGTGATGACTACTGAGGAGAAGTATCAATTTGTGAAACTGTCAAATCTCTGTTTCAATTGCATTTATCCACATCACCATGTAACAGGTTGTACTTCAAATGTGAGTTGTAGAGTCAAAGGGTGTGGGAAGCGACATCATACTTCACTGCATCAGGAAAGAGCTCCTTCAGCAAGTATTGACAGCACTCATACAGCTTTCACTTCCAGTAGAAACAGGACTTCGGTGTGTTTTCAAGTGCTTCCTGTATTTGTTCATGGAGCCAATGGACGTAAGATTAGAACATTCGCACTTTTGGATTCTGCTAGTGAAATTTCAATGATAAATTCTGATCTAGCAAAGGACCTTGATCTTGTTGGAAGGCCTGAAATGTTGACACTGAATTCGCTGGCTGAACCTGTTTCCTTTTCTTCCCAGCGTGTCAGTTTTGCAGTGACAGCAGCAGACGGATTAAGTCAAGATCCAATGTGGATCCAATCAGCTTGGACCCGAGTTGGTAAATTCAGCTGCCCCCCTCTGAAGGCGTCATCCCTGCGAGTGTATGATCACTTAAAGAATCTAGACATGGTAGATGTGAATCCCCAGGATGTGAAGTTACTTATCGGAGCTAATGTGCCAAAGGCCCATCAACAGTTGGACATGCGTGAAGGACGGCCTGGTGAACCTATAGCTACAAGAACTCCACTGGGTTGGTGTGTCTTTGGTACCATGTCTACATCTAATGCCAGTGACAATATTCAGTCGATGAATGTCAATCTCCTCTCCATTTGCCATGAAGGTAAGCTCAGCAATGTGAACATTCATCAGACATGTAACTTCAAGAATGAACTTGCTGAAAGCTTCGCACCAACACTTGTAAAGAAAGTCGAAACTGTTCATCAGTTGAAATGGGGGTACCGCCTTTTGACATGGGGGTACTTCTTACTAGTTTATTCTGTTATGATTGCATTGATTTTTAAAGATCTATTGGAAAATACATTTGGACATTACATTCAAGCCCCTTGTGTAACATGTAGGGAAATATATAATGTTGAGGACACCTTTGCATGTCCTCAAGGGGGTACTGTTGATGACTGTGTTAATGAATGGCCACTCTGGGCAGCAGAACTATTGTGGTTCACACTTTACTGTGTACATCCAAACAAACTCGATGTTTGACATGCTTTCATGTGACACTGTCAGTTACAGTTATACCTGTGATAATCATTGCTTCACAAAATGTAACTTCCATGTTCAGTTGAAACTCAGCTGTTCTCAAGATATGAATGTCAACAGGAATAGGGGAAACTAGATTGTAAGTACACATTTGTATCATTGTTTAAATTTAGGAATGCAGGCTTTATATTGTTGTTTCGTATTACTCCAGTTGTAGTTTATACATGTATATTAATATCTTCATTGACACTAATGTGTTGATCTTAGAAACATACTTATCTTGTATTAGTGATTATATTGTAATAGGCCTAGTTACTTTGAGAGTTACAAAATATTTATAGGTGTGTTCATTTTGATTTCAGTTAACCGCAACATGTTGGGAATAAACACGTACGAGTTAAAATGTTCCCTTGTCATCACTAACAGGCCCCATGGGACAAACACTGTCTAATAAACATGGAAGAAATAGAGACACTATACATGTTAATGTCTTGATTTCACTTGATATGTGATCTTGTTGATCTTAGATGACAAATTATTTTTAAGAGGCATTGTAATTAAAGGATCTCTTGGGTACCAAGGAAAATAAACTGTAGTATTTTTGTAATGTGTAACAACCTGTGCTATATATATGCAAACTGGAAAGTCAAAGAATACATGTGTTACTTTTGTGTATTCTCTCCTCTGCCAAATCATTGATTGCTGGTATAACTGAATGGCAAATACTGGAACTGGAAGCCTTCAGCATTGCCAAAATAATCCACTCTACCCTTCCGTTGACTTGACTTGCACGTTAAACTTCATCTGTAGGCTGGATTAAGAGACTCAAAAACACCCAGCAAGTTTGACTCTCTAGCATCCATCATCTCTCTAACATTAATTGAAATGTAAGAATATTGTCCTTGGTGTAACCAGGAACAGAATTGTTATGCTATTTTAATTCAATGAATGATACAGAACAATTAGACGACAGTGAGACAAGTTTATTGAATCATTATTGTGGAAATACAAAAATCGCTTCTACAATTAAAACGTGAGCAGCCTTCACAATGCATCACAATTTCCCCATCATATTTTTCAGCAAGGTCTTTAGCATTCACACATTGTTTCACTGCCAAATATTGCCAGAAGAGATTTGTAATTTGGCGAATTGATTTTAATGAACATTGACATCATTGCAAAGCAATTAGTCATTGAATCATTTGGATGTTCAGATATTGTATTGATTTTAATGAACATTGACATCATTGCAAAGCAATTAGTCATTGAATCATTCGGATGTTCAGATATTGTATTGATTTTAATGAACATTGACATCATTGCAAAGCAATTAGTCATTGAATCATTCGGATGTTCAGATATTGTATGGTTTTTAGAGCCATAACTGTTGCTCATCTGTAAAAAATACATTTTTTTTCTCCCTGCAATTCAGATAAATATATTTCTTCTTTAAGACAAGTCATTGATGACTACTGATATTTAACACTTAACCAGAATAACCACTTCTTTTGGCCTTTACAGTTTGAGTAAAAGATCAAACTATCCTACTAAATCTGCCCTCATTGTCCATTGCCATTAAAATAATAGGGAATCAAGGAAGTCATGAAAAGCTCAAATCATACAAAGGTTGTGCACACCCCTGGCATTGGTGAGCTTGGACTTGAAAATTATGAAATTATATTGGTTTGAACAGGTTGAACAAAAAGAAGGATATTTTATGAAATACACGTAATGTACATGTATCTCTAAACACATTTGAAACTACAGCTCATGCACAGGAAATAAACTTTACTGAAGTATACCTATTAAACAAGCCTTCACAGTTTTGCACACAAGCTGCATCAAAAATACCACTTTCATGGTTCTATATTGCCCCTGAAGTGAGTGAGTTTGTGTTTTACGCCCCATCAGCACCGGTGTGGGCTATTTAGAGGTAAACATTGCACCTGAAAGGAGCGCTTAAAAAGGCCACTATTTGGAATCAAGAGAAAAACGCTCTCATGAAGATGGAGTTATTGCAGCCCACCTTTCCATTATTAGATCATTATTGGACTTAAGAAGCTGAATCTGTCCTCTGTTATTACTTGTGTCTACGCTTACAAACGTCTACATACATTGTATAGAGAGATACGAAATCGGATTATGTATCCGCAATAACAGTTTGTATGTTTTAAAGAAGCCAGTGTCCGGAGAATTGGATTGTTGCTAGCATGAGTACTGTACAGTCAAACCTAGTACCTATGCATATACACCAAATACCAAATCCATAAATTCCTCTTACATTTGAAACCAAATCCACTGAGTCTGACTCTGCTGTTGAAGAGACATTTCTGTAGCAGCATACCAACTGTCAAGTTGCATGAAGGATGTATGAAAGACATGTTCTCTGGTTTCTCAATTCCTTTAAAGGCATCGTAAGGTACTTTATCTGTACACGGAATCACGAATGACATATATCCCTCACTGACAATGACGATGCGGTCAAGTTTACCAATGTCCAACAAATCGTCCGTCAAGGCTATTCAAACAAATTGGAGCACCTGCTACATTTGTAAGCACTTCTGTAAATGCCTAATGGCAAACATCAAGTCATTGCCACTTCCTGATGTGCAAGAGTGTACATAATCAATCACTGCCAGGACTTGATAGGTGAAAGTAGGTCACGCTTTTAGGCCTATACAGTGTCAGTCCGATTCTCGTTGACATATTCTGATATGTATCCACTATTATCCACTATATCTGTAGATGGTATTGAAGGACTATTACTGAAACATTATGCAATCACCAAATTCAGGTAGAATTTAAAAATAAACACTTTAATCTATAAATACCATAAACGCTTTAATCTATAAATATTGTTTAATGGTGTTGAAAAGACTGACCAGACAAATAATTCAACATCAATCAGGAATTTGGAAAATTACAATTATGTGAAAGACAAGTCTAATCAATGCTGACATTATTCACATTTTCAGATGACAACAAATGCTGTACTTCTGTGGAATCTGAGAATGTTTGGAAGGCTCAGCTGCCTGAGGCTGAACAGAGCCACCAGAGAGAAAGGTGTATTTGATTATGTATCAGATTATGCATCCACATGGATCGTGTACTCTGTCCATTATGGAAGAATGGGGATTTCAGAGATTAAATTATAAAAGCTTGGCATGTTCTGTTAGGAAATCAGAAGTTTGTAAAGTGAAGGCCAGAAGAAACAAATGTAAACATTTTTCCTTATTAAAAAGTTTTCTGAGACCTAAAAATTTAGTGAAACCATTATAAAATAATCTGGAACAAATTACATTTATTATAACTATAAAGTCTGACAAGCATAAACGGGGAGGTTCGATTTATATAATTATCATCACTTGCTCAGTTTATTTTAGACAATACTGACTTTTGGTTAACTAGCTCTCTGATCAATCTTGATCTGTCTCACTCTCCTGGGACATACAATGTACAGAGCTCTGGCAGCTTCATAGGCTGCCTTCACTGAACTATCTATCATGTAGTACCTTCTCTGGCTATGGTAGAAGCTATGATAAATGTCAGTCTTTATGGGTTTGCTCACATGCAATTGTAAATTGCCGTAATTCTCTGCTGCCAAGGAAGTCAAGGTCTGAAGGATTCTCTTTGAAGAAAGATGAGTAAGTAACACTGCACTGACACTCAGTCAATAAGATGATATTCATTCTCCTCCCTAGGTGTAACTCAGTACATGACATACCCAGCTAACATTCAGCATATTTTTTTGAGATTTGATGGACCACACTGGAAAATAGATAGATAGATAGATAGATAGATAGATAGATAGATAGATAGATAGATAGATAGATAGATAGATAGATAGATTGTATCTACAAGCACCTCTTAAAGTGCCTGTATGTTATCTTTTGATGTTGCACTTGACCATAAGAGTAGATGATTGTTTAGATGCTGTGGCTCCACAGTCCAGACACTTCTTGTTTATACCAAGTCTGGATCAGTTTATTCCATACTTGTGTAAACCCACTGTGTAGGTGACCTTTTTGCTTTATTGTGTAGACCTTTAGCAGTGTAGACTCTGAGGTATCATACTAAGTTTGAGGACATTAGCTCCTCGCAATGGCTTGCTTTAGATGAGGTCCTGTCCCAAGGCACATCTACTTGGTGAAGTACAACTAAGGTCAGAAAAAAGCAGAGTTGGTTTTTTTACATCAAAAGGCTCCCCAAGCATTACGGCATCCATCACCCTCACTGCACCAGTATTAATCAAGTGGCAAAAAGTTTTATTCTTCCTCAGATTGATATATTACTTATTATTCCCAGTGATAGAGGACCTCTGGATACTTTGGCCAGATCGAGTGACATGCAGAAAACATTTCCAGTAATAATAATTCTAAAGTTTAGAATTTATTGAGTCTATATAACACACAAATATTGACTAGTCTCATGGGAGAAGTAAAATCTATTTGCAATGAGGGAGTGTTATAAGTGAAATGTATTTCATGATACCGAGTCATTACTGACTTACAAATAAAAGTAGGAAATGGACTTGATAGTAGAAGTTTTTAAAAAGCATAGCTTCTGGTTTTGCAGGAAGAGTTTGGAGGGACACCAGCTAATGCTTTGCACCAACCTTTTTTTCTTTAAGTTTAGCAACTAAGTTTGCTAATTATACCCAAAATGTTATAAAAGCCATTACTAATTATAAAAGAAAATCAACCATATAGCTTCTCTGGTTTTAGACAGAGAGTTTCTAGGGAGACCAGCTAATGTCATACCTTTTGAGTGACTGTCAAAATATCAAACAATGATATATGTCCATAAATTTTGTAAAACAGCCTTTCCCTCTGAATATTTTAAAACAACAATTCTTAGATGGGAAAATGTCATATAATGCAATATAAGAGCCTAACTGTGAAAATTGATAATGGCCAACTAAATCTGAAACAAAAATTAAAGTTAGTTCCATGCTACATTAAATATGACTTATCATCTAATAATCTGAAGCTTGGCAAGTTTTACTGCCGATTTTGACAGTTAACACTGTAAGGATAGCACTTTGTAATAGCCCAAATTTGTTAAGGGACATTAAGTTTTAATCACGGAGGATGGGGTATTTACCACCCAGGATGAAAATGTTTGGTATTCACTATGGTAGTGTGGTACCTTTTCACAAGGGTCTAAACAACAATAGTGTCATGCTAGTTTATTCAAGACTTCAATTGTATTTTAAAAACACTGATGAGGCTCAATAGAACATGTTGGAACCATGAGAATGAGCCAGGCGGACTCTTGGCACAAAATGGGAGGATGACAGAGGCTTTATACCCAGTATATACGCAAACTGGTGGAAGCAAAGCTGGACACTACCTTGAGGGTATTTCTAACACATTGCACATTTTTTCTTCAGCATACTGTCCAGAAGAAGACTACAGGGGCCACCTCAAACAGTCTGAAACAGAAGTAGCCATCAGGAAGCTTGTCAGGACAACCGGAATGCTGTCAATGTGGGTTGTCACCCGAATTACGGATGGGATTGGCTCAACAGTTAAAAACTTTGTTTGATGTCAAAGATTTCTATTTTTAGTCTCTAGGCAGCTGGGTTGTCTTATACGTCAATCAATATTGCAAGCTGAAATTGTCATTACATCTTTGTTTTCTTGTGGAGAGCTGGGTGAATAATTGTTTACAAAACATAAAAGCCACTGTTCAATGATGTTAAACAACTGGAATTTAATTGATTGATGATATAAGTAGAAATTTTGTTGTTGTTTTTAGATGACATGCAGCTTTTAAACATGGGGCATAACAATCACTAAGTCCTGGGCATGTGAAATGGAGAAACTCCCTCATGATTTTATAAGGAGAGGGGATGGCAAGTGAAATATGAGAAACTTATTTGAATGTTTTGATAAGATAATGAATTAATTGTGAAAAGTCTATTTTGCCATTCTATTTCTCTGCCAGCAGAAGGCAAAGTGTCTAGCATGTTGCCTTGAGCATCTCCGGACCTCATCCCCTTGACAAGCCACTGTCAGCATTCCTTGGGTTGCTGCTGCAAAAGACACACAAGAAGAAATCCAACAAATCTGTTAGTGGAAGATGCCTTGATCCACTCCGCTCAGAGAATACCAATGCTGAAACAAATATACGATACTGTGACTATGACTATGTTCAGTTTACTGTAGATTTAGACAAAAAAGGGGAAACATAAATGGGGTATTTTGATTAAGCATTACGACCTCTGCCGGAACTCAAAGATCATACAAATTTGAAAATGAAAGAATAACTGTGTCATGTTTGTGCAGTATCTTTCCTCGCACTTCATTTATCACAATTGTGAGTTAATGGCAAGTACTTGTTTACATTAGCATAATGTAAACCTTATCCTCTGATGACTTGCAAGTAAAATTTCATCTATGGTCTTTGTTTAGAGATCTTAATGCACTTGACAACTACACAGCTCCTAGATATATTCGTCATCCCTCTAACACTAATTAGAAAATTAGAATATTGTCTAAAGCATTGAAGGACATTATTATCCAGCTGTTTTAGATGACCAACTATTTGAATTGCTCTGGTTTTAAATTTCCTGGATGGTACAGAGCAATTAGATGGCAATGTGACCAGTTTATTGAATCATTATTTGCGGAAACACAAAAATCCCTAGAGCAATTAAAACATTGTGAGCAGCCTTAACGATGCATCACAATTCCTTGTCAAATTTCTCAGCAAGGTCTTTAGCATCCACACATTGTTTCATTGCCAAATGTCGGCAGAAGAGATTTGTAATTTGGCGAGTTTGAGGTAATTGAGATTGGCATCATTATGAAAACCAACTGTCACTGTCACATCAGGATGTCCTGATTTTAAAATATCTGTCTTTCATTTTGACTTATCAGAGGAACCATTTGTTACTCATGTGTAAACAATAAAAAACATTTTGTTAGCGTTGTTTTTTTTCAGAAATTTGTTAAAATTGTTCTTCTTTAATGTGAGTTATTGATGATGACAATTATTTTATATTTAGACATTTCTATTGCACATTGCAGTTGCTCTTGCACAGCCCTCAGTGATCTGCCATTGGATTACATGGTAATTGTTTCTCTTGGAAATGGCTATCACAAGTTTATATGACATGCATCATTGATAAAATGGTTGATGCATACAAAGAAGGTATCCTACTCAATTGACCAGGATGGCCAAATGGCCGTCAAATTTGCAATAAGGTATATAATATATTGACCTAAAGACAGGTTCAAATCATGCTAAAATTATCTACCCTTCTATCTCCATTGGAATTGCATCATATTTTATGATATATCCCTGAATGGATCACTTGTAATCACCTTATAATAGCTTAACCAGTGAATAAACTTCGCTATGTATACACATCTGAAAAGCCATCACCGCAAAGCACCAACCTGCATTGAAAATGGCACTTTCATGGTTCTATATGGCGACAGAAAAGAGAGCTTAAAAAGGCCACTATTCAGTATCAAGAGAAAAATGCCCTCATGAAAAGAGGGTGATTGCAGCCCACCTTTCCATTATTAGGTCATTATTGGACTTAAGAAGCTGAACTTGATGTAGTGCTGCCCTCCGCTGACACGACAGATAAGACTGACCATGCAGTGACCACTGACCAGCATATGGCAAGCAGTTATGGTAACAAACCGCTTCTTATAGAGATATTACAGTACAGCCATATCACACAATCAGGATTACACAGCGTATAAGAATCTTATTTGATAACGATGACATTCCAGGGTTGAATTACATGTAGCAACTAGTTTTGGTGACCTACATTTGAACTGTCTGTTGTAAAATTATAAAAACAGATTGATAAGAACCTTCACAGGTGCATCAAGGAAATGTTTGTATATATCAAGCAAAATATAAATATGAAACAGCCAATTATTAATCCTAATCAGATTTATGTAATTGGAACAAAAAAATGTAAACGAAAAGCAAATATTTTGATTCTAAGAGCAGCATTTGGATGGACACCAGTTAATATTTGTTCTGTCTGTTTTACAGTATTTTTTTAGTGTTTACGGAAATCAACATCTATTTAATTTGTGAAACCATTAACTTATTATATATAACAGACAAAATTGACACAAATTTAGCCAAAAAACGGCCTGAGTAAAAGAACTACTTTTCTAATGATGAATAAAGCATTATTGTGAAAGGAACAAAATATGGAAATTTCATCAAGCACAAAAAAATGGAATCTATATTATTTTTTTTGGCAATCAAACTTTCAACCACCATTTTGGTCAATGTGAATTGAACTTGTTGCATCTAAGTAGTGTCAAATTAAAAGAAATGTATAAGGAAATAATGAATACTGTTTTCATTTGGTCTGACAATAGGTGCTTCACAGAAATCAGGAAATGAGAGAATGAGCAGCTACTTTGAAAAATGAATGGCTTCCATGAGTCAAGCAGGTCAAATCTGAAATGACTCCCTATCTACATGTATTCTTTGAGACGTTTTTTTTTAGTCATGCGCCAAGTTTCATGCTTCAATGCATATTACTTTCCTATTCATGACAAATCTGCACCACAAACAGTTACAGTCTGTATTTTGTAAATGAGCCATTGCCAGAAGACTGGATTCGCTGGGTGCATGAGAGTTGCACTGTCACACTTACGCGTATGTGCATTCACAGAAGCAAAAAGCTTTTAAAATTTCACTCCAAATACCAAATCCATAATTTTCTTTTTCATATCGAAATCCGATCCACAGATTCTGCTGTTGAAGAGACATTTCTTAAGCCACATACAATCTGTCAAGTTGCATGAAGGACCTGTGAAAGACATATTCTCTGGCTTCTCAATTCCTTTAAAGGCGCCTTTATGTACTTTTTCTGTACGTGGATGTAATATATCACTCACAATGAGGATTATGTCAAGTTTACCAGTGTCCAGCAAATAACTGCATGGTCAAGGCTATTCAAACAAATTGGAGCACCTGCTACATTTGTAAGCACTTCTGTAAATGCCTAATGGCAAACATCAAGTGATTGCGCTACTACTAGGATGTAAAAGAGTGTCCCTAATCTATCACTGCCTAGACAAAATAGGTGAATGTAGGAGCAGTGTCAGCCCCCTTCTAATTGGCAAATTCCAATTTATATCCACAATAAATAGTACTGAGAGACACACATTATTAAGGTATAATACACTAACTAAATTAGGTAGAATAAGTAATTCCTTGAATCTAGATATATGATATAAAATGGTGTTTCAAAGACAGACTGTACAAATAAGTCACCAAACAACATCAATCAGGAATTTGGCAAATTACAATTAAGTGAAAGACGAGTCTAATCACTGCTGACATTCTTTACATTTTCAGATGATACAAATTCTGTACTTCTGTGGAATCTGGGAATGTCTGAAGGGCTCAGTTCTCTGATGCCCAGGAAGTCGATGTCTGAAGGTCGAGTGAAGGATTCGCTTTGAAGAAAGATGAGTAAGCAACACTGCACTGACACTCAGTCTATAAGGTGTAACTCAGTACGTGAGATACCAGCTAACATTCAGCATATTATTTAATGTGTTACTATCAAGCTCAACCTCTTTTCTATGGCGGAGTTGACCATAAGAGTAGATGATTGTTTAGATGCTGTGGCTCCACAGTCCAGACACTTTCTTAAAATCATCATCTTGTTTGTACCAAGTCTGAATCTGTTTATTCGATTCTTACAAAGCCACTGTGTAGGAGACATATTTGCTTTATTGTGTAGACCTTTAGAAGTGTGGACTCTGAGGTATCATACTAAGTTTGAGGACATTAGCGCCTCGCAATAGCTTGCTTTATTAGATGAGGTCCTTCCCAAGGCATAGCTACTGAGTTAAGTGCAACTAAGGTCAGAAAAAAGTAAGCGTTGCTTTACACCAACCTTTATTTTTTTTAAGTTATGCAACAAAGTTGACTAATTATGCCATAAATGTTATAAAAGCCATTACGAATGTTAAAGGAAAATCAACCATATACGTGTAGCTTCTTTGCGTTTAGACAGAAAGTTTCTAGGGACCAGCTAATGTTTCATTACATGATTTGAGCAACTGTCAAAATAACAAACAATGATGCATTTGCTAAACATCCTTTCTCTCTGATGAGTGAGATATTTTAAAACAACAATGCATAGAAGGGAAATTGTCATATAGTGCTACGTAAGAGCCTAACTATGAAAACCGGTAACGGCCAAATTAATCTAAAACATAGAGTAAACTTAGTTTCATGCCACATTAAATATGACTTATTATCTAATAATCGGACGCTTGCAAGCGTTACTGCCGATTTTTGATAATTAACAATTTGTAATAACACTTTGCAATGGCGCAAATTCATTGAGGGACATTAAATTTGAATCACTGAGTTTTTACCACCCAGGATGAAAACCACCTTGATTATTTTCATGTTCTACTCTGAATGTTAATCGATGTTATAAATTTCACCCCACACACCTAGAATAAACATTTGTTGGTAGGTACATCAGTCTTTCAACCACAAATTTAAAAAAGATGGTTTTGATAAGAGAACCGAAGAACAATTTTACTCCAATGTTTGGTAAATTTGCTGTGGTACCTTATCACAAAGGTCTAAACAACAATGGTGTCTAGCTTGTTTAATCAAGACTTCAAACAAATAAAACGAGGGGGTGTTAGGGCTTAAGAATTGTATCAGCAGTGATTGATTAGGACACTAATGAGGCTCAATAGAACATGTTGAAACCATGTGAATGAGCCGGGTGGACTGTCAGCACAAAATGGGAGGATGATTGGGCTTAACACTCAGTATATATTCACCCTTTTAAAAACGAAGACATCCGGAGTACGCAGCAATATGTAGATTGATATAAACAAGGGCTGAAAAATGGTTGAAACTGCTCTCAAACATAGGTCCAGGTGACCTGGTCAGAGCTGCAATGGAACCTGGGACCAAATGATTGGAAGCCAGAAGTGCAACCAACTAAGCTAATCTTCCTGATTCATCTTGTCATGTGTCTAGCACCCTAGTGGCACGTTGGGGGTATTTATGAGCATAAATTGCAGATTTTGTCCTTTCGTTTACTATTCAGAAGAAGACTACATGGGTCACCTCAAAACAGGCTAATGAAAAGAAGTGGCCGTGAAAACCAATCAGGAAGCTTGTTGGGACAACCGGAATTCTGTCAATGTCTGGGTTGTCACCTGAATTAGGGATGGGATTGGCTCAACAGTTGAAAACTTTGTTTGATGCCAAAGATTTCTATTTTTAGTTGCCAGGCAGCTGGGTTGTCTTAAACGTCAATCAATATTTCCAGCTGAAAATGTCATCACATCTGTTTTACTGTGAAGAGCTGGGTCAATCATTGTTTACAAAACATGAAATCCACTATTCAATCATGTTAAAAAATTGGAATTTAATCGTTCCATACCTTTTTAAAATTTTGTTGTGGCTTTTAAATTACACACAGGCAATTCTTAACATGGGCCATAAAAATTGGTCCTGGGCATGTGAAATGGAGAAACTTCCTCGTGATTTTATAAGAAGAGGGGATGGCAAGTGAAATCTGAGAAACTAACTTGGAATTTTGGATTAAATAATGAATTAATTGTAAAACGTCTATTTTGCCATTCTATGCCTCCGCAAGCACAAAGAAAAACGTCTGGCAAGTTGCCTTGAGCATTCTGTACCTCATCCCCTCTACAACAGACAGTCAGGATCCGTCTGGTTACACCAACACAAGACCAACAAGACGAAATCCAAGAAATCTGTTAGTCGAAGATGCCTTGATCTACTCTGCTCAGAATGCTAACGGCGAAACAATTTAACTCTGTGAGTATGCAAAGCATACTGCAGCTTTTGAAAATGTGAAAAAAAAAATTATATTTTTGGTTGAGCATCACAACCTCTGCTGGAACTAAAAGAATCTACAAATTTGAAAATGAAAGATAACTGGGTAATGTTTGTGGAGTCCCTTTCCTTTTACTTGATTTATCACACTCATGAAACAATTGCAAAAACTGTTCACTTAGCATAATGTAAACTTTATCCTCTGATGACTTGCAAGTAAAATTTCATCTATGGGCTTGGTTAAGAGATTTTAATGCACTCGACAACTACACAGCTCCTATATTCGTCATCCCTCTAACACTAATTAGAAAGTTAGAATATTGTCTAAAGCATTGAAGGACATTGTCAGACCGTTTTAGATGATGAAGTATTTGAATTGCACAAATTTTATATTTCATGAATGGTACAGGTCAATTAGATGGCAATGTGACCAGTTTATTGAATCATTATTTCCAGATACACAAAAATCCCTACAGGAATTAAAACATTGTGAGCAGCCTTCACAATGCATCACAATTTCCTTGTCAAATTTCTTAGCAAGGTCTTTAGCAATTAGCATCCAAACATTGTTTCATTGCCAAATGTCGGCAGAAGAGATTTGCAATTTAGCGAGCTGGTGGTAATTGAGATTGGCATGATTATGAAAAACAACTGTCACCTGATCATCAGGATGTCCTGATTTTAAAATATCTGTCTTTCATTAATGACTTATCACATGATGTAGACTACATTTGCAAAAAGGCTAGTTCTCAACTCAATGCTGTAAAGTGTCTTTCGAATAATTTAGATGAGAAAGCAAGAAATGCCATTGATACATGGGGTGAAGCTATGGAACAACCTGCAAGTCAAGTTAAAGAACTCAGAAAACATGCTAATCTTCAAAAACTGCTTAAAAATTGGGACTTTATAGACAAAAGTTGTAATGCTGAAATGTGGTGCTGATGTAAATTTAAAATCTAATTTTACATGACATTGTTTTTATTCTGCTTTTAGGTTTTAGTTGTGTCAGACAAAATTTTATTTTGCTTTTAGGTTTTAGTCGTGTCACACAATAGCCTTAGGCTAATGTTTCTCTGTTTTTTATGTGTGAAAAAAAATAATAAAATTTTGTTATTGTTATCATAAGCACCATTTGTTACTCATGTGTAAACATTTTGTTAGTTTTTCTTCTGAAATTTGATATTTTTTAAATCTTCAATAGGAGTTATTGATGATGATAATTACTTTATGCTTAGCAATTTCTATTGACCATTGCAGTTGCTCTAGCACAGTACTCACTTGACACACAAAAATAATGTTTCCTACTAAATCTACCAAGGACGGCCAAATGGCCATCAAATTTACAAGGTATTTATTATAATGAACTAAGGACAGGTTCAAATCATGCTAACATTTTCTACTCCACTAGGTCCATTGGAATTGCATCATATTTTATGATATATCCCTGAATGGATCTCTTGCAATCATGTTAGACACAATAGCTTATCCAGTGAATAAACTTCCTTAAGCATGCTATGTATACACATCAGAAAGGCCTTCAACGAGTGCACCAACCTGCATTGAAAATGGCACTTTCATGGTTCTCTATGGTCCCAGAAAAGAGAGCTTAAAAAGGCCACTATTCAGTATCAAGAGAAAAATGCCCTCATGAAAAGTGGGTGATTGCAGCCCACCTTTCCATTATTAGGTCATTATTGGACTTAAGAAGCTGAACTTGATGTAGTGCTGCCCTCCGCTGACACGACAGATAAGACCATGCAGTGACCAGCCTGTCTCAAGCATTTATGGTAACAAACTGCTACTTACATAGATATATTACAGTCATATTTCTGAGTCAGGATTACAGAATTTTATGAGAAACTTGCTGGATAATAACACCATTCCAGGCTTGAATTGGCAATTTGTGAATAGTTAATATGTGTGACATCTTCTTCAAAGTGTTCTTTAATGATGCATAAAATAAAATTAATTATGATCACTGTAATGCGCGCTATATAGAATCATACTATATTTTTATTATAATATTACTATTGATGAAATAGAATATGCTGAAATACTACACAACAGTGTTATCCACAGCATTCTGGACTTGTGGTTGTAATAGATGACCTCTGGCACACTGACATTTATCTGATTTTGACCAGAACCTTCATCTGTGAGCAAACAGTCCATGTTGATTCTATCAGCAAGAATTTGATAAAGACACAGAATCAAAGGACTCAAGTGTTAGCATGGCTGCTATTGCCTATAGGCAAATTTTACTGCAAATTCTCACATAAGTCTATGGACTGTCAATCCCATGAAGCTGGCACATTCAGTACAACAAGACAGAACTGAATACATGTAACATAAAATACAAGGTGTTTTCACTCCTTAGAGTATATAGGCCCTCCACCATTTTCTGTCTTGTGTTTTTTGACAGCCAGAGATATTATGGCGTATTTTGATGATGTATTTTATTATTCGTCCTCATGGATAATATATTTTTTGTTTGCGTGATAACTTTATAGATTAAATTATAGAGCAAGGAAAATTCTATGAGAAACTCAGAAAATTTAAGGAAACTTAATGGCCACAAAGTACATTATATATATTTTGTATAATGCATACCCATATTTTCCAATACATCTGTTGTTGGTTTGTTAGTAAAAAAAATATAATCTGTAATACAGATCGTGTCCATTGTGTAATCAATATACCGTAACTTGTTAAATCACTTACATGTAACATAATTAGGTCACGAGATCTGAATTTTAAATTTCATTCAACCAGACTGATGGCATATAAAAACTTTTTTTTCAACCAATTATGCAGACACATTGCATAATCTTCAATCGCAATTCCAAAGTGTTGTGTCGATTTTAAGATAAAAACACATCACAAGAAGTAATGTTATGTAATTGTGCAGTTTTTTAAAAGTGTATGACCAAAGTGACCAAGACTGAAGCTGCTATTCTTATCGTTTGGAATCTTTTTGTATATTTGAAACAAGCAAAGCAATAAAGCTGAGACTTTTATTTTTCTAAACGATCAAATAAAAAGTCTTGGACTAGTTTATTCGACCCAAGTGTGCATTTGACGACAAATATGACCTTTTTAGATTATTCTGTGGAACTTCACTGAACTCAGAGGTCTTAGAGTTTAAAGTTGGATGGTATTAGCTCTCCCAATGCATGGCTTGCTTTCTAAAGACGAAACCGTATCCCAAGACACAACTAATTTTCGTGTCAGAGATACTCAACAGTTGTACTTTGTTTGATATGAGAGATTTGTTTCTTGCCAAGTAGTTGCATAAAGTAAGTGAAACAAATAAAAAAAAAATTAACTGAAAGTGGAATAAGAGAGAGTTGCAAATTGTCTTTACAAAATTATTGCATTGGATGACATTGCCATCACATTGTCACAAAACTTTTAAAAACTCGATGTTCAGAGATTTGATATAGCACACCAAATCTTGAAAGCTTCTTAAATCTCGCTTACATGTCTTAGACACACAAACCCATAAAGTCAGTAGGTTCACACACCATGAAAAAGGCTCTTGGGCCTAGATGCTTTGGTAAAACCCAAAAAGAGGTAATAAAGACATGATTTATAATATTGGGCTCATAAAAACCCATATCTATGTGAGACATTGATGTTGAGCCTTAAGCGGTTTCCAGCTTTATTTGCGAAGTTCTGTACAGTGGCCCGAGTTCTGACTTTTGCGAAGGCTTGAAAACGCCTGGTTAGGAAAATTATTATTGTGAGCGTATAGAAGGTCATCAAAAATCCCCCCACCAGAGGTTTTTGTTGTCATGGAGGGCCAACTAAATATGGAAGGATTTATTTAGGAGCACCTGCAAAATTAAGTGGCCATGTTGCACTTCTTACTGGAGATAATAAGAGCCAAACACATGAAAATATTACTCTTTATAGTCTTGTTTCTCAGCCCTGTGGATATGAATTTGTTATCATTTATTGTGATCATTAGATCAAAGAACTTACTTTGTATTTGACAACATTTGATTATAAATGCAAAAATCTACCTTCTCACTACTTTGTATTGCTTTTTGGGTCCTTGGAATTCATTCCAAGACCATTGTCGTCAGCTTCATTTCCTGTTAACAGGTGAAGTTAGTGTTTTCACCAAAACATTTCAAAGACAAAATGACAACCCCAACTGACGTGCCCTTATCATCAAAGTGGTGTGTATGCATCCCTGGCTGCAATATCGTACTTCCCAGTGCTTAAATTGATTATTATTTAAGATAATTCTTTCTGATAGCACACAAAAACTGCTTCTGAATGATGGACTGTGCTGCCCTCTTGTGTATTGTCACTGCATACCACAGCTGCCTGCAGGTTCATTTCACAAAGATAGACAAAACAAAATACGTCGATATCCCATTGTGTCTTATTTAGTTCCTTAATACAGGTATTTCATGTCAAAGTCCATGTTTAAAGCTTAGTGGGGATTCTTGTTCAATAAATGAACAATTTTTTAAAAAATTTTTATGGAAATGCAATGGTACAAAATCATGAGGTTCAGAGAGTGGAAATAAGTCCAAGGACCCTATGCATGCCTTGCATGCTATTTTCTCTATCAGCAGAAAGCAAAATGTCTGCCATGTTGCCTTGAGCATCTCTGAACTCCATCTCCTTGACAACCCAATGTCAGCTCCCCTACGGTTGCAGCAGGGGAAAAAACCCCAAGAAGAACACTAATAAATCAGTTAACTAGTGGAAGCTGCTTGATCTACTCTGCTAAGAGAATACGAAGGGTGAAACAACCTGACAGACAACAGACCACTCAATGTGTCAGGATAAAACTGTCTAGATATTAAAGACAGAAGCAAATAATTTATCAAACACAATGTCTTATATGACACAGAACAATTAAATGACAATACATCAACATTAAATGAGCATTTAGCAACAATTAATTTGAAAGCCAAAACCCTAACAATCCTTTCACCTTGCATTGCATGCAATTTCTCCATCAATATTCTCAATGACGTCTTTAGCATGCACACATTCTTTCATAGCCAAATATTGTCAAATAAAATTATTATTTCAGCATACTGTCAAAATTTAGCTACATTATTTCAGCATTTCACATGTCAACATAGGGGAATTTAGTGGCAATGGAGACTAGCATCATGAAAAATGGTCATGAAATCATCGGGATATACTATTTTTTATGTTTATAGTAGATATTTCTAAGTGGGTCATTTAAAATCTAGCCTCAACTGTCTCCCCAAAGCTATATGAATGTAATCTTAGCTTAACGGATCCCTATAGATCTATCCATGGATATTCACAAATTGGACCAAGGAGTAGATAAATTGCAGCGTATACTCGGAGTGTGCATATAAATCAAAACAACTAAATACACTTCAAATAACTTCCACAAAACAATGTTGGTTAACCAATGAACTGATGAAAAAACTGATCTAATGTAGAATGACACCTCACATCGAGGGTGTTGCAGATTATTTGAATACAATTATACATGGTCGTGTGTCATGATGTCGTACAATTTGAGAAATTTTACATTTATGTGATGATTACAAACACATCTCTTGTATGTACCATCACTTATTATATATCACTGGAATGCTTAGCTTCTGTAGTTTCATATCAACCTAAAAAAATAATCTTCCTTACAGAATAAGGCTGTTAGCCACCAAAAACCTTGAGAAAATAGGTGATTATTTTGTGTCCCCCGTTACATCAGATTTGAAAAAATCATCTTAAAAGTGAGATTGCATGCCAATGACAAAAGATATCTTGTTCTGGTTTTCTCTGTAGCAATACCCAGTTCCTTGTCAAGCCCAAAAAGCTTACATCGTCTATCTAACTATTATCATGTCTTTTGTAGAGCCTTTAATGCAAAGCAACGTCAACCTGTCCCGCTTGTCAAAAAAAAATCAACGTGTTTTTTTAAATTCAGTCTGAAACTCTTAATATTGAAGCTAGGAACTTCAAACATATATCAAATAAATGCTCATGAGTTCAACTTTCAATTGCATATCTCAGATTTTGTGTGCAGGTAAACCACTTGCTGTGTAGCTTGTCTAGTTTACCCTGAAACTTTTGTAACACCTGTAAAAAATGGTTAATTGGAGAGGGGTTATATGTTTCAAACCATCAGAACTTAATTCAACCAGTAAAATCATACAATGTGGAAAGTGCTATTTTCCAAATGCTCATAAATCAGGGTTTACTGTGGTATAAAATATGGTTAGGTTTGCAATGATTTTGTGACTTCTGTGATGCTCTGAAAAACCCTGAAAAAAATGTAACACTTGCAAGCATGATTGGTACAGATTTTTATGCTGGCTTCATAGCAATGTACTGGACTTCAAATATAACCAAAAAGTGATCAAACTAATAAATAACAAGTTATAATTTACTTTTGGGCCCTCTTATCATGAAAAAGGGAGGACTTTCTGTTAAGATATAAGGATTGCTTTGAAATTACATACTCACTTGAGGTATTGCTTTTTTATCACCGCACACAAATTGAGACTGGAGATATATGTGAGATATTAAGTGAATTTTTGTTAATTATTGAAGTAAGATGTTTGAACTAGTATATTAGTAACGTTTTGAAACCTTTTACTTGAGATTTTAAGATGAACTCAGGCTTCTAGCTTAGTTATACACATGATACATGAAACGTTTTTTGTGGGTTGCTGTATCATAACTTTGTGGATCTATTTATTAGGTTTTGGAGAAGAGATACTTCTTTTTACTGCTCAGATCAGTAAGATCATCATCTTGGGCAACTTCAGTGACAATTTCATGTTGATACATTGAGTACTTTGTATTTTACAGCAGCTTTAGTGGAATGAAGTAGTTTTCGAGAAAAATGTATTTGAAATCTGGATTTTATATTGATTTGTGTGGTGAAACAATTTGTTAATGCCATATACAGACCTAATTATTGCATAATCGTGGTTAATTTTGGTTTAAACTGGTTGTCCTTAGTATATTTTAGTCATTTTTGAAGAAAACAATTTTTGGTCCAAAACGGCCATGTAACGCAAATGGGAGACTTCTAAGTGGCTGGTGGTGGCACTACTTTACTAGAGAGTCACTGTGACGTCACCATTGTCACAATGTTGATGTCACAACTGCAACAATGACACAATTGATGACATCACCATTGTTTACTCACTATCTAATGGTTACCCCTGATGCACTGAAGTCCCCCATTGTACGACCTTGAGACATGCGACCACATGGGATGATAATGTCATCTTATCTAAGCCCCACACAACTTTGTAAAATAAAAATTCTGAAATTGGTCTAATGTCATAACTTTCTTATTGATGAGTGTGTATGGAAGCACATCTAAGAAGCAAATTTTGTTTTTGATAAAATGAAGAATCAACCAGAAAGCAACCACTTTGCTGGAAATATATGGTTCTATTTCTCTGTCTCTGCTTTAAGCAGAAAGCAATATGTCTGCCATGTTGCCTTGAGCATCTCTGAACCTCATCTCCTTGACAACCCAATGTCAGCATCCCTGCGGTTGCAGCAGCAAAAAACTTCCAAGAAGAAATCCAACAAATCTGTTAGTGGAAGATGCCTTGATCTACTCTGCTCAGAGAATACCAATGGTGAACCATCCTGACTCTGCAATTATGGGCAGACAACTGACTACTCAATATGTTTTCAGGTTGCATGGGCATTCCTTCATGCATCATTTACCCAATTGCAAGCTTTCGGAATATACCAGGATTTTTCTTCTTCTTCCACCATAAGAATCGAAGATCCACAAACCAGAGTACTGTTGAATCTACAGTGTAATCTACTATGTGCAAAGCTCGCCAAGGAGAGAGAGATATGCCTCAATGAAACGCATATGGATAGTCACGAAGAGCCGGACGAAGTGTCTTAATTGACACGTGTTTTTACTGTCTTTTAACTGCTGTTTTTTAGTAGCTTTTAATAGTTTTTAGAGGTCCTAGTGGTTTTTAGTGGTTTTTATTAGTAACATTTGCGTACATATATTACAGCAGAATGGATTTTACTATATACATAATTACAGAACTACTACTCCTCAAAGGAGGTTCGTCTGATTGTGAAAGATGGAAACTCACCAGAAGAAGAAGAAGAAGAGCTGGGTTCATGTGATTGAACGTTTATGCTCTGTAATTGTATGGCTGGTAATTTTTTTACATATTGAAATGTTAGGACATGGATGTAAAGATATTAAAGAAATGAATCATGTACATTTGAATCAAACACAATGTCTTGAATGGCCCAAAGATACAGAACAACTGATCAACAATGCATCAAGATTAAATGAGCATTTTGCAACAATTAATTTGAAAGCCAAAACCCTAACAATCCTTTCATCTTGCATTGCATGCAATTTCTCCATCAATATTCTCAATGACGTCTTTAGCATGCACACATTGTTTCATTGCCAAATATTGTCAAAAGAGATTTACTATTTCAGCATTCTGCATGTCTACATTGAGGAATTTTTAAATTGAGATTGATTTCAATGTGAAAAATCAAATCAAATAATCAGGATATACATATATTGCCAGTATAGAGGGGGCCACTTGTGGCACGGAAAATACATTTTGCTGAGTGTAACACAGCTTTTATGAAATTGTGAATTATACTGTTGTCCTAGTTAATATATCTCCATAAAGTAACAGAATAAATACAATTGAGCATTTTTGATGTCACAAAGCAAAAACATTGGCTTTGTATGGACACATGAATAAGTCAGAATGCATTATTTTTGGACCCTTTTCTGACCACAATTTAACATGCACTAAATGGCATAAGTAGATTGAATACCATCAAACTTCTGATGAGTAAAATCATCCCTTTCACAGGCAAAGTGTATGCTGAAGTTTCAAAACTTTCTTTTTGTCTCATGATTTCCAAACATTTTCATTCAAAGCAGTGGACTGGATATTTGCCAGCAACCATGCTTTGTGAAAGTAGTTTGGCGTAGTAATATTATGGACAGCTGTTGTGCGACCTGATCTGGTGATCTGTCCAAAACAGATCAAATCATTGTTGACCCCATTCGATTTTCCAGCGACTGTCAGCATTCTGCTGCCACTTGACTGTCCCGAACAGAGACAGTATCGCCCAGTAAAAATCACAAACGTAGAAGGGGGAGATATACAGATGAAATTTCTAAATGTGGCTTGTCTTTTCAAATCTAGCCACAGCTAGCTAAATGAATGGAATTTAGCTAAACCTATCCTTATCAATTCATATATCTCTCAAGTAAAACTATTGTTTCTGAAACAAAGGGTAGAGAAATAGTAGTACGGGTGAATGAAAATGGAGTTATGGATAAGACAAGCTATACTAAACAGCTATGCCACTCATATAAACGTGTCCAATAGCTGTTATTTGAACTTCGTGACACAAGCAGGGTTACAGATGGAGAAAGATGAGTGTTTACACTTGGCTGTTTGTGGACTCCAATGATGTATATGCAGTATAGTTCTATATAAGTGTGCAAACATACCATACTTGATCCCAGCTCAGTGTCCTGTTATTCGATCAGTTTTACTCACCTGAAAAAAAAAGGTCATTATAAATCAGGTGCTGCCCTCTTGTGTTTTGTCTATGAATCAGCTTAAACTACTTATAATTAATTCAAACAAATGGAGGAGTCTGATAGCTCCCAAAAGGGAAGGCCAAAGACATGAGTGCCGAGGAGGGTACAGGGAAATTTATAAGACGTTGAGGTAGGCCTAATTCATAAATTTTATAATTTGATATTAGTGATTCATTTACAGACTTAAATAATTCCTAACATTATTACATTAGTTTCACTTTTTGGGACATTTCATAAATTTCCTGCCTTCTCGTTGGGAAATTTGACAGAAATTCCTAATTTGGTTGTCGTTCATGAAAACATCTTCAAGAAGACAGATTTCTGTTTCTGACATGAGGTCGAGTGATTCTACTGTGACTCAAGAGACATCTTTGGATACAGTTTTCATAGCCCGTCTGCTGAACTGATTTACAAATAATAAAATTATACCAATGATTATTCATATATAATACATGCCTCAACATTCTCAGTGTGTTAAACAAAACTTGGCTGGAACAAGTTTGGATATCCTTGTACACTGTATGCTTTGGTCCTATCACACAGACAAATCCCGTGACTGTTTGCTCACACAAAAGGTATTGGGTGGCCAAAACTGAGTTACCTTAGCTTCATGGTTATCAATCTCCCACGGGGACCAGCAGTCACATCATATTTCATCAGATTGTTCAGGAGTGGCCCGTGTTGGAAAAGTACAAAATAAGGATGATAAAAAAGTTCACATACAATGTAAAACTAACCAAATACAGTCCCCTGAAGTACAGTCTTTGACATAAGTTGTGCTGCTAACATGATGTTCTAAATATTATTGTGCATAATATGACATGTGGTTGCCTAATTTCTTTGAGATATGGCTTATATAGTTTTCACTTTCCCTATAAATAATGTAAGGTGCAAACATGTTGCAGTTTCTTCTGTCTTGGCAGGGAGTCTCCTCATTCAAACCTCATGAGTCATGAGAAGCAAAAAAAACTGTCTTAGAGTTCTGCACTAGTACCCAGACCTACCAACTGACTTTTCTTAAGCCATATATGCCTATAAGCCAAACCAAATATCAAAAAGTCATCTGTCACTAGGATTAATCCCTTTCGGGGCCTTTTTTGGTCAAGTGTCAAGCTTTTTGCAGCAAATGTCACACTCTTGCTTTGAAGGTGATGGATGTCATATGAACTTGGGAAGCCTTTGATATCAGAAAACCACTTGTGCTGGAATTAGTTGTGCTGTGGGAAAGGGCGTCGTCTGGAGTGAGCCGAGTGAGCCGTTGAGAGGAACTATAATGTCATCAAAGACCAAGTGTATACCAAATTTTTTCTTGGTAAAGGTCCTCTGAATAACCGAAAAGGTCACTTTTTCCAATAAACACATTTAGGGGGCCCATTGAGTCCTGCCTCCAAGGCAAAAAAAAAAACACAGGAGAGCTCAAAAGCTATTTGAATCGCTACGCATTCACAGCATGTAATGCCCCTCTCCTTAGACAAGTTCTACATATGCCCCTGAATGTACTACACATACATACAGGATAGTTACAGCCAAAGTCAAAAGCAGTGATTCTCCTCAGAGTGGTATGTGCAAATTGATTTAATGCTTTCGGTAGAGAGCATTATTCCGCTTAGCTACATTGAAGCATTTTCAATACAAGGTTATGTACGTTGATGAACAAAATACGATAAAAAGTATAGAAGAAGAAGAGAAGAATATAATTTATTGGCAACCACAAAATATAGTTGGATTTCTACAATAACTTGTGAATATGTAAAATAAAGTATGTAGGATATTATACAGTTATCGCACAGCAACGAGTGCAATATCAGTTTTTATGGCACAGAGGTGACTAATATTGCATGAGGGCGTAGCCCGAGTGGAATATTAGTCACCGAGTTGCCGTAAAAACTGATATTGCACGAGGTGATGTGCAATAACTGTTATATCATGGTTTTGTTTGTGTCAAATGCAAAGAAAAGGCCTGGAATTCCTTTTTTTGTGTTTCTTTTGATCCGCCTTTTATAATGTTTCTCATCAAAACGCAATAAATATTTCACTCACAAAAAAAATGTTCACACTTTCGGAATGGAAAAATGATTTACTTGATGATGGATTTTATTTTAGACTTTTTTCTGAAACTTTATAGCAGACTTTAGACATCTAAACACAAAAAAAATCGGCAAAAATGCTGTTTTTCGGTCACTTATTGCGCCCTCGTGCAATATTAGTCACCTCGGTGCCATAAAAACTGATATTGCACTCGGTGCTGTGCGATAACTGTATAATATTGCGCAGCTGTCGTCCAATGAGCAGCGAGTATTTCCGCTAGCCATATGATATAATAAAATATATAATGAATATAGCTAATTAAAACAGTTTAAATTATACTAAAATAAACTAAAATACATAAAAAAATAAATTAATACATAAAAACACAATAACACAGTTTAAACAAATATCACTGACAGTTACTTAAGGCCCAAGGCAGGAATGAATTCTGAAAGCGACTAGTTCAACATTTCATCACAGAATAACGCTTTGAAGATCTGAGATCATATTGTGTGCTTCTGGGTTCTGGCAACATATGATTAAGCTTGTGACAGTCTGCTTTCATGACGTTAAAATAATTCCTGCCAATGTTTTCCCTTCTAGCACAAAGGGAAGCAATACCAATAGAGAGTAATTAAAAAAGGATGTGTTTTTATGGTCACCTGCAGCCCTTGTCTTAATTAAAAATTTCCTGCAAGAAGTTCCTCATAATTCAGACCACGAAGACAAAACAAATAACAATTACCTCTCTTTCCAAGAAATCACGAACAAAACTTCTTTTTCAAATGACACATTTCTTCAAATTTCATTGAATGCGATCTCGGAGTTCACAAAATGAATGGATGTGCATCATGCAAGAGCCATTTCGCTTTGTGACATTTTTTGTTATTCTCAACTACACATTTTACGCTGAAAATAACAAATATTCAAACTAATGCATTCCCTAATGCAAGGTTGCTTGATGGTTAGATAGATAGATAGATATGGTAAGTGTAGCCCTCTAAGCCCAGTTCTGCCATGGATGGATGGATAGAATACATAGAACAGATAAAATATACAGAAAAGTTGTACATTACCTTCCCCGTGAGAGTCGGATGCTCTACCCATGAGTTAAAGGGCTAGCCCTCAAGTCAAGTTCTGTGAGCAATCTTTTACACCAAACCCACCACCCTGCACTATATTATTGATAGAGATGGATGGATAGATGATTGGGGCTTTACAACATGTATTTATGCACTGGTAGGCTAAATAATACAAGAGGCGGACACAGCAATGACATGAAGGATGATTGAAACTACTGTTTAACATAAGCTCAGGAGACCCGGCCGAGCAGGAATCGAATCCTGGTCCCAGCGATTGGCAGCTCATGTACATAACATGAGGATTAAACTATCTGCACAAAAGAAAAACAAGGTCAACTTGTTTGATATTTTGTTGAAACAATCTAACTCCATGACCTGAATCATCTATTTGTTTCTTTTCTACTGTTTTTAATCTGCTTGTTGCTGTTTTTAATCTTTTGGAGCCGGAATTGCCCCAGGGCCAGATTTCCCCCACCTTCCCTAATTGTTGTAGCACCAATACGACCCTCATTCAATAAATAGGGTTTCTGTGACACAAGGTTGATTTGGTCTTCCTGATACAGATGGCTTCTCTGATTCTATGTGATCTGTATTGCCTTGTTTTTTTGTGTTTTTTTTTATAGAAATAGGCAAGTGCTGCGAATGGTATGATGATCTGTAGTGCATAGCTTCTGTACAGTTTCCTTGGAAAAATTCACCCTTCATATATTATTAAACCCTGACCATCACAGTCTTAACCAGACAATTATCTGACCTTTTTCCCTTACAAATAATTCACAAAATTAGTTTCAGCATCTTCTTACTCCACTGGAGCTGTAAGCCACTATTGAAGTGACTCTTCCCACTCACATAAAGCCTGATGCCTTGAGTTTGTTGTGGTTTGGTGATGAAAATGTGCCAAAGCTTCTCTACTTTGAATTATTGTTTTTGACATATGAATGCAGCAGTTTTTGTTATTTGGAATTGCACATTACAGGAAAAATGACAAAAGCAAAAAAGGACATGCTAAGTCTTTGTTGAACTATAAATGGGTAGCTTCAGAGACATGCTAACTTCCATGTCATTTCATATATATAAAGCTATGTTTCCTTTCAAGAGAAGACAAAAGAAAAATGGTCATGAATATGAATCTCAACATACTTCAAATATATAGGTGAAGCCATTCTAAACAAAGCCAACCAGGATTTTGACCAATAGCAGGACATTAAGACAATGCTTGGTCCGTCAAAAATTCCTCAAAATTCCCGGAGATGTAGAATACAATACGAAACGTTTGATTTCCTCAATATTTGCGAAATTCAAGAAAATATTTACATTTGCATGAACATGAAAACATTACTGTCAATTGATCCCTGAGGAGCTTCATCGACCTTACATTAGGGATCTTTTTTGGTTACCTAAAATAAGAGATAACAGTATATTACAAATCTAATACATAAATGTATAGTATAGTGTATAGTAAGTTGTGAAGTTGAAAGCTAGTCAAATAATTTGTACATAAATGATAGTGATCAAGACTTCATATCCAAGGTTTTGTTTACATTTAACAGATAATTCTGGTAAATTTGCTTGAAGGTTCTTTACCACACAAACACGGCACATTGTGTGCAATGGACTACTCTGTATAATAAGCAACACAATTTGACAAAATGTAACCATGCGCACACATTCCTTTTCAACATCATTAACAGAAAAAAAAACAGGCATTTTTTATTTGGATTAATTGTTATTTTCATTAAGCCATATATTTTCCCTCAGGAATATTGTTTGTCATGTTTTAAATTTTGTATTATTCTTTTTTTTATATATCGTTTTACAGAACTATGTAAAATCTGCATAAAATGTCCTTATTTCTGCTGCAGTTGCAATATTTTTTATCTAATTAATCTTAAACATCATTTATTATCTAAAACAATCACATATGTGCATTTCAACCTTACCATCGCTCCAAAATTATCAGTGCTTTTCATCACTCTGCAAAAATTACTGCAAATTAAAACTTTGTGAATCTCTGGATTCCGACTACAGAATTCTAGATCTTCTTTGATAGTTCTCAGAATCTCCATATTGGCAATGCCATTGCATCAAAATAGGCTGATTGTTACCTCAGTGGCTTGCTCAAGGCAACATTCCTGTCAAATCAAGCCTGCAAGATTGGTCATTATAGATATGAAATTTGCCAATATCACACAATTTTTAGCAATATCATGTAACCTTCAAGCAATATCACATAATTGTTTCTCCTTCATGAGAATTAGTGCATGTTTAAAAAATCAATCATTCTTAAAAAAAACAAAAACAAAAAACACGGCTTCCGAAATTGATGCGGATGGGAATAGATATTTCATCACAAACCATTGAGTTTTATAGATTCATCGGTTGTATTTGCCGAGTACAATTTTAAATAAATATTTCCACAAAGAAACATTTACCAGGGCTTCATTGATAGATTCACTACTCTGCAATATGCATAATAACTGGAAGTCATTGACAGCTTTAGATTATATTCTTTCAATTGCCTGCTGAAAAGAGACACTATTTATTACATATAGAGATTCGAGAGGTTGATAAAAACTTATATAAGAAACATAAGTCCACCTAAGGCTATACCTTTTTAATTCTAACATCCATTACACTTTCTACAGCGAGCATGATATGTCTGGAACAAAGTCGGGAGAAGGCCATGAAGTAAACTTGGAAGTGAGAAGCTGAATAGCACTCTTTAGAATGGCAAGGTGATTCCTTGATGAATTACTAAACTGCAAGTCTGGTGCTCTGGAGGTTAAGTTGTAAGCCTTTCCAACAAAATTATGTGAACTTGTTGGTGTTAAAGATGAAAGCATTGAACACCGGATCAATGTGGTCATGGGATCTCCTACTTTGGCAGTGCCCAGGGTAAATGACAATAAAATGTTTGCACAAGGCTTCTACAATGGAGGTTAGGTTTTTTAAAGCCTTTCGGATGAAATGATGAGAACTTTTAGTTACAGAGAAAGATCAATTGTGTGATTTGCATGATTAATTTTGTTAAATGCCCTGGACATTGACTGATGTTTACCAAAGCTTTCACAATGTCATTAGCATTGCATGGTTTTTGTCCAAAGCTTTGACAATGGCAAAAGTATTGAATGGTTGAAGTGGTGTTTTCCCATAGTGATGACTTCATTATACCAAAGCCATATATGACTATTCGCCTAGGTCTAACTATGGCTAATAAGTTGATTCTGCTTTTATATTTTGCTGTTCTATTTTCATTCATGTATCATAGGGCAGGCAATGTGCATTGTTTTATGGGACAAATTGTCTGTGGTTGTTCAAATTGTTGTGAAAATAGATAGATCATTCATTATGTATGCATAATTTGCTACATAAACTTTTCCAAGCCCGTCAAGATATACTGTACTTGCTAGTGCATTGTACTGATGATACCTTTTCCAAGTGGTACTTTCTTGGTTCGTATCTTTCACAATTCCAGACCAGACTCTCTGACAGTCCAAGAATTACAGCAGATCCAGGTAAAGCAAGATAGATTGTCTGGGGATTTCAAAGACATTATGGTGGGAATTGTAGAACTAGCAGAATCTAAAAAAGGCAGACAGATAGATGGAACGTAATTTTTTAGCTAAAAATACAGGTAAATGAGATGATATATCTCATGGTCCTGGTCAGATTGACGTTGGCAAATTGACAAGTTAAAAGATTTGAACTGATAAATATGCAGCACATGCACTTTGTGATGAGCCTTCCATAAATGATATATATCGATATAGCCCAGGGCAGCCTCAGTGATGTGCCCATTGGCTGAGGATATTAAAGAGAACATTGGGCATGGTTTCCATGTAACACCCTACTGTTTTGGTGATCGCATAACTGCGCTTTTAAAAACATATTGATGAATATGATGAACCTATGCCATTTTAAACTGCTGGTGATCATTCAGGGGTTGGCAAACAGCCATTGACAGACATTTTACGAATACACAATGTGGGACAATGTGAGAAGAGGCATACAAAATGAAAATGATGCTCAGTGTAAAAGACTAGACATTACCGAAAATGCTGGACAACTACCTGACAACCACCAGACAACAAGATATTAGAGGTTCTTCCCAAAGCCCGGACAAAGGGGAGTGACATTTTAAAGGGATTCATTCAACTCTTGGAGCTACTCAATAAGCAGTGGCCCAATAACTAATAAGTTACTCAGAGGGGCTTCCAAAGACAATTTAGATAATATTACTTCACTGTACATTATGAATGAAACTTCCAGCATAACGTTTGTTTCCAATAATTTGTAATAAGATGTAAAATCAATGATTGACTATACTACATGTATTGTAGAGAGACAATTCTTGTTAGAAATAGTTACCCATCATGCCTCAGTGTCCCATTGTCCCAACCCCTAGTGGATCTCGGGAGAAAAACTGGGTTGGCAGGGAGAATAGTCGGGTCAATACAAAACAATCCTAACAATATTTAACAGGAAATATTACTGAGAGTATCTGGGGTATTAAAGAAACAACCCCCAATGAGAAAAAGCCAATGATCCATGACATGGATGTTGGGGTAGGTCAATATCCTGGCTTGGATCAATATTTATTGGCCAAACTATACTGATTGAACAAAGGTTTGGTAAATTCCTATGGTTCTTACAATCTTTCACTAAGTGGCAAACTGGCAAACCCTATCTTCTTCCATTGCATCTCAACAATCCAATCAGGGGCTCATCCAGTCACTGCAGAAAAACAAGTTGACTCATGGCCCTGTTCTCAGCCCACGACACAAAACCTCATTAAACAAATCCCATCGGGTTTAAGGTCAACAAAGCAAAGCAGAGTCATGCAATCCAAGTGAGAGAATGGGGTAGACACTGTTTTGGGAAATTTGAGAGCATAAACAAGCAGTATTGAATTTTTGGTAATTTCAAACAATATCTTTGCAGACCAGCAAATATTTGCATTAGTCAGACAACTGTTTTTACCAATAGTTATTATGGTGACAAATATTTCCGTTGTGCAGGTATATATTGTTTATCATTAGATGTGCAACTTGTTTCATCAATATGTCAAGACAGAACTTCCGCAAGCAAAAAAAAAAGTATTGTATAGAGAGGCAATTAAAGAAAGTTCAAATTGAGATATAAACCACAATGCAACCAATCAAGAATCAAAACAAGGGACAAGGGAAACAAAAAAAAGCCTTGCTGAAGAACAGTTTGACAAGCTACTTTTGGCATCGACATCACTCTGACATGAATAAAACTCAATCTTATACAAATGAGTCTAAGTTTACAAATTGTCTCAACCTGTATTTAAAAGATACTTTCCTCATTTAATACTATGCAGAAAGGACTACTAAAATAGCTACTATTCAGTATCAAGGCAGAATGCCCCCATGAAAGAGGCGTTACTGCAGCCGCTTATCCATTGTGAGGTCATTATGGACTAAAAGGAAGCTGAACTTGATCTAGTACTGCCCTCTTTGGATTAAGGTCATAAACAACAGATAAGGCTGACCATTTGGTTGCTCCCTTTTGTGGTGATGCTAACAAATTGCTGCTTATGGACTGTTATGATGCGACATAGTAGGTTTACGACATGGGGCCACACAATTTGCATGAAACTTTATGCAAGGGTATTTCTGAAAGCAAAAGTCAAAGACAAGTGCAAGTTTGCAAAGATTGAAAAAATTCTCTATAAAACCAGCTGTGTCCTTTTATGACAGCTAACCCAATGAATACAAAACCTTGCCATTTTACGGCAGAAAACCATAGTTTTTAAGGCAGGTATCCTTGTTTTATTGGTAACTGCCATAAAAGTAACGCGGCTGGTATAACAGTGCGCTATCAGCTTTCATAATCATCATTCTTTCAGGAGGAACTGGACAACTGCTCTTACAATGAGCCATAAAGTATTTTGGCAATGATTTAGCCATGCAGACCAAATCTTGAAAGATTTTAATCCAACTTACATGTCTTTCAGACACAAACCACGGAATCAGGAGGTTCATACAAAATCAAAGAGGCACATGGAGCAAGCTGAATTGGTAAAATCCAAACATGAGATAATTTTTTTTTTTAATTGGGCAAAACATTGATGTCTTCCCTGAAGCCCTTATACCAGCTTTATCGGAAATGCTCTGCACAGCGGCCTGAACATTTAGATATAAACAACAGTGCTACTTGTACGCCAATTGGAAAATGCTCCCATTAAAGTGTTATCATAATCCAGAATATCATTATATGAAAGGATTTTTTAAGAAAACATCGACAATTTCTGGTGGCTATATTGCATTCATAATTGCACATGATACAAAACATTGAAAACATTCCATATTTTCTTTATTTTCAGCACTGTCAATATAAATTTATTGTCTTTCATTTCATTTAGTATGTATGTAAGGATTCATGAATGGCTACTGGAACTCCACTCATCAGCAACATACATGTACATGATCTCACAATCACCCAGGTTAATTTTGGCATACAGGTTCTTGAGGTCTAAAGCAAAAGGCTGTAATGTGACTCCAGTCTAACCTGTCAGTCACCAACATTTGCTTCAGGCAGTCTTTTCACAAATAGATTCAGGCGTGTCTATTTGAGGCCACTTTTGCCATGTTAATGACACTAACATTCCCCTACAAATGTTGATAATGTCACCAGGTAATTCAACACGTAATGTTACCATCAGTGCCTACATGTTTCCATTGTATGCTTTAGGAAGAGATAATTTGGCATGACATGCATGCAGTGATTGAAGGTACACATACTCTTTTTGCACTACATGTGTAAAACATAGTGAAAAGTTTTGTTGATCTGACATGCATTCACAATAAACACTACTTTGCAAATTGTCGTTGGTTTGTTCTGCCTATATTGTCTAAGATAAAGTTGATGCGCTATTGCACTATGATCACAATATCATCTGTGACATTGCTGACTTAGCTAAACAGAGCTCTTAATGCTTCATTGACTATTGACCAATTTTGGAGAAATAATGTCACAAGTAACTTGTGTTTCAATTGAACTTCATATGGAAAAAAATAGATACTCCTTATCTAGATACTCCGTAATTCATAATTTCCTTGGGACCACTGGTTGGTTTGGATATGGATGACCTTCCATGTATGATCAAAAAAGTTCTTCTTCACACATTAGGCCTGTGTCAGTTGTTCTGTGGATATGAAGGACGTCAATAATGTAGACAATCTCTTGCATCTATAGACACTGTGACATGGATGTCTGAGTGGTGGCTTCTGTTAACCTTGGCAAAATTAGTGACTACTGAAGCACCAAGGAACTTGCAGACATAACAATTGCATAAAGTATAGAAAGAAGTATGTACCATATAGAAGAATTGCTACGGCTCCAGTGTAGTATCCAACAGTTTGTAACTACCCAAGGCTGGATAAGCAACATGCAGGATAGGCTTATTCACAGAATTTTGTATTTCTCAAGACGCTGTAATTGGCGTTGTTTGATTAAATAATATTTGAGGACATTGCGCACAGAAAATAAATAATTGCTGTTACCCTGAAAAAATAATTTTGCACTAAAAATAAATAATTGCCATAACAACGAAATCAATAATTTCCCGTTTAGGACAACTCCAAGCCCCTCTTTTAACATCTATTGCTTGCCCCCCCCCCCAAATGAAGTTGCAGAACCTTGAGCTTGACTTTTTGAGCTGCCATGCTTCTGTATAGGCAATAATCTCCGGATTATATCTGTCAATGGAAGTAGTCCCACTCCGTGCCATTTTGGCCATATGTCAAGCTCTTCATAGTCAAGTATAAGTGTGTCACACCGATACTTTTTTGGTGATGGATGATGTATGAACTCACACAACCTTTTGATGTCAGAGAAACGGGTACTTGCTGCTCTGAACATGGAGTGGCATATTCCATGGATGTCTGTGACAGCATCAAGTTCTGGATCGCTGTAAAGTAAAGTAAAGTAAAGTAAAATTTTATTTAACGTCGGTGATGAAACAATAAAACAAATAACACAAGCTATGCAGCTTTTTACCGACAAGTTTAAAATAACAGAACAAGATGAATAATATGATGTTAAATATATACAAATGAAGATGATGCTATATACAAAAATGAAGCCATTTGAGTCTATTGGGTAAGTTCATAAGCATACATGTTTATATTTATGAAAGTAAACTTTAACAGTTGAGAGAACAGCACTTACAAAGAGTTTCTAAGACATACACCGCGTTCCCAATTATTATGCAAATATCTTTTTTTGCATTATCTCAAAAAGAAATAACACTATTTGAATAAACTTTTTACATAATGATAAGTGTACCATGGAGCTAATATCCTGCCAATTTTGTCCAATTCCATAGACTCAGTTGGGAGTTATGCCATATAATGATGTTTTGGGGTGTTCCCAATTATTATGCAAATTCTTGGAAAAGCGTCCATGGCCACTCAAAGTGACCTAAACTAATCTCAAGATGCCATCAACATATACCCCATAACACAAAAGAAAAAGTGTAACCATCATTTCAAACATAGATGCATTCATAGCCAAGAAATTCATGTTTTTAACCTGCATTGAAATAGCATTGAAATTACAGTTTTATTGCAATAAAAAGCCTCTGTTAGCCAGACAAAATGAAAAATCATTACCTAAGTCATTTTCCACTTTCCTTAGGTTTAGAACTCTCCTGTTAACCAATGGCAATTGAGTTGCACCACTGTATTTGAGAAATATCTTGAAATGAATTGAACGCATCCAATTGCCAATGCTATTCCAATGGGAAACAGAAGTGTGAGTTTTTGATTTGGTGTCATATTTTGCAGAGATACTAGATTTGGTGTTTCATCGCACAGTATGACCGTGGTGTGCTATAGATATATTCTAAGCTGGAATTTTATTGATATTAAATTTTCTAAGAGCATGGGAGGCTTCTTTATTGAGAAAAAAGCCAATTTCAATGGTTTTTCAATGTAGCTGTATTATATTGATTTCTTGGTCTTGAAGGAATCCACGTTTGAAATGATGGTTCCATTTTTTATTTAGTGTTATGAGGTATATTCTAGTGTCAATTCATAATCAACTTTGCTGATTTTTGGTGGCAATGGATGCATTTCCAAGAATTTGAATAATAATTGGGAGCACCCCAAAACATCATTATATGGCATAACTCCCAACTGAGTCAATGGAATTGGACAAAATTGGCAGGATATTAGCTCCATGGTACACTTATCATCATGTGAAAAGAATATTCAAATAGTCTTATTGCTTTTTGAGATAATGCAAAAAAGCATAGTTGCATAATAATTGGGAACGCAGTGTATAATACATGTTCCACACTCACATGTATCTAGAATATTTTGATTTTTCAATGCAAACTTGAAAGAAGATACATCTGGAGAACATTTGATGTGAGAGGGTAGAATATTCCATAATGAGGGACCTTGATACCGAATTGATTTTTTTCCATATTGAATTGTTTTGAACGGAGGTAAAACTTATTTGTTGCTATCTCTCATGTTATACGGAGATACTTGTTTATCAAAGAGTGAACTATTTATAGGTGGTGCAAGGTTATTCATGATTTTGAAAACAAGTTCCGCTAAGTTATTTTTACGGTTAACATGCAACATCTTTTTCCCCGTTTTTAGTAGTACGTCATTGTACGTACTTTCATAGTCATTACAAACCAATCTTAAAGCTCTTTCATTTAACTTTTCAAATTTTCTATCTTGGCCAGGCGAGAAATTGTTGTATGCAACTGAACAGTATATAAAGTTTGAGGCGACAAATGCTTTGTAGATTCTTAGTCTGCCTTCATAGTCTATATGTTTACATATTCTTTGAAGAGCATTGATCTGTCGCGCTGCCTTTTTGCAGACAAGTGACACTTGATAGTTAAAATTCAGTTTACTGTCAATATGAATGCCCAGCAATTTTACAGTATTCTCCGATTTAATATTAATGCCTTGTACTTCAAGTTCAATATCAGAATTATTCCTGCTAATACAGATTGCCTGAAATTTGTTTGGGTTTGCTTTCATGAAATTTACTTTAAACCATTTGATTGCCCTCGCAGAGGCTATTTCAAGTTTTTCTTTGACAAAATTGAGTGTAACACACTCAATGACTACTACATACAATTATATATTTTATGGAAGCTGTGGTCAGTACAATGATAAAACTTGCAAGTGATAATTGTGATATAGAAGGACCCATTAAACCTAAACATGATTACCCACTTTTTTTTGCAAAAAGTTGGAAGTAAAAATGTTGCTTATTGCAATGGTGCTGCAATATCAATCTAATTTTATATCTCTGATTGGCTGACCAGATGGCAGGGATCAGACATTCATGACCAGGGACACTAGTATCAGGTGGGGCGGGACACATCTATAGAGTCTACACAGCTATACATAGTAGATGGTACTGCAATAATTTACATCAAGTCAGTGGAATAATCATTGTTTGGCAAGTTGTTAAAAAAAATCATAACCACATTTTTTTATGTAGTGGTAGGAGTGCCATGACGTTGTTTTACATGTCATGAATAAATATATATATCTTCCCTGCCTGGATCAAAATATCTTACCTGCAATGATTCTATACCTATCCAAACATACTTTGAAATGTTCACCTGAAGATGAAACAAATATTTACCCCCAAGCATCTGCAAAGGACAACACCTTTTCATCTTCTTAACATTTGCACAGAATTTGGTTAAACAGCACTGAATGCATTTTGTTGACAAAGATACTTTTGATGTGGTAATATCTCGCACCAATTTTCCTTACAATAGATGAATGACAAGTGCTTATACAATTGGACTGAAACGTTCCTTTTGAGGTCATATCCCCATCTCTGCCATGCTATTCTTTATGACGCATAAGCAGTCTGTGATATCCTACACTTGCAATATTATTAGGAGAAGCCACTTGACATGTCACACCAACCATCAATGAAGTCACAAGTCACCCAATGTCAAATTGACACTTCATTTCAATGTATTTGATAGGGCTTGTTGTGAGTTCACTGATGGCGATTTGCAACTAAATGTAAGTATTGGTCATTCATTGATTGCAACATAAATTCTTCAGTGTACACTTTGGAAGTGTTATCTGTCGGTGGTCACATATTTAGGTTTGGTTTTTTCTCTTAACTTATTTATTGGTAAAAATAAATAATTAGTAAATAACTTTTGACTCCCTACATGTACTCATTACATAAATAGATTTTTCTAACATCGCAGCATACAAAGTAATAATTTATGAATAAAAGTTATTAAACTATTAGATTACATGATGTTGGAGGGATGCCCTGAGAAACTTGATTTTTTTTTGCACTCTGGGTGAGATGAGATGAAATGATCTGGGCATCCGATTGATGAAAGAATGATACCAGAATAAATAAATATCACAAAATTTTGTTAAATATATTTAGTAGCATGCATTTGTCATATTCAGAAAAAAAAGAGACAAGCAACCTAATACCATTAATTTAGACAAAAATAAAGCCTTTAGCTTGCAATAACAGAGGACCAATAGTCCAATACTACCCCAAACATGATTGTTATAGTCCTGCAAGTATGTAATATTTGCAGGCTATCTGTTGGGGATTCATGACTTATATGTTCTAGGTGATAGCTTTAAATGATTAATTAACTAATTACTATCTTGACATCCCACCTCTTCAATCAATCAACGCAGTTAATTAAGGGTTGCTCCTAAATCATATAACGTTAGCAGTTCTTGGCCTAAATGCTGTCAAGGCAATATATTTTATCACATGCAGCTTTGGTATTAATGAACATCTTGATATTGTTGTATTGTCCATGATACTAATCTGACGCTTGCAGATTATCTGACCTGCTTCAACAAAGACTGCATAATGAAGATATGCAAGACTCTACCAATGTGAATGAATTTAATTCGTGTGATTTTGTAACAGGTCATGTTGATATTTTGCTCTATAAGATCAGCCCCCAAAACAGTGATGTTGCTCAATAAGATTTACAAAAAAATTGTTGTCCATAAACATCACATCCAAGCAAATACATGCATGTTATAGAAGATCTACATTGCCCTTATTGAAAAATTACATACAGTAATAGGGTACCTTAAAAGTATGACATTAATATTTGATAAATACGACCCTTACACAGCATAACACAGCCAAGGCACATACAAGCCATGCTACAAACTATACCGAGGAACATAAAAGGCTCCATGTTATCAAATATGACTGAGCTGCACAGAGAGTGGCTAAGCTCAAGTATCAAGCTCGTTCAGCTTAAAATCAGCAAGGTCTTATTTCGTTCATTGAAGATATATCTGGTTTCGCTATAAATCCCAGTATGGGAAAAAAGTTTAACAGCAGGGATTTCAGACAATTACTACAACTCCTGGGATAATAGTTATTTATGGTAACTTGAGGGATTAGATGCACCATGAGCCATTTTACCACCAGTTATTGGTCAAAAAGAACAATTTAAAAAAAAGAGTTTATGTGCACATCACGTATCTGGCATTTTCATGCACATTGAGTATCTATTTTACCTTATTTGCAAAAACTAATCAAAACATAAAAGTAGTTTATTGTTTTTGTAGTAGGATGTCTTAAAAGTATGACAATAATATATTGTTTTTGTAGTAGGATGTCTTAAAAGTATGACAATAATATTTGATAAATATCACCTTAACATAGAACAACACTGCCATGGGTATGTAAAAGCCATGATATCAAATATGACTGCAAGGCACAGAGTGGCTAAGCTCAAGTAATAAGCACAATTCAGCATTAAATCAGCAGTATGTTATTCTGTTCATTTAAGATATATTTTGTTTTGCTATAATTCCAATATGAGAAACTTATTTTCAGCAGGCTACTGCAGCTATTTTAGATGATCTGGACAGCTCCTGGGTGATAAAGTTATTTATAGTAAATTGAGGGATTAGATGCCCCATAGAATCATTTTACCACAACTTATTGGGGGCCCTCATGCAAAAATATCATTAGCCTTGGATAAGTGAGGGTTGTCTGCCCACCAAAGTTGCTCGTAGAGGTAACTGTGTAATTACTGCTTATGGTGGGACGTGAAAAGGTCATAGCTATTTTGCCAGATAACATAAGAGTATGGCTGATTTTTAGACAACTGTTGTATGTCTATGCTTCAGGGTTGGAATTAGAAGTAGCTGTTTTACATTATCTTTCGACAAATGTGAATGAAAGGCATTTGTCTCACCTTTCTTAAACATCTGTACAACATAATTCTGCAGCAGGGTCTGCCTTATATAAGTTAAGACCACGTCTACTCGGTCCTCATCCCGTAAGGATGTCTCACTATTCTGATTAACTCAGGATTTATTTCTTTGAAAATAAAAACTTTTTTTTAAACTGTATTTATTGCGTTCTTTCTCTTGTAACTATATTTATTGCCTCACAACTTCCATCTTCCTCAAGGTTTGGCCTGATGCAACCATTCCAAATGTTTTCTTACAAATAGAAATTGGCACCACATCCGCGGGGCAGGTTAAAAAGAATTTCATACCAAACATCAAGTGTTCTATTATATCCACCAATTGGTTTGTTTGGATGGTTGTTGCAATGCATCAATGAGCTCCTTGTAAAAAGGTTATGCAACTGAATCTCTCTAATTACATTGTACATGCAGTTCAATCTTCAGCAACATTGCATTACCAATCCTTCCTAGATACCTTACAACCAAAGCCCATAAACCCAATTGCCTACATGGAGCACTTTGAATCTCCCAATTTTGTTCTTGTGTGATTGATGATTTACATTAAAGCTGCTGCATGTGGATGCATAATAATTTGCACATAAGCAACAGGCACATGAGTCTATCGCGTCCCTTGCTACAAGTATGACAACTACCTATATATTCCAAAATAATTTTGATAAGCCAGAATCAGAGCTAATAATTGTCTCTCTCACCATGTATACCACAAAGTAACTCCTGTTATAAGGATGCAAAACTGTAGAAATCATAAGAGTTAATCTACAATTAATGAATTATTTCTTTATGCATGTCTGATTAGTAAATACTGTGTTTCTCAATTCTGAGGACCAGAGTCCACCTCATCTGAACGCATTTTACCATGAGTGACGTAAGAAGCAGAGATAATAATTTTCCATCTATGTCATAGTGTATGCTGTGGCATAACGTCACTATAATGGTGTTTGTTGTATATGACAATCCTTACGACGAAAAAGGCTGAACAAAAATGCCTCTTACATAGTGGTGAGATACCAAGTCCAAAAAGCAGTTGGCAAGACTTGCTTAAGGGAATGTTTCTATTAATAACCCAGACATATATGGGAGCTATTCCCAGTTCTTGTGATGTGCCAGGACTTTGATAAAGTAGCCTTTGTGATCAGATTTGTAGTTTGGATATCTAGATTTTTTGATGTTGAAAAATTTCAGAAGCTGTATTGGTACATCATACTTTGTGAAAGCTCTGTGTGGTAACATCAAAGGTATTTATTTGACAATCCAGGGAACTATAGTAACTGTACGTGTCTAAAAGGCATTTTTTCATCAACTTTTTTGCATTTAATGGCTGCATCTAACATGTTTATTATATAGGATGTGCACATTCACACATTATCATATGTCACTGAGAAAACGAGGCATGAGAGTGAGCGATCCATGCATGCACAACTGCCATTTATTCTGTAGTTTCATGGAACATTAAAAAGACACACAAGTTTACTGCATTTTAAAAATTACAGTTTATTTTCAAATGTGGTTTGTTTTTGTCTATACTAGGTAAGGAAATGCTGTTCGTAAAATATACATTATGCAATTTAGAACCTATGTATATTCTTTTTAAAAGAATATTTTCTTAATCTTTATCAGAAATTTGCCTTTTGAAAGGTGTATTATCTGCTCTTCTTAAAGGTTGTTTACCACACAAACATGCCACATGCCGTGCAATACCATAAGATATATGCAAGAAATATACAAATATACCATTTCAAAGAAAAAATGCATAAATTCTTCATGAGGATTGATTTTTATATTCACAAAGCTATATTTACGTTTCCTTCAGAAAATTACTGCATACCCTTTTTTGTACTTTTCTCATGAGTAAAACAGGCTACTTACACTTAAAAACCCATGGTTCGAACTCATAGAAGTAAATCAAACTAACCAGCTTGTTTTCATCATCTACATTACTGTCATTTAAGATTCAGATTTCAGCACTCTCTGTGATAGTTCTTGCTATTCATACTGTACAGTTTACAACCCAAACTAAAGTAAGACTAACCCAGCAGGGAGGAAGAATCTGCCGCTACTTTACCCTTTCACACCTTTGGGCTCCCCTCAAATCAATTCCTACCTTTACCTACTTAAAACTATCTTTTTTGAAACTGCATTAAATTTACATTAAGCCGACACAAATTCAAGCTCAATGTGGCGAGGAGTCAAAGGTAGTTGGTAGGAGATTGGGGATGGACAGGAGAAAGGAGGGAAAATAGATAAACAGAGGATTTCCGATAGAAAATAGTCTAACTTTATTTTGCATTGGACTGTATGTTTGATTACTGGCAATACTGCATCGATTATGGCAAATTGTTACCTTTCTTGCTTGCTGAAAAGTAGTTTTTCCTGAAGGCAACATTCCCATGGACTTAAACCTGTAAGACCAGTTATCCCAGCAAACTGCACCAGGTGCTTTTCAGGCAATATCCTGTAGTCACCAAGAATAGAATGTCGTGCATGTAAGAATAAGTGCAGTTTTGAGATATTGAATATCCCTATAGAAAAATCAAGGCCATCAATGCTGGATAGAGATGAAAATATCTGTCATTGCAAGTCATTTTGCCCCATGATTGTAAAAGAAGGGAACACAAAGATTTCGCGTATAGTTGGAATGAAACTGGTCTTTTCCATTGGGTCTTAAAAAAATTAATATGGCCAATCAATAAAGTCTTCACCTCAGTTTGTTGAAATAATTTAAGAAATGGAAAAACTTCCAAAGGTAGCTCAGATACAATAAACTTCAACCTCTCTATTGCGACCACCAGTGGTTCCAAGCCGAAGTGGTCGCATTAGCGAGGTGGCCGTAATGAAGAGGTTGTCAATTTTCTCAACCTGACCACTAGGGGTCTAGGGGTCACCACTAGGGGGCGACTCCAGTGCCACTAGGGGGTGCTGGCATACTGGTCAACATACACATGACATGTGCTTTCAGTTAAAAAAAAAAAGGTGTGAAGTGCAATTTAATTGTCAATCTTGAATTTAATTTAGAAGAATCAATTTATTAAATTTCTGAAATATATAAGAGACAAGTTAAGAGATCATAATCATATCACTTTAAAAATCTGTAAATTAGAAATTAGTCTTTGATCTTGCTCAGACTGGCTCTCTTTAGGCCTAACAGCACAAGTGGTGCATGCTGCTATCCTGCCAAGAATCGTGACACTATAAATGTCTGTTTGTTAAATCAAATTATTTTAATATCCATATTTAGTATTAAAATATATTATTACATGACCACTATGCTAGAGTGATGCTGATTGGCCAAAATCAGTCACATGATGACATCATAAAAACTCATATTGCATGGTTCGAGTGCAATATGAGATTTTATTTAAAAAAATTTTTAGAATTTTTTTTTTCTTTCAGATTTTTTTCATATTGCATGGTTAGAGTGCAATATGAGTTTTTATTTTTAAAAAATTCCAAAAATTTTTTTTTTTCAAAATTTTAATTCTTGACAAGAAAAAAAAAAAATCCGAATTTTTTTTTCAGAATGGAACATTATATTGGAAGCATAGTGGTCATGTAATAAAACAAATACGGCACTTATTATCGTGCAATATGAAAATTTCCTCATGCAAATAAATTTTCATATTGCAATCATATCATGCCGTAATCAGCCGTATTTGTATAATATAATATTGTGTGTAATGGCTGGCTGTCTTAAAAGTGTATATGGCACAATTAAGAAATACTGGCTGATTTCAATTGGTGTCTTATAGGCCTAATTGCGTTTAAGAAAACTTCAGAGTCAGAGCCTGCCCTTTAATGGCACTTAGGAAACAAACTGGAGTTGTTCACTATCAATTCATGTAATTAGGCCTATGCTTTTTGACAGATCTCAATTGACAATACATGTATAGCTTCAATTGGATTGCTTTCAATAAGTAAAGCCAACAAACGGCCAGACAGAGCGTCGCCGATTCGCATTTCCAGCTTAATACAACAGCCTCAGCTGCTTAATCAGTGACTGGCCGTAATAAGTGAGGTCAGAATGGCCCTTTTGTGCCACAGAAAGTGGCCGTATTGGCGAGTTGGTCGCATTGGCGAGGTGCCCGCATTAGAGAGGTTTGAGTAAGCATAAAATAAAGGAAAAATATTTGGTTCCAGGCCAATATGCCCGTAATTGTGAGGTGCCCGTTTTAGTGAGGTGGTCGTAAGGTGAGGTTGAAGTGTATATGTAAATTTAAATCTGGCCAGAAACATTACATAATCTGATGTCTTTTAACCTTCAAAGAGAAGATTCTGAGAGCCATCAGCTCCATTCATCAACCATTAAGTCAAAATCAACTGTGAGCAAGCTGTGTCCACAGAGCGCTCCTGGAATTGGTAGAAATTACCCACTTTCCAAATTCAAAATAAATTGCCCGGATTAAGGGCAGCACAGGCAACAAGATGTACCTCTAATGCCCAGTTCTCACGGCACGTTACGGAGAACTTTTTTGCCACTGAGGGGTAGCTTGAGTTGAATTCTAGGAAAAAAATGACTATCCCGGCGACATACAATGTTTATAAAACCATTACATAATTAATTAAAAGCATATCACGACGTGGTTCTTTTTGTTCACTGCGGGGAAGAAAAGTTGTACGCCATCCCCAAAAGTTCGCCAGGGGAAAGGAATTTCCTCCTCCTGAGGGATACTTTTATATCGCCCCGAGATATAAAAAGGACCCCTCAGGGAACCTATAACTGCCCCTCAGTGAACCTATTTCACCGCGGCCGGATGTCAAAAACTGCCGGCGAGGCTTCAAATGTCCCCCCAGGGGCAGGAAAGGTCCCGCGGGGGCAGGAAAGGTCCCCCCGGGGGCAGGAGAGGTCCCCTCAGGGGCAGAGGATGTCCTAATATCCCGCCGGAGAGGTTTTTGGGGCGTTCTCACTGAAAAATTCCACGCCGGACATCCAAAAATCAAGAAAATTTTGGGCTCTGTTCCGCCGTCATGAAAAAAAAGTTTGTACCTGTTGAATCTTTTTTGACATCCACGGCGCAGTTTTTCCATTTCTAGGAACCGTTGAGGGGAACAAAAACTTCCCCTGGGGGGATGTGAAAAGTCGGCGGATCACCCAAATTCATCCAAATTACCAGGAAATACTTCGACGCCGATTTAAATAGTTCTCCGGGAGCCGCCGTGAGAATGTAGCATAACTTGAAGTTAATTTTCAAGTGAAAAGTAGAATAGCATGCACATTGCGCATGTGTTACAAGGTGATGCTTTAGCCTTTCGGCCTGGCGAGAAATCCTCCAAATAATAATAATAATAATAATAATAGTTATTTGTATAGCGCCTCTTCCAGTAAACTGCTCAGAAGCGCTTGTGGTAGATGGGATTAATTGTAGAACATTTTAAACAAGTGAGTTTTTAGGTTTTTCTTGAAACCCTCCAGAGTCTTTGTTGCTCGAACACTTTCTGGTAACTTATTCCAGAGTTTTGGTGCTGCGAAAGAGAAAGCTCTATCTTCAAATTTGTTCTGGCTGTTTGTAGCTGGTTCTACTAACAAGAATTTATTGTTGCTCCTCAGGTTATGCTCCTGATTGGGCTTGAGCTTGACAAGTGTCTGAATGTACAGTGGTGCTTGGTTGTTCAATGCCTTCCAGGTTGTAGTCATCAGCTTAAATTGCCTACTCAATTTCAAGTTTGGTGCCTCTGAGGTTTTAAACATCAGAATTCCAGGTGAAATGTTTAAAAATATTGTGCGCAAAAAGAAAATGGCAGTTACCACACATCAGACACCTGCAGTACAACCTATAATAAAGTGTGACTACCCCAGCAGGAAGGAAGAATCAGCCACTACTTAACCCTTTCACACCTTTGGCTCCCTCCAAATCAAATCCTACCTCTACCTACTTTAAACTATCTTTTAAAATTGCATTAACAATCTTTAAAATTGTGCACCTTCGCTGATTGCAAGTACAGTCCCAGCTGACTTAATGGACTTCTTAATATGGGATAAGGTTGTGGTAAGGAGTCAAAGGTAGTTGTAAGGAGATTTGGGGTGGAGAGGAGAAAGGAGGGCAAAATAGGTAAATGGAGGACTTCTGACAGAAAATGTTCACTGTAAAATCGGAGGCACTGATTCAGCTCAATCGATTGAGTGAGATGGTTGCACAAGTTGATTGAGCTAACATAGATTAATGTTTTAAGCTGAGATAACTCAAAATACCGAGCTGAGATAGCTCAAAATACTAAGTTATGTTGACTAAGGTATTCAAGCTGAGAAAACTCAAAACAATGAGCTGTGTTGACTTACAGCTCAAAATATTGAGTTTTGTTGACTTATTGATCCTAGCTGACACAACTCAAAATTTTGAGCTGTGTTGACTTATTTTTAGTTGCTTTTCATTTATATTTGTGTGACCTGTCGTATAAAGTTATTTATGAATATGGGCTGTAATCCCGAAATATTGTTTGATCTCTCAAGGGGATCCACCTGATCCAGTATGCTTCATTTCAGCACATCATGGACAGGCCCAAGATGCATTCAACAAAGACCATTGCATCACAAGGAGATTTAAAAATTAATTTCTTGCGAATAAATCCCAATGGCCTGTGGCTCATTTCAGTTGGTATACAGTGCTAGAAGCCTATATTTGAACACACTCTGACTTGGAAATGTTGGTTGACGTGTGAAAGCATGCATTTAATTACTCCCACAAATTAATTTAAGAGAGATAAAAATAAAAAAGTAACCCGCTAAAGTGGTGTGCTACTCCTTTTTTCTCTGGGATAGTCTAATATAAATGTTATTTTTTCTTGAAAGTAAATAATTATTGAAAACTAAATGCAGTCTTATGAGAAGTGCTTGTTATAGATGGCGCTATAAGTGGCATGACTGAGATTTCAAGCTATCTGCAACAACTGAAGCTTTCATGTTTTCACAGCTTAATGTTACGATTCGTTTGGACAACTTACAGCATTGAGCTATCATACCTTGACAACTTGTAGGATTGAGCTATCATAGCTTGAAAATTATTAACATTCTCAGATAGCTCAAATTATTGCATCAACTCAGTTTTCAAATTTTACAGTGTTCTTTCTTTATTTTGGGTTGTACTGTATATTATTAAAGTTTTCAGTTGGAGGTAAGGAATTTACCTCAGCCCCAGATAGTTTGCCAATTTCCTTCAAAATACACAATTTTTGCATTGAAATTCAATGTTATACCAGTATCTGTATTTTACCATGTAATATATTGACAATTTATGCTTGTAGTTTTTTACTGATTGCACTTTTCAAAATAAAAATTTCTTTCTGAATAACTTCCCATCCTTTAAGCTTGGGTATAACATCCTTATTTCTTGTATATGTCCTTGAGACTAAGGATCCTTTATGCCATCTGAACAAAAATATATCTTTCATAGTTGTGAGATACGAAGTTCACAAAGCATTTGGAAAGAATATGCTGGAGGGAATGTTCTAATAATAAGCCAGACATATATGGGAGTTACTTCCAGTTCTTGTGATGTGCCAGGACTTTGACAAAATAACCTTTGTGATCAGATTCATTTTGTGGTTTGGACATCTGGATTTTTTTATGTGGCAATACTTTCGGTACTATATGAGTGCATTTGAGCAGTCATGGCTATTTTGGTGCACTTTGTTACAGCATCAAAGATGTTTTTGTAGAATGTAGGAAAAATTACAGTGGCACCTGTGGAACTATTATTAATATTCTGGGCTATTGGCCTTTTTTTAGCCATTCATTTTCAATGAACAAAATATGGTTTGTGCTATTATTTCTTAAACAGGGCTGCCATACCATAATGGCCAATGGAGATAATGTGAGCCAAACTGCATGAAAAACTTTAATCTGATTGTTTTGTTTCTAAGGACTGATATTATTGATTTGTGGCAAATTTTTATTAATCGGGGACTTTTGCAAATCTTTTTCTCTGCGGAAAGCAAAATATCTGCCATGTTGCGTTGAGCATCTCTGAACCTCATCTCCTTGACAACCCAATGTCAGCATCCCTCTGGTTGCAGGAGCAAAAAACCCCAAGAAAAACACCAAAAATCTGTAAGTGGAAGACGTCTTGATATACCTGCAATTATGGGCAGACAACTGACTACTCAATGTGTTTTCAGGTTGCATGGGCATTCCTTCATGCATCATGTGCCCAATTGCAAGCTTTCGGAATATACCAGGATTGTACAGCTGGAAAATTGTTTACATTATTGAAATGTCATGACACGGCTGGCTAAATATTAAAGAAATGAATCATTTACATTTGAATCAAACACGATGTCATGAATGGCCCAAAGATACAGAACAACTGATCAACAATGCATCAAGATTAAATGAGCATTTTGCAACAATTAATTTGAAAGCCAAAACCCTAACAATCCTTTCATCTTGCATTGCATGCAATTTCTCCATCAATATTCTCAATGACGTCTTTAGCATGCACACATTGTTTCATTGCCAAATATTGTCAAAAGAGATTTATTATTTCAGTATTCTGCATATCTACATGGAGGATTATTAAATCGAGATTGATTTCAATATGAAAAATTGACATTAAATAATCAGGAATTCAGGATATATATCGCTCAGTAAAAATGAATCAAATGTAAAAGGGGGAGATATACAGATGAAAAGAAGTAGATATACAGATGAAATTTCTAAAAGTGGCTTGTCTGTTAAAATCTAGCCACAGCTAACTAAATGAATCAAATTAATCTAAACCTATCCCCACTCTAAACTTAGAGCTCAACAGGTTCACAAAATTGTGTATGTGCTGCCTTCTTGAATCCGTAACAGAAACTACAATCGAGGACACATGTGTCTGAGCTCTAAGAGATTTCAGAGGCAGCAACTACCTCTTTTTTGAATTAGGTCTAGAATTGAATATTAAATAACTTTTAATCGGCCAGTTTATTGTCAGAATGCTGCTATTGCTGCAAAGTGGTACTTGTTGTGGAACTTTTTTTTTGGCGGAGTCATTATTTTCCTACCTAGGGAATTGTGAGTAGTCCCTGTTTGGCAGCAAGCCAGACAGCCACACAAGAGCACCCTCACTTCCCCTTACACAAATGTAAGCTTGTTAAGCTTGCCCTGACCACAACATACATTATTTGTGAAGTTGTAACAAAACGATTAACTCTCCCCTGGTGTGACAGACATAATTAACTGTTTCAGATCTCTCAAGCAATTGAATGAATGCTTTAGTGTTTCATTGTTGTCTGTTTGTTGTTTCAATTAGTTTCATTGGAGAACACCATAAACTATCATTTAAATCATGCTGGCAATAGCTGTTAAAGGATTTGAAAACTTCATAATTTTATGGTGCTCATTGGCAGTGCATGTGCACTCATTGATCGTTTAACATTTTTGATTGTGCTTTGTTTATATGTTGCTGGCAGCTCAGCTGTGCGAATGAGCACAAGTGATGTGTCCCTCTACCTGGACATGACCTGACCTACTTGAATATTAATAAATGTGTCAGCTGGAGGTCATCCGATTTCTGGCAGACTCTCCAGCTGTGCTGTTCGTTCAGAGTCTGTGAGCAGACTGACCTATCTCTATCAATTCATAGATCTCTAAAACTAATGTTTCGGAAACAAAGGGTAAAGATATTGTAGTACAGATGAATGAAAATGGAGTTATGGATAAGACAAGCTATAATACCTATATAAACAGCTATGCCACTCATATAAATGTGTCCAATAGTTGTTATTTGAACTTCGTGACACAAGCAGGGTTACAGATGGAGAAAGATGAGTGTTTACACTTGGCTGTTTGTGGACTCCAATGATGTATATAGGCAGTATAGGTCAGAATCTATACAAGTGTGCAAACATACCACAATTGATCCCAGCTCAGTGTCCTTTTATTCGTTCTATTTCACTCACCTGGAAAAAAAAAGAAGGTATCATAAATAATTCATAACAGACCGAAATATTTCCTAACATCACTACATAAGTTACCCTTTTTGGGAAATTTTCATACATTTCCTGCCCTCTCATTGGCATAATTTGACAGAAAATCCAAATGAGATTGTCGTTCGTGAAAACATCTTCAAGAAAACAGATTTCTGGTTCTGACATGAGGTTGAGTAATTATCCTTTGTCTCAAAGAGACATTTTTGGTCAGTTTTTTTCAATAGGGCGTCTGCTGAGCTGATTTACAAATAATGTCAATAAGTATCATATATTATACTTGCTTGTTTGGCAATACTGGGCAAAGTGTGAGGGTATCACACATAAAAAAACTGCCTTGACTGTTTGCTCGCACAAAAGCTAAGGGTTAGCCAAAACTGAGTTACCCAAGCCTCATGCCATCTTGCTGGGGCAGGTTATCAAACTCATACAGATTCAATGACTAGCATTCTCAACAATTTTCATCAGATTGTTCAAGAATGGCCCATGTTAGAAATGTGCACAATACAGAGGATGATAAAGAAGTTCGCAACTTTTATTTTTTACTACACTTAGTGCCCAAAATAATAAACTGATTGCTCTGTTGCAACAAAATTTTAGTAATATCTTTTTCATGTGAAAAAGACTAGAAAATCATACAATGACGGAGAGGATAGAACTGTTTAAATTTGAAATTTGCATTTCCTGAGTAGTTTCCTCAAGAGTCAAGGGCACATCATTTTTTACTTAGAGAATAGAAATAAGATAGGTTGTTTGATAAGTTGGGAATAAATAAAAACAATCAGCGCAGAAAAAACAGATTTTATTCATTTTGGCATAAGAATCTGATTCATTGTCAGCAATGAGCAGCACAGCTTGCACAAGTCTTCTCAAGTTGAAGTGCCATTGAAACTAACAGTCTGATGATAACGTATCATCATTAGGGGAGACCGGGGTTAGTGCGGGGTTAGGTGAAACTCGGCCTAAAATTTTAAACTGGTACTTTTGATAGATACCCTGTTTATTGGCACCTGTTTTCATACCTTTATTCATTCCAATTTTCAAAATGCTAATTCTCTAGGCAAGAAAGTTTGTTATTTGGTTGCTCTAGCAACCTGTTTGCTCAATCTTCAAGGGAGATTATTGTATAGCTATGATTTTAATCTAGGTGAACTAACCTTATTTCTAAATAAGCAAATCCATGTCTAACCCACACCCAGAAGCTTTTTGTTGTGTGACATTGATAAGACAAAAACATAACGTGCACAATGCACTTTAAAGCAGACCTCTTGGCATGAAGTGAGAATTTGCCATCAACTGCTGCTCAGTGACCCGTGAAATTAGCTAGCTGCTGCAGGGGGATTCCTTATTTGGGGAAACCCCTTGGGGAATGCATATGATGTCACTCATTGCTATAGCATTTGCTAGAGACTTTATTTGGCGATTCACGTGTACCAAAAGTTGAATGCTTCACGTGGAGGCGCATCACATGATACATGGTAAATGGCATTATGATTGAGAAAGGCAGGCAGCAGAAATTTGACCAACAAGATATGGCAGAATTTCAATGTCATAAGCAGCTCCTTTTACGCTAAGAGGTCTGCTAATAAGAGGTCTGCTAAAAATGAGTGTTACAACTAGTCCCGGTCTCCCCTACTCACAGAATGCTTCTCTCAAAATGAACTGGTTCTCACTTTCGCAATAATGGAAGTGGTGTAAAGGTGTGGCTTCCTAAATCTTTTGTACTGTCTCTTGACCTAAACCTCATCAGTAGCAAAAAGTTGTCTTAGAAGTCTGCCATACCCAGACCTACCAACTGACTTTTCTTAAGCAATATAGGCCTATAAGCCAAACCAAATATCAAAAAGTCATCTGACACTCGAATTAATCCCTTTTGGGGCCTTTTTTGGTCAAGTGTCAAGCTTTTTGCAGCAAATGTCACACTCTTGCTTTGAAGGTGATGGATGTCATATGAACTTGTGAAGCCTTTGATATCAGAAAACCACTTGTGCTGGAATTAGTTGTGCTGTGGGAAAGGGCGTCATCTGGAGTGAGCCGTATAAGCTCTTGAGAGGAAGTATAATGTCATCAAAGACCAAGTGTACACCAAATTTTTTCTTGGTAAAGGTCCTCTGAATAACCGAAAAGGTCACTTTTTCCAATAAACACATTTAGGGGGGCCATTGAGTCCTGCCCCCTAAGGCCAAAAACTGACACAGGAGAGATAAGAAACACCGAAAATTGTTACACATTCACCACATGTTATGCCCCTCTCCTAGGCAACTTCTAAATATATCCCTGAATATACTATACATACATACAGGATAGTTACAGCCAAAGTCAAAAGCATTGATTCTCCTCAGAGTGGCATGTGCATAATTGATTTAATGCTTTCGGTAGAGAGAACTATTCTACGTAGCTACATCGAAGCATTTTAAATACAAGGTTATGAACAGATGATGAACAAAATAAATAAAAAATAAGGAGAGTAATAAAAAAGATGTGTTTTTATGGTCACCTGCATCCCTTGTCTTAATTTAAAATTCATGAAAGAAGTTCCTCATATTTCAGACCAGGAAGACAAACAAATAACAATGACCTCTCTTTCCAAGAAAGCACGAACAAAACTTCTTTTTCAAATCACACATTTCTTCAAATTTCATTGAATGCGATCTTGGAGTTCACAAAATGAACGGATGTGCATCATGCAAGAACCATTGTGTGTTTGTGACATTGTTTGTTATTTCTTAATAGCAAATATTCAAACTAATGCATTCCCTAACGCAAGGCTCCTTGATGGTTATAAGCCAAAGATGGATGGATAGAATACATAGAACAGATTAAATATACAGAAAAGTTGTACATTACCTTCCCCATGAGAGTCGGATGCTCTACCCATGAGTTAAAAGGCTAGCCCTCAAGCCAAGTTCTAGGAGCAATCTTTTACACCAAACCCACAGCACTGCAGTGACTGCACTATATTATTGATAGAGATGGATGGATGGATGATTGGGCTCCATGCCCTGTATTTATGCACTTGGCAGGCTACATAGGACAGGAGGCGGACACAGCAATGACCTTAAGGATGATTGAAACTACTGTTTAACATAAGCTCAGGAGACCTGCATAAAAGAACGACAAGGTCAACCTTTCTGATTGTTTGTAGTAACAATCTAACTCCATGACCTGAATCATCTATTTGTTTCTTTTCTACTGTTTTTAATCTGCTTTTGCTGTTTTTAATCTTCTGGAGCCGGAATTGCCCTGGGGCAGGATTTCCCCCACGTTCCCTAATTGTTGTAGCACCAATACGACCCTCATTCAATAAATAGGGCTTCTGTGACACATGGTTGATTTGGTCTTCCTGATACAGATGGCTTCTCTGATTCTATGTGATCTGTATTGCCTTGTTGTCTCCCTGTAGTTTTTTTCTTGTCCTCTTGTTATATAGATGGCTTCTCTGATTCTGTGTGATCTGTATTATATTGCTGTATCACATCTATGTCACTGTATTTTTTTTATTGATAGAAATAGTGCATAGCTTCTGTGCCTGTGAAGAATTCATATTAAACCTTGACCATCACAGTCTTAATTAGACAATTATCTGACCTTTTTCCCTTACAAATAATTCACAATATTAGTTTCAGTATCTTCTCACAGCACTGGAGCTGTAAGCCACTATTGAAGTGACTCTTCCAACTCACTTAAAGCCCAGTCCAGACCAGACTGCTTCTTTCCCCATACCCTTTTTATTACCAAAATAATTAAAATTATTTTGATAGCTGGATGCTCTCTGGAAATATAGTACCCCCAGGGTAAGTTCTTTCCCAGTATCAGATTTACTTCCAATGATGATTAAAATGATTAGAATAATTGGATGCTCCCTCTAAATAAAATACACTATGCTCCCTAGGAAGAGTTGCAAACAAATATGTTGGAGGTTTTGGTGCAGAGGGACAGGTACAGTCTGCTTAAAGCCTGAAACCTTCAGTTTGTTGCTGTTTGGTGATGAAAATATGCCAAATCTTCAAAACTTTGAATTCATATTTGGACATATGCATGCAGCAGTTTTTGGTATTCGGAATTTCACATTACAGGAAAATGACAAAGCAAAAAAAGGACATGGTATGTCTTTGTAAAGCATAAATGGGTAGCTTCGGAGACATGCTAACTTCCATGTAATTTCATTTATATAAAACTATGTTGCCTTTCAAGAGGAGACAAAGAAAAATGCGTTCATCCTTGAATCAGTTGTTGAACATATATCTGAATATACTTCAAATATATATTGGGTGCAGTCATTTTAAAAGAAGTAAACCAGGATTTTTACCAATAGAAGGACGTCAAAATTCTTTGGTTGGTAAAAAATTCCTAAAATTCCTGGAGATGTACATGTAGAATGCAATAGGAAGCATTTGATTTCCCCAATATTTGAAAATATTGTTTGTCATGTTTCCAATTTTATATATATCATATGTATATTCTTTTTGTTATATATTGTTTTACAAAACTATGCAAAATCTGCATAAAATGTCTTTATGTCTGTAGCAGTTGTGATATTTTTGAATTAATTACATCATAAACACCATTTATTATTTCAAACAATCTCATATTATGCATTCCAACGTTACCCACATTCCAAATTTATCAGTGCTTTTCATCAATTTGTAAAGTTACTGCCAATTAAAACTTTCAGAATCCCTGGATTCCTCCTATAGTATTTTAGATCTTCCTTGATAGTTCTCGAAATCTCCATATTGGCAATACAATTGCATCAAAAGAGGCTGATTGTTACCTCAGTGGCTTGCTCAAGGCAACATTCCTGTCAAATCAAACCAGCAAGATTGGTCATTACAGATCTGGAATTTGCCAATATCACACAATTTTTAGCAATATCATGTAATCTTCAAGCAATATCATTTAATTGTTTCTCCTACATGAGAATTAGTGCATGTTTAAGAAATCAATCATTCTGAAAAACCAAAAAGGGATTCCAAAATTGATGTGGATGGGAATAGATACTTCAAAACAAATCATTGAGTTTTATTGATTCACCAGTTTGTATTCGCATGCACAATTTTAAATAAATATTTTTAGAGAAACATTTTACCAGGGCTTCACTGATAGATTCACTTCTCTGCAATATGCATAATAATTGGAAGTTATTGACAGCTTTAGATTGATTATGAGTCTTTCAATTGCCTGCTGAAAAGGCAAATTATTTCTTATTAGAGAGATTGATAAAATCTTATATAAGAAATATAATTAAGTCCACCTTAGGCTATACATTACACTTTCTACATTGAGCACGATATGTCTGGAACAAAGTAGGGAGAAGACCACGAAGTGAACTTGGAAGTGAGAAGCAGAATTTCACTCATTAGAATGGCAAGGTGATTCCTTGATGAATTACTAAACTGCAAGTCTGGTGATCTGGAGGTTAAGTTGTAAGCCTTTCCAGCAAATTATGTGAACTTGTTGGTGTAAAAGATGAAAGCATTGACCGCCGGATCAAGGTGGTCATGTGACCTCCTTTTTGGCAATATCCAGGGTTATGACAATTAAATGTTTGCTCAAAGCTTTTACAATGGAGGTTAGCATGCAAGCCTTTCAGAAGAAATGATGAGAATTTGTTGACCAGTGTTACAGAGAAAGCCCAATCATGAGACTTGCATACCGAATTAATATTATTCTTAAATGCCAATGCAAGGACTTTGACCAGTTTACCAAAGCTTTGACAATGCCATAAGCATTGAATGATCTTTTTTCAAAACTTAGACAATGATGGAAGTATTGACTGGTTAGGCATCATGAAAAGATACACCCCTACCCTATGGGATAACGCCAACATAAAATGTTATTAGGGGTAGTGAGGGGAAAAGGCGGGGAATTTGGGGGAAAGGATGAGGTTATGTGGGGAAACGGGAGAGAGAGGGGGGAGTGGGCAGTAAATTGGGGAAGCAGGGGCAAGTTGGGGGTAGAGGGGGCAAGTTTGGGGAAGAGGAGGCAGAAGAGGGAAATTGGAGGCAAATGGGGGATAACTGATATTGTGGGAAAAAGAAAAGGGAGCTGGGGGTGTTCACTGTCCTGAGTCCTATTGGTTGAAGTGATCTTTTCCCATAGTGTTGACTTCATTATACCAAACTCATGTCTGACTATTTACGGAGCCTTCAACACTGTCAAATATTTGGGCATGTGGTCTATCTGCAGTAAACCCCAAAATAAAGTAAGACCGCCCCAGCAAGAAGGAAGAATCAGACACAAATTTACCCTTTCACACCTTTTGGTAACCTCTGAATCACTTCCTACCTTTATCTTCTTGAAACAACCTTTTAAATTATTAAAATTAGACATCTAAACAACACCAATTCAAACTCCATCACCCTCATTGTGTTTGACTAATTTGTTGTTTTGCCCTTTGCTAATTGCAATTACATTGGTAGCTGTCTTAATAGAGTTCTTAATATAGGCTAAGGTTGTTGTGAGGAGTCAAAGGTAGTTGTAAGGAGATTTGGGGTGGAGAAGAGAAAGGAGGGCAAAATAGGTAAACAGAGGGCTTCTTGTATGCCAGATAAATTGACTCGGCTCTTATCAATATCTCTAATAATTCTTCTTCAAATTTGTTCTATTCCAAATCGCAACATTCAGGGTCTCCATATCTGAATATCATTACGGCAACAAAGGAAAAGCAATGTGCATTATTTAAGGAATAAAATGTCTATTTTTGTTCAAATTATTCTAAAAAAAGATAGATTCATCATTATGTACACATAATTGGCTATGTTTGCTTTCAAAACGGATATGTACACCTTGGTGCAGATGATAACTTTTCCCTGTGGTACTTTCTTGGTTCGTATCTTTCACAATTCCAGACCAGACTCTCTGACAGTCCAAGAATTACAACAGATCCAGGTAAAGCAAGATAGATTGTCTGGGGATTTCAAAGACATTATGGTGGGAATTGTAGAACTAGCAGAATCTAAAAAAGGCAGACGGATAGATAGAACATAATTTTTTAGCTAAAAATACAGGTAAATGAAATGATATACCTCATGGTCCTGGTCAGATTGACGTTGGCTAATTTACAAGTTAAAAGACTTGAACTGATAAATATGCAGCACATGCACTTTGTGTTGAGCCTTCCATAAATGATATATATCGATAAAGCCCACGGCAGCCTCAGTGATGTGCCCATTGGCTGAGGATAAGAGAACATTGGGCATGGTTTCCATGCTGTAACACCCTACTGTTTTGGTGATCGCATAACTGCGCTTTTAAAAACATATTGATGAATATGATGAACCTATGCCATTTTAAACTGCTGGTGATCATTCAGGGGTTGGCAAACAGCCATTGACAGACATTTTACGAATACACGATGTGGGACAATGTGAGAAGAGGCATACAGAAGACATCCCAGCTTCTTCCCAAAGCTTGGAGCAAAGGGAGTGACATTAAGGATTCAGTCAAGACTCCTGGAGCTATCGAATTGGCAGTCCCCCATGCAGTCACATTTATAAGTTGCACAGAGGGGTTTCCAAAGACGATTTAGATAATCGTTTTTCGCTGTACATTATAAATGCAATTTTCAGCATCACCTTAGTTTCCAGGAATTTGTAATAAGATGTAAAATCAATGATTGATACTTGGCGGACGTAGTTATACTAAATGCTTTGTTGGGAGACAATTCTTATTAGAAATAGTTACCAATCATACCTCAGCATCCCATTGTTCCATCCCCTAATGGATCTCAGGAGAAGAAATGGGCAAGCAGGAAGAATAGTCGGGTCAATACAAAACAGTCTAAACAATATTTGACCGGAAATATTACTGAGGGTATCTGAAACAACACTCATGATAAAAAGCCAATGATACATGGTTGTAGGTTAATATCCTGGCTTTGATCAATATTTATTGGCCAAACTATACTGATTAAATAAAGGTTTGGTAAATTCCTATGGTTCTTACAATCTTTCACTAAGTGGCAAACTGGCAAACCCTATCTTCTTCCATTGCATCTCAACAATCCAATCAGGGGCTCATCCAGTCACTGCAGAAAAACAAGTTGACTCATGGCCCTGTTCTCAGCCCACGACACAAAACCTCATTAAACAAATCCCATCGGGTTTAAGGTCAACAAAGCAAAGCAGAGTCATGCAATCCAAGTGAGAGAATGGGGTAGACACTGTTTTGGGAAATTTGAGAGCATAAACAAGCAGTATTGAATTTTTGGTAATTGTTAGAAATAGTTACCCATCATGCCTCAGTCTCCCATTGTCCCAACCCCTAGTGGATGACGGGAGAAAAACTGGGTTGGCAGGGAGAATAGTCGGGTCAATACAAAACAATCCTAACAATATTTAACAGGAAATATTACTGAGAGTATCTGGGGTATTAAAGAAACAACCCCCAATGAGAAAAAGCCAATGATCCATGACATGGATGTTGGGGTAGGTCAATATCCTGGCTTGGATCAATATTTATTGGCCAAACTATACTGATTGAACAAAGGTTTGGTAAATTCCTATGGTTCTTACAATCTTTCACTAAGTGGCAAACTGGCAAACCCTATCTTCTTCCATTGCATCTCAACAATCCAATCAGGGGCTCATCCAGTCACTGCAGAAAAACAAGTTGACTCATCGCCCTGTTCTCAGCCCACGACACAAAACCTCATTAAACAAATCCCATCGGGTTCAAAGCGGAGTCATGCAATCCAAGTGAGAAAATGGAGTAGACACTGTTTTTGGAAATTTGAGAGCATAAACAAGCAGTATTGAATTTTTGGTAATTTCAAACAATATCTTTGCAGACCAGCAAATATTTGCATTAGTCAGACAACTGTTTTTACCAATAGTTATTATGGTGACAAATATTTTTGTTGTGCAGGAATATAATGTTTATCATTAGATGTGCAACTTGTTTCATCAATATGTCAAGACAGAACTTCCGCAAGCAAAAAAAAAAGTATTGTATAGAGAGGCAATTAAAGAAAGTTCAAATTGAGATATAAACCACAATGCAACCAATCAAGAATCAAAACAAGGGACAAGGGAAGCAAAAAAAAAACCTTGCTGAAGAACAAGTCCATACCTCAAAGCAGTTTGACAAGCTACTTTTGGCATCGACATCACTCTGACATGAATAAAACTCAATCTTATACAAATGAGTCTAAGTTTACAAATTGTCTCAACCTGTATTTAAAAGATACTTTCCTCATTTAATACTATGCAGAAAGGACTACTAAAATAGCTACTATTCAGTATCAAGGCAGAATGCCCCCATGAAAGTGTCGTTACTGCTGCCGCCTTTCCATTGTAAGGTCATTACGGACTAAAAGGAAGCTGAACTTGATCTAGTACTGCCCTCTATGGATTAAGGTCATAAACAACAGATAAGGCTGACCATTTGGTTGCTCCCTTTTGTGGTGATGCTAACAAATTGCTGCTTATGGACTGTTATGATGCGACGTAGTAGGTTTACGGCATGGGGCCACACAATTTGCATGAAACTTTATGCAAGGGTATTTTCCAAAAGCAAAAGTCAAAGACAAGTGCAACTTGGCATGGATTGAAAGAGTGCACTGTGAAACCAGCTGTGTTACTTATATGGTAGCAACGGTAATGAATACAAAAACTTGCCATTTTACGGCAGAAAACCGTTGTTTTTTAGGCAGGTATCATTGCTGTAACGGTAACTGCCATAAAATTACAGCTGGTTTTACAGTGTGCTATCAACTTTCATGACCATCATTCTTATAGATTTTGGAAGAAACTGGACAACTGGTCTTACAATGAGCCATAAAGTATCTCGTCATTGATTTTAGCCATGCAGACCAAATCCTGAAAGTGTTTAATCCAACATACATGTCCTTCAGACACAAACCACAAAATCAGGAGGTCCACGCAAAATTAAAGAGGCACATGGAGCAAGCTGAATTGGTAAAATCCAAACAAGAGATGATTTTTATGAAATTGGGCGCAACACGGATGTCCAGCCTGAAGCAATTATCATACCAGCTTCAGTGATGTGGACCGGACAGCGACAGGTGGTCCGATTTCTTCAAAGATGGTCTGGTCCTGGTCCGATCCAGGGGTGAGTGATCCGGTCCACACACCTTGACCGGTCCAGGGGCGGTCCAGTGACATAGCAACACTTTTTTGGGAATATTAGAGTTTTATAAGGCCAAAAAGGAGGAAAAATTGGTTTGTAGTCAAAAAGTATCAATTCTGCCCAAAGGTGGTCCGGACCGGTCCTGTCCTTTCTGGACCGGTCCAGTACTGGTATTTTTTGGCCGGTCCGGTATTTTGGCGGTCCGGGCCTAGATCGTGTACTGGACCGGTCCAAGGCGGTCTGGTCCACATCACTAACCAGCTTCATCGGAAATTTTCTGCAAAGGGGCATGAACATTTACATAAGAACCCAGACTTTTGCAACACTGCCACAAGCCAAATCAAATACAAATTTCTGGTAATCAATTTCGCTTATGTTTGATCTGCAGATTTCGTACTCTCCCAAAGGCTTATAAAAGCCAATTGGAAAATTCTCCCATATTAAAGTGTTGTCATCATCCAGACTATCATAATATGAAAGGATTTTTTAAGAAAACATCGACAATTTCTGGTGGCTATATTGCATTCATAATTGCACATGATACGAAACTTTGAAAACATTCTTTATTTTCTTGATTTTCAGCACTGTCAATATAAATTTGTTGTCTTTCATTTCATTAAGTACGTATGTAAGGATTCATGTATGGCCACTCCGCTCATCAGCAACATATATGTACATGATCTCACAATCACCCAGGCTAATTTTGGCATCCAGGTTCCTGAGGTCTAAAGCAAAAAGCTGTTCTGTGACTCCAGTCTAACCTGGGAATCACCAACATTTGCTTCAGGCAGTCATTCCACAAATAGATTCAGGCGTGTCTATTTGAGGCCAATTTTGCCATGTTAATGCCACTGACATTCTGCTACAAATGTTGATAATGTTACCGGGTAATTCAACACGTAATGTTCCAATCAGTGCCTACATGTTCCCATTGTATATTTTGGGAAGAGATAATTTGGCATGACATGCATGCTTTGATTGTAGGTACACATACTCTTTCTGCTCTACATGTGTAACACATAGTGACAAGTTTTGTTGATCTGACATTCACAATAAACACTACTTTGCAAATTGTTGTTGGTTTGTTCTGCCTATATTGCCTAAGATAAAGTTGATGCACTATGATCACAATGTTATCTGTGAGACATTGATGATTTGGCAAAACAGAGCTCTAAAAGCTTCAGTGTATTTGCAGGCTAATTGTCAAAACCATAGGAGAGGCTGCCCAAAAAAACATCCCAAATAGTCCCAAAAATATTAAATTCACAAATTTGCTGCCGTAATGTGAATGAAAAATTGATTTTCCAAAATTTTTGGGGAGGCTACAACCCGCCCGTCTCATACACCTATGGTCAAGATCATGAATATCACCATGGCTATGACCATTGACCAATTTTGGAGAAATAATGTCACAAGTAACTTGTGTTTCAATTGAATTTCAGATGGAAAAAAATAGCTACTCCTTATCTAGATACTCCGTAATTCATCATTTCCCTGGGAATACCGTTTGGTTTGGAAATTGATGACCTTCAATGCCTGATCAAAAAGTTCTCCTTCACACATTAGGCCTGTGTCAGTTGTTCTGTGGATATGAAGGACGTCAATAATGTAGACAATCTCTTGCATCTAGACACTGTGACATGGATGTCTGAGTGGTGGCTTCTGTTAACCTTGGCAAAATTAGTGACTACTGAAGCACCAAGGAACTTCTATCAAGATGCAGACATAACAATTTGCATAAAGTAAAGAAAGAAGTATGTGCCATACAGAAGAATTGCTATGGCTCAAGTGTAGTATCCAACAGTTTGTAACAACCCAAGGCTGAATAAGCAACATGCAGGATTGGCTATTCATATATCTTTGTATCTCTTAACATACTGTAATTGGTGTTGTTTGATTTAGTAATATTTGAGGAAATTTCACACTGAAAATAAATAATTGCCGTTACCCTGAAATAAATTATTTTGCACTAAAAATAAATAATTGCCATAACAATGATATTAATATTTTCACATTTAGGACAACTCCAAGCCCTCCTCAACATCTAATGGTTCCCCCTCCCCTCCCTAAAATTGCAGAACCTTGACTTTTTCAGCTGCCAGACATCTGTTTAGGCTAAAATAGTTTCATTCTATACCTTTTCAGCCAGGTGCCAAGCTCCTTATAGCCAAGTGTCAGTGTGTCACACCGATACCTTTTTGGTGACAGATGATGTATGAACTCACACAACCTTTTGATGTCAAAGAAACGTGTACTTGGTGGCCTGAACATGGAGTGGCATATTCCATGGATATCTGCGCCAGTGTCAAGTTCTTGACAGCTGTGTAACACACCAGATGACTACTATATATATATAATGATAAACCTGCTATAGATAGTAGATGGTACTGTAATAATTTATTTACATCTGGTCAGTAGGAATAAGCATTAATTATTGTTGGGCAAGTTGTGAAAAAAATTATAACCATATTTTTTTAATGTAGTGGTAGGAGTGTTATCAACCATCATCACCGACGTGAAATAAAGTTTTATCTTATCTTATCTTTTTTATCTTGTTTTACATGTCATGGATCAAAATGTCTTCCCCAACATGATTCTGTACCCATCCAAACATACTTCGAGAATATTCACCTAAAGATGAAACAAATATTTACCAAGCATCTGCAAAGCATTTCAGGACAACACCATTTCTTCCTCTTAACATTTGCGTAGAATTTTATCTGGTTAAACATCACTGAGTGCATTTTGTTGACAAAGATACAAAAGTACTTTAGATGTCGCCACGTCTTCACACCAATTTTCCTTGCAGTGGACGAATGACAAGTGCTTACATAATTGGACTGAAATGTTCCTTGTGAGGTCATATCCGTGTCTCTGCCACGTTATTCTGTATGACTCATAAGCAGCTTGTGAGGTCATATCCTACACTTGCAATATTATTAGGAGAAGCCACTTGACATGTCACACCAACCATCAATGAAGTCACAAGTCACCCAATGTCAAATTGACACTTCATTTCAATGTATTTGATAGGGCTTGTTGTGAGTTCACTGATGGCGATTTGCAACTAAATGTAAGTATTGGTCATTCATTGATTGCAACAATAAATTCTTCAGTGTACACTTTGGGAGTGTTATCTGTCGGTGGTCACATATTTAGGTTTGGTTTTTTCTCTTAACTTATTTATTGGTAAAAATAAATAATTAGTAAATAACTTTTGACTCCCTACATGTACTCATTACATAAATAGATTTTTCTAACATCGCTGCATACAAAGTAATAATTTATGAATAAAAGTTATTAAACTATTAGATTACATGATGTTGTAGGGATGCCCTGAGAAACTTGAATTTTTTTTTTGCACTCTGGGTGAGATGAGATGAAATGATCTGGGCATCCGATAGATGAAAGAATGATACCAGAATAAATAAATATCACAAAATTTTGTTAAATATATTTAGTAGCATGCATTTGTCATATTCAGAAAAAAAAGAGACAAGCAACCTAATACCATTAATTTAGAAAAAAATAAAACCTTCAGCTTGCTATAACAGAGGACCAATAGTCCAATACTACCCCAAACATGATTGTTATAGTCCTGTATGTAATATTCGCAGGCAATCTGTTGGGAGTGTGGGGATTCATGACTTATATGTTCTAGGTGATAGCTTTAAATGATTAATTAACTAATTACTATCTTGACGTCCCACCTCTTCAATCAATCAACGCAGTTAATTAAGGGTTGCTCCTAAATCATATAACCTTAGCAGTTCTTGGCCTAAATGCTGTCAAGGCAATATATTTTATCACATGCAGCTTTGGTATTAATGAACATCTTGATATTGTTGTATTGTCCATGCTACTGATCTGAAGCTTGCAGATTATCTGATGTGCTTCAGCATAGATTGCATAATGAAGATATGCAAGGGACTACCAATGTGAATGAATTTAATTTGTGTGCTTTTGTAACAGGTCATGCTGATATTTTATTCTATAAGATCTGCCCCCAAAAATGATGTTGCTCAATATGATTTATAAAAAAAAAAGTTGTCCATAAACATCACATCCAAGCAAATACATGCATGTTATAGAAGATCTAAATTGCCCTTATTGAAAAATTACATAGAGTAATAGGATACCTTAAAAGTATAAAATTAATATTTCATAAAAACGACCCTTACACAGCATAACGCAGCCAAGGCACATACATGCCACGCTACAAAATATACCAAGGAACATAAAAGGCTCCATATGTTATCAAATATGACTGAGCTGCACAGAGAGTGGCTAAGCTCAAGTATCAAGCTCGCTCAGCATAAAATCAGCAAGGTCGTATCTTGTTCATTGAAGATATATTTTGATTCGCCATAAATTCCAGTATGGAAAAAACTTTAACAGCAGGGATTTCAGACAATCTGGAAAACTCCTGGGGTAATAGTTATTTATAGTAACTTGAGGGATTAGATGTGCCATGGAGCCATTTTACCACCAGTTATTGGTCAAAAAGTAAATTTAAAAAAAAAGGTGATTATGTGCACATCACATACCTGGTATTTTTATGCACATTGATTATCTATATTACCTTATTTGCAAAAACTAATCAAAACACAAAAGTAGTTTATTGTTTTTGTAGTAGGATGTCTTAAAAGTATGACAATAATATTTGATAAATATCACCTTAACACAGAATAACACTGCCAAAGGTATGTAAAAGCCATGATATCAAATATGACTGCACGGCACAGAGAGTGGCTAAGCTCAAGTAATAAGCATAATTCAGTATTAAATCAACATCAAATCAGCAAGAGCAAGATGTTATTTTGTTCATATAAGATATATTTTGCTTTGCTATAACTACAGTATGAGAAACTATTTTCAGCAGAATACTGCAGCTGTTTTAGATGATCTGGACAGCTCCTGGGTGATAAAGTTATTTATAGTAAATTGAGGGATTAGATGAACCATGGAATCATTTTACCACAACTTATTGGAGGTCCTCATGCAAAAATATCATTAGCCTTGGATAAGTGAGGGTTGTCTGCCCACCAAAGTTGCTCGTAGAGGTAACTGTGTAATTACTGCTTATGGTGGGACATGAAAAGGTCATAGCTATTTTGCCAGATAACATAAGAGTATGGCTGATTTTTTGACGACTGTTGTATGTCTATGCTTCAGGGTTGGAATTTTAAGTCACTGTTTTACATTATCTTTCGACAAATGTGAATGAAAGGCATTTGTCTCACCTTTCTTAAACATCTGTACAACATAATTCTCCAGCAGGGTCTGCCTTATATAAGTTCAGACCACAGCTACTCGGTCCTCATCCCCTAAGGATGTCTCTCTATTCTGATTGACTCAGGGTTTACTTCTTTGAAAATAAAATCTTTTTTTAACTGCATTTAATGCGTTCTCTCTCTTTTAACTGTATTTATTCATCAAGGTTTTGCCTGACGCAACCGTTCCAAATGTTTTTACTGAATACAATTGTCTCTCAATCTTTTTTAAAACAGCCGGGGCACATTGGGACATCAATTAAAAAATCATTTTAACACTCCACGTGCAATAGATGTCACATATAAGTAGTCCGTAAGATAATATACAGCCGATTAACACTTTGTAGTGCCAATAGTTCATAACTTTAAAGAGTTTTAAACATTTAACATAAACTGTTGTGGGTGCGGACATCTATGTAAGTAACACACAGTGCTTTGTGACAAATTTGTTCACAGAGCATGGTAATCCACTATGCCTCGATTCCCTGTGGCCCGAATACCTGTTGTGTGCTGTCCCAGGTCATTCAGTTGCCTTGGATACTTAAATTCTGCCATATTAAGGGTGTCCCAATGTGCCCCAAATTCACTGTCCCAATATGCGCCGATATGACTTTTAGACCAAAATGCTAATTTCTCGGACACCAGTGAGTGTGTTTATCACGATAGCAATTCATAACTGTTCGTTACGATATATAAAATTCCAACAAGCACTGAGAAAGCCTCATTGTTCATGGTTTGTCCACAGAATGGTTCAAATTGAACCCTTCCAATGGGCCTTCCATATTTACTTTAGTAGTAGGAAAACAAACTTTTGCTCGCCATACTTCTGCATGTGGCTGTAATTTGTCTATAAAACCATTGAAACATCAGGATGTAAAATAACAAGATATGATGGCACCACCATATCCTATACCTTGCCAGGATCCAAGAAAACCCCACCGTCCCACAGTGCCCCACGTCCCAATGTGCCCCCGTTCCCCCTACCTTACAGTCAAAGCCCATAAAGCCAATTGCCCACATGGAGCACTTTGAATCCCCAAATTTTGTTTTGTAGTTTGGATATGCAGATTTTTTGATGTTGAAAATTTCAGAAGCTGTATTGGTACATATGAGTAATCATACTTTTTGGAAACTCTTTGTTACAACATCAAAGGTATTTTTGTGACAATCTAGGGAACTACAGTAACTGTACAACTTAGCTGACACGTAGCAATAATATTATGGGTTCATGGCTTATGATTCCCACAGGCTGGGCTGCGGCAGGTATTGCCCAAGGCCTTCACGCTGTTAGTGTATGGGGATTTAAATCTGCAACCTTGTCGATCACTTTTAATGCAAACGGTTCTATATATAAAGAAGCCACAGCCGAAAAAAGTTCTATGTTTCTTTAGGGTTCAATTGAATTGTAAAGGCTCAATAATTGGGGGGAAGGCCCTATGATAGGACCCTCTGCTCACAACTTGAGAGGGGTTCCATTGTGGGAGTTCAGTGCAGCTGGATTATCTAAATGTTGTTTAGTTTGCTGTGGGAACCTTTTAAAGTTGAGCAATAAATCATTTAGGGTTCCTTATTTTATGCCAGTTTATAGAACCCTTAAAGGTTCAATATAAAACCTTTTTGTTAAGAGAAATTGCTGGCAACCCCCTTACTGGCAAACACCTTAACCTGGAGATTTTTTCGCAACGGAGATTTGCCCATTGGGCTGTAACTGTGTTATCTAATTTTGATGAAAATTGAGCAAAATCAGCCAGACTGTCCGATATTTTGACACTGAATCCTTCAAACTCTGGGTGTAATTGCCTGAGCAACTACCCTGGATCCAAATATGTGACTGTGAGAAGACAGTAACAGTCCTATATTTTTTAAGGACAAGTCAAAATACGTTGTTTGCCACACGTAACATTACACTTTTGCAGTCATGTGCATAATAGAGCCCTGCGCTGTCAGACCGCAATGCGGTCGCCCACGAGGACCACAGCCCGTGGGGCGGAACGGTCAAAATCTTCTTGACTGCATGCGGTGCAGGGCAGTTGTGGTCAGGTTGACACCTTTGCAGGGCGGTGAGGTCGTGGTCACACTTTTGGCCATGCGGTCGTAGGGCGGGGCGGGCAATCCATGCGGTCAGAATATGACCGCAATTGACCGCAAACTTCAGAATCTGTCAGTATTTTCTGTTACATAGGCATATATATCTTTTAATTTAGGAAAAATATAGTGATACAGATGACATTCAGTAATTGGCATATTTTACATAATTCCTAAACTTGAGCATATCAGTTTATGTAACATCAATAATATGTGTAGACCTATTTCTTATTTGTAAAAAAACATATTTGTTATTCTTTTCCAATTGAAAATTAATATCCAAATTTATTGGACCTTTATCAGTCCTATGTCTTAAATAGATGAAAGTTAGAAAAATCAACTCATTGCATTTATGTAGAATTGTGGGAAATATTCTGGAATTGCATTTATAACATTAGGATTCTTACTCTTAAAACTCTATCAACTGTGATGTCACCTCTTCTCCTCCATCCCTACTCCAGCCACATACACCACATTTTGAATGACGTTTCCTACTGGCATTGCCTTTGAGTGTGGCTTATAAAATGCCTTGAAGTCCTTCCTTACTTCTTATTAATCCTCTTTTTCTACAGCCCTATTATTAATAGGCCAACATTATTTAATAGATAATGAAATGTATAATATAGCTACATAAGGGTATAGATTGTTGGACCACCATTTTTGTCTCAAGACAAGGACAATGCAATTGGGTCAATGCCCCTTTGACAGGTGGGAATTCACCTGCATTTTGACCGATCAAGATTTAGTGTTTTGTTTAAAACCTGGTTGAAATATTATTAATAAAATAAGAATATCACACTAAACCATGATTTCATAGACATGTGTATCATGAAATATTTTATCTGTGCAGATATTGTATCAATGCAATTTCAACAACACCCCCACTTAAAATGGCCTTTAAATGGGAATCCCCCTAATTTAGAATGCAGCCTAACAGGTAATTGTAATTATACATGCATTGTATTACATGGCCTTTCTGTATTCAAAATTAATTTTATCTACAATCAACTTTAGCAAATTAATGAAATCAAACTAAAGAACATTTATTTCAAAAATTGTTGTTTTTTTTTAAATAAAGGACTCTGAAGTGTTGGTTCAAACACACATCTGAACTTAGTAGAAATGATTATGCATATCTGCTATCACCCCAGTGTTTGTTTAAACAGTGTCATTCCACTTACCCTACAAGGGCAAATTATAATTGTTACCAGCAAAAGTGCAATTAGGAAGCTTTTCAATAGTTAGAGATGAATATATATACACATATTAAATGAATTGATCGACAGCTACCCTGACATTACATGTATGTGAAAATCTTACTTTTTCGAGCTACGTAAGATGCTTTTTAGGTTGACAACAGGGTTGCGATTTTTATTGATTTTTATAAAAAAATCAAAAAAATCGGATTTTTTTTATTTAAATCGGATTTTTTTGATTTAAATCGGATTTAAATCATTAATGGAAAAAGTTCATTTTCCGTATCAATTTCTGACACCAACTGTTATAAATTTTTATGCATTGACATATTATGAATAACACATATATGGATGTCAATAAGGCATATATAATAACTTTGTTTAAATTAGAGAAATTATAATGCAAAATTATGAAATCAAGGCAGGTGATGTATTAAATATAATAATCATAATGTAAGCTACGGCAGCAGTTCCACATTTTGATACGGATGTGTTAATAAATGTCTTTTTCACTGAACATCAATCATAACTATACAGCTTAATTGTAAATTTGTAATAGAAGTGCACCTTGTAAAAGATAAAAAGGGATGTCAAAACGAGTCATCATTTTCCCTACTCTGCAATGAACTGAACTGCTACGTTAGATTGCCAGTCTCAGCACCCAGTCTCACGATGCCTGTTAATTTTGTTTCACATGTAGTGTATTTGATATCAGTTTAGCAGTAGGGGCTTTGGGGACAGTGCCGCATTTTGCAGAACATGGCTTTGTTTTTCATTGCAGCATTGAAATTGTTTAGAGAATCATGATAAAATTGTTAAAATTTTTATTTACATGTATGTAGTCATTCTACTCGGATATATTTATCAGAAATATTTTATCATATTTCTAAAATTATCTTTTATATATATACAACAGTACAAGGGGCCTGTGTGATATGTCATTAGACATATTTATGAAAGAGTATTGCTAAATGGTAGGTTGCAAGCTGTAATATCTCACTGCCAGCTTTATTTGTGCTTTTTTAAGCCTTTTTATCACAACTTTGATTTAAATCATGATTTTTATTGAGTGATTTAAATCGTGATTTAAATCAATGATTTAAATCGAATGATTTAAATCCAGCAACCCTGGTTGACAAAGTAACCATGAATGGTGTATTTGATTATCTTAATGCATTTTTAATTTCAAAGCTTTAACATTTGCAAATAGATCAACTGGAATTTAGTTGCATTATTATATAATTAAATTATTCATTCTTTGAATAAGGGCCAATATCAAAAAACCTATTTAACTGCGGACATTTGCAGTCATATTGCGGTCAAGCGGGGGGGTCGCGGTCAAGCATGCCATGACCGCATGCGGTGCGGGGCGGTCGCAGTCAGGCTTGAAGCATGCGGGGCGGTCGCGGTCGTGGTCAGCTTTTCGACAGAGCGGGGCGGTGCGGTCGCGGTCAAGTGTAGTCCATTGCGGGGCGGGGCGGTCACGCTTTCAGGTGACGGCTCAGGGCTCTAGTGCTTAATTATGCTGAGCTGGTTTTGGCATGTGTCTAAGAACAAAATCTCAGTATACTTGTCTAAAGGGCATTCTTTCATCAACTTTTTCGCATTTAATGGCTGCATATAACATGTTTATATAGGATTTGCACATTCACACATTATCATATGTGACTGTGAGAACGAGGCATGAGAGTGAACGATCCATGCACAAGTTCCATTTATTCTGTAGTTTCATGGAACATTTAAAAAAAGACACACAAGTTTACAGCAATTTAAAAATTACAGTTTATTTTCAAATGTGGTTTGTTTTTGTCTATACTAGGTAAGGAAATGCTTTAGTAAAATAGACATTATTTAATTCAGAAACTACGTACATTCTTTAAAAAAAATACTTAACTTCAACAGAAATTTTGCCTTCTTAAAAATGTATTATCTGCTCTTCTTGAAGGTTGTTTACTACACAAACACGCTACATGCCATGCAATACCATAAGACATGCAAAGAAATATACAAATATACCATTTCAAAGAAAAAATACATGAATTCTTCATGAGGATTGATTTTTCTATTCACAAAGCTATGTTTACTTTTCCTTTAGAAATATTACTTTGCATACCCTTTTTCTTTTTATTCTGAATGTTCTTCTGTATAACTTACAACATATTTCTCATGAGTAAAACAGGCCACTTACACTTAAAAACCCTTTGGCAGAACTCATAGTAGTAAATTAAAATGACCAGTTTTCATAATCTACATTACGGTAATTTTAGATTCAGATTTCAGCGCTCTCTGTGATACTTCTTGCTATTCATACTGTACAACCCAAAATAAAGTGAGACTAACCCAGCACGAAGGAAGAATCAACCACTACTTCACCCTTTCACACCTTTGGGCTCCCCCTCAAATCAATTCCTAACTTTATCTACTTACAGTGGGTTGCAGAAGTATACACACCCCTGGAGTGGTCTTTAATATTCAGTCATATCTTCCTTCCAAGAGAGGTCAGTATGAGGATGTAGAAGTATCGGATTGATGATGCATTTCTGAAGGAAGATATGACAGAAAATTTAAGACCACTCCATTCGGGTATATACTTCTGCAACCCATGGTAAATCTTGCCAGAAACATCAAATGATGGGACATCTTGATATGTCGCCCAAAATAAATTGTCTTCTTCCAACCAGATTCAGCTCCATTCATCAACCATTAAGCCAAGATCCACTGTGAGCAAGCTGTGAGCTGCCCCTTGAACTGGTATACAGTCAACACAGAAATTACTTGCACGCTTTAATTTTTCATCATATTTCACTGAAAAATGGTATTATGCTAAAAAGAACTGCCCTATGTTTTAGAGTAGTGTTAGTAGGTTAGGTTCCCATGCATTTCATTTTTTACCAAAATTAATTTTCTTGGAAAATGTGAAAAAACTGAATTTTCAAAACCAAAAAATATTTGCACGCTTCAGCCAACTGCCAGAAATTGAATTTTTAATCATGATACTCATTTTTTTCTCTAACTACTGTTGTTTATGGTATTGTTGCGGACTTGCGGTTGAATATAAAACTTGAATATGTAGATTGTAGAAGTATCTTTATTTACACCATCACAGATAGGTAAATCTACAAATAAGAAATAAATCAAGTATAAATATAATGCACAAATAAATTATAAAATCAAGAGTAAATATATCAAATAAGCGTCTAAGTAATAAAGAACATTACATTTTTAAACTAAAGTTTTTAAAATAAACATTTAAACTTTTGTTTTTGTATTTTTGTCCATTAATTATGGAAATTCATTTTTTGACCATTATAACAGTGGATATCTAAATTAATAGTTAAAAGAATCAAATACAAGAATGATTCAGAAATATTTAACATAAAAAATCAGTTGAGTTGAGTTTATGTTTTACACCACCTCAGCACCAGAGTGGGCCATTTAGAGGCATAAAAAATCAATTGAAACCAAGCATCAACCATCTGCAATAATTGCGTTATGTAATATAAACAATCAACTTACAAGCATATGCGACTTCTGAATTTTTAACCACAAATTCCACAATTCGACAATCACATGGTCAGTAGGACATCTGGAATTTTCAATACACATTTTACACTGACTTGCTACAAGCAATACTGTATTTTTACAAATTCCACTAGAAACCATAATTATACTTATAGATTTGTAATTTGTCACCATAATATAAAAACGCAAACTAGTATGAAAGCATTCCAAATTTGAACAACTTTTTTTTGTGTGGAAAATTCCACTGAAAAATTTTGTGTGGAAAATTCCACTGAATATTTTGGTTTGGAAATCTCCACTAAAATAAATAACTCATGAAGATAGAAACCGCTACAAATGCATTCAAACATAGAATAATGAATTGCCCTCACCTTATAAAATCCGCCAAGGCATAAAATTTGTATCAGCCAGTTTAGCTGAATACATTGTGACACCAATACACAAAAATGTAGTTGACTCCTCCAAGTGCCACTGCAGAGTGAATGGAAAATTTTCTGCTACTCAAATTTTGCACAATCACCTCTGCACATGCTCAGAACAACTAGGTCAGTGAGACCCAATTAATGGCCCAGCTGATCAGCTGTTGGGCTCACTGAAGAGTGACCAAATAAACAAAGAAACACATGTGGTGACCACAACACTGAAGCATCACAAATTGGAAACAGAGCACATGGAATCGGCCATGTGCAACACACCCCACCTTGAATCAATTTGATTCAACACTAAAAAATCTAATTCTACTCTAAATACAAAAATTATGGAAATATCTACAATGACTCTAAATCGAACCTTCAAGAAGTACTAATTTAGTAACTGGTCTCGTCAGACAAGATGATTTTGTACGAACACTAGCAGAACGAACATTTCCGTCATCACTCTCATAAACTTCCTCAACAACACCCATGGGCCACAGACCCCGTGGAGTGTTCTCTCCGAAAACTAAGACTAGATCTCCAGCCTTGAGATTGGCTTTGGTTTGATGCCATTTTGCTCGCACCTGCAACTCTGGCAAATATTCCCTCAGCCAGCGTCTCCAAAAAGTATTGGCGAGATGCTGAACTTGTCTCCACCTGCGTCGATACAAATCATTCTCAATGAAAACACCTGGAGGCAATGAGATACCCTCGGACAACATAAGCAAGTGATTTGGAGTCAAAGGAGGAGCATCAAGCACACTATCACTGACCTTGGTTATAGGCCTGCCATTCACGATGAACTCAACCTCACAGAAAAGAGTTTCCAAACCCTCATCCGAGAGGCGGCAATCCTTGCCAAGCAATCCTAACAGAACTTTGCGAACAGTGCGAATCAAACGCTCCCATGCTCCACCCATGTGCGAAGCTGTAGGAGGATTGAAATGCCATTGCAAATCCAAACGTAGCCCAAATTCATGAAGAACCTGTTGATTGACTTCCTTCAAATTCCTAAGAATTTCCGCACGTCCACCAGTAAAATTAGTACCATTATCGGACCAGACCTTCTTTGGTACACCTCTCCTAGACACAAATCTTCTGAAAGCATTCAAGAAACTGTCTGTCTCTAACGTATTCAACTTCTCAATATGCACTGCACGAGTATTCATGCATGTGAAGAGACAACCATATCTCTTAACTTCAGCTCGACCCTGTTTCACCAAAAATGGCCCAAAGCAGTCCATTCCAGTATACGTGAATGATCGGTTACCGTCCTCCACTCTTTCTGGAGGTAAATCAGCCATCTTTTGTGAACAAGGTTGAGCAAACATCTTTTTGCAGAACATGCAACCATGAGAAACTGACTTGACAAGTCTGCGAGCACGAGTAATCCAATACCTTTTTCTAGTCTCACTAAGAACCCATTCTGTGCCACAATGAGCAACATTATGGAAATTGGCCACAATGAGCTTGGCAATAGAATGATCATGAGGAACTAAGTAAGGACACCTACTATTTTCAACCATTCTTGCATGTTTCAACCTACCGCCAATCCTCACTATGCCATCATTATCCAAAACTGGATCTAAAGAACACAATGCACTAGATTTGGACACACTCTGACCCTTAGATAACAACTTGATGTCACTCTGATAATGACAACTTTGTGCATGTCTCAAAATTGAAATCTCAGCATCTCGAAGCAATTCTACATTCAAACCCTTCTGGATCTTATTTCTACCATTTCTGAGGTAAGACTTGAACTTCAAAAGCCAAGCAACAGCCCGTTTCAAGGAGTACCAACTAGAATGATGCGCAACGAGTTTATCCATTGGATCACTGTCATCGCTTGTCAAGAGACAAGTGTCTGTACGGACTTCTGGATCCTCCGAATTCAAGGGAACAAAGGAAGCGTCAACCTGCTTTGACTTCCAATCGGCCTTGTAACAATGAAGAAACTGTGGACCTATTAACCACCTACTGCTTTGAAGAATTTCTGGAGATTCTCCCCTTGTCAAGAGATCAGCAGGATTTTCAACCCCTGCTACAAAGTGCCACTGATCGGGCTGCGAATGCTGCTGAATTACACTAATCCTGTTACCAACAAATACATGGAAACGACGTGACTCATTTACTATGTACCTCAAGACAATCTCACTATCTGTCCAAAAATGTGAGGGACCAAGATCAAGATCTAATTCCCTTCGCAATGTGGCATCCATCTTCGCGGCTAATACCGCAGCCTGCAGCTCCAATCGAGGAATTGTCAGAGACTTGATAGGAGCCACTTTAGACTTGCTGATGATAAGAGCCACACAAATTTGGCCGTCTTTGTTAATACTCCTCAAATAACTAGAACAGCCATATGCCACCTGACTGGCATCTGAGAAATGATGCAACTCTTAAACTGCATCATTAAACATGAAGGGTTTGATACATCTAGGAATACCAAATCCTTCCAGACCACTGAGAGATTGACACCACTGCAACCACTTTCCAAGTAAGTCATCTGGGATCCTCTCATCCCATGACAACTTCCGAGTAGTTGCTTCTTGTAACAGCAACTTCCCACAAATAATGACAGGACTCACCAATCCAAGTGGATCATAAATCGAAGCCAACATACTCAACATCTTCCGTCGAGTCAATGCAACTTCACAACCTGGATCAAGATTGACCTGAAAACAGAACTCGTCGCTTTCGACATTCCAACCTATGCCCAGAACTTTGCCTTTCAAATCCTTGAGAAATTCAACATCACTAGCTCGCTCACTAATAGGAATTGAATTCAATAACTCCTCATCATTGATCACAAATTTTGTGAGATGAAAACCTCCCTGAGAAAGGACATCAATTGTACCACGTACAACATCTAGAACTTGCTCCCGACAAGGAAGGGATTTCAAGCAGTCATCTACATAAAAACTCCTCCTAATAACATCAGAGACCAAAGGATCTACATTGTCATTGTCAAACAACACACGTCGCAAAGTGTATGTGGAACTAGAAGAACACCATATACCGCCAAAGACATGGCGTGTCATCCTGTAACATACGAGTTCACCTGAATCATCAAACCACAGGAAACGCAAAGCATCCCTATCCTCCTTTGGAATCACAACCTGGTAGTACATAGCTTCAACATCGGCAACCATAGCATACGAATGCTCTCTGAAACGCAAAAGAACATTTAACAAACTGTTACTAAGATTTGGCCCTTGAAAACATTTCTCATTCAAAGATTCACCATTAAACTTGGCCGCACAATCAAAGACAATGCGTATCTTGCCAGGCTTTTTGTCCGAAACTACTGCTTGATGTGGCAAATACCAAACTCTTGACTCAGACAGGTCATCATCAACAACTCTTTCTGCATAACCCTTGGATATCAACTTCTGCATCTCACCATCATATTGCGCATAGAGACTACGCTTCACCAGACTTCTCTTGGTTGCCTTCAGTCTAGACAATGCCATGATGTAATTGTTAGGAACCTGAACTCCTGACTTCCACGGGATAGGAATTTGATACCGACCATCCACTAATCTACACTCAGAATCCCACAACTTGATTACTTTCTTGTCCTCAATGGACCAGGAAGTATCGTCAGTGATGCCTTCATTTTCAACATTCCACAACACATTGATATCGGAATCGACAGAAGCTCTTGCACTAACGAAATGCGAAATAACGTTACACCCCACCGGATTGACAACACAATTTGGGCCATTCAAGGTCCAGCCCAACATGCTTCGCACGGCAAACGGCTCACCTTTATTGCCCCTTCTTACCTCCAACGGAACTAAAGCTTCAGCATGATCTTGACCAATGAGAATTTGGACGTTCCCACCTGTACAAGGAATGGCCAAGCCTTTCAGATGCTGGAATGAAGAAATATTTACGGAAGGCAAACTCACTGGAATCCTATCTACAACTAGCACATTCACAAGATCGATGGTTTCCCTGCCATCAAGGGAAGAAACACTGATATTGACAACTTCAGACTTCATAACTTCATTGGACTTATTCAAAGTGTTGAGGGTATATTTCATAACCTCACCACTAATTCCTAACGTCTTGACCAAATCACGAGAGCAAAAAGTACTGCTAGAGGCAGTGTCTAACAGAGCATTAGTTTTGTAACCTGTATTGACCTGAACAGATACAACTGGCATGAACACCTGCGGCTTACCACTGATATCTATGTTTGCATTTGTAACCTTCCTGGCTTCACCACCTTTTTGTACATGATTAGATTGAGAAACATGCAGAAATTTGGAATGTTTCTTACCACATCCAGTGACATTACAAACATAAGTACTTCTGCAATTTTCTGTAACATGATTTGCATACAAACAAATTTCACATAGACCCTTGTTTTTCACAAATTTCACCCTTTCTGATGACATCATACCTTTAAATTGTTCACAGTGAATCAACTTGTGCTCCTGAGAGCACATAACACAGGGCGGACGCACAAAAGTTCCAGTTGCAAATGAGGATGAGGCGACTGAAGTCTTCTTTTGGCCAAACTTTTCTTCACGACCTTTGGCCCGGAAGTTTCCATACACTGGGTCTGTAGCAACCTCTACCTCTCGTTCAATGAATTTCACCATATCATTGAGACCCAAATAATCACCCGCGTCTATCTTGGCCCCAACTGCCCGTTTCCTCCATCTATCACGGATGAAGGAAGGAAATCTGCCGACAATCTCGGAAATCAAATTTTGGCAATCAAAATCCTTTAGCTTCCCCAGCTGGTCAACGATCATCAAAGTACTTGACAATTGATCTGACAATGCACGCATTTCTTCAGCCGTACGAACTTCCTTACCATGACGTAATCGGTTGAGAACACTCTGAACAACCAAATGCTGATTTCCGAAACGTTTCTGAAGTATGGATCTGGCCTCACGATAGCCACCCTCTTTCATTAAGATGCAAGGCTGTATGGCATCGTAAGCGGTACCTTTTGTCAATTCCAATAACTTGGTCAGTCGCAATTTGTCATCAGACGTTACCTTCTCAACTGACTGTTCAAAAGTTGCGATAAATGTGTGATATTTAAGGGGATCTCCCTTGAAAGGTTCAACTTTTACTTTTGAAAAAGTCATCACACCCATCATTTCAGAGTGTAGCGACGATGATAGTTTAACATCTGAATCTTCAATTTTAGATTTCGAATCTGCTTGTGTATTAGAACCAAGCGTATTGTCTAACCAATCTTGAACTTTGATAAGTGAATCTGCATAGTCTTTTTCTACAGCGAAAAAATATTTATCCTCATCCTCACTTACGTCAATATCATCAATGAGAGATACATAGGACTCGTGTGTCTCTTCGAATTTCTTGAATGATGCACTCATCTTGGTGGCAAATTCTTTGACTTGTTCCACATCTTTCTCGGCCATCAGTCTCGTCAACTTGTTCATAAACTTGGTTATAGCTGCCTTGTATTGTCGACGAGACAATTTCAATTTATCTTGTTCTTCTTGTTCTGCCATGGTTCGGGTCAGAGATGATCTTCAATGCGATGCTTATTTACTGTTGCGGACTTGCGGTTGAATATAAAACTTGAATATGTAGATTGTAGAAGTATCTTTATTTACACCATCACAGATAGGTAAATCTACAAATAAGAAATAAATCAAGTATAAATATAATGCACAAATAAATTATAAAATCAAGAGTAAATATATCAAATAAGCGTCTAAGTAATAAAGAACATTACATTTTTAAACTAAAGTTTTTAAAATAAACATTTAAACTTTTGTTTTTGTATTTTTGTCCATTAATTATGGAAATTCATTTTTTGACCATTATAACAGTGGATATCTAAATTAATAGTTAAAAGAATCAAATACAAGAATGATTCAGAAATATTTAACATAAAAAATCAGTTGAGTTGAGTTTATGTTTTACACCACCTCAGCACCAGAGTGGGCCATTTAGAGGCATAAAAAATCAATTGAAACCAAGCATCAACCATCTGCAATAATTGCGTTATGTAATATAAACAATCAACTTACAAGCATATGCGACTTCTGAATTTTTAACCACAAATTCCACAATTCGACAATCACATGGTCAGTAGGACATCTGGAATTTTCAATACACATTTTACACTGACTTGCTACAAGCAATACTGTATTTTTACAAATTCCACTAGAAACCATAATTATACTTATAGATTTGTAATTTGTCACCATAATATAAAAACGCAAACTAGTATGAAAGCATTCCAAATTTGAACAACTTTTTTTTGTGTGGAAAATTCCACTGAAAAATTTTGTGTGGAAAATTCCACTGAATATTTTGGTTTGGAAATCTCCACTAAAATAAATAACTCATGAAGATAGAAACCGCTACAAATGCATTCAAACATAGAATAATGAATTGCCCTCACCTTATAAAATCCGCCAAGGCATAAAATTTGTATCAGCCAGTTTAGCTGAATACATTGTGACACCAATACACAAAAATGTAGTTGACTCCTCCAAGTGCCACTGCAGAGTGAATGGAAAATTTTCTGCTACTCAAATTTTGCACAATCACCTCTGCACATGCTCAGAACAACTAGGTCAGTGAGACCCAATTAATGGCCCAGCTGATCAGCTGTTGGGCTCACTGAAGAGTGACCAAATAAACAAAGAAACGAATGTGGTGACCACAACACTGAAGCATCACAAATTGGAAACAGAGCACATGGAATCGGCCATGTGCAACAGTTATATTTAGCTCATTTACATCAATCAGACATTATTTTGGGTTCACAGGTGGGATTACAGGTGTTACTCAAGGAGTACACTCATTCCCATGTTTTTCTCCTATGTTTAGGTATAAAAAAATACTTTAAAATAGCAATTGTCATGAGATTGGTCTGTGAAGTCCTTTAAAATAGTCAAATTGTGAGAAAAAGGTAAACTATGCAGGTTTTAGTGAAGAACTATGTTCAATATCTCATCAGGAAATTCCAAAAATAAAGGCTCTTGGTGATTTTGTGCTGAGATACTAACTGATGATTTGCCTCTGACAAGTTATTTAACCACTGGCTTATCAATAGTTGTTAAGAAAGAATATTTAGAGTCGTTTTTATTAATATTTGCTCACAAATTAGGTTATTATTCGATTTTAGCATATATGTAAGTGTAGCATATTCAATGCATTGTCATGCATCGATTATTAAGTTCCAACCAAGCTTGTCTATACAATAATTATGGCCGAAATTATTATGACAGTGAATAGTTCATTGTTCAAAGCTTATTTTCACAAAGGAAACCCAGTAATATTGTGAAATTTTCACTCACTTAGGTCCTCCATGGTGGTACCCTATGAAGCAACACTTGTTGTAGGCTGCATAGTGGTAATGATATAGTGCAAAATTCGAAAACGACTTGTCTTAATTATCTCAGCTGACATTCTCCTAAATTATTACAACCTAATGTTCACAGCTCACAGTCAAAATAGTCCCCAGGGGCAAAATTGAGTCCTGTAATTAAGATTTTTCCAGTTTGATTCTACTCGTATTAGGGGGAACGGGGGCACATTGGGACGCTTTTAACGTCTACTAATTTTGCTCAGTGCTGAAAGCACCGAAGAACTCAGAAGTTTGCATGAATGTCACCAATACTATTGAGCTTAAATGCAAGGCATAATAAACTACACTGCACCAGTGCACCTACCCTTTTGCAGCCAGAGAGTCGTAAAAATGACTGTCCCAATGTGCCCCGGCTAAAACAGCCGGGGCACATTGGGACATCAATTAAAAAATCATTTTAACACTCCACGTGCAATAGATATCACATATAAGTAGTCCGTAAGATAATATACAGCCGATTAACACTTTGTAGTGCCAATAGTTCATAACTTTAAACAGTTTTAAACATTTAACATAAACTGTTGTGGGTGCGGACATCTATGTAAGTAACACACAGTGCTTTGCGACAAATTTGTTCACAGAGCATGGTAATTCACTATGCCTCGATTCCCTGTGGCCTGAATACCTGTTGTGTGCTGTCCCAGGTCATTCATTTGCCTTGGATACTTAAATTCTGCCATATCAAGGGCATCCCAATGTGCCCCAAATTCACTGTCCCAATGAGCCCCGATATGACTTTTAGACCAAAATGCTAATTTCTCGGACACCAGTGAGTGTGTTTATCACGATAGCAATTCATAACTGTTCGTTACGATATATAAAATTCAAACAAGCACTGAGAAAGCCTCATTGTTCATGGTTTGTCCACAGAATGGTTTGAATTGAACCCTTCCAATGGGCCTTCCATATTTACTTTAGTAGTAGGAAAACAAACTTTTGCTCGCCATACTTCTGCATGTGGCTGTAATTTGTCTATAAAACCATTGAAACATCAGGATGTGAAATAACAAGATATGATGGCACCACCATATCCTATACCTTGCCAGGATCCAAGCAAACCCCACCGTCCCACAGTGCCCCGCGTTCCAATGTGCCCCCGTTCCCCCTACTGTTTTCCGGCATTTTGTGGTTGCATGTAGAACACAATTACCTACCATTACCTGCCAAATTACTTTTTTAGACAAATAGACACAATTATGGAGTTTACTAATCAGTCTCATGTGACTTGCTTGTTTCTAGCCATATTTCTATAGCCATACATAGTAAAAAAAAACATGGGATTGAGTGCTATCCCTTGGTAACACCTGCTATCCCACCTGTGAACCCCAAGTAATGTCTGATTGATGTAAATGAGCCAAATATACCATAAACAACAGTAGTTCCAAAGAAAAAATTGAGTATCATGATGAAAAATTCAGTTTCTGGCAGTTGGCTGAAGCGTGCAAATATTTTTTGGTTTTGAAAATTCAGTTTTTTCACATTTTCCAAGAAAATTAATTTTGGTAAAAAATGAAATACATGGGACCCTAACCTACTAACACTACTCTAAAACATAGGGCAATTCTTTTTATCATACTACCATTTTTCAGTGAAATATGATGAAAAATCAAAGCATGCAAATAATTTCTGTGTTGACTGTAAATAAGCCATTTACTTTCCAAATTCACGATGAAATGCATGGTTTAAGGCACAGCACAGACAAAAAGATGCGCTCTAACTTGAAGTTGATTTGCAAGTGAAAAGTAGAATAGCACGCACAAATGTGCCAAGGTGATGCTTTTGTTCTGAAGGGAAGTCCAACAAATAGCTTACTCAATTTATAGCTTACTCAATTCCAAATGGCAAGTTTGGTGCCTCTTAGATTTTAAGCATCAGAATTCCAGGTGAAATGTTTTAATGTGTTGTGAGCAAAAAGCAAATGGCAGTTACCAAACTGCACTTCAGTCAGCTATATCATGAAAGTTTTTAGTTGGAGGCAGAGCCTTAACCTCAGTCTAGACTAGTTTGCTTCAAAATAGGCCTCCCTATCCAGTAAGACTTACTTGGCTTTATCCCTCACAACCTATTGACAGTTCGCTGACAGATGTGAGAAACATTTCCATAGAGCAAGACAGATTGTCTGGGGATTTCAAAGACATTATGGAGGGAACTGTAGAACTAGCAGAATCGAAAAAGTCAGATGGACATATGGATAGAAAGTAACTTTCCAGATGAAAATACTGATAAATGTGAAGATTCTGATGTAACCTGGCATCATCACATTTTTTTAAACCCCTAGTGCACAAGAGTCAAGAGTCAAAATCACTTTTATTTACAGGTGTACTCATATAAATATACATAGCATAAAAACATTTAAAGACAATCCCTGGTAAGAGACCCCATGAAGGCACCTAATGTGCTGCTATTAAAGGGCCACCAATGGAAGAGACAGAAGCATCCGTCACATTTAAAAGTATGCACAACTTATTTCCAACTTATTCAGCATGGATCAACATAATCATCAAGGTTTTATAAAAATTATCGACAAGTTTTCACTTTATACTTTAATAAAAAGGGCATACATTAAGATCTTACTTGAATACACAAGATCAGTAATGCTATAAATGTTTTTTCCAAGAAAATCACATGATTCCATGATGAAACGTATTTAAAATCAATACTAATTTCAAGAGCAATAACAAATAATAGCAATGATAAAATTTTCGGTTAACATCAGGTATGGCTTTTGTGAAACTATAATTTATTTCAAATGTTTGTATGTCTGATCAGTTAATGCTGTGACTGAATCAAATTTTATATATACATCAATGTAAAACTCATGCTTGTTGATTTCTTTATCATTACTTTTTAGACTTTTCAAAATACAAAAAAATCTGTCCTTCTGAATAACTTTCCATCCTTTAAGCTGGGGTATAACATCTCTATATCTTGTATATGGCCTCAAGACTGATCATCTCTCATGCCAAAAAGGCTGAACAAAAATACCTCTTACATAGTTGTGAGATACCAAGTTCAAAAAGCAGTTGGCAAGCTTATGCTGGAGGCAGAGTCTCCAATAATAACCCAGACATATATGGGAGCTATTTCCAGTTCTTGTGATGTGCCAGGACTTTGATAAAGTAGTCTTTGTGATCAGATTTGTAGTTTGCATATCTGGATTTGATGTGGCAATATTTTCAGTACTATCTAAGTAGTCACATCCTTTTTGGAGCTTTTTGTTGTTACATCAAAGATGTTTTTGTAGTAAAGGAGGTAATCACAGTGGTGCCTGTGGGATTTTTGCTGCCACATAATAATAGTACCTGTGTTTTCAGGTGAGCATCCAGGCTTGTAGCATGGGAATGCATACATACTTTAGCCACCACAGGTTGGTATGCTTTAAGAGCTTATATGTTTTTCAATATTTATCTTTAATTCCTGCAAATTGTATGAGGTGACAGTTGCTTTGACAGTGCTCAGGCTATTTGATACATAGTTTGTTAAAGGTCCCATTGATTTGTTCTTTGGATCCGACTTGGCGATTTATAGTATTTAGTTTTGAGAAGAACTTAACATCATCAATTCATCAAAATATTAATGAAAAATTGAAAGAAATTGGTGATTGGTTTTCAGCCAATAAACTATCTATCTGGTAACTTTTCCCTTTATTTCTTAATGTACATAAGATATGCATATTATGGCAGTTGGTATACATGAATATGTCAAAAGTGGATTTCGCAAAGGTGCGCTGGATAACATTCCCAAAGGTGCGCTGGATCTCACCCCCACCACTCATGACAGTGCAATGAAACGCAGGTGGTCTGCTTATTATAATGTGTCACTAATGACACACCCAGGATAGAATAAGATGCGCTCACTCGCAGTATCAAGAGTCGCACTGTCACAAGTGCACTGTATGGCATAACCACTCGAGGTCATAGATGACACCCTCAAGAGTGCGAGGGAAGACCTGCTCAAGAGTGCGCTGTATGACACACTCAGGGGTGCGAGTGATAGCATCCCCAAGAGCAAGATGCGCTGGAATGCACATTCAAGCGCTTGAAAGTGCGCTTGGTAGCACTCCTGAATGTGTCAAATGTGACAATAAATATATATGAAAAATTGGCCTAAACTGTCCATTCACCTTCCAAATACAAGATGAATGACTAGTAGACAGGTGTAGTGTGGACAGAAAAAGCGCAGTATTCCAACTTAAAGTTTCTCTTGCAAGTAATAAGCAGAAAAGCACACTCTGGAGCACCAAGGTGATACTTCAGTCTGAAAAGAAAATTCCTTTAACGATTACGATGTACTAATTTAAGAAGCAGTTTTGATGCCTAGGATTTTAACAGCAGCAGAGCTTACAGGCCAGGATTGGAAAAACTGCAATTAAGTTAACTTCTTTGTAGGTGACCTTTCAGTAATTTCATTCAACACACACTGGTCAGCAAGATCCATTCAATGGAAATACACCTTGAACACTTTTAAAAATCAAAAGTGCATAGACCACGGATAATTGTGGCAAACATTTACTCAAGATGTCAACTTTTTAAAAATATTAAATATTTTATACTATCACACAGAAATCAAGGCAGGTCTCTGCATTAAATGCCTGTTCTTTAACTAGGATTGTGAACTTCTTGATTCTGGTAAGCAAAAAACAAAATTCAAGAAGCCAAATGCCTTCTGATGGCTGGGTGACAACTGTGTGGCCCTGTTGCATGGCTACACTAGCAATTGTGCAGCGTATGAATTACGTACGTAAATTCTACGTACGAAACTCACAAAAAAGAGCCGATCCGTAGTACGTACGTACATTTTCGTACGAATTAATAAAAATTTCACACAGGTACTTTTCAGTTACTTTGGCCATTTTAGTGCAATATAGTTATCACAAATGGTTTAAGTTTAGACCCTGCATTGGCCTATCTAAAAAAAAAATCAGCAAATAAGTCGAGATATAGCCCAAAAACTAACTTACAGTAGACGGACGGCGAGTACTTACATTCTGTTGCAATTGGGTTTCAATGACCTCACAACAAGTCCTATCAAATACATTGAAATGAGGTGTCAATTTGTCATTAGGCAACTTGTGACCTCATTGGAGAGTGGAGTGACACATCAAATGACTTGCCATGATAACATTGCAAGTATAGGCAATGATCTCACTGACTGCTTACATGTCATATAGTTTAACATGGCATTGATAGGGCTGTGACTTCACAAGGAACATTTTAGTCCAATTCTGTAAGCACTTGATGTTCGTCTACTGTAATACGTATGAAATCTATAAGAAAATTTACGTATGTTTTACGTACGTACATTTTCGTACATATTTCATACGTGAAAACAGCCAATTTACGTACGAAATTCACAAGAAAGAGCTATGTACTTTTTTTTGTACGCTGCACAATTGGCCATGTAGTGACAGAACTTTGAGGTAGCCGTGGTGACAGCTATCTGCCCTTTTTATATATGACCGGGTTTCTCTCTGCCTGATGAAAACATAATGGCTTTGTGTTTCTGTGGAAGGTATAAATAAAACTGGTAAGAGAAAAGTATGGAGAAGACCGGAAAAAATCTAAACAATCTAAAAAGAAAATAGTAAAAAATAAACAGGAAGTATGATATATCCTTTACTTCATAGCAGTTTAACATTTCAATAAGTAGCAACTGGTACGTGTTCGCCTCAATTCTTTCATGTGTCCTTATCTAAGATGGACTGAAATTCATATAGCGTTTGCCGTTTATAATATCAGCAAGTAAAAATATTTGTACATGTTTTATGTGCATTTTCTAAAAAAGGCCATTTTTAAAAATTTTTTTTTTTTTACTCCTGTCATAGAATTCATCTTCAAGATAGATAATAGGGACCTTCTACATTGCATGTTATACATTCCATACAACTTAATCAGTGGACCCTCGCTCTTTGAATCAGTGCAAACATTGGACTAATGAAATGGTTTTTCTGTATATCCCTCTCTTCCACTTGGATTGCATGACTCTGCTTTGCTGTGTTGACCTTAAACCCTGTGGGAACCTGGAGGTGTGGGATTTGTTTAATGAGGTTTTGTGTTGTGGGCTGAGAACAAGTCCATGGGCTAAAACAGCAGTGACTGGGTGAGGCCCTCATTGGATTGTTGAGATGAAGTACGGATTTGGCTTTGGAAGTTTTCTTACACTATCTCTATTATGTTTATGTCATTTCAAGTGTGTGTTTTGCTCAATTGTTGTTATAGAAGATAAACCACTCATTTTTCAATCATTGCTCTTCGGAATATTTGAGATGATTATTGAAAAAGCTTGCTAGTATAACAATTTTGGGTGCAGTGTGGTGGTCATTAATATTGTAGAAGCAGATGACATAAAGATTTTGTTGGGGGAGCTGCACCACATGACTTATACATGAAGGACTCCTGGAGTATGGCATAGCCATTTACACAGCTCTGTCATTGCTTTTGCTTCAGCCACGAGAAGAAGCTGGGTTGTCTTGCTGTCTGGTGGTTATCTGGCAGTTGTCCAGGACTGAGGCATCTCTGCCTTTCTACATAATACAGAGTACCCTTGTTTACTCCTCATTGCCTTGAACTATTAAGTGTGAAATGTGTGTTTAATCTGCTGACCCAGAACCAGCTACTTCACACATCATGGTAAAGTTTAAAGGCAAGCAGAAAAAAAATCCTAAAAATTGAGTGGGTTGATAAACTTCATCATGATAGTTTGTTGAGTGAAAGCCATTTGTAGTCATTCGGTAAATTATTTGTTCTCGTGAATATTTTGTTATGACATTGTCAAAAATGAGCTCAAATATACATATCTACGTAGTCTGATACATATGGAAGTATGCATATCTATCTGTCGGTCTGAATTTCCGCATGATGGCCATGAAATTGAAAGACAAATAATCTATCATCCTTTACCTAGATTTTTCCCTCATTTGTCAGCAAACTGTCAAGAGATTTGAGTTGTGAGAGATAAAGCCAAGAAAGTCTTAAAGAGGCGATTTCTACTTTTAAGGGAACTGCACTGGACTGAGATAAATTAATGCCATACAGCCAACCATTTATGCTTTATAGTTGTCTGAAGTATAGTGTGGTTAGTGGTTACTGTCATTCACTTTTTGCACCCGAGCCTTTGAAACATTTCACTTGGAATTCTGGTGCTTAACTTCAAGAGCACCAAACTTGTCACTTGAAATAAAGTAAGCCATTTATGGCTTTCCCTTTGGACTAAAGTACTACCCAAGTACATTTAAGACTATTCTGCATTTAACTTGCAAATCAACTTAAAGTTTGAAGTGCATCTCTCTGTCTGTGCTGTGCCTTAATCCAGGCAATTCACCTTGAATTAGAAAATAACTGGGCAATTTATACCCATTCCATGGCAGCTCACAGCTTGTTCATAGTGGATCTTGGCTTAATAGTTGATGAATGGAGTTGATGGTTCTCGGATTCTTTTCATTGAAAGAAAAAAGTTCATCTGGACAACATTTCAAACAGATGCCGTTTCCCTGTGACTATCTTAAATTTTACACTTAAATCAAATATGTAGATAAGGTCTTTGTAACAAATATTTATTTTGTAATTCCGATTGCACATTTTTGGTTTCTAATAAGGAACAGAAGAGTGTTCAAGAGTCCAAATGCTCTTTAATGGCTTGGTGACAGCTGTGTGGGCCTATTGCATGAGTTTGGGTAGTCTAGGTGACAGTTGTCTGGCATCTAGATGATGACCAAGGGACACTTTCGTGAGAGTTGTTGTCATAATGGTGGTGATGGCTGTCTATCCTTTTTATTTCCGGTTGCGTTTCTCTTTGGCTGATGGAAACATAGCAGTTTCAGGTTTCTGTGGAAGGTATGAATAAAAATGGATGTAAAAAAGAAAAAGCTTATGAAGTTAGGAGTAAAAAAGAAGAACTGATATTAATATTAACAGAAAGTGAAAATTTTTCTTCCTTGCAGCAGGTGTAATGTTTCAATTACTGCCCACACATTCTACACTCGACGGCGACTGCAGCTGCCTGTCCTTTTTTGGCCATGTTTTCCTTTGCCTGATTAAAGCACAATGGTTTTATGTTTCTGTGGAAGATATGAATACGAGGAAGAGATACTTCCAATTACATAATATATATTAAAATACCTTCATTTAAGTTTTCATATTTGTGACCATTAGCTGCACAATCTGATGTTTCACAACTTCACAAGATATTTTTTGCTTTTAACACTCCATAGCATAACGTTGTACAAGGCACAACCGTGAGGTAAACAAGCTTTAGCAACAGTCGATTGAAAGTCACATCTTAATCTCTCGTTTTTTCTCTAATTTTTTAAAGATATAGTTAAATTGTTGTAATTGTAATGTTGAAATTTATTGTATCAAATTGAGGGTTAAAAGGCAAATACACCTTTTAGGTGTCAGCCTGCCATATGTTCTTTTTGGTCCAATAAACTTGAAACTTGAAACTTGAAACTTGAATGTAGAAATTGTCCAGAAATCTCAAACACTATTATACATCAACTCACAATATAGTAGCTCTTGTTAATTTGCAACATCATTGTATTTTTTCTAACTTTCTGACATTTCATGGCAAAAATTGAATATGAAAATGGAGAAATCCAAACTCTTGCACGGATGTATGAACCTGAGTCAAGTAACCAAACAAAATGTGAGACTACATCGGCTGAATCAGAGCAACAACTCATGGGTGGCCTTTCAATAATTTGCTACTGGTTTTACTCCAGTTACCCTCCACAGTGAGCCCGAACCATCTTTGGGGTTAAAAAAATGGCCCAGCATAACCATAGGCGCCATTACGTAGCTTAAGGTCAGATGAACAAGCAGATGTAAAGAACAAAAAAATCTGTGTGGAATTTTTTGAGATGTTGTAGTTTTTCAGCTTCTTGATTGTCACATTCCTTTATGCTGGCAATATTCCTTCAAAACAGGATGCAAATTACAATTTCAAATGATAGAACATCGAAACAATATATTTATAGATAACAATTGAAATACAGGATGTTATAATTATTAGGAAAATGCACATTTTGATATTGGGTGTGATAAACTTCATTTGCATATTTATAAGAAGTATGTCACAAACACTATATAGCATTGCTGGCTTTACCTGTGACTTTGTGAAGGAAATAACACAATATCTACATTAACAAATAGTTTAAAACTGATTATTTTACAGTTTTTTTTCTTGAAAATAAAATGGAATTCGAGTTATAGACTTATCCAGAACAGCCATATCTTTTTTTCATCCTTATGACATTACATGGTTTTTAAAGATGTCTATGATGTACGCATGTGTGTCTGACTTACACAGTTGGTATTAAAGAAGAAGTATTCAATTGGTTTTATAACTCTTGAATCATAATTTTAGTCAGTTCTCTCTGAGTTCTGCTCACTCTAGTTTCATGATGGAATAAGAATATTTTTAAGTTGGGTAAATGGATTTGATTTCAGCCAATGCACAGGGCTGCAACTTCAAATAGACATTTATAAGATATACCTATATGCTAGCTATTCACAATATCTTGTAATATCTATTTCTTATTGTAATCCAGTACTGATCAAGTTGCAGCTAATGACAGTACACTATGCATGTTCATATTTTCAAAGAGTTACAAGTATCCAAATTTATTGGAGTCAAACAGTTAGTTACAGGTCAAGTATGGTTAGATTATTTAACTCATACCTGTTGTTTGTTGTCAAAAAATCACAATAATGTTCTGCTCCTTACCTTCCTAATTGACCGGACCAGAATTATTTTTAAATACAAAAGCTCTATCAAACATGTATGCACATATATGTTTCGCAAGATTTCCTACTACAGTCCATGAAATGATTGAGTTAGTTAATTTTTGCAATTCTTATGAAAAATTCACACTGTACTTGGAAATGAATGTGTGCATGAGTTTGTCACACCTTCCAGATAAAACATGATGCTGCATCTATTTTCATTTTCAAAGAAAGGATTATTATTTTTTCTAGATGATATATTCTATGCTTGAAACAGCTTTTGCAAAGCCGGTGCTCATTTAGAAGACTTTCCACGTGACTTGTGATGCTAAAAAATTGATGTGATAAGTCAGAAAGTTAAAAAAATTGATATCTCAAAAAGTTGCCAACAGATTTTTTTGTTCTTTACATCTGCTTGTTCGTCTGACCTTAAGCTACGTAACGGCGCCTATGGTTATGCTGGGCCATTTTTTTAACCCCAAATATGGTTCGGGCTCACTGTGCCTCACTATAAAATCCATCACAAATCAAATCAATCCATGATGCTGAAAATTGATGATATTTAACTTTTTAACGCAAAATTTCATGTTGAAATAGATAACAGGTCTCCAGAATGAACCATCTTAGAGCCTCCTTAATAAAAATGTATTGTTGGACTACTTTTCTATGTGGCATTCATGATTTGGGGCTTAATAGGCCTACATAATGGAAGATTTCCTCTCCTGAGTTGAGCATTGCCATCGGCATTATTTATCACTGGCAATGTCAGAACATTGTTGCTTTTACGTCAATCTGAGCAATTCGCTTCAAAAATCAAAATTAAGTAAATTGATCAATAATGGTAGACAGATAATTTCTTAATTGTCAATAGGTTCTTTGTGTGTAAATGTAGACTTATACAAAATTTAAGTATCAATTAACATATTAAGTCCATGCAACAAGTGTTTGTTTTGTAATATTGATTGTGCATTTCTGGTTTTTGATAAGCAACAGCAGAGGGCTCAAGGGCCAAATGTTTTTTGATGGCTGTGTTGACAGCTATGTGGACCTATTGCATGGCTGGGAGCTGCTGGGGTAGCCTGGGTGACACTTGTCTGGCAGCTGGGTAACGACCAAGAGACAGTTTCGTGAGAACTGTTGTCGTAGCAGAGGTGACAGCTGTCTGCCCTTTTTATTTCTGGATGCTTTTCTCCCTGTTGATGAAAGTTTTATAGGGATTTCCCTTCAGACTAAAGCATTACCTTGCTGCATTTGAGTGTGTTATTATTTTCTTCTTGCGAATTAACTTCAAGTCAGAGGTGCATCTCTTTGCAAGTGCTGCACCTTAATCCAGGCAATCCATCTTGAATTTGGAAAGAAAATGGGCAATTTATACCAGTTCCAGTTCACTGTGAAAAATTCACTCTGTGACTCATGATAGCCGATGAAGTGTTATATTCTCTACTTTAAACATAATCAAGAAAAGGCCATCTGATTTGTCATAACTGATTTTAGAGTGAAAATTTCGTTTGGCCATCACCAACAAGCGGGATTGGTCTCCTTAAATCAAATTAACAATGAAAGTACATGTATTGGGTATGATCATGACAAATCATCAGCATTTGACACACGAAGTGCCAATTTCACAGCGCAATAGCTCACTCTTTTTCTCTATCAAAGTGACAGACTGTAAACAAATGGCTATCATGCCATTTCCATGTGACCATCTCTTTTTATACAGAAATCTGAGATATTTGAATCAGTAAAATATGTCTGTGTAACAAATGTTCATCTTGTCCGATTGCACACCTTTGGTCTCTGATAAGAAACAGAAGAGAGAGTTCAAGAGGCCAAATGATTTTTTATGGCTAGATGATGACAGTGTGAGCCTGTTGCGTGGCTTGGGTAGCCTGGGTGACAGTGTCCTGGCAGCTGGGTAACAACCAAGTGGCAGTTTCGTGAGAGTTGTTGTCGTGGCGGTGGTGGCAGCTGTCTGCCCTTTTTATTTCTGGTTGTGTTTCTCTTTGCCTGATGGAAGCATGATGGCTTGATGTTTCTGTGGAAGGTATAAAAGAAAAAAAATTGTTCGGAGGAAAAGACTAAGAAGATCAGCAAAAAATGCTAAAGAAAAAAGTAATAAAAAAAGAAAACGAAAGTGCAAAATGACATCTTCCTTACAGCAGGTTTAATGTTTCAATTAGTGCCTACATATATACAGTAACATTCCCGTGTCGGTCCATATTTAAAGATGATGAGGTTGATATTCATGAGGCTTTTATGATATAAAAAGGTAAAAACTTGATGTTTTTCGTGCATATCGATTTCATGTATTTAGCTATGTTTTCTGTTTTTTTTGTTCTTATGCTGCAGTCTTACAGCAAATTACAGAGGTCTTTTGGCGTCGGCGGGATGGTATTTCCTGGAAATTTGTATGATTTTGTGACATCCGGCCGACGACTTTTCACATCTTGCCGACGTATTATTTGCATCTCGGCGGGTTCCTAGAAATGGGAAGAACTCTGCAGTGGATGTCAAAAAATATTCAGCAGGCTGAAACTTTTTTTCCAAGTCGCCGGGAAAGAGCCCAAATTTTTCTCAATTTTTGGATGTCCGGCGGGCATTTCTTGAGTGAGAATGAGTGAAAAACATGACCAGCGGGATATTATAGGGACATCCCCTGCCCCTGTGGGACATTTATACCGCCCCTGCGGGACATCAGCAGCCTCGCTGGCAGATTTTGACATCCCGCCGATGGCAATGGCTTTTACATCCCGCCAACAGTTTTTGACATCCCGCCGATGGTTTTTGACATCCCGCCAATGGTTTTTGACATCCCGCCGATGGTTAGATCTTGCCCCACAGGCATTTAGATCTTGTCCCAAATGCATATGATCTTGCCTCGCCAATTTACGATCTTATTCCGCCGATTTAAGATCTTATTCCGCCATGATATGCCTCTAATTAATTATAAAATCGTTATAAAATCGTTATGTGCATGTCGCCGAGTTAGCCATTTTTCTCCAAGAAATCATCTTAAGCTGTCCCACAGACGTAAAAAGTTCTCCGGTTCTCGCCTTAATATAGGGGCATAACTTGGAATTTCACCTTCGAAATTACTTATAGGGACCCCCCACGTTCCTCATCATACATACCATGCTCTTTAATCAAGAACCGACACTCTTTGAATCTGTGCAAACATTGAACTAATGAAATGGTTTTCCTGTCTATCCCTCTCTCTCACTTGGATTGCGTGACTCTGCTTCTCCTTGTTGAGTCAGTTGACCTTAAACCCTGTGGGAACCAGGAGGTGTGGGGTTTGTTTAATGAGGTTTTGTGTCGTGGGCTGAGAACAAGGCCAAGGGTTAACCTTTTTTCTGTAGCAACTAGGTGAGAAAGATAAGATTGATTAAGTAGGAATGCAATTTTTGAAGTATTGTTGCACTACATGCAGCTCTTAATGTCATATCTGGCACTCTTATATATTGATACTTCATTACAGCTAATGAAGAAAGAGAGATTGGCTGCTTGCAGACATCGACAGTGGAAACTCTAGAATTTACAGTGGGGTGCGAAAGTTTGGGCACCCTTTGAGATGGGTCACATTTTTTCAAATTTCAAACAAACCATTTGCAGAATCTTTCCAACGTGAATTGTGTGAGTGAAGGATACCCATGCACTCAATTTTACCCTGAAAGAACAATGGAAATGTGAAAATGTAAAAAATTACAGGTCTTTTTGTCGGATTTTACATGTGCAAAAGTTTGGGCACCCCTACAGTTTCTGATCCTGATTTTTCTATAACTCTACATTAAAGCAATATAGAAGCTCTAAAATGCTTTGGATATGATGTAAGCATCCCAGGACTTCATTTCTTGTGCATTTTTTATTGTTCTCCTTAACAGAGTGACTCCAACCGTTGCATCTTTGTGGTACCTATGGCATCAATTGCACATGTCCAGTTATACTGAAAGTTTTGAACATTTCTGGTGCAGGAGTCCTGGTTAGCCTCTCATTTACCTAAAATTAACATTTTATCTAAAATAACCAAAAAATTTTAAGATTTACATTATTTATTTAGGTTAACATCTAGTAAAATTAAAAATATTAATGTGCAGTTCAACTTTGTAATTCCAGCCTGGGACTATTTTTGCTGAAAAAAAATTCAATTTGGGGTTAATTTGTTTCTATTTAGTCAATTTTGCCATTTTGTTGCAATTAAATCTAATATGTCATCCTCAGAGACCCCCACAGTTGCGACACTGAATGTGGTTGACAGATGCATCGTTCCACCGTCAGCATGCAGATGTGAAAAGCCAAGCTATACAAGGTATCACAATTATATAGCTGAATCTGACTGCCTGAGTCATGCCAAAGGACCCATCTAACTATTTGGGAATATTCTGGACCAGTCATTGTGGTTTTTGAGGCAAGCGAGTAAAAAAATGCATTGAAATGGAATCGCTCCAATACACCAGAATGTGATAAACAAGTTTGACTCTCCAAGGGCAAGAATAGGCAGGCCAAAAATTACGCATGATCACTGTAATAATTGCAAAATTGTCATTTCCACACAACACAAGACAAATACAGAAGGTTTCGGAAATATTTTTACTAGAAAAGCCGAGGTACTCTGACATAGATGCCCAGAAAGTTGAACTTTTGTGGAATTTTAGGTATTCTAGTTGGATTTAGGTCTGACCTGCTCCAAAAGTCCTTAAAAGAATAATCACTCATGTTTAGGTGGTGACAAATAAACATAATAAAACAACTTTTTCAGCTCCTGGACTCAAAAGAATTGAAATTTTATCAAATAATCTGACGTACCTCAGGTACCTCAAATTTGCAACGGTTGGAGTCATTTTGTTAGGAATTAAAATAAAAAATTCACACAAAATGAAGTCCTGGGATACTTACATTATTATCCAAAGCATTTCAGAGCTTTTATATTACTTTTATGTAGACTTATAGAAAAATCAGGATCAGAAACTGTAGGGGTGCCCAAACTTTTGCACATGTAAAATCCGGCAAAAAGACCTGTAATTTTTTACATTTTCATATTTCCATTGTTCTTTCAGGGTAAAATTGGGTGCATGGGTATCCTTCACTCACACAATTCACGTTGGAAAGATTCTGCAAATGTTTTTTCTGAAACTTGAAAAAATGTGACCCCTCTCAAAGGGTGCCCAAACTTTCGCACCCCACTGTATATCTACTAGAACTTCCCATTAGACACATATATTTGTGAGGAAATGGCGAATGAGGGCAAATGTACTGTTGGGGTGACATGCATTAGTATCATGTAAAAATGTGAAAAAAATAGCAACAGCCTCCCGCACAGAATGGACATCCCATGCGTGTGTGTATGGCGGCAGAAAGGGGAAGAAAGCACCCCCCCCCAGCCCCCCGTGACTGTCCAAGGCATGAGAGAAAGGGAAAAATGGCAGGGAAGCATTGTCTGAAAAAGGACAGTGTCAGGTTTTAAAGGGAACTGTGCAGTTGTAAAGAAACATGTGAATATTGTATTAGAAAGTGTTAGGATTTGGTGTAAAAAATTATAAATATCTTGGTGTCACAATGGACTATAAGTTAAACTGGCATGACCACACAAACACTGTAATTAAGAAACTTAACACAAGGATGTACTGTTTGCGTAAACTCCATCAATTTAATGTTAGTTCTAAGATTCTAGTCATGTTTTATGATTCTGTGATAGCAAGTGTGTGGCGTAACTGTTTGATCTGTTGGGGTGGCAATATAAGAAGCTGTGATAAATCCAGAATAGACAAAGTAATCAGAGAAGCTGGAAGGATTGTTGGTGGGTTGCTGCATACTGTGGACACTGTATACAACAAGGAACTGTCTGTCAAACTGAAGAAAACAATGGAAGACCAGCATCATCCTCTTTATGAAATCTTCATGAGTCAAATAATACCCAGATCAGGGAGAATGAGGCTCCCCTATGCAGCAACCAACCGACATCCTTCCTCATTCATTCCTCGTGCCATAAAGAGACATAACTGTGATTTTAATAGATAAACTTTACATCATATGCTTTTAACTCCTGTGATAATTATTTTTCTACCATTTATGTTTTAACTGCCACATCTTACATGTTTTTACTCATTCATTCTTTGTATTTTACATTATATATACATATGCATATAGAATCATTGTGTTGCATGTACTAAAATTACCCCTGGTGGGATTTAATAAAATCATATTCTATTCTATTTCTATTCTAGAATTTCAAACTTCTGTAATGCAAAAGAAATGAAATGATGCATTGTAATTTGTAAATGATATTTCATGCACTGAAGTAAGTGCATTTGAACAATAAGCTGGTATGGTCGAGAGCAATACATGTGCACAATTTTGAAACTGTGGTGCTTTTATTGATGGCTCCCTCTTTGGAGGCCGGGGAGAACAATGCACTACTACTACTGTACTGCACCACCACTACTGTATAGCATGTGGAAATCCATGGAGAATTGGCGGTGTGCATAAAGAAATGAGGTGTGGGCAAAACCTTCAAATTTAATATAGGATGTTCTATAATTGACATTAAATGATTAGTCATGTTGTCGTGGGAATGCTAATATGACTATTAATTCTATCCATTCAACAGAAGGTGCATTTTAAATCTCATCAATCAGAATTTTCAACCAGAAATCGGCGTTCTATCTGTCTGTGTGACCTTTTCGATTCTGTGAGGTCTACATTTCCCACCATAATGTCAATAAAATCCCCAGATTATGTATCTTGCCATACCTCATGAGAAATAAAGCCAAGAATGTCTTACAACGGGAGGGGCCGGGGGGGACTCCGGCCAGCGGGGGGGACTCGGCCAGCAGTCAAAATTAGCAAACATCCAACTGTTTATCTACATCTATAAACGATTAAGCGTAGCAGCCCCTGCCCCATTTCTTTCTGCACAATGCACACCATCATCCTAATTCATTCAGCCACTTACCATGCATTTTTCTTCTTATTTTCCACGTGCCTTTCAAATGTGCTACTGTCCAAAGACACTCCCAGTCCCCCTTTCCCCTCGATTCACCTTTATTTGCATTATTTCCTTTGCTGCTGACCCCATTGCTTCGTCAGCCTACTTCCGTTTCGTCTGCTTTGTTTTGATCAAGGAGGATCCATCATTACTGCATTTTCGCGCCGTTTCATGTCTGTCTTAAATGCCTACCTACATCAGCTGGACGAGGGTACTGCTGTCTCTGTCTGTATGCCAATGTACTTCTTGGCCCACAATAGCAATAACACAACAAATAAAGCTGATTGCTGTTTTCACATGTCAATTGAATTCCTCCATATTGACTAATTACGTTTTTATGCAATTCTCTTTCAAGACTGATTGGTCTTGAAGTGTCAAGTCTGACACACACACAGTAACATAATCACACTGTATGCACACATCCTCTTTCATGTATTTACTATTTCTGTAAGCAAGTCATGATAGCCTCATAGCCATGACATAGGTTTCTTTTTACTTTAATTTGCCCTATAACATCACCATTCCAATTAACTGAATTAATTGATTCTCATCACAAGTGCAATTCGCTTTCACACCTCCCAGTCATCTTTAACAGAGAAATCTTTCAACTACAGCATTGTACGCGCCTACTGATTCATTCACTTTCATAATAACAAAACTGCTATGTTTTACATAACATCTCAAGTTCAATTTCCCTTCGCAACAATACTAATAAAATACAACCAATCTTAATGCCATACAAATATAGCTTTTCTTTACGCGCGGGGGGGCCTTCATCTCAACTTCTCAAGAGCAGGGGGCTTCATTCGTTTTTTCTTCAATAAAAACTTTTTGCCTCACTCTTCCAGACAAATTCCTTCATTTTCCCCTGTATAGCCTTGAAAACAAATAATTTCTGGGTATTTCTTGACAGCCTCCTGTTTGACTTACAAACAAATTTCAGGCCATCATACACCCAAAATAAATAGTTGCTGTCGTGGGTTTTTCTAGTTAAATATAGCTGAAATAGCTGGTAGTGGTAACTATTATTTGCTTTTTGCGCCCAACTCTTTGAAACATTTCGCCTGGAATTCTGGTATTTAAAATCTCAAGAGCACCTAACTGGCCATTTGAAATTAAGCCGGTTAGGGATTACCCTTCTGACCATCAGACTAAAGTATCACCTTGGCACGCTGGAGTGTGCTGTTCTGACTTTCACTTGCAAATTAACTTCAAGTTAGAGGTGTGTCTCTGCCTGTGCTGCACCTTAATCCAGGCAATTAATTTTGAATTTGGAAAATAAATGGGAAATTTATACCTATTCCAGGGGAGCCTCACAGCTATTCCAGGCTGCACACAGTGGATCTTGACTTAATTGCTGATGAATGCAGGTGATGGCTCTTGGAATCTTTTCGTTGAAAGGAAAATGTTCTTTTGGTCGATATTCCAAAGAGATGTCCATCATGTTGTTATTTGCTTCGGTATGACTGGTCATTGAATATGATTTAGATTTAAATTCTCTAAGCTACACTTGGAAGTTCCTTCAATTTATTGTTGAAACAAACTAAACGAAGATTTTTTAAATCAAGTTCTCATTGAATTTTTTTCAAAAATATTGACAAATTCATTCAAACCTAATACAAAAATCTACTTCTGCCATTTTGGTTTGGCTTTTCACAACCCAAAGGGTGGTCTGTGGATGCTAATATAGTGGTTAAAGTGCTCAAGCAGAAGCACAAGGTTGCAGGTTGGAATTCCCACCACAACATAAAGGCCTTCAATGCCCATCGCAGACCAGCCTGGGATTTTGTTAATTAAAGATAAGCCAAAAGTCCAGAGTATTTTGTGACAACATTTTTTTTATAGATGCAGTTGCAATTACCTGCTTTACTGCAAAAACATCTTTGATGTTATAACAAAGAGCAACAAAAAAGGCGTGACTGCTCAGTGCTCACATGAACTTAGATAGTACTGGAAGCAGTGCCGCATCAAAAAAAATCTAGATGTCCACGCAACAAATCTGAGCACAAAGGCTGCTTTATCAAAGTCCTGGCACATCACAAGAAATGGAAATAGCTCCCATATATGTCTGCATCTGGCTTATTATTCGAGACAATCCGTCCAGCGTATGCTTGCCAACTTCTTTTTGAACTTGGTATCTCACAACTATATATGAGGTATTTTTGTTCAGAAGTTTTGGCATAAGGGATGATTAGTTCGAAGCCGTACCGTACAAGGGGGTTACTTTGAACAGTCCGGGGTGACTTTGAACACTTTTCTGAAAAAGATTGATCCTCTGTGAATGCAAAATTAAATAAGCTACCCTTGTACGGTATATAAGCTTCCAGTGTCTTATTTAATTTTGCATTCACAGAGGATCAATCTTTTTCAGAAAAGCGTTCAAAGTCACCCCGGACTGTTCAAAGTCACCCCCTTGTACGGTATATACAAGAAATAGTGATGTTATACCCCTGCTTATAGGATGAAAAGTTATTCAAAAATAAATATGTTATTTAAAATGTAAAATCAGTAAGAAAGTTTTATGTTATATCAGATCTCGAATTTGTATCGTCCATGGTAAAATGTTATCCTTTCAAAGCATTAACTGATCAGACCTACAAATATTGTAGTAAATTGTAGTTTCACAAAAACTGTGCCTCATAAGTTAACCAAGTATTTCATCATTGCCACCATCTGTTATTGTTCTTCGCACATAAGTTGCCTAAAAAAATGAAAGTCTGAAATTCATTGCGGCTGACACAAATAGTGTTATATAGCTCCTCCCTAAATCCATTGAATATTTTTGATTTTTTGGAACTCCTTCAACAGCATAAATTTTGATAAGGATTTAACAATGAATTTTCATGCCAAAATGGCTATTTTAGCAGTGTTAAGGTAATAGCAGCAGTGACTTCAGTGAATATTTGCTGACCATATCTTTAATGATGGATGATAATTGAGGCTTTACATCCTGTATTTATGCACCTGCTGGGCTAATTAGGACAGGAGGAGTACACGGCAATGAGGCGAAAGATGGCAATATTGTCAAAATGCAAGACAAATAGGCCTAAATACTAATATATAACATTTGGTAAAATTAAAAATTAGCAACTGTGATTCTGTCCGGGTTACATTAGCTATTTAGCATCTTGTCATTTACCAGTGTTTTTATCTGGAGAGTTACATTCTATCCATATGTCTATCTGACTTTTTCGATTCTTGCTCATTCTGGAGCTCCAACCATAATGTCTTTGAAATCCCCAGACAGTCTGTCTTGCTCAATGGAGATTTTTCTCACATCTGTCAATGAACTATCAATAGGTTGTGGAGGGATAAATCCAAGAAGGTCTTTCTGGATAGAGGGTCTTGTTTTGAAGGAAACTGCCCAGGACTGAGGTAAATGCCAAACCTCGAATGAAAAACCTTCATAACATAGCTGTCTGAAGTGCAGATTAGTAATTGCCATTTGCTTTTTGCACCTAACACTTTAAAACATTTCAAATGAAATTCTGGTACTTAAAATATCAAGAGCTTCAAACTTGCCACTTGAAATGAAGCCATTTAGGGATTTCCCGTTTGACTTGAGCATCACCTTGGCACATTTGAATGTGATATTTTGCTTTTCACTTGCAAAATAACTTCAAGTTGTTGGTGTGTCTCTTTGCCTGTCCTAGACCTTAATCCAGGCAATTCATCTTGAATTTGGAAAATAAATGGGCAATTTATACCTATTCCAGGGGAGCCTCACAGCTATTCCAGGCCACTCACAGTAGATTTCGACTAAATGGCTGATGAATGGAGCTGATGGCTCTCAGAATATTCTTAATGTGAGAAAAAAGTTCTTCTGGGTGATGCTTCAAACAGATGTCCATCATGTAATGTTTCTCGCGAGACTTTCAAAATACATATATGGTCTCTCAATTTCTTAAATTATTTAGACAAACTGAGGTGAAGACTTTATTGATTGCACATGTATATTTTATTTGTGCTCTCTTCTTTTACAATAATGGGCAAAAATGACTTTAAATTGCTTGTTCTTTCTTTTGAGATAATCAATATCTCAAAATTGCACTTAATTCTTATGTAGGACATTCCATTCTTGGAGATTACATGATATCGCCTGAAAATTACCCGATATAGGAAGCTGGGATTACTGGTCTTGTAAGTTTGAGTCCTCAAGAATGTTGCCTCTAGGAAAAACTACACTTCAGCAAGCAAGAAAAGTAGCAATTTGCCGCAAGCGATACAGCATTGCCAATAAGCAAAAATACAGTACAACCCAACATAAAGTAAGACAATTTTCTGTCAGAAATCCTCTGTTTATCAATTTTGCTCTCCTTTCTCAATGTTTCTCCTCTCCACCCCAAATCTCCTTCCAACTACCTTTGACTCCTGACCACATGGAATTTGAATTTGTGTTAGCTAAATGCAAATTGAATGTAGTTTTAAAAGGTAGTTTTAAGTAGGTAAAGGTAGAAATTGATCTGAGGGGAGCCCAAAGGTGTGAAAGGGTAAAGTAGTCGCTGATTCATCCTTCCTGCTGGGTTAGTCTTACTTTATTTTGAGTTTTACAGTATGAATAGCAAGAACTCTCACAGAGAGCGCTCTGAATCTAAAATTACATAGATGATGAAGATGTACTGGTTATTTTGATTTCTGTGAGTTCTACCTGAGGGTTTTCAATTGTGGCCTGTTTAGTTGTACTCATGAGAAGTGTGTTGCTAGGTATACAGAAGAACATGCAGAAGAAAAACACAAAAAAGTTTGCAAAGTAACAATTCTAAAGAAAAATGTAAATATGGCTTTGTGAATAAAAATCAATCTGCAAGAAGAATTCATGTTTTTTTTCTTTGAAATGGTACATTTGTATATTTCTTTGCATATCTTATGGTGTTGCACGACATTTTGCATGTTTGTGTAGTAAACAACCTTCAAGAAGAGCAGATGATATACCTTTCAAAAGGCCAAATTTCTGTTAAAGTAAAGAAAATAACTTAAAAAAACGAACATAGGTTCTGAATTGCAAAATGTCTATTTTACTTTAAAAAGGTATTTCCTAAACTTATTATGGACAAAAATCAAACGGTTCAAACCCCAATTCAAGATATGTGGGTTTGCGCCTTAGTGGTAGCAAGGAAGGGCATAGAATCATCTACACATGCTACATGTTGCTTATGTGCAAAATATTATGCATCGACATGAAGTAGCTTTAATGTAAATCATCCATCACACAAGAACAAAATTGGGGGATTCAAAGTGCTCCATGTAGGCAATTGGGTTTATGGGCTTTGGTTGTAAGGTATCTGGAAGGCATGGTAATGCATGTTGTAGTTATAATGGTTAGCCTATAGACATGTATTGTTGCCGCAGAATGTACTGCAATGTAATTGGAGAGACACAGTGTATACATAACCCTTTTTCTGAGGAGCTATGTTATAACAAAATAAACTGAAGGTTTGTTCATAATGGTGGATAAAATATAAGAATTGAGGTTTGGTATAAACGTCTTTGCAACCTGTCCCAAGAACTTAAAACTAGATATAAAACCAGCGAGATAGAAGCAAAAAAAAATTAGGTAGAATTTATTATCCACGATGTTTGATTTTGAACTAGATAAAAAATTTCAAATCATCAATGGTTTTCACACACTCCGACATATTGGATAAGGTCATTATGTATTGATTCACATCTTAGATTTCTGAATAAAGAATTACACACAAAGAGCCCATTTACAATTAAGAAATTATCTATCCACCATTTGTGGTCAATTACTTCTGATTTTCAAGACGAATTGCTCAGATCGATGTAAATGAAGCACCTCCAGAAGTTCAGTTATCAGGAGAGAAAATCGTTCATGTAACATTCAAGTCCCAAAGCATGAAGATTGCATAGACAAGTAGTCCACCAATACATTTTTATTAACTGAGCGGAAGATGGTAATAATTATTATGCATTTCAAAATGAGATTTTTCAGAAAAAATTGTATATAATCCATCCCAATATGGCTGCCATCATCAATTGCTATGATCTGTGATGGATGTTATAGCGCAGGTTGCTTCAATTGCAGTTTTCCCATTCCTCGCCCACAAGCTTCGCTACTACATACCTGCAAAGCTAGCATTATCCATTCATCCGTGTAACTGTGCCATGAAATATGAGAGGATGCTGATGGGTGATGCACTAACCCAAATTTAAATGCCAATGCACAAAATAATATTTTAACCATTGCCATCCTGATTTAACTCTAGCATTTGTGTATTCTTAATATTAAAAGGTATATAACATGAGACAATGCATTAGTTTGATTTAAATCAATCGTAGATCTTACATGTCCTTACTTCTTGTCCCCACATGGGGCCCAAATATGACTGCTCAAATTTGTCCAAATTGGGAGAATTTGTTTCAGGAAGTCAACAAAATGCTCTATGGAAATATTCCCAGGTATTTTCTGACATCATTTGAACACCCTGCATAATAATAAATGTTCATTCTGAAACAATAGTCACAATAACTGTGTCTCAATTGGTTAAACCACTGCAAAATTGAGGTGGATTATTTGATTATTTCGGCTCTCCCAAGCAATGATTGCCCAATGTTTACATTCTGAAAATTCCACGTGGATAAAGCTGCTCTTGAAAAGCAAGAAGAGGTGACAAACGGAGATTGTACCAATGATATACAACCTACTACATATCCCTGAATATCACTAGCTATCAAAATTCATAGAGAAATTCGACTGACAACTCAGAACAAGTTGAAACTGCGAATCTTGCAAAAGCTATCAACCAACCTCCGTGCCTGAGCCAGCCATTATGAGGCAGCAGCTGCTCAGTGAACCATGACATTTGCAGCCCACAGTGGCTCCCTGCTTCTGCACTGTGTACTAGTAGTCCCAAGTCACTGAAACTGGCCACTTGCTGCTAGTAATAATTATTTCTAAAGGAGTGTTTCTTTCAGACTAAAGTATCACCTTGGTGCTCAAGAGTGTGCTATTCAGCTTATTAGTTGCAAATTGACTTGAAGTTAGGGAGTTCTGCGTTTTCCAACCACACCACACCTGTTTGTCAGGCAATTCATCTTGATTTTGGAAGGTGAATGGACAATTTAAGTCTGTTTGGGGTCCTCTCAGAGGACTTAGACTTGATACGTGAAGGATGAATTTGGACACTTCTAGAATCAGAAGAAAGAAAACCTAAGAAAAGTGACAACATTAGCCTATGTACTTTAACACTATGCACTTGTATGCAGATGACGCATTTATGATTGTGTCATCAAACTAAAATATATTCATAAAAAACAACTAAATGAACAGTGTATAGTGACCAGGAGCAATCCAGAGTGCAAAAATGTCAGACATATCCACCCAGTGTATTGATGAAAAGGCAGAGGGCTTTTATACCATGTATATCTGGTAGAAGTAATCCTTTACCGGAAACTATGTGTAGACCCAAAGCAAGACGTAATTGTGTGCATTGATATATAATTCATTCCCAGGTCTCCAGGGGCTCTTAATGCAGTGGACAAATAATGTTTCATCCCTGATATGCCACTGGCAACAGCATTAAATAATACATATCTGTTCTGCCACGTTGTCTCTTGATATTACATTGCCAGGCTCTTATCTTGATTCGCAGTTGATGTCGCCTCACATCTTATTTGGGTTACTTGACTCATGTAGACTCAGACTCAGACTCATTTATTCTTGCTCATCAGTAATGAAAAATACACATATAAAATATACAAATTTTCTATTTAAGAAATATGAGCAATGGGACTCCTCGAAGGCAATAAGTTGCCGCTGATGAGGAGCCCCATGAGGAGTACAGTGCATTCAAGAAGGACTTCTTTTTTTAGCCAATTGTGGCCTATTATTGCAGAAAAGCGAAGGGAAAAAGACAATGATGTTGGAAAGTAACAAGAATTGAAACATTACTGTGTCTGACATTTCTTGACAATTTCTATATTATTTGGACTCTCATAAAGAATAACTTATATACATATAATGTTAGAATTAACTTTCGATATGCGGACGGCACCAGATTTAGAAGAGGCTCATTTCATTCTGTATTTTATCGCTTCAGTGTTTTTACCTTACCCCTGACATGTAAAGTGCACATGTACATTGTATAATATCATGCCATTGACAATCAAATGCTTTTATCTGGTGAAGTTATGGCATATCAGATTACACTGCTCAGCTGAAATTGCCACATTGTTGACACTTGTATATCATACATAATTTCAAAAAGAGCAGTTATGTGTGATTTTTGCGTAAATGCATTCAATTGTTGCAACCAGAATGCCAGAGAAGACATTAAGAGATACACACAATTCCATAAAGTCTGATTACTGATAAGACTTTAGCAGCTTGTGTAGCTCTGCCATTATACCTGAGCTATTTCATTGTTTAACAAGCATGAGGCCAGGTAATAAGGGTATCAAACAAGCCATCAACCAAAGCTTCAAGCATACTTTGCGTGGTAATGGTAGGGCTACACAAGCTGCTAAAGTGTCTGATCTGTAAATCGGATTTCACTGAATTGCCCCAAAGTTAAATTCTTACTTCAACAATCCAGTCTTGCTCATCTTAGTCGTTGCAGAAAAGGAATTAACCCCTGGCCTTGTTTTCAGCCCAGGACAGGAAACCTCATTAGACAAACCCCACATTTCTTGGTTCCCACAAGGTTTAGGTCAACCCGGCAAAGCAGAGTCACGCAATCCAAGTGAGAGCGAGGAAAATACAGAAAAACCTTTCATTAGTCCAGTGTTTGATGGGGGAAAAGACAGATAAACCATTTCATTAGTCCAATGTTTGCACAGATTAAAAGAATGTGGGTTCAGTTATTAAAGAGCATGGGATTTAAATTGATGATGTGAATTGTTACAGGTCCCTTTCAATAATTTGAGGTTAAATTCCAAGTGAGGAACAAAAAAAAGTTTTATACAAGGAAATAGAGTAAAACCACGCACTGCCGAAAAGTTTTTGCTTATTGGTTTGAAAAGCATGAATTTCAGTCCATTTCTCATTTGGATTCAGACAAAAATTAGGTTATAAATGTGGGCATAAATTGAAATATTACACTTGCTGAGATGAACAAAGTATTTTTCATTTCCTGTTCACTTTATATCCGTTCTTCTTTTTTACTCCTAACTTTTTTATTTTACTTCATCTTTTCCACAGACAACCATTTTTATTTATATCTTCCACAGTAAGCTGAAACCATTACTTGCTTCCATCAGGCAAAGAAAAGCGCAGCCGGAAATAAAAAGGGCAGACAGCTATCACCACTGCTACGACAAAAACTCTCACGAAACTGTCACTTGGTTGTCATCCAGCTGCCAGACAACTGTCACCAAGGCCACCCCAACCCATTGAACAGGCCCACACAGCTGTCTCCCGGACATCTAAGAGCATTTGGCCTCCTGAACACTCTTCTGTTTCTTATCAGAGTACAGAGATGAGCAATATGAATTACAAAATGACCATTTGCTACACAAACTTCGAAAGTCCAGTGCTTGATGGAGAAAAGACAAAAAATATTTCATTACACCAAAGTTTGCATATTCAAAGAGTGTGTGTTCACTGATTAAACAGTATGGACATTTATGATGTGAATTGTTGAAGGTCTCTTTACTAACTTTGAGGTTAAATTCCAGGTGAGGAACAGAGAAAACAATGTTGCTATAACCATATATTTTAGTCAAAATGTATCTATCTAATGAAATAAAAAACAAGAATTTCAATCTGTATATCATTTTGGCTCAGACGAGAATAATTTTAAGTGGCCATTAATTGAAACATTACACCAGCTGCAAGGAAGAATGTATTTTTCACTTCCTGTTCATATCAGTTGATCTTTTTACTCCTAACTTTTTTTATTTTTCTTCATCTTTTTCACAGACTACCATTTTTATTTATGCTTTCACAGTAACCTGAAACCGTTATATGCTTCCGTCAGGCAAAGAAAAACGCAAAGAAAAACGCAGCCTGAAATAAAAAGGGCAGACAGCCATCAGAACCGCTACGACAACAACTCATGAAATTGTCACTTGGTCGCCATCCGGCTGCCTGACAACTGTCACCAAGGCTACCCCAACCCATGTGACAGGCCTGTCACCGGTCCACATGGCTGTCATCCAGCCATCAAAGAGCATTTGGCCTCTTGAACACTCTTCTGTTTCTTATCACACACCAGAGATGCGCAATCAGAATTCCTACACTCTGCTTCGGACAGCCATACCACGTAAGTGATTTGATATAAACGACATTTATGTCAATCCAGTGCAGTTCACTTAAAAGTAGGACTCACCTCTATAAGACATTCTTTGCTTTATCTCTCATAATTCCAAGTGGTTGACAGTTTTCTGACAGATGAGAGAAAAATTGTGGTAAAATAAGATTGATTGTCTATGACATTGAAACTTTCAAAATTGCGTTAAGTCAGGTCGACAGATAGATAAGTTACCAGAAGTCCACATGTATCACTAGCTGCTACAGAGATGTGTATATTTGATGTCATTTTTGACAATATCATCAAAACGAATTGTTCATAACAATAAATAATTTACCAAATAACTAGAAATGGATTCTTTCAGTTTCCTTCAATAGACTATGATGATGAAATATATCGAACTCTTTTGAAGGTAAACCAGAGATGGAAATGGAAAATGTTTCATCAGGGGAGCTCTTAGCTGGTGCGGCAGTGGTCCTCATTTCAAATTTTTGAAAAGTAACAATTCCTGCCACCGGAGTAAAATTTGGCTTGTAGTTCCAGTGAGACTGAAAAAGTAAACATAATAATAGCATTTTATCCACTGATCATTGGGGAAGGTATATCAGGACAGATCTCCTCCAGTTTTTTTTTACCAAGGGAGTTCACAAGCTCCCCCATATTTCCCTGACAGAGGTACACTAGATACAGCTATGGAGCAATCTTGTATGATGCAGCTTGTTATGGGTCAGCAGATCGTTTATGCATTTCACGCTGAATAGGTCAAGACAACTGGGGGTAAACAAGGTGCTCTGCATAATGCAGAGATAAAATTTCACCAATCCTGGACAACTGCCAGACAACCACCAGACAGCAAGACAACCCAGCTTCTTCTCATAGCTGAAGCAAAAGCAAGGACATTAAGCGTAGATTCATAGCTGAGTAAATGGCTATGCCAGACTCCTAGTACATCTACAAGTCATGTGGCGCCGCTCTACCGGCAAAATCTTAAGGTCAACTGCTTCTACAATACTAATGTACACCACACTGCAAATTGTTATGCCAGCAAGTTTTTCAATGATCAACTCAAATATTCCAAAGAGCAATGATTGAAAAATGAGTAGTTCATCTTTTTTTACCAACAACTGAGCAATACGCAAACTTGAAATAACATTAAGAGATAGTCCAATACCAAATCCGTACTTCAGCTAAACAATCCAATGAGGGGCTCATCGAGTCACTGCTGATTTATCTCATGACCTTGTTCTCAGTCTACGACACAAAACCTCATTAAACAATCCCATACCTCCATGTTCCCAAAGGGTTTAAGGTCAACACAGCAAAGCAGAGTCACACAAAAGTGAGAAGAGGAAGACAGAAAGAGCCATTTCATTAGTCCAATGCACTGATTCAAACTGCATGGGTTTATTGATTAAGTTGTATGGAATGCATAAAGTGCACTGTAGAATAGGGTGGTTCGAAAAAACAACAATTTCACCAAAGAAGGCAAGACACCCCCTCATTTTGTTCCATTTGCCAAATGATGTTTAAGCCTATCTTAGCACTCAATTGATGTTAATAGCAATTTATGAAATTCGAAAACTTTTTTTCATGTAAACTGAAATTTAAGAAAACGTTGACCACTCAATTTTCTTGCAGACATTAAGACTTTGTGTCTTCATAATTGACAAAGTTATGCCAAACCGCGGATTCGTGGATTAAAAATTTTTTGCTGTTTTGGCTAAAACTTCAGGCTCCTTGAGCACCCACTTCTATTTAACTTAGGAGTCCAAAATTTTGCATGGGTGCATCATTTGGCAAATGAAACAAAATGAGGGGGTGTCTTGCCCTCTTTGGTGAAATTGTTGTTTTTCGAACCACCCTACTGTAGAAGGTCCCTACACTCTCAACAAGAAGGTGATTTACAGTCATGGGCCCATACAAGAATGTAGCTGAATTTTGTAGCAACTGATTGAGAGGATATTTCGTAATTCCTTTTTATTTCATATCATTTCTTCGTTTTCAATTGTTTAAGTTTTTTCTGATGTTCTTCTTGAATTTCTCTTACCAGTTTTATTCATACCTTGACGTCTTGCACAGAAACACAAAGCCCTCATGTTTTCATCAGGCAAAGAGAGACCCGACCAGAAATAAAAAGGGCAGACAGCTGTCACCACAGCTACAACAACAATTCTCACAAAGCTGTCACTTGCTTGTCATCCAGCTGACAAAGTTCTGTCACCAAGGCTACCCCAGCCATGCAACAGGCAGAATATAAAGTATAATATACAATCTCCCAAGAGGCGTCTTGAAATTTGCCATCAATGCCAGCATTGACACTCTACCAACCAATGCAAACCTCAAACGCTGGGGAAAGAGATCAAATGCAAAATGCAATCTATGCAAGTCCAGAGAGACATTACATCATGTACTCAATAATTGTCAAGAAATGCTTGACAGATACCTCTGGCGACACAACTCCATCATCTCATACTTGTACAAAATCATCAAAACAGATCTCTCCCCATCATTTCAAATATATGCAGATATCCCAGAGTACCATCAAGGCATTTCCACTATCCCACCTGATATTTTAGTCACCAATCTCAAACCTGACATGGTTTTAATCAATAGAATAGATAAAACACTAATACTCTTTGAACTTTCGGTACCATTTGAAACTAATATAGACTCCACTCATTCCTACAAAATTGACAGATACCTTACTCTGATAGCTGACATTGAAGATGCTGGATTCAAAGTTAAATATTACCCGGTAGAAATCGGCTCAAGAGGATACATAAGCAAGAACAATTTGTCTCGAATAAAATCACTATTTAAAGATGCTAATATTAAATTTTGTAACAAAGCCACCAAGGACTCTCTCTGTAAAATTTCACTTGTATGTTCATTCATCATTTTCAATTCCAAATTTGAGGCTACATGGATTAATCCACCATATGTATCTTTTTAATATATATTCTAATGTATTTTAACTTTCATTTTCTTGCCTGGATATGAACTCCAACAATTATGGTGCATAATATCCCTGTCTAGACTAATGTACAATCTTTGTTTTGCTTCTAAATAAAGATATATATATATAAATGTGGAATCAGAATTAAAGTACAGACATCTGTTTCACGAACCAATCTTGAGATCTGTGTAAAAGCAGAAGAATTTTTTTTTTTTTAATTTACAAAGTAAATGTCCATTCACTTTTGATTTTCAACTTTGTTTTAGTTGAATTTTCTGTATCAAAGTGCAAAGGTCTGAGTGTAATATCAAAAATTTTTGTTAATAGACTAAAGACAGTCAATTCCGGAGACAAGTCATAACGGGTTTATAGAACGTTACGCATTAAATGCATATTTCTATTTCAGCTGGAATGATTAAAAAGGAACTGACATTTCTAAACTAACTATGATATGGTTTTCTGATTGTTTGAATTTTTTTATTAAAGTGTAGGTACACACTTAAAGGTGCTACCTCGAAAATGAAGACACTGGTGTTTGACTATAATCTAGAGTTAATCATCAATCACACCACAATTTGAGATGGTAGCCTTTTTCAAGATGGCTGCGATCACATTATTGATTGATTTGAGGGATTTTCTATTCTTATAGTGAAAGGTATGTAAAAGCAGGGGTAACTTTACACAACTTGATGGCAGTCGTCAATCATGATTAAAGCCTTCTTTCCAGTCATTGCTTTGAAGTGGTCTTGCTGGACCTGGTGGTGTATGTCAAATAAAATTATTGAAAGGCCACCCACGAAGACGTTACTCCAATTTCAGTTTTTCCATTCCTCACCCATAAGCTCTGCTACTGTTAAACTCCGAGGCACCAAATCTGCTTCCCCTTTTAGTAAAGGAATTTTCTTTTCAGACTGAGGTATCACCTTGGTGCTCCAGAGTGTGCTATTCAGCTTATTGCTTGCAAGAGAGACTTCAAGTGGGAATGCAGGGCTTTTTCCGTCCACACTACACCTGTCTGCGGGTCATTCATCTTGTATTTGGAAAGTAAGTGGACAATTTAAGCCTATTTTGGGCCACTCACAGAGGACTTAGAGACTTGATGCTTGATGGATGAACTTGACTCCCCTTAGGATCGGAAAAAGAGCAAAACCAAAAAAAACATGAAACAACACTTGGTACTTTTTAAAATTGTGAAACGACTAGGAGCAAACCACAGTCCACTGTGCAAGAACAGTTACCTGTTAATCCTCTTATCAGGTGCAAAACTTAATAATAAATACTCGATCTGCATCTATTATATTATATAAAACATAATTAGTTGTTCATGCGCACCAATTCTGCTGGACATGACGTGTTGTGAATAGACAAAGCCTGTCTCAAATAAGTGATTGAATAACTTTCAAACAGTCACATCAGCATGCCAAGTTGAATGTTCCTTTTGAAAATTGTTTGGGAAGCCATTTTGCAAAAAAGTATAATTAAGTACCATGTAAGATAATGTGTAGCCTTTGGTTTTGTACTCTTAAATAATACACAAAACCAAGGTTAGCTGGTTACCTCTGCAAAATCACAAAATCAGGCAACACATGTAATGGCATTATGTGATAATATACACATGTAATTGAGCAGCCAGGATTGGTAAATATAGTTTGTGATCTTTCGGGCTTTTTGTGATTTGGACACAAAAGTTAATTATTGCATTAACACTGGATGCTGCAGATATTACTTAAACTACTTTTAAGATTTATCTTTCAAGAACAAGTTTGTGTAGTAAAACAACACTTCTTTTTGGCTGTATAATCAGCAAGGCACAGTCTTCACAGTAATTTTTTTATTCAGTCTATCATAGATGCGATAATCATGATGGACTTTGGAAGTAAAAAAAACCGCTCAAATTACCTTATTGGATACCATTCAAATGTCTTGAATAATTGATCCTTCTGTTATACCCATTCCCAACAGTCCTGATAGCTTTTAGAGTTCTCTGAAACACCCTTCAGATCCCAGACCAATTCATCTCACATTGGCAAGATGCGTTCCACATTAGTTATTCTCCTGTGACTATTCTTGCACTCAAAGCAGGGGAAACAACTGACAAATATGGGGATAGAAAGACCGATGGTCCTCTCAGTATTTGAGAAATCAAGATTTATTGAAGGCTTTCTTGTACTCTCTGGATACAATGGAACCATTGTTTATTTTCACTTAATACTGTACATGTATGCACTTGACTTTATTTCTTATTTCAGATACACTATACAACTGGAAAGGACATACTACTGGTGTGGAGATGGTCCCATATTTTGCAGAGTGACCTTGAGCAAATTTCAAGGTTTAAAGATATCTGTGAGAAAACCAAAAGCACACAACTGTAGAGCGATGCAAAACAGGCTCAGGGTAATATTTAAAGACAAAATAAGCTCTTTTGGGAAAATTTTGGGTTATGTGGATTTTAAGTTTTGGTTAATTACATTTATCATATCATTTAATGAGACAATCATTGATGGAAAGACACTGTCCTCTAATTTCGATGACCATTTTGTTTGTATGAAAATTGTTTGTCTCACCAAGCACATCATTTCTCCATAGAAAGGCCAGGCAGTGAAAAGTCAGTGTAGTTAGAGATATCCTTGAGGCAAAAAATGATGGTTATGTCAGAAGGCATGCAGTAGACAAATCTTAGTTGTCAGGTAACAAGGAAATGCTGTAGGCAAAAGACCAGTATAATAGCTGGGGATGTTTCCAATATATTACAGCAGGCTAACAAGAATGCTTGGAAAGGCATTTTCATTTATATGTATCCATGTAATACCATACAAATCTTTACATTAAGATTGTGAGAGAAATCCAGCAATGCACAAAAAATAAGGAATGAACAATGGTTATTGAATCTAGCATATCAACCTTCTCCAGTAATTTCAATTAAGCAGGAGTATTTTTGTCAAGCTGAACATAATAAGCCTATTTGCTATAGACTTTTCATTGTTTGCGCCACATCTTGACATCTAGTTTCCAAGGTCAGAAATCAAGCAATTAGAGAATGTAGGATGATGTTATTCTATATGAAATTGCTCAATTGACTTGCATTCCTCCTTCATATGTCATTCCAATTAGCTGGTCTGGAACTCTGGAGCCTTATGAATGTACTTTTTTTCATTAAATACCTGATTTGACAATTGACAGAAGCTGTAGATTACATTTCATTTTGTGTTGTCACGCAGTAAGTTAATGAAACAAATGTGCAGCTGAGACATTGCAGTTCCTCATCAAGTTGTTGTCTCAAACAAATTTGCTTCTACTGAAGCTTAAATGTCTATAGGAGTTGTACCAAAGTGACATACTCTATAACAATGACCAAGAAATTTTTTTTTTTTTTTTTAAACGAGTCATTGAAATTCTTCAATAATTGCTGTCATTTTCTTAACAGACCGTAAGTTTTCACTCTTGCAAGAAACTTTGCCAATAGTTATTGTAGTTTCTTCAAATTACATCCAGAAGGTATGATGTGTATGCTTCCATACCAGTGAGAAAGCGTAACCAGAAGCAAAGGAAACATATATGAGTATTACATGACAAGATGCATACATAATACTGACATGGGAGCTGTAATCCATGCATTGATGTATAAGTTATATTGCAAGAAATTCCAGAATCTGTGATAAATATAACCTAACTCTAGTCAGATACCTGCTCAACGATTCATACAGTCAACAGTGCCGTAAACTTTTTTAAACCTGTGATTGTTGGCGATGGCCTCGTGGTCAGTTTAAAAACACTATTTGTTGATTTTAATGATAATGACCAGTATATGACTAAACTGCTTTTATCTGTTTGTCACTCTGACTTGACTTCATGATTTTATTTGTGATTTTATGAAATGATTCTACTGTATCTATTATTGTATTCTACATCGTTTATGTATCTCTTCATTTTTGAAGGCAAATAACCTATCATTATTATATCTAGATCTGCAGGAGACACAATGTCTGACACATGCTGGGTACAAATGGTGTTACAGATCTGCGATAGTGCTAGGGCCTGAAATCCATATATGAGATGGTAGGAGCCTAAAGGATGGGTCCTTGGTGAACATATGGTCAGGTCATTGAGTCTTGCTCAGAGTACAGCTGGTTGTAAAGTTGTATCAGTTATGACAATACTGTATCGGGGTTGAAATTTTTGTAATAAATTCACCCCAGGCATCAGTATCATTTTTTCAAAAGTTAACCCCAAGCAAGAATTAAACAGTCTGATCCATTTTCTAACCCTTAAAATGATAGAGATATCATTACAGTGCCATCATTATTTTAATGGCATCATAGCGTTTTCAGGAATCAAAAATGATTTTTGTATCAGTCACTAATTTTTTACTACAACAAAGCTGAAATAGATTGAATACATCTGACAACTATAATAACAAACTTAATATTGAAACCAACTTTAAGAGATGTCATTAATTCTTATTGTCAATTGCTTTAAGGGTAATTAAAAAGCTAGCCAAACAATCAACTTTCAAATGTTTCTATCAAATCTTGCCTTTGACGAATTGACAAATCTCCGAGAGCCATCATTCCATTGTTTTATATTTACTATCAGTCATGCAACGCAATGCAGGCTCGAAATTTGTGGTGAGCCTTCCACAATGATACATAGATACAGGGAAGCCGTAGAACAGCGCGAATGAACAAAAACAAAGGGAATATTGTCCAAGGTTCCCATGCCGTAGCATGCTCCCTTGTTGGTGACCGCTGTATGGTGATGAGTGATGATTGATGAATGATGAAAAGACCGTGAGTCTAGCACATACGCTATTCATTCAGGGATGTCCAGGATCTTTCAGTTGCCCCATCACAGAACACTGGATACAAACTGCCTCCATTTAATGTCCGTGGCCTGGACCAAGTTAAGTTCTAAGAGTGGGAGTAGAACCCGCGACCTCACAGCCATACTGGTAGCACAAACAAGCGTATTTAACCATTAGGCCCACGCCACGGGGACCAAATATAAAAGAAAGCCTGAAAGCTACACAATCTATCAGTATTGCTGCCTATATTTTCTCATGGATTATGCTTTTCTACTTCGTAATATTTCATTGGCATTTATGTCATGGCATGGACGTGACAATCAAGGCACTATGGTTGCTCTCATGGTCGCCCTTTGTGTCAGGACAGTTTGAATGTTTCTCAGCTGCCCAGAGCAAAACACATTAGCAAGTACAATGGGTTTTATGAGGAAGTAAGGCAAGTAATCATGTCACTGAAGGGTACCCCAGAAGCTCGACGGACTGAGGCAACAAGATTATCAAAGAAGCAATATTTCAACTTGTGTTCTTTTCCTAGTTATTTTAATCAGCTGTTTGCTTCCTGGAACAGACCCCACACACATTTTGGTTCTTTTATTTTCAATGGCAAGCTTCACACACTCTTTTGTTGAAAGAAGGAACATGTAATTGCTATAATACTGAAAGGTAAGGGTAATGGGGTGTTCGGAAAGTTCTGACCAATTTATTTATGAACCTTTAAGATTTCAATCTGGCAATTAAGGCTAGAGAGGAAGGGTTTGCATACCAAGGTTCTTAAACACTGCTTGTTTGTTGTAAATTTGTAGTGAATTGTTTCAGCAGGGACATCTTTTAAAAGTGCTGTGTGACATTCCACTGAGAAAGTCTTTGGTAATTGCTACTTCCAAGTGGTTTAAAGTACAAGTTATTGTTTGAAATATAATTTGCATACATCGAAAGACCATGAGTCTGTCAGCAAACACCTATCCTCATAATCAATAGTTCAATAACAGTAAATTCTATGATTGAGAAAAAAAACAAGTTTGTAAAATTTTGTTTGAAAAAATTAGATTGTGCTAATGGCTGATTGCACAGATGTTTTGTTTCCACAGTATCAGATAAGTAATTTAAACTTCCAACAGTACAGTATTTCTAAAAAGTATACGAGAAATGGTTGTCGGAAAATTTTCATCAACTTCCTTAAAAAAGATATTTTCAAACCCCAATCATATTGTGTGTCTTGATGATTGTCATGTTTGTTTGCTTCCCGATTAAGTTTATCACCCTTCTCTGCCATTTACAGATATGACATACATGTAATAGTTACTCTTGTACCCGCTATACATAATGCTGATTCCTGGAGAATCTCAGAGATGGTACAGATTATTTGTACACAACATCAAGAGCCCCCTGCAGACCAGGGCATGAATTATACATCAATGCACATATGTCTTGGGTCTACAATCCTACATGGAATATCCTGAAAGGAATACTCTTCCCACAGCAGCCTTTTTATCATCATGATCACCAGAACTCTCATCTTGGCAGATATAGCTGATGTTCTTGCATCTTGGTTTGCTTCTGATCATTTCATCTTGGGACCACACAATGGGATACAATGTATAAGAAATATATCAAACAATATACAAATGTTGACTGATATGAGGGCAACAGTGCAATCTGTTTGACCCAAGGGAGTGACAGTCACCTTGCTGTTTCACGAGGCCAAAGGCCGAGGGAAACAGCAAGGTGACTGTCACTCCCGAGGGTCAAACAGATTGCACTGTTGCCCGAAGTAACAGTCAATAATTGTTTTGTTATACCTTGAATGCAATTCTGACAAAAAAGATAACTTTGGAGAGACAGGAAATTTCTCCATCAAAGTTTTGACATTGATCAGGTAGTCATCCAGATTTAAAAGTCAAATAAAAAACTTTATGATACTATCCACATGTTCTATTGTAATTTATTGTTGTGAAGAGCAATGATCTATTTATAGCCTCACTGTGGTGACGTCACAACTCTATGACATCACAGTGCAGTGGCGTCACAATGGTCACAAATACGCAGTTCAGTTGAAATAAACAACTGAAGCTGCAACAATGTCTTGGATCAAATTGTCATTTTCATCAGATGAAAAAGGTTCAGGTAACATCTGTGGTTCCAATACCAAAATCTGTACTGCCATCTTGATCAGCAGTCAGCCTCAATGTGAGTTTGGTGAACTGATGCCCTCTGAGAGGGCAACAGTCTTTTCTGATCCCTGTCATGTGACATCATTCTGACCAATCACAGAAGAGGAATTGCATTTGAGGTGTAACAATGTCAATTTGTCTGCAATTGATACAGTTTAAGTTGAGAAAAAAACATCTGCTGTATGTTAGAAATTGCTGCTTCTGTATCCTCATAGCAGTACTCTTATTTTAAGTACTTACCAATTCACAATGAGACCAAAAATATTCCCCAAATGTGAAAAAGCAAGTCCAGATAGCAGAATTATGAACTATAAGTCATGCAAACAAAGCAACAGCATTTATTAAAAAAAACAGTCACAATCTTGTTAACAATTTTCTAATAATTATTCATTTCTAATAAATTGTTCATTTTCCATCATACATCGTACTTGTTCACCCTTTTCATAATAATCGTATTTTCGACTAATAAAAGTTACGCACCATGCGCATCAGCATAAGTCACACCAGCAGCATATGTAGGCAAAAGGCAAGGCTCACACACTCAACTTTGTTGTCCAAATATTCGTTTTGTCTCCCAGAGCCCAGATCTCTATATCATCATCTGCACCAGTTCATCTGGAGACGCTATACTACTATTTTTGTCCCTTATCAGCAACTTCTGCTCCCTATTCTCTGCATCACAAAAGGTATTGGAAGGAAAACAATCAGTGAATCTAAGATAACACTACAAGTAATAACAATCAAAAATAGAAACAATTCCATCAAAATGGAAGACGGGAAAATAATATTATACTGCTTGTATCAGTGTTTCTTTTCTGACAGAACCGCGACAAAATTCAAAGTTGCAAGATGAGGGCTCTAGAAAATCTGCAAATTAAAGAAAGATGGAAGCAGTTTCTGTCGATAACTTCATGAAATATGTCTTTGGAAATGTAAAACACAATAATTTTGCAATCACTTCTTCCCATTACACTGTAGGAAGGACTCCAAAGAAATGAAAATAAGGACAGAAACCTCTCAAGAGGAAGTTAATGTCCACATGTCAATATTAAAGGACTTTTGCAAGGAAATAAATTGCTGGTGATTGAAGAAAGTCTGGGAAACATGATGTTGAAAATTATGCTTAAAGACTGAACTACGACTATAGGATAAAAAAACAAGATGAATCTGATGCCCCTACAGTAAATGACAGAAATGCTATATTTTACAAGCCATGGTAAATTCAATAAAAAAACACAATATTGATAGTTTGATGTAACAAATGGTTCCTGAAAATGCAAAAGTACTGTAATTTTGTTGTTTTGCCAAGAAGCAAGTATGAGGTGAATGAATTTTTTGGACATGGTGTGCATGAATATTTTTGTATGACTTCATATTTAGTTTTAGAGAAAATTAAATGAAATCCATACTTTACAACATCTCCATTTTTCAAGGTCAGAAATGCTCTAGTTTCCCTTTATCATACTTCAGTTGAATCTTTTTGCCATTGGGATCTAGTATAATATCTACTAATAACTCAATCATGTCAAAATAAGTGGATGGAAGTGCTTGTTTCAATGGATTTATGAAGCCTGGGGATGTGGAGATTCCAAAAAGTAAAAGGAAATAGCAATGGAACATGTCAAACTTTGTAAAATTGAAAGAATTCATCAGGTGAAAAAGTCTATGTCACGCTAAATGAGTGAAAAAATGTATGTTTTCTGATATACATTCATCTCTATCTCAATAACCTTTTGACGAATTGCCATGAAATTTTCAGGATTTTGGCATAAGAATGTATTTAAGGCAAGACTGTAATATGAAGTTGTTTCATAAAGCTATAATCAAAATTTGTGACCCTCGGTGAAAACCAGCTGTGTGGCTTCATTATTTTTGAGATAGGCCTTATGTACTTTAACACTATGTACATGTATGCAGATGACACATTTATGTTTGTGTCACAAAACTAAAATATATTTGTAAAAATATCCAACCCATTTTTAAATATGTCCAACCAGTGTATTGATGAAAAGGCAGAGGGCTTCTATACTATGTATGACTGGCAAAAGTAATCCTTTTCTGGAAACTACATGCAGACCAAAAGAAAGGCGTAATTGTGTGCATTGATATATAATTTATTCCTAGGTCTCCAGGGAGCTCTTAATGCAGTGGACAAATAATGTTTCATCCCTGATGTGCCACTGGCAACAGCATTAAATAATACATATCTGTTCTGCAACATTGTCTTTTGCAAATAACATTGCCTGGCTCCTACCTTGATTCGCAGTTGATGTTGCTTCACATCTTATTTTGGTTATTTGACAATAGTAAAATGCATTCAAGCAAGACTTTGTTTTTTTTTTGTCCAAGTTGTGGCCTGCTATTGCAGAAAAGCTAAGGGAAAAACAGACAATGATGTTGGAAAGTGACAAGAGCTGGAAAGTTAATGTGTCTGACAGTTCTTAACAATATCTATATCATATACAGATGCAACTCTCATAAAGAACAACTTATGCAAAATCTTAGAATTAACTTTCGATTTAAGGATGACACCAGATTAATAAGAGGCTCATTTCAGTGTAGTTTGTCACTTCAGTGTTTTTACCTTACCCCCAACATGTAGAGTGTACATGTAATGTACATTGTACAATATTATGCCCAGTGATGGAAATGGAAAATTTTTGTCGGGGGAGCTCTCGGCTCGTGCGGCCTCGGCTCGTGCGGCACCGGCTCGCCATTCCAGATTTTTAAAATGGAAATAATTCTTCCACCCGAGCATCATTTTGGCTAAAAATACCTTGAGGACTGCAAAAGTAACATGATAATTGTAATTTCACCACTGATCATTGGGGGAGCTGTAGCAGGGTACAGCTCCCCCTGTTTTTTGGTCAAGGGAGCTCAGCTCCCCCGAGCTCCCCCCCATTTCCATCACTGATTATGCCACTGAGAATCAAAAGCTTTTATCTGGTGAAGTTATGGCACATCAGCTGTACTGACATTGCCACATTGTTGAGTCAATGTTGACACTTACTTGAAAATCACACATAGTTTCAAAAAGAGCACTAACGGCAAAATATTTGATTTTTGTGTAGCTGCATTTACTGATCAGACTTTAGCAGCTTGTGTAACTCAGCCATTATACCTTAGCTATTTCATTTTTAAACAGGAGTATCAAACTAGCCATCAACCAAAGATCCAAGTGCAAAAGGAGCTGAGCAACAAGGCAAAAAGTTATCATGTAGGACGTCCTTGCACAGTAATGGTAGGGCTACACAAGCTGCTAAAGTGTCCGATCTGTAAATCAAACTTTATGGAATTGCCCCAAAGTTAAATTCTTACTTCAACAATCCAGTCTTGCTCATCTTAGTCGTTGCAGAAAAGGAATTAACGGATGGCCTTGTTTTCAGATATGACAGAAAATCTCATAAGACATTTCCAGGTTCCCACAAAGTTTAAGGTCAACCCAGCATAGCAGAGTCACGCAATCCAAGTGAGACAGAGGAAAGAATACAGAAAAACCTTTCATCATATATAGTCCACTGTTTAATGGCGGGAGAGACAGAAAGAACCATTCCATTAGTCCAATGTTTGCACAGATTCCAAGAATGTGGGTTCTTTTATTGAAGAGTATGGGATATACATTTATGATGTGAATTGCTGAAGGTCCTTTTCAATAATTTTGAGTTTAAATTCAAGGTGAGGAACAAAAAAATTGTTATAAGAAAATAGCGATAACACCATGCACTCTTGCCGAAATGGTTTTACTCACTGTTTTAAAAAACATGAATTTCAATCCATTTCTCATTTGGACTCAGACGAAAATAAATGTACGTGGGCATTAATTGAAATATTACACCTGCTTTAAGGAACAAGGTTTCTTTCACTTCCTGCTCATTTTATATCCGTTCCTGTTTTTTACTCCTAACTTCTTAATTTTTCTTCATCTTTTTCACAGACAACCTGAAACCATTATGCTTCCATTGGGCAAGGAAAAGCGCAGCCGGAAATAAAAAGGGCAGACAGCTATCACCACTGCTACGACAAAAACTCTCACGAAACTGTCACTCGGTTATCATCCAGCTGCCAGACAACTGTCACCAAGGCTACCCCAACCCATTGAACAGGCCCACACAGCTGTCTCCCGGACATCTAAGAGCATTTGGCCTCCTGAACACTCTTCTGTTTCTTATCAGAGTACAGAGATGAGCAATATGAATTACAAAATGACCATTTGCTACACAAACTTCGAAAGTCCAGTGCTTGACGGAGAAAAGACAAAAAATATTTCATTACACCAAAGTTTGCATATTCAAAGAGTGTGTGTTCACTGATTAAACAGTATGGACATTTATGATGTGAATTGTTGAAGGTCTCTTTATTAATTTTGAGGTTAAATTCCAGGTGAGGAACAGAGAAAACAATGTTGCTGGAACCATATATTTTAGTCAAAATGTATCTATCTAATGATATAAAAAACAAGAATTTCAATCTGTATATCATTTTGGCTCAGACGAGAATAATTTTAAGTGGCCATTAATTGAAAGATTACACCAGCTGCAAGGAAGGATGTATTTTTCACTTCCTGCTGATATCAGTTGATCTTTTTTACTCCTAACTTTTTTTATTTTTCTTCATCTTTTTCACAGACTACCATTTTTATTTATGCTTTCACAGTAACCTGAAACCATTATTAGTCCGGGCAACTGGTGGAATGACCCACCACAAATTGCAATAGTTTTTTGTCATATACCATTTGAAAGCTTATATCTTCCTCTATAACGTCTCAAAAGTTTACCAAAATATATTCAGTGGAAGACCCTTTTTCAGATGTGGGAACATTTTCAGGCAGTGCGGGAAGAAGCTTCGGGGTAAAATGACGAAAAGTACATAATAAATTAAACACAGTGGCATCGCTTTTGACCATAACGGCAAAAGGTCAGTTGCGCCCTGTTATTCAGTCTTCTTGTTCTTTTTCATTCATCTTAAGTTTATTTACAATTTTACAGTATGACTCTACCTATTTTAAAATATAAAGGGGAATGGGAGTCTTAAAATCATCTCAAGATACATCGCAAAACAAAATCAGCATTACAAATAATTTATCAGAACTACAGTAACTTCGAAGTTCCCTATATCATTTTGAATAATGCTATGGTGACTTAGTCACTTTGATTGAAATAAATCACTATCCAACTGATAGGGTTTCAACATTGCAGAAATTCTATTTGTTATTATACATTCTCTACCAGCACCAAACGACAGTTTTGGAAAGCTGAACTGGCAAGCTTCGATTTGAATATATCACTCCAAAGAAATTAAAGAAAGTTTACCAGAATTCCAGAAAGACACATAACTCACAGGCATGAGACATTATGTGCCATTGAGGATTTGGAAAAGTATAAGTTTGGCAATATGAGACTACCTATATTAAAATATTTAATAAATATGATTCTTAACATCATCTAATTTACATCATAAATAAAAATCAACATAATAAGTAATATATCAGAACTACAGTTGCTTTCAACTTCTCTGTACCGGTCATGAAGAATAATAATGTTTGGATGACTTGGTCAATTTGATTGAAATAAATCACTGTCCAACTTATAGGCTTTCAACAATTGTAGAAATTGTATTAATTGTTTTACATGCTCTAACAGCATAGAATGACAGTTTTGGAAAACTGAACTGGCTTAATGTGATTTGAATAAATCACTCCAAAGAAATGTAAGAGAGTACACCAGGATTCAATAACTATGGCATTTGTCACAATAACAAATCATAATTCAGGGTATACACCTAGAAGTTGCCTTGGAAGATGGCCAATGTCAGACATGGGTAGAACAAGTAGTACAGTGGATTTAACTTCGGAGTCTCAGGCCGGAGGTTTTTGGGTGGAGTCGAACTTTAATTTTAAGGTACAGTTGGGAGTTGAAAATTCATTTTGTGACTCCTGACTCATAAAAAAAAAATTAATGGACTTTACAAAATCACACTTACCACAATGTGAAAAGTATCCCAAATCTTACACAGGAGATCCCACAGAAGTATTCATGTACAGAAATCTAATAATTATATTATGCAAGTTAGAATTATTTTCATTTACAAAAGACAAAACTTGTTAGTGGAAGTGAACGATTAACTTCCAAGAAAAGAACAAAAAAAGTTTTCCATCACTGCCCCATCTTACAGCACATTCCCTTAGAAGGCAAGGAAACATTCAATAACATATCAAGTTATCAAACCATACCATATCCGGTAAATACATGTAATTACAATAGCGTACTGCACAGGTGATTAATTGCCAGTCATCTTATCAGTCATGCTTGTTTGCATTTCACAGACTTACATTGTACACTGTTAAGGCCCAATTTCACTCGCAGTGAGAAACTTGAGACAAGTCTCAAGTGTTGAGTTCACACTTTTGGACCAGTCCAAAGGTTAAGCCTATGTATGCAATGTTATTATATTTCAAGACACATGTCTAAATCATGATAACTGTTTCACCAACTAAAAATCCAACACTCTACTAAGAAAGTCACAGCCCAAACCATTGTCACTTCTCAGTGTAAGCTAGTGAAGCTCACCCTTACCACAACATACACTCTTTTGTGAAGTAGTAACAAAAAGATTAACTTTCCATTGGTGTGACAGACATAATTAACAGTTTTAGATCTCTCAATGCAACTAAATGGTTGGTTGAGTGTGTAATAGTTGACTGCTAGTTGTTTCAATTATTAGAAAACCATAAACAATAATTGAAATAACGTCGGAAAAAAGCTGTTAAAGGATTTGAAAACTTCAGAATTTTATAGCACTTGTTGGCAGGGTAAATGAAAATGAGCCCTGCAATGGGAGGATGGCCCAAACGGGGCAAAATTGAGACTTGCTCTGAGTGGTTCTCTGCAGGTGTCGGATGGGAGGGTTGGTCAGGTGACTGGTGGTGGCATGCTAGGCTGCCAATCACTGGGTCCAGGGTTTGAATCAAACTCTTGCCGAGTCACCTGGGCCAAAACTAGATAGATAGATAGATAGATAGATATGGTAAGTGGAGCCCTCTAAGCCCAGTTCTGGGTGCTCGCGAGGGTTGATTAATGGAATGAGAGAGAGCGGGAGTCCTCAGCATATTACACATTTACCCCATGTGAGGGATCTTTTACTTGCTTAGCACAGACACTGATACAAGGGCCCACCAATTTTACATCTCGTCCAAACGACATCTAGCTGGGATTTTGCTCATGAAGGTACACTGAAATTTTTGGTTTCCCATCTGGGGTTTGAACCCATGGAGGCAAAGTCCTTCAGCGGAGTAGGGGCGCACCTTAACCACTACACCACCCAGGATGTAAAGCCCCAATCATCCATCCATGCATTGCACGCTACAGCAGACAGTCTTATTGGGCTTTGTTCTAATTTTAAACTGTTAAGAAGAAAGATTAAACAAACTTTGACTTGGTACTTTTGAAATTAGGAAGAATCAAAGGTCTGGGATTAACAAACATTCTCATTGGACAGTTTGATAAGAATGCCAAACAGCAGCTTAGGAGCAGTCCAATCCAAAGGAAATTGGGACTTATCTAATAAGTTGTTGGTGAAATAGCATTTCTTGTTAGTGAAATAGCTTGAAATGCCAATGAAACACTTGACTTGCCACCAGTCTCAAATAGAGTCTGAAAACGTTTAAAAAAATGTTCATAGTTTTTGCAAGATTTCGTCAAATTAAATATATTTCCCATCTTTAGGAAGAACCATAGCTTATACGGCAACATTAAAATTCAAGATTTTTTGCAAATTCATCAAAACCGAAAGACAATTTTTAATCAAACATCACCAAAAAAAATTAATTGTGTCATAAAATCACAAATATTTACTGCTGCAAGCAGATCTTCTGCCTGGATAAGTTTTGTTGGTGCAAATTGAATAAATGTACATGAATGCTACAAACCAAGACACACTCATAAAAACTGACAATAAAATCTGATCAGCCGCTTACATGCAGTCAATGATATCAGTGAACTTGAAATTCGTTTATTTTTTCAGTAGAAAGGGAATTAAATTAAATTGAGGTATATATTTCATTATTTGGCATGTAGACGAATGTGTTAAAGTGTAAAAACGAACATATACATGACCAAGGCACTCGTGTGCATGTCAAATATTGCTTTTCACGAATTTGTGTATATGTACTTAATGAACATTGCAAATGGAAACTTTGCTTAAACTAACTCTAACCCAAAATTTTAACACTAAAACCTAATTATATAGCACTTCCCCGAATGTTAGTATTGGCAGATACACAAATAAATAATAAAGCACATTCACTAGTTTTAGTTATTACATGTAAAAAAGTGCCTATGCTCGTTTTTTTCTTCATATCCAAAAATTCGTACATGCTAGTTTTTACACCTTCACGAATTCGTGAACATGCCAAATAATGAAAAAAATATACATGTTGAATTAGACTGGTTTTTGAGTTATTTTAGCCAATTTTTGATTTGCACAAGTTACCTTTCCATTTGTCTCTTAATTGTTTTGCAAAACTATCTCTCAAATAAAGTACAATCCATTTTTAGGCCAAGGAGACAATTTGAAAATGGGTATACACTGCATGAAAAATATAGATGGATTGAGCCTTCATGTCCTACATTTTTGTGCTCGGTAGGTTATTAGCACAGGAAGATTACACAGCAATGAGGTGAAGGATGATTGAAATAGCCATCCAACATAGGCCCAGGTGGTCGACCCGCAAGAGCTGGATTCGAACCCTGGATTCGGCTATTGGCAGCCCAAAATGCTACCACTAGACCAACCCTCCCTCTATGACAAATATGGAACATACCTCTCTAAAATATCTATTTAAATTGTATGTACACATACATGAAATTATATCATCCTGTCCTACTTGTCTACAGAGTGAAAACAAACAATACAGGTTGTAGAACATGTAGCATCCCTCAAACCATTGCAAAATGCTTCCTTTATTTGTAACATGGTTGAACTGAAAAAGGACATTATGAATTTAAATGTATATCAGACTCAAGCCCATATTGCGGGTTAATCAGTATCTGGTTTACTAGTTTTTTTTCTAACAATTGTTGTATCATATGAATTACCAAATTGATTTGAACTTGCCTGTGTCAATGCTTAAAATGTAAATGATAAATTTAATTCGTACCTTAAATCAATGAAAAACTCCACTGAGACAGCCCTTGGTAATATCACTTCCAAGTGTTGAAAATATCATGTCTGCTCATTTTGCAGGCAAAAAAGTCAGCAAAGAACAATTAATATGAGTCTAAGTTATACAATACCCTTGTTTTTGACAATATGCAGTCTAATCCTTTATATTGACAGTTTTCAATAAATTGCTTGTCACAGTGACTCACAGGTATGAGGACATTACATTATGCTTGTGAGTCGTGACCAACAACCAAAGAAAACTGAGATAACATAATTTAATCCAGTATAATATTATTTGAACCAACAATGAAAAGTAAAATCCTCATTATTACATCTTCAGTTAACGGTCAAAAATAATCATGATGGAAGTTACAGCTGTAGAACCATATTTACAACAGAAAAATGCCAGGTGAGAATTTCTGATTCATTCTAAATCGTGTAAAAAAAAAGGCAGTTATAATGATCCAGTAAATAATCAAGAAAAACCGTTCTTGCAAGTTATATGACTAGGCTGGGGGGGTCACCTCTATTGGTACTCCTAAAATTATAAATTAAACTGGGTTTTGGGGGTCACCAGGGGGGCGGTCTCAGGGTAAACTTGTTGAAAATTTTATTTTGCTAGTTATATCACCAGGCGGGGGGGGGGTCACCTTCAGGGTATTTGTAAATTCTTTTTGCCAGGATGGGGGGTCATGTCGGGGGTCCTCATTAAAAACATTTATTTTGCCAGTTTAATGACAAGGGTTGAGGTCACCTCGGGTTTTACTTGTGAAATTGTTTTTCGTTTGGCCATATTGCCAGCTGTAGGGTAGCATGGATCATCTGCCCCCTAAAAATTCCAGTAGCAATACATTCTGCAAAATTTCGTTAAGACCGGCTATGGCCCTAGGATAGTACATTTGTGTTAATGTTGAGTCTAAAATTGACAAAAATGATGCTTTGAAAACTTGTGATAAAAAATATAGCTTATTGAAGAAAGTAGAACAAATGTTTGAAATAATCAACTTTAAAAAAAGGTCAACTTCTGCCTACCTTTCTCACAATCATTAGAATAAAAAAACATAAGGAACTTAGGAACACATTGCTGAAGAAAATAGGACATTCAATATGTTTTCTAGATAGTTATTCATCAAAATTCAAATTTTCATAGACGATGCACCCTAACCTGGGGATCACCTTGGGGTGGGGGAAGTGGGGCACCATGAGCCACTTTGGACAATTTGCACTGGTGAGCCTAAAGTTTCGACGGTGAAAAGCTGGGTACTTTATGTAAACATAGTAAGACCTTTGGCTACAATATTCGGTGTTGTTACATTATATTCTTGATTTTTAGATAGTCAAATTTTGTCTTTAAAAAATATGCAAGCTGCTCATTGCGCCCAGACCCTGGGGCAGTGGGGCACCATGGACCACCATAAACTAGGCTACATTTATCAAAATGCCACCATAATATTATTTGCTTTACATATGGAGAAATCCTCTTCATATCTATAAAATTTGCCTATCATGTTTATCAATTGTGAATTCTGAGACCATTGGTAAAGGAAGAAAACTTCACCAACGAGTGCCGTTGTCCAGTACAAGAATTATGCTCAACATCATTTTTTCATGATTCTTTGTGGCAGCAAGTTAAATGACACTTTTAATGGCTATTAATTATCTGATCCAACTACCATGTTTGAGTCACCTTAATAAATTACAATATAATATATTGATATAAAAAATTCAAGGAAAATAAATTTGACAATGCCTATCGACTCAAAATTATTAGATTAATATACACGCCATCATCTGGGCTTTTGACATATTGTCCCTCTCATTCAACTGTTAAGACACCTTATCAACCGTATAATTTACTTGAAATTTCCCCCTTGCACATTTTTTTAAATTTTTTTTATTTAGATCATATTTGATATGGGTAACACTGTCAGTCAAAAAAACTGTTTTTCAAGTGGCCCATTTACAAAGTGAACAATAAAATCAACAAACATAAATTAAAACCGGTAAAATCAGGTAAAATAAAGTTTAGCTTTACATTTAAAATCAATTACATTATTACATTCCTTAATACTCTCTGGCAGTGTGTTCCAAATTATTGATGCCCTATAGATAAAAGATCTCTTATACATTTGTGATTGACACTCTGGAATAACAACATTTAAAGTATTAGCAAGACGAGTATTAATATTATGGGCATCACATGCCATTATCACAGAATTGACTAGATGTTGAGGTGCATTACCATGGATACAATTGTACATGTGTACACTTAGAAAATAATTTATACGCTGTTGCATGTTTTGCCATTTAAGCTGTTTTACAATTTCAATTCCTCTGACGTTGACTATATCAAAACAACCTGTAATAATTCTAGCTGCTCTATTCTGCAGTCTTTGTATACTATTAACATTTGAATTACTATAACCCCAAATTGTACAGGCATAATCAAAAATAGGTACAACATATGTTTTATATACTAATTCAAGAATATTTCTAGGTACAATATGTCTTAGACGACCTAGCCAAGAGAGCTTTTTTGAAATACTTTTGACAACTTCATCAATGTGTTTATTAAATTTAAGATTAATATCGACATGTACTCCAAGATATTTTGAAACAGAGACATTATGAACAGATTCACCTGAGAGTTCCAGACACAATTCATCCTGATCTACACTAGTTACATTAGAACCTATTAACATACCAACAGTTTTTTTAACATTAAGCACTAGACAATTTCTAGAATACCATTCAGCAGCATCCTCTAAACACTTATTTAAATTTCTAGCAATTTCATTAATATTATCACCATCACAATATAAGATTGTGTCATCAGCATACATAGATACTCTACCATTTTTAATAGAAGTTGAAAAGTCGTTAACAAAGAGTGTAAACAAGAGTGGACCTAAATTTGATCCTTGGGGCACTCCTATTGAGCAACCCAAAGGATTTGACAATTTATTTTTGTAAATGACACTTTGACATCTGTCACTAAGATACGATTTAAACCAATCAAGTTCACCATTATTAACACCATATTTTTTAAGTTTTCCTAACAATAGACTATGATTTATGGTGTCAAAACATTTAGAAATATCCAAAAACGCAACACCTACTTTTAAACTTTCATCAATACTTTGAAGCCACTCATCAATGGTGGTGTGTAGATATGTAGAAGTTGAATGATATTTTCTATAAGCATATTGATCGAGTGATATAAAGTCATGATCTATAAGGTATGACATCAATTGATATTGAACCTCTTTTTCAAACATTTTAGCTATATGAGCTATTACAGAAATTGGTCGATAATTAGAATAATTTGAGACATCACCAGCTCCTTTATAAACAGGTGTAACACGGGAATACTTCCAGTCATTAGGTACATAACCATTTCTTAAGGAACAATTAAACAAATATGTTAAAGAAGGAGCTACACAATCGGCAGATAATTTCAGTAGTTTACAATCTATATCGAGAATATCCAAAGAACTATTTATACTAAGACTCTTTAGAAGCTTCAAGACAGAGCTTTCAACAACATTGTTAAACTTAAATTCATAAATACTACTTGAACCAACCCAATTTACATCATCAGGTTCAGGTAAATGTTCAGTTGTACTTCTACCAATGTTCGAGAAAAATTCATTAAATTTACAGGCATCATGGTTGTCATCATTTACAATATTACATTTAGTTTTACCAGACAATAATTTTAATTCATTCCACAAAACCTTGGGTTTATGCTTTGCCTCATTATAAAGGTTATCACAGTATTTCTTTTTACCTTGTTTAATCAAACAGTCTATTTCTGATTTAACAGCACGATACTCATTCATCAAAACATTATCAGAATACTTAACAGCTTGTTTATGTAAATAATCTCTTTTATAAATCAATTGTACAATATCTTTAGTTATCCAAGGATTGAATCGATCTTTTAATCTGCAGACTCGAATAGGAGCATGTTTATTACATATATGCAGAAACTCGGCTTTCCAAGAATCCCATGCTTCATTCATATTAGAAGTACTAATAATATTTTTGAAAATCATAGAGTTCATGATATCAGAACGAAATAAGTTAAGATCAAAATTTTTAAAACAACGAAACCTCATTTCATTATGTCTATTCTGAGCTGGACATTTTGTAATATCAACAGATGTATAGACTAAATAATGATCGCTCAGGGTACATTGAAAAACCTTTGTATAATGATGAAGAGCAGGATTAGTACTCAAAATGACATCAATTATTGAAGCAGAATGCTCAGTAACACGAGTATAATCATTAACTAATTGAGTCATGTCATTTAAACTTTCAATATAACGTAAAGGATTTTGACTTAAAGATCCATATTAATATTTAAATCACCAACTAATATAGTAACACATTCATCATTACAAGCTTTTTCTAAGACATCCAGTATATTGTTGTAGTAACTACTATTAGCACTAGGTGGCCTATACATAGAGCATAGAAGAACATTTTTCCATTTACATTTAATCTGAATCCACACACATTCTAATTCAGGCAATTCAAGATCAGTCCTTCTTGTAAAATTAAGTTCATCTTTTACATATATGACAATGCCACCACCATGTCGATTTCTATGTTTGGTGACAATATTATATCCTGAAACTGATATCTCTTGAACAGGGATACTGTCGTCTAACCATGACTCGTTTATACAAAAAATATCAAAGTTAGATACATGCAATAGAAATTGAACTTCATGTATTTTAGGTAGTAAACTTCTAACATTAAGATGACCAACCGTGAGACCATTAGTCTTGTTAACATGACCTCGCAGGGCCACATAAGGAAATATACAATTAACCAATTCTGTATCATCCATCATAGCATACACACTAGGATATAATAATTTAAGCCTACTTTTGACATCAGCTATAGCACCAGAGATATCTACATCACTGCCAGAGATAACAGGAGAGTCTTTATCACAGTAAGAGGTGAATTCATTATCCAATTCAATATTCAACACATGGTCAGAGTCATCATTATTACAATCATCATCACAATCATCATTAAAAACTTCATCACAATCATCATTAAAAACTTCATCACAATCATCATTAAAAACTTCATCACAATCATCATTAAAAACTTCATTACAATAATCATTAAAATTGGGGAGAGAGTCACTTAGTTGAGAGAGTTCATCACAGTAATTATCTAAAATGTTCGGTTTCACGGCGGCGGCCCTATTATCTTGGCCAAGGAGTTATCTGCGATAACTGTGTGTTGTCTGTCGACGATGGTGTTTGTCCTTATGGCCTCTCCCATTACACTTGTTGCATACAACTGGTCGCGAATGTCTACAGGTGTGCACATTGTGTCCAGGTTCATTACAGAACCGACACCCGTTGCGATTAATTACGACATCGTGCGTACTTGGTCCATTCCAATTGTTGTCACGCCCATGATGAGGGAATCTATGTCGTGCATCATGATTTCGGGCATCATGATGCCGAACTGCATCTGCATAAGTAGAAGAAACATGATTACTGTCATGCCTGTGTTTGGTAACATCATCCGCATTGCCCCTGGTCCTAATCTTCAAGTTCCGCGTCAGCTTGTTGACGGCCGGTTTTGTCAAATGGGGACCCTTTCCCCAAAGATATCCATCATTGACATCACCATTAGACAAGGTGAAAATACTGGTATTGTCTACGAAGGTGACATCAGTTTCATGGTTACAGATCTCTTGTAACGCTTCATTGAACGGCTCTACCAATTTCTCTACGTCATCTAATCTGGGGCAGACGCTAGAGATTATTACTTCACCAGTAATCGCTTTCGTTTCATTTATCACTTCCTTGTAACCTTCAATAACTTCAGGAATCTTGGAAGGATCATCTCGTATATCATATAGATCATTGGTGCCCACAACGTGTGTCACACTCTGAAAAGATGCACCATGGAGCTTTCCAATTTCTTCTTTTATGCTCTTCACTCTAGCCCCTCGGATACAGACCAACTTGGTGTCATCCAGCTTCCCCTGATCAACATCTCTCAGCATTGAATCTCCTAGAACAAGGTGATTCTCAGTTGGCCTACTCTTGAGCTTCGTCTTGAGTTCATCATTTTCTTTTTTCAATTTTTCACACTCACTCTTCACAGACTGTAGTTCATCCTTCAATCTCTTAACTTCATCATTGTCTGCATTGTTATTCTTTGGCATCATCATTTCACGACAAGTCTTGCATACAACCACTGTAGCCTGCCTAATACCAATGCATCCATGATGATACAATTTATGACAGTAAATACATTGTCCATTCTTCTTATTTTCCCTTGGATTTTCACAAGATGGATGATGGCATCCCAGTGGGGTATTTTCTTCACCAGACATGATATAGAAGTTCAATGGACGATAATTTGACAGTCCCACCTTTGTTTACATCAATTTTGACAGGTTCAGTCAGGTGTGACCACCGAGATTTCAATCTTCAATTTCGTCCCAGAGAATGGTCCTGATGGCTCCAAATTGGAAATTCAGCTTCTATGTAGTCTTATACCATTAATATGCATCAATTATGCGTGATATTCTCTCTTAAAACAGTGTATATAATCGTTTTTTTCTCAGCCCTCTCTTTTCTGTCAACCAGTCAGTTAGCCACCTGGTGTTGATTTGGCACATGCCACCTCATGGTTCAGATGGATGTTGTATATGATTATTAATCAATGAAAATAGTACAAATGTGTCCTTATTAGCTGCAAAAATCTTGCACTCTAGTTCAATACAGTGGCTGATGAAAGCTAAGCTTTAATTGAATATAGGAGACACATTAAACCTTCATTGAAACTGGCTCAAGGTGCCCCATCTCAAATGGCTCATGGTGCCCCAATTGTAAATTTCATCTTTTGGTGCATATTTAGTATTATTTACCTCTTCTACCAGGAGAACAATTGCACTACTCAATACTTTACTTTCACAGGTCAAAATAGATAGATAGATAGATAGATATGGTAAGTGCAGCCCTCTAAGCCCAGTTCTGGGCGCTCACGAGGGTTGATTGATGAGATGAGAGAGAGAGCAGGAGTCCTCAACATGTTACACATTTACTCCATGTGAGGGATCTTTTACTTGCCCAGCACAGACACTGATACAAGGGGCCGCCAATTTAACGTCTCATCCGAACGACATCCAGCTGGGATTTTGCTCATAAAGGTGCACTGAAAATTTTCGGGTTCCCCAACTGGGAATAATAATTTTTCAGTTCTTCGTAATACATTAAGAAGAGGGATTATGGCTGCTATTTTGGTTTTTGCTAGTTATACAACTAGGCTAGGGGTCAGGGTGTCATTGTGAACTTTTTAAACTGCTATTAGGGGTGACCTCAAGGCCGTATTCATTATAAGAATTTTTTTGCTAGTTATAGCTTGTGGACATCTCTAACTGGCCAGTTTTCCGCTTTGTCAGGCATTGAATCCGCGGATTCTTGTTGATTTTTTATGTTTTTAACTTTTTTGTTTGTGTAATCAAACTTTTATTTGAATAACAGACAATACAAAGTTTATGTGCATATGATCGTAGCATTGCATAACAGGTACTAAATTTTGCATGTAAAACAATGTATTCGCATTGATGAACAATGATCAAACGCATATATATTGTTTTTCCTTTTTACTCCATTCCTCTTCTATGTATTGAATTTAATGGAAAACTTCTAAAGAAAGTTTTAGATTATTGGACCTTGAAATAGAAAGACCGTTATTTCAAAGTCTGTGTTGAACAAATATGAGACTCGAAAGGCAGGTGATTTGTGTACAAATTTTTTGTCTGTTAGAACCAAAGAAATTTAATCAATTCTCTTTGAAGGTACTGGACAGTTAAAAAAATAGACTAAACATATGCATTTCCAACTCGTGTTCTGCAGTGGAACATTCAACTGTTGCAGTTGCGGTGAAGGTTCATTGGCTTTCCTCTGTTTACAAATAAATCATTCTTGGATAAGTACCATATTCAATGTTTTCGATCAGACAATTTCTGCCCTCTAACCAGGTGATTTCTTTAAACTCAATAATGATAGGCCACTCTGCTGCATGTTCTACCCATGTCTGAGGTTGGCCATCTTCCAAGGCAATTTCTTAGAATTGCCCTGAATAATATTTGATTGTGACTAATGTCATAGTTCTTGAATCCTGGTATACTCTATTGAACTCCTTTGGAGTGATTTATTTAAATCACAATTTGCTAGTTCAGTTTTCCAAATTGTAGTTTAGTGCTGGTAGAGAATGTATATTGTATAATAACCAAAACAATTCCTGCCATTGTTCAAACTCAATCAGCTGGACAGTGATTTATTTCAATCAAATTGACCAAGTCACTCAAGTATGATTCCAGATGATACAGGGAAGTTGGAAGTGATTGTAGTTCAGATAAATTATTCATAACTCGTTTTACTAAGTACCTTGAGATGATTTTAAGAATGATGTCCCCCATGAGTATTTTAACATAGGTGGACTTTTACTCCAAGTTCATTTTTTTCTAAATTCTTAATAGTGTGAAATGTTTCCTGCCTAAGAGTTATTTGATTAAATGCCTTCATCTTATGACACATGGTCAGTATTCCAATCTTTAAACTTCAAATCCAGTGTTTTGAGAGAGAGTTTATTTTGAATTTTGTGTGAAAAGGAGTGATTTACGTAAACCAAGTGACATGAGAAAATGGCATATCCAGTAGCAATGCAAAATAGATGACGACTGACTAGCCAGATTCGCTTACCATACAGTCGCACACTTGTAAAATCATAAATAAACTTAGAAGAATGAAAAAGAATAAGAAGACTGAAAAACATGGGGCATTTGACTGGTTTGCCAAATGGTCAAAAGCGAAGCCACTATGTTATTACAAATATCGAATGAAAACGATCCAGATTCCATTTGAAAGTAATATTTCAAGTATGTGCCACATAATATACTGAGTGATCTGTAATGTCATTTAGAATAAATAAAACAATAAATATCATGCAGTACTGCTGTCGCTGCCACAATCCCGGAAAATATTCATGCTGTCACTTTCATCAAGATGTAGTAAACCTTTTCTTCTGAAATTCACACATTGCAGTCAAATGCCTTGTGGGGTCAGGTCATATCTTTGAATAATTCCTTTTTTGCTGGGGATGGGAGGTATAGTAGACAATTCTTTGTGAAAAAGTATCTCATTTCTATCACTTCCGTCGAGAGGCAGGACAACTGCACTTGACCAACTCAAGCAATAGAAATATAAGAACTGACTGAAGATGCACATAAGATGCACAGAATGAAGACAGGGACAATTGTGTTTTGCTAGTAACCATAGGCCCTTGAGGAACAGTTTGTAAAATAACGTGCAAGCACTTTAACAGCTGCTTGTAGACAGACTTAGTATATAATTATCTATGTGTCTATCTATGTGTCTATCTATGTGTCCATCTATCTATGTGTCCATCTAAGTATCTATCTATGTGTCCATCTAAGTATCTATCTATGTGTCCATCTATCTATGTGTCCATCTATCTATGTGTCCATCTATCTATGCGTCCATCTATCTATGTGTCCATCTATCTATGTGTCCATCTATCTATGTGTCCATCTATCTATGTGTCCATCTATCTATCTATCTATATATCTATCTACCTACATGTATACCCTCCCTCCCTCCTTCCCCCCTCCCTTTTTCCTTCCTACTTTCCTTCCCCTTTTCTTCCTGGATCTGGCTGCTGCTGTTGGTGCTGGTTTCACTGCAGCTGGTCATTTGAAATTTGCGCCAAAAACGATCATTTTAGCTTCGTAAATAAACAATTTAATGTCACAGAAGTTTACCAAAAGTTGATGGAAGCAAGATAAAATTATATTGAGACTGTATACTAAGTTTCAATGTGATAGGTGAAATAGTGCAACCTCCAGTATGGTCAGAACCTTACCAAAAATGCCTTGTGCAATACAGGCTGCAAGCAGCTGTAAAAATGAACATAAAAAAGATGTGGATCCTGAAGGCATGTGATAAAAAAGACAAATATGTAAATCCAAAGAACATTCTCACTTATTTGATGAGATGAGGAAGTCCATTGCACACTATGTTTTGTCAGGGGCTATACATATACATTTAACTATAAAGATAACTGTTTTGTTAATACACTATAGTTGTCCAGATTTGTATGAATTTTTTCATGGAAGGGGGTCAAGATCCTGCCCCTCCTCCTTAAAAAATGATGATACTTTCGCATACGAAAAAGGTTTGAAGTTAAAATCATAGGCCAGAATTCATTTTTCATTGTGCTTGACCCCTCCCTTTCAAAGCTTCTGCATGTGACCCTGATGATGCCTGCCCTTGATGATGGTCAGAGAGTTTAATGAAATTGACTTGGTTTTGATGAGATATTATTGGTGGCATGTGAATTTCATCCTGGCTGGATGGCTAATGTAATTAGGTAAAGGCACTCTATATTAGAGATCTCTTGCTGCAGATCTGTGCACATTAATATTTACATTGAACTTGTACAGAAGATGCCAGATCCATAAAATCGTTTATCAAGCCCAGGAACCAGGAGAATATGCAGACCCAAAAATTGTCTGAAAGTTGGTTAATCAACTTGATGGCACTAGTGTAGATCCTTCATTATACATATTGTGAGCTACAGACATGCAGCTAACTTCTAATGTAGTCGAGGCTGGGAGCGAGGCATGAGTCCCCAAGACCGAGACCAAGGCAGAGGCCATCATAATGTCGAGGCCTCCAACACTGGCCCAAAGACAGCTGAGACTGAGGCAAGGCCAAGGATTGGGTATCTGAGACCAAGGCCGAGGCCATCAAAATATGGCCCTGAGACCTCCAACACTGACTCCTATGCAATATTAGAGGTTAATGGCAAAGAATTTGTGATCACATTTGACATGAACTACAGGATCCCATTTGACATGAATTACAGGATGGCTTCTTCAAAAACACCAACAAAGTTTGTTGAGACCGAGGCAAGGCCAAGGATTAAGCATCCGAAACCAAGGCCGAGGCCATCAAAATATGGCCCTGAGACCTCCAACATTGACTCGTATGCAATATTAGAGGTTAATGGCAAAGAATTTGTGATTACATTTAACAGGATGGCTTCAGCACTTCTTCAAAAACATCAACAAAGGTTACTGAAGAAGCTAGAGTCCCTATGCACTTAGGAGATCTAGATAACAAGGGTATACACTGTATATGACTTCTCATCCGAAGCAGCTCTGCTGTGTTACAAAATTCTCTATCATTTTTGGTCTTGCAAATTATGGAAATAATTATGTAATTTACAAAGATTTTAGCTTGCATTGAACAGACTACTTTGAAAATCAGCTTGAGGCGAGGGGACCAATGCAGAATCTATTCCAGTCAAAGAAGTCAGCTGACTCACTGTGTTGTCATATCTTTTTATGCTTCTACAGTGAGGCAAAAAAAAAATGGAAGGAGTGCTGCGGACAAAATGGAAAGACCAAATGTTAGAGATCGATCAGCACTTTTTACAATATACTTGGCAGATTGGGGCATAACAGTCAAGATATACAGGCTACAGTAGCCTTCTTGTGTTGCGAGCGGAGGGAGCAGGCTACAATATTTCACTAGAGCTGCTGTATTTCATGTCCGCGAATGCATGCAAATCTGAAGCAGCCCAGTGCAGTTCTGCAGAGTTCTGCTGAGGCTGACCTGATAGACACCCAATTTGACTTGAATTTTGTTAGTCTGCGGCCACGCTTGCTCATCTGCCTGTTGTCAGTCGGCAAGTTATACATATATGTGAGTCAGATAAGCAGATTAGCAGTTTGCAACTACCTCGCAGCCCTCTTAGTGTCCTTACGAATCATAAGATTGTCTGAAAATTTAGCACCTGAAGGTTTTGACTGTCTGAGAGTCTCAGAAAATTTTCACTGTTTGTTCAGTGGCTAATAAATGGATGTGTGCTTCTACACCAGATATCCTAGACAAAGAGTGAATAAAGAGGACATGTCTCAGTTATCAACAAAAGGCAAAAGTAGATAGATTAATGCATATTCTTCTACCAAGGACAACACACATGGGAGACAAATGGAGGGAATGCATATCATCATGTTCAGGTTCATTTGACTTAATCAATGGCTGATCAACCTATTGAAACTAAGAAAGTAGGATTCCTCTTCAACTCTTCAACAAATGCATGCAAAAAGGAATATTCGTTCATACGCATTCTTTGTAATATTAAAGTGAGAAAATGCAAACAGCCAGAACATGACAGATGGCTACAAACCAGCTCCAGGAATGATAGATTCAATATGCTATAGGTGACGTGCCGGACAGCCCTTTCTTTGTTATGACACCTTCTCTCAGATATTTGGAATTGGAAAAAGAAAATCAATGGCAAATTGGCAATTAATCATAATTCAGAGAAGCAACACACATATTCAAGTATCATAAGTTCTTGAACTAAAACAAGGAGCTGACAACAATCTTTGCCTCCAACAACAGCTTCTGTAACGTAAAAGCCAGTGAGTTTCGTGTTTAGCAGTAAATTCAGGTTTAGCCAAGTGAAGAGGAAAATGTTATTCCTGAGAAATGGAAATGGAAGAAGGCATGACGAGCAGGGAATAGTTCCTTTGACAACTAATAATGCATCCATTCTCATGCCCTCCTTAGAAATAAGTGGTCTGTAATTGTTATGATAATGTATCACTAGCAGAAAAATAAGTCTTAATAATGTGGGGATGAGGATATTCATCTGTTGATGTGCATCAATACTCAAGATTGCGGTTTGGAATCTTGCACTAAAGGCTTGCCACTGTCACTTGATTCCCAACGAGTCTGCTCATCTGTATAGATGTAATTATGTCTACTTGGTGTGAAATACTTGTTCTTCAAAGTTATCTCTTCTGCATCTTTTACAATTCAATCTTTCTCAGGCTTCTATCACAAAACAACATTTAATGTGACCTCGTTAGAAGAAAATATGACTAATTAGGGTAATATTTCCTAATTACGCCCACTTTTTTCACATTTCTGTATAACTTAGTGTTTCTGATGCTGCTTGGTGTCAATAACTTTAGTTATAGTGGAGTTCCATCAAACATATGGTAATTTAAAACCAGTAATATGCTCCGTTTTATCTGAACTTACATGCTCACGGAGCTTAACGAAGATACCTCCAGAAAAGCGCCTTCCACTAATTAATATTTGGTAAACTTTTGATATGTTATCCCTGGGTGGTCTAGGATTCATAAAATATATGGTTAAAAACTATTGCAATTTGTGGTGGGTTACCCCCCATATGACCACCAGTTGCCCGGACTATATATGCTTCCGTCAGGCAAAGAAAAACATAAAGAAAACGCAGCCGGAAATAAAAAGGGCAGACAGCCATCACAACCGCTACGACAACAACTCATGAAATTGTCACCGAGGAAGGAAGCAAAAGCCAGGTAAGAGGCAGAGAGGGAGAATAGAGGATGTGTCAGGAAGGAAGCAAGAGCTGGAAGAGGCAGAAAGGGGGAATGGGCCCTACAGGATATAGGAGGCAGAGGGAGAGATTACTGGAAGGAGAGCAGCAAGACATGGCCACGTACAGGGCAAAACAATTATACTAAGCTATCTGGAGCAGGATAATTAAGACATTATACATACAGGGAGGCTGCAGAGAGAAAACATACTATTGCTGAGATCTGCTGTATTACGCGTATGTTGTGTGTCCGTATATTTGGTGTGGAATATCAGTGTTAGAGTTGACATAATGTCACTTCTTCATTTTTTTAATCACACTTTCACGATAATTTATGAGTGACTGTGCCACGTCTCGCATTCTGTGGCAGAATAAGTGTTGCAGTTTGCCCAGAATAACTTGAAATACATCTCAGGCCATCTGGTTAACATTGGCTCCTGGGGACCTAAAGCGGCCTCCAGACCCCCAGCCTCATTTTGCTTCCCTCCTGAAAAAATCCTAGTGACGTCCCTGAGAATAAGACTGGACAGCTTTTGTACTGGCTGAAATATGCTTCAAAAGTGACTATTGACCACGCATACAGGTTGTGCTATGGCTTCCATACAGGCTACATGTGAGATAGGCCTTTCTCCTGTAGGTAACGCTGAGAAGCAGGAATGATCTAAGACAATTGACAAGCCAAAATACTGTCAAGAGGGACAAGAGACAAAAGAAAGATGCTGAGAAGCCATCCTCTGCTAAGTCAGCCAGCAATGATGCTTAATTGAGTCTGAATTTTTGATACTAATCCATCACTTGGACATGCAAACGTGAATGTGACAAAAATTAAATCTACAATTAACACACATACAAAATCAGTTGAATAAAATGACATATTAAAAGCAGGTTAATCAAAATGCAATGTTGATAACTGTTAAGTTATTTTAAAACCTAAATCGTTATGGACTAGACCTGATATGTTCGGCTTAGTCTCTCTTACATTATGAAAGACTTCTGTTAAGAATGCCTGGGGTTATGCCCTTGAATAAGAAAGGATTCAGAGAGTTTCTCTGTTGAACTCAGGCACTTTCATATGTGAGACAGCACAATTATTTTTTTGATTTATTTATCTTTACTGAACCATTAAACATTTGCATCATGATGTCATTATTATTTGGCATTCATAATTTACTTTTGTGGTGTATTCATCACATGGTCTCCCAGGGTGGAATTTGGTCTCCCTCTGATCAGTCTAAAATGTCTGACCAACTTTGCATGGAGGAAAATGGAAAACCAAAGGCAGCTAGTGTGTTGCTGAAGTATGCCAGATGCCGGTGAAGTGTAGCTGTAAAGGAATTTGCTCAAACTACAAATTTTCACAAGTTAATTAGCGAATCTTCATGCGTTTTAAAAGTACCAATAGGCCTATGCTAAAAAAACTTTTGACATTATATAAAACTTGTGATTCATTGCCCATTTTATATAGAAACTTAAAAAAAGACTTCAATTGTAGAGTGGGGAAGATTTCTATTAATAATCTAATTGTGTTTTGTGTTTCCCAGCTTCATAAAAGTGTTTTGATTGAATTCTTTCATATTCTTTGTTGCTTATTGCTTGTGACAATGTCTCTACTGCCATTGTGTCTAATAGCAAAAAGTGCTTTTCAAAAGACTTTGGATATTCCAAATAGCACTATGAGGATATTTGAAAAGATCAAATATCCCCCATGATGCTATTTGGATATTTCATCAGACCCTTTTTCATCAGATGATATTCCATCAGATGCTTTGCCTTACCATCTGAAGCTTTGGCTGACCGTATGGTACTTTGGCTGCTGCCAATTATTCTCTGGGTCCTATTGTGACATTACCATGCTATGCAGTAGAGTTGCTGTTCTTTTTCAGGAAAAACGTGTGATGTTTGCAGCCCTGACACTTGCTTATGACTAGCAGGAAAATTATGAAACTTTGGGGATATGTCAGTCAATACCTGAATTTTTTCACCTGATTTTCAGAATTCATCTACGATTTTTTTAGGAGTCAATTAGGCCATTTTTTTAAACATAAAAGATCGCGATTTTCATGTGCGTCATGCTCCTAACTTTTTTGCAAAACATACAATGTTCAAAAACCTGACACTCAAATACCATGAGTGGGAAAATTATGAAAGTTGGAAAATATTTCAGTAAATACCTGAATTTTATCACCTGATTTTCAGAATTTATATACGATTTCTTTAGCAGTCAATAAGGCCATTTCTTTAAACATAAAAGATCGCAATTTTCATTTGAGTCATGCTGCTAACTTTTTTGCAAAACATACAATGTTCAGAGACCTGAAACTCAAATACCATGAATAAGAAAAATACAAAAGTTGGCAAATATTTCAGTAAATACCTGAATTTTATCACCTGATTTTCAGAATTTATCTACGATTTTTGTAGCAGTCATTAGGGCCATTTCTTTAAACATAAAAGATCGCGATTTTCATGTGCGTCATGCTGCTAACTTTTTGCAAAACATGCAATGTTCACAGAACTGACACTCAAATACTATGAACAGGAAAATTATGAAAGTTGGAAAATATTTCAGTAAATATCTGAAGTTTATCACCTGCTTTTCAGAATTTATCTACGATTTTTTTGAGCAGTCAATAAGGCCGTTTCTGAAAACGTAACAGATTGCGATTTTCATGTGCGTCATGCTGCTATCTTTTTTTCAAAACATACAATGTTCAGAGACCTTAAACTTAAATACTATGATAAAGAAAATTATGAAAGTTGGGAAATATTTCAGTCAACACCTGAATTTCATCACTTGCTTTTCGGAATTTATCCACGATTTTTTTAACAGTCAATAAGGCCATTTTTTTAAACATAAAAGATCACGATTTTCATGTGCGTCATGCTGCTAACTTTTTTGCAAAACATACAATGTTCAGAGACCTGAGACTCCAATACTATGAATAGGAAAATTATAAAAGTTGGGAAATATTTCAGTCAATATCTGAAATTTGTCATCTGGTTTTCAGAAATTTTCTACAATTCATTTTGTGGCCAAAAACGTCTAATGTCGTTTGTATAAACACAAAAGATCGCAAATTTCAGATCCAAAACAGCTTATTTCTCAGTGGCAAAACCTGCCATGTTTAGAGCCATTGAACTCACAGACCATCAATATGAAAATCATGGAAGCACGGGAATACTTGAGTCAATACTTGAATTTTGTCACCTGGCTTTCAGAATTTGTTTAAGAATTTTATAGCAGCCGAAAACTTCAGATCCGAAAAAGCTTATTTCTCTGTTGCAAAACATAGGCCTACCATGTTCAGTGCCGTGAAACTCACAGACTATCAATAGGAAAATCATGAAAGCCAGGGAATACTTAGGAAATAATTTTTTGATGAATCTGGACATATATTATCAATATAGATCTACTCCAAGGAGAGGGGACTGTGACTTCTGTACTAGATTGTATCTACGAGTGGGTTAACTCTAGCCTGTGTTAGTGAATTTCTGTGATAGTTAACCGGATTTACAAAATTGGCTTGTGTTGTATCAACAAATAACTGGTTAAGGTCTTTTTATTGTTGTGAGGGACAATTAACCCAATTTTCACGTTGATTCCCAGGGGTTTCCCAAAAATATTCGCATCATTTGACATGGGAAAAAAAAGACAGAAAAAAACTATTTCCATGACAGTAAAAATGACCTCGCTCCTTCAATTTTGCAGTTAAAGCCTTGAAATTGATAGAGCACCTTCCTGGTTACTTCTTGCGTCTTCGCTGAACACGGCAGTAATTTCGGGTAAACCGTTTGTATAATACGGCACTCTGACCGCGGAAAAACAAATTTTTCACATGTCTAAATTTAGAGGGCTGGCAAATAAAATTTGTTCAATGTATCTTCACGCCCTTAATTTGCAGCGTAGATGCAAACATCACTTGGCTACATTGTGTAGCACTTCCATGACGATTGCATTAAAATGCTATTTTTAAGAAATGATTTTCTGCACCAAGAATATTTCGGTTTGCGACTTCTTGGCATTCATGAACTGGCCAGCCCGTGACGTCATCAAGTGACGTCATCAAGTGACTTCATGGCCTGACGTCACTTCGTTTGCAATGACTGTTTTGTTTGCAAGCATTTTCAGTGCATTTGTTTGCTTGCTGGTCAATATTATTGGATTAAGAACCCCTTCAAAAAAATATTTTCACATCATTTGGGAAATAATTTTTTAATGAATCTGGACAGAAATTATCAATATCTGCTTCAATGAACTAGAACTCAACCCATCCCTGGCAGTTCAGATTGACAATGACTTGACTTCCTTTGAGAAAAGATCAGGAATTTCATGAGACAGGTTAATTTAAGTAAATGTGGCTAAATAGATGTCATTTCACCGCCTGTCACCAGGTGTCTCTCCTGTGCCTGCGCACTTCAGGAGTGCTGCCCCCTTGTGTAGTTAGAAGAGATGGCAGTGCTTGACAGCCATCTCTTCTACAAATAGTGTCAAAATAGTTTCTAACCATGAGGCACTATTTGGTCACTATTTGATGTAGAAGAGATGGCTGTCAAATATATTATGACAAAGTTTCTAACATAGCACATTAGAACTTATGGAAAAGTTCAGTAGAAAATGTGGCTTGGTTGCACTTTTTGGATATTTTGTAGGGATATTGGCAAAGCATGGTGAGGGGAGTAGATATTATGACAAAGACCTATTTTAGTGTCTGGCATGCAAAAGGCAGCCCGATTTGCAAATCGGGCATATAGACCTATCGGCTGTAACACTTATGTCATATGCCCCTATCAAAATGTCATCAAATCAATTTCGGACCATCATTTTTGGATTCCTTGGCTATAAAAACCTAGGAAATGATGTATTGCACAAGCAAATAGCATTATTATTGGCCAATCCATGAGCAAAATCGTTTTTGGCGGCCATCTTGGACGCCATCTTGAATTTGACCCATTAAATTAACTCCGATTTTTGGGCTCCCACCCCAAAATCATTCTTAGGGTTGTTGAGAAGCCACATGCCAAGTTTCATGCTTTTATCCGCCCGGTAACGGTATGATTCAATATTGACCGTAAGCCACCCTACTATTTGTGTTGTCTCATGAATTAACTGGAATTCAATACCTTCCGGTTGTTAAGAGGAAAAATAATGTCTGTTCAAATCAACTTCCAATATTTCTAACAGGCGGTTATCTTTTTTTCCAAGAGCGGACATGACTTTTTTCACACATCAGCCTCTTTGACATGAAAGTTTTAATTGGGATTGATTTTCAACAAATTGAAATTTTTGTTGGATTAAATTACATTGCGCAATTTTAATGAGTAAGAAGAAGTGAAACCTGATCACTGTTAAGGCTGATGTATTTCAATTCATTACCCAGGGGTTTCTATATGGCAAAAGTTATCAGTCTCCCCTGAGACTGTATGTGTGGTGGGTAACCTTCTTCTAAAAACATGACGAGAACGTTAAACTCTCCTCTTCATCAACCTGAAGGTACTTCGTTCCATTCAATTTATGATACAGCACTTAGCATGCTCCTCCCTTAATTCCTATGTTTTATGTTTCGATTTATTACAGACATATTTCCACAGCAGATTTATCTCTATTTCCCTGTATTCCATAACCTGTATGCTCTCACTCAGAATCAACTTTACAAGACAAACAATATCCACACTGATTCCCACAGGTAGGCATTTGCATTATCTCGCATCATCTTTGCAGCTGTCCCTCTCATCTTGTCTCTCATCAACATTACAGATGCCCATGGGTCAGTATTAGGGAAAGTATTACACTACTGGTCCACAGGCAGACCAGCTCTGCTGACCTGTCACAATTTACTGCAATTTCAAGAAGTATGAGTTTCTGCAAAAGGATAGTAAAACGTAGCAAATACAGTGCATGTGATTGGTTGAGACATTCAATTACATATCAAAAATCTAATTTGAATAGCACAAAAACGTATTTCAAAGCCAGTGACGTGTTTCACTGGTGTCTGAAATGGACAGGGACTGTTGATGTTTGCTCGCTAATCTTATCAACTAATAAAACTCAGCTGCTTACTGAAGCAGAATAATACATTTTTCATTGCTTTCTACGTTGCACTTGAGAATTTGGAGGACGTTTCATTGCTCATAGACCAATCAGGTAAGCTTCAAATGCTACGTAGACACTGAGAAAAATGGCCAGAGAAACGCATACTAAATGAATCTGCAGTAAAGCAAATATAGCGCAGCGGAACTAGTGAAATTTGCCAAACTTGTGATGCATTAAGCAAACTTTCCAGCCTGCATTTGGAGGCACAAATGAAGTCCTGACTGCCATATCGTATTTTTTTAATCCCTCAACAGATCAAATACCTTATCGTAGGAGGCCTGTATCCAAAATGATATCAGAACCTGTGCCATTTCAGCATATGTATAGTTTGCACAATAGTGGGAGCCAGGAAAAAAATTACTTAAAATCTCTCTAATAATTTTTTGTCTATGACTATAATTCCGTAAAGTAAAGACAACAAAATGCTTTATGAAATTGTTGTTGAACAGACACCCAATGTTCATACCACATTCCATCTACGACATGTTTATTAATAAACAGTTTTAATTGAGGACAGAGGGGAGGAGCTTGGCCAGGCCACTGCCCACTGGTCATTAATTAATGCCATAATACCCTGGACAGATAAGATGGGGTACCATGTGCTCACCCCACTTGCTGCTTGGCTCTCTGCCTGCCAACTGTTAATCAGTTAACCATGCTTGCTTAATACCAATTGAAGGATTTTCACTTGAAGGATTTGTGTTTGTTTATTATTGGAAAAATCTTCATGATGGGAGATGCTGAAGCTGATGCCTGGGAATATGAACAATGGTGCACTGAACAGGAACTGATTGAGGATACCAAAAAAGCTCTGACAGAATCTGGATTTACCTCCTACAAGACTCTTGCTTTGCTGGATGAGGGCAAAATCAAACAGCTCTTCCACAAGAAATTGCTGCCTGCTCAGTTGTTGCTCCTCATTGATGGAGTGGCTGTCCTCCACATCAAGGACAAGAGGACTCCTGCCCAGAGGAGAGGTCAGGAAGAAGAAGGCAGAGAGGAGGGCCTGAACAACAATCAAGCCCAGGACCAAAATCGAATGGATCCCAAGGCAGTGGTGGAAGCGGGAGGCTCCATTAATCCACAAAAACTTTTGGAGTTACTCAAAGATAACCCACTGCTATCAAGTACCAGCAAGCTGCCTGCAGTTGATCCACAAGGTGAGACATTTCTTGATCCGTTCCAGTTTGGCAAGGGCATGTTTGGTGCCAAGATCCGCTCAGTACCTGAATATGTCTCAAGCTTGACCAGGGGAGATCAGCCCACAACAGTGACAATCGGAGGTGTGGAATTCACCTCCACCATGCAGAAAAAGGTCCCCCATGAAAAGCTAACAATGGCCCAGTTTATGGAGGGGGCCATACGCATCACCAGGGACTTGGTGCTGGAAGACGGCGCAAATCTTGACCAGGTCATGGACTACCTTAATTATTTAATCCAGGTGGCTGTCTTTGCCCAATCTTTCCCCTGGGCAAATGTCCTCAACTATGACAAAGTGTACCGAAAAGAACAAGCCAGCTTGGGCTTCAAATGGGGCACTGCAAGCCCTTTCCTGATGACAAGCCACCTCCAGAAACCAGGGCCCCTTAATGAAGGATCTAACACAAAACGAAGACTAGCCCAAGGCAAGACTGACCCAAAAAGTGGCAAGACTGTGTGCTTCAAGTACAATGGACTGAATGGGTGCCAACTAAAGCACTGCAATTTTGCACATGTGTGCCGTACCTGTTTTGAGGATCATCCTGAGGTACAACACAAAGCTGACAGATCCTCAAAAAACTGAGTAGCCCCTCATCATCTGTCAAGGCCTGCTTGCATATTTGGGATAATGAATTGAGAGATGACCCGGATAGAGACTTTATTATGAATGGCATCCAACATGGCTTTTCCCTCATTGACTGCCCCCCTGAGCACCTCCAATCCACATGTGTGCCAAATCACCCTAGTGCTAACCATCCACAGACTATAGAAAGAGTGGAGAATCGGATCAAAGAGGAAATTCAGGATGGCAATTACATTGTTTCCCCTGAGTGCCCCACAGTAGTCTCTGCTTTAGCTGCTATTGAGAAACCGGATGGTGATGTACGTTTGATCCATGACTTTTCAAGACCGGAAAATTACAGTGTTAATGATTATGCTTTCAAAGATGATTGTAGATATACCTCAATTGAGGAGGCACTGGACCTGTGCTCCCCAGGAGGATATATGTCAAAAGTGGATTTAAAATGGGCCTACAGGAGCTTTGAAATCCCTCCTGCCCAGCATATTATCACTGGATTACAATGGACTTTTAAAGGTGATGCACATCCCACCTTCATGATGGATGGAAAATTGCCCTTTGGTGCAAGAAAAAGTCCTGCTATTTACAACAGGATCACTCAGGCAATTCAAAGAATGATGAGGCGGAGAGGCTTTAAGGTATGTGCCTACCTAGACGATTTTATTTGTTGTGCAGATGACAAGGACACTTGCACACTAGCATTTAACACATTACTGACTTTGCTAAGGCAACTTGGCTTGCGAATCAACTGGAAGAAAGTTGTAGACCCCTGTCAGTGTCTTACTTATCTTGGCCTGGAGATTGACACTGTCAGGGGAACTTTAAAGTTGGATCAACAGAAGGCTTTGCATTTCAAAGATGTTATTATGGATCATATGACCAAAAAACGTTTGTCAAAGAGGCAGTTACAGAGTTTGGGTGGGAAATTGAATTTTGCAGTCCAGGTGCATCCCTGGGGAAAACCATTCATGGCTTCCATTTTTCACTCAATTGGCATGCTCAACAAGCCTAATCACAAATGTTTGGTAACATCTGCTTTACTTAAGGACATGCATTGGTGGCTTGCCTGTCTCTCCAAGGACTTGCATATCAGGAAAATCTGGGATGTCAAAGACCAGGTTATCATCACCACTGACAGCTCGTCAGTGGGGGCTGGAGCATTCTGCCTTAATAATGGTGATATCTGCTACACTAACTGGATGCTTGATAAACCAAGACTTGCTAATGCCCACATTAATATCAAGGAACTGGCAACTGTCTTGATTAGCTTGGACCGTTGGGCTGCTATCTACCCTGGATTACATTTTGATATCTACTCAGACAATTTTATGACCATCTGTGCCATTAATAATCGTTACTCCCCAAATTCCATGGCATCCTGGATTCTCAGAAGGATTGCTGCTCTGGTGGTCATGCATGACATCACCATTACAGCCCATTTCATCAAGGGAGAACACAATGACATTGCTGATTCTTTGAGTAGGCTGCATTCCCCTGGTCAATTCTTGAGATTATCTGTGCTGCTGCAACATTTCTTTGGTGATTACACTTGCTTTTATTTGCTGTCTGAACATATGTCTGTGCAATCACTGAGATTCCTCTCATCTTCATTACAGAAACTTCTGCTGACTTACAGCAGCTGGATGCAGAGGTCTGGAGGCTGAAACAACTTGTGCTGGCTGACAGTACTAAGAGATCTTACAGAACATTTCTGCAATGTTATTTGACTTTCTGTGTGTCTTACAATCTGCCTGCCCTACCTGCCACCCCAGTGAACATTGTTCGTTATATTGCTTACCTCAGTGCTTCCAAAGCTGCCTCCTCTATTCAACAATATTTATCAGTTATTAGATTATTACACATGGAATTTGGATTACCACACCCCCTTCAGGATAATTACCAGATATCATCCATGCTTAAAGCTGTTAAACGCTTCAAGGGCTGTGAACCTCGTTACAAATTGACTTTAACTACAGAGGACCTAATATAATGTGTTCCTTCCTGGACTTATCTAAAACTTATGATGCTCAGCTGTGGTCGTTGATTTTGGCATGTTTCTTTGGAATGCTTCGCATCAGCAATGTGTCAGTCCCCTCCCCTGGGAATTGGGAACATGCCAAATCAGTCACTCGAGCTGATATAGAGTTCTTCCAAACTGGTGCTATTCTCAATCTTCACTGGACCAAGACCCTACAATTCCGTGAGAGGGTGCTACAAACAGCCCTCCCCCTCTTGAAGAGCAAAGTTTGCCCCACCACTGCCCTGCTCCACTTCATTACCCTTGCTGGTCCTGTGCCCTCCCATGCCCCTGCTTGGGCATATCTGGACCCCAAGGGACAACTGTGTGTCCCTACCCCTGCTGGAATTCGAAAGAGGCTAAAGGCCCTGATTACCCTATCAGGCCTTTCCACATCTGATTTCAATAGCCATAGTTTGAGAAGATCAGGAGCTTCTCACCTGTTTGCTGCCAATGTCCCACTGGAAACAATTAAGATTCTGGGAGACTGGAAAAGTGACTGTATATACAAATATTTAAAACCTCAAGCCTCTCAGAAACTCTCAATAGTAAATAACTCATTTCAATAACTCTTTGAACTACTACCTACAGTTAATGGACTTTGGGATATCTTTCTCTAATTAAATTGTATTTGTGTACTTCCTTGGTATGTGTGTTTGTATGAATGATTAGATCACTGTTGTTTTATCTAAATGTTTATTGTATTGTATTGTATGGTATTGTATTGTATTGTATTGTATTGTATCGTATTGTATTGATGGTAGTTGATGATCAGTGGTATTAAAGTCTTTGCCAGCACTTACTTGTCTGTCTTTGAATTAAGACATGTTTATTAATAAACAGTTTTAATTGAGGACAGAGGGGAGGAGCTTGGCCAGGCCACTGCCCACTGGTCATTAATTAATGCCATAATACCCTGGACAGATAAGATGGGGTACCATGTGCTCACCCCACTTGCTGCTTGGCTCTCTGCCTGCCAACTGTTAATCAGTTAACCATGCTTGCTTAATACCAATTGAAGGATTTCCCACCCCTTTTTCTCCCACCCTTATCTCTTATCAACATCAAAGATTAAGTTTGCTTGAGCTGGGATATCTTTCTCTAATTAAATTGTATTTGTGTACTTCCTTGGTATGTGTGTTTGTATGAATGATTAGATCACTGTTGTTTTATCTAAATGTTTATTGTATTGTATTGTATGGTATTGTATTGTATTGTATTGTATCGTATTGTATTGATGGTAGTTGATGATCAGTGGTATTAAAGTCTTTGCCAGCACTTACTTGTCTGTCTTTGAATTAAATTGCCTTACAATGAAGATTGAGGAATGAAGAGCCAGCAGACATAATTATGCCTCCACAAAGTCTCTTATGAGCTTCTTAGAGTTGTCAGACCCAGGGTGTAACAATGTCTTGGTTAAGCTGAAGAGAGGATTAGTATGACAAGTGTGCCACAATGACAGTGTTTATGCGCCCGGTCTGCACAGTAAGGTAGTTTTTCAGGAAAGAGAGTGGGGCATTGCCTGGCTGAAAAGCACTCATTGTTAAGCTTTTATGGTTCTGTCATGAGCGTGTAAAATTTGTAAAAGGTAAATGCTGTGACATCTTTTCTCCTTGTCATTAAAGCAAATAGCTCAAACTAATTTTTCTTGAATGTCAACACACTTACCGTAATTGGTTTTATACTGAGAGTTTTTCCTGCTATATTTACAACAGACGACATTACATGCACAGGAAAATTCAAATGTTGCTGAAAGTGTACTCGTATGCATTTCATTCAGATTATATGCTATTATGACAAACTTTGAAATATCCTTTCAGTCTTGAATATGCAATTGAAAATGCTTTCTACCTTTTTTGTGCAAGCAGGGAAGATCATTTAGAAAAATGTTACCGTAGAACGGGGTAAAGTTGGCAGTCCAAGGGAAAGTTGGCCGACTATTTTAACCCACTTAATGGATGAAATGCCTACTTCTCTTAGTGACACAGGTTTCTTCGGCAAATTTGCCACCTGTGTCAGTGAGGAAAGTTGCCATTTCTGCCATTAAGTGGGTTTAAATAGCCGGCCGACTTGCCAAACTTACCCCGTTTTAAAGCAGTAACCTTCATGTGTTTCCCTGTAAGAAGTGATGTCAATTCACATATCCACACATTGGGTATATGGGAGAGTTTGACGGGATTGGAATAATGACTCAATTAGACCACTTCAAGAGGTATGTCATCTTTTGGCTGGCAGCTAATATATGCTGAAATGTCACAGGTTCTGATTTCAATTTTGTCAAGCCTCCTACAACTAGATTTTGTTCTTGTGAAGGAAAGCATTTTTGATTCAGTATGGCAGTCTTCCACTTGTACCTCCAAATGTCGGATAGAATCTTTTTTAGAATTAGGACAGCTGAAGGAAAGTTTTATTTATGTAAGATAATTGAGGGAAAGTTTGGCATATGTCACTGGTTATGTTGTTTTGACCAGTTATTTACTTAGTTGTGCTATTTGCTATATGGTAAGCAAAGTATGTTTGCGCCCTGTGCTAATACTTTCCCATTTGTTGACCGTTGGGCATCTGTAATGCTGATGAGAGACAAGATTGGAGGGACAGCTGCAAAGATGATGTGAGATAAATTGACATGCGAATACAAGGACAACAAAGTGGATTGTCTGTGCTGATTGCTGCAGATGCTTACCTGTGGGATAAGTGTGAATATTGTTCGTCTTGTAAGTTTGATGCGCAGTGAGAGCCTACAAGTTATGGAAAACAGGGAGATAAAGATAAATCTGCTGTGGAAATATGTCAGTAATAAAAGGAAACATACAGAGAAGCAGACGAAGTGTTATTGTGTTCACTAAATGCAGTGAATTGAACGATGATTAATTGCTGTCAGAGAAGAAGCAATCAATTAAGAGGATTTTTTTTCAGCAGTATGATATCGAGCCTATTTGTATTGATGTACGTGGTGAAAAAACTATATGAAAATTCCGGTCACTCCAACATATACGTATATGTGAAAGTGGGGTGGGGAAGCAATTTTCATTATTTATGTTGAATGATAATGGCATAAGGTATGCATCTCAAGTTTTTAGTTGTGATAACAACTGTATTCATCTTGATATGACGGAAATTGATGTAGGCATTTTTAGAAATAGGTCAAACCCATGGAGCATTCATCTTTGCACATCCAAAGAAGACGCAGTGTTTTGGTCTTCCATCAGACTGACCATGTAATTATATGGCGCTTTAATATGGTCTAAAAAAAGGCTTCATTGGCCATGAAATGGATACCAGCATCAGTAAAATGCCTTGTTTTCACCATGTTGTCAGTCTGTTCCAGAACAACCTCATTCATCCTAAGAACTCAGCAGCTATGGCATCAACACTTTTTCGTTTGTTTAGAGAATAAGCCTTATTATTTTGCCTCCTAGGTGAAGTCAAATGAGTGACAGTTTAATGTTGCTTGTTGCAATATGACTTAGTTCAGCGTACATCGAATATCAGCAATCAAAGACCTGTTTTAGAATTATACTGCATAGTACTGGAAGTTTAATGTCTTTTTAAGATGAGGTTTTTCGACTACACAGTCACTGAAAATGTATTTATTTCTTACGGGCAGAGGCCAAAATTAATTGGGGCATTACAAGATTATCAATTGCTGTCTCTTCTTTGGCTCCGAGGATCTGGGCAAGTCCAGAGAACAGTGAGTGAGGAATTTTAAAAGAGCTAAAGCATACAAAGTGTTGTATTATAAACTGAATGGAACAAAATACCTTTAGAATCGTGAAGAGGAGAGCTTAATCTGAACGTTTTCATGTTTTTAGAAGAAGGTTACTTGCCATGCTAGGGCGTGTCAATTTTGGAAAAAGTTTGAAATTGCAAAAAAAGCCCCTCCAAAAGGGTGACAATGGTCCGTGGGGGTCCATTGGCACCATTCAAATTGAAATTGAAGGATGTTTAGCTTGGTAAATCTTAATTTGAAAATTGTATGTTTAATTTTATTCGAAAAAACACATTTTCTCAAATCACTAAGAAACTATAGGTCTTAGACCAAAATATTGTACTGAAGATGAATAGGAAAAGGTGTATTCCGGAAATTTTGGTGCCATTTGCGTGCCTCTAGCTTCAATATTAAGCGAGATATGGCAAATTAAGCGTTTTTATTGATTATATTATCATTTTTGAATCGATGGGACTAGAAAATTTGGTTTTAGATGTCACCATTTCTTGAAATTTGAATTTTCAGGTATGATCCCAAGAGTAGATGCATAGATATGTGTACTAGTTAAAGTGTAGTTCCAGAAATGTGGCATATTTCAATTAATTATTATAAAAATCACACATTTTGGTGCTTGGATAATGGATAGTAGTTCAGCATTTTTTTTTCTCAAGCAGGTTGCTTGAAACAGTCTACAGTATGCCATATCACATACTAAACTGTTGACAATGAGACTAGAAAATATTGCCTTTGTAATGTACAACACATCAACACCATGTACAAGGTATTATCTAGACATTTTAAAATTGCTATATCGCATTGTGTTACAAATGAAATATAACAAACTTTTAAACTTGTTTGTGCAGATGACAAACATTTGTGACACCAATTTTATGATGCATGACAACAATTGACAAATTGACAAAATATCCTTTTTAAAGTTTATTTAATTGTCAGATACAGTGTGTGTGTCTGCTGCATGTTAGGTTATTGAAACAGCAGTCATCTTTTTTTTTTAAGGTGAATACTTGACTTGCACAAATACGACCCTGCATAATCCTTAACACATCATTCTGTATCCTGACAATGCCCTGGTCACTTCAGTACCTGTGTGGGTTCATCCCCAAACTTATTAATTCTTCTGTAGTTAGTAAGATCACAGGTATCAGCATGCTCAGATACAATGCCTGATAAGCCAATCATTTCAAGAAGGGGTTTTTAATCTGTGTTAATGAGAGAAAGCTTGGCCTCACAGAACTGATCAATGTGTACATATGCAATGTATTCCCTCTCCTTTCAACTCTCAGAAACTTTGTTGACAGGAAGTTTAGGAACTGCCTTTGCTGTTAGACATCCTTACTGTCTTGAATTTAGATTACTGGTCAAAATCAAGAGTTCTTTGTCTATACCCCAATAAGGCACCTGACATCAAGTATTATCAACACAGGCAAAAATCACTCTCCAGGTGATCAACACGGCTGAAGATATACTTCAAGAATTTAAACAGGAACTAGCCAACTCCCTAAACATGCTAAACAGAAATAAAGATGTTCATAGATGAGTCCTCACATGTCACTGCTGTACCAGCAATGGCCATGATATTGAAAGGACAAAGAAATATAGACAGTTCATGGAGAAGGTTACTAATATTGCAAGTAAAGTATTCATTCCTAAAAATCCACGTGATGACATATACCCGTGCTCAAGAAATAATCAGAAGACACATGTGAGACATACTAAAGCATGCCAATTCAAATGAGCTTCACAAATTCTATAAATTTGTGAATGATCATCATGATATTGCAATGCCATAAAATTAGTACCATAAATGCTCCTGACTATGCAAAAACAAGTTGGCTTTGCTGTGTAACCAAAGTTGACTATTCCCGTTTTAAATTGTCTGTAATGCTCTGTATGTGTTCTTCATTAAATTTCAGAAGATCTGCTTGTTTCACAGTCAACACTTTAGTATGTGATATGAGATATTGACTATTTCAATCATCCTTCTCGAGAATACAAAATTTTGCATTATCATCCATGCAAGCACCAAATTGTGTAATAACCTTAAATATGCTGCATTTCTGGAATTACATTTAAAACTAGTACACATATCTATGTACATATATTGGAAGGATACCTGAGAATTCAATTTTCAAGATAAAATGCCATCTTAAACAAATTTTCTTGTCCCATCGATTCAGAAAAGATAATATAATCAATAAAAACATTAAATTTGCCATATCTCCGTTAATATTAGAGCTAGAGACATGCAAATATCATCAAAATTTCCGGAATACACCTTTTTCTATTCAACTTCAATACAACTTTTTGGTCTAAGACCAATAGTTTCTTAGTTATTTCAGAAAATGTGTTTTTTCGAATAAAATTAATCACACAATTTTCAAATTAAGATTTACCAAGCTAAACATCCTTCAATTTCAATTTCAATGGTGCCAATGGACTCCCATGGACCATTGTCACCCTTTTGGAGGGGCTTTTTTTGCAATTTAAAACTTTTTCCAAAATTTACATGCCCTATTACCATGCACACTTACTATGGTAATATGGGAGACTATTAACTATTGCCACGTGGAAACCATTCATGATAAATTTAAATAAATCTGCTCTGATCAGCTCTTAACAGTGATCAGGTTTCATTTTTTACTCATTAAAATTATGACATGTAATTCAATCAAACAAAAATGGCAATTTGTTGAAAATCAATCCCAATTAAAACTTCCATGTCAAAGAGGCTGGTGTGAGAAAAAAGTCATGTCCAATCTTGGAAAAAAAACGATAATGTCATGTTAAAAATATTGGAAGGACATTTAAAAAGACATTATTTTTCCTCTTTACCAACCGGAAGATACAGAGTTCTAATTAATTCATGAGGCAACACAAATTGAAGGCATTTATTCATTGACTATTCCCTGCACTTGCCCAGCTTTTGGCCACCTTTAGCTGAGACCGCAAAATCTTGATAATCCTGCAATATCTGAATTGATAATTTCCTTTACTCTTAATTAAGGGAATGTGACAGTTGTAATAGACAACCTTCATCTTGAAAATGCCATAAATTTCCTAATAACAGGATGATTACATTGCCTGATGTCTAAACTCTCACAGACTCGCACATTCAAGGTGGATTATTTTTCTCTCAATAACCACAATTTCATTTTCAATTTGGTTTGATTTCTGATAGTCCATGCTTAACAACGTGATAATGTAACATTGCAAAAGTGAAAATCACCCATTTGACTTCTCTCAGAGGCAAACCTAAAACATTTTGTTCGCATGACATACACACACAAAAAAGGAAATGGGTGCAACCCCAGATATCCAGCACATTCAGTGAGCACATTGGAAGTTATACATATTGGTTTTGCTTCTTGGTGTGTCTCCTTTTATTACAGACATATTTCTAATATCTATTTCCCCATTTTCCATAACCTGCACGAGTAGGCTCTCACTCAGCATCAAATTTACAAGACAAACAATATCCGCACTTATTCCCACAGGTAGGCATCTGCAGCAATCAGCAAGAGCATCCACTTTGTTGTCCTTGTATTCCCATGTCAATTAATCTCACATTATCTTTGCAGCTGTCCCTCCCATTTTGTCTCTCATAGGCATCGCAGTAGCCCATAACCCAAGGGTCCACAAAATGGGAAAGTATTAACACAGGTGCAGACCAACTCTGCTGACCAGTCATGATTGCAAACAAATAGCACTGGTCAGTAAATTACTGGTCAAAACAAGGTAACAAATGTCATTATGCCAAACTTGTGATAGTGCCTTAACATTAATCAAATTACATTGTATCTAATAATCATCAATCTTTCCTGTCTGAATTTAGAGAGTGCCAATCTGAAGACTGGCATAAAGAAAGATTTTCCTTCACCGGATCTACTTTTTTTGGCAATTAGCCTGTACCTAAAATGCGATCAGTAACCATGCCATTTCAGAACACATATTACATAGTTTGGACATAGTTGGATGCCTCTGAAAAATGTACACAGATCACATTTCCTGCTTCTCAAACCTTTTGCATTATACACTGTAAACAAGTTTTTAAAAACACGCCAACGTTTCCTGAAGCAGTCCAATTGAGGCACCGGTCCATTCCCAGACTCCCCTAGGTCTTATTATATTATTTGATGAAAAACTGTCATATATCAAGCAATGTTCATTGTTGTGGTTTGTTTTTTTAGTCAGATATATGTATTTTTTGGAATGAAAGAAATATTACTGATATAGAAAAAAATTCACATATGTTTGAGAAAAGAGTTGGTACATTGCTTCGGCACTTCTGGGTTTTCAAAGACCGCTGATTTGACCTGGCAATAGCCAAGGAAAGCAATTTGGCTGTAGACTTTTAGACCTTGGTCATTGTCAATGATTGTCTGTAATCGTGCATGTGATTGCAGAGCAACTAGAACTTACTGATGAGTGGCAAGGTCAGGAGAAGAGCGTCTCCAAGGCAACTGATGATGAAGCTTCCACAGGAGATGCGTACAACAGTATTAAGGGCAGCAATTAGATGATCAGGGTGGTTTGAAGTTTTTCTTGACCGGAAATTATATTGTTCCAAGATGACAGCAACAGTAATTGTTTATTTTCAGCGTTCGACATCCTCAAATGTTTGTTTCTAAATCAAGCTACACCTCATTAAGAATAACTCCCACGAGGAATTATTTGTTTCCAGACTGCCCAGAAAAAAAAATTATTTCACTAAAATTGGGCAAGAGATTATTTTTTTTACATGGACTCTCTCTCTCTCTCTCAATATATATATATATACCATATATAGATATGTCAAATGCCCACTGGGAATAAACCATTCCCTGCATGTTGGCTCATTTCAGCGCTATCCATTATACTCATCCCAAGAAAGGATATGTGACATCATTTTTTGTTTTTTGGATACAAAAAAACTGAATGTGTGAATGATGATTAAGCAGGCAAATTTGATAAATGCGAGTTCTGAAGTAATCTCTTACAGATCTATGTCTGTTTTCAGATACGTGTCCTCCTTCTCAATGTGATAACCTATCCATTACATTTCATGCCATTAGAATTTTTAAACTAAAGTGATAGTTACAACCCAATTTGAGTTAGGTTATTGCTTGAAAACGAACATTTTGCTAATTCTCAAACTAAAAAGAGGTAATATTCATGACCATAAAGAACTCCATGGAGCTCTATGGCTTACTTTATGATGGCAAGAGAGATGTTAACAGCAGTCACCACTTACATGCTCATGTCAGATTCCCATAAGCAGACCTTGGAAGGGTAAATGCTTAGTATTATGGACAAGCAGTCCACTTTGATGCAAGCCTACCGACCACTCCGTAACTGCTGTTTTTAGATTACAGGTTAGTCATGGACATGGAGGCTTTTATTGTAGTAGGAGGAATCGCTGAGGCAGCTGAAATTAATATCAAATAATACCAATTACTTTTTCCATATCCTATCCATTTATTTTCTGATATCACTATGAAAACGGGTTATTCGAGTAGCAATTTCAAAGCATAAAAATCTCAAGATAACATTTGAAAAGTTTTATGATTGTAAGCACAAATCCTAAGTTTTTCTTAATTTGCAGCCACCTTTCTCCTTCAGTGTGTGTCTGTCTGCAAAACCGTATTTATTATATGGTGTTTCATATGTATGTTATGCCATGAATAATCGAAAATGTCTTTCTTTCTTTCAGGTGAGTGAATTGTCTAAAAGAAGAAAGCGAGTTTGAATATGGTATGTTTGCATGCTTACATAAAAATACATTAAGTTCACATGCCCATTATTACAGCAGTTTCATTGGTTACATGGAAAGATATAAGTTTATAAAGCAAATAATTGCTAAATCTTCACCAAAGCAGGTGTTCTGAAAGAATCTGGTGAAGATTGAGCAAGTATTTGCCTTGCTATGGTTGGTTGCAATGATAGCACCATGGTGAAGCATAGCAGCTGAGTGAAAACTAACGGCCATGGCTGTAGATGATGAAGACATCCTTTGAGATTGATTTTGTTTCTGATAGGAGATTGCAGGCATTTTGATAAGTACGCGATTTCAAAGATTCTTTACACACTACATAGTAGCATTTTTTTTGCTTAATCTGATCGCTACTGATTGGTTCAGGTACAACAGAACGTAACAGTTGATATATAAAACGTACAGTGTAGCAAGTATATGTACATTGCGTTGACTCACTACTGCTAATTGTGAATGAGTAGAACACGGGGTAATTTAATCCCCTGTAAATACACTACTGTGACTCAATCGAGTTTATGAACTCGTTTTATTGACAATGTCACATTGACACTGTTGCTTCACAATCGAGTCCTATTTTATGTGGTTTATGATATCATTCTTGACCGAATCAAATACCACAGACAGTCTGACAAGTGACAACTATTGACAAGACTCAAATCCTGACAAGACTCAAATTTGGTAGTGCACTGAGGGACTGTGCATTATGAAGATACAGTAGTCTCTGCATAATAAGACTCTGTTATAAGCCCTTGTGTGACCGCCTTCATCCTTCGCAACATATATTACAGGGGCATAATTTTCGTTGAAAATGAGGGATGGGGACACGCGGCGATGCGGTCGGAACCAGCCGTCAGCTCCGCAAAGAAACGAAGTCAGTCAAGCTTTTACATTCATGAATTTCAAACTTATGTATGGCATGGTAACCTGCCAGAAAGGTGAGACATGTCTTTTAGCATTGCTCCCTACCCAATTGCCCCCTAGGTCCATTACCGCTTTTTTTTTCACAAAAAAGGCGTGGGGGGCATTTCATAATGTGTCCCCCAGGGTCAAAAATGTGGGGGGGGGGATATGTCCACCCCCCCCTTCCCCAACCAAATTACGCCCATGGTATTTTAGTGAATTTTGCGCCACGAGGAGAAACCACACCCTCACAAGGGACCGCTTCATGACCACAGAAGGGGCAGGGACAACCAAAGCGATTAGATCTGATTGGTCGTTACACCTCAAGTAAACAGTACTAAGCAACTTGTACATCTGCTGCATTCCACAGACACTCACCAAGAAATCCCTTATAGCCTACTCCATGTATTATGCAGTTGATGCCATGGATAACAAGATAACCTTTCCCTTAAGCCCGTTGGCCTCCTCCACCATTTAGAGATATCGATACCGTGGGAGTTGCTAGTGCTTCCAAGAGTTGCAACATTTCTTGTACACAGCATTAAGAGCTCCTTTCGACCTAGACATGAATTAAACATCAATGTAGGAGAGACCAGGGCAAGTTGTGCCATTTTCTGCTAAAACAATAACTAAGGCCCTTCTGTCCATTTTAAGGAAGCTGCACATATATGATTTCTTGGGACAGACCTGGGACCTGGGTCCTGACATTAAATTAAACATCAATGTAGGGGAGACCTGGGTAAGTTGTGCCACATCATTATGTGACCGATTCTGGCCAATCAACATGGCTCTTGCACAGTGGTTATATAATGATATACTATATTATATTACTCCTATTAACTAAGATCTTAATGCAATAACATTTGCCTTTTCTATACATTTTTGTATTTTTATTTCCTGAATGAATGCTGTGAATTATATTTACACACAAAACACAATGCAGCAATAAGCAAGCCTAAGCAACCATTGTGTCCATGTATATTCCCAGTGTAATCTGTCTCCCAGAGATAGTCTAGGGCCTTGTGTAATCTCGTGGGCATTTAGACAAGAAGTTTGCCAACATATACCATTTTCGAGGTAATTTTCTCAGCTTTCCAACGGTATATGTTGGCAATTTTTATTTTGATGTCTTCATTGTCAAATCGCCCTCGAAAAAATAGGCCATATTTTGGCTGATTTTAGCTGATTTTCGACCTAATTTTTTCCAAATTATAACGATTTCTGAGCGTTTTTTGCACCCTTACATGTGTATTATATACCATATAAAAGGATTTTTTCTCAGCTTTCCAACTGTATATGTCTGAAATTTTTATTTTGACAAATTCATGGTTAATTTGCCTTCGAAAGAAAAGGCCATATTTTCACAGATTTTCCGCGTATTTTTACCTATTCTAATGGCATAGTCAGAAATATAACATTTTTTTCTCAGCTATTTTCAACTGTCACTTGTGTATTATATACCATATGGGCCGGTCCATGGGAAAAGGGGTCTTATTGACTAAAAAATATATTTTCATTTTATGTACTGATATTGTAAAATAACATCCCAAGAACAATTATGTTAAATATCGTGAGGATACTGCAAATAGTTTTGATGCTACAGCATTTTAAAGATGACCATGTCTGTGGCAGGTTTGCACACCTATTTAATCAAAAAGTTGTGACGTCACCACTTTTTACAGCACCATTTCTTTCGGTTTTGTCATTCTAATTCACCTTCTGCACATGTCACTGTTCTTGTTGATTATTTTCAAAAAGCAAACCTTTTAAATTAACTGGTTCTCTCATACTTAATTGTCATTTGTAGATGGTTTTCATTATGGTTTCTTTAGAAATATCACTGCTAATTCAACTCTGGAACTACAAGTGAAATGTCGTGCTTCATGAATTTGCGATGGACTTCTCATCCCCTTCAAAAGACTTTTTGATCACCTTATCTCAGCTGCAACTGTCATTTTCTGTGGCAACCATGTTTTAAAATGTATCTGTACACAGAGTAATGCATAAGAAAAAATAATGTCGAATTCTTTAATTATTCCTTAAAAAAAACAAGAAAAGTGATGCGTCTGTCTAATTTACTAGCCAGTCGCAGTCACACATTCATGATCATTACTAAATGCAATTTTCATTGCATCATTTACTGTTTTTTTTTAAAACATGACAGTTGTGGGAAGGCAAAACGAAAATTTTTTTTTTTAATTCAAAGGAAAAAAAGGTATTTTTATAGTGACAATGATCATTTCACCCTTTTCCTTCCGTAATCACCAGGTGTACCTCAATCGGCACAAGCAAATTTTTCAGGAGTACAAATGGCTATTACAAAAAATAATTTGACTTAAAAAATATATATATATTTCAATAATTCCATTAGTGGATCAGAAATAGCTCCACAATTAGCTTTGATCTATTCCACCACCATGGAAAGAGAAAGTTAAATTTCTAACCTCGACAGTATCTGCGAAAATACACCGAAATTGAATGGCTACCATATTTAAGGAAAAGTGGTTAGTGTAACTTACTACTGTTTGACTTATAAAAAAGGTGGTCAGCGAGAAAAAAGTAGTAACTGGGCATTATGGTCATATTGCTGAATTACACATTATTTTCGATTGGAACACCTAATTTGAGCTGATTTAAATCATTATATATAGGCCTATATCATACACGTAGTAACAGAGAGAATATGGGTCTTCTGAAAAGTTGATGGCCAACACACAGACACACACAAAAAAAAGACAGCATCATAAATTAATAGAAAATTATAATAGTAAAAATATACATGCAAAATAGTTTTTTAATAGGCTTCAAAAATAGTTAGATTGTATCAAAATAGTTAGAGAGTATGCAATATAATTTGACAGTGTCAATTTATGGTGTACCAAAGAAATTGGTTGGTGGGACTCAGTCTACACCTCAATTACAGTTCAAATAATTATTAGTCCAGCAAGGGCTGCAGGTATAAAAAAAACGTAGAAAATGTCGTTTTCAACACTGGTTTTTCTTTTAATAAATTGGAGCCTACTTTTTATTTTGCCAACAATTTTGTACCTGTATTCAATGGTTTAATGAGTGACTACTTTTTTTTCTCAGTCTCCACCGACATCACTATCCTTTCCAAAGATTTGCTACATCATTAACTTTAACTTTTAGTTAAGTGTTGGAAATCAGCTAAGAAAATAAAGTTTAAGAAGTGTACAATTTCTTAGCATAACTGTTGAAATTTTAAAAGAATGAAAAATAACATAATTAAGCCTTTGATCAAGGTTTTTGCTCTTTCCCGCCACAATGTTACTTGTGCCTCATTCTGAGCACAACGTTGTCATTGTCTTCTTGATCCTCAGTTTGAGAACAGAATAAATTTGAACTAGCCTGTTACATAATTGGCATTTGTCAGCTTAAGATTTATAGCAAATAGGCATTATGTTGATAAAACTTTTGCAGGTCTACAATCCCTTTATCATCAGTCCAGAGCCAAAAGAAGAAAATCACACGGTACTTTCAGAGAGTTGTTGCGAAATGTTTCAACTTTACAAAATGGTTGAGAGCTGGTAGAAAAAATTCAAGTACATTGCAGATTTCAATGTTAGTGACAAAACAGTAGGCTATAGGCCTATAAAGAGATGTGCAAGTCTGATTTTTTAAATTCCAAATTTACTGTAAAAATGAAATTATTTAAACGAAGTTCACACACAAAAGAAAAGCACTAATTTGTGGTCTCGATCGTCCCCATCTATCTGGATATAAACAAATTTTTTTTTTAAAGGAATAGGCCTTATAAAAAAATACAAAATACTGAACTACTTTTAAAAATGAAGATAGATCTATATGAAATGGAAAATGTCTCATGAAATAAGCAATTGATAATCAGATTTCATGTCATTAAGCAGCAGTTGACAAGCCATTAAACCATCGCTGTTCGAACTTCAAAATGCTGAAGATACCTTTTATGCATCGATAAATATGATTATTTAAAGTTAGGTAATTATTAACCTTTATCCAATATAGTGTACTAGGTATTTCATGTCATTTATAATTTAAAATCCAATGAATTATGCCTCATATAATTTCCAGACAACGTTTATGTCTGGCAATGTCTGCAGCACAACTACTTTGCTACATTTTGTAACTCAGCTACTTTAAGTTACATTGTAGAAAAAAAAAGTTAAATCTTGATAAATTACTTATTTCTTTGTTATACCATTACATCCTATCATAAACACTGTTTAATTTATGCTATTTGCTTCATAGTTGATGTGGTGAAGTTGCTACAAGTTATAAAATCACGCAACAGTTTTTGGCGCCAAAATCTTCCCAGACTTTGACCATTGTTTTGGTGACGTCACCTCTTTTCCTGATAAGACCCCTTTTGTCATGGACTGGCTCATATTAAAGGATATTTTATCAGCTTTCCAATGGTATATGTTGGCAATTTTCATTTTGATGCATTCAGGATCAACTCAACCTTCTGATAATAGGCACTATTTTTGCCGATTTTCTCTTAATTTTGCTGATTCTGACTGTATTTTTTTCCGAAATACTACAATTTCTGGAATATTTTTCCACTCTCACCTTTGTATTTGATAGGATGTTAAGGATATGTTCTCAGCTTTCCAATGGTATATATCAGCAATTCTTATTTTGATGCATAAGGATTAAATAACCTGCCAAAGAAAAGGCCCAAATTTTGCTTATTTTCTCGGTATTTGTGCCAATTTTAACAGTATTTTCAGATATATGGCATTTTGTAGGCTGTTGTTGCCCTCTCACTTGCGCATTATATACAATGTTAAAGTATATTCTGTAAGCTTTCCAATGGTACATGTTGGCAATTTTTATGTTGATGTCTTTATAGTCAAATCACCCTCCAAACCATAGGCCCCACTTTTGCTTAATTAGCTAATATTTTCACCAATTCTGCCAGTAGTTTCAGAAATATCGCATTTCCTAAGCTGTTCTTGCACTATCACTTGTACTAGTGTATCATATACTAGGCCCTATATTAAAGGATATTTCCTCAGCTTTTCAATCATAAATGTCGGCAATTCGAATTTGACAGATTCAGGATCAAATCACCCTTCAAACAATAGAGCCTATGTTTCGCCAATTTTCTCCGCTTTTTTGCCAACTGTAACAATATTTCAGATATATTGAGTTTCTGAGCTGATATTCCATTCATACTGGAGTATTATATACCATATTAAGGGATATTTTCTCAGTTTCCAATGGTGTATGTCGGTAACCTTTATTTAGAAGTCTTCATGGTCAAATCACCTCCAAAATACACGCCCGATTTTTTCCAATTTCCACGCTTTTTTTGCCAATTCTGACAGTATTTTCAGAAATATATATTTTAATTTTTGTGCCTTCATGATCAAATCGCCTCCAAAAAAAGGCCGCATTTTTGCTGATTTTCAGTGTGTTTTTTGCCCATTCTATTATCAGAATTTTTTTTTTTCTAAGCTGTTCTAGGACTCTTCATTACTTGCACTTGTGTATCATATACCATATTAAAGAATTTTTTCTCTGCTTTCCAATGGTATATGTTGGCAATTTTAATTTTTGTATTTCTTGATTCAAATGCCTCCAAAAAAGTAGCCATATTTTCACTGATTTTCGCTGTATTTTTGCCCATTCTATTATCATCAGACATATTACTTTTTCTGAGCTGTTCTAGGACTCTCACTTGCACTTGTGGTATTGGTTACCAAATTAGAATTTATTATCTCAACTTTCCAAGGGTATACATTAGCAATTTTATTTTGACATCTCTGTGGTCAAATGTTTCCTCTAACTATTGGTTCTGCCATCAAAAAATATTTTTCAGTGTTGAAATTGAGTCTTTTTTAATGACTCTCGGGGTTTTTATTATGCCAAAAGCACCTATTCTACATTAGGGGTTATTAAAAATCATTAAAGCATATAAATAAAAATGCATGTTTTTTCTCCTTCAGCGATGTTTAATGTAACCCATTGGTCATTGAGAATAGCTCAAAAAAGGTTGTAGGGGTTTGACTTTCATACTTTTTACCATATCAGTATGATTTAAATAATTTGGCAATAATTACAGTATCGTAATTAGCAAAGGTTGTCAAGCAATGCATGTGTCGCAAGGAGAAAAACACTGAAATTTAATTGTTTTCTTGGTATAGGCACTACAATGTGTTGATTTGTCATCTAATGTGTCATAGTTTTTATGAAAATTACAATGATTTTATACTAATAAAAGTTCTCCATGCATGCCAACTAAAATGAGATGATTAACAGATGTGAAAAACTCTAAATGATATAGCTGGTCAAATATGTTCGCAGTCTTAATGATTCACTGTTCAATAGTACTGTTATATTTTCCTGATATTGAATTGTATATCATCTTCATTTCGAAATCATTAGACTATATCCTTAATAATTCAAATTTATTGTCCTGCCAGCATTGTTAATGTTAAATGAATGGAATTTTTAAAAAACTATTTTTTTTCTCATCTTGCCAATCAGATCACTAGATAACTCCTTTCAACCAACCAAAATGGATGTGGGTGGATAGCGCTTGATGTCAGCTTTCATTTGTTACCTTGCTTTCCTTATTATTACTACTACTGTCAACCCTCCTAAACCAAATTAAATAATGCGGTCACTGTCAAAAATCTCCCCGGAAACACAAAATCCTTCAATGTAGCTTGATTCCACCTATCCTAATCAGTGAATAACTCATTTTTATCAATCAAAATGCATGTAGATTAATAGCCCTTAATATCAGCTTTCATATGGCACCTTGGTTTCCTTGTTATTAGCTGTTAAACATTCCAAAAGCTAAATAAATGTTGCTGTCCGTGTCAAAAATCTAATCGGAAACACAAAATCCTACGATGCATTTTCAATTCAACCTATTCTAATCACTAACACTTTTTACCAACCAAAAACGTATGTTGATGGATAGCCCTTGATGTCAGCTTTCATTTGGTACCTTGCTTTTCTTGTTAATATTTACTGTCAACCCTCCTGAAGCAAATAAATGTTGCCTTTAGTGTCAAAAATCTCCTCGAAAACACAAAATTCTGCCATCTAGTTTCTATTCCACCTATCCTAATTGCCAGATAACTCATTCCTAATCATCCAAAATGGATGTAGGTGGATAGCCCTTGATGTCAGCTTTCATTTGAGATATTAAACTTATAATATCTAGGGGGTTTACTGCTGTCAACTTCAATTTTAAAATGGCCACCATAAAAAAATCCCATGGGACATTAAACAAGGTGTAATTTCATAACTGAACAAATTCATGTCGGTAGTACCAATTGTTTGAAGAAATATTTGACCATAGAGAATCAGAGATGTCAAATAAAATTTGCCAACATAAACCATTGAAAAGCTGAGATCTCCTTTGGTATATGGTATATAATAAACAAGTGCAAGTGAGAGTGCAAGAACAGCTCAGAAAATGTCATATTTCTGAAAATACTTTAAGAATCAGCGAAAATACAGTGGAAATATGGCCCTATTCTTTGGAAGGTGAATTGATCTGGAATATACAAAAATTAAAATTGCAAGCATATATCATTGGAGAGCCGAGAAAATATCCTTTGATATGGTATATTATACATCAGTGCAAGTGAAAGTGCAAGACCAGCTCAGATAATGTAATATTTCTAAAAATACTGTTAGAATCGGCCAAAATACGGAGAAAATCATCAAAGGTAGGGCCTGTGGTTTTGAGGGTGATTTGACTATGAAGACATCAAAATAAAAATTGCCAATATATGCCATTGGAAAGCTGAGAAAATATCCTTCAACATGGCATTACAACAAAGTGAGTATGGAATATCAGCCCAGAAAACATATCTGAAATACTGTTAGAATTGGAAAAAAATACGAAGAAAATCAGCCAACATAGGGCTTTTTCTTTGCAGGGTGATTTGATTATGAATGTATCAAATCGGAAATGCAAATATATACCATTGGAGAGCTGAGAAAATATCCTTTAATATGGTATATAATACACCATGCAATACGAGTTCGAGTGCAAGACAGCTCAGATAATGTAATATTTCTAAAATACTGCCAGAATCGGCAAAAATACGGGAGAAAATCATCAAAAGTAGGGCCAGTTGTTTCGTGGGTGATTTGATCATGAAGACATCAAAATGACAATTGCCAACATATACCAGTGGAAAGCTGAGAAAATAGCCTTCAATATGGTATATAATACACAAGTGAGGATGGAACATCGGCCGAGAAAACATATTATATCTGAAATACTGTTAGAATGGACATAAATACGGAGGAAATAGGCGAACATAGGGTTTCGTCTTTGGAGGGTGATTTGATCATGAATGTATCAAAATTGGAATTGACAACATATACCATGGGAAAGCTGCGAAAACATCGTTTAATATGATATATGATACACTAGTGCAACTGAGAAGGCAAGAACAGCTAAGAAAATGTAATAAATCTGAAAATACTGTTGGAATTGGTGTAAATACAGATAAAATCAGGAAAAAAATTGGGCCTACGGTTTAGGGGTGATTTGACTATAAAGACATGAAAATAAAAACTGCCAAAATATACCATTGGAAAGCTGACAAAATATTCTTTAACATGGCATATAATAAACAATTGAGAGTCTAATGACAGCCTAGAAAATACTATACATCTGAAAATACTGTTAGATTGGCAGAAAAACAGAGAAAAATCTTCGGAAAATGGGGCCTAATATTTGGAGAATGATGTGATCCTGAATGCATCAAAATAAAAAATGCCAACATATACCATTGGAAAGCTGAGACAATATCCTTTAATTTGCTATCAAATTCAAAAGTGATAGTAGAACAATAGCCAAGAAAATGCAATGTTTATAAAAAAACTGTTGGAACTGGCAAAAATACGGAAAAAATCACCGAAAATAGGGCCTATTCTTTGAAGGTTGATTTGATCCTGAAGAAATCAAAATGAGAATTGCCAACATATACCCTTGGAAAGCTGAGAAGATATACCTTATTATGGTATATAACATAAAAGTGAGAGTGAAAAATAGCTCAGATAATGTAATATTTCTGATAATACCGTTAGAAGGGACAAAAATTACGTAGAAAACAGGTAAAAATATGGCCTTTTCTTTCTAGGGCAAATTGACCATGAATTTGTCAAAATAAAAATTTGGAACATATACTGTTTGAAAGCTGAGAAAATGTCCTTTCATATGGTATATAATACACAAGTAAGAGTGCAAAAAAAGCGCAGAAAATGCAATATCTCGGAAGATACAGTTAGAATTGGGGAAAAAAAGGCGAAAATCGACTAAAATCGGCCAAAATAGGGCCTATTATTGGAGGGCGATTTGACCATGAAGACATCAAAATAAAAATTGCCAACATATACCATTGGAAAGCTGATAAAATTTGCTTTCAAATGGAATATGTTGGCAAACTTCTTGTCTTAACGCACACGAACCCATATTTTCTGACATAAGGCCCTAGACTAAGAGTGTGCGTCATCAACTGCATAAAGTCATCTGGAGAAGCTGTCCTATAAATACATGCATGTCTGTACCTGCATGCATCACAAAATATCCCCAGGGCCTGCAAATTGGCAGTGTAATACTATCACTAGCAGGAGTAGAGTAATATATAGCTTTTTCATTGCCAGTTTTTGCTTCTTGTGTCACTGAGATTCAGTCGGTCAATTTCTCTTAATCACTGATTGCCTGAGGGCCACAATATGGTAGGAGGGTGAAGTTCACAGGTCTTTACATGGTTAATGCACAATATCACTATAGACAGTAGACAATAGATAATAGACAAAATTTATTTAACATCAGTTTATACAACGAAAAACTTTAGTGACAAGTGACTAGTGTCACCGACCATAAAACAGAAAGTATAAATTCATATAAAAACCAAGATTGATAACAGTTAAGTAAAAACAAGTATAAAAATTAGGATTTTAACTATCATGAAGCAATTTTAAAATATCAACAGTAGCAAGACCCTTCTTAAATTGGTTTGAACAGTCAATTTCTTTTAGCTAATCAGGGAGCTTATTCCAGAATTTAGCCCCTACATAGGCAAAGCTCTTGAGTCCATATGTGACAGTTCTTCTCTTCTCCATTAGGAGTTGATCTTTTCGATATAAATTGTAAGGGGTCACTTTGCTTGCAAATAAATCACTTATATATTTTGGATAAAGGCCCTTTCGGGCTTTAAAAACTTCTACTAAAAGACATTGAACTCTGCTTTCAAGGAATGTATGTATACAGTGGTCACTGCGTTATAAGACCGCCCCTTCTGCAGGAGTCAGGCGGTCTCTCGTGGGGGTGCGGTCTCTCGTGGGGGTATGATCTCTCATAGGGTCACGGTCTCTCGTGGTGGTACTGATATAAGAAGTTTAAAGACATTAAATGAAGATAATGCAAGAATCAATTTTATAGTTAACTTACAAAGCATGTCTGCACTCCTATTTTTAATGCAACATGTATTCTATCAACAAATGAAGAAAAAAATTCGTTTGTAAGCCCTGAAGATAATTTACATCTCATAGAAAGGCCATTCTCATACTGTCATACATTGAAGCTTTACATTGGAATGTCAAACTATTGAAACAACAAAATTACTTAAATCAAACATAATTATTTTTTCCTGGGTTTCATTAAATATATCAAAATGCAATGTTTGGTGTGTATATCTTACTTCTCGAGTTCTTTAAACGGAGACAGAAACATTAGATTTTAGATCTGTGCAACCAATGACAATCAAACAACTGTTCACTTCTTAACCTTGAAACTAACAACTGCGTGTTGGGAATCTGCACCAGTTTTACTATGACCAACAATGGTTCTACAGCGAAGTGGCCATATTAGCGAGGTGGTCGCCCCAGAGTTGTAGTTTGACTACCCATCAGCAGGGGATGAGCAGGAGCAGAGACGTGGCCTTTTGCTCACAGTCAAGTGTTGCTACGGCCCCATCCATCCCCTTCTGACACTCTTTTATCAGCTGCTTTATTGTAATATCACATTCAAGAAATTGTAACTCTTGAGAATATGTCCATAGAAGTCTATCAAAACATTAGATCACAACTGAATCGAGGTTTTAGTTTCAGAGTTCCTGATTGCATGGTAGGCCTATAAAACTGGTATGGTCATTATCAAACGAATGATATGATTCCCGTGTATTCTGGTTACACTTAATTCAACTTCAAGTGTTATTTGCTCTGAAATCAATTAATAAAAATAGCATGCAATGCATGCATCGGGTCCTTGGTCTATTTCAACAAGTTGGGCCTCTTCAATATTCTACCAACAATCTATCAAGTTAGGTATAAGAAAGCAGTATATTGCGACTATGCACAAGAGGGCAGCACAGTCCAACTTTTGGTGTGTATACAGAAACCAGTTTTTGGGTGAAGTGCTGACGGCTCAGAAGAAATATGTTTAATAGAAGAAAATTTGAGCACTGATAAACACAATATTGTAGCCAGGGGTGCATAAGCACCATCTTGATCACAAGGGCACATCTATTGGGGTTGTCATTTTGTCTGTGAAATGTTTTAGTGAGTACACCAACTTTGCCTGTTCACAGGAAATGAAGCTGACGACAATGGTCTTGGAATGAATTCCAAGGACCCAAAAAGCTCAGTAATTCAGCTAACTCGCCAATTGAGTCGATTTGACTGTGTGCCAGATTGCCTAACTTAATTGGCTGCAATAACTTCGTAGCTTCCTCACTGGCTTTGGCCATTTGCTGGACGTTTCCTGGTCGCCCCAGATGATGAATTAAACCAAATCTGACCAAATTGGTGGTCGCTGGTCGCGTTAGACAGGTTGGTCGCATATTGGGGTGTTATTTATTAAGAAAAACGTTAATGCTGAGCGTCTGTGGTCGCATAAAGGGGTATGGTCGCTCATTAGGAGGTCGTTCTAGACAGGGACCACTGTATATCCAAACACCACCATGGTGGAAAAGTGCAGTGACTATCCAATATTACCAAAACTTAGGTCACTAACTATATTTACTGTTTTGTTGATGGACTCTGATAATTGATAAAATGTTAGCTGAGACTGAAAGTGAACATAAATACTATTTACTTCTGATTATTTTACATCAGACCACTCAATTACATGAATTCCCTTTCTTTGTACATAATTGATAACAGCTGATTGAAGAGACTCTGTATGCCTCAAGAATCGCCACGAACAACCACTTACACAAGCGCCATTAATCATGCAGTATAAATGATTACAAGCAGTTTATCACCAGTGACAAGGCAGTCTTTGCATCCATAATACATTTTGTAATGAATACAGTGCACAAAAAACCCCTGCTTTTGTTGCTGCTGTTTTCCTTTTGCTACAGATCAGTATGCAAAAAGTAAACAGTATGTATGGCCCAAATAAGACACAAATGTTTGCCTGCATAACACTGAAGACTAAAGTTTGCATCATATTATGTTTCCAAGCTTTCCTGGAACTTGGAAGTTCCGAGGCCAGCAGAAGCGTAAAGGCCGCTTGGACACAGGTTCCAATATTCCATACTTTTGGCATGGGAACCATAGAAACTTTCAGAGTAGTCGTGATGAAGAGGAGGCCGTTGGATGTTTCATTAAGTGTAAGATCTGACACATAATATTGCTCATCACCAAAATATATATTGTTCATCAACAAAAGATCTATCTCTCGGTTTTATCTTATTGAGTGAAAATTCACAGTGGAAATGTCCTCTCTTTCCCCCATGAATAATGCTGTAATTAACGTTTGGTATCTGGGTGGGCGGTTTGTTGCCCCCTTGTTTCTATATGACCAATGTATCCTCAGGTAAACTCCTCTTGCTGGGAGATTCTTAAAAATTGCCATCCTATCCAAGTCAGAAATTTCTCAAAGGTAATGAGAAGACAGTTCCTTAGTGCATGTGCTGAAGAAAAATTGTCGTTTGGTTCAGATGAATGCCAAGATGAAGACTGTACGTTTTTTTTAAAATGTACTACTTCCGGAAGATGTGACAAGGTAACCCAAAAAGCTTCTTAAGAGCTTGATGGACTTACCAGACTCTGAGAGTGTTGTGATATCTTGATTAAGCCTGTAATAAGAGGATTGGGTCGCTGTTGGCATGAATCAAGAAATGACCATTGCAAAGAAACATACACAGCTTTTTTTGGGAAATTTAAGTATCTGTAATCTGTCAAAATTGTGAATGGACACCAAAAGGATTACTGAGTGCCTTGAAAAACAGCGTTAAACGAACAAACACCCTAACAGTTTGATTTCCAAAAACTATGAAGATTCAAAACTGTCTTCATCTTGAAAAACAAATTATAGAAAAATTATTCAAATATGAGCATAATTCAGTCTATCCAGGTGTAACTTGAACGACAGAACCATCAGATTAAAACCTGTCATCGACTGCCCCGGGAGACATTGTCATTTTTTTCAGATTATGTACTACTAGTTTACTGTTGTACTAAAAAATGCTCTAATGGGTTTTACCGATCAGAAATGGAGAAATTAAAATGACCGTTACAACTTAATTGTTCAGTTAGGGAAAACTCTGGCTTATATTAATAGATGTCTGGCAATAAACTGAAGCTTTTTTCCTTGTTTCACCTTATAGTATGGGCTGCTGGCTTTCACCATTGCCAATTTACTGCTCATTCAGCAGCTATCCACAGGCGAGTGCCTTTATTGTTGGCTTGGCTATTAGTGGGATAATGGCTTCATAATGGCTGTTGCTGTGCCCTAACCTTTGTCGTTTGAATGATGGCAACAGAACCTTATTGCTGTGTAACATTATACTAAGGTTGGCAGCAAAATTATTCAAATACCTCGATGTTTCCCATGGTCTTGTGTATTAAATAAGCAAAGAATAAGAGACCCAAAAACAAATGTGACAGGCAGCTTACTCATTGTTGAAAAAACTTCACTTGAGGTGTTCAGTTTAACTTCTCATACACATGCACACATTTCAGAAAAATTCACATAACACACAGCAACACAGATGAACAATTTTCAGAACTTTATGATGCTTTTCTTGTTCTGTGATATCAACCTTGACTGTATCCAAAGTAACAGGTATGATTGTACATGAATGGCCATCATGATGACAAGACTGACTCAATGACTCATATCTGAAAGTGCAGAAAGTGTGAAACACACTTCTGCTGTGGAGCGGTGGTTTATCGAAACGGGAATCTCTGTTGACCATGTAATTTGCTGAGCTTCTGCCCAGCATGGGCATGATTTGATGTTCTCCAATTGCCTTAGATTCTAATTCGATGAACAATTTGACTTGAATTTTTCCAGTCAGCAGCATGTCTGCCTATTGTGCTGTATAGTTGACTGCCTTCTGAGTGTGATACTTTGTGTGAGCCTTGAAAGTACCAGAAATTGGAATATAGTTATGAGGTACAATTTTTCAAAGTATTCATAAAGGTGTACAATCAGCTTTTTATTTTACTATACCTACGTACTACTGGTCTCTGAATTTTTGGAATATCTGGATTATGTTAGAACATACATTCTCTATATGTAGGTGGCCGAAAAATCATATTACTCTCTCATAATTTGATCCCTTCCCTCCGAACAAATTTCTAGTTTCTACCCATACTAGGGTAGGCACTCCTTTCTGCAGGAGGGTAATTTGTCAACCCTGCCCATAATACCAGCTTTTTACATCTCATAGTTCTGCTTATGAGAATCTGACATGAGCATGTAAGTGGCGACCACTGTTAACATCTCTCTTGCCATCATAAAGTAAGCCATAGAGCTCCACAGAGGTTCTTATTGCAATGGATATTACCCGGTTTTGGTTCAGGAACACTGCTGTCCATCGGCTTGAGATAATTGCAAGCTTTTTCTCACAATGATAATATAATGTCTGATTTTTTTTTCTGATAATTGTACAACTCACTACATTTCTTTTACTTTTCCCTGGCAATACTTAAATTTAGAAGCACCGAAGTGACTTTACCTACTGACAAGCAAATAGCTCTTTAATGTGAGCGAAAAGGCCATAATTGAAACGATTGTCTCTCTGACAACCTTGTTGACTCAAACCATTAAGGGGATGAGGAACTCTGCCCTTGACTGACACAACGACGTGCTGAGAGTGTGTCGAAAATTCCAAAACCTCCATCGTTGCGTTTAAGAAAGTCAAGGAAACTGACTGTTACAGTGGTTATGTTCCTATTGCCACTGCAATGACATTGGCATCGCAATTTGCACCTGTATACTTGGAGATATTATTACTCTTGTATTCCACTTGCATTTCATCAACTAATATTTCGGAACTTGATGTATTTGTTTGGGAGGTGAGGTTAAGGCATAATGTTACGATGACCTGATGTGAACTCAGATTGAAAGAATGGGCAGTTCGCCTACCTTACTCTCTTCTTCGCAGGTCAATCTGTCCCCCTGAGACAGTTCGTCATCTTCTGCATTTAAGGTCATCTGGAGATGCTGTCCTGTGCATGTGTGTCCATACAAACAAGCATCAGGAAATATCCTTAAGGTCAGCAAATTGGAAGTAAAACAGCATGACTGGCATAAGAGTAATACATAGCCAGCTGGTCGTCATTTTTTGATTGCCATGTCAATGAGATTCAGTCAGTCGATCCTTCTTGACCAATCATTGGTAGAAGAGCAACTGTGGTGGAAAGAAAGGTGTATTTTTTGCTTCTTTATGTCTTCCTTTTCCCCTGAATTACACTTGTCGGCAGGCTGGTCTTTCCATAAACAATGTTTACATGGAAAGTCACTTCACTATCAGAGTATCTTCAAAACAGAAATAGCCAAAATTTGCAGGTATGCTAAAATCGGAAAAGATGATAACTTTGGTCACCTACAGTTTACAGTTTTACCAAATAGCTATGACAAAATGTTGTATATATATAATATATATCAACATAAATACTAATTACTTCTAATCATTCTGCATCAGAGCACTCAATTACATGAAGTCCCTTTCTTTTACATAATTAATAACTTCTGATTGAAGAGACTCTGCATGCCTCGAGAATTGCTATGAACAATCAGTTACACAACCACCATGAGTCATGCAGTATAAATGATTACAAACAGTTTATCACCAGTTACAAGGCAGTCTTTGCATCCATAATGCATTTGGTACAGAAATAACGCACAAGAAAACCTTGCTGTTGTTTTCCTTTGCCATAGGTTTTGGAAGGCTTACAAGTGACAACGAAACCCAGAAAGCTTCTTAAACACAGTGGCATCGCTTTTGACCATAACGGCAAAAGGTCAGTTGCGCCCTGTTATTCAGTCTTCTTGTTCTTTTTCATTCATCTTAAGTTTATTTACAATTTTACAGTATGACTCTACCTATTTTAAAATATAAAGGGGAATGGGAGTCTTAAAATCATCTCAAGATACATCGCAAAACAAAATCAGCATTACAAATAATTTATCAGAACTACAGTAACTTCGAAGTTCCCTATATCATTTTGAATAATGCTATGGTGACTTAGTCACTTTGATTGAAATAAATCACTATCCAACTGATAGGGTTTCAACATTGCAGAAATTCTATTTGTTATTATACATTCTCTACCAGCACCAAACGACAGTTCTGGAAAGCTGAACTGGCAAGCTTCGATTTGAATATATGACTCCAAAGAAATTAAAGAAAGTTTACCAGAATTCCAGAAAGACACATAACTCACAGGCATGAGACATTATGTGCCATTGAGGATTTGGAAAAGTATAAGTTTGGCAATATGAGACTACCTATATTAAAATATTTAATAAATATGATTCTTAACATCATCTAATTTACATCATAAATAAAAATCAACATAATAAGTAATATATCAGAACTACAGTTGCTTTCAACTTCTCTGTACCGGTCATGAAGAATAATAATGTTTGGATGACTTGGTCAATTTGATTGAAATAAATCACTGTCCAACTTATAGGCTTTCAACAATTGTAGAAATTGTATTAATTGTTTTGCATGCTCTAACAGCATAGAATGACAGTTTTGGAAAACTGAACTGGCTTAATGTGATTTGAATAAATCACTCCAAAGAAATGTAAGAGAGTACACCAGGATTCAATAACTATGGCATTTGTCACAATAACAAATCATAATTCAGGGTATACACCTAGAAGTTGCCTTGGAAGATGGCCAATGTCAGACATGGGTAGAACAAGTAGTACAGTGGATTTAACTTCGGAGTCTCAGGCCGGAGGTTTTTGGGTGGAGTCGAACTTTAATTTTAAGGTACAGTTGGGAGTTGAAAATTCATTTTGTGACTCCTGACTCATAAAAAAAAAATTAATGGACTTTACAAAATCACACTTACCACAATGTGAAAAGTATCCCAAATCTTACACAGGAGATCCCACAGAAGTATTCATGTACAGAAATCTAATAATTATATTATGCAAGTTAGAATTATTTTCATTTACAAAAGACAAAACTTGTTAGTGGAAGTGAACGATTAACTTCCAAGAAAAGAACAAAAAAAGTTTTCCATCACTGCCCCATCTTACAGCACATTCCCTTAGAAGGCAAGGAAACATTCAATAACATATCAAGTTATCAAACCATACCATATCCGGTAAATACATGTAATTACAATAGCGTACTGCACAGGTGATTAATTGCCAGTCATCTTATCAGTCATGCTTGTTTGCATTTCACAGACTTACATTGTACACTGTTAAGGCCCAATTTCACTCGCAGTGAGAAATTTGAGATAAGTCTCAAGTGTTGAGTTCACACTTTTGGACCAGTCCAAAGGTTAAGCCTATGTATGCAATGTTATTATATTTCAAGACACATGTCTAAATCATGATAACTGTTTCACCAACTAAAAATCCAACACTCTACTAAGAAAGTCACAGCCCAAACCATTGTCACTTCTCAGTGTAAGCTAGTGAAGCTCACCCTTACCACAATGTACACTCTTTTGTGAAGTAGTAACAAAAAGATTAACTTTCCATTGGTGTGACAGACATAATTAACAGTTTTAGATCTCTCAATGCAACTAAATGGTTGGTTGAGTGTGTAATAGTTGACTGCTAGTTGTTTCAATTACTCTCTATTTAGAAAACCATAAACAATAACTGAAATAACGTCGGAAAAAAGCTGTTAAAGGATTTGAAAACTTCAGAATTTTATAGCACTTGTTGGCAGGGTAAATGAAAATGAGCCCTGCAATGGGAGGATGGCCCAAACGGGGCAAAATTGAGACTTGCTCTGAGTGGTTCTCTGCAGGTGTCGGATGGGAGGGTTGGTCAGGTGACTGGTGGTGGCATGCTAGGCTGCCAATCACTGGGTCAATGGTTTGAATCAAACTCTTGCCGAGTCACCTGGGCCAAAACTAGATAGATAGATAGATAGATAGATATGGTAAGTGGAGCCCTCTAAGCCCAGTTCTGGGTGCTCGCGAGGGTTGATTAATGGAATGAGAGAGAGCGGGAGTCCTCAGCATATTACACATTTACCCCATGTGAGGGATCTTTTACTTGCTTAGCACAGACACTGATACAAGGGCCCACCAATTTTACATCTCGTCCAAACGACATCTAGCTGGGATTTTGCTCATGAAGGTACACTGAAATTTTTGGTTTCCCATCTGGGGTTTGAACCCATGGAGGCAAAGTCCTTCAGCGGAGTAGGGGCGCACCTTAACCACTACACCACCCAGGATGTAAAGCCCCAATCATCCATCCATGCATTGCACGCTACAGCAGACAGTCTTATTGGGCTTTGTTCTAATTTTAAACTGTTAAGAAGAAAGATTAAACAAACTTTGACTTGGTACTTTTGAAATTAGGAAGAATCAAAGGTCTGGGATTAACAAACATTCTCATTGGACAGTTTGATAAGAATGCCAAACAGCAGCTTAGGAGCAGTCCAATCCAAAGGAAATTGGGACTTATCTAATAAGTTGTTGGTGAAATAGCATTTCTTGTTGGTGAAACAGCTTGAAATGCCAATGAAACACTTGACTTGCCACCAGTCTCAAATAGAGTCTGAAAATGTTTAAAAAAATGTTCATAGTTTTTGCAAGATTTCATCAAATTAAATATATTTCCCATCTTTAGGAAGAACCATAGCTTATACGGCAACATTAAAATTCAAGATTTTTTGCAAATTCATCAAAACAGAAAGACAATTTTTAATCAAACATTACCAAAAAAAATTAATTGTGTCATAAAATCACAAATATTTACTGCTGCAAGCAGATCTTCTGCCTGGATAAGTTTTGTTGGTGCAAATTGAATAATTGTACATGAATGCTACAAAACCTAGACACACTCATAAAAACTGACAATAAAATCTGATCAGCCACTTACATGCAGTCAATGATATCAGTGAACTTGAAATTCGTTTATTTTTTCAGTAGAAAGGGAATTAAATTAAATTGAGGTATATATTTCATTATTTGGCATGTAGACGAATGTGTTAAAGTGTAAAAACGAACATATACATGACCAAGGCACTCGTGTGCATGTCAAATATTGCTTTTCACGAATTTGTGTATATGTACTTAATGAACATTGCAAATGGAAACTTTGCTTAAACTAACTCTAACCCAAAATTTTAACACTAAAACCTAATTATATAGCACTTCCCCGAATGTTAGTATTGGCAGATACACAAATAAATAATAAAGCACATTCACTAGTTTTAGTTATTACATGTAAAAAAGTGCCTATGCTCGTATTTTTCATATCCAAAAATTCGTACATGCTAGTTTTTACACCTTCACGAATTCGTGAACATGCCAAATAATGAAAAAAATATACATGTTGAATTAGACTGGTTTTTGAGTTATTTTAGCCAATTTTTGATTTGCACAAGTTACCTTTCCATTTGTCTCTTAATTGTTTTGCAAAACTATCTCTCAAATAAAGTACAATCCATTTTTAGGCCAAGGAGACAATTTGAAAATGGGTATACACTGCATGAAAAATATAGATGGATTGAGCCTTCATGTCCTACATTTTTGTGCTCGGTAGGTTATTAGGACAGGAAGATGACACAGCAATGAGGTGAAGGATGATTGAAATAGCCATCCAACATAGGCCCAGGTGGTCGACCCGCAAGAGCTGGATTCGAACCCTGGACCCAGCTATTGGCAGCCTAAAATGCTACCACTAGACCAACCCTCCCTCTATGACAAATATGGAACATACCTCTCTAAAATATCTATTTAAATTGTATGTACACATACATGAAATTATATCATCCTGTCCTACTTGTCTACAGAGTGAAAACAAACAATACAGGTTGTAGAACATGTAGCATCCCTCAAACCATTGCAAAATGCTTCCTTTATTTGTAACATGGTTGAACTGAAAAAGGACATTATGAATTTAAATGTATATCAGACTCAAGCCCATATTGCGGGTTAATCAGTATCTGGTTTACTAGTTTTTTTTCTAACAATTGTTGTATCATATGAATTACCAAATTGATTTGAACTTGCCTGTGTCAATGCTTAAAATGTAAATGATAAATTTAATTCGTACCTTAAATCAATGAAAAACTCCACTGAGACAGCCCTTGGTAATATCACTTCCAAGTGTTGAAAATATCATGTCTGCTCATTTTGCAGGCAAAAAAGTCAGCAAAGAACAATTAATATGAGTCTAAGTTATACAATACCCTTGTTTTTGACAATATGCAGTCTAATCCTTTATATTGACAGTTTTCAATAAATTGCTTGTCACAGTGACTCACAGGTATGAGGACATTACATTATGCTTGTGAGTCGTGACCAACAACCAAAGAAAACTGAGATAACATAATTTAATCCAGTATAATATTATTTGAACCAACAATGAAAAGTAAAATCCTCATTATTACATCTTCAGTTAACGGTCAAAAATAATCATGATGGAAGTTACAGCTGTAGAACCATATTTACAACAGAAAAATGCCAGGTGAGAATTTCTGATTCATTCTAAATCGTGTAAAAAAAAAGGCAGTTATAATGATCCAGTAAATAATCAAGAAAAACCGTTCTTGCAAGTTATATGACTAGGCTGGGGGGGTCACCTCTATTGGTACTCCTAAAATTATAAATAAAACTGGATTTTGGGGGTCACCAGGGGGGCGGTCTCAGGGTAAACTTGTTGAAAATTTTATTTTGCTAGTTATATCACCAGGCGGGGGGGGGGTCACCTTCAGGGTATTTGTAAATTCTTTTTGCCAGGATGGGGGGTCATGTCGGGGGTCCTCATTAAAAACATTTATTTTGCCAGTTTAATGACAAGGGTTGAGGTCACCTCGGGTTTTACTTGTGAAATAGTTTTTAGTTTGGTCATATTGCCAGCTGTAGGGTAGCATGGATCATCTGCCCCCTAAAAATTCCAGTAGCAATACATTCTGCAAAATTTCGTTAAGACCGGCTATGGCCCTAGGATAGTACATTTGTGTTAATGTTGAGTCTAAAATTGACAAAAATGATGCTTTGAAAACTTGTGATAAAAAATATAGCTTATTGAAGAAAGTAGAACAAATGTTTGAAATAATCAACTTTAAAAAAAGGTCAACTTCTGCCTACCTTTCTCACAATCATTAGAATAAGAAAACATAAGGAACTTAGGAACACATTGCTGAAGAAAATAGGACATTCAATATGTTTTCTAGATAGTTATTCATCAAAATTCAAATTTTCATAGACGATGCACCCTAACCTAGGGATCACCTTGGGGTGGGGGGAGTGGGGCACCGTGAGCCACTTTGGAAATTTTGTACTGGTGAGCCGAAAGTTTCGACGGTGAAAAGCTGGGTACTTTATGTAAACATAGTAAGACCTTTGGCTACAATATTCGGTGTTGTTACATTATATTCTTGATTTTTAGATAGTCAAATTTTGTCTTTAAAAAATATGCAAGCTGCTCATTGCGCCCAGACCCTGGGGCAGTGGGGCACCATGGACCACCATAAACTAGGCTACATTTATCAAAATGCCACCATAATATTATTTGCTTTACATATGGAGAAATCCTCTTCATATCTATAAAATTTGCCTATCATGTATATCAATTGTGAATTCTGAGACCATTGGTAAAGGAAGAAAACTTCACCAACGAGTGCCGTTGTCCAGTACAAGAATTATGCTCAACATCATTTTTTCATGATTCTTTGTGGCAGCAAGTTAAATGACACTTTTAATGGCTATTAATTATCTGATCCAACTACCATGTTTGAGTCACCTTAATAAATTGTGATATAATATATTGATATAAAAAATTCAAGGAAAATAAATTTGACAATGCCTATCGACTCAAAATTATTAGATTAATATACACGCCATCATCTGGGCTTTTGACATATTGTCCCTCTCATTCAACTGTTAAGACACCTTATCAACCGTATAATTTACTTGAAATTTCCCCCTTGCACATTTTTTTAAATTTTTTTTATTTAGATCATATTTGATATGGGTAACACTGTCAGTCAAAAAAACTGTTTTTCAAGTGGCCCATTTACAAAGTGAACAATAAAATCAACAAACATAAATTAAAACCGGTAAAATCAGGTAAAATAAAGTTTAGCTTTACATTTAAAATCAATTACATTATTACATTCCTTAATACTCTCTGGCAGTGTGTTCCAAATTATTGATGCCCTATAGATAAAAGATCTCTTATACATTTGTGATTGACACTCTGGAATAACAACATTTAAAGTATTAGCAAGACGAGTATTAATATTATGGGCATCACATGCCATTATCACAGAATTGACTAGATGTTGAGGTGCATTACCATGGATACAATTGTACATGTGTACACTTAGAAAATAATTTATACGCTGTTGCATGTTTTGCCATTTAAGCTGTTTTACAATTTCAATTCCTCTGACGTTGACTATATCAAAACAACCTGTAATAATTCTAGCTGCTCTATTCTGCAGTCTTTGTATACTATTAACATTTGAATTACTATAACCCCAAATTGTACAGGCATAATCAAAAATAGGTACAACATATGTTTTATATACTAATTCAAGAATATTTCTAGGTACAATATGTCTTAGACGACCTAGCCAAGAGAGCTTTTTTGAAATACTTTTGACAACTTCATCAATGTGTTTATTAAATTTAAGATTAATATCGACATGTACTCCAAGATATTTTGAAACAGAGACATTATGAACAGATTCACCTGAGAGTTCCAGACACAATTCATCCTGATCTACACTAGTTACATTAGAACCTATTAACATACCAACAGTTTTTTTAACATTAAGCACTAGACAATTTTTAGAATACCATTCAGCAGCATCCTCTAAACACTTATTTAAATTTCTAGCAATTTCATTAATATTATCACCATCACAATATAAGATTGTGTCATCAGCATACATAGATACTCTACCATTTTTAATAGAAGTTGAAAAGTCGTTAACAAAGAGTGTAAACAAGAGTGGACCTAAATTTGATCCTTGGGGCACTCCTATTGAGCAACCCAAAGGATTTGACAATTTATTTTTGTAAATGACACTTTGACATCTGTCACTAAGATACGATTTAAACCAATCAAGTTCACCATTATTAACACCATATTTTTTAAGTTTTCCTAACAATAGACTATGATTTATGGTGTCAAAACATTTAGAAATATCCAAAAACGCAACACCTACTTTTAAACTTTCATCAATACTTTGAAGCCACTCATCAATGGTGGTGTGTAGATATGTAGAAGTTGAATGATATTTTCTATAAGCATATTGATCGAGTGATATAAAGTCATGATCTATAAGGTATGACATCAATTGATATTGAACCTCTTTTTCAAACATTTTAGCTATATGAGCTATTACAGAAATTGGTCGATAATTAGAATAATTTGAGACATCACCAGCTCCTTTATAAACAGGTGTAACACGGGAATACTTCCAGTCATTAGGAACATAACCATTTCTTAAGGAACAATTAAACAAATATGTTAAAGAAGGAGCTACACAATCGGCAGATAATTTCAGTAGTTTACAATCTATATCGAGAATATCCAAAGAACTATTTATACTAAGACTCTTTAGAAGCTTCAAGACAGAGCTTTCAACAACATTGTTAAACTTAAATTCATAAATACTACTTGAACCAACCCAATTTACATCATCAGGTTCAGGTAAATGTTCAGTTGTACTTCTACCAATGTTCGAGAAAAATTCATTAAATTTACAGGCATCATGGTTGTCATCATTTACAATATTACATTTAGTTTTACCAGACAATAATTTTAATTCATTCCACAAAACCTTGGGTTTATGCTTTGCCTCATTATAAAGGTTATCACAGTATTTCTTTTTACCTTGTTTAATCAAACAGTCTATTTCTGATTTAACAGCACGATACTCATTCATCAAAACATTATCAGAATACTTAACAGCTTGTTTATGTAAATAATCTCTTTTATAAATCAATTGTACAATATCTTTAGTTATCCAAGGATTGAATCGATCTTTTAATCTGCAGACTCGAATAGGAGCATGTTTATTACATATATGCAGAAACTCGGCTTTCCAAGAATCCCATGCTTCATTCATATTAGAAGTACTAATAATATTTTTGAAAATCATAGAGTTCATGATATCAGAACGAAATAAGTTAAGATCAAAATTTTTAAAACAACGAAACCTCATTTCATTATGTCTATTCTGAGCTGGACATTTTGTAATATCAACAGATGTATAGACTAAATAATGATCGCTCAGGGTACATTGAAAAACCTTTGTATAATGATGAAGAGCAGGATTAGTACTCAAAATGACATCAATTATTGAAGCAGAATGCTCAGTAACACGAGTATAATCATTAACTAATTGAGTCATGTCATTTAAACTTTCAATATAACGTAAAGGATTTTGACTTAAAGATCCATATTAATATTTAAATCACCAACTAATATAGTAACACATTCATCATTACAAGCTTTTTCTAAGACATCCAGTATATTGTTGTAGTAACTACTATTAGCACTAGGTGGCCTATACATAGAGCATAGAAGAACATTTTTCCATTTACATTTAATCTGAATCCACACACATTCTAATTCAGGCAATTCAAGATCAGTCCTTCTTGTAAAATTAAGTTCATCTTTTACATATATGACAATGCCACCACCATGTCGATTTCTATGTTTGGTGACAATATTATATCCTGAAACTGATATCTCTTGAACAGGGATACTGTCGTCTAACCATGACTCGTTTATACAAAAAATATCAAAGTTAGATACATGCAATAGAAATTGAACTTCATGTATTTTAGGTAGTAAACTTCTAACATTAAGATGACCAACCGTGAGACCATTAGTCTTGTTAACATGACCTCGCAGGGCCACATAAGGAAATATACAATTAACCAATTCTGTATCATCCATCATAGCATACACACTAGGATATAATAATTTAAGCCTACTTTTGACATCAGCTATAGCACCAGAGATATCTACATCACTGCCAGAGATAACAGGAGAGTCTTTATCACAGTAAGAGGTGAATTCATTATCCAATTCAATATTCAACACATGGTCAGAGTCATCATTATTACAATCATCATCACAATCATCATTAAAAACTTCATCACAATCATCATTAAAAACTTCATCACAATCATCATTAAAAACTTCATCACAATCATCATTAAAAACTTCATTACAATAATCATTAAAATTGGGGAGAGAGTCACTTAGTTGAGAGAGTTCATCACAGTAATTATCTAAAATGTTCGGTTTCACGGCGGCGGCCCTATTATCTTGGCCAAGGAGTTATCTGCGATAACTGTGTGTTGTCTGTCGACGATGGTGTTTGTCCTTATGGCCTCTCCCATTACACTTGTTGCATACAACTGGTCGCGAATGTCTACAGGTGTGCACATTGTGTCCAGGTTCATTACAGAACCGACACCCGTTGCGATTAATTACGACAACGTGCGTACTTGGTCCATTCCAATTGTTGTCACGCACATTATGAGGGAATCTATGTCGTGCATCTTGATTTCGGGCATCATGATTCCGAACTGCATCTGCATAAGTAGAAGAACCATGATTACTGTCATGCCTGTGTTTGGTAACATCATCCGCATTGCCCCTGGTCCTAATCTTCAAGTTCCGCGTCAGCTTGTTGACGGCCGGTTTTGTCAAATGGGGACCCTTTCCCCAAAGATATCCATCATTGACATCACCATTAGACAAGGTGAAAATACTGGTATTGTCTACGAAGGTGACATCAGTTTCATGGTTACAGATCTCTTGTAACGCTTCATTGAACGGCTCTACCAATTTCTCTACGTCATCTAATCTGGGGCAGACGCTAGAGATTATTACTTCACCAGTAATCGCTTTCGTTTCATTTATCACTTCCTTGTAACCTTCAATAACTTCAGGAATCTTGGAAGGATCATCTCGTATATCATATAGATCATTGGTGCCCACAACGTGTGTCACACTCTGAAAAGATGCACCATGGAGCTTTCCAATTTCTTCTTTTATGCTCTTCACTCTAGCCCCTCGGATACAGACCAACTTGGTGTCATCCAGCTTCCCCTGATCAACATCTCTCAGCATTGAATCTCCTAGAACAAGGTGATTCTCAGTTGGCCTACTCTTGAGCTTCGTCTTGAGTTCATCATTTTCTTTTTTCAATTTTTCACACTCACTCTTCACAGACTGTAGTTCATCCTTCAATCTCTTAACTTCATCATTGTCTGCATTGTTATTCTTTGGCATCATCATTTCACGACAAGTCTTGCATACAACCACTGTAGCCTGCCTAATACCAATGCATCCATGATGATACAATTTATGACAGTAAATACATTGTCCATTCTTCTTATTTTCCCTTGGATTTTCACAAGATGGATGATGGCATCCCAGTGGGGTATTTTCTTCACCAGACATGATATAGAAGTTCAATGGACGATAATTTGACAGTCCCACCTTTGTTTACATCAATTTTGACAGGTTCAGTCAGGTGTGACCACCGAGATTTCAATCTTCAATTTCGTCCCAGAGAATGGTCCTGATGGCTCCAAATTGGAAATTCAGCTTCTATGTAGTCTTATACCATTAATATGCATCAATTATGCGTGATATTCTCTCTTAAAACAGTGTATATAATCGTTTTTTTCTCAGCCCTCTCTTTTCTGTCAACCAGTCAGTTAGCCACCTGGTGTTGATTTGGCACATGCCACCTCATGGTTCAGATGGATGTTGTATATGATTATTAATCAATGAAAATAGTACAAATGTGTCCTTATTAGCTGCAAAAATCTTGCACTCTAGTTCAATACAGTGACTGATGAAAGCTAAGCTTTAATTGAATATAGGAGACACATTAAACCTTCATTGAAACTGGCTCAAGGTGCCCCATCTCAAATGGCTCATGGTGCCCCAATTGTAAATTTCATCTTTTGGTGCATATTTAGTATTATTTACCTCTTCTACCAGGAGAACAATTGCACTACTCAATACTTTACTTTCACAGGTCAAAATAGATAGATAGATAGATAGATGTGGTAAGTGCAGCCCTCTAAGCCCAGTTCTGGGCGCTCACGAGGGTTGATTGATGAGATGAGAGAGAGAGCAGGAGTCCTCAACATGTTACACATTTACTCCATGTGAGGGATCTTTTACTTGCCCAGCACAGACACTGATACAAGGGGCCGCCAATTTAACGTCTCATCCGAACGACATCCAGCTGGGATTTTGCTCATAAAGGTGCACTGAAAATTTTCGGGTTCCCCAACTGGGAATAATAATTTTTCAGTTCTTCGTAATACATTAAGAAGAGGGATTATGGCTGCTATTTTGGTTTTTGCTAGTTATACAACTAGGCTAGGGGTCAGGGTGTCATTGTGAACTTTTTAAACTGCTATTAGGGGTGACCTCAAGGCCGTATTCATTATAAGAATTTTTTTGCTAGTTATAGCTTGTGGACATCTCTAACTGGCCAGTTTTCCGCTTTGTCAGGCATTGAATCCGCGGATTCTTGTTGATTTTTTATGTTTTTAACTTTTTTGTTTGTGTAATCAAACTTTTATTTGAATAACAGACAATACAAAGTTTATGTGCATATGATCGTAGCATTGCATAACAGGTACTAAATTTTGCATGTAAAACAATGTATTCGCATTGATGAACAATGATCAAACGCATATATATTGTTTTTCCTTTTTACTCCATTCCTCTTCTATGTATTGAATTTAATGGAAAACTTCTAAAGAAAGTTTTAGATTATTGGACCTTGAAATGGAAAGACCGTTATTTCAAAGTCTGTGTTGAACAAATATGAGACTCGAAAGGCAGGTGATTTGTGTACAAATTTTTTGTCTGTTAGAACCAAAGAAATTTAATTAATTCTCTTTGAAGGTACTGGACAGTTAAAAAAATAGACTAAACATATGCATTTCCAACTCGTGTTCTGCAGTGGAACATTCAACTGTTGCAGTTGCGGTGAAGGTTCATTGGCTTTCCTCTGTTTACAAATAAATCATTCTTGGATAAGTACCATATTCAATGTTTTCGATCAGACAATTTCTGCCCTCTAACCAGGTGATTTCTTTAAACTCAATAATGATAGGCCACTCTGCTGCATGTTCTACCCATGTCTGAGGTTGGCCATCTTCCAAGGCAATTTCTTAGAATTGCCCTGAATAATATTTGATTGTGACTAATGTCATAGTTCTTGAATCCTGGTATACTCTATTGAACTCCTTTGGAGTGATTTATTTAAATCACAATTTGCTAGTTCAGTTTTCCAAATTGTAGTTTAGTGCTGGTAGAGAATGTATATTGTATAATAACCAAAACAATTCCTGCCATTGTTCAAACTCAATCAGCTGGACAGTGATTTATTTCAATCAAATTGACCAAGTCACTCAAGTATGATTCCAGATGATACAGGGAAGTTGGAAGTGATTGTAGTTCAGATAAATTATTCATAACTCGTTTTACTAAGTACCTTGAGATGATTTTAAGAATGATGTCCCCCATGAGTATTTTAACATAGGTGGACTTTTACTCCAAGTTCATTTTTTTCTAAATTCTTAATAGTGTGAAATGTTTCCTGCCTAAGAGTTATTTGATTAAATGCCTTCATCTTATGACACATGGTCAGTATTCCAATCTTTAAACTTCAAATCCAGTGTTTTGAGAGAGAGTTTATTTTGAATTTTGTGTGAAAAGGAGTGATTTACGTAAACCAAGTGACATGAGAAAATGGCATATCCAGTAGCAATGCAAAATAGATGACGACTGACTAGCCAGATTCGCTTACCATACAGTCGCACACTTGTAAAATCATAAATAAACTTAGAAGAATGAAAAAGAATAAGAAGACTGAAAAACATGGGGCATTTGACTGGTTTGCCAAATGGTCAAAAGCGAAGCCACTATGTTTTAAGAGCTTGATGGAATCACCAGGGTATGGTGATATCTTGATTAAGCCTGTAATAAGAGGATTGGGCAGCTGTTGATCATTAAAACAATTGTTAACGTTATCTTCCGGTAGGGGAATACTCCAGTTTTTAATATAAGAAATGAATGGCAATCTAATGAAGTGTTTTTTTCACCTTATAGTATGGCTGGCCGGCTTTCACTATTGCCAATTTACTGCTCATTCAGCTGCTATCCACAGGAGAGTGCCTTTATTGTCAGCGTGGCTATTAGTGGGATAATGGCTTCATAATGGCTGTTGCTGTGCCCTAACCTTTGTCGTTTGAATGACGGAGACTGAACCTTATCACTGTGTAACATTATACTACTGTTGGCAGCAAAATTACTCAAACCCTTGATGTTTCTCATGGCAAAGAACAAGCAGGCTTAATACAATTGTGGCAAGCAGCCTATACTCATTGGGGACAACATTTTCTTTGTGTCCTGTTCATGCTCAGTTCTCAAAATTCACAGAAAAATACTTAAACAAAATTGAACACTTTTGAAAACTTTATTATGCTTAAATTGATCAATGTGGCATCAACCTGTAGATGATTGCCCTTATGATGACAAGACTGACCCCTACCGGAAAGTGCAGATAGTGCAGATAGTGCAGATAGTGCAGAAGTCACAGAATGCGCGAGTCTTCAGCATGTCTGCCTGGTGTTCTGTATTGTTCACTGCATTCTCAGCCTTACAATTTGTCTAAGCCTCAAAATTATACCAGAAAGTGGAATATAGTTTGAGATACAATTTTACCAAGTATTCATCTAGGTGTGCCATTAACTTTTTATTTTACAACATCTATCTCTGGTTTCTGCAATGTAGGAACCTCTTGATAGATAATTGTATACTGTAGTTCTCGATCTTATTCATGAGTAGATCCCTCCCTTCCAAACAAATTTCTAATTTCTGCCTACAGTACAACCATCATAAAACGGCTCGTCAGTTTGGATCGACACTTATCTATCGATCTGTAGTGATCCATGGCGATCTTGGTTGATACAGAGTGATCGATCTGGAGTGATCTGATGTGATCTGTATCTATTAATCAAAATTAATATTAATAAATTTACTTTTCTGTACCAAATAACTTCTGGATATGTTTCCTTAATCAATATGTTCAATTGTTAGATGGATTTTATCTGTTCTTTGACTTATAATCCTAAATAATTGACAGGATTGATTTTCACTAAAAGTGGATTAGTAGATCACTAAAGATAGAGTTATATCATCTCAGATCACTACAGATCAATCTTTATCCGGACCGCTCTGGATCACTATGGCTCACTATGTTGAGCCATTTTAAGATGGTTGTACTGTATACTAGGGTAGGCACTCCTTTTTACTTGGTAATTTGTCAATCCTGCCCATAATACCAGCCTTTTACATCTCATACTTCTGCTTATGAGAATCTGACATGAGCATGTAAGTGGCGACCACTGTTAACATCTCTCTTGCCATAATAAAGTAAGCCATACAGCTCCATAGACTGGCATAGAGGTTCTTATTGCTGAGGGTATTACCCATTTTTGGGCCTGTAACACTGCTGTCCGTTGGCTTAAAATAACTGCAAACTTTTTCTCACCAATGATTATATTATGTCCGGTAATTTTTTCCTGATAACTGTAGAACACACTACATTTCTTTTTTAGTTTTCCCTGGCAATACTTGCATTTACAAACAAATGAAGTGACTTTACCCCCAGACCAGAAAATTTGCTCGTTAATGTGAGTGAAAAAGCCATAATTGAAACGATTGCCTCCCTGACAACCTTGTTGACTCAAACCATTAAGGGGATGAGGGACTCTGCCCTTGACTGACACAATGACGTGCTGAGAGTGTGTTGAAAATCCAAAGCAGCCAGTGTTGTTTTTAGAAAAGGATAGCAGTGGTGGTGCTCCTATTGTCACTGCAGCACTTTCAAGTGGACATTACAAATTACAGCTCTATAACTTGAAATAAATCATTGCTTGTGAATTCAGCTTGCATTTTATTGATAGATATTTAGGAACATGATTTCTTTTTTGGGCCATCTGGCCACGGCATCATGTTACAACGTCTTTGAAGTGAACTCAAATTGAAACAAGCAGCGTCAGGCATCATCCTTCTCCTGCTTCCAGGAGAATTTGGCGGATATGAGCAAGATAGGGGAGAACATGAGCGAATTAGAATGTGGGTATACCTTTGAAATAGAAATAAATAATTGAGAGAAGAGGATGAATGATAGTTCCTACACTGAAAAAAAGGTTTGTGTATAACAGACGGAACGAACGTCAGCTGGTGTCTGTCCAAAATTTTGTGTAAATTCAGACAAAAGGTTTGCTTATTTTTACATTTCTTTGATCAAATCACACAAACAATTGATCAAGGTTGACAATTTTCTTGTCTATTTCACATAAAAATCTTGTCTGATGTACACAAAATTTTGGACGGACACCAGCTAACATTCATTATGTCTGTTTTACACATACCTTTTTTCAGTGTATGGATGTGAAGACAAATGAGAAAGAGGGAGATGGAAAAGAGGAGGATGACGAATATGATAATAAAGAAGAATCAGAGCCATAGCCTGCAGGGGGGGGGGGGGGGGCATGGGAGGCAGTTACCAAAAAGGCATCACATGCAAAATTTTCCAAATTTTTGGGCTTTTCTGGACCAGTCTCTGCCCCCCCCCCCCCCCCCCGTAAGGATTCAGCCCAGCCTACAGCCCTGGGAATGTGGGAACACTAGAGTCAAATTAGAATTAGAGATGAGAATAGGAAGGAAAATATGGAAATTGAACAATAGGAGAAGACGATTGGTAATGAGACGAAGAGGAATTAAGAGAAAAGGAAGAATTGAAGGGGAAGAGGGCAATGAAAAGAAAGATAAAGGGGACAAAAACTTGTCAAAAAGAAAATTGGCCATTATATATCTCGGCAGCTGAGGTAACAGCAAGCCAAATCATGAATACACAGAATTTATTCTATGCTAATCAGACATACATTTGATTTGGAAAAGATTGAAGTTGCGATATAAAGCAAAACAGAAGTTGTTGCTTTTATATTTGATTTCCTTCAAAATGAAGTTTCTTTGTTACTGCCCAAGAAGGTATGTTTTCCCTTATTTATTGTAAAGATAACATATATCTTGTAATGGGGAATGATTTCATATATAACACAAATTCAAGAATTAGGACTTTATCTCCAACAGCTCATAATCGCCAGGAAAAGGCTTTGTATATTTCTTTGCAATAGCCATTGCATGCCATACTGCCCATAGGTGGTTAATCATCGGCCGCCCAATCCTCTTATTGCAAGCTTAATCAAGATATCATTACACTCTGGTAATACTATCAAATTCTTAAGAAGCTTTTTGGGTTTGCTTGTCACTTATATGTCTTCTAAGAGCAGTATACTTTAAAAAAGACCCATACGCTCTTCATCTTGGCATTTCATCTAAACCACATCAAGTGCAACGAGGAATAGCTATATCATTACAAATGAAGTTACGAGAAACAGGTACTTTAAATTTACTGATTTGGATTAGGTAATGGTTTCTGCTAATCTCCCTGCAACAGGAGCTTAGAAAAGAACTCATTGGCCATTTATACTAAGAAAGAAGCTAGAAATGGACCACCCAGACACCAAATGTTCAGTATTTGTTAGACACCCTCCAAATCGGTGTCTAACTGACTTATACGTTACACACTTCTTCTATTATATGCTTTGACTTGCAATTCTTGCAAAACAATAATCTGATTGTTTGTTCGCTGTTGTTAACAGTATTAATCCTGAAGAGGGCGCTTACATGCAAAATTGTCAATTAGATGCCGGCTTTTCCAATGGTATAAGTATCTTATTGATGTCTAACAGCAGTTAATTTTTCATGGGGAAAGAGAGTATATTTCCCTCGTGAAATGAGCATTCAGTGAGTCAAGATGCCTCCCTCTCTCTTATGCTGATGTTGTGTCATGATCAAACCATTAGTCTCAATTTAGAAATTTAATCTAAGAAGACAGACATTGCTTGTTGGTGATGGACAAGATTAAATATGTTATAAATTCTTGCACTCTTAGTTGTGAGCTGTTATGACACATTCCATGGCCAACTCTAGAATGTAACCTATCTGACAGCTTCTATGGTGCCCATGCTAAAAGTGTGATCATGACACATCACACTGGCTTGAGAATACTGGAACCTGGGTCCTGGGTCCTTTTCCTTCTGCCAAGGTAGACTCTGGCCTCTGAATTTTCGGGAATGCTTGGGAACATCTGCAAATTTCAGTCATTTCTTTCTGAGATGAGTCTGCATGCTGTAACTGGTCTACAGCAAACGAAAAACAACAACAAGGGTTATCTTGTGTGCTGTGCTCTGGACAACATTTATTATGGATGCAAAGACTGCCTTGTCACTGGTGATAAACTGTTTGTAATCATTTATACTGCATGACTGATGGTGCTAGTGTAATCACTTGTTCATGGGAATTCTCAAGGCATACAGTCTCTTCAATTTGGAGCAATCAATTATGTAAAAGAGAGGGAATTCGTGTAATTGAGAGCTCTGATGCAGCATAATCAGAGTAATTAGTATTAAAGCTAATATATATATTTATAGGCCTATATAGGATTTATCTGCATTCTATTATCAGTCAAGGAACATTTTGTCATAGTCGTGTAATAAAAATGCAAAATGTGAGTGATCTAAGTCATATTCTTTTTCAATATCAGCACATATGCTTATTCATTACACTGTTCTAATGTAGTAGTTTTGAATTTGCAATAATGGTATCAATGTAAACATTACTTTTACCTTCATAGTTCCCTGTGACATGGGAAGCCAGAGCTGCCGACAAGAGTAATAACAATGCAAAAGACATACATAGCAAAAAAATTGAAGTTTCTTCCCCACAGAGATGCTATACTACCATTATAGTCATCAGGCAATCGGCGGTCAAGAGGGATTGACCGACTGAATCTCGGTGACACGCAAAGAAAAAACTAATGATGAGACAGCTAGCTATATGTTACTAGCTCCTGCTTGTGATAGTATGATACTGCCAAGTTGCTGAACCTGGGGGTTGGTGTGAACACAAATACATAGGACAGCTTCCCCAGAGGGCATTATACAGATGATGATCAACACTTGATTCAACCTGAAAAGAAGGCAGGAAGGTTGAAGGCTGGCTTCGAGACCTCCCACACTGCCAAGAGTTAAAGTTATGTTTTCACTTAAAATTAATGTCAAGTCATTAACAAAAGTAATTATATATATAATATTTTATTCAAACACTTTTACAATCATAATTATAAAAGGTTTAGACATGATAAAATTGCATTGTCACTCTGAGAAACTAAAGTGTATAATTTTCAAAATCATCGTCTTTCCCCTGACTTTCTTCAATCACCAGCAATTTATTTATACTGAAGTCCTCCAAATTAATTTGGACATTTTGGTGTTAATTTCGAGAAGTTCATGAAAATGTCCCTTTTTTTTAATTCCTAGGAATTCTTCCCACGGTGTAATCTGGTAATGGGAAGAGATGCCTGCAGAATTATTATGTTCGACATTCCCTAGTCACCAATAGAAAACAATTTCTATCTTCCTTTGATTTTCACATTTTCTATATCCCTCATCTTGCAAGTGTTAATTTTATTACCGTTCTGTCAGAAAATGAAAACTAATCAAACACAGTCTACAATATATTTCAGTGTTGATTTGTTTTCCGTTTTGGCGCATGTGTTTCTCTTTTCTGTCTCGTTGGTATTCTACTGTTATTTTAGATTCACTGTTTGTTTTCCCTTTGAGGTCTTTTTTGATGAAGAGAGCAAGGAGCAGAAGTTCCTGATGAGAGACAAAAATAGCAAGATAGCATCTCCAGATGAACTGATGCAGATAATGATAACAGAGATCTGGTCTCCGGGAGACAAATTGACCTGAGAATATTTGGACAACAAAGTGGATTGTCTGTGCCTGGCTTTTGCTTATATGTGGGCTTATGTTATAAATTAATATAGAAGCACACCTCTTCTTAGTTTAGATAATATGATTATGATGAATAGGGTGAACACAACTAAGATTATGATATAAAAAGTATAATTTATTACAAAATTGCAAACAAGTGTAACATATTCTTAAAATATGTTGCTAGAGCATAAAAACATTTCTTACCTTGTCATTTCATGATGTATCACCTTTGGTGAACTTTTGAGGTATGTTGTTGATAATAATTGTGAACTGTTAACTGTGGACCCTCATGTGACTGGATAAGCAGGGATTGCAACTGCCCTTTGTCAGGGATCAGGCAATTCCAGCATACACAGTCATAGAGTCCACAGATAACAGTGATTATCCACACATATAAAAAGGCGACAATATTTATTGAATACAGTTCAGTTTTTGACTCCAACCTACCTGCTGTGTTTGTGGTTCTGTCCATAGTTAAGGCAACTCTCAATTACATATTCTTCAAGAACATCCATCATCAAAGACTCATTTAATATAACATCTCAGAAATACGTCTTCGCTACATTGGTGCCTGCTGACCAGGATTTGAGACAACCGTCTCAAAAGGAAAACGCCATTCCACTCCGGTGAGCTAAGTTTGTCTCTTGCATATTCTAAGAAGACTCTGAGAAAATTTAATTGAGCCTAAGAAGTAACAACCAGTCTTCAAAGCTACAAGATTAATATATGTAATTTGAGATTAGCCGGACAGTCCACGCACGGTAGGTGGGTTGTAAAAGATTTTCGTAGAGCCATTTGGGTTCTCCAGGCTGAATTTCTTGAATTTTGGAAGAAACTTGCTTGTGTTTAAAAATCGGAAATTTCCTAAAAGATTGCAGAAAATCGCTGGTTCCAGTCAAGACGATCCCTGATCTGGAGAAATCATCTCGTGAAGAAACCCAGTCTGAGACTCGTACCCAAAGAAGTTTTTCCTTCAACGTTATCGCTTTGGCCCCCTTACACAACAATCTTCCCTTTTATCAAACTCATCATCGAGAGGAACAACGATTGCTCGTTTTAAACAACAGAAGATCTCGCCCAAAGAAGCCGTGAGTGAAGAATTCTCTGTGGGCAAGTTAGAATAATTTTTATAATATTGTGAGTGGCACTAGAATAATAGTTTTCTCAATTAGGAAATTCCTTTAGGTTTTATAGTCTGAATAGATATTTTTACATTAAAATTTCCTCTTAATATTACCACATTCCTTGTGGGACCTAATTTTAGTTGTTGACAATCTTTTTTTTTAGTAGGTCTAGTTGAAATTTTTGGTCTGATGTGGGCTGTTATTGACACTGTCATAGACAGTATGTATGATTACGAACCTGAAGATGAAATTTTACCTGAAGATGAAATTGTACCTGTGCACAGGGCACCTGTACTTTGTCTTATGAAGAACTCTACATGGCAACTTGGACACCATTGCCCATATTGTGTACTAATATTGAAGAGGCCAGGCATCATTCACGGGTGCCCCAGGACCCATGATTTTGGCCGCTACAATGAGAGAGAAATTTTAGAGCAATTTATATTTCATCAAGGTATATCATCCTTTTATACAGTGGGAGAGCTAAAATACCCTCCAGTAGCTTAATCTGTAGAAGGTACAAAATAGTTGAGTCCTCTTGTTATGTAATTCTTTGTTTTTGTGGCACAAGTAAGGTAATGATAAATTAATTTTAGTCTGCTTTCAATCGTTTAATGAATAATGGGATATATGAAACAGCATAAATTTTTAAGCTCTAAATGCTTAGTCAGACATGATTTTAGTGGTTGGATACTGAAATAATTTTGATAGCATGAAATTAAATGACTATATGTTTTATCATAGAGTGCTGGTGACACTGGTTGATTTCCTTTGATCTCACAAATCATTAAGGTTTTTTTTTTTTTTTTTTTAACTTTGTTCAAGGCAGCCGGTCTAGTTTTTGGTTTAATGTTAGTACTATGGATTTAAAGGAAATTATAGAAAAACCATAGTGCTCTTGCTAATTTAAGATTGACAATAGATCTTACTGAATATCTGTTTGTTTGTGAGCTTAGCCCCTATTGTTTGTTTTACAATTTATAGGTGAAGTTCAATAGTTGGCTTAGAATTGATACTGGATATACATTTTGATGGTGAATTTAGTCTCTTGTTGGTTTCCAAATTATCAGCGAGGTTAAAAATTATTAGTATCATTTGAGGAATAATTTGCGAGAATGACAGGATAGCAATACAGTGATAAGAATTTTTAGCATGTTGAAAATCTCTTTGGGACTTAATGTTCTGTTTCTGAGTGACCCTATTGCCATAGCCTATGTTTAGGCCCTTCTATAGGTGTTTGCTCTCAATATGATATTTACTCCCACTTAGTATTTTGTCTTCATGCCTGTTTAATGAAACTGCAAATTTTGATCCCATAAATTTTATCTGCATAGTATGCCAGACTATTGCCACAACCATAGATATTGGTCTCTCTCTAGTTTGCATTACTTTGTAGTGGTACTATTGTGTATTAAGAGTTAAAGGCCTCTTAGTTCCCTTTTTATTATTCTCCTCTTGGAATTGCTATGGATTCTGAATGGGTATTTTCGCCAAGTGTAACAAGTAATTATAATATTGAATCTCAGGAATTTATGGAGACCCAGGTTGGTGAGGTGAAGGACCCCAAGGTCAATTTAGGGCCATGGACTTGGCAGTTGTGCCAAGGGGTTCTCGAGGGCCCCGAGAATTCCTACCACAGTCGTCAGTTCTAGCCAAATATCCCCTTTTTCTAAGAAACACAACGAGAAGTAAAGTTAAAGGATTTCGATCCTGCCACTATGACGTATCTCCTCTTAGGACATAGTCACAGTCCAGGTGGGGAAGGGAAAGAAGAGCATTTTTTTAACACATAAATGATTGATATGACAATGCTCATTTATAATTATGGTTACCAGGACGGGAGGCTCTGCTTATCAGGCCTTAAGCCGACTTTGCTTAATCAGTGATTAGGGTGGTCAATTACAATTATCAAATAAGCACTTAATATTTTATAGGCATATTAATATTGTCATATTTATCTATATTCATGTATACTGAGACCAAGAAACCTCCATGGATTCTTCTGGTTAAAAAAAAAAAGAAGCTAAATGGCCCTTCCTGTATATATATTTTTTTGAGCATGTTGAGAGCAACATGCAGGAAATCATTTTTAAGCCGGCATTATTATATGCCTCGGTGCTGGTTGCGCGTTGGGGGTGGCGTGCTGTAAACACCAGTGGACACACCTTTAAGCCGGCATTATTAAATGCCTCGGTGCTGGTTGCGCGTTGGGGTTGGCGTGCTGTAAACACCAGTGGACACACCTTTAAGCCGGCATTATTATATGCCTCGGTGCTGGTTGCGCGTTGGGGGTGGCGTGCTGTAAACACCAGTGGACACACCTTAAACCATGGTCTAGTTAAGTGTACACTTTGTATATAGTTGAGTGAATTATCTGTTGAGGGAGTAGGATTTTCCCAAGTTACCAGAAATTGTTTTGCCCTATGAGAATATGGAATTATTTTGTCCTTTTAGAAATTACTAAGTCTGTCGATTACGAACGTACATTTGAAGTCAATAGAAATTATATATATATTTCACACTAATAACTACTCTTGTCTAACTAACCTGTCTATTTCCTTTCAGGACCATGTGTCCGCTTCTATTTGGTCTTCTAGTGATATTCCTTGTGCCTGTAGAGGAACTGTTTACACTTCTTATAGTAGCTGGGTTATAAGCTATACTTTTAATCTCGAACATTACCAAACTCATTTAGATGAATTACGGAACAGTGTAGAGAATTATATAGATATTATTTCAAGTCCAGAGAACAAATTTGGAAACGTAGGTGGTTTAGTCGCAGAGAGACTGCGCAGGGAGTTGGAACAGTTTAGTAGAGAGTATGACAGGATTTATTTGTTTTTTGACAATATCAAACTTGCTCTAACTGAGAAAAAGCGACGTACACCTCGGGCCCTAATTCCTGCTTTTGGAGGCTTAATGTCACAACTATTTGGAGTAGCGACGCAGAAGTCGCTGCGAGCCGTTAAACAATACATAGTAGGTTTGTCTGATGCTCAGGATAGTTTGTCTCATGTTGTAGAACAATCCTTAACAATAGTTAATAGAACAATTAATCATGTTAAGAGAAATGAAGTTGCTTTGAATAAGTTAATAACTATAACCAATAATATGAAGAGTGATATAAGTCAATTATCAGCAAAGGTTAAGGAATTGGAGCCCCAGATGCTGTACAACCGCTTAATGTCTCTTGTGCATGACACCGTTCATAGTATCACAAATTCTCTCAGGGAAATTTATTTTGATCTGTCCCAATTAAATTTATTTACAAGCCAATTGATTGATGGTAAACTACCTGTCATGCTCGTTCCCCCTGAAGAGCTTTATAAAACTTTGACGGAAATTGAAAGACAGCTGCCCAGAGCACTGACTTTACCCTATCCTCTAAGTGATGTTAAAAGTTACTACAAATCTCTTCATACCATGTTAGTACCTGGTCAAAATTTTGAATTACACATTATTACCGCCGTACCTTTAGTTCGTCAAGACTCTGTATATGAACTATTTGAAGCTGTTACTGTTCCAATCCCATGCGAAGAGCAACCCCGGTCACTGACTTACACATTAGAATCAAATTATGTTGCTCTGGCGACAGATCGTCAGACATATATGGTACCCAATAGTGCTTATGCCCAATTGTGTATTGGTACCCATTTAACTTTTTGTAATTTGAAATATCCCGTTCTTAATGTTAACAATTATTATACTTGTATATATTCACTGATTTCAAGAAATATAAATAAGATTATGAAGTATTGTACTATGAACAGCATCCCTCGGGATTCAATGCCAACAGTAAAGTATCTAATGGAAGGAAAGTGGATTATATCCACAGGCAGAAGATTTAATTATGATGTCATTTGTAACGAATTCGAAAGTACCAAATATGTTGATACTAAGACAGTAACCCCAGGTATCTCTATGTTACAATTAAATTTTGGTTGCTCTGCAAGATCGAGGTTCTTCTATGTACCCTCAAGGTTTAGGAAAGAGGAAACGTTAAGGTCATTAGTGTTATTTGACCATGAGCTCGATCAACATTTAAATTTTCCTAGCATACTAACCATGAATCTGTCTATTTATAGTGAGCCAGTGACCGCGGACTCTGAGATGTCAACCGTGACCCCTATTGATTATGGTGATGTTATTTCTAATCTAAGAATGAAAGTACAAAACATTACTAAAGAAAGAGTCAGATTTGACCATATGTCATATAAAACATTTGTAAATAAGATTATTGTAATCATTCTTTTTGTCGTTATAGGAGTATGTCTATGTGCCACGTTAGGTGTTTTTATTTTCAAGAGGCGTTCTGGCGCTCACTATTGTGCAGTCAGTGGTAGCCCTACAACCAGAGAACGGCAAGTCTCACGCCATCCTGAAGAAGCCAATTATCTACATGCTTCGAAGACAACGCCCAGACCTTTCACTCGTGCTAAACCGAAGAAGTGTGTCTCGTTCAACCGCCGAGATGGCGTCGTGATAATTTAACTACAAGTAACAGTGATATCTATCTGGACATTATAATCCCATTTGTATTGTATTAAAGGACATTATATTTTTCTGGTTATGAATTTGTTTTATTGATATACATGTATGTATATCACTTAAGGGGTGAGGGATGTAACATATTCTTAAAATATGTTGCTAGAGCATAAAAACATTTCTTACCTTGTCATTTCATGATGTATCACCTTTGGTGAACTTTTGAGGTATGTTGTTGATAATAATTGTGAACTGTTAACTGTGGACCCTCATGTGACTGGATAAGCAGGGATTGCAACTGCCCTTTGTCAGGGATCAGGCAATTCCAGCATACACAGTCATAGAGTCCACAGATAACAGTGATTATCCACACATATAAAAAGGCGACAATATTTATTGAATACAGTTCAGTTTTTGACTCCAACCTACCTGCTGTGTTTGTGGTTCTGTCCATAGTTAAGGCAACTCTCAATTACATATTCTTCAAGAACATCCATCATCAAAGACTCATTTAATATAACATCTCAGAAATACGTCTTCGCTACACAAGATTGCGGCAGCTTTTTTAAACGGTTATATGGACATACTACTAGTCTTGTTACAATGCTTGGATGACAATCACTCCATATATTTAGTACTGGCTTGATTGCTTTTTCACAACTTGCGGATATGTGTGAATAGTTTTGGGTTCATTGTGAAGTACAGCACAGGTATGATAATACTAAAGTAGTAATTATCAACATTTTGTAGGTTTTTTTCTGAACTGAAACTGTATCAATTTCAAAAGACTAAATTGGATTTTCTTATGTGTCTAAGTGCCTTACATTAATCCCATTTACTGCTGGTTCCCAGATGAATAAACAGAAGCAAGCATCAGCTATATCTGCCTAGATGGGTATTCTGGTGATCATGAAGATAAGGTAAACGGCTGCTGTGGGAGTAGTATTCCTTTCAGGATATTCCATGTAGGATTGTAGACCCAAGACATATGTGCATTGATGTATAATTCATACCCAGGTCTGCAGGGGACTCTTGGAGTCTTGATGGTGTGTACAAATAATCTATACCATCTCTGAGATTCTCCAGGAATCAGCGTTAATTCAGTGAATACTGTGACAGTGTGACACAGGTTACTGCATTGCTATATCTATAAATGGCAGAGGAGATGAATTGGAAGAGTGGAATGGATCAAGACTTCAGAGTAATTTTCAAATAAAAATTTGGTAGAAACTTCAATTCCATGTTTGAATGGGATAAAAGTTATCTTATGTGGTAATTGTCATTATATTGGTCTATGACAAACAAAAGCAAAGAATTCCAGTATTTACCTTCCTGTCTTTGTTAACATGTTGTCTTGGAAAAAACAAAGAGGAAAAATAGTTTTACAAGTTTTGGCCATTATTAATTTTATCCATGTCACATATTTAATTTTCTCCTCTCCTCTGTTATTGACCTTGTTCTATAAATGGGATTGGATATTTCCATTGTTTCCAACATATGCGGAGGTATGTTAATGAATACAAGATAGAAATACAGACACATGTACATGTATAAAACTCATGAGCTCACGAAACCACAACTGGGAAAGTGTTTCAAACAACACTTGTTAAAAAGAAAATTAGAAAATTTTCGACGAGAATAGTATGAAGGCAAAGAGTTTGAAAAGTGGTGAGGAGAAAATAAGGGTGCAAAATATTGCTTCTCTGGCAATCTTGTTGCCTTGGACCACCGAGCTTCTTGGGAACCCTTCACTTAATTGACATAACTGCTTGCCTTACTTCCTCATAAAACCCATTGTACTTGCTAATGTGTTTTTCTCTGGGCAGCTGAGAAACATTCAAACTGTCCTAACACAAAGGGCGACCATGAGAGCAACCATAGTGCCTTGATTGTCACGTGCATGCCATGACATAAATGCCTATGAAATATTACGTAGTAGAAAAGCATGATCCATGAGAAAAAACAGGAAGCTGATTCTCATCGTCTATATGGCTTTCAGGTTTTCGTTATATCTGGTCTATGCCATGGTGGCCATCCCCTATGTGGACTGATCTTATTTATCTGTCTTTCGCAGGGGACTAAGATTGTGTCACAATTGACCAAATGGCTTCCTTATTCTGTTTATCGAATTTATATACTCTGAGACTTTATGGAATATGAAACAAATTTACCAAGCAACTACAGTAAGTCTGTACTCTGTGCAAAACTCAATGACTTGGCCATGTGTTCACCAAGGACCCCTTCCCTATGGCTCTGCCATCTCCATATATATGGATATAAAGCCCAAGGAGTATCTCAAACATCAGTTGTACAGTGTACAACGCATATGGAGTCTCCTGCAGACTAGATATAACCTTCATCTATCAATGCATGGATTACATCTCCCATGTCAGCCCATAAATACACATCTTGGTTTTAGGTAGTCATATATGTTGTTCCAGAAATGTGGTTTTGCTTCTGGTTACATAGTTGTAATGATATGGAAAGATATATCATGCCCTTCTGGAGGTCATTTGGAGTAACTACAATAACCATTGGCAAAGTTTTGCCCAAGAGTAAAAACTTCCAGTCTCTAAAGAAAATTATAGCAATTTAAAGATAATCTGGACAAATTGTTTTGATGCAGAAAATTTTAGGTCATTGTTTCATAGTAAACCCTTTTTGTGATGCATTTGTCATGTGATAGATAATTAGATGTACATGGTGACTTCTGCCACAGCAGAAGCAAATTAGTGTAAAACGAACATCTTAATTGGAAACTGCAGTTTCTCTGCCACAATTTTTTTCCATTAGCCTGCAGTATGACAGCATAAAATTTAATGTAATCCACAGTTGTCAAATGAGGTATTTAAAGAAACAAAAAGTACATTTCATGAGACTCAAGGTCATCTGTTTGGAATTATATATTAAGCAAGAATGTCTGTTACTCATATAATGCCAGATAGAATCACATCATCCAACATTCCTGACAGCTTGATTTCCTACCTTCGAAATTAAACTGAAAGATGCTGCAAAATCCATGAAATGTCTATAGATGGTAAATGGGCTTACGTTCAGCTTTACAAAAATTTAATTTCAATTACTGGATCAGGTTGATATATGTCAGATTTAACAACCATTGCATATTATACGTTCCTCCTTTTATGTGTACCAGCGGATTTCTCTAACCATGTTTATTATAAAATAGAATTCAAATGGTATTGTGTTGACACATGTATAAGACTATATTCATCGTCAGCCTGCTTTAGTACTTTGGAAACATCCCAAGCTATTACACTGGTCTTTTGCCTACAGCATTTCCTTGTTACCTGACAACTACGATTTGTCTACTGCGTGCCTTCTGACACAACCATCATTTTTTGCAGTAAGGATATTTCTAACTGCACTTTTCTCGGTTCGGCCTGTCTGCGAAGAAGTACTATAATGAGTGTGGTGAGATTCTTGACGAATATCTTTAACACAAACATGATGGTGATGGATGTTAGAGAATAATTTCTTTGTAAATGATTTTAGAGACTTCTGTCAAGATCCATGCTCCATGAAAATATGATTGCTATAAATCAAAAATCTACAAAAGTTGACAGAAAAATTTTCCTTTGAGCTTTTGGTTTTCTCACTGACTTATTTCAATCTGTAAGTTTGCTCAGGGGCACTGTGCAAAATATGGGACTATCACTACACCAATAGATTTTCTTGTATATAGTATATTAGAAATAGAAAATTATGTATTGTATAAGTAGGCCCTATTAATAGTTGAAAAATATATATACTGTTTCTTGTTCTACTGTATACAGGGAGTTCCATACACCCTTCTATGAATGTTGTAGGATTACTTAAATACTGCCAGGGCCATCCATCAGTCTTTCTCTCATCGTATTTTGTCACTTGTATCCCCAGCTGCCAAGTGAGTGCTAAGAAGCAGACACATGAGAATAATTGATGTGGAAAGTATCACGCCAATGTGAAATGAATTGGTCTTGGATCTGAAGGGTGTGTCAAAGGAGTTTTAAAAGCCATCTTAACTGTTTGGAATAGCTATAACATAAAATGTATGGGGCATTTGATTGATATGCAAAAAAGTAATTTGACCAATTGGCAGAAGATCCATCATGTCTGTCAATCATGTACAGTGAATTAGATAATTTCCGTGAAGACCGCCTTGCTGATTATGATTTATGCAGCCAAAAAGAAAATTTAATGATAATGTACCATAAAAGATTGTCCTTGAAAAGATAAATCTTAAAAGTAATTGAATTTATATCTGCACCATCCAGTTTTAATGCTGTGATTAATTTTGTCACAATCATGAAAAATAACATGCTACAGACGGATATGATCAATTGACTATATTGTCAGTGTACTGATCTATCCTGGCTGCTCAATTCAATGCACCTTTTTGTGAAAAAATAACAGAATGGGTATTTATATTACAATTAATAACCTTAATTTTGTCTATAGTTGACTCAGAACTTTTTTTGAGCAGAAACGCAAAGGGTAATTATATATGTTTTTGTGTAACGGCATCAAAAAAAGTTTATAAATGAATATTCAAATTTGCAAGATGATATCTATGATTTAAGTTTGATTTAATCATTCTTTTATGTCAGATATTACTTTTTCACTGCAATGCATATCAAGCTACACAGGTGCCAATTAACAAACTATCAAGTCATGGTGAAAATTACTCAAAACTGACTTCTCATATTGGTTGTTCGTCATTCTTGTGAAAGTTTCACTGAACACTGCAAAAAAGTAAGAAATATCAGACGACAATCATGAGTTAACTTGTATCATTCTAGCCCTTGTTAATTTGCAACATTGCAATCAGTTTCTCTCCCTTTTTTAACTATTGCATGAAAATTACATTAAACCATGGTTACATGAGTATGTGTTAACAAGATTTTTAACTAAAGCATTCTGAGCTGTTTTACTGGTTTTATCTATTTATATTTCTTTGTGTTTTATCGGTCTTATAATGTACTGTATATATTGTTATGTTCAACATAAAATTGTTATTTCCCCAATTATGGGGGTTAAATAAAGAAATAAAAATTAGGCAACAAATTGGAAACGAAAAGCTTAGTTGGTTGCCATGTACTGTGGTTTGCTTGTGGTTATTTCACTATTCAGGAAAAAAATATTGTTTATTCTTTAGCTTTCTTTCGATCCTTAGAGGAGTCAAATGTTTCCATTAAGTCTGAGTCTTCAGTGAGTTTTGCCTAGAATAGGCTCAAATTGTCCACTTACTCTCCAAATACAAGATGAATTGCCAAGCAGACAGGTGTAGTGTGGCAGAAAGCAGCACTTCTAACTTAAAAGTCAATTTGCAAGTAATTACCTGCATAGCACACTCTGAGGTACCAAGGTGATACTCTAGTCTGAAAGGAACAGTCCTTTAGCAATTACTGACAGCAAGTGTAGCTGGTTTCATGAAGTACCTTGGAATTAGTAAATAGCAGCAAAGCTCGAACGTGAGGAATAGAAAAGCGAATTCTTAGTGTGTGGTATTCCAATGATTTACCTACAAGAATTCCATGATTGAGGACTTAAGTCAAGTTATATGAAGTCTAGCACATCGCTTTTATCTTCAAAGTACCCATCACTATAAAATGAAAAGTTCAACAAATATTAAAATCAATCAAATGATACGGAGGGCCCACAAGCAGCTATCTTGAAAATAACCATCATCTTGGAATTTGCACACACTGGTTGATGTTAATTTAATCAGGTTTTGTTTCGTAGCCCCAGGACCAGTGCATGAATTACTTGATTTAAAAATTGAGATGTTACGATTTAAAATATTGATTTTTATGATTCGACCTATCGGGAGAATCATCTTGTTTTCTTTGATTTTATTATTATTAAGAATTTACCATACCTATGGTAAATTCTTATTGTTTTTGCTATTATTCTTATTATTATTATTTCCGAAAAAGTTGTTTCGATTTTCTTGATTATTTTTATGAATGTACCTGTATACTTGTAGACTACTGTATTCCGGTCCTGAGTTTCAATTTTTATTTTTAAGGTTTATATGACCGTTTTAGTGTGAATTTTTGTATATTTCAATATACTATATCTCAATAAATTTATAGTCCAGTGTAATTTACTTTACTTTCACTGAATGAACTGTAAAGAGCAATAAATTGAAGCAAAATTAATCAAAATCCTTAGAGCGGAATAGGCCACACTGAATATTTCAGTCATTTTCGATTTGTTTCGAGTTCGGCAAAAACCATAAATGATAGCAGCATGCTGATGGCGCCAAAAGTTGCTCTATGATATGGGACATGGTAAGACATATTTTTAATTTTGATATTTTAAGTATTTATGGAATGGCGGCCATCTTGGTATGGTGTATTTGCTAAATTTGAGGTGCATGAGTTCAAAATCTGTGAAGGAGTCATTTTAGGTAATGCAAATGTATAATGAACCCCCCCAAATATACCCATTTACACCCCATACCAATCTTTAAATTTGACCTTGACCTCATTTTTCAAGGTCATATGACCCGTCAAAGTTTCAATTCACTACATTTTCAAAAATTCCAACAATTATGTTTTTTCAAAGATATCGGGTTCATATTATAGATTCTAATAGCCAGCAGCTGGATTGTTTGAACCCTGAAATCGGAATTGATCTATCTCTTCATGCTGATTTATAAAAAAATTCCAAATATTGCATACCGAGCGACATGAAAAATCAGCCTATTTTTGCCCTCTAGAGCAATAAATATTGATCCTACACAGTTCAAATAATAAAATGACCCCCCCTTTGTCACACATTTCCAATCTAGGAAAAATATTGGTTTTGACCTAGAAAGGTATTTTCAAGGTCAAACTCAAGGTCAAATATTTGGCAAAATTGGTTTTTTGAGATACCTAATTTTTTTAACTAGGAAATAATTGAGGAATTTCCACAATCTCTTCAGCATTTGGTGCCACAGTACCCTAGAGGACCCTTGCAAAGTTTTAAGTTCCTCGGATTGATGTACATTGCATAATAAAGGTCACAAGGTCAAAAAATGACAGCTAAATTGACCTGCTCATTTTCCAATTTCACACTTGTACCCAAACTTTGACGGCCTGTATCTCCGGTTCTAATTAAGCTACAGAAAAACTGAAGCCATATTCGGAAAGGCCATAATCTCTTCTAGTATTTGTTTTCTAATCATTTTAATGTATCTCTACCAGTTAAAAAGATCGCCGGACCCTGAAAAATTCATGTTTTCGGTTATGATTTTACAATTTAACTTTATTTTGACAAACAAAGCAATCTTCAAAAAATTCAATACTCCTTGGACATGTAATCCTAACACATTTACAGTAGTGTGTCCAATTTCAAGTCTCTACTGTAAACCGTTTGCCTTTGAGATTAAAATAATGTTCAAAACTTGACATTTTCAGAGTCAATTTTTCGGTGATATTTTACATTTTTGTCATTATTTGAATTGGCTCTATCTCCTGTTATAATTAAGGTATACGAATGATGAAAACATTTCTGAATACCTCAGATTCTCATCTTTATTTTATTTAATGTTCATTTTGGTGTAGCATCAATAGTTAAAAAGATCGGTCAACCCTGAAAAATTCAACTTCACCTATTATAATCAAATTAGTGCCCTGAGCTAAAAGAAGTCAATTTTGTCATGAAGAAATACAAAATGAGTATAAAAGTTGCATGGGCCTATTGTGTAAATATGATAAATTATACTGATCTTAGTATACCTTTGATGCTCAGTACATTTTTTTCGTTCTTGTCAACTAAATTAAATTTACTTAACTAAATAAACTAAACTAAATTAATTAAACTGAATAAGCTAAACTGAACTAAATAAACTAAACTAAGCATGAGCATTCACACAATGATGGTCTGTACACTTAAACATTATACAATATACCTTTAAATAATAAATATATTGGTAAATTCTTCATCACTGACCATGGTCAGTTATAGCCATCTAGTTATTATTATTATTATTATTATTTTCTTGGCCAGTAGGTTTTTGTGCTAGAGACTTGAAACTTGGTACATATATAGTCCATGGTTAGTACTTCATTTTGGGAGAAGATGGTTGACCTTGACCTTGAACTCAAGGTCACAGGTCATCTCAAAGTCGAAAATTGGAAAACTTAAAAGTGGAATAACTTTTTTAATATTACAAGAATCAATTTGAAACTTTGGAATATATATATAAACATGTATCCCAACATTTGTAACCCATAATTGTTTTTGCGCAATGAGGGTAAGGGGGTAATTACCCCAATTTGACTAAAACAGGTTTGCACAGGTTTCCAGAAAAACTAAGCAAGCTAGAAACTCAGTTCTTTCACTGATAGGTAGCCTGACTAACCATTCAAGGTAAGTGATATTTTATATTTTGATTATGTGAAGGGGTAACTATGTAATGGGGTGTTGAAAATAGGGTGTTTTGCCCCAAGAGTGAAAACATTGTAAAACTTTTGTTTTAATGAAAGGATTTCAATGATAGTCTGGTAATATATTAATGGTTTCTGTATTATGTAATCCTTGTTGCCCGAAGCTTGGTAATTACCCCCCAAAAAGGGGTAAATGTCTATAACTTGTGATTGACCTGGACGATTTTCTTCAAATTTTGCACACGTTTGGGATATTGACTCAGGCACATATTAAACGAATAATTTTAACAGTATTGCCAACATAGGGTATTTACCCTCGTAATCGATGCCAAAAGGGGTGAATATATATTTTGAGGAGTTATGTTATTCAAAATGGAATATTAGCTGTATGTTTGGTCTACGGGTATCCGGTTGGATTTTACTGGATGAAAAGTTTCTGTTTTGGGTAATTACCCCCAAAAGGGGTAAATGACTATAACTTGTGATTGACATGGACGATTTACTTCAAATTTTGCACACGTTTGGGATATTGACTCAGGCACATATTAAACAAATAATTTTAACAGTAATGCCAACATAGGGTATTTACCCTCGTAATCAATGCCAAAAGGGGTGAATATATATTTTGAGGAGTTATGTTGTTCAAAATGGAATATCAGCTGTATGTTTGGTCTACTGCTATCCGGTTGGATTTTACTGGATGAAAACTTTCTGTTTTGGGTAATTACCCCCAAAAGGGGTAAATGACTATAACTTGTGATTGACATGGACGATTTACTTCAAATTTTGCACACGTTTGTGACATTGACTCAGACACATGCTAAAAGGAAAAAATTCACAGAATAGGGTGATTTACCCTCGTAATCAAGTTCTAAGGGGGTAAATACATATTTTGAAGAACTTGGTTGTTTAAAATGGAATATTAGTTGCACGTTTGGTCTAGGTTACTCGTGTGGATGTTACTGGATGAAAAGTTTCGGTTTTTAATAATTACCCCCAAAAGGGGTAAATGACTATAACTTGTGACTGACATGGACGATTTACTTCAAATTTTGCACACGTATAGGATATTGACTCAGGCACATGTTAAAAGAGAAAACGTTACAGTATAGGATAATTTACCCTCGTAATCAAGGTCAAAGGGGGGTAAATACGTATTTTGAGGAATTTGGTTGTTTAAAATGGAATGTCAAGTTTATGTTGGATCTAGGCTTGTACTTAATGGATGTTACTGGATGAACAGTTTCGGTTTTAGGTAGTAACCCCCAAAAGGGGTAAATGGCTATATCTTGTGATTGACATGGACAATTTTCTTCAAATTTTGCATGGGCTAAGTGTGTCTACTTTACGACATAATGTAAGTAGAAACTTCTGCTTACAGGGTCTCTACCATAATAATCCGACATAGTCTCATATAATTTGTTTTACTCATATATTTGAGGTCGAATCATTGCCTAACCTTTTTAAAGGTTGAATACTAGTTTAAAATTGTTTCCTTTAAAACTGTAAAAAAAAATCACATATATTCATGCACACCATGTCCAAAAAAATTCATTCACCTCATACTTAGTTCTTTGCAGAACAACAAAATTACAATATTTTTACATTTTCATAATTCATCTGTAACACCAAACCTGCTATATTTTGTTTCTTTGTTGAATTTACCATGGCATGTAAAATATAGCATTTCTGCCATTTACTGTAGGGATGTAAGATTCATCTAACTTGCTGTTTTTAAAATCCCTTTTACATGTATAGACCTTATTGACTTTTATGTCATGATTTGAATGGTTGGAGACCTCTATAATTGCTTTGTTATTGCACATCTGGCTCACTAAATATTGATTCAATGTTTTGAATGGTATTGCGCATTGAAAATTCCTGGTCACATCTGCTCCTGATTTATATTTTATTGCTACTTTCGAACCAGGTTTTATTGAATACTCTTTTGTTGCAACCAATAATACTGGCTTTATGTTAAATTGCATAGTTTTATTGCCTAAATGAATGTTTGCATTGATTTTACTCAACATGTCGTCTCCCAATATGCAAAATCTCTTTGTTAGACTTTGTACGATTTGAAATGGGATATTAAATTCATAATTTTCGATGTACATTTTAATATTTATCATGGTATCTGACCATATTATCCCGTCATTTCCCACAAACAACTTCAACTCTGGAGTTTTAATTTTAGTTATTCTAGCTAATATTGGATTTTCTTCTACAGTGTTTGCTGATATTAAAGTTTTAGAACTTCCCGTGTCAACTATCAGTTTTAATACTTCACCATTGGCCAATTTACCATTTACTATATTTTTATGCATTAACTTTATCAATCCTCCAACTTCAAATTTCTTACCCAAAATCAGATCTGCTGAAATTTCATCGAATTCAAATGTGGTGCCTACTGTATCAACTTCTTGAATATTGTCAATTTTTTGTTCTATAGTTTGGCAACTTTTGGAATTTTCTTTTAGCTGCATATTTTCATTATTTACATTCATTTCCTCTATTTCTTTTTCCATACTTTCTATTCTGTTTTGTAATCTAGTTATTATTTCTTTCACTTCAATTTGATTTTCTGAATTTTCTGTCTGGTTCCCTATATCCTTAGCTGAATTTACCTGTAATGATTTACTTGTCATTGGACTTAAATTTGTAGAAATTTTTTTATGTCATTGCCTTTGGTCCCGTCTCATACTACTATCTCTTTCCTGAAAATCAAAATTGTTGCTTCTGTTCCAACATTCACTTTGGAAATGTCCAAACTTGTTACAACAGAAGCATCTTACTTGTGATTTATCTTGCTGTTGCCTTCCTCGTTGTTGACCTCTCCCTCTGTAGTTGTTTGTTTGCCCACGTCTGTAATTCTGTTGGTTTGGTTGCTGGAAATTGTAACCCTGTTGTCTTGGTTGTTGGAAGTTGTAATTCTGTTGTCTTGGTTGTTGGAAGTTGTAATTCTGTTGTCTTGGTTGTTGGAAATTGTAATTCTGTTGTGATGGTCTTTGAAAACCTCCTCTTTCTGCTCCGTATTGCGGTCTGTATCCTCTTCCAGAACCCCTTGCATTCTGAAATGACTGGTAATTCTTGTTAGATTGTGTTCTAAAATTACTACCTCTACCCCTATAACTTGTGCCTTCTTCAAATTTTCTTGTCATATTGCATAGTTCTTTTTTTATCTCATCCATACTTAAGGAGATGCCTTGCATTGATTCATTAACTTCGTCATTATGAACCATAGCTACATTGCTATTTGTATCAATGTTTTGTTCATCGATGACTTCCTTAACCGCATCTACAGCTTCCCTAAAAGTGGATGGTTTTGCTATTTTGGCAAACTTCCTTATTTCTGCTGGCATTGAAGACATAAACCTGTCGAAAATCACTTTATCATTATAATTCAATGTTCTATTTAATCTCATAATTTTGTTTACGAAACTACTCAGTTTCGTTTTCGGATCGTAACTTAATTTGGCAAAAGCTTGAGATGCCACATTTTCTGACCTTAGCTCAGTTAAGTATTCCTTAAGGAACTTCTGTTCCATATCAAAATAATTTTCAAATGGTGCTGAAATTTCAAACCAAAGACGAGCCGAATTAAGCAGTGTAAATTTAAACAAGTTCAATTTTTCTTGAGGGACTTCTACATTTTCCAATGATGGGACATTCATTTGTTGACACAAGTAATCACGATATGCGAGCGCATGACTTTCTGGATTATTTTGATTAATGTCCCCGTCAGGATCAAATTTCTTTGGCATTAAGTCTGTGACTCTAATTTTACTCGTCATTTTGGCTGTATTTAAAGATGTCTGATCTAAATCCTCCTTAGTATTGCAATTTGGGCTACTAGTGTATCTTGGTCCTACTATCCTTATTTCTTCTTTCTTGTGATAATCTGGATTGTATGCTACTTGATATTCTGGATTATAGCTAGGATTATATGCTGGGGGTTTACTATCTTTATTTATTCGAATTTTTGGAGTTTTTTCTACACCAACCTGTGATTTATTTATGATGGATTCGTGTGATTTGTCTTTTTCTTTAGGGCAACTACTCTCCTCTGATGTATAATCTATGGATGAAGTTGTATTTGTTTGAGTGTTATCTTTCAATTGTGTATTTGCTACTTTTCTTAAAATTGACTTTTTACCTGACTTTTCCTCTGGTGATGACTCAGTTCTCTGGCTGATTTCATCTATTGTTCTTAAGTCATCAAATGGAAATGACCTTTCTGCTTTTTCGAGTTGGGCTCTAAGTTCATCTCTTAATGAAATAGTATTTCTAGCAATTGGAGTTTGCCTTCTATGTAACTCCTGATAATCTAATTGTTCAAAAAATTCTGTGTTGTTTAAATTTGGAGCTTCTATTCCATTTTCAACACAAGACTCATTTGCTTGGATGGCTATTTGTACACAACGTTTGTTGTGTCTAGCATATTTTTTAGGGTCCCTATTTATTTCGTCATCTTCAACATACGAATCTAACCAAAGCTGTTTTTCTTCCTCCGGTAAAATATAAAATATTTGCTCACCAATAGTTTTTCCTGTCAGGGTTTCATATACGCTTTTGTATACTAGATTTACTTTATAATTACGAATATTTTTGCAAGTTAATATAATATGTAATATTTCAGCCCATGCACCAGTAGATATTCCTTGCTGATACAATGCTTTGTAAATAGGTATTATAAATGGGTGCAAGTCTCTGTCACTTATAAAACTAACAAAAATTGGTTGAATCTCTTCAGTTTCTTCTCTGATATTTCGAGCTATGTGTACTCCAAACCATTGAGCTATTGTTTCTCGATATTGACTGTCTGCATCACCCATATTTGTTTAAGTTTATTGATACTTGTCACCTGTATTTCAAACTTTTTCATTTTTAAAATATATTAACTCTATTGTTCAGGCATGGAAAAAAAAACAAATGGTTTAATAAATGCCGATCCACTTGTGAAATATTAAAATCCCTTTCTTTGTTATTTTGATAATTATTGATGGAATATTTGCCACACGTGTAAATTTAATGGTTACTTTGAATTTGCCTTCATAAATGATTGTTTCATTCACTGATCCACAATATGGACTTTGACCTTTATGGAGCTTTGTATTTTTACTTTTAGAGCTCCTTTTGATATTCATTATATACCTACACTATAACAATTAACTTTGTTCCTCATAACTAATTGTAAAAAGTTTTTGACATATTGAAATGTTATTAAATTTTACATTAACATCAATTGAGTGTTCTTTGTTCTTATTCATAAATTTAGACAAAATCTCATATTTTCCTTCAATAATATAATGATGTATTTCTGTGTTTGTATGCCATGAATAATTTATGAATAGTTTGTCAACTATTATCTTTTTGTCTCTGCATATTATTATGGATACCACAGGTTTATTACAAATTACAGTAAATTTAATTTTTATGTTGTCCTGATCCCTAGTTATTTCAATTTCTTTTCTTGTTAATATTATTGTTATTGATTTTTCTCTCTTTCTACAATTTTTACTAATATGTCCTACCTTATGGCATTTAAAACATTTTCTATCCATTATTCACTAACATTTTAATTTAAACATTTTTTTTTTTGTAAAAAAAAATTCTTCATTTTTATGCTCCGGTTGTCCACCATTTTGCATAAGGTTTCCTTGGATGATATTTTATAATTCTAACTTATGAGAGGACCCTTATGCTGGGGTCGATTAATCTAGTTCTTCTTCTGAATTATTCTATTGCCATGTAAAACAAACAATATTTATATATTGAAATATATATGTAGGAAATGCACCAGGATTAGCTTAATCAAATAATCAAACTATAATTTAGAATATAACATTACATACCTGTGAGCCTTTCATAAATATTGAAGCATCTATCTAGTTTGGTGTTCTTGAATCTTCCTCCCTTACTGCTTTAATTTTCCTTTTATAAGTGGCTTCAATACCTATAAATAGCTTTTATCATCGTCATACAAGGCTGACGTGTAAATCCCATTTAATCAATATTCAGTTTCTGGATCAAGGTCTCCCAGTGCATAACCACAAATATAGTTTTATTATGACGTATACATTGTCTTTGTTTAACTTTTTTATGTTACACAAAGACCCAACTAGGTCTATACATGTAAAAGGGATTTTAAAAACAGCAAGTTAGATGAATCTTACATCCCTACAGTAAATGGCAGAAATGCTATATTTTACATGCCATGGTAAATTCAACAAAGAAACAAAATATAGCAGGTTTGGTGTTACAGATGAATTATGAAAATGTAAAAATATTGTAATTTTGTTGTTCTGCAAAGAACTAAGTATGAGGTGAATGAATTTTTTTGGACATGGTGTGCATGAATATATGTGATTTTTTTTTACAGTTTTAAAGGAAACAATTTTAAACTAGTATTCAACCTTTAAAAAGGTTAGGCAATGATTCGACCTCAAATATATGAGTAAAACAAATTATATGAGACTATGTCGGATTATTATGGTAGAGACCCTGTAAGCAGAAGTTTCTACTTACATTATGTCGTAAAGTAGACACACTTAGCCCATGCAAAATTTGAAGAAAATTGTCCATGTCAATCACAAGATATAGCCATTTACCCCTTTTGGGGGTTACTACCTAAAACCGAAACTGTTCATCCAGTAACATCCATTAAGTACAAGCCTAGATCCAACATAAACTTGACATTCCATTTTAAACAACCAAATTCCTCAAAATACGTATTTACCCCCCTTTGACCTTGATTACGAGGGTAAATTATCCTATACTGTAACGTTTTCTCTTTTAACATGTGCCTGAGTCAATATCCTATACGTGTGCAAAATTTGAAGTAAATCGTCCATGTCAGTCACAAGTTATAGTCATTTACCCCTTTTGGGGGTAATTATTAAAAACCGAAACTTTTCATCCAGTAACATCCACACGAGTAACCTAGACCAAACGTGCAACTAATATTCCATTTTAAACAACCAAGTTCTTCAAAATATGTATTTACCCCCTTAGAACTTGATTACGAGGGTAAATCACCCTATTCTGTGAATTTTTTCCTTTTAGCATGTGTCTGAGTCAATGTCACAAACGTGTGCAAAATTTGAAGTAAATCGTCCATGTCAATCACAAGTTATAGTCATTTACCCCTTTTGGGGGTAATTACCCAAAACAGAAAGTTTTCATCCAGTAAAATCCAACCGGATAGCAGTAGACCAAACATACAGCTGATATTCCATTTTGAACAACATAACTCCTCAAAATATATATTCACCCCTTTTGGCATTGATTACGAGGGTAAATACCCTATGTTGGCATTACTGTTAAAATTATTTGTTTAATATGTGCCTGAGTCAATATCCCAAACGTGTGCAAAATTTGAAGTAAATCGTCCATGTCAATCACAAGTTATAGACATTTACCCCTTTTGGGGGTAATTACCCAAAACAGAAACTTTTCATCCAGTAAAATCCAACCGGATACCCGTAGACCAAACATACAGCTAATATTCCATTTTGAATAACATAACTCCTCAAAATATATATTCACCCCTTTTGGCATCGATTACGAGGGTAAATACCCTATGTTGGCAATACTGTTAAAATTATTCGTTTAATATGTGCCTGAGTCAATATCCCAAACGTGTGCAAAATTTGAAGAAAATCGTCCAGGTCAATCACAAGTTATAGACATTTACCCCTTTTTGGGGGGTAATTACCAAGCTTCGGGCAACAAGGATTACATAATACAGAAACCATTAATATATTACCAGACTATCATTGAAATCCTTTCATTAAAACAAAAGTTTTACAATGTTTTCACTCTTGGGGCAAAACACCCTATTTTCAACACCCCATTACATAGTTACCCCTTCACATAATCAAAATATAAAATATCACTTACCTTGAATGGTTAGTCAGGCTACCTATCAGTGAAAGAACTGAGTTTCTAGCTTGCTTAGTTTTTCTGGAAACCTGTGCAAACCTGTTTTAGTCAAATTGGGGTAATTACCCCCTTACCCTCATTGCGCAAAAACAATTATGGGTTACAAATGTTGGGATACATGTTTATATATATATTCCAAAGTTTCAAATTGATTCTTGTAATATTAAAAAAGTTATTCCACTTTTAAGTTTTCCAATTTTCGACTTTGAGATGACCTGTGACCTTGAGTTCAAGGTCAAGGTCAACCATCTTCTCCCAAAATGAAGTACTAACCATGGACTATATATGTACCAAGTTTCAAGTCTCTAGCACAAAAACCTACTGGCCAAGAAAATAATAATAATAATAATAATAATAACTAGGGTCCCAGGGGACTTCAACCTTAAAAGGTCAAAGGGATGATTCGACATTAAAACATTCGATAATATGCGTAGAACAAGGTGGAAAACCTAATACTCCATTATCAACACAATGTTATACAGTACAACTATCTTAAAATGGGTCACCATAGCGATCCTTAGTGATCCAGAGCGGTCCGGATAAAGAGTGATCTGTAGTGATCTGAGATGATATAACTCTATCTGTAGTGATCCACTAATAAACTTTTAGTGAAAATCAATCATGTCAATTATTTAGGATTATAAGTCAAAGAACAAATAAAATCCACCTAACAATTGAAAATATTGATTAAGGAAACATATCCATAAGTTATTTGGTACAGAAAAGTACATATATTAATATTAATTTTGATTAATAGATACAGATCACAACAGATCACTCCAGATCGATCACTCAATATCAATCAAGATCGCCATGGATCACTACAGATCGATAGATAAGTGTCGATCCAAACTGACGAGCCATTTTATGATGGTTGTACTGTATTAACGCCTTCCGACTAAGATTTATGGTGTAAATTGTCCTCTAACATCAAAAATTTACTTACATCATGTCTGCAGGACCACATAATACACTTATGTAAAATTAGAAGACAATCGTCCAAGTCAATCAGCAGTTATAGTCATTTACCCCTTTTTGGGGTGATTACCTAAATACACATATTTTCATCCCTAACATCCCAAGTGTAGAGGCAAGAAGTAACCGATGCCAAATGCACCTTTTAAAAACAAGTATTGCTCAAAAACCATAATTACCCCCTTCGTTCCTGATTATAAGGGTAGATTGCCCCATTAAATCAAATATACTCTTTCATTATGTCTCCAAACCATGATATTCAGCATTTGCAAGAAATGAAGAAAATCGTTCAAAACAATAAAAAGTTATAGCTATTTACCCCTTTTTGGGGTAATTACTTAAAACTGACAAATTATATCCTCAAACATCAGTAATGAAAAGGCAAATACCAATCAATGTGAAATACACCATTAAAAACATAAGAGCTGTTCAAAATACACATTCACCCCTTTCGACCCTGATTACGAGGGTAAATTACCCCACGAAATCAAATTTACACTTTCATCATGTCCCCATGTCCAAATGGTAAACCTGTGCAAAATTTGAAGAAAATGGTCAATGTCAACTACAAGTTACAGCTATTTACCCCTTTTTTGGGGTAATTACTTAAAACTGACAAATTTTATCCAGTAACATCAGTGATGAAAAGGCAAGACCCAATCGATATCTTATACACCATTAAAAACTTAAGAACAGTTCAAAATACATATTTACCCTTTCGACCTTGGTTATGAGGGTAAATTACCCCATGACTTCAAATTTACACTTTCATTAGGTCCTCAAGTCAAAAGAGTAAACTCTTGCAAAATTTGAAGTAAATCGTCAATGTCAATCACAAATTATAATCATGTACCCCTTTTTGGGGTAACTACCCCAAAACGTCATTTTTATCTTATGATATGACTCTAATTCATAAATACTATATACACTCCAAGTTTCATCAAATTCCCTCCATTCAAACCAAAGTTTAAAAATGTTTTAACTTTTTGGTCAAAACACCGATTTTTGAAAGTCCTGTTACTCAACAACCCCTTATTCAATCAAAATATAAAAGGTTTCTTACCATGGATATTTAGTCAGGCTACCAATCACAGCAAAAACTGGGCCTCTAAGTGAAGTAGTTTTCTCTTAAAACAGGAGCAATTCGTTTTTATCAAAGTGGGGTAAATACCCCTTTTTCGTCACATCATAAAAAAAAATTCTACCCACATTTGTAGTGAACCACTTTTGTACACATATATTTCAATCTCATGTCTGTAACTATAAAATTTAATGAATTAATCAACTTTGAAAATTTGAAAATTTTGACATTGAGATGACCTGTGACCTTGAGTTCAAGGTCAAGGTCAAATCTTTTCTACCAGAATGAAGTACTAACTATGGACTATATATGTACAAAGTTTCAAGGCTCTAGCTTCAAAGTTAACTGGACAAGAAAAATAATAATAATAATAAAATAAAAGAAAATAAGATGATTCTCCATTTATGTCGAATCATAATAATAAAATCAAAGAAAACAAGATGATTCTCCCGATAGGTCGAATCATAAAAATCAATATTTTAAATCGTAACATCTCAATTTTTAAATCAAGTAATTCATGCACTGGTCCTGGGGCTACGAAACAAAACCTGATTAAATTAACATCAACCAGTGTGTGCAAATTCCAAGATGATGGTTATTTTCAAGATAGCTGCTTGTGGGCCCTCCGTATCATTTGATTGATTTTAATATTTGTTGAACTTTTCATTTTATAGTGATGGGTACTTTGAAGATAAAAGCGATGTGCTAGACTTCATATAACTTGACTTAAGTCCTCAATCATGGAATTCTTGTAGGTAAATCATTGGAATACCACACACTAAGAATTCGCTTTTCTATTCCTCACGTTCGAGCTTTGCTGCTATTTACTAATTCCAAGGTACTTCATGAAACCAGCTACACTTGCTGTCAGTAATTGCTAAAGGACTGTTCCTTTCAGACTAGAGTATCACCTTGGTACCTCAGAGTGTGCTATGCAGGTAATTACTTGCAAATTGACTTTTAAGTTAGAAGTGCTGCTTTCTGCCACACTACACCTGTCTGCTTGGCAATTCATCTTGTATTTGGAGTGTAAGTGGACAATTTGAGCCTATTCTAGGCTACTCACTGAAGACTCAGACTTAATGGAAACATTTGACTCCTCTAAGGATCGAAAGAAAGCTAGAAGAAGAATAAACAATATTTTTTTTACCTGAATAGTGAAATAACCACAAGCAAACCACAGTACATAGCAACCAACTAAGCTTTTCGTTTACAATTTGTTGCCTAATTTTTATTTCTTTATTTAACCCCCATAATTGGGGAAATGACAATTTTATGTTGAACATAACAATATATACAGTACATTATAAGACCGATAAAACACAAAGAAATATAAATAGATAAAACCAGTAAAACAGCTCAGAATGCTTTAGTTAAAAATCTTGTTAACACATACTCATGTAACCATGGTTTAATGTAATTTTCATGCAATAGTTAAAAAAGGGAGAGAAACTGATTGCAATGTTGCAAATTAACAAGGGCTAGAATGATACAAGTTAACTCATGATTGTCGTCTGATATTTCTTACTTTTTTGCAGTGTTCAGTGAAACTTTCACAAGAATGACGAACAACCAATATGAGAAGTCAGTTTTGAGTAATTTTCACCATGACTTGATAGTTTGTTAATTGGCACCTGTGTAGCTTGATATGCATTGCAGTGAAAAAGTAATATCTGACATAAAAGAATGATTAAATCAAACTTAAATCATAGATATCATCTTGCAAATTTGAATATTCATTTATAAACTTTTTTTGATGCCGTTACACAAAAACATATATAATTACCCTTTGCGTTTCTGCTCAAAAAAAGTTCTGAGTCAACTATAGACAAAATTAAGGTTATTAATTGTAATATAAATACCCATTCTGTTATTTTTTCACAAAAAGGTGCATTGAATTGAGCAGCCAGGATAGATCAGTACACTGACAATATAGTCAATTGATCATATCCGTCTGTAGCATGTTATTTTTCATGATTGTGACAAAATTAATCACAGCATTAAAACTGGATGGTGCAGATATAAATTCAATTACTTTTAAGATTTATCTTTTCAAGGACAATCTTTTATGGTACATTATCATTAAATTTTCTTTTTGGCTGCATAAATCATAATCAGCAAGGCGGTCTTCATGGAAATTATCTAATTCACTGTACATGATTGACAGACATGATGGATCTTCTGACAATTGGTCAAATTACTTTTTTGCATATCAATCAAATGCCCCATACATTTTATGTTATAGCTATTCCAAACAGTTAAGATGGCTTTTAAAACTCCTTTGACACACCCTTCAGATCCAAGACCAATTCATTTCACATTGGCGTGATACTTTCCACATCAATTATTCTCATGTGTCTGCTTCTTGCACTCACTTGGCAGCTGGGGATACAAGTGACAAAATACGATGAGAGAAAGACTGATGGATGGCCCTGGCAGTATTTAAGTAATCCTACAACATTCATAGAAGGGTGTATGGAACTCCCTGTATACAGTAGAACAAGAAACAGTATATATATTTTTCAACTATTAATAGGGCCTACTTATACAATACATAATTTTCTATTTCTAATATACTATATACAAGAAAATCTATTGGTGTAGTGATAGTCCCATATTTTGCACAGTGCCCCTGAGCAAACTTACAGATTGAAATAAGTCAGTGAGAAAACCAAAAGCTCAAAGGAAAATTTTTCTGTCAACTTTTGTAGATTTTTCCTTTGTAGCAATCATATTTTCATGGAGCATGGATCTTGACAGAAGTCTCTAAAATCATTTACAAAGAAATTATTCTCTAACATCCATCACCATCATGTTTGTGTTAAAGATATTCGTCAAGAATCTCACCACACTCATTATAGTACTTCTTCGCAGACAGGCCGAACCGAGAAAAGTGCAGTTAGAAATATCCTTACTGCAAAAAATGATGGTTGTGTCAGAAGGCACGCAGTAGACAAATCGTAGTTGTCAGGTAACAAGGAAATGCTGTAGGCAAAAGACCAGTGTAATAGCTTGGGATGTTTCCAAAGTACTAAAGCAGGCTGACGATGAATATAGTCTTATACATGTGTCAACACAATACCATTTGAATTCTATTTTATAATAAACATGGTTAGAGAAATCCGCTGGTACACATAAAAGGAGGAACGTATAATATGCAATGGTTGTTAAATCTGACATATATCAACCTGATCCAGTAATTGAAATTAAATTTTTGTAAAGCTGAACGTAAGCCCATTTACCATCTATAGACATTTCATGGATTTTGCAGCATCTTTCAGTTTAATTTCGAAGGTAGGAAATCAAGCTGTTAGGAATGTGGGATGATGTGATTCTATCTGGCATTATATGAGTAACAGACATTCTTGCTTAATATATAATTCCAAACAGATGACCTTGAGTCTCATGAAATGTACTTTTTGTTTCTTTAAATACCTCATTTGACAACTGTGGATTACATTAAATTTTATGCTGTCATACTGCAGGCTAATGGAAAAAAATTGTGGCAGAGAAACTGCAGTTTCCAATTAAGATGTTCGTTTTACACTAATTTGCTTCTGCTGTGGCAGAAGTCACCATGTACATCTAATTATCTATCACATGACAAATGCATCACAAAAAGGGTTTACTATGAAACAATGACCTAAAATTTTCTGCATCAAAACAATTTGTCCAGATTATCTTTAAATTGCTATAATTTTCTTTAGAGACTGGAAGTTTTTACTCTTGGGCAAAACTTTGCCAATGGTTATTGTAGTTACTCCAAATGACATCCAGAAGGGCATGATATATCTTTCCATATCATTACAACTATGTAACCAGAAGCAAAACCACATTTCTGGAACAACATATATGACTACCTAAAACCAAGATGTGTATTTATGGGCTGACATGGGAGATGTAATCCATGCATTGATATATGAAGGTTATATCTAGTCTGCAGGAGACTCCATATGCGTTGTACACTGTACAACTGATGTTTGAGATACTCCTTGGGCTTTATATCCATATATATGGAGATGGCAGAGCCATAGGGAAGGGGTCCTTGGTGAACACATGGCCAAGTCATTGAGTTTTGCACAGAGTACAGACTTACTACAGTTGCTTGGTAAATTTGTTTCATATTCCATAAAGTCTCAGAGTATATAAATTCGATAAACAGAATAAGGAAGCCATTTGGTCAATTGTGACACAATCTTAGTCCCCTGCGAAAGACAGATAAATAAGATCAGTCCACATAGGGGATGGCCACCATGGCATAGACCAGATATAACGAAAACCTGAAAGCCATATAGACGATGAGAATCAGCTTCCTGTTTTTTCTCATGGATCATGCTTTTCTACTACGTAATATTTCATAGGCATTTATGTCATGGCATGCACGTGACAATCAAGGCACTATGGTTGCTCTCATGGTCGCCCTTTGTGTTAGGACAGTTTGAATGTTTCTCAGCTGCCCAGAGAAAAACACATTAGCAAGTACAATGGGTTTTATGAGGAAGTAAGGCAAGCAGTTATGTCAATTAAGTGAAGGGTTCCCAAGAAGCTCGGTGGTCCAAGGCAACAAGATTGCCAGAGAAGCAATATTTTGCACCCTTATTTTCTCCACACCACTTTTCAAACTCTTTGCCTTCATACTATTCTCGTCGAAAATTTTCTAATTTTCTTTTTAACAAGTGTTGTTTGAAACACTTTCCCAGTTGTGGTTTCGTGAGCTCATGAGTTTTATACATGTACATGTGTCTGTATTTCTATCTTGTATTCATTAACATACCTCCGCATATGTTGGAAACAATGGAAATATCCAATCCCATTTATAGAACAAGGTCAATAACAGAGGAGAGGAGAAAATTAAATATGTGACATGGATAAAATTAATAATGGCCAAAACTTGTAAAACTATTTTTCCTCTTTGTTTTTTCCAAGACAACATGTTAACAAAGACAGGAAGGTAAATACTGGAATTCTTTGCTTTTGTTTGTCATAGACCAATATAATGACAATTACCACATAAGATAACTTTTATCCCATTCAAACATGGAATTGAAGTTTCTACCAAATTTTTATTTGAAAATTACTCTGAAGTCTTGATCCATTCCACTCTTCCAATTCATCTCCTCTGCCATTTATAGATATAGCAATGCAGTAACCTGTGTCACACTGTCACAGTATTCACTGAATTAACGCTGATTCCTGGAGAATCTCAGAGATGGTATAGATTATTTGTACACACCATCAAGACTCCAAGAGTCCTCTGCAGACCTGGGTATGAATTATACATCAATGCACATATGTCTTGGGTCTACAATCCTACATGGAATATCCTGAAAGGAATACTACTCCCACAGCAGCCGTTTACCTTATCATCATGATCACCAGAATACCCATCTAGGCAGATATAGCTGATGCTTGCTTCTGTTTATTCATCTGGGAACCAGCAGTAAATGGGATAAATTTAAGGCACTTAGACACATAAGAAAATCCAATTTAGTCTTTTGAAATTGATACAGTTTCAGTTCAGAAAAAAACCTACAAAATGTTGATAATTACTACTTTAGTATTATCATACCTGTGCTGTACTTCACAATGAACCCAAAACTATTCACACATATCCGCAAGTTGTGAAAAAGCAATCAAGCCAGTACTAAATATATGGAGTGATTGTCATCCAAGCATTGTAACAAGACTAGTAGTATGTCCATATAACCGTTTAAAAAAGCTGCCGCAATCTTGTGTAGCGAAGACGTATTTCTGAGATGTTATATTAAATGAGTCTTTGATGATGGATGTTCTTGAAGAATATGTAATTGAGAGTTGCCTTAACTATGGACAGAACCACAAACACAGCAGGTAGGTTGGAGTCAAAAACTGAACTGTATTCAATAAATATTGTCGCCTTTTTATATGTGTGGATAATCACTGTTATCTGTGGACTCTATGACTGTGTATGCTGGAATTGCCTGATCCCTGACAAAGGGCAGTTGCAATCCCTGCTTATCCAGTCACATGAGGGTCCACAGTTAACAGTTCACAATTATTATCAACAACATACCTCAAAAGTTCACCAAAGGTGATACATCATGAAATGACAAGGTAAGAAATGTTTTTATGCTCTAGCAACATATTTTAAGAATATGTTACATCCCTCACCCCTTAAGTGATAAACATACATGTATATCAATAAAACAAATTCATAACCAGAAAAATATAATGTCCTTTAATACAATACAAATGGGATTATAATGTCCAGATAGATATCACTGTTACTTGTAGTTAAATTATCACGACGCCATCTCGGCGGTTGAACGAGACACACTTCTTCGGTTTAGCACGAGTGAAAGGTCTGGGCGTTGTCTTCGAAGCATGTAGATAATTGGCTTCTTCAGGATGGCGTGAGACTTGCCGTTCTCTGGTTGTAGGGCTACCACTGACTGCACAATAGTGAGCGCCAGAACGCCTCTTGAAAATAAAAACACCTAACGTGGCACATAGACATACTCCTATAACGACAAAAAGAATGATTACAATAATCTTATTTACAAATGTTTTATATGACATATGGTCAAATCTGACTCTTTCTTTAGTAATGTTTTGTACTTTCATTCTTAGATTAGAAATAACATCACCATAATCAATAGGGGTCACGGTTGACATCTCAGAGTCCGCGGTCACTGGCTCACTATAAATAGACAGATTCATGGTTAGTATGCTAGGAAAATTTAAATGTTGATCGAGCTCATGGTCAAATAACACTAATGACCTTAACGTTTCCTCTTTCCTAAACCTTGAGGGTACATAGAAGAACCTCGATCTTGCAGAGCAACCAAAATTTAATTGTAACATAGAGATACCTGGGGTTACTGTCTTAGTATCAACATATTTGGTACTTTCGAATTCGTTACAAATGACATCATAATTAAATCTTCTGCCTGTGGATATAATCCACTTTCCTTCCATTAGATACTTTACTGTTGGCATTGAATCCCGAGGGATGCTGTTCATAGTACAATACTTCATAATCTTATTTATATTTCTTGAAATCAGTGAATATATACAAGTATAATAATTGTTAACATTAAGAACGGGATATTTCAAATTACAAAAAGTTAAATGGGTACCAATACACAATTGGGCATAAGCACTATTGGGTACCATATATGTCTGACGATCTGTCGCCAGAGCAACATAATTTGATTCTAATGTGTAAGTCAGTGACCGGGGTTGCTCTTCGCATGGGATTGGAACAGTAACAGCTTCAAATAGTTCATATACAGAGTCTTGACGAACTAAAGGTACGGCGGTAATAATGTGTAATTCAAAATTTTGACCAGGTACTAACATGGTATGAAGAGATTTGTAGTAACTTTTAACATCACTTAGAGGATAGGGTAAAGTCAGTGCTCTGGGCAGCTGTCTTTCAATTTCCGTCAAAGTTTTATAAAGCTCTTCAGGGGGAACGAGCATGACAGGTAGTTTACCATCAATCAATTGGCTTGTAAATAAATTTAATTGGGACAGATCAAAATAAATTTCCCTGAGAGAATTTGTGATACTATGAACGGTGTCATGCACAAGAGACATTAAGCGGTTGTACAGCATCTGGGGCTCCAATTCCTTAACCTTTGCTGATAATTGACTTATATCACTCTTCATATTATTGGTTATAGTTATTAACTTATTCAAAGCAACTTCATTTCTCTTAACATGATTAATTGTTCTATTAACTATTGTTAAGGATTGTTCTACAACATGAGACAAACTATCCTGAGCATCAGACAAACCTACTATGTATTGTTTAACGGCTCGCAGCGACTTCTGCGTCGCTACTCCAAATAGTTGTGACATTAAGCCTCCAAAAGCAGGAATTAGGGCCCGAGGTGTACGTCGCTTTTTCTCAGTTAGAGCAAGTTTGATATTGTCAAAAAACAAATAAATCCTGTCATACTCTCTACTAAACTGTTCCAACTCCCTGCGCAGTCTCTCTGCGACTAAACCACCTACGTTTCCAAATTTGTTCTCTGGACTTGAAATAATATCTATATAATTCTCTACACTGTTCCGTAATTCATCTAAATGAGTTTGGTAATGTTCGAGATTAAAAGTATAGCTTATAACCCAGCTACTATAAGAAGTGTAAACAGTTCCTCTACAGGCACAAGGAATATCACTAGAAGACCAAATAGAAGCGGACACATGGTCCTGAAAGGAAATAGACAGGTTAGTTAGACAAGAGTAGTTATTAGTGTGAAATATATATATAATTTCTATTGACTTCAAATGTACGTTCGTAATCGACAGACTTAGTAATTTCTAAAAGGACAAAATAATTCCATATTCTCATAGGGCAAAACAATTTCTGGTAACTTGGGAAAATCCTACTCCCTCAACAGATAATTCACTCAACTATATACAAAGTGTACACTTAACTAGACCATGGTTTAAGGTGTGTCCACTGGTGTTTACAGCACGCCAACCCCAACGCGCAACCAGCACCGAGGCATTTAATAATGCCGGCTTAAAGGTGTGTCCACTGGTGTTTACAGCACGCCACCCCCAACGCGCAACCAGCACCGAGGCATTTAATAATGCCGGCTTAAAGGTGTGTCCACTGGTGTTTACAGCACGCCACCCCCAACGCGCAACCAGCACCGAGGCATATAGTCGGGCAGATCAGAGGGGTCCCCCTGCACCCGTCTGAATATTTAACGGGACCAAGTTTTTTGGTGCCCTTATAATGTCCTTTTAACAAAAAGCCAATGTTAACAGGACTATCAATGTCCCATGGGGTTTTTACGGTGGCCATTTTGAATTGAAGTTGACGGCCGAAAAACGTCTCTTAGAAATTACAAGGTTAATTATCTCAGGAACTATTCAAGCTACATTTACAAATGGCACATCTATTTCTATGTTTTTGGACATGCTGAATCTGAAAATGACATTAGTTTCTTTCTAAATTGTAAATATCACCCCTCTATGGCCAAATATTTACAAAGAATCGCATTTATTAGATATTTCACCTTAGTTCAGTTTATTCTACATCAGCCAGTTAACCAATAGCTCTGTGTGATGATCATATTTGACAAGCACTGAATATAAGCTTTCATATGAGGTATAATATGTCCAAAAGAGATGATTATTTGATGAGCTGTGGTATTTCAAAGATTTTCATTTGTGATTCTGCGATCATTCAGCAGCACCGGTGAGGTAGAACTCCTGGTCAGGTTGCAAGAGAGGTTGCCTTGCACCCTCTGGTATAGTTAATGGCACCATATGTTTTGACTGCCAGATATTGTCTGGAAACATATTTTAGATGCTCCCATTGCCAATTATTGTTCCAAGGGGTTTTTCTGGTGGCTATATTGGATTAACCTCTAAAATTTGTAAAAGTGTGGTTTTAGCATTATTGTCGCTTTCTGTGTTAAAGCAGCCATTGCTCTATCATAGTTTATGCCAGTGAAAAAAATTAAATACCAAATTAAACTTTAAAAGCTACTCTTTCAAATGGTGTTAATATTATGCTTGTAAGATGCTTGTGCTGGATGTCATAAAAATAATTAAACTCTTCCTCCCTGGGTAGAAAATTTCTTCGTGAGCATAAACGTGTCTCATAATTAATTTAATTTCTTTTTTTTTTAATGAGTAGCCCTAGAAAAACATCTCAAACCCAAAGAATGATAGCCCTTGATGTCACCTACCATCTGGCACATTTATTTTCTTGTTACTGCAATTGTCAACCCTTCCTAAGCTAAATAAATTTAGCTGTCGGTGTCATAAATCTCCTCAGAAACATAAAATCCTCCCATTTATTTTCAACTTTACCTATCCTTATCACTAGATGACTCATCCCCAACCTACCAAATGGATAGCCCTTGATGTCACCTTTTTCTTGGCACCTTAGTTTCCTTGTTACTACAATTTTCTACCCTGCCAAAGCAAAATAAATGTTGCTGTCCGCGTCGAAAATCTCCTGTGAAACACCAAAATCTAGCAAGGATTTTCATTTCCACCTATCCTAATCACCTGATAACTCATTCCTAACCAATCAAATGGATGTGGAGGTACAACACTTTATGTCAGCTTTCATTTGGCACCTTGGTTTCCTTGTTACAAGAACTGTCAACCCTCCCCAAGCTAAATTAATGTTACCGTAAGTATCAAAAATTTCCTTTGAAACACAAAATCCTTCCATTTATCTTCAATTCTACCTATCCTAATCAGTAGATGACTTATACCTAACCAACCAAATGAATGTGGATGGATAGCATTTGGTGTCAGCTTTCATTTGGCACCTTGGTTTCCTTGATACTAGAACTGTTAACCCTACCAAAGCTAAATAAATGTTACCGTCAGTATAAAAAGCTCCTCCGAAGTACAAAATCTCCCCATTTATTTTCAGTTCTATGTCTTCTAATCACTAGATGACTCATCCCTAGCCAACCAAATGGATAGCCATTGATGTCAGCTTTCATTTGGCACCTTGGTTTCCTTGTTACTACAATTGCCAGCCCTCCAAATGCAAACTAAATGTATGTCTTGGTAAAAAAAATCTCGTCGGAAACACAAAAACCTCCCTTTTATTTTAATCTCCACCTATCCTACTCACCAGATAACTCAAACCCAACCAATCCAATGGATGTTGATTAGGGTGATGCAGATTGCACCCAAAAAAATAAACTTTTGAATTTTCAATGGGGCGCCCCCCAAATATGTTTCAATATATGAAAAAAAAATTCAGTAAAAATTTGAGCCAAATCGGACAAATTTTAGAGGGTGCTACCGCAATTTGAAATATAACATTGTATTGCAATGGGCGAAATCCCAGTTTTATGGGTGCTGGGTGAAGGAAGTTGTCCAACCACTAGAGTGTTGGTAATTTTTTTCCTATTTAAGCTTTCCACTATTCTCATCACAAATCCATTCATATTTTGCCAATATCCGGTCATTTCAGGCTACAGGGCACTCCTAAAGCAACAAATTTTGCCCGATTTTTACAGCATTAAGGTTAGACGCGGTATTGAATAACATAACCAGCAATAAAGGTACACAAATATAAGTTACACCATCTTATTAAGCAGGAAAAGAGCTTTCATTTGAATCCCAACATTACTATGTTGCTATATTCTACAGTATTACGACAGTGCTTTGAATATTGGGAATTTTTGCAAATAATTGTTAATGACAAATAAGCTAATTCAACGGGGTCAGATGGTCAGAATATAGCAGTGTTGGTATTCAAATTAAAGCTCTTTTCATGCTCCATCTAATGAAGTAACTTTCATTTCTGTGACATTGAAACTCGTAATGTTATTAAAAACCGCGAATTCGGTATATTTTGACTATTTTATCTTCATTAGTCTGGTTTTAGCAGCATGGAGAAGTCAAAAATAATCCAAATTTGCATTGATCCGCTGTTCTGACAACCAGACCCAAAAATTATGACCATGCCGCATTGGTTTGGTGCACCGGGTATAGTTGAACTCGCTACATGCCAAATAATTGGATATTTTTGTATTGAATACTAATGTTAATTTTGATGATGCGGTAGCACCCTCTAATTTTTGTCCGATTGAGCTCAAATTTTTACTGAATTTTTTTTTCATATATTGGAACAACTTCAGGGGGTGCCCCATTAACATTTCAAAACTTCACTTTTTTGCATCACCCTAATGTTGATGGATGGCCCTTGATGTCAGCTTTCATTTGACACCTTGGTTTCCTTGTCGCTAGAACTGTCAACCCTCCAAAAGCAAAGTTAATGTTTCTGTCTGAGTCAAACATCTCCTCGGAAACAAAAAATACTCCCATGTATTTTGATTTTCACTTATCCTAACCTCCAGAAAACTCATCTCTAACCAAGCAAACACATAGCCCTTGATATCAGCTTTCAGGGGCTATCCATACTCATCCATTTGGTTGGCTAGGAATAAGTGATCACTTCATTAGCATAGGTAGAACTGAAGATAAATGGGAGGATTCTGGGTTTCCAAGGAGAATTTTTAAACAAATAGCAGCATTTATTTAGCTTTGTAAGGAGGGTTGACATTTGTAGCAAGCAGGAAACCAAGGTGCCAGATGAAAACAGACATCAAGGGCTATCCATCCACATCCACTTGGTTGGTAAGGAATAAGTTATCTGGTAATTAGGATAGGTAGAAATTAAAAGGGACGGGATTATTTTGTGTTTCCGAGGAGATTTTTTCGAACAGGACATAACATTTATTTTGCTTTTGGAGGGCTGGCAATTGTATTAACAAGAAAACCAAGGTGCCAAATTAAAGCTGCTATGAAGAGCAATCCAACCACATCCATTTGGATGGTTCATTATAAGTTATCTGGTGATTAGGATAGGTGGAAATTAAAATACAGGGACATTTTGTGTTTCTGACGAGATTTTTTTGACCAGGACATAACATTTAGTTTGCTTTTGGAGGGCTGGCAACTGTAGTAACAAGGCAACCAAGGTGCCAAATGAAAGCTACCATCAAGGGCAATCCATCCAGTTCCATTTGGATGGTTCATTATAAGTTATCTGGTGATTAGGATAAGTGAAAATAAAAATACAAGCGAGGATTTTGTGTTTCCGAAGAGATTTTTTTGACCAGGACATAACATTTAGTTTGCTTTTGGAGGGCTGGCAATTGTAGTAACAAGGAACCAAGGTGCAAATGAAAGCTAGCATTAAGGGCTAGCCATTCTCATTCATTTGGTTGGTTAGGAATAAGTCAACTACTGATCAGGATAGGTACAATTAAAAATAAATGGAAGGATTTGGTATTTCTGGGGGAGATTTTTGATACTGACAGCAACATTTATTTAGCTTTGGGAAGGTTGATAGTTCTGGTTACAAGGAAACCAAGTTGCCAAATGAAAGCTGACATAAGGTGCTGTCCATCCACATCCATTTCATTGATTAGGAATGAGTTATCAGGTGATTAGGATAGGTGGAAATGAAAATCTGTGTGAGATTTTGGTGTTTCACAGGAGATTTTCGACGCGGACAGCAACATTTATTTTGCTTTGGCAGGGTAGAAAATTGTAGTAACAAGGAAACTAAGGTGCCAAGAAAAAGGTGACATCAAGGGCTATCCATTTGGTAGGTTGGGGATGAGTCATCTAGTGATAAGGATAGGTAAAGTTGAAAATAAATGGGAGGATTTTATGTTTCTGAGGAGATTTATGACACCGACAGCTAAATTTATTTAGCTTAGGAAGGGTTGACAATTGCAGTAACAAGAAAATAAATGTGCCAGATGGTAGGTGACATCAAGGGCTATCATTCTTTGGGTTTGAGATGTTTTTCTAGGGCTACTCATTAAAAAAAAATGAAATTAAATTAATTATGAGACACGTTTATGCTCACGAAGAAATTTTCTACCCAGGGAGGAAGAGTTTAATTATTTTTATGACATCCAGCACAAGCATCTTACAAGCGTAATATTTACACCATTTGAAAGAGTAGCTTTTAAAGTTTAATTTGGTATTTAATTTTTTTCACTGGCATAAACTATGATAGAGCAATGGCTGCTTTAACACAGAAAGCGACAATAATGCTAAAACCACACTTTTACAAATTTTAGAGGTTAATCCAAAATAGCCACCAGAAAAACCCCTTGGAACAATAATTGGCAATGGGAGCATCTAAAATATGTTTCCAGACAATATCTGGCAGTCAAAAAATATGGTGCCATTAACTATACCAGAGGGTGCAAGGCAACCTCTCTTGCAACCTGACTAGGAGTTCTACCTCACCGGTGCTGCTGAATGATCGCAGAATCACAAATGAAAATCTTTGAAATAACACAGCTCATCAAATAATCATCTCTTTTGGACATATTATACCTCATTTGAAAGCTTATATTCAGTGCTTGTCAAATATGATCATCACACAGAGCTATTGGTTAACTGGCTGATGTAGAATAAACTGAACTAAGGTGAAATATTTAATAAATGCGATTTTTTGTAAATATTTGGCCATAGTGGGGTGATATTTACAATTTAGAAAGAAATTAATGTCATTTTCAGATTCTGCATGTCCAAACACATAGAAATAGATGTGCCATTTGTAAATGTAGCTTGAATAGTTCATGAGATAATTAAACTTGTAATTTCTAAGAGACGTTTTTCGGCCGTCAACTTCAATTCAAAATGGCCACCGTAAAAACCCCATGGGACATTGATAGTCCTGTTAACATTGGCTTTTTGTTAAAAGGACATTATTAGGGCACCAAAAAACTTGGTCCCGTTAAATATTCAGACGGGTGCAGGGGGACCCCTCTGATCTGCTCGACTAATATAATAATGCCGGCTTAAAAATAATATTCCTGCATGCTGCTCTCAACATGCTCAAAAAATATATACAGGAAGGGCCATTTAGCTTTTTTTTTTTAACCAGAAGAATCCATGGAGGTTTCTTGGTCTCAGTATACATGAATATAGATAAATATGACAATATTAATATGCCTATAAAATATTAAGTGCTTATTTGATAATTGTAATTGACCACCCTAATCACTGATTAAGCAAAGTCGGCTTAAGGCCTGATAAGCAGAGCCTCCCGTCCTGGTAACCATAATTATAAATGAGCATTGTCATATCAATCATTTATGTGTTAAAAAAATGCTCTTCTTTCCCTTCCCCACCTGGACTGTGACTATGTCCTAAGAGGAGATACGTCATAGTGGCAGGATCGAAATCCTTTAACTTTACTTCTCGTTGTGTTTCTTAGAAAAAGGGGATATTTGGCTAGAACTGACGACTGTGGTAGGAATTCTCGGGGCCCTCGAGAACCCCTTGGCACAACTGCCAAGTCCATGGCCCTAAATTGACCTTGGGGTCCTTCACCTCACCAACCTGGGTCTCCATAAATTCCTGAGATTCAATATTATAATTACTTGTTACACTTGGCGAAAATACCCATTCAGAATCCATAGCAATTCCAAGAGGAGAATAATAAAAAGGGAACTAAGAGGCCTTTAACTCTTAATACACAATAGTACCACTACAAAGTAATGCAAACTAGAGAGAGACCAATATCTATGGTTGTGGCAATAGTCTGGCATACTATGCAGATAAAATTTATGGGATCAAAATTTGCAGTTTCATTAAACAGGCATGAAGACAAAATACTAAGTGGGAGTAAATATCATATTGAGAGCAAACACCTATAGAAGGGCCTAAACATAGGCTATGGCAATAGGGTCACTCAGAAACAGAACATTAAGTCCCAAAGAGATTTTCAACATGCTAAAAATTCTTATCACTGTATTGCTATCCTGTCATTCTCGCAAATTATTCCTCAAATGATACTAATAATTTTTAACCTCGCTGATAATTTGGAAACCAACAAGAGACTAAATTCACCATCAAAATGTATATCCAGTATCAATTCTAAGCCAACTATTGAACTTCACCTATAAATTGTAAAACAAACAATAGGGGCTAAGCTCACAAACAAACAGATATTCAGTAAGATCTATTGTCAATCTTAAATTAGCAAGAGCACTATGGTTTTTCTATAATTTCCTTTAAATCCATAGTACTAACATTAAACCAAAAACTAGACTGGCTGCTGTGAACAAAGTTAAAAAAAAAAAAAAAAAAACCTTAATGATTTGTGAGATCAAAGGAAATCAACCAGTGTCACCAGCACTCTATGATAAAACATATAGTCATTTAATTTCATGCTATCAAAATTATTTCAGTATCCAACCACTAAAATCATGTCTGACTAAGCATTTAGAGCTTAAAAATTTATGCTGTTTCATATATCCCATTATTCATTAAACGATTGAAAGCAGACTAAAATTAATTTATCATTACCTTACTTGTGCCACAAAAACAAAGAATTACATAACAAGAGGACTCAACTATTTTGTACCTTCTACAGATTAAGCTACTGGAGGGTATTTTAGCTCTCCCACTGTATAAAAGGATGATATACCTTGATGAAATATAAATTGCTCTAAAATTTCTCTCTCATTGTAGCGGCCAAAATCATGGGTCCTGGGGCACCCGTGAATGATGCCTGGCCTCTTCAATATTAGTACACAATATGGGCAATGGTGTCCAAGTTGCCATGTAGAGTTCTTCATAAGACAAAGTACAGGTGCCCTGTGCACAGGTACAATTTCATCTTCAGGTAAAATTTCATCTTCAGGTTCGTAATCATACATACTGTCTATGACAGTGTCAATAACAGCCCACATCAGACCAAAAATTTCAACTAGACCTACTAAAAAAAAAGATTGTCAACAACTACAATTAGGTCCCACAAGGAATGTGGTAATATTAAGAGGAAATTTTAATGTAAAAATATCTATTCAGACTATAAAACCTAAAGGAATTTCCTAATTGAGAAAACTATTATTCTAGTGCCACTCACAATATTATAAAAATTATTCTAACTTGCCCACAGAGAATTCTTCACTCACGGCTTCTTTGGGCGAGATCTTCTGTTGTTTAAAACGAGCAATCGTTGTTCCTCTCGATGATGAGTTTGATAAAAGGGAAGATTGTTGTGTAAGGGGGCCAAAGCGATAACGTTGAAGGTAAAACTTCTTTGGGTACGAGTCTCAGACTGGGTTTCTTCACGAGATGATTTCTCCAGATCAGGGATCGTCTTGACTGGAACCAGCGATTTTCTGCAATCTTTTAGGAAATTTCCGATTTTTAAACACAAGCAAGTTTCTTCCAAAATTCAAGAAATTCAGCCTGGAGAACCCAAATGGCTCTACGAAAATCTTTTACAACCCACCTACCGTGCGTGGACTGTCCGGCTAATCTCAAATTACATATATTAATCTTGTAGCTTTGAAGACTGGTTGTTACTTCTTAGGCTCAATTAAATTTTCTCAGAGTCTTCTTAGAATATGCAAGAGACAAACTTAGCTCACCGGAGTGGAATGGCGTTTTCCTTTTGAGACGGTTGTCTCAAATCCTGGTCAGCAGGCACCAATGTAGCGAAGACGTATTTCTGAGATGTTATATTAAATGAGTCTTTGATGATGGATGTTCTTGAAGAATATGTAATTGAGAGTTGCCTTAACTATGGACAGAACCACAAACACAGCAGGTAGGTTGGAGTCAAAAACTGAACTGTATTCAATAAATATTGTCGCCTTTTTATATGTGTGGATAATCACTGTTATCTGTGGACTCTATGACTGTGTATGCTGGAATTGCCTGATCCCTGACAAAGGGCAGTTGCAATCCCTGCTTATCCAGTCACATGAGGGTCCACAGTTAACAGTTCACAATTATTATCAACAACATACCTCAAAAGTTCACCAAAGGTGATACATCATGAAATGACAAGGTAAGAAATGTTTTTATGCTCTAGCAACATATTTTAAGAATATGTTACACTTGTTTGCAATTTTGTAATAAATTATACTTTTTATATCATAATCTTAGTTGTGTTCACCCTATTCATCATAATCATATTATCTAAACTAAGAAGAGGTGTGCTTCTATATTACTTTATAACATAAGCCCACATATAAGCAAAAGCCAGGCACAGACAATCCACTTTGTTGTCCAAATATTCTCAGGTCAATTTGTCTCCCGGAGACCAGATCTCTGTTATCATTATCTGCATCAGTTCATCTGGAGATGCTATCTTGCTATTTTTGTCCCTCATCAGGAACTTCTGCTCCTTGCTCTCTTCATCAAAAAAGACCTCAAAGGGAAAACAAACAGTGAATCTAAAATAACAGTAGAATACCAACGAGACAGAAAAGAGAAACACATGCGCCAAAACGGAAAACAAATCAACACTGAAATATATTGTAGACTGTGTTTGATTAGTTTTCATTTTCTGACAGAACGGTAATAAAATTAACACTTGCAAGATGAGGGATATAGAAAATGTGAAAATCAAAGGAAGATAGAAATTGTTTTCTATTGGTGACTAGGGAATGTCGAACATAATAATTCTGCAGGCATCTCTTCCCATTACCAGATTACACCGTGGGAAGAATTCCTAGGAATTAAAAAAAAGGGACATTTTCATGAACTTCTCGAAATTAACACCAAAATGTCCAAATTAATTTGGAGGACTTCAGTAAAAATAAATTGCTGGTGATTGAAGAAAGTCAGGGGAAAGACGATGATTTTGAAAATTATACACTTTAGTTTCTCAGAGTGACAATGCAATTTTATCATGTCTAAACCTTTTATAATTATGATTGTAAAAGTGTTTGAATAAAATATTATATATATAATTACTTTTGTTAATGACTTGACATTAATTTTAAGTGAAAACATAACTTTAACTCTTGGCAGTGTGGGAGGTCTCGAAGCCAGCCTTCAACCTTCCTGCCTTCTTTTCAGGTTGAATCAAGTGTTGATCATCATCTGTATAATGCCCTCTGGGGAAGCTGTCCTATGTATTTGTGTTCACACCAACCCCCAGGTTCAGCAACTTGGCAGTATCATACTATCACAAGCAGGAGCTAGTAACATATAGCTAGCTGTCTCATCATTAGTTTTTTCTTTGCGTGTCACCGAGATTCAGTCGGTCAATCCCTCTTGACCGCCGATTGCCTGATGACTATAATGGTAGTATAGCATCTCTGTGGGGAAGAAACTTCAATTTTTTTGCTATGTATGTCTTTTGCATTGTTATTACTCTTGTCGGCAGCTCTGGCTTCCCATGTCACAGGGAACTATGAAGGTAAAAGTAATGTTTACATTGATACCATTATTGCAAATTCAAAACTACTACATTAGAACAGTGTAATGAATAAGCATATGTGCTGATATTGAAAAAGAATATGACTTAGATCACTCACATTTTGCATTTTTATTACACGACTATGACAAAATGTTCCTTGACTGATAATAGAATGCAGATAAATCCTATATAGGCCTATAAATATATATATTAGCTTTAATACTAATTACTCTGATTATGCTGCATCAGAGCTCTCAATTACACGAATTCCCTCTCTTTTACATAATTGATTGCTCCAAATTGAAGAGACTGTATGCCTTGAGAATTCCCATGAACAAGTGATTACACTAGCACCATCAGTCATGCAGTATAAATGATTACAAACAGTTTATCACCAGTGACAAGGCAGTCTTTGCATCCATAATAAATGTTGTCCAGAGCACAGCACACAAGATAACCCTTGTTGTTGTTTTTCGTTTGCTGTAGACCAGTTACAGCATGCAGACTCATCTCAGAAAGAAATGACTGAAATTTGCAGATGTTCCCAAGCATTCCCGAAAATTCAGAGGCCAGAGTCTACCTTGGCAGAAGGAAAAGGACCCAGGACCCAGGTTCCAGTATTCTCCAGCCAGTGTGATGTGTCATGATCACACTTTTAGCATGGGCACCATAGAAGCTGTCAGATAGGTTACATTCTAGAGTTGGCCATGGAATGTGTCATAACAGCTCACAACTAAGAGTGCAAGAATTTATAACATATTTAATCTTGTCCATCACCAACAAGCAATGTCTGTCTTCTTAGATTAAATTTCTAAATTGAGACTAATGGTTTGATCATGACACAACATCAGCATAAGAGAGAGGGAGGCATCTTGACTCACTGAATGCTCATTTCACGAGGGAAATATACTCTCTTTCCCCATGAAAAATTAACTGCTGTTAGACATCAATAAGATACTTATACCATTGGAAAAGCCGGCATCTAATTGACAATTTTGCATGTAAGCGCCCTCTTCAGGATTAATACTGTTAACAACAGCGAACAAACAATCAGATTATTGTTTTGCAAGAATTGCAAGTCAAAGCATATAATAGAAGAAGTGTGTAACGTATAAGTCAGTTAGACACCGATTTGGAGGGTGTCTAACAAATACTGAACATTTGGTGTCTGGGTGGTCCATTTCTAGCTTCTTTCTTAGTATAAATGGCCAATGAGTTCTTTTCTAATCTCTTGTTGCAGGGAGATTAGCAGAAACCATTACCTAATCCAAATCAGTAAATTTAAAGTACCTGTTTCTCGTAACTTCATTTGTAATGATATAGCTATTCCTCGTTGCACTTGATGTGGTTTAGATGAAATGCCAAGATGAAGAGCGTATGGGTCTTTTTTAAAGTATACTGCTCTTAGAAGACATATAAGTGACAAGCAAACCCAAAAAGCTTCTTAAGAATTTGATAGTATTACCAGAGTGTAATGATATCTTGATTAAGCTTGCAATAAGAGGATTGGGCGGCCGATGATTAACCACCTATGGGCAGTATGGCATGCAATGGCTATTGCAAAGAAATATACAAAGCCTTTTCCTGGCGATTATGAGCTGTTGGAGATAAAGTCCTAATTCTTGAATTTGTGTTATATATCATATATGAAATCATTCCCCATTACAAGATATATGTTATCTTTACAATAAATAAGGGAAAACATACCTTCTTGGGCAGTAACAAAGAAACTTCATTTTGAAGGAAATCAAATATAAAAGCAACAACTTCTGTTTTGCTTTATATCGCAACTTCAATCTTTTCCAAATCAAATGTATGTCTGATTAGCATAGAATAAATTCTGTGTATTCATGATTTGGCTTGCTGTTACCTCAGCTGCCGAGATATATAATGGCCAATTTTCTTTTTGACAAGTTTTTGTCCCCTTTATCTTTCTTTTCATTGCCCTCTTCCCCTTCAATTCTTCCTTTTCTCTTAATTCCTCTTCGTCTCATTACCAATCGTCTTCTCCTATTGTTCAATTTCCATATTTTCCTTCCTATTCTCATCTCTAATTCTAATTTGACTCTAGTGTTCCCACATTCCCAGGGCTGTAGGCTGGGCTGAATCCTTACGGGGGGGGGGGGGGGGGCAGAGACTGGTCCAGAAAAGCCCAAAAATTTGGAAAATTTTGCATGTGATGCCTTTTTGGTAACTGCCTCCCATGCCCCCCCCCCCCCCCTGCAGGCTATGGCTCTGATTCTTCTTTATTATCATATTCGTCATCCTCCTCTTTTCCATCTCCCTCTTTCTCATTTGTCTTCACATCCATACACTGAAAAAAGGTATGTGTAAAACAGACATAATGAATGTTAGCTGGTGTCCGTCCAAAATTTTGTGTACATCAGACAAGATTTTTATGTGAAATAGACAAGAAAATTGTCAACCTTGATCAATTGTTTGTGTGATTTGATCAAAGAAATGTAAAAATAAGCAAACCTTTTGTCTGAATTTACACAAAATTTTGGACAGACACCAGCTGACGTTCGTTCCGTCTGTTATACACAAACCTTTTTTTCAGTGTAGGAACTATCATTCATCCTCTTCTCTCAATTATTTATTTCTATTTCAAAGGTATACCCACATTCTAATTCGCTCATGTTCTCCCCTATCTTGCTCATATCCGCCAAATTCTCCTGGAAGCAGGAGAAGGATGATGCCTGACGCTGCTTGTTTCAATTTGAGTTCACTTCAAAGACGTTGTAACATGATGCCGTGGCCAGATGGCCCAAAAAAGAAATCATGTTCCTAAATATTTATCAATAAAATGCAAGCTGAATTCACAAGCAATGATTTATTTCAAGTTATAGAGCTGTAATTTGCAATGTCCACTTGAAAGTGCTGCAGTGACAATAGGAGCACCACCACTGCTATCCTTTTCTAAAAACAACACTGGCTGCTTTGGATTTTCAACACACTCTCAGCACGTCATTGTGTCAGTCAAGGGCAGAGTCCCTCATCCCCTTAATGGTTTGAGTCAACAAGGTTGTCAGGGAGGCAATCGTTTCAATTATGGCTTTTTCACTCACATTAACGAGCAAATTTTCTGGTCTGGGGGTAAAGTCACTTCATTTGTTTGTAAATGCAAGTATTGCCAGGGAAAACTAAAAAAGAAATGTAGTGTGTTCTACAGTTATCAGGAAAAAATTACCGGACATAATATAATCATTGGTGAGAAAAAGCTTGCAGTTATTTTAAGCCAACGGACAGCAGTGTTACAGGCCCAAAAATGGGTAATACCCTCAGCAATAAGAACCTCTATGCCAGTCTATGGAGCTGTATGGCTTACTTTATTATGGCAAGGGAGATGTTGACAGTGGTCGCCACTTACATGCTCATGTCAGATTCTCATAAGCAGAAGTATGAGCTGTAAAAGGCTGGTATTATGGGCAGGATTGACAAATTACCAAGTAAAAAGGAGTGCCTACCCTAGTATACAGTACAACCATCTTAAAATGGCTCAACATAGTGAGCCATAGTGATCCAGAGCGGTCCGGATAAAGATTGATCTGTAGTGATCTGAGATGATATAACTCTATCTTTAGTGATCTACTAATCCACTTTTAGTGAAAATCAATCCTGTCAATTATTTAGGATTATAAGTCAAAGAACAGATAAAATCCATCTAACAATTGAACATATTGATTAAGGAAACATATCCAGAAGTTATTTGGTACAGAAAAGTAAATTTATTAATATTAATTTTGATTAATAGATACAGATCACATCAGATCACTCCAGATCGATCACTCTGTATCAACCAAGATCGCCATGGATCACTACAGATCGATAGATAAGTGTCGATCCAAACTGACGAGCCGTTTTATGATGGTTGTACTGTAGGCAGAAATTAGAAATTTGTTTGGAAGGGAGGGATCTACTCATGAATAAGATCGAGAACTACAGTATACAATTATCTATCAAGAGGTTCCTACATTGCAGAAACCAGAGATAGATGTTGTAAAATAAAAAGTTAATGGCACACCTAGATGAATACTTGGTAAAATTGTATCTCAAACTATATTCCACTTTCTGGTATAATTTTGAGGCTTAGACAAATTGTAAGGCTGAGAATGCAGTGAACAATACAGAACACCAGGCAGACATGCTGAAGACTCGCGCATTCTGTGACTTCTGCACTATCTGCACTATCTGCACTATCTGCACTTTCCGGTAGGGGTCAGTCTTGTCATCATAAGGGCAATCATCTACAGGTTGATGCCACATTGATCAATTTAAGCATAATAAAGTTTTCAAAAGTGTTCAATTTTGTTTAAGTATTTTTCTGTGAATTTTGAGAACTGAGCATGAACAGGACACAAAGAAAATGTTGTCCCCAATGAGTATAGGCTGCTTGCCACAATTGTATTAAGCCTGCTTGTTCTTTGCCATGAGAAACATCAAGGGTTTGAGTAATTTTGCTGCCAACAGTAGTATAATGTTACACAGTGATAAGGTTCAGTCTCCGTCATTCAAACGACAAAGGTTAGGGCACAGCAACAGCCATTATGAAGCCATTATCCCACTAATAGCCACGCTGACAATAAAGGCACTCTCCTGTGGATAGCAGCTGAATGAGCAGTAAATTGGCAATAGTGAAAGCCGGCCAGCCATACTATAAGGTGAAAAAAACACTTCATTAGATTGCCATTCATTTCTTATATTAATTATATTATTTCTTATATTAATTATATTATTAAACTGGAGTATTCCCCTACCGGAAGATAACGTTAACAATTGTTTTAATGATCAACAGCTGCCCAATCCTCTTATTACAGGCTTAATCAAGATATCACCATACCCTGGTGATTCCATCAAGCTCTTAAAACATAGTGGCTTCGCTTTTGACCATTTGGCAAACCAGTCAAATGCCCCATGTTTTTCAGTCTTCTTATTCTTTTTCATTCTTCTAAGTTTATTTATGATTTTACAAGTGTGCGACTGTATGGTAAGCGAATCTGGCTAGTCAGTCGTCATCTATTTTGCATTGCTACTGGATATGCCATTTTCTCATGTCACTTGGTTTACGTAAATCACTCCTTTTCACACAAAATTCAAAATAAACTCTCTCTCAAAACACTGGATTTGAAGTTTAAAGATTGGAATACTGACCATGTGTCATAAGATGAAGGCATTTAATCAAATAACTCTTAGGCAGGAAACATTTCACACTATTAAGAATTTAGAAAAAAATGAACTTGGAGTAAAAGTCCACCTATGTTAAAATACTCATGGGGGACATCATTCTTAAAATCATCTCAAGGTACTTAGTAAAACGAGTTATGAATAATTTATCTGAACTACAATCACTTCCAACTTCCCTGTATCATCTGGAATCATACTTGAGTGACTTGGTCAATTTGATTGAAATAAATCACTGTCCAGCTGATTGAGTTTGAACAATGGCAGGAATTGTTTTGGTTATTATACAATATACATTCTCTACCAGCACTAAACTACAATTTGGAAAACTGAACTAGCAAATTGTGATTTAAATAAATCACTCCAAAGGAGTTCAATAGAGTATACCAGGATTCAAGAACTATGACATTAGTCACAATCAAATATTATTCAGGGCAATTCTAAGAAATTGCCTTGGAAGATGGCCAACCTCAGACATGGGTAGAACATGCAGCAGAGTGGCCTATCATTATTGAGTTTAAAGAAATCACCTGGTTAGAGGGCAGAAATTGTCTGATCGAAAACATTGAATATGGTACTTATCCAAGAATGATTTATTTGTAAACAGAGGAAAGCCAATGAACCTTCACCGCAACTGCAACAGTTGAATGTTCCACTGCAGAACACGAGTTGGAAATGCATATGTTTAGTCTATTTTTTTAACTGTCCAGTACCTTCAAAGAGAATTAAATAAATGTCTGTAGTTGTAACAGACAAAAAAGTTTGTACACAAATCAGTTGCCTTCGAGTCTCATATTTGTTCAACACAGACTCTGAAATAACGGTCTTTCCATTTCAAGGTCCAATAATCTAAAACTTTCTTTAGAAGTTTTCCATTAAATTCAATACATAGAAGAGGAATGGAGTAAAAAGGAAAAACAATATATATGCGTTTGATCATTGTTCATCAATGCGAATACATTGTTTTACATGCAAAATTTAGTACCTGTTATGCAATGCTACGATCATATGCACATAAACTTTGTATTGTCTGTTATTCAAATAAAAGTTTGATTACACAAACAAAAAAGTTAAAAACATAAAAAATCAACAAGAATCCGCGGATTCAATGCCTGACAAAGCGGAAAACTGGCCAGTTAGAGATGTCCACAAGCTATAACTAGCAAAAAAATTCTTATAATGAATACGGCCTTGAGGTCACCCCTAATAGCAGTTTAAAAAGTTCACAATGACACCCTGACCTCTAGCCTAGTTGTATAACTAGCAAAAACCAAAATAGCAGCCATAATCCCTCTTCTTAATGTATTACGAAGAACTGAAAAATTATTATTCCCAGTTGGGGAACCCGAAAATTTTCAGTGCACCTTTATGAGCAAAATCCCAGCTGGATGTCGTTCGGATGAGACGTTAAATTGGCGGCCCCTTGTATCAGTGTCTGTGCTGGGCAAGTAAAAGATCCCTCACATGGAGTAAATGTGTAACATGTTGAGGACTCCTGCTCTCTCTCTCATCTCATCAATCAACCCTCGTGAGCGCCCAGAACTGGGCTTAGAGGGCTGCACTTACCATATCTATCTATCTATCTATCTATTTTGACCTGTGAAAGTAAAGTATTGAGTAGTGCAATTGTTCTCCTGGTAGAAGAGGTAAATAATACTAAATATGCACCAAAAGATGAAATTTACAATTGGGGCACCATGAGCCATTTGAGATGGGGCACCTTGAGCCAGTTTCAATGAAGGTTTAATGTGTCTCCTATATTCAATTAAAGCTTAGCTTTCATCAGCCACTGTATTGAACTAGAGTGCAAGATTTTTGCAGCTAATAAGGACACATTTGTACTATTTTCATTGATTAATAATCATATACAACATCCATCTGAACCATGAGGTGGCATGTGCCAAATCAACACCAGGTGGCTAACTGACTGGTTGACAGAAAAGAGAGGGCTGAGAAAAAAACGATTATATACACTGTTTTAAGAGAGAATATCACGCATAATTGATGCATATTAATGGTATAAGACTACATAGAAGCTGAATTTCCAATTTGGAGCCATCAGGACCATTCTCTGGGACGAAATTGAAGATTGAAATCTCGGTGGTCACACCTGACTGAACCTGTCAAAATTGATGTAAACAAAGGTGGGACTGTCAAATTATCGTCCATTGAACTTCTATATCATGTCTGGTGAAGAAAATACCCCACTGGGATGCCATCATCCATCTTGTGAAAATCCAAGGGAAAATAAGAAGAATGGACAATGTATTTACTGTCATAAATTGTATCATCATGGATGCATTGGTATTAGGCAGGCTACAGTGGTTGTATGCAAGACTTGTCGTGAAATGATGATGCCAAAGAATAACAATGCAGACAATGATGAAGTTAAGAGATTGAAGGATGAACTACAGTCTGTGAAGAGTGAGTGTGAAAAATTGAAAAAAGAAAATGATGAACTCAAGACGAAGCTCAAGAGTAGGCCAACTGAGAATCACCTTGTTCTAGGAGATTCAATGCTGAGAGATGTTGATCAGGGGAAGCTGGATGACACCAAGTTGGTCTGTATCCGAGGGGCTAGAGTGAAGAGCATAAAAGAAGAAATTGGAAAGCTCCATGGTGCATCTTTTCAGAGTGTGACACACGTTGTGGGCACCAATGATCTATATGATATACGAGATGATCCTTCCAAGATTCCTGAAGTTATTGAAGGTTACAAGGAAGTGATAAATGAAACGAAAGCGATTACTGGTGAAGTAATAATCTCTAGCGTCTGCCCCAGATTAGATGACGTAGAGAAATTGGTAGAGCCGTTCAATGAAGCGTTACAAGAGATCTGTAACCATGAAACTGATGTCACCTTCGTAGACAATACCAGTATTTTCACCTTGTCTAATGGTGATGTCAATGATGGATATCTTTGGGGAAAGGGTCCCCATTTGACAAAACCGGCCGTCAACAAGCTGACGCGGAACTTGAAGATTAGGACCAGGGGCAATGCGGATGATGTTACCAAACACAGGCATGACAGTAATCATGGTTCTTCTACTTATGCAGATGCAGTTCGGAATCATGATGCCCGAAATCATGATGCACGACATAGATTCCCTCATCATGTGCGTGACAACAATTGGAATGGACCAAGTACGCACGATGTCGTAATTAATCGCAACGGGTGTCGGTTCTGTAATGAACCTGGACACAATGTGCACACCTGTAGACATTCGCGACCAGTTGTATGCAACAAGTGTAATGGGAGAGGCCATAAGGACAAACACCATCGTCGACAGACAACACACAGTTATCGCAGATAACTCCTTGGCCAAGATAATAGGGCCGCCGCCGTGAAACCGAACATTTTAGATAATTACTGTGATGAACTCTCTCAACTAAGTGACTCTCTCCCCAATTTTAATGATTATTGTAATGAAGTTTTTAATGATGATTGTGATGAAGTTTTTAATGATGATTGTGATGAAGTTTTTAATGATGATTGTGATGAAGTTTTTAATGATGATTGTGATGATGATTGTAATAATGATGACTCTGACCATGTGTTGAATATTGAATTGGATAATGAATTCACCTCTTACTGTGATAAAGACTCTCCTGTTATCTCTGGCAGTGATGTAGATATCTCTGGTGCTATAGCTGATGTCAAAAGTAGGCTTAAATTATTATATCCTAGTGTGTATGCTATGATGGATGATACAGAATTGGTTAATTGTATATTTCCTTATGTGGCCCTGCGAGGTCATGTTAACAAGACTAATGGTCTCACGGTTGGTCATCTTAATGTTAGAAGTTTACTACCTAAAATACATGAAGTTCAATTTCTATTGCATGTATCTAACTTTGATATTTTTTGTATAAACGAGTCATGGTTAGACGACAGTATCCCTGTTCAAGAGATATCAGTTTCAGGATATAATATTGTCACCAAACATAGAAATCGACATGGTGGTGGCATTGTCATATATGTAAAAGATGAACTTAATTTTACAAGAAGGACTGATCTTGAATTGCCTGAATTAGAATGTGTGTGGATTCAGATTAAATGTAAATGGAAAAATGTTCTTCTATGCTCTATGTATAGGCCACCTAGTGCTAATAGTAGTTACTACAACAATATACTGGATGTCTTAGAAAAAGCTTGTAATGATGAATGTGTTACTATATTAGTTGGTGATTTAAATATTATTATGGATCTTTAAGTCAAAATCCTTTACGTTATATTGAAAGTTTAAATGACATGACTCAATTAGTTAATGATTATACTCGTGTTACTGAGCATTCTGCTTCAATAATTGATGTCATTTTGAGTACTAATCCTGCTCTTCATCATTATACAAAGGTTTTTCAATGTACCCTGAGCGATCATTATTTAGTCTATACATCTGTTGATATTACAAAATGTCCAGCTCAGAATAGACATAATGAAATGAGGTTTCGTTGTTTTAAAAATTTTGATCTTAACTTATTTCGTTCTGATATCATGAACTCTATGATTTTCAAAAATATTATTAGTACTTCTAATATGAATGAAGCATGGGATTCTTGGAAAGCCGAGTTTCTGCATATATGTAATAAACATGCTCCTATTCGAGTCTGCAGATTAAAAGATCGATTCAATCCTTGGATAACTAAAGATATTGTACAATTGATTTATAAAAGAGATTATTTACATAAACAAGCTGTTAAGTATTCTGATAATGTTTTGATGAATGAGTATCGTGCTGTTAAATCAGAAATAGACTGTTTGATTAAACAAGGTAAAAAGAAATACTGTGATAACCTTTATAATGAGGCAAAGCATAAACCCAAGGTTTTGTGGAATGAATTAAAATTATTGTCTGGTAAAACTAAATGTAATATTGTAAATGATGACAACCATGATGCCTGTAAATTTAATGAATTTTTCTCGAACATTGGTAGAAGTACAACTGAACATTTACCTGAACCTGATGATGTAAATTGGGTTGGTTCAAGTAGTATTTATGAATTTAAGTTTAACAATGTTGTTGAAAGCTCTGTCTTGAAGCTTCTAAAGAGTCTTAGTATAAATAGTTCTTTGGATATTCTCGATATAGATTGTAAACTACTGAAATTATCTGCCGATTGTGTAGCTCCTTCTTTAACATATTTGTTTAATTGTTCCTTAAGAAATGGTTATGTACCTAATGACTGGAAGTATTCCCGTGTTACACCTGTTTATAAAGGAGCTGGTGATGTCTCAAATTATTCTAATTATCGACCAATTTCTGTAATAGCTCATATAGCTAAAATGTTTGAAAAAGAGGTTCAATATCAATTGATGTCATACCTTATAGATCATGACTTTATATCACTCGATCAATATGCTTATAGAAAATATCATTCAACTTCTACATATCTACACACCACCATTGATGAGTGGCTTCAAAGTATTGATGAAAGTTTAAAAGTAGGTGTTGCGTTTTTGGATATTTCTAAATGTTTTGACACCATAAATCATAGTCTATTGTTAGGAAAACTTAAAAAATATGGTGTTAATAATGGTGAACTTGATTGGTTTAAATCGTATCTTAGTGACAGATGTCAAAGTGTCATTTACAAAAATAAATTGTCAAATCCTTTGGGTTGCTCAATAGGAGTGCCCCAAGGATCAAATTTAGGTCCACTCTTGTTTACACTCTTTGTTAACGACTTTTCAACTTCTATTAAAAATGGTAGAGTATCTATGTATGCTGATGACACAATCTTATATTGTGATGGTGATAATATTAATGAAATTGCTAGAAATTTAAATAAGTGTTTAGAGGATGCTGCTGAATGGTATTCTAGAAATTGTCTAGTGCTTAATGTTAAAAAAACTGTTGGTATGTTAATAGGTTCTAATGTAACTAGTGTAGATCAGGATGAATTGTGTCTGGAACTCTCAGGTGAATCTGTTCATAATGTCTCTGTTTCAAAATATCTTGGAGTACATGTCGATATTAATCTTAAATTTAATAAACACATTGATGAAGTTGTCAAAAGTATTTCAAAAAAGCTCTCTTGGCTAGGTCGTCTAAGACATATTGTACCTAGAAATATTCTTGAATTAGTATATAAAACATATGTTGTACCTATTTTTGATTATGCCTGTACAATTTGGGGTTATAGTAATTCAAATGTTAATAGTATACAAAGACTGCAGAATAGAGCAGCTAGAATTATTACAGGTTGTTTTGATATAGTCAACGTCAGAGGAATTGAAATTGTAAAACAGCTTAAATGGCAAAACATGCAACAGCGTATAAATTATTTTCTAAGTGTACACATGTACAATTGTATCCATGGTAATGCACCTCAACATCTAGTCAATTCTGTGATAATGGCATGTGATGCCCATAATATTAATACTCGTCTTGCTAATACTTTAAATGTTGTTATTCCAGAGTGTCAATCACAAATGTATAAGAGATCTTTTATCTATAGGGCATCAATAATTTGGAACACACTGCCAGAGAGTATTAAGGAATGTAATAATGTAATTGATTTTAAATGTAAAGCTAAACTTTATTTTACCTGATTTTACCGGTTTTAATTTATGTTTGTTGATTTTATTGTTCACTTTGTAAATGGGCCACTTGAAAAACAGTTTTTTTGACTGACAGTGTTACCCATATCAAATATGATCTAAATAAAAAAAATTTAAAAAAATGTGCAAGGGGGAAATTTCAAGTAAATTATACGGTTGATAAGGTGTCTTAACAGTTGAATGAGAGGGACAATATGTCAAAAGCCCAGATGATGGCGTGTATATTAATCTAATAATTTTGAGTCGATAGGCATTGTCAAATTAATTTTCCTTGAATTTTTTATATGAATATATTATATTGTAATTTATTAAGGTGACTCAAACATGGTAGTTGGATCAGATAATTAATAGCCATTAAAAGTGTCATTTAACTTGCTGCCACAAAGAATCATGAAAAAATGATGTTGAGCATAATTCTTGTACTGGACAACGGCACTCGTTGGTGAAGTTTTCTTCCTTTACCAATGGTCTCAGAATTCACAATTGATAAACATGATAGGCAAATTTTATAGATATGAAGAGGATTTCTCCATATGTAAAGCAAATAATATTATGGTGGCCTTTTTTTATAAATGTAGCCTAGTTTATGGTGGTCCATGGTGCCCCACTGCCCCAGGGTCTGGACGCAATGAGCAGCTTGCATATTTTTTAAAGACAAAATTTGACTATCTAAAAATCAAGAATATAATGTAACAACACCGAATATTGTAGCCAAAGGTCTTACTATGTTTACATAAAGTACCCAGCTTTTCACCGTCGAAACTTTAGGCTCACCAGTGCAAAATTTCCAAAGTGGCTCACGGTGCCCCACTCCCCCCACCCCAAGGTGATCCCTAGGTTAGGGTGCATCGTCTATGAAAATTTGAATTTTGATGAATAACTATCTAGAAAACATATTGAATGTCCTATTTTCTTCAGCAATGTGTTCCTAAGTTCCTTATGTTTTCTTATTCTAATGATTGTGAGAAAGGTAGGCAGAAGTTGACCTTTTTTTAAAGTTGATTATTTCAAACATTTGTTCTACTTTCTTCAATAAGCTATATTTTTTATCACAAGTTTTCAAAGCATCATTTTTGTCAATTTTAGACTCAACATTAACACAAATGTAATATCCTAGGGCCATAGCCGGTCTTAACGAAATTTTGCAGAATGTATTGCTACTGGAATTTTTAGGGGGCAGATGATCCATGCTACCCTACAGCTGGCAATATGGCCAAACGAAAAACAATTTCACAAGTAAAACCCGAGGTGACCTCAACCCTTGTCATTAAACTGGCAAAATAAATGTTTTTAATGAGGACCCCCGACATGACCCCCCATCCTGGCAAAAAGAATTTACAAATACCCTGAAGGTGACCCCCCCCCCGCCTGGTGATATAACTAGCAAAATAAAATTTTCAACAAGTTTACCCTGAGACCGCCCCCCTGGTGACCCCCAAAATCCAGTTTAATTTATAATTTTAGGAGTACCAATAGAGGTGACCCCCCCAGCCTAGTCATATAACTTGCAAGAACGGTTTTTCTTGATTATTTACTGGATCATTATAACTGCCTTTTTTTTACACGATTTAGAATGAATCAGAAATTCTCACCTGGCATTTTTCTGTTGTAAATATGGTTCTACAGCTGTAACTTCCATCATGATTATTTTTGACCGTTAACTGAAGATGTAATAATGAGGATTTTACTTTTCATTGTTGGTTCAAATAATATTATACTGGATTAAATTATGTTATCTCAGTTTTCTTTGGTTGTTGGTCACGACTCACAAGCATAATGTAATGTCCTCATACCTGTGAGTCACTGTGACAAGCAATTTATTGAAAACTGTCAATATAAAGGATTAGACTGCATATTGTCAAAAACAAGGGTATTGTATAACTTAGACTCATATTAATTGTTCTTTGCTGACTTTTTTGCCTGCAAAATGAGCAGACATGATATTTTCAACACTTGGAAGTGATATTACCAAGGGCTGTCTCAGTGGAGTTTTTCATTGATTTAAGGTACGAATTAAATTTATCATTTACATTTTAAGCATTGACACAGGCAAGTTCAAATCAATTTGGTAATTCATATGATACAACAATTGTTAGAAAAAAAACTAGTAAACCAGATACTGATTAACCCGCAATATGGGCTTGAGTCTGATATACATTTAAATTCATAATGTCCTTTTTTAGTTCAACCATGTTACAAATAAAGGAAGCATTTTGCAATGGTTTGAGGGATGCTACATGTTCTACAACCTGTATTGTTTGTTTTCACTCTGTAGACAAGTAGGACAGGATGATATAATTTCATGTATGTGTACATACAATTTAAATAGATATTTTAGAGAGGTATGTTCCATATTTGTCATAGAGGGAGGGTTGGTCTAGTGGTAGCATTTTAGGCTGCCAATAGCCGAATCCAGGGTTCGAATCCAGCTCTTGCGGGTCGACCACCTGGGCCTATGTTGGATGGCTATTTCAATCATCCTTCACCTCATTGCTGTGTCATCTTCCTGTCCTAATAGCCTACCAACCACAATAACACAGGACATAAAGGCTCAATCCATCTATATTTTTCATGCAGTGTATACCCATTTTCAAATTGTCTCCTTGGCCTAAAAATGGATTGTACTTTATTTGAGAGATAGTTTTGCAAAACAATTAAGAGACCAATGGAAAGGTAACTTGTGCAAATCAAAAATTGGCTAAAATAACTCAAAAACCAGTCTAATTCAACATGTATATTTTTTTCATTATTTGGCATGTTCACGAATTCGTGAAGGTGTAAAAACTAGCATGTACGAATTTTTGGATATGAAGAAAAAAACGAGCATAGGCACTTTTTTACATGTAATAACTAAAACTAGTGAATGTGCTTTATTATTTATTTGTGTATCTGCCAATACTAACATTCGGGGAAGTGCTATATAATTAGGTTTTAGTGTTAAAATTTTGGGTTAGAGTTAGTTTAAGCAAAGTTTCCATTTGCAATGTTCATTTAAGTACATATACACAAATTCGTGAAAAGCAATATTTGACATGCACACGAGTGCCTTGGTCATGTATATGTTCGTTTTTACACTTTAACACATTCGTCTACATGCCAAATAATGAAATATATACCTCAATTTAATTTAATTCCCTTTCTACTGAAAAAATAAACGAATTTCAAGTTCACTGATATCATTGACTGCATGTAAGCGGCTGATCAGATTTTATTGTCAGTTTTTATGGGTGTGTCTAGGTTTTGTAGCATTCATGTACAATTATTCAATTTGCACCAACAAAACTTATCCAGGCAGAAGATCTGCTTGCAGCAGTAAATATTTGTGATTTTATGACACAATTAATTTTTTTTGGTGATGTTTGATTAAAAATTGTCTTTCTGTTTTGATGAATTTGCAAAAAATCTTGAATTTTAATGTTGCCGTATAAGCTATGGTTCTTCCTAAAGATGGGAAATATATTTAATTTGACGAAATCTTGCAAAAACTATGAACATTTTTTTAAACATTTTCAGACTCTATTTGAGACTGGTGGCAAGTCAAGTGTTTCATTGGCATTTCAAGCTATTTCACCAACAAGAAATGCTATTTCACCAACAACTTATTAGATAAGTCCCAATTTCCTTTGGATTGGACTGCTCCTAAGCTGCTGTTTGGCATTCTTATCAAACTGTCCAATGAGAATGTTTGTTAATCCCAGACCTTTGATTCTTCCTAATTTCAAAAGTACCAAGTCAAAGTTTGTTTAATCTTTCTTCTTAACAGTTTAAAATTAGAACAAAGCCCAATAAGACTGTCTGCTGTAGCGTGCAATGCATGGATGGATGATTGGGGCTTTACATCCTGGGTGGTGTAGTGGTTAAGGTGCGCCCCTACTCCGCTGAAGGACTTTGCCTCCATGGGTTCAAACCCCAGATGGGAAACCAAAAATTTCAGTGTACCTTCATGAGCAAAATCCCAGCTAGATGTCGTTTGGACGAGATGTAAAATTGGTGGGCCCTTGTATCAGTGTCTGTGCTAAGCAAGTAAAAGATCCCTCACATGGGGTAAATGTGTAATATGCTGAGGACTCCCGCTCTCTCTCATTCCATTAATCAACCCTCGCGAGCACCCAGAACTGGGCTTAGAGGGCTCCACTTACCATATCTATCTATCTATCTATCTATCTAGTTTTTGCCCAGGTGACTCGGCAAGAGTTTGATTCAAACCCTGGACCCAGTGATTGGCAGCCTAGCATGCCACCACCAGTCACCTGACCAACCCTCCCATCCGACACCTGCAGAGAACCACTCAGAGCAAGTCTCAATTTTGCCCCGTTTGGGCCATCCTCCCATTGCAGGGCTCATTTTCATTTACCCTGCCAACAAGTGCTATAAAATTCTGAAGTTTTCAAATCCTTTAACAGCTTTTTTCCGACGTTATTTCAATTATTGTTTATGGTTTTCTAATAATTGAAACAACTAGCAGTCAACTATTACACACTCAACCAACCATTTAGTTGCATTGAGAGATCTAAAACTGTTAATTATGTCTGTCACACCAATGGAAAGTTAATCTTTTTGTTACTACTTCACAAAAGAGTGTACATTGTGGTAAGGGTGAGCTTCACTAGCTTACACTGAGAAGTGACAATGGTTTGGGCTGTGACTTTCTTAGTAGAGTGTTGGATTTTTAGTTGGTGAAACAGTTATCATGATTTAGACATGTGTCTTGAAATATAATAACATTGCATACATAGGCTTAACCTTTGGACTGGTCCAAAAGTGTGAACTCAACACTTGAGACTTATCTCAAATTTCTCACTGCGAGTGAAATTGGGCCTTAACAGTGTACAATGTAAGTCTGTGAAATGCAAACAAGCATGACTGATAAGATGACTGGCAATTAATCACCTGTGCAGTACGCTATTGTAATTACATGTATTTACCGGATATGGTATGGTTTGATAACTTGATATGTTATTGAATGTTTCCTTGCCTTCTAAGGGAATGTGCTGTAAGATGGGGCAGTGATGGAAAACTTTTTTTGTTCTTTTCTTGGAAGTTAATCGTTCACTTCCACTAACAAGTTTTGTCTTTTGTAAATGAAAATAATTCTAACTTGCATAATATAATTATTAGATTTCTGTACATGAATACTTCTGTGGGATCTCCTGTGTAAGATTTGGGATACTTTTCACATTGTGGTAAGTGTGATTTTGTAAAGTCCATTAATTTTTTTTTTATGAGTCAGGAGTCACAAAATGAATTTTCAACTCCCAACTGTACCTTAAAATTAAAGTTCGACTCCACCCAAAAACCTCCGGCCTGAGACTCCGAAGTTAAATCCACTGTACTACTTGTTCTACCCATGTCTGACATTGGCCATCTTCCAAGGCAACTTCTAGGTGTATACCCTGAATTATGATTTGTTATTGTGACAAATGCCATAGTTATTGAATCCTGGTGTACTCTCTTACATTTCTTTGAAGTGATTTATTCAAATCACATTAAGCCAGTTCAGTTTTCCAAAAGTGTCATTCTATGCTGTTAGAGCATGTAAAACAATTAATACAATTTCTACAATTGTTGAAAGCCTATAAGTTGGCCAGTGATTTATTTCAATCAAATTGACCAAGTCATCCAAACATTATTATTCTTCATGACCGGTACAGAGAAGTTGAAAGCAACTGTAGTTCTGATATATTACTTATTATGTTGATTTTTATTTATGATGTAAATTAGATGATGTTAAGAATCATATTTATTAAATATTTTAATATAGGTAGTCTCATATTGCCAAACTTATACTTTTCCAAATCCTCAATGGCACATAATGTCTCATGCCTGTGAGTTATGTGTCTTTCTGGAATTCTGGTAAACTTTCTTTAATTTCTTTGGAGTGATATATTCAAATCGAAGCTTGCCAGTTCAGCTTTCCAGAACTGTCGTTTGGTGCTGGTAGAGAATGTATAATAACAAATAGAATTTCTGCAATGTTGAAACCCTATCAGTTGGATAGTGATTTATTTCAATCAAAGTGACTAAGTCACCATAGCATTATTCAAAATGATATAGGGAACTTCGAAGTTACTGTAGTTCTGATAAATTATTTGTAATGCTGATTTTGTTTTGCGATGTATCTTGAGATGATTTTAAGACTCCCATTCCCCTTTATATTTTAAAATAGGTAGAGTCATACTGTAAAATTGTAAATAAACTTCAGATGAATGAAAAAGAACAAGAAGACTGAAAAACAGGGCGCAACTGACCTTTTGCCGTTATGGTCAAAAGCGATGCCACTGTGTTTTAAGAAGCTTTCTGGGTTTCGTTGTCACTTGTAAGCCTTCCAAAACCTATGGCAAAGGAAAACAACAGCAAGGTTTTCTTGTGCGTTATTTCTGTACCAAATGCATTATGGATGCAAAGACTGCCTTGTAACTGGTGATAAACTGTTTGTAATCATTTATACTGCATGACTCATGGTGGTTGTGTAACTGATTGTTCATAGCAATTCTCGAGGCATGCAGAGTCTCTTCAATCAGAAGTTATTAATTATGTAAAAGAAAGGGACTTCATGTAATTGAGTGCTCTGATGCAGAATGATTAGAAGTAATTAGTATTTATGTTGATATATATTATATATATACAACATTTTGTCATAGCTATTTGGTAAAACTGTAAACTGTAGGTGACCAAAGTTATCATCTTTTCCGATTTTAGCATACCTGCAAATTTTGGCTATTTCTGTTTTGAAGATACTCTGATAGTGAAGTGACTTTCCATGTAAACATTGTTTATGGAAAGACCAGCCTGCCGACAAGTGTAATTCAGGGGAAAAGGAAGACATAAAGAAGCAAAAAATACACCTTTCTTTCCACCACAGTTGCTCTTCTACCAATGATTGGTCAAGAAGGATCGACTGACTGAATCTCAGTGACATGGCAATCAAAAAATGACGACCAGCTGGCTATGTATTACTCTTATGCCAGTCATGCTGTTTTACTTCCAATTTGCTGACCTTAGCGATATTTCCTGATGCTTGTTTGTATGGACACACATGCAGAGGACAGCATCTCCAGATGACCTAAATGCAGACGATGACGAACTGTCTCAGGGGGACAGATTGACCTGCGAAGAAGAGAGTAAGGTAGGCGAACTGCCCATTCTTTCAATCTGAGTTCACATCAGGTCATCGTAACATTATGCCTTAACCTCACCTCCCAAACAAATACATCAAGTTCCGAAATATTAGTTGATGAAATGCAAGTGGAATACAAGAGTAATAATATCTCCAAGTATACAGGTGCAAATTGCGATGCCAATGTCATTGCAGTGGCAATAGGAACATAACCACTGTAACAGTCAGTTTCCTTGACTTTCTTAAACGCAACGATGGAGGTTTTGGAATTTTCGACACACTCTCAGCACGTCGTTGTGTCAGTCAAGGGCAGAGTTCCTCATCCCCTTAATGGTTTGAGTCAACAAGGTTGTCAGAGAGACAATCGTTTCAATTATGGCCTTTTCGCTCACATTAAAGAGCTATTTGCTTGTCAGTAGGTAAAGTCACTTCGGTGCTTCTAAATTTAAGTATTGCCAGGGAAAAGTAAAAGAAATGTAGTGAGTTGTACAATTATCAGAAAAAAAAATCAGACATTATATTATCATTGTGAGAAAAAGCTTGCAATTATCTCAAGCCGATGGACAGCAGTGTTCCTGAACCAAAACCGGGTAATATCCATTGCAATAAGAACCTCTGTGGAGCTCTATGGCTTACTTTATGATGGCAAGAGAGATGTTAACAGTGGTCGCCACTTACATGCTCATGTCAGATTCTCATAAGCAGAACTATGAGATGTAAAAAGCTGGTATTATGGGCAGGGTTGACAAATTACCCTCCTGCAGAAAGGAGTGCCTACCCTAGTATGGGTAGAAACTAGAAATTTGTTCGGAGGGAAGGGATCAAATTATGAGAGAGTAATATGATTTTTCGGCCACCTACATATAGAGAATGTATGTTCTAACATAATCCAGATATTCCAAAAATTCAGAGACCAGTAGTACGTAGGTATAGTAAAATAAAAAGCTGATTGTACACCTTTATGAATACTTTGAAAAATTGTACCTCATAACTATATTCCAATTTCTGGTACTTTCAAGGCTCACACAAAGTATCACACTCAGAAGGCAGTCAACTATACAGCACAATAGGCAGACATGCTGCTGACTGGAAAAATTCAAGTCAAATTGTTCATCGAATTAGAATCTTAGGCACTTGGGGAACATCAAATCATGCCCATGCTGGGCAGAAGCTCAGCAAATTATATGGTCAACAGAGATTCCCGTTTCGATAAACCACCGCTCCACAGCAGAAGTGTGTTTCACACTTTCTGCACTTTCAGATATGAGTCATTGAGTCAGTCTTGTCATCATGATGGCCATTCATGTACAATCATACCTGTTACTTTGGATACAGTCAAGGTTGATATCACAGAACAAGAAAAGCATCATAAAGTTCTGAAAATTGTTCATCTGTGTTGCTGTGTGTTATGTGAATTTTTCTGAAATGTGTGCATGTGTATGAGAAGTTAAACTGAACACCTCAAGTGAAGTTTTTTCAACAATGAGTAAGCTGCCTGTCACATTTGTTTTTGGGTCTCTTATTCTTTGCTTATTTAATACACAAGACCATGGGAAACATCGAGGTATTTGAATAATTTTGCTGCCAACCTTAGTATGGTGTTACACAGCAATAAGGTTCTGTTGCCATCATTCAAACGACAAAGGTTAGGGCACAGCAACAGCCATTATGAAGCCATTATCCCACTAATAGCCAAGCCAACAATAAAGGTACTCGCCTGTGGATAGCTGCTGAATGAGCAGTAAATTGGCAATGGTGAAAGCCAGCAGCCCATACTATAAGGTGAAACAAGGAAAAAAGCTTCAGTTTATTGCCAGACATCTATTAATATAAGCCAGAGTTTTCCCTAACTGAACAATTAAGTTGTAACGGTCATTTTAATTTCTCCATTTCTGATCGGTAAAACCCATTAGAGCATTTTTTAGTACAACAGTAAACTAGTAGTACATAATCTGAAAAAAATGACAATGTCTCCCGGGGCAGTCGATGACAGGTTTTAATCTGATGGTTCTGTCGTTCAAGTTACACCTGGATAGACTGAATTATGCTCATATTTGAATAATTTTTCTATAATTTGTTTTTCAAGATGAAGACAGTTTTGAATCTTCATAGTTTTTGGAAATCAAACTGTTAGGGTGTTTGTTCGTTTAACGCTGTTTTTCAAGGCACTCAGTAATCCTTTTGGTGTCCATTCACAATTTTGACAGATTACAGATACTTAAATTTCCCAAAAAAAGCTGTGTATGTTTCTTTGCAATGGTCATTTCTTGATTCATGCCAACAGCGACCCAATCCTCTTATTACAGGCTTAATCAAGATATCACAACACTCTCCGAGTCTGGTAAGTCCATCAAGCTCTTAAGAAGCTTTTTGGGTTACCTTGTCACATCTTCCGGAAGTAGTACATTTTAAAAAAAACGTACAGTCTTCATCTTGGCATTCATCTGAACCAAACGACAATTTTTCTTCAGCACATGCACTAAGGAACTGTCTTCTCATTACCTTTGAGAAATTTCTGACTTGGATAGGATGGCAGTTTTTAAGAATCTCCCAGCAAGAGGAGTTTACCTGAGGATACATTGGTCATATAGAAACAAGGGGGCAACAAACCGCCCACCCAGATACCAAACGTTAATTACAGCATTATTCATGGGGGAAAGAGAGGACATTTCCACTGTGAATTTTCACTCAATAAGATAAAACCGAGAGATAGATCTTTTGTTGATGAACAATATATATTTTGGTGATGAGCAATATTATGTGTCAGATCTTACACTTAATGAAACATCCAACGGCCTCCTCTTCATCACGACTACTCTGAAAGTTTCTATGGTTCCCATGCCAAAAGTATGGAATATTGGAACCTGTGTCCAAGCGGCCTTTACGCTTCTGCTGGCCTCGGAACTTCCAAGTTCCAGGAAAGCTTGGAAACATAATATAATGCAAACTTTAGTCTTCAGAGTTATATGCAGGCAAACATTTGTGTCTTATTTGGGCCATGCATGCTGTTTACTTCTTGCATACTGATCTGTAGCAAAAGGAAAACAGCAGCAACAAAAGCAGGGGTTTTTTGTGCACTGTATTCATTACAAAATGTATTATGGATGCAAAGACTGCCTTGTCACTGGTGATAAACTGCTTGTAATCATTTATACTGCATGATTAATGGCGCTTGTGTAAGTGGTTGTTCGTGGCGATTCTTGAGGCATACAGAGTCTCTTCAATCAGCTGTTATCAATTATGTACAAAGAAAGGGAATTCATGTAATTGAGTGGTCTGATGTAAAATAATCAGAAGTAAATAGTATTTATGTTCACTTTCAGTCTCAGCTAACATTTTATCAATTATCAGAGTCCATCAACAAAACAGTAAATATAGTTAGTGACCTAAGTTTTGGTAATATTGGATAGTCACTGCACTTTTCCACCATGGTGGTGTTTGGATATACAGTGGTCCCTGTCTAGAACGACCTCCTAATGAGCGACCATACCCCTTTATGCGACCACAGACGCTCAGCATTAACGTTTTTCTTAATAAATAACACCCCAATATGCGACCAACCTGTCTAACGCGACCAGCGACCACCAATTTGGTCAGATTTGGTTTAATTCATCATCTGGGGCGACCAGGAAACGTCCAGCAAATGGCCAAAGCCAGTGAGGAAGCTACGAAGTTATTGCAGCCAATTAAGTTAGGCAATCTGGCACACAGTCAAATCGACTCAATTGGCGAGTTAGCTGAATTACTGAGCTTTTTGGGTCCTTGGAATTCATTCCAAGACCATTGTCGTCAGCTTCATTTCCTGTGAACAGGCAAAGTTGGTGTACTCACTAAAACATTTCACAGACAAAATGACAACCCCAATAGATGTGCCCTTGTGATCAAGATGGTGCTTATGCACCCCTGGCTACAATATTGTGTTTATCAGTGCTCAAATTTTCTTCTATTAAACATATTTCTTCTGAGCCGTCAGCACTTCACCCAAAAACTGGTTTCTGTATACACACCAAAAGTTGGACTGTGCTGCCCTCTTGTGCATAGTCGCAATATACTGCTTTCTTATACCTAACTTGATAGATTGTTGGTAGAATATTGAAGAGGCCCAACTTGTTGAAATAGACCAAGGACCCGATGCATGCATTGCTTGCTATTTTTATTAATTGATTTCAGAGCAAATAACACTTGAAGTTGAATTAAGTGTAACCAGAATACACGGGAATCATATCATTCGTTTGATAATGACCATACCAGTTTTATAGGCCTACCATGCAATCAGGAACTCTGAAACTAAAACCTCGATTCAGTTGTGATCTAATGTTTTGATAGACTTCTATGGACATATTCTCAAGAGTTACAATTTCTTGAATGTGATATTACAATAAAGCAGCTGATAAAAGAGTGTCAGAAGGGGATGGATGGGGCCGTAGCAACACTTGACTGTGAGCAAAAGGCCACGTCTCTGCTCCTGCTCATCCCCTGCTGATGGGTAGTCAAACTACAACTCTGGGGCGACCACCTCGCTAATATGGCCACTTCGCTGTAGAACCATTGTTGGTCATAGTAAAACTGGTGCAGATTCCCAACACGCAGTTGTTAGTTTCAAGGTTAAGAAGTGAACAGTTGTTTGATTGTCATTGGTTGCACAGATCTAAAATCTAATGTTTCTGTCTCCGTTTAAAGAACTCGAGAAGTAAGATATACACACCAAACATTGCATTTTGATATATTTAATGAAACCCAGGAAAAAATAATTATGTTTGATTTAAGTAATTTTGTTGTTTCAATAGTTTGACATTCCAATGTAAAGCTTCAATGTATGACAGTATGAGAATGGCCTTTCTATGAGATGTAAATTATCTTCAGGGCTTACAAACGAATTTTTTTCTTCATTTGTTGATAGAATACATGTTGCATTAAAAATAGGAGTGCAGACATGCTTTGTAAGTTAACTATAAAATTGATTCTTGCATTATCTTCATTTAATGTCTTTAAACTTCTTATATCAGTACCACCACGAGAGACCGTGACCCTATGAGAGATCATACCCCCACGAGAGACCGCACCCCCACGAGAGACCGCCTGACTCCTGCAGAAGGGGCGGTCTTATAACGCAGTGACCACTGTATACATACATTCCTTGAAAGCAGAGTTCAATGTCTTTTAGTAGAAGTTTTTAAAGCCCGAAAGGGCCTTTATCCAAAATATATAAGTGATTTATTTGCAAGCAAAGTGACCCCTTACAATTTATATCGAAAAGATCAACTCCTAATGGAGAAGAGAAGAACTGTCACATATGGACTCAAGAGCTTTGCCTATGTAGGGGCTAAACTCTGGAATAAGCTCCCTGATTAGCTAAAAGAAATTGACTGTTCAAACCAATTTAAGAAGGGTCTTGCTACTGTTGATATTTTAAAATTGCTTCATGATAGTTAAAATCCTAATTTTTATACTTGTTTTTACTTAACTGTTATCAATCTTGGTTTTTATATGAATTTATACTTTCTGTTTTATGGTCGGTGACACTAGTCACTTGTCACTAAAGTTTTTCGTTGTATAAACTGATGTTAAATAAATTTTGTCTATTATCTATTGTCTACTGTCTATAGTGATATTGTGCATTAACCATGTAAAGACCTGTGAACTTCACCCTCCTACCATATTGTGGCCCTCAGGCAATCAGTGATTAAGAGAAATTGACCGACTGAATCTCAGTGACACAAGAAGCAAAAACTGGCAATGAAAAAGCTATATATTACTCTACTCCTGCTAGTGATAGTATTACACTGCCAATTTGCAGGCCCTGGGGATATTTTGTGATGCATGCAGGTACAGACATGCATGTATTTATAGGACAGCTTCTCCAGATGACTTTATGCAGTTGATGACGCACACTCTTAGTCTAGGGCCTTATGTCAGAAAATATGGGTTCGTGTGCGTTAAGACAAGAAGTTTGCCAACATATTCCATTTGAAAGCAAATTTTATCAGCTTTCCAATGGTATATGTTGGCAATTTTTATTTTGATGTCTTCATGGTCAAATCGCCCTCCAATAATAGGCCCTATTTTGGCCGATTTTAGTCGATTTTCGCCTTTTTTTCCCCAATTCTAACTGTATCTTCCGAGATATTGCATTTTCTGCGCTTTTTTTGCACTCTTACTTGTGTATTATATACCATATGAAAGGACATTTTCTCAGCTTTCAAACAGTATATGTTCCAAATTTTTATTTTGACAAATTCATGGTCAATTTGCCCTAGAAAGAAAAGGCCATATTTTTACCTGTTTTCTACGTAATTTTTGTCCCTTCTAACGGTATTATCAGAAATATTACATTATCTGAGCTATTTTTCACTCTCACTTTTATATTATATACCATAATAAGGTATATCTTCTCAGCTTTCCAAGGGTATATGTTGGCAATTCTCATTTTGATTTCTTCAGGATCAAATCAACCTTCAAAGAATAGGCCCTATTTTCGGTGATTTTTTCCGTATTTTTGCCAGTTCCAACAGTTTTTTTATAAACATTGCATTTTCTTGGCTATTGTTCTACTATCACTTTTGAATTTGATAGCAAATTAAAGGATATTGTCTCAGCTTTCCAATGGTATATGTTGGCATTTTTTATTTTGATGCATTCAGGATCACATCATTCTCCAAATATTAGGCCCCATTTTCCGAAGATTTTTCTCTGTTTTTCTGCCAATCTAACAGTATTTTCAGATGTATAGTATTTTCTAGGCTGTCATTAGACTCTCAATTGTTTATTATATGCCATGTTAAAGAATATTTTGTCAGCTTTCCAATGGTATATTTTGGCAGTTTTTATTTTCATGTCTTTATAGTCAAATCACCCCTAAACCGTAGGCCCAATTTTTTTCCTGATTTTATCTGTATTTACACCAATTCCAACAGTATTTTCAGATTTATTACATTTTCTTAGCTGTTCTTGCCTTCTCAGTTGCACTAGTGTATCATATATCATATTAAACGATGTTTTCGCAGCTTTCCCATGGTATATGTTGTCAATTCCAATTTTGATACATTCATGATCAAATCACCCTCCAAAGACGAAACCCTATGTTCGCCTATTTCCTCCGTATTTATGTCCATTCTAACAGTATTTCAGATATAATATGTTTTCTCGGCCGATGTTCCATCCTCACTTGTGTATTATATACCATATTGAAGGCTATTTTCTCAGCTTTCCACTGGTATATGTTGGCAATTGTCATTTTGATGTCTTCATGATCAAATCACCCACGAAACAACTGGCCCTACTTTTGATGATTTTCTCCCGTATTTTTGCCGATTCTGGCAGTATTTTAGAAATATTACATTATCTGAGCTGTCTTGCACTCGAACTCGTATTGCATGGTGTATTATATACCATATTAAAGGATATTTTCTCAGCTCTCCAATGGTATATATTTGCATTTCCGATTTGATACATTCATAATCAAATCACCCTGCAAAGAAAAAGCCCTATGTTGGCTGATTTTCTTCGTATTTTTTTCCAATTCTAACAGTATTTCAGATATGTTTTCTGGGCTGATATTCCATACTCACTTTGTTGTAATGCCATGTTGAAGGATATTTTCTCAGCTTTCCAATGGCATATATTGGCAATTTTTATTTTGATGTCTTCATAGTCAAATCACCCTCAAAACCACAGGCCCTACCTTTGATGATTTTCTCCGTATTTTGGCCGATTCTAACAGTATTTTTAGAAATATTACATTATCTGAGCTGGTCTTGCACTTTCACTTGCACTGATGTATAATATACCATATCAAAGGATATTTTCTCGGCTCTCCAATGATATATGCTTGCAATTTTAATTTTTGTATATTCCAGATCAATTCACCTTCCAAAGAATAGGGCCATATTTCCACTGTATTTTCGCTGATTCTTAAAGTATTTTCAGAAATATGACATTTTCTGAGCTGTTCTTGCACTCTCACTTGCACTTGTTTATTATATACCATATACCAAAGGAGATCTCAGCTTTTCAATGGTTTATGTTGGCAAATTTTATTTGACATCTCTGATTCTCTATGGTCAAATATTTCTTCAAACAATTGGTACTACCGACATGAATTTGTTCAGTTATGAAATTACACCTTGTTTAATGTCCCATGGGATTTTTTTATGGTGGCCATTTTAAAATTGAAGTTGACAGCAGTAAACCCCCTAGATATTATAAGTTTAATATCTCAAATGAAAGCTGACATCAAGGGCTATCCACCTACATCCATTTTGGATGATTAGGAATGAGTTATCTGGCAATTAGGATAGGTGGAATAGAAACTAGATGGCAGAATTTTGTGTTTTCGAGGAGATTTTTGACACTAAAGGCAACATTTATTTGCTTCAGGAGGGTTGACAGTAAATATTAACAAGAAAAGCAAGGTACCAAATGAAAGCTGACATCAAGGGCTATCCATCAACATACGTTTTTGGTTGGTAAAAAGTGTTAGTGATTAGAATAGGTTGAATTGAAAATGCATCGTAGGATTTTGTGTTTCCGATTAGATTTTTGACACGGACAGCAACATTTATTTAGCTTTTGGAATGTTTAACAGCTAATAACAAGGAAACCAAGGTGCCATATGAAAGCTGATATTAAGGGCTATTAATCTACATGCATTTTGATTGATAAAAATGAGTTATTCACTGATTAGGATAGGTGGAATCAAGCTACATTGAAGGATTTTGTGTTTCCGGGGAGATTTTTGACAGTGACCGCATTATTTAATTTGGTTTAGGAGGGTTGACAGTAGTAGTAATAATAAGGAAAGCAAGGTAACAAATGAAAGCTGACATCAAGCGCTATCCACCCACATCCATTTTGGTTGGTTGAAAGGAGTTATCTAGTGATCTGATTGGCAAGATGAGAAAAAAAATAGTTTTTTAAAAATTCCATTCATTTAACATTAACAATGCTGGCAGGACAATAAATTTGAATTATTAAGGATATAGTCTAATGATTTCGAAATGAAGATGATATACAATTCAATATCAGGAAAATATAACAGTACTATTGAACAGTGAATCATTAAGACTGCGAACATATTTGACCAGCTATATCATTTAGAGTTTTTCACATCTGTTAATCATCTCATTTTAGTTGGCATGCATGGAGAACTTTTATTAGTATAAAATCATTGTAATTTTCATAAAAACTATGACACATTAGATGACAAATCAACACATTGTAGTGCCTATACCAAGAAAACAATTAAATTTCAGTGTTTTTCTCCTTGCGACACATGCATTGCTTGACAACCTTTGCTAATTACGATACTGTAATTATTGCCAAATTATTTAAATCATACTGATATGGTAAAAAGTATGAAAGTCAAACCCCTACAACCTTTTTTGAGCTATTCTCAATGACCAATGGGTTACATTAAACATCGCTGAAGGAGAAAAAACATGCATTTTTATTTATATGCTTTAATGATTTTTAATAACCCCTAATGTAGAATAGGTGCTTTTGGCATAATAAAAACCCCGAGAGTCATTAAAAAAGACTCAATTTCAACACTGAAAAATATTTTTTGATGGCAGAACCAATAGTTAGAGGAAACATTTGACCACAGAGATGTCAAAATAAAATTGCTAATGTATACCCTTGGAAAGTTGAGATAATAAATTCTAATTTGGTAACCAATACCACAAGTGCAAGTGAGAGTCCTAGAACAGCTCAGAAAAAGTAATATGTCTGATGATAATAGAATGGGCAAAAATACAGCGAAAATCAGTGAAAATATGGCTACTTTTTTGGAGGCATTTGAATCAAGAAATACAAAAATTAAAATTGCCAACATATACCATTGGAAAGCAGAGAAAAAATTCTTTAATATGGTATATGATACACAAGTGCAAGTAATGAAGAGTCCTAGAACAGCTTAGAAAAAAAAAAATTCTGATAATAGAATGGGCAAAAAACACACTGAAAATCAGCAAAAATGCGGCCTTTTTTTGGAGGCGATTTGATCATGAAGGCACAAAAATTAAAATATATATTTCTGAAAATACTGTCAGAATTGGCAAAAAAAGCGTGGAAATTGGAAAAAATCGGGCGTGTATTTTGGAGGTGATTTGACCATGAAGACTTCTAAATAAAGGTTACCGACATACACCATTGGAAACTGAGAAAATATCCCTTAATATGGTATATAATACTCCAGTATGAATGGAATATCAGCTCAGAAACTCAATATATCTGAAATATTGTTACAGTTGGCAAAAAAGCGGAGAAAATTGGCGAAACATAGGCTCTATTGTTTGAAGGGTGATTTGATCCTGAATCTGTCAAATTCGAATTGCCGACATTTATGATTGAAAAGCTGAGGAAATATCCTTTAATATAGGGCCTAGTATATGATACACTAGTACAAGTGATAGTGCAAGAACAGCTTAGGAAATGCGATATTTCTGAAACTACTGGCAGAATTGGTGAAAATATTAGCTAATTAAGCAAAAGTGGGGCCTATGGTTTGGAGGGTGATTTGACTATAAAGACATCAACATAAAAATTGCCAACATGTACCATTGGAAAGCTTACAGAATATACTTTAACATTGTATATAATGCGCAAGTGAGAGGGCAACAACAGCCTACAAAATGCCATATATCTGAAAATACTGTTAAAATTGGCACAAATACCGAGAAAATAAGCAAAATTTGGGCCTTTTCTTTGGCAGGTTATTTAATCCTTATGCATCAAAATAAGAATTGCTGATATATACCATTGGAAAGCTGAGAACATATCCTTAACATCCTATCAAATACAAAGGTGAGAGTGGAAAAATATTCCAGAAATTGTAGTATTTCGGAAAAAAATACAGTCAGAATCAGCAAAATTAAGAGAAAATCGGCAAAAATAGTGCCTATTATCAGAAGGTTGAGTTGATCCTGAATGCATCAAAATGAAAATTGCCAACATATACCATTGGAAAGCTGATAAAATATCCTTTAATATGAGCCAGTCCATGACAAAAGGGGTCTTATCAGGAAAAGAGGTGACGTCACCAAAACAATGGTCAAAGTCTGGGAAGATTTTGGCGCCAAAAACTGTTGCGTGATTTTATAACTTGTAGCAACTTCACCACATCAACTATGAAGCAAATAGCATAAATTAAACAGTGTTTATGATAGGATGTAATGGTATAACAAAGAAATAAGTAATTTATCAAGATTTAACTTTTTTTTTCTACAATGTAACTTAAAGTAGCTGAGTTACAAAATGTAGCAAAGTAGTTGTGCTGCAGACATTGCCAGACATAAACGTTGTCTGGAAATTATATGAGGCATAATTCATTGGATTTTAAATTATAAATGACATGAAATACCTAGTACACTATATTGGATAAAGGTTAATAATTACCTAACTTTAAATAATCATATTTATCGATGCATAAAAGGTATCTTCAGCATTTTGAAGTTCGAACAGCGATGGTTTAAAGGCTTGTCAACTGCTGCTTAATGACATGAAATCTGATTATCAATTGCTTATTTCATGAGACATTTTCCATTTCATATAGATCTATCTTCATTTTTAAAAGTAGTTCAGTATTTTTTTTTATTATTCTTTTTGAAAAAAAAAAATTTGGAAATTTATATCCAGATAGATGGGGACGATCGAGACCACAAATTAGTGCTTTTCTTTTGTGTGTGAACTTCGTTTAAATAATTTCATTTTTACAGTAAATTTGGAATTTAAAAAATCAGACTTGCACATCTCTTTATAGGCCTATAGCCGAAAGTTTTGTCACTAACATTGAAATCTGCAATGTACTTGAATTTTTTCTACCAGCTCTCAACCATTTTGTAACTGAAACATTTCGCAACAACTCTCTGAAAGTACCGTGTGATTTTCTTCTTTTGGCTCTGGACTGATGATAAAGGGATTGTAGACCTGCAAAAGTTTTATCAACATAATGCCTATTTGCTATAAATCTTAAGCTGACAAATGCCAATTATGTAACAGGCTAGTTCAAATTTATTCTGTTCTCAAACTGAGGATCAAGAAGACAATGACAACATTGTGCTCAGAATGAGGCACAAGTAACATTATGGCGGGAAAGAGCAAAAACCTTGATCAAAGGCTTAATTATGTTATTTTTCATTCTTTTAAAATTTCAACAGTTATGCTAAGAAATTGTACACTTCTTAAACTTTATTTTCTTAGCTGATTTCCAACACTTAACTAAAAGTTAAAGTTAATGATGTAGCAAATCTTTGGAAAGGATAGTGATGTCGGTGGAGACTGAGAAAAAAAAGTAGTCACTCATTTATAAACCATTGAATACAGGTACAAAATTGTTGGCAAAATAAAAAGTAGGCTCCAATTTATTAAAAGAAAAACCAGTGTTGAAAACGACATTTTCTACGTTTTTTTTATACCTGCAGCCCTTGCTGGACTAATAATTATTTGAACTGTAATTGAGGTGTAGACTGAGTCCCACCAACCAATTTCTTTTGTACACCATACATTGACACTGTCAAATTATATTGCATACTGTCTAACTATTTTGATACAATCTAACTATTTTGAAGCCTATTAAAAAACTATTTTGCATGTATATTTTTACTATTATAATTTTCTATTAATTTATGATGCTGTCTTTTTTTTGTGTGTGTCTGTGTGTTGGCCATCAACTTTTCAGAAGACCCATATTCTCTCTGTTACTACGTGTATGATATAGGCCTATATATAATGATTTAAATCAGCTCAAATTAGGTGTTCCAATCGAAAATAATGTGTAATTCAGCAATATGACCATAATGCCCAGTTACTACTTTTTTCTCGCTGACCACCTTTTTTATAAGTCAAACAGTAGTAAGTTACACTAACCACTTTTCCTTAAATATGGTAGCCATTCAATTTCGGTGTATTTTCGCAGATACTGTCGAGGTTAGGAATTTAACTTTTTCTTTCCATGGTGGTGGAATAGATCAAAGCTAATTGTGGAGCTATTTCTGATCCACTAATGGAATTATTGAAATATATATATATTTTTTAAGTCAAATTATTTTTTGTAATAGCCATTTGTACTCCTGAAAAATTTGCTTGTTCCAATTGAGGTACACCTGGTGATTACGGAAGGAAAAGGGTGAAATGATCATTGTCACTATAAAAATACCTTTTTTTCCTTTGAATTAAAAAAAAAAAAAGTTTTCGTTTTGCCTTCCCACAACTGTCATGTTTTAAAAAAAAAGAATAAATGATGCAATGAAAATTGCATTTGTGGCCTTAGTAATGATCATGAATGTGTGACTGCGACTGGCTAGTAAATTAGACAGACGCATCACTTTTCCTGTTTTTTTAAAGGAATAATTAAAGAATTCGACATTATTTTTTCTTATGCATTACTCTGTGTACAGATACATTTTAAAACATGGTTGCCACAGAAAATGACAGTTGCAGCTGAGATAAGGTGATCAAAAAGTCTTTTAAAGGGGATGAGAAGTCCATCGCAAATTCATGAAGCACGACATTTCACTTGTAGTTCCATAGTTGAATTAGCAGTGATATTTCTAAAGAAACCATAATGAAAACCATCTACAAATGACAATTAAGTATGAGAGAACCAGTTAATTTAAAAGGTTTGCTTTTTGAAAATAATCAACAAGAACAGTGACATGTGCAGAAGGTGAATTAGAATGACAAAACCGAAAGAAATGGTGCTGTAAAAAGTGGTGACGTCACAACTTTTTGATTAAATAGGTGTGCAAACCTGCCACAGACATGGTCATCTTTAAAATGCTGTAGCATCAAAACTATTTGCAGTATCCTCACGATATTTAACATAATTGTTCTTGGGATGTTATTTTACAATATCAGTACATAAAATGAAAATATATTTTTTAGTCAATAAGACCCCTTTTCCCATGGACCGGCCCATATGGTATATAATACACAAGTGACAGTTGAAAATAGCTGAGAAAAAAATGTTATATTTCTGACTATGCCATTAGAATAGGTAAAAATACGCGGAAAATCTGTGAAAATATGGCCTTTTCTTTCGAAGGCAAATTAACCATGAATTTGTCAAAATAAAAATTTCAGACATATACAGTTGGAAAGCTGAGAAAAAATCCTTTTATATGGTATATAATACACATGTAAGGGTGCAAAAAACGCTCAGAAATCGTTATAATTTGGAAAAAATTAGGTCGAAAATCAGCTAAAATCAGCCAAAATATGGCCTATTTTTTCGAGGGCGATTTGACAATGAAGACATCAAAATAAAAATTGCCAACATATACCGTTGGAAAGCTGAGAAAATTACCTCGAAAATGGTATATGTTGGCAAACTTCTTGTCTAAATGCCCACGAGATTACACAAGGCCCTAGACTATCTCTGGGAGACAGATTACACTGGGAATATACATGGACACAATGGTTGCTTAGGCTTGCTTATTGCTGCATTGTGTTTTGTGTGTAAATATAATTCACAGCATTCATTCAGGAAATAAAAATACAAAAATGTATAGAAAAGGCAAATGTTATTGCATTAAGATCTTAGTTAATAGGAGTAATATAATATAGTATATCATTATATAACCACTGTGCAAGAGCCATGTTGATTGGCCAGAATCGGTCACATAATGATGTGGCACAACTTACCCAGGTCTCCCCTACATTGATGTTTAATTTAATGTCAGGACCCAGGTCCCAGGTCTGTCCCAAGAAATCATATATGTGCAGCTTCCTTAAAATGGACAGAAGGGCCTTAGTTATTGTTTTAGCAGAAAATGGCACAACTTGCCCTGGTCTCTCCTACATTGATGTTTAATTCATGTCTAGGTCGAAAGGAGCTCTTAATGCTGTGTACAAGAAATGTTGCAACTCTTGGAAGCACTAGCAACTCCCACGGTATCGATATCTCTAAATGGTGGAGGAGGCCAACGGGCTTAAGGGAAAGGTTATCTTGTTATCCATGGCATCAACTGCATAATACATGGAGTAGGCTATAAGGGATTTCTTGGTGAGTGTCTGTGGAATGCAGCAGATGTACAAGTTGCTTAGTACTGTTTACTTGAGGTGTAACGACCAATCAGATCTAATCGCTTTGGTTGTCCCTGCCCCTTCTGTGGTCATGAAGCGGTCCCTCGTGAGGGTGTATTCTCGTCGGGGTACAAAATTCACTAAAATACCATGGGCGTAATTTGGTTGGGGAAGGGGGGGGTGGACATATCCCCCCCCCCACATTTTTGACCCTGGGGGACACATTATGAAATGCCCCCCACGCCTTTTTTGTGAAAAAAAAAGCGGTAATGGACCTAGGGGGCAATTTGGCAGGGAGCAATGCTAAAAGACATGTCTCACCTTTCTGGCAGGTTACCATGCCATACATAAGTTTGAAATTCATGAATGTAAAAGCTTGACTGACTTCGTTTCTTTGCGGAGCTGACGGCTGGTTCCGACCGCATCGCCGCGTGTCCCCATCCCTCATTTTCAACGAAAATTATGCCCCTGTAATATATGTTGCGAAGGATGAAGGCGGTCACACAAGGGCTTATAACAGAGTCTTATTATGCAGAGACTACTGTATCTTCATAATGCACAGTCCCTCAGTGCACTACCAAATTTGAGTCTTGTCAGGATTTGAGTCTTGTCAATAGTTGTCACTTGTCAGACTGTCTGTGGTATTTGATTCGGTCAAGAATGATATCATAAACCACATAAAATAGGACTCGATTGTGAAGCAACAGTGTCAATGTGACATTGTCAATAAAACGAGTTCATAAACTCGATTGAGTCACAGTAGTGTATTTACAGGGGATTAAATTACCCCGTGTTCTACTCATTCACAATTAGCAGTAGTGAGTCAACGCAATGTACATATACTTGCTACACTGTACGTTTTATATATCAACTGTTACGTTCTGTTGTACCTGAACCAATCAGTAGCGATCAGATTAAGCAAAAAAAATGCTACTATGTAGTGTGTAAAGAATCTTTGAAATCGCGTACTTATCAAAATGCCTGCAATCTCCTATCAGAAACAAAATCAATCTCAAAGGATGTCTTCATCATCTACAGCCATGGCCGTTAGTTTTCACTCAGCTGCTATGCTTCACCATGGTGCTATCATTGCAACCAACCATAGCAAGGCAAATACTTGCTCAATCTTCACCAGATTCTTTCAGAACACCTGCTTTGGTGAAGATTTAGCAATTATTTGCTTTATAAACTTATATCTTTCCATGTAACCAATGAAACTGCTGTAATAATGGGCATGTGAACTTAATGTATTTTTATGTAAGCATGCAAACATACCATATTCAAACTCGCTTTCTTCTTTTAGACAATTCACTCACCTGAAAGAAAGAAAGACATTTTCGATTATTCATGGCATAACATACATATGAAACACCATATAATAAATACGGTTTTGCAGACAGACACACACTGAAGGAGAAAGGTGGCTGCAAATTAAGAAAAACTTAGGATTTGTGCTTACAATCATAAAACTTTTCAAATGTTATCTTGAGATTTTTATGCTTTGAAATTGCTACTCGAATAACCCGTTTTCATAGTGATATCAGAAAATAAATGGATAGGATATGGAAAAAGTAATTGGTATTATTTGATATTAATTTCAGCTGCCTCAGCGATTCCTCCTACTACAATAAAAGCCTCCATGTCCATGACTAACCTGTAATCTAAAAACAGCAGTTACGGAGTGGTCGGTAGGCTTGCATCAAAGTGGACTGCTTGTCCATAATACTAAGCATTTACCCTTCCAAGGTCTGCTTATGGGAATCTGACATGAGCATGTAAGTGGTGACTGCTGTTAACATCTCTCTTGCCATCATAAAGTAAGCCATAGAGCTCCATGGAGTTCTTTATGGTCATGAATATTACCTCTTTTTAGTTTGAGAATTAGCAAAATGTTCGTTTTCAAGCAATAACCTAACTCAAATTGGGTTGTAACTATCACTTTAGTTTAAAAATTCTAATGGCATGAAATGTAATGGACTAGGTTATCACATTGAGAAGGAGGACACGTATCTGAAAACAGACATAGATCTGTAAGAGATTACTTCAGAACTCGCATTTATCAAATTTGCCTGCTTAATCATCATTCACACATTCAGTTTTTTTGTATCCAAAAAACAAAAAATGATGTCACATATCCTTTCTTGGGATGAGTATAATGGATAGCGCTGAAATGAGCCAACATGCAGGGAATGGTTTATTCCCAGTGGGCATTTGACATATCTATATATGGTATATATATATATATTGAGAGAGAGAGAGAGAGTCCATGTAAAAAAAATAATCTCTTGCCCAATTTTAGTGAAATAATTTTTTTTTCTGGGCAGTCTGGAAACAAATAATTCCTCGTGGGAGTTATTCTTAATGAGGTGTAGCTTGATTTAGAAACAAACATTTGAGGATGTCGAACGCTGAAAATAAACAATTACTGTTGCTGTCATCTTGGAACAATATAATTTCCGGTCAAGAAAAACTTCAAACCACCCTGATCATCTAATTGCTGCCCTTAATACTGTTGTACGCATCTCCTGTGGAAGCTTCATCATCAGTTGCCTTGGAGACGCTCTTTTCCTGACCTTGCCACTCATCAGTAAGTTCTAGTTGCTCTGCAATCACATGCACGATTACAGACAATCATTGACAATGACCAAGGTCTAAAAGTCTACAGCCAAATTGCTTTCCTTGGCTATTGCCAGGTCAAATCAGCGGTCTTTGAAAACCCAGAAGTGCAGAAGCAATGTACCAACTCTTTTCTCAAACATTTGTGAATTTTTTCGATATCAGTCCGTTTTCTTTCATTCCAAAAAATACATATATCTGACTAAAAAAACAAACCACAACGATGAACATTGCTTGATATATGACAGTTTTTCATCAAATAATATAATAAGACCTAGGGGAGTCTGGGAATGGACCGGTGCCTCAATTGGACTGCTTCAGGAAACGTTGGCGCGTTTTTAAAAACTTGTTTACAGTGTATAATGCAAAAGGTTTGAGAAGCAGGAAATGTGATCTGTGTACATTTTTCAGAGGCATCCAACTATGTCCAAACTATGTAATATGTGTTCTGAAATGGCATGGTTACTGATCGCATTTTAGGTACAGGCTAATTGCCAAAAAAAGTAGATCCGGTGAAGGAAAATCTTTCTTTATGCCAGTCTTCAGATTGGCACTCTCTAAATTCAGACAGGAAAGATTGATGATTATTAGATACAATGTAATTTGATTAATGTTAAGGCACTATCACAAGTTTGGCATAATGACATTTGTTACCTTGTTTTGACCAGTAATTTACTGACCAGTGCTATTTGTTTGCAATCATGACTGGTCAGCAGAGTTGGTCTGCCCCTGTGCTAATACTTTCCCATTTTGTGGACCCTTGGGTTATGGGCTACTGCGATGCCTATGAGAGACAAAATGGGAGGGACAGCTGCAAAGATAATGTGAGATTAATTGACATGGGAATACAAGGACAACAAAGTGGATGCTCTTGCTGATTGCTGCAGATGCCTACCTGTGGGAATAAGTGCGGATATTGTTTGTCTTGTAAATTTGATGCTGAGTGAGAGCCTACTCGTGCAGGTTATGGAAAATGGGGAAATAGATATTAGAAATATGTCTGTAATAAAAGGAGACACACCAAGAAGCAAAACCAATATGTATAACTTCCAATGTGCTCACTGAATGTGCTGGATATCTGGGGTTGCACCCATTTCCTTTTTTGTGTGTGTATGTCATGCGAACAAAATGTTTTAGGTTTGCCTCTGAGAGAAGTCAAATGGGTGATTTTCACTTTTGCAATGTTACATTATCACGTTGTTAAGCATGGACTATCAGAAATCAAAAACCAAATTGAAAATGAAATTGTGGTTATTGAGAGAAAAATAATCCACCTTGAATGTGCGAGTCTGTGAGAGTTTAGACATCAGGCAATGTAATCATCCTGTTATTAGGAAATTTATGGCATTTTCAAGATGAAGGTTGTCTATTACAACTGTCACATTCCCTTAATTAAGAGTAAAGGAAATTATCAATTCAGATATTGCAGGATTATCAAGATTTTGCGGTCTCAGCTAAAGGTGGCCAAAAGCTGGGCAAGTGCAGGGAATAGTCAATGAATAAATGCCTACAATTTGTGTTGCCTCATGAATTAATTAGAACTCTGTATCTTCCGGTTGGTAAAGAGGAAAAATAATGTCTTTTTAAATGTCCTTCCAATATTTTTAACATGACATTATCGTTTTTTTTCCAAGATTGGACATGACTTTTTTCTCACATTAGCCTCTTTGACATGGAAGTTTTAATTGGGATTGATTTTCAACAAATTGCCATTTTTGTTTGATTGAATTACATGTCACAATTTTAATGAGTAAAAAATGAAACCTGATCACTGTTAAGAGCTGATCAGAGCAGATTTATTTAAATTTATCATGAATGGTTTCCACGTGGCAATAGTTAATAGTCTCCCATATTACCATAGTAAGTGTGCATGGTAATAGGGCATGTAAATTTTGGAAAAAGTTTGAAATTGCAAAAAAAGCCCCTCCAAAAGGGTGACAATGGTCCATGGGAGTCCATTGGCACCATTGAAATTGAAATTGAAGGATGTTTAGCTTGGTAAATCTTAATTTGAAAATTGTGTGATTAATTTTATTCGAAAAAACACATTTTCTGAAATAACTAAGAAACTATTGGTCTTAGACCAAAAAGTTGTATTGAAGTTGAATAGAAAAAGGTGTATTCCGGAAATTTTGATGATATTTGCATGTCTCTAGCTCTAATATTAACGGAGATATGGCAAATTTAATGTTTTTATTGATTATATTATCTTTTCTGAATCGATGGGACAAGAAAATTTGTTTAAGATGGCATTTTATCTTGAAAATTGAATTCTCAGGTATCCTTCCAATATATGTACATAGATATGTGTACTAGTTTTAAATGTAATTCCAGAAATGCAGCATATTTAAGGTTATTACACAATTTGGTGCTTGCATGGATGATAATGCAAAATTTTGTATTCTCGAGAAGGATGATTGAAATAGTCAATATCTCATATCACATACTAAAGTGTTGACTGTGAAACAAGCAGATCTTCTGAAATTTAATGAAGAACACATACAGAGCATTACAGACAATTTAAAACGGGAATAGTCAACTTTGGTTACACAGCAAAGCCAACTTGTTTTTGCATAGTCAGGAGCATTTATGGTACTAATTTTATGGCATTGCAATATCATGATGATCATTCACAAATTTATAGAATTTGTGAAGCTCATTTGAATTGGCATGCTTTAGTATGTCTCACATGTGTCTTCTGATTATTTCTTGAGCACGGGTATATGTCATCACGTGGATTTTTAGGAATGAATACTTTACTTGCAATATTAGTAACCTTCTCCATGAACTGTCTATATTTCTTTGTCCTTTCAATATCATGGCCATTGCTGGTACAGCAGTGACATGTGAGGACTCATCTATGAACATCTTTATTTCTGTTTAGCATGTTTAGGGAGTTGGCTAGTTCCTGTTTAAATTCTTGAAGTATATCTTCAGCCGTGTTGATCACCTGGAGAGTGATTTTTGCCTGTGTTGATAATACTTGATATCAGGTGCCTTTTTGGGGTATAGACAAAGAACTCTTGATTTTGACCAGTAATCTAAATTCAAGACAGTAAGGATGTCTAACAGCAAAGGCAGTTCCTAAACTTCCTGTCAACAAAGTTTCTGAGAGTTGAAAGGAGAGGGAATACATTGCATATGTACACATTGATCAGTTCTGTGAGGCCAAGCTTTCTCTCATTAACACAGATTAAAAACCCCTTCTTGAAATGATTGGCTTATCAGGCATTGTATCTGAGCATGCTGATACCTGTGATCTTACCAACTACAGAAGAATTAATAAGTTTGGGGATGAACCCACACAGGTACTGAAGTGACCAGGGCATTGTCAGGATACAGAATGATGTGTTAAGGATTATGCAGGGTCGTATTTGTGCAAGTCAAGTATTCACCTTAAAAAAAAAAGATGACTGCTGTTTCAATAACCTAACATGCAGCAGACATATCTGACAATTAAATAAACTTTAAAAAGGATATTTTGTCAATTTGTCAATTGTTGTCATGCATCATAAAATTGGTGTCACAAATGTTTGTCATCTGCACAAACAAGTTTAAAAGTTTGTTATATTTCATTTGTAACACAATGCGATATAGCAATTTTAAAATGTCTAGATAATACCTTGTACATGGTGTTGATGTGTTGTACATTACTAAGGCAATATTTTCTAGTCTCATTGTCAACAGTTTAGTATGTGATATGGCATACTGTAGACTGTTTCAAGCAACCTGCTTGAGAAAAAAAAATGCTGAACTACTATCCATTATCCAAGCACCAAAATGTGTGATTTTTATAATAATTAATTGAAATATGCCACATTTCTGGAACTACACTTTAACTAGTACACATATCTATGCATCTACTCTTGGGATCATACCTGAAAATTCAAATTTCAAGAAATGGTGACATCTAAAACCAAATTTTCTAGTCCCATCGATTCAAAAATGATAATATAATCAATAAAAACGCTTAATTTGCCATATCTCGCTTAATATTGAAGCTAGAGGCACGCAAATGGCACCAAAATTTCCGGAATACACCTTTTCCTATTCATCTTCAGTACAATATTTTGGTCTAAGACCTATAGTTTCTTAGTGATTTGAGAAAATGTGTTTTTTCGAATAAAATTAAACATACAATTTTCAAATTAAGATTTACCAAGCTAAACATCCTTCAATTTCAATTTGAATGGTGCCAATGGACCCCCATGGACCATTGTCACCCTTTTGGAGGGGCTTTTTTTGCAATTTCAAACTTTTTCCAAAATTGACACGCCCTAGCATGGCAAGTAACCTTCTTCTAAAAACATGAAAACGTTCAGATTAAGCTCTCCTCTTCACGATTCTAAAGGTATTTTGTTCCATTCAGTTTATAATACAACACTTTGTATGCTTTAGCTCTTTTAAAATTCCTCACTCACTGTTCTCTGGACTTGCCCAGATCCTCGGAGCCAAAGAAGAGACAGCAATTGATAATCTTGTAATGCCCCAATTAATTTTGGCCTCTGCCCGTAAGAAATAAATACATTTTCAGTGACTGTGTAGTCGAAAAACCTCATCTTAAAAAGACATTAAACTTCCAGTACTATGCAGTATAATTCTAAAACAGGTCTTTGATTGCTGATATTCGATGTACGCTGAACTAAGTCATATTGCAACAAGCAACATTAAACTGTCACTCATTTGACTTCACCTAGGAGGCAAAATAATAAGGCTTATTCTCTAAACAAACGAAAAAGTGTTGATGCCATAGCTGCTGAGTTCTTAGGATGAATGAGGTTGTTCTGGAACAGACTGACAACATGGTGAAAACAAGGCATTTTACTGATGCTGGTATCCATTTCATGGCCAATGAAGCCTTTTTTTAGACCATATTAAAGCGCCATATAATTACATGGTCAGTCTGATGGAAGACCAAAACACTGCGTCTTCTTTGGATGTGCAAAGATGAATGCTCCATGGGTTTGACCTATTTCTAAAAATGCCTACATCAATTTCCGTCATATCAAGATGAATACAGTTGTTATCACAACTAAAAACTTGAGATGCATACCTTATGCCATTATCATTCAACATAAATAATGAAAATTGCTTCCCCACCCCACTTTCACATATACGTATATGTTGGAGTGACCGGAATTTTCATATAGTTTTTTCACCACGTACATCAATACAAATAGGCTCGATATCATACTGCTGAAAAAAAATCCTCTTAATTGATTGCTTCTTCTCTGACAGCAATTAATCATCGTTCAATTCACTGCATTTAGTGAACACAATAACACTTCGTCTGCTTCTCTGTATGTTTCCTTTTATTACTGACATATTTCCACAGCAGATTTATCTTTATCTCCCTGTTTTCCATAACTTGTAGGCTCTCACTGCGCATCAAACTTACAAGACGAACAATATTCACACTTATCCCACAGGTAAGCATCTGCAGCAATCAGCACAGACAATCCACTTTGTTGTCCTTGTATTCCCATGTCAATTTATCTCACATCATCTTTGCAGCTGTCCCTCCAATCTTGTCTCTCATCAGCATTACAGATGCCCAACGGTCAACAAATGGGAAAGTATTAGCACAGGGCGCAAACATACTTTGCTTACCATATAGCAAATAGCACAACTAAGTAAATAACTGGTCAAAACAACATAACCAGTGACATATGCCAAACTTTCCCTCAATTATCTTACATAAATAAAACTTTCCTTCAGCTGTCCTAATTCTAAAAAAGATTCTATCCGACATTTGGAGGTACAAGTGGAAGACTGCCATACTGAATCAAAAATGCTTTCCTTCACAAGAACAAAATCTAGTTGTAGGAGGCTTGACAAAATTGAAATCAGAACCTGTGACATTTCAGCATATATTAGCTGCCAGCCAAAAGATGACATACCTCTTGAAGTGGTCTAATTGAGTCATTATTCCAATCCCGTCAAACTCTCCCATATACCCAATGTGTGGATATGTGAATTGACATCACTTCTTACAGGGAAACACATGAAGGTTACTGCTAAAAAACGGGGTAAGTTTGGCAAGTTGGCCGGCTATTTAAACCCACTTAATGGCAGAAATGGCAACTTTCCTCACTGACACAGGTGGCAAATTTGCCGAAGAAACCTGTGTCACTAAGTGAAGTAGGCATTTTATCCATTAAGTGGGTTAAAATAGTCGGCCAACTTTCCCTTGGACTGCCAACTTTACCCCGTTCTACGGTAACATTTTTCTAAATGATCTTCCCTGCTTGCACAAAAAAGGTAGAAAGCATTTTCAATTGCATATTCAAGACTGAAAGGATATCAAAGTTTGTCATAATAGCATATAATCTGAATGAAATGCATAAGAGTACATTTTCAGCAACATTTGAATTTTCCTGTGCATGTAATGTCGTCTGTTGTAAATATAGCAGGAAAAACTCTCAGTATAAAACCAATTACGGTAAGTGTGTTGACATTCAAGAAAAATTAGTTTGAGCTATTTGCTTTAATGACAAGGAGAAAAGATGTCACAGCATTTACCTTTTACAAATTTTACACGCTCATGACAGAACCATAAAAGCTTAACAATGAGTGCTTTTCAGCCAGGCAATGCCCCACTCTCTTTCCTGAAAAACTACCTTACTGTGCAGACCGGGTGCATAAACACTGTCATAGTGGCACACTTGTCATACTAATCCTCTCTCCAGCTTAATCAAGACATCGTTACACCCTGGGTCTGACAACTCTAAGAAGCTCATAAGAGACTTTGTGGAGGCATAATTATGTCTGCTGGCTCTTCATTCCTCAATCTTCATTGTAAGGCAATTTAATTCAAAGACAGACAAGTAAGTGCTGGCAAAGACTTTAATACCACTGATCATCAACTACCATCAATACAATACGATACAATACAATACAATACAATACCATACAATACAATACAATAAACATTTAGATAAAACAACAGTGATCTAATCATTCATACAAACACACATACCAAGGAAGTACACAAATACAATTTAATTAGAGAAAGATATCCCAGCTCAAGCAAACTTAATCTTTGATGTTGATAAGAGATAAGGGTGGGAGAAAAAGGGGTGGGAAATCCTTCAATTGGTATTAAGCAAGCATGGTTAACTGATTAACAGTTGGCAGGCAGAGAGCCAAGCAGCAAGTGGGGTGAGCACATGGTACCCCATCTTATCTGTCCAGGGTATTATGGCATTAATTAATGACCAGTGGGCAGTGGCCTGGCCAAGCTCCTCCCCTCTGTCCTCAATTAAAACTGTTTATTAATAAACATGTCTTAATTCAAAGACAGACAAGTAAGTGCTGGCAAAGACTTTAATACCACTGATCATCAACTACCATCAATACAATACGATACAATACAATACAATACAATACAATACCATACAATACAATACAATAAACATTTAGATAAAACAACAGTGATCTAATCATTCATACAAACACACATACCAAGGAAGTACACAAATACAATTTAATTAGAGAAAGATATCCCAAAGTCCATTAACTGTAGGTAGTAGTTCAAAGAGTTATTGAAATGAGTTATTTACTATTGAGAGTTTCTGAGAGGCTTGAGGTTTTAAATATTTGTATATACAGTCACTTTTCCAGTCTCCCAGAATCTTAATTGTTTCCAGTGGGACATTGGCAGCAAACAGGTGAGAAGCTCCTGATCTTCTCAAACTATGGCTATTGAAATCAGATGTGGAAAGGCCTGATAGGGTAATCAGGGCCTTTAGCCTCTTTCGAATTCCAGCAGGGGTAGGGACACACAGTTGTCCCTTGGGGTCCAGATATGCCCAAGCAGGGGCATGGGAGGGCACAGGACCAGCAAGGGTAATGAAGTGGAGCAGGGCAGTGGTGGGGCAAACTTTGCTCTTCAAGAGGGGGAGGGCTGTTTGTAGCACCCTCTCACGGAATTGTAGGGTCTTGGTCCAGTGAAGATTGAGAATAGCACCAGTTTGGAAGAACTCTATATCAGCTCGAGTGACTGATTTGGCATGTTCCCAATTCCCAGGGGAGGGGACTGACACATTGCTGATGCGAAGCATTCCAAAGAAACATGCCAAAATCAACGACCACAGCTGAGCATCATAAGTTTTAGATAAGTCCAGGAAGGAACACATTATATTAGGTCCTCTGTAGTTAAAGTCAATTTGTAACGAGGTTCACAGCCCTTGAAGCGTTTAACAGCTTTAAGCATGGATGATATCTGGTAATTATCCTGAAGGGGGTGTGGTAATCCAAATTCCATGTGTAATAATCTAATAACTGATAAATATTGTTGAATAGAGGAGGCAGCTTTGGAAGCACTGAGGTAAGCAATATAACGAACAATGTTCACTGGGGTGGCAGGTAGGGCAGGCAGATTGTAAGACACACAGAAAGTCAAATAACATTGCAGAAATGTTCTGTAAGATCTCTTAGTACTGTCAGCCAGCACAAGTTGTTTCAGCCTCCAGACCTCTGCATCCAGCTGCTGTAAGTCAGCAGAAGTTTCTGTAATGAAGATGAGAGGAATCTCAGTGATTGCACAGACATATGTTCAGACAGCAAATAAAAGCAAGTGTAATCACCAAAGAAATGTTGCAGCAGCACAGATAATCTCAAGAATTGACCAGGGGAATGCAGCCTACTCAAAGAATCAGCAATGTCATTGTGTTCTCCCTTGATGAAATGGGCTGTAATGGTGATGTCATGCATGACCACCAGAGCAGCAATCCTTCTGAGAATCCAGGATGCCATGGAATTTGGGGAGTAACGATTATTAATGGCACAGATGGTCATAAAATTGTCTGAGTAGATATCAAAATGTAATCCAGGGTAGATAGCAGCCCAACGGTCCAAGCTAATCAAGACAGTTGCCAGTTCCTTGATATTAATGTGGGCATTAGCAAGTCTTGGTTTATCAAGCATCCAGTTAGTGTAGCAGATATCACCATTATTAAGGCAGAATGCTCCAGCCCCCACTGACGAGCTGTCAGTGGTGATGATAACCTGGTCTTTGACATCCCAGATTTTCCTGATATGCAAGTCCTTGGAGAGACAGGCAAGCCACCAATGCATGTCCTTAAGTAAAGCAGATGTTACCAAACATTTGTGATTAGGCTTGTTGAGCATGCCAATTGAGTGAAAAATGGAAGCCATGAATGGTTTTCCCCAGGGATGCACCTGGACTGCAAAATTCAATTTCCCACCCAAACTCTGTAACTGCCTCTTTGACAAACGTTTTTTGGTCATATGATCCATAATAACATCTTTGAAATGCAAAGCCTTCTGTTGATCCAACTTTAAAGTTCCCCTGACAGTGTCAATCTCCAGGCCAAGATAAGTAAGACACTGACAGGGGTCTACAACTTTCTTCCAGTTGATTCGCAAGCCAAGTTGCCTTAGCAAAGTCAGTAATGTGTTAAATGCTAGTGTGCAAGTGTCCTTGTCATCTGCACAACAAATAAAATCGTCTAGGTAGGCACATACCTTAAAGCCTCTCCGCCTCATCATTCTTTGAATTGCCTGAGTGATCCTGTTGTAAATAGCAGGACTTTTTCTTGCACCAAAGGGCAATTTTCCATCCATCATGAAGGTGGGATGTGCATCACCTTTAAAAGTCCATTGTAATCCAGTGATAATATGCTGGGCAGGAGGGATTTCAAAGCTCCTGTAGGCCCATTTTAAATCCACTTTTGACATATATCCTCCTGGGGAGCACAGGTCCAGTGCCTCCTCAATTGAGGTATATCTACAATCATCTTTGAAAGCATAATCATTAACACTGTAATTTTCCGGTCTTGAAAAGTCATGGATCAAACGTACATCTCCATCCGGTTTCTCAATAGCAGCTAAAGCAGAGACTACTGTGGGGCACTCAGGGGAAACAATGTAATTGCCATCCTGAATTTCCTCTTTGATCCGATTCTCCACTCTTTCTATAGTCTGTGGATGGTTAGCACTAGGGTGATTTGGCACACATGTGGATTGGAGGTGCTCAGGGGGGCAGTCAATGAGGGAAAAGCCATGTTGGATGCCATTCATAATAAAGTCTCTATCCGGGTCATCTCTCAATTCATTATCCCAAATATGCAAGCAGGCCTTGACAGATGATGAGGGGCTACTCAGTTTTTTGAGGATCTGTCAGCTTTGTGTTGTACCTCAGGATGATCCTCAAAACAGGTACGGCACACATGTGCAAAATTGCAGTGCTTTAGTTGGCACCCATTCAGTCCATTGTACTTGAAGCACACAGTCTTGCCACTTTTTGGGTCAGTCTTGCCTTGGGCTAGTCTTCGTTTTGTGTTAGATCCTTCATTAAGGGGCCCTGGTTTCTGGAGGTGGCTTGTCATCAGGAAAGGGCTTGCAGTGCCCCATTTGAAGCCCAAGCTGGCTTGTTCTTTTCGGTACACTTTGTCATAGTTGAGGACATTTGCCCAGGGGAAAGATTGGGCAAAGACAGCCACCTGGATTAAATAATTAAGGTAGTCCATGACCTGGTCAAGATTTGCGCCGTCTTCCAGCACCAAGTCCCTGGTGATGCGTATGGCCCCCTCCATAAACTGGGCCATTGTTAGCTTTTCATGGGGGACCTTTTTCTGCATGGTGGAGGTGAATTCCACACCTCCGATTGTCACTGTTGTGGGCTGATCTCCCCTGGTCAAGCTTGAGACATATTCAGGTACTGAGCGGATCTTGGCACCAAACATGCCCTTGCCAAACTGGAACGGATCAAGAAATGTCTCACCTTGTGGATCAACTGCAGGCAGCTTGCTGGTACTTGATAGCAGTGGGTTATCTTTGAGTAACTCCAAAAGTTTTTGTGGATTAATGGAGCCTCCCGCTTCCACCACTGCCTTGGGATCCATTCGATTTTGGTCCTGGGCTTGATTGTTGTTCAGGCCCTCCTCTCTGCCTTCTTCTTCCTGACCTCTCCTCTGGGCAGGAGTCCTCTTGTCCTTGATGTGGAGGACAGCCACTCCATCAATGAGGAGCAACAACTGAGCAGGCAGCAATTTCGTGTGGAAGAGCTGTTTGATTTTGCCCTCATCCAGCAAAGCAAGAGTCTTGTAGGAGGTAAATCCAGATTCTGTCAGAGCTTTTTTGGTATCCTCAATCAGTTCCTGTTCAGTGCACCATTGTTCATATTCCCAGGCATCAGCTTCAGCATCTCCCATCATGAAGATTTTTCCAATAATAAACAAACACAAATCCTTCAAGTGAAAATCCTTCAATTGGTATTAAGCAAGCATGGTTAACTGATTAACAGTTGGCAGGCAGAGAGCCAAGCAGCAAGTGGGGTGAGCACATGGTACCCCATCTTATCTGTCCAGGGTATTATGGCATTAATTAATGACCAGTGGGCAGTGGCCTGGCCAAGCTCCTCCCCTCTGTCCTCAATTAAAACTGTTTATTAATAAACATGTCGTAGATGGAATGTGGTATGAACATTGGGTGTCTGTTCAACAACAATTTCATAAAGCATTTTGTTGTCTTTACTTTACGGAATTATAGTCATAGACAAAAAATTATTAGAGAGATTTTAAGTAATTTTTTTTTTCTGGCTCCCACTATTGTGCAAACTATACATATGCTGAAATGGCACAGGTTCTGATATCATTTTGGATACAGGCCTCCTACGATAAGGTATTTGATCTGTTGAGGGATTAAAAAAATACGATATGGCAGTCAGGACTTCATTTGTGCCTCCAAATGCAGGCTGGAAAGTTTGCTTAATGCATCACAAGTTTGGCAAATTTCACTAGTTCCGCTGCGCTATATTTGCTTTACTGCAGATTCATTTAGTATGCGTTTCTCTGGCCATTTTTCTCAGTGTCTACGTAGCATTTGAAGCTTACCTGATTGGTCTATGAGCAATGAAACGTCCTCCAAATTCTCAAGTGCAACGTAGAAAGCAATGAAAAATGTATTATTCTGCTTCAGTAAGCAGCTGAGTTTTATTAGTTGATAAGATTAGCGAGCAAACATCAACAGTCCCTGTCCATTTCAGACACCAGTGAAACACGTCACTGGCTTTGAAATACGTTTTTGTGCTATTCAAATTAGATTTTTGATATGTAATTGAATGTCTCAACCAATCACATGCACTGTATTTGCTACGTTTCACTATCCTTTTGCAGAAACTCATACTTCTTGAAATTGCAGTAAATTGTGACAGGTCAGCAGAGCTGGTCTGCCTGTGGACCAGTAGTGTAATACTTTCCCTAATACTGACCCATGGGCATCTGTAATGTTGATGAGAGACAAGATGAGAGGGACAGCTGCAAAGATGATGCGAGATAATGCAAATGCCTACCTGTGGGAATCAGTGTGGATATTGTTTGTCTTGTAAAGTTGATTCTGAGTGAGAGCATACAGGTTATGGAATACAGGGAAATAGAGATAAATCTGCTGTGGAAATATGTCTGTAATAAATCGAAACATAAAACATAGGAATTAAGGGAGGAGCATGCTAAGTGCTGTATCATAAATTGAATGGAACGAAGTACCTTCAGGTTGATGAAGAGGAGAGTTTAACGTTCTCGTCATGTTTTTAGAAGAAGGTTACCCACCACACATACAGTCTCAGGGGAGACTGATAACTTTTGCCATATAGAAACCCCTGGGTAATGAATTGAAATACATCAGCCTTAACAGTGATCAGGTTTCACTTCTTCTTACTCATTAAAATTGCGCAATGTAATTTAATCCAACAAAAATTTCAATTTGTTGAAAATCAATCCCAATTAAAACTTTCATGTCAAAGAGGCTGATGTGTGAAAAAAGTCATGTCCGCTCTTGGAAAAAAAGATAACCGCCTGTTAGAAATAGCCTATTAATAAATTTACAAACAAACAAATATTGGAAGTTGATTTGAACAGACATTATTTTTCCTCTTAACAACCGGAAGGTATTGAATTCCAGTTAATTCATGAGACAACACAAATAGTAGGGTGGCTTACGGTCAATATTGAATCATACCGTTACCGGGCGGATAAAAGCATGAAACTTGGCATGTGGCTTCTCAACAACCCTAAGAATGATTTTGGGGTGGGAGCCCAAAAATCGGAGTTAATTTAATGGGTCAAATTCAAGATGGCGTCCAAGATGGCCGCCAAAAACGATTTTGCTCATGGATTGGCCAATAATAATGCTATTTGCTTGTGCAATACATCATTTCCTAGGTTTTTATAGCCAAGGAATCCAAAAATGATGGTCCGAAATTGATTTGATGACATTTTGATAGGGGCATATGACATAAGTGTTACAGCCGATAGGTCTATATGCCCGATTTGCAAATCGGGCTGCCTTTTGCATGCCAGACACTAAAATAGGTCTTTGTCATAATATCTACTCCCCTCACCATGCTTTGCCAATATCCCTACAAAATATCCAAAAAGTGCAACCAAGCCACATTTTCTACTGAACTTTTCCATAAGTTCTAATGTGCTATGTTAGAAACTTTGTCATAATATATTTGACAGCCATCTCTTCTACATCAAATAGTGACCAAATAGTGCCTCATGGTTAGAAACTATTTTGACACTATTTGTAGAAGAGATGGCTGTCAAGCACTGCCATCTCTTCTAACTACACAAGGGGGCAGCACTCCTGAAGTGCGCAGGCACAGGAGAGACACCTGGTGACAGGCGGTGAAATGACATCTATTTAGCCACATTTACTTAAATTAGCCTGTCTCATGAAATTCCTGATCTTTTCTCAAAGGAAGTCAAGTCATTGTCAATCTGAACTGCCAGGGATGGGTTGAGTTCTAGTTCATTGAAGCAGATATTGATAATTTCTGTCCAGATTCATTAAAAAATTATTTCCCAAATGATGTGAAAATATTTTTTTGAAGGGGTTCTTAATCCAATAATATTGACCAGCAAGCAAACAAATGCACTGAAAAAGCTTGCAAACAAAACAGTCATTGCAAACGAAGTGACGTCAGGCCATGAAGTCACTTGATGACGTCACTTGATGACGTCACGGGCTGGCCAGTTCATGAATGCCAAGAAGTCGCAAACCGAAATATTCTTGGTGCAGAAAATCATTTCTTAAAAATAGCATTTTAATGCAATCGTCATGGAAGTGCTACACAATGTAGCCAAGTGATGTTTGCATCTACGCTGCAAATTAAGGGCGTGAAGATACATTGAACAAATTTTATTTGCCAGCCCTCTAAATTTAGACATGTGAAAAATTTGTTTTTCCGCGGTCAGAGTGCCGTATTATACAAACGGTTTACCCGAAATTACTGCCGTGTTCAGCGAAGACGCAAGAAGTAACCAGGAAGGTGCTCTATCAATTTCAAGGCTTTAACTGCAAAATTGAAGGAGCGAGGTCATTTTTACTGTCATGGAAATAGTTTTTTTCTGTCTTTTTTTTCCCATGTCAAATGATGCGAATATTTTTGGGAAACCCCTGGGAATCAACGTGAAAATTGGGTTAATTGTCCCTCATAACAATAAAAAGACCTTAACCAGTTATTTGTTGATACAACACAAGCCAATTTTGTAAATCCGGTTAACTATCACAGAAATTCACTAACACAGGCTAGAGTTAACCCACTCGTAGATACAATCTAGTACAGAAGTCACAGTCCCCTCTCCTTGGAGTAGATCTATATTGATAATATATGTCCAGATTCATCAAAAAATTATTTCCTAAGTATTCCCTGGCTTTCATGATTTTCCTATTGATAGTCTGTGAGTTTCACGGCACTGAACATGGTAGGCCTATGTTTTGCAACAGAGAAATAAGCTTTTTCGGATCTGAAGTTTTCGGCTGCTATAAAATTCTTAAACAAATTCTGAAAGCCAGGTGACAAAATTCAAGTATTGACTCAAGTATTCCCGTGCTTCCATGATTTTCATATTGATGGTCTGTGAGTTCAATGGCTCTAAACATGGCAGGTTTTGCCACTGAGAAATAAGCTGTTTTGGATCTGAAATTTGCGATCTTTTGTGTTTATACAAACGACATTAGACGTTTTTGGCCACAAAATGAATTGTAGAAAATTTCTGAAAACCAGATGACAAATTTCAGATATTGACTGAAATATTTCCCAACTTTTATAATTTTCCTATTCATAGTATTGGAGTCTCAGGTCTCTGAACATTGTATGTTTTGCAAAAAAGTTAGCAGCATGACGCACATGAAAATCGTGATCTTTTATGTTTAAAAAAATGGCCTTATTGACTGTTAAAAAAATCGTGGATAAATTCCGAAAAGCAAGTGATGAAATTCAGGTGTTGACTGAAATATTTCCCAACTTTCATAATTTTCTTTATCATAGTATTTAAGTTTAAGGTCTCTGAACATTGTATGTTTTGAAAAAAAGATAGCAGCATGACGCACATGAAAATCGCAATCTGTTACGTTTTCAGAAACGGCCTTATTGACTGCTCAAAAAAATCGTAGATAAATTCTGAAAAGCAGGTGATAAACTTCAGATATTTACTGAAATATTTTCCAACTTTCATAATTTTCCTGTTCATAGTATTTGAGTGTCAGTTCTGTGAACATTGCATGTTTTGCAAAAAGTTAGCAGCATGACGCACATGAAAATCGCGATCTTTTATGTTTAAAGAAATGGCCCTAATGACTGCTACAAAAATCGTAGATAAATTCTGAAAATCAGGTGATAAAATTCAGGTATTTACTGAAATATTTGCCAATTTTTGTATTTTTCTTATTCATGGTATTTGAGTTTCAGGTCTCTGAACATTGTATGTTTTGCAAAAAAGTTAGCAGCATGACTCAAATGAAAATTGCGATCTCTTATGTTTAAAGAAATGGCCTTATTGACTGCTAAAGAAATCGTATATAAATTCTGAAAATCAGGTGATAAAATTCAGGTATTTACTGAAATATTTTCCAACTTTCATAATTTTCCCACTCATGGTATTTGAGTGTCAGGTTTTTGAACATTGTATGTTTTGCAAAAAAGTTAGGAGCATGACGCACATGAAAATCGCGATCTTTTATGTTTAAAAAAATGGCCTAATTGACTCCTAAAAAAATCGTAGATGAATTCTGAAAATCAGGTGAAAAAATTCAGGTATTGACTGACATATCCCCAAAGTTTCATAATTTTCCTGCTAGTCATAAGCAAGTGTCAGGGCTGCAAACATCACACGTTTTTCCTGAAAAAGAACAGCAACTCTACTGCATAGCATGGTAATGTCACAATAGGACCCAGAGAATAATTGGCAGCAGCCAAAGTACCATACGGTCAGCCAAAGCTTCAGATGGTAAGGCAAAGCATCTGATGGAATATCATCTGATGAAAAAGGGTCTGATGAAATATCCAAATAGCATCATGGGGGATATTTGATCTTTTCAAATATCCTCATAGTGCTATTTGGAATATCCAAAGTCTTTTGAAAAGCACTTTTTGCTATTAGACACAATGGCAGTAGAGACATTGTCACAAGCAATAAGCAACAAAGAATATGAAAGAATTCAATCAAAACACTTTTATGAAGCTGGGAAACACAAAACACAATTAGATTATTAATAGAAATCTTCCCCACTCTACAATTGAAGTCTTTTTTTAAGTTTCTATATAAAATGGGCAATGAATCACAAGTTTTATATAATGTCAAAAGTTTTTTTAGCATAGGCCTATTGGTACTTTTAAAACGCATGAAGATTCGCTAATTAACTTGTGAAAATTTGTAGTTTGAGCAAATTCCTTTACAGCTACACTTCACCGGCATCTGGCATACTTCAGCAACACACTAGCTGCCTTTGGTTTTCCATTTTCCTCCATGCAAAGTTGGTCAGACATTTTAGACTGATCAGAGGGAGACCAAATTCCACCCTGGGAGACCATGTGATGAATACACCACAAAAGTAAATTATGAATGCCAAATAATAATGACATCATGATGCAAATGTTTAATGGTTCAGTAAAGATAAATAAATCAAAAAAATAATTGTGCTGTCTCACATATGAAAGTGCCTGAGTTCAACAGAGAAACTCTCTGAATCCTTTCTTATTCAAGGGCATAACCCCAGGCATTCTTAACAGAAGTCTTTCATAATGTAAGAGAGACTAAGCCGAACATATCAGGTCTAGTCCATAACGATTTAGGTTTTAAAATAACTTAACAGTTATCAACATTGCATTTTGATTAACCTGCTTTTAATATGTCATTTTATTCAACTGATTTTGTATGTGTGTTAATTGTAGATTTAATTTTTGTCACATTCACGTTTGCATGTCCAAGTGATGGATTAGTATCAAAAATTCAGACTCAATTAAGCATCATTGCTGGCTGACTTAGCAGAGGATGGCTTCTCAGCATCTTTCTTTTGTCTCTTGTCCCTCTTGACAGTATTTTGGCTTGTCAATTGTCTTAGATCATTCCTGCTTCTCAGCGTTACCTACAGGAGAAAGGCCTATCTCACATGTAGCCTGTATGGAAGCCATAGCACAACCTGTATGCGTGGTCAATAGTCACTTTTGAAGCATATTTCAGCCAGTACAAAAGCTGTCCAGTCTTATTCTCAGGGACGTCACTAGGATTTTTTCAGGAGGGAAGCAAAATGAGGCTGGGGGTCTGGAGGCCGCTTTAGGTCCCCAGGAGCCAATGTTAACCAGATGGCCTGAGATGTATTTCAAGTTATTCTGGGCAAACTGCAACACTTATTCTGCCACAGAATGCGAGACGTGGCACAGTCACTCATAAATTATCGTGAAAGTGTGATTAAAAAAATGAAGAAGTGACATTATGTCAACTCTAACACTGATATTCCACACCAAATATACGGACACACAACATACGCGTAATACAGCAGATCTCAGCAATAGTATGTTTTCTCTCTGCAGCCTCCCTGTATGTATAATGTCTTAATTATCCTGCTCCAGATAGCTTAGTATAATTGTTTTGCCCTGTACGTGGCCATGTCTTGCTGCTCTCCTTCCAGTAATCTCTCCCTCTGCCTCCTATATCCTGTAGGGCCCATTCCCCCTTTCTGCCTCTTCCAGCTCTTGCTTCCTTCCTGACACATCCTCTATTCTCCCTCTCTGCCTCTTACCTGGCTTTTGCTTCCTTCCTCTCCACCTCCTCCCTTTCTGCTTTCACCCTATCTCTTGCCTCCACCAAACAAGGTAGCTTTTGCCTCCAAATTCCAAAATCTCTCACTTTCTCGCTTTCTCAGCCTCCTCCAGCTGTAGTTACTACTCTTCCCTCTCTCCTTCTGTGTCTGTATCTTCTCCTTTACTGCTTTCTCTCTTACATCTAGCTCTAGTATAGTACCCTTCTTGATATAACTTGTGTCTCATCCTTGTGTGCCTCATATCAATGGCTCTTGTTACTTCTTGCCTATGCATTCCCCGGATTGCTTCTGGACCCCCTCATTCTCGTTATTGCCTCATTCCAACAGCTGCTCTATCCTCCCTCTCTCAGTCTGCCCCCCCCCTCTTATGCCTCCTCTTAAACTGCCCACTGTCCTGCTCTTGCCTCTCCCATACAAAGTAACTCTTCTATCCTACAATAGCTTTTGCTTCCTCTTTCTCTGCCTCCTCTTTCTCTCTTGACTCCTTTCTGTTTCTTGATCTCTGGTCCTTGCCTCCACCATGTTAAAAACTGTTCTTTCGAGGGGGGACGCTTAAATCCCTGCCTCCTTTTGACAGCTTCCACATTCTCCATCTCTTTAGTAAGCTCTCTCTCTCTGTTTCTCTGTGCCTCCTTCCTACACTGCTAAAATCTCTCTACTTCCTCTCAAGCTCAAGTGTCCTTGCCTCCTCCATCTCTGCTGACCTCTCTCTCTCAGATCCTCGCTCTCTGCATTATCCCTTTCTGTCTATCACTATTAGGGTAAAAAGTCCATAACCACATAAATATTTTTGCAGGATTATAAGTGTCTACTCACATAACTTTGCATCTCAGAGCTCTTGGTTGAGTATTAATTGTTTTATTGAGCAAAGAACATAGTTTTTACTAAACCAATAATTGACCAATTAAGCTGAAATTTTCTGGAAGGTTTTCCTTCAACACATACAACAACACCTATGTTTTGAACCAATTCGCAGAAAGGTTGATTGAAAATATCCAGAAGTCTGATGATGTGACAGAATGACCAGCAAGTAAAAAGAGAGGTAAAACAACATTGTGCACAACCATTATTTCTAATACATGAACACAATTACCACACATGCATAGTTGCATACATCACATATTTTTTAGATTATTCAGTCTCAAGGGGAGCAGATGAGGGACATTGAGGGTGAAGCTTACATTAATAGGAAAGTGGAATGATCTTATTCAAATATACCAAGAATCTCATTTCATCTCAGTGGTTTCAATTGAAAAGTTAAAATCAAAATTGTGCTCATAACCCCTGAACAGTCCAAGTTCAGATGATTTACAAACTTCCACTATGTCATTTAATGTATTGACTACATTATACACATATGAAATAAATCCAGTAGACTAACAAGTTTGAAGGTCTTGCATTTCACTTGGTGATTTTTATTCATAAAATTATTGGCGCTAAAATAACACCGACAAATGGATTACACGCGTCAAATGCATATGTCTACAAGACTACAACTCAAGTCAGTTTCAGTAATATATAGTAATGTAATTATCTCTTTGCCTTTGCTGGTATCTCTTGCCTTTCTCATCATTGTATAGAATTGATCAATTATATGACAGGAGATAAATCATGGGACAGAATATTTTCAAGGTTTTGTCGCAAAAAAGATGAAGATCACACCATATATGTCAGCCACGGGTGATCTAAGTATCTGACACTTATTCTGATATGTTAGATAGATTCTGTGACCCCAAAAACCTAGGTATAGAATCAAACAGCATGCTTCTAGGTTTATTAGTTGCCGAGATATAAGGTATTTTCTTTTTTGGCGGCCATCTTGGACGCCATCTTGGATATGACCCATTTAATTAACTCCGATTTTTGGGCTCCCACCCCAATTTTGACAAGAAGGTCCAAAGCAATCATTATGCCAAGTTTCATGCTTTTATCCGCCCGGTAACGGTAATTTCCCTAAGCCACCACACTAAAATTGAAGGCATTTATTCTTTGCATCTTCCCTGCACTGGCCCAGCTTTGGGTCACCTAAGAGACTGCTAAATCTTGGTAATCCTACAGTATCTGAATTGATAAAGTTCATTCACTCTTTGCAAAGAAACTTATTTAGAAAGACATAATTTTTCCTCTTTACCGACCGGAAGGTATTGAGTTTCAATTAATTCATGAGGTAACACAATTAATTATTTAATTATTATTTACTGTTACTGTCAAATTGTAGGCATTTATTCTTTGCATCTTCCCTGCACTTGCCTGGAGCTTTTGGCCACCTAAGCTGAGACCGCAAAATCTTGATAATCCTGCAATATCTGAATTGATAATTTCCTTTACTCTTAATTTTAGGGAAAATGACAGTTGTAATAGACAACCTTCATCTTGAAAATGCCATAAATTTCCTAGTAACAGGATGATTATAATATTGTTATCTGTTGCCTACACTCTCACACATTCAAGGTAGATTATTTTTTGCCCGATAGCCACAATTTCATTATCAATTAGGTTTTTGATTTCTGATAGTCCATGTATGCTGAACTACATGAGAATGCAACATTGCAAAATTTCAGATTACCCATTCGACTTCTCTTAGACACAAACCTAAACATTTTGTTCTCATAGAATAAAAAAACAAAAATAAAAAGGAAATGGATGCAATAGCAGCAATTCAGTTCATTCAGCGAGCACATTGGAAGTAATAAACATTGGTTTTGCTTCTTGATGCATCTCCTTTTATTATAGACATATTTTCACAGCAGAATTATTCCTACTTACCCACATTTCATAACCTGTGAGCTATCTCTGTGCATCAAATTTACAAGACAAACAATATCCGCACTTATTCCCACAGGTAGGCATCTGCAGCAATCAGCAAGAGCAGACAATCCACTTTGTTGTCCTTGTATTCCCAAGTCAATCTATCTCAAATCATCTTTGCAGATGTCCCTCCCCTCTTGCCTCTCGTCAGCATTAGAGGTGCCCAGGGGTCAACAAAAGGGAAAGTATTAGCACAGGGGCAGGACTTTTCTGCTGACCAGTCACAATTGTGAGCAAATAACAATGCTCAGTAAATAACCGGTCTAAACAAGTGACATATGCAAAAAGTGTGATACTGCCTTGATTATCTTACATTAATATAACTAATAATAAAATTTCCATTCTGCATTTGGACTTAATCAGAAGACCACACATATAAAATGCGATCGAGAAACATTTTCCTTTTCCACATATAAATCTAGTGGAAGAAGGCCCTGTACCAGAACTGAGATCAGAACCTGTTCCATTTCAGCTTAACAATGCAAAATGTTAGGAATCAGTAAAAATTACAATTTATTATATACATCTTGAAGTGTTCAAATTGAGGCACCAGTCCAAACGGTCAGCTCCCGATAATTAAGAGAACTAACACTTTTAAGAAAATACTGAACTGCTGTTAAATAATGATGCTGAATGATCATACCACATCCATCTGCATTAGGGTGCATCAGTTGCCCCCTAAAAATTAAAAAGTTGTCTGATTACCTTTGCCTTCTCCAATATTGTTCCTTTTGCCAAAAAAACATGTCTTGCAAAGTTTCAGAACAATCGGAACATACCTAGGGGTGGCACACATGCCCCAAAGTTTGTCCTGATTTTGATGAAAAATGTCTATTTGAGAATCTGCGGTATGTAATAATTCACTTACTAATTGTTCTAGAACAATATAACAGGTACCATGATGTAGAGGAGAAAGAGAGCTTTAATTTGAGTACCAGGAAGCCATATCCCCGATTAAAACATCCATTTCAGTTATACACACATCACAACAAAATTTAATTCTGACATTAGCAAATGTTGTGCACCTAAAAATAAATGATAAATTGATGTAATTCCATTACATTTATGATAATAATTATGTCAAGTGGGATATTCAGATACAAAGTCCATTAAAGGGCACCTCAGTCAAGTGTATATTTTTTATCCATAGCATTTAAGTTTGCTCACTATACATTATTTGTATGTTGCATTTGAAAATTGGGCCCAAGATCGAATACCGTTGCTAACTTCAAAGGCTTGGTGTGCCAAACTTCTATTTTTTGGAAAATAAAATGGGAATGTACTGAACAATAAAAATATAAGTTAAAATGTATTGTGCTGTAATACTGAGGTTAAACCTTTGTCCATAAGCAAATGGCTCAATACCTTCGAAGTGGTCCAATTGAGGACAATCATCCACAGTGACGTGGGCATGGGATTTGTCTTATAGTCTAAATTATTTTAGATCAATTAAATTTCCCTTCTGTTTTACTAATCCAAAGATCCTGATAACTGCTAGAGGAAAATTGTCTTTTACCAGATCACATTTGGTGTTTTTTAGAGCTCTGTACCTAGATTTCAATCATATAAGCTTATATATATATGTTATGTTTTCATAACTTTTATAAAATCAATGTTCATTTACTAGCCATTCCAAATAGATACAAAGGAATCATTCTGAACAAGACAGGTCTTTCATCTTTTGCTATAAGTTGGGAGACCTGAGTTCAATTGAATCACCAGTCCAGCATCTCCCCTGTCCATATTACTCAGTTGTGAAAAACGACCAAAAAAACTTTTCCGAGTTACAGCCAAAGTCAAAAGTACTGATTTGTCTTCAGATGCACACATGTAATGGCTGAGAGAGTCTAAGCAGTCATATATAAGTAGATATATAGAATCTTCAATATAACATACTCAATTTCAAAGCCAGTTAAAACAACCAAGCTGTTACAGTCTTACAAGCCGACTAAATGGCTTTTAAATATGACACCGCCACTCCGCCAGGCTCCTCACCCACTTAATTTTGGTTGAATCAATCCTTTTTACTTTTTTGTAAACATACAGATTGGTCTGTCCATTGAACCCCTATTTCAAACACCATGCAGGTATATTTGCACTGCCTCTAGTGTCTCTTTTGTTATCAGAGATTAGACGCAACTAATCTATATTATATTATTTCAGTTATTTTCTTTTTCAGTCTTACAAGACTTACATGTTTGACAGAATGTGCTCCAATACAATCACATAAAAAATATAGAATAATTGCAAAAGCAAAAAACAAATGTTTGTTGCATAAATTCATGTGTCTGTTAGTTGGTAGCAAACCCACAAAGATTTAGGAACCTTGTTGTATAATTTATTTTGTTTACATCAGCACATGCCTGAATTTGCGAAATTGCAAGTGACCATGAAATAGTTCTCTTAGTCATATACCCATCGTGTTGGTATTCAAATTGAAGCTCTTGATCACAGCTGCAACATGATGTCATTTTTAATGTTCTTGGATTAATAACAAACGAAATATAACATACCGCGGAACCGATAAAACGGCAGAAAATGCAAAAATCCCAGAAACTTCAATGCAAGTGTGCCACCCCTAAATGTCGTCCAATTTTTCTGAAACTTTACACAATGTGTTTCGAGTATAAAAGGAACATTCCTGCAACTGGCAAGGTTTCTCCTTGAAAGTTGGGGCAACTGATGCACCCTAATCTGCATTACCATGAAATGAAGAACCAGCAGTCATAATTATTCCACCACAACATTTCGTATGAGCTCATGGAATTTTCTGACCCAGGGTGAAATGTGCCGATACTGGCATCGGGTATCGGTATCGGCGGTATCGGCAGCCTAAGTATCGGTATCGGGGCATCGGTTTTTCATTGGGCCAATTCCAATACATAAAGCAGACCCCCCTCTACTGCAGCGCCACCAAACGTCAGTGATGTATATAAGCCACACTTGCTGGAGCCAGTAGAGCCCCCCCCCCTCGAGCCCTGCTCTGCCCGCATACAGGAACACGCATCATTGCACATTGCTATCTAAAGTTAAATAATCAGTCTTTGCTTTGACAAATATAAATTAGTGCTATGATAATAAGATTATGAGAAACTGATTAACCATAAGCTAATTACTGTTTCACTGATATTGTCATTGTCACGCAATAGAACACACTTTGTCAATGCTACGAGTTAATAGGCCCATATAAATTTGCATTTATGCAACTAAAGTCCATTTCTAGTGCCTAATTATAAAAAATGTAGTGATAAAGACTGTTTATCAATTTGAAATATTCAATGATTTTTTAAAATAGCTATAGCCCAACATCAAATCTTTAGAACATTGAAATATCTGCATTTAATGCATGCTACACACGTGCCATTACCCATTTAATTGTAAGTGTTTAAATATATATACGTGTATCATCCCAAAGACCCTTAACTGATAAAGACTGGGGATATAGGCCTACGATTCCGATGTTAGACTTAACAAAAACTAATCTAATTCCAATAACTCCTCAGAAGGAGAGACATGGCTACAGACGGACTAGTGATAGAGAGACAGTCAGATAAATAAACATGTGGATTGTGGTGTGTGGACACAGAAATAGATCTATGGATATATATTAGAATTTATTCATTACTATAATAGTTTGATTTTTTTAGCTTGAACGCATTTCAGCAGGCAATTCAATGAATGCGTTTTAAGAGAAATACCACAGACTGTCTATGGCTTTAATTAAACATACAGAGGAATGCATGTAGACTGGGGGTACAGGGGTCCAGGGACACTGATGGGCAGTTTGATGGTGCCGGCTTTTAAATGGCCGTGGGAGGTCACTGGGAGGACCTTTGTAGACAGTTCTGGGCCTTGCTTCAATCTTTATATTTAGCATGGGTATTTAATAGGCCCTTTCTAGCAATTTTCATAATATGAAATATGCCTAAAGTATGCATCGAAATACCTAAAGACTATGTACATAGTAGAGCACATAGCTCCCTTAGCTCTGATATTTTAAATTGAATACTTTTCAATAAAGATGGACTCATGTTATTTCCACTTATAATAGGTCTGTAGGTCTATGCCGTATGAAGACAGGGGTACATGCATGTCAGACGTATACCAAAGGGTAATAAATTTCATTGTATCAACTTGTATGCAGTTATTTATAAAGTCACACCTGTAGTCACTTTTCTATTCTGATTTCTTAAATTATGTGAACCTCTTTAATAAATATTGCTAGGTTTAAATGAAGTGGAATCTGGAATGAACTCGCTATGTCACACATATGTCATACAGATAAGTGAGATTACTTAAATATAACTTTGAAATATACAAGTTATAACGAGTTGAGACACAGACAAGACAAGCTCAGGAGTTCAATTGACCGCTTTTCAATGATGCATTCACTTGACAACATGTGCGCATGGGGGTCGGCAAGGGGCAGGCAAGAGAGGAGCATTGCATGGCAGTACATGGTCTGCCACCTGGAGGACTTAACTGGCAATTAAGTATCGGTATCGGTATCGGAATCGGCCGATACTAATAGGGCAGAATCGGTATCGGCAAGAATCGGCAAATTTCAGGATCGGCACACCTCTATGAAATGGTGTCTTGATTAAGCTGGGGAGAAGATAAACATGACTCTGTGCCACTATGATAATGCTCCCTCTCTACACAATAAGAAGATCTCCTTTATTTGTTAGGAAATTAAGGGAGCGTGGCATTGCCTAGCTGAAAACAAATCGTTTATAGTTCTACCAAGAGCATGTAGAATTTGTAAAAGGTGAATCTTGTCTCCCTGTCATTACAGAAAATAGCTCAAGAAGTTTCCTCACAAATGTCAACACACATTCCATTTTTGGAATCCAAATTTTGCGGTACGTACTCATTTGCATTTTGTTGAGATTATATGCATTTATAAGTGGTGAGTTCTAAATTCTCAATTCAGTCTAGACTATGCTGCTTGGTCAAGATGGAAGTAAGATTTAACCCAAATGACATTAAATTAATTTGCTATTGATTTCGCCTGTCCGTTAAATAATGGCTTCCATGTCCATGGCAACCCCATCATCTAAAAGCAGCAGGTCCTTGGCACCTAGTCTATTCAGATTGCTTCAAAGTGGACTACTGGTCCATAATACTAAGCATTTACCCTTCGAGTTTCTGCTTATGGGAATCTGACATGAGCATGTAAGTGGCGACCACTGTTAACATCTTTCTTGCCATAATAAAGCAAGCCAAAGAGCTCCACAGAGTTCTTTATTGCCTTGAATATTATCTCTTCTCGGCTTGAGCATCAGCAAAATTTTCCATTCCAAACATTGACTTGCCTCACGTCAAATTTTAACCGTCTTTTAGTGTAGAAAAATTCTAATGGCATGAAATCTGGTTCGTAAACATGTTGTTCACACTGAGTAGGAGGGCATGCAACTGAAAACAGAAAAATCCTTTGGGAATTTCTGGAGAATTCAAGAATATGCATGCTTAAAATCATACAAAGGTTTTTTCTCCAAAATTAAAAAATTATTACATGTCTTATAATGAGTGTAATTGGAAGCACTGAAATGGTTTAATCCCACTGGATGTTTGACATATATATACATGTATAAAGTGCCACGCTGCACCAGATTAGATTTTAACATCTGACTTCTGTCACTTCAAGGTTTAGTTTTTTAAAAAAATCTGATTTTGACTTCAGCCTTACATCGAGTTTGATGTTAATAATTATAATTCAAGCTGAAGTTGGATATTGGCGCCCCAATGAGCACATTGCAAATTGTTATTTCTTGGAGAAATCCAAAGAAATTGTTTGTAGGTTTTCTACTCTACATTACTTGTGTATATCAATGTGAAATTGAAATATATAAGCGGGCTTGTGTTTTGAGCATACAGAATTTAACAGAAAAACTTCATAGGATAAGATAGGTATAGATTATACAACGAATTTGAGGTGTATAACTAACATTTCAGGTGGTTATTTACCGAGGGTTTATATACTGGACTCCTTAAAGATTTTAAACTGAATTTTGTGGCTTTGTTGTTATTTTTAGGTGCGTTGTTAGCAGAAAAAGCAGTACAACAGGCTAACTTAATCACCAACAGTGGTATAACTAACAAATCTGTTAAAGACAATAGAAAACTGTCTTGATGCAGCCATGGTTTTTCTGAACAAAAAAGGGCTTCTCTTTTTGAGACTAAATAAAGTATATCGTTATCGTTATAGTTAACATACAATCTTCTTTTCACATTTGATATAGGTTATAGACCAATCAGAAGGAAAATATAAAGTTTTGTTAATGTCTTCTGACAACACAGTCACACCAAATCAATTAATAAAAAAAAATCATTCTAATCTGTCTTCTTTATATTCTTAGTTCTAAGGGGGCCCCCATTAGATGAAAATAAACAATTACAGACACTGTTATTTTGGAACATAATAATTTCCAGTCGAGAAAACCTCAAATCCCCGCTGATCGTCTTATGGCTGCCCCTAATACTGTTGAACGCATCTCCTATGGATGCATCATCATCAGTTGCCTTGGAGATGCTCTTCTCCTGACCTTGCCACTCATCAGTAGGGGAGAGCGGGGCGCAGTGAGACACTTTTTTTATTTTCAAGTGTTCCAAAATGTTAGCAGTAATGATTTAAATGAGATCAGGTCCACATTATAGATAATGGCGTTGGGTACATTTTCCAGTAGTTTCAGGTTTCTACCTTTTTTGCAGGTTTGTTGAGTTACGTCCATGCTCGTTAAGTGTCTCACTATGCCCCGTGGGCGGGGCACAGTGAGACAGCAGGTGGGGCACAGTTCTATCAATTGTTGCTGTAGAAACTACTGTACTCTTATAAAAGCAGCTGGCCAGGTGATTTTTTGGCCCTTGTTTGAGCATGTTTCGAAACTTCATCACACAGGACACATGCACGACTTATTTAACATTAGTTACATACTAATCAAAATTCTTTCTGATGCTTCTTTTTGGATATGACTCATTAAAATCTATAGTTTATAGAAGGCATTTTGTTTTTAATAGTGAATTGTAAGCTATGCCTTACATTCAGGTCGTTTCGAATGTATTTTGTGATGTCTCACTGTGCCCCGTCTTCAACTGTCTCACTGTGCCCCACGCAGCTCTCTTTATAAAATTTTTGAATCCTGAGGACCAGATGCCTGTATTGTGGTTCATCATCTCACTAAACTAAGACAAATAATCAAGGTTTGAATCCCTGGAAATTGATTTACATGATTCCATTTCTCTTGGGAATTAAAACAAAAAGTCGTTTAGCAAAATTATTTACTTTTACTGGCTAAAAACCAAAATATTGAAATTCCACTCTCGATACGCTGTGTAGGCATTCCGGATATAGGTCAGACTCTCACTTACTTAGTTTTTGTACCATACAAAAGAGGGTTAATCTGTGAACAGTACCAGCTTGACGCTACGGGCTTTGTCTCACTGTGCCTGCCGTCTCACTGTGCCCCGCTCTCCCCTAAGTTCTAGTTGCTCTGCAATCACATGCACGATTACAGATAATCATTGACAATGACCAAGGTCTAAAAGTCTACAGCAAAATTGTTTTCTTTGGCTATTGCCAGGTCAAATCAGTGGTCTTTGACCACACAGAAGTGCCAAAGCAATGTACCAACTCTTTTCTCAAACATATATGTGAATTTTTTCTATATCAGTCCTTTTTCTTTCATTCCAATAAATACATCAATTTACACTAAAAAAAACAAATAGGATTACCAAAACGATGAATATTGCTTGATATATGACCGTTTTGTATCAAATAAATCTACATATTAGTTTTACATATACATGTGTATTACAGCTTTTTCAATAAGCATATGATTTTTTCGACTTGCTTGCTCACTTTTCAAACTATTTCATGAGATTTTGAAAGTTAAATGCAACAGTTGAAAAACAAATTTCATGCTTACTGAAAATGATGATGTTTGGAGTACCATGGTGCAAGAACCCCCCAAAAGGTAATAGGCTTCTCAGTGGTAGACTAACTTATGTTTTCCGATGCTTTCCCTGTTGGATTTGATGAAAGCTTCCAAACTAAATGCAGACAGAAGCAATATTCAGTTTAAAAAACGAGAAAACAATGAGGTAAAGTACACAAGCAAAGGGGCAAGAGCTTCCACCCTGACTGGCTTCATGCAAAATAATTTAACATCAGTCGTTCAACAATCCTGGATACATCTAAAATGCAAAAAAGAGCTAGCTTGAGGCTGAAACAAGAAGATAAAGAATACAATGCATGTCTAATAGAGGTCCTCTAGAACCCTAGTGCTGTACGAGGTCCCTTAGCAATTTCTAACTTTTTACCCTCGGCAATGTATACATTGCCGACGGGTATTGTAGTTACTTTGGGAAAATTTGTCCGTCCGGCGGGCGGGCGGACGGGCGGGCGGACGGGCGGGCGGACGGGCGGGCGGACGGGCGGGCGGACGGGCGGGCGGACGGGCGGGCGGACGGGCGGGCGGACGGGCGGGCGGACGGGCGGGCGGACGGGCGGGCGGACGGGCGGGCGGACGGGCGGGCGGACGGGCGGGCGTCCGGATAACGGGCGTCCCACTTGTGTATTGGGAGTAATGCCAAAACTATGGGATGTATACTTTTTATTTTTCGGACATTATTATATCTTTTATCCTAGTTGTGCCTTTTAGGGGTTTAATCCACATGAGATTAATACTTTTCTCACAATTATTGAAAAATATGAAAAAATATTTTTTTGTGTATTGGGTGTCAAGCCAAAACTATGGCATGCACATTCATCATTTTTGGGTAAATATGGTATCTTTTATCCCAGTTGAGCCTTTCATAGGTCTAATCCCCATGACATTAATACTTTTCTCACAATCATTGAAAAATGTGAAAAAATTTTTTTGTTTGTTTCTGGGACAGAACTAAAAACTGCAGTACTTTTGACCCTGAAATTTGCATATTGTATGTATTTTAAAATACCCAAGACGTGTTTTTTGTGGGTCTAAATTCTCTGAGAAAGTTGAACGGACGACAATTTACCAAAAATATGAAAAAATACTTTTATTTTAAACTTGTATGATTCAGTCAATTTTGAAGTTAAATCTATGAAATTTTCCAATTAGGTGTCTAACTTATGCCTCTTTAACATATCTAATCAGTTGGAATGTTGGTCCTATGAATTTTTATAAAAACCCAAAAATTCGAAAAAATCCCGATTTTCCAACATTTCTGCGTGAAAATCCCAATGGTAATGGGTAAGTTATTTAACTTTAGGTCTTATTGTAGTTCGACACACTATTGACTAATATTCACAGCCATTGCATGAGTTGTTGCAAATTTTTCCATTGAAATGTATGATTGAAAAACTGCAAAAAATCATGAAAATGTCTATTTACTCTCCATTTCCTTCTGATGTCATACCAGTCGTTGACATTTTATTGTCAAAATAAACCTGACATGTTTCACATCATCATCATGCTGATTTTGAACAATATGAACATTTTTATTCGTAGCAGAGGTCAATATTAACAAAATTACATAAATATCAAGGATTTTCAGATAATCATAATTATATCAGTAAATATTGGCCCTTGTCAATCAAATTTGCCACAATAATGTCTAAATTTGACTTTTTCTATCTCTCCTAACGAAATGTTATCAATAGGAAATATATACATTTTATATATATGTGGACTTTCAAAGCATTAATTAAGTATATTCAAAAACATTCATTTGTGTGTTAATATTTTAAAATGTTGACACTAAATCTTTAACTCTCAATTATTATAACTTTATGGTTAATATCTAAACTCAGTGATGTAAATTTTAGAAGATAAAGTAATATCAGCCCCATTTATTTAGTTGTTTGCACGAAAATTAAATGTGAATGAATCAGACAGATTGGCTTTTGTTGAATGGAGCACTGGAGAAGTCTTGATTATGTAATGTTATGTCACAGGGTAATTGTCTTCCCTGCTAATCCTTTGACAAGAAATCTTAAACTCTCAATTCTAACATAATTGTTTAAATCTAACCTCAGTTATGTACATTTTAACATATGAAGTACTGCCAGCTTACTTTTATTTTGGTCTTTAATGAAAATTAAATATGAACATATAAAACAGACTGGCAATAAGACCACTATGTATATATAGATTATAGAGGGTTATTAAAGAAAATTACTTGGCATGCAAACCATATTCTGCACATTTTAGTGTGTAATTTTACATTTTAAGACATTATTGGATAAATCTGTCTTTTAATTCATTTTAAAACTCACTCCAATTGTATTTTTAGCATTTTAAAGAAATATTGGTTAGGGGGTAAAAGTGTCATCATTGGAAGGGGTCCAGTTTTTGTTGAATGGGCACTGGAGACATTGTGTCTGTGCTTCATTGTACCCCTCCCCTCCAACCATTCATGTTATGTAACATTGTGTCACTAATCCTCTCCAGTGACCAAAGCTAGGAACAAAGGAGCACAAAAGCAGTACACAGCACCCTCAACTAACAAATTTTCTTTTTTCTTAGAAATATGTCCAAACTGCATTGACACCAACTTTTTAGTTTTATAACAAATAAAGAAATTTCCAATTTGAATAAAAAATGCAGGCCAAGTAGAAACTGAGGTATGACTTTTTGTAGCCCATGCAGGCTGTACACAGAGTTGGGACATGTTTCTTTTGTTTTGTTTTTCTTTACAGCTATTGTTATTCTTCAAAGTTTGACCAGTATTTAACCTTTGTATTAACTAGCAACTTGCTTAGTCTTAAAAGAGATATATATACTGGCATAAACCTTGTTTTAGTCTTACTATTTACAATGGTTTTGGTCGGAGATATCTTATCTATAATTTCTGTTTTTAGACCCACATTCCATATTTGTAATTTATGATAAGATTAGCTAAGACTAGATAGATAGATAGATAGATGGATAGATAGATAGAAAGATAGAAAGATAGAGATAGATAGATAGATGGATAGATAGAAAGATAGAAAGATAGAGAGAGACAGATAGGCCTATAGATAGACAGATTGATAGATGCATACATAGATGGATAGATGGGTAGATGGGTAGATAGATAGATAGATAGATAGATAGATAGATAGATAGATAGATAGATAGATAGATAGATAGATAGATAGATCAACATGTCATCCAGGAGATTCAGACATATTGTCTTAGTGTCAAAAACACCTAAATTCAACAAATGGGACTGAATGTGCCACTTTACGGAGCTTTTGGTCGTTTTTATTGTTATTCGGACCTATAATCTGACTGTCGTCTGACCCTGGTTGTTTGTATTATTTGTAAATGTGGGCAACAAGGTAGTTCCAGCATTTGATAGGAAGCTGCTTTATTAGGATTATTCTTCTAGTTTACATGTAGGCCTATTGGAGCTAATATTTGAAATGAAACTAAAGATAGCTAAAATAATATAATTTAGTGCACAGTAAGCTTTGGAGCAAATTCTCTGTGTTTTTTCATGATTGTTCCTGCTTCACCAGACATATTTTCCCCGACATCAATTGCATTTATTGCTGCGTTAATGGAATCCTTAAACTGACTTTAACAGATTTTTTAAATAAAAAATGGTCTCTTTCCATGTGTTATCACTTATCACAGATTTAACCAAATTTCTCGTTTCTATCCGAAGTTAAAGGGTGGCAACCTGGTATAAAACCAGGGTGGTTTGATTGACTGATCTGTTGATTGAATGATTGCTTAATTAATTGTTTGACTGACTGATCAAATAATCAATTTCCTTGTGCAAATGGATTTTAATATTGCATTAAATACATACAGTATTTGTATATTACTATTAGATCTGTAGATTTCATAGAATGGGAGACAAATTTCAGTCATATCCAATAAATTCTAATTTTAAAATTAATAAAATTTTAAAAATGAACTTCTGTATGCAATAAAAGAACAGTATTTCTTAAGATGGATGGATGTTTGGGGCTTTACATCCTGTATTTATGCACTTGGTAGGCTAATTAGGACAGGAAGAGGACACGGCAATGAGGCAAAGGACGATTGAAACAGCCATCCAACATAGGCCCAGGTGACCCGGCAAGAGCTGGATTCGAACCCTGGACCCAGCGATTGGCAGTCCTGCACGCTACCACTAGACCAACCCTCCCCCCTCAAAATCCTGTCTTTGTTTACAAATCAATTATTGCTTAAGTTTTTTTAACTGTATTTAAGTGTCTGCTCTGCAGTTACGGACAGTCAGGGAAACTCATGAAAAACATTGTAGTGATGGAAATTCAACAAATTGCCAAAACAAATTTTGGCCTTGAATCTCGCTTAAATTTTTACAGATTTTCATTATGGCACTTGCTGTGACCTGGTGGAAACGGACATCAATTTAAAGTTTTTAGGGACCTTGCCCCCTCAAAGCCCGCGCCTCCTGAGGGCCACTTGATTTCACTTCCTCCAGAATAGCCACTGATTAGCCGAGGGTATGCTGCCGCGCAGCCTATGTTTTATAGATGTAGAAACCCAATGACCTCCTATGTCATATATCCGTGTTGCCCTTCCTTTCAGCACTTCCATCTGCCTCCCTGCACCATTTACATGCAGATGTATTGATTGTGGTGGAGTTCCAAGTTCTTCCTGGAATTGTAACATTACTTCTGCACAGTGTACAGTGTACATCAATATAAGTAGGCTTTATATCATCTTGGTCCACACAGAATCCTTCGAAACGACTACTTCTCCTCTGTCAGCAATACCTTGCTGTTCAATTCACTGCATTCATTGAGCTTATAGTGAGGTATATTGCGTGTGCGTCCTTTCATCACAGACACATTTTCCTGGAAGATTTATCCCTACAAAGTAAGTTATTTACCCATATTTCATAACCTGTGAGCTCTCACTGTGCATCAAATTTACAAGATAAACAATATCCGCACTTATTCCCACAGGTAGGCATATGCAGCAATCAGCACAGACAATCCACTTTGTTGTCCTTGTATTCCCATGTCAATCTATCTCACATCATCTTTGCAGCTGTCCCTCCCATCTTGCCTCTCATCAGCATTATAGATGCCCAGGGGTCAGTATTAGGGAAGGTATTAGGCTACTGGTCAACAGGCAGACCAACTGTGCTGACCTGTCACAATTGCAAGCAAATATCGCAGCGAAAGGTAACAATGGAAATTTGCCAAACTTGTGATGTATTAAGCAAACTTTCCAGCCTGCATTTGGATGCTCAAATGAAGGACAGTCGTATCACATTTTTTTAAAACTCCCTCACCAAATCAAATACCTTTTTCTTGGAGGCCTGCACCGTAAAATATATCAGAACCTGTGCCATTTCAACATATGTATAGTTTGCCCAGTAGTGGGAGCCAGACAAAAATATAACACAGCTTATTAAAGCGGTCCAATTGGGACACTTGGACAATTCCTTCAAGTCTCTCCAGTCATTCTTTGTCTATGACTAAGAGTATAATTCAGTAAAGACAAGAACATGCTTTAGAATTGTTGTAAAACAATGACACCCAAGGATCATACCGAACTCCATCTACATTGCCTTACAATGAAGATTGAAGAATGAAGAGCAAGCAGACATAATTATGCCTCAACAAAGTCTCTTATGAGCTCATGGAGTTGTCAGACGCAGGGTGTAATGATGTCTTGATTAAGGTGGAGAGAGGATAAATATGACAGTGTGCCACTATGACAGTGTTTATGCGCCCTATCTGTACACGATAAGGTTTTTTTTTTCGGGAAAGGAAATGGGGTATTGCATGGCTTAAAAGCACTCATTATTCACTTTTCATGGTTCTGTCATGAGTATGTAAAATTTGTAAAAGGTAAAGGCTGTGACATATTTTCTCCCTGTCATCAAAACAACTTTAAGTTTCTTCTTAAATGTCAACACACATTCCATAATTGGTTTTATACTGAGAGTTTTTCCTGCTGTTTTAACAACAGACGAAATTACATGCACAGGCAAAATCTCCTTTCAGTCTTGAATATGCAATTGAAAATGCTTTCTACCTTTTTTTTGCAAGCAGAGAAGATCATTCGGAAAAATATTACCATAGAACAGGGTAAAGTTGGCTGTCCGAGGGAAAGTTGGCCAACAATTTTAACCCACTTGATGGATATATGCTTACTTTTCTGAGTGACACAGGTTTCTTCGGAAAATTTGCCACCTATGTCAGTGATGAAAGTAGGCATTTCTGCCATTAAGTGGGTTTAAATAGCCGGCCAACTTGCCAAATTTACCCCATTTTCATTATCCTTCATGTGTTTCCCTGTAAGAAGTGATGTCAATTCACATGTCCACACATTGCGTTTTTGGGAGAATTTGACGGAATTGGAATAATGACTCAATTTCAAGAGGTATGTCATCTTTTGACTGGCAGCTAATATGCTGATGTGCCAAAGGTTCTGATTTCATTTTTGGTCGAGCCTCCTACAACTAGATTTTGCTCTTGTGAAGGAAAGTATTCTTGATTCAATATGGTGGTCTTCCGACTGGTACCTCCAAATGCAGGATGGAATATTTTATTAATGAGCTGTCTCAGAGAAAATCATGCAGAGCTGTTCGGATGACGTTCTCGGAATAGCCTACAATTTTGCATAGGTACCAGACCACCTCTTAAACGAAGAAATGAGAAGTTGGAACTTCAAAACTCAGAATACTTTTCTCACAGGGGGGCCTCAAAATAGGGGTGTCGGGAAGCCATTTTTCACAGAAATCCTCATTTCTTCAACAAAAAAGTGGCCGATGTTCAGCCCTCTCTGGATGCTAGAAAAAATTAACAAGAACTATCCAAACTGGGTTTGGATGAAGGCTAGCATTGTTTTTAACAATAAATCACCTGTATTTATTAATTTCACTAAAAAGGCTACTTTGGGGGGGTCACTCCGAAACTGCAGATTTTGTGTTTTTCAAAATTTGAAAAACATGCCATGCTTGGAGGGCAATTTCTTAATCTTGTGCGGGTCTAGGATTGACAGTATTTGGTTAGAAAATTAGAAGAATACTTGGAATTGAGATATCTGGTAAGAAAACCGTGGGAAAATTCGAATTTTCAGATATTCAGCCATTTCAAAAACTGTAATTTTCCGAATTTCCGTAAAAAAATCATGAAATTTCCATAGTCAAAAGGTCGTACTAGTACTAACCCTATTATCATAATTTTGATTGAAATTAATGAAAATTACCTTTATTCAGTAAGTTATTTAAGTTTCATCTGGAAAAAAAATTATTTTGTATCAAATGGCTAATTTTCAAAATTTAGTTTTTCACAAATTTTGATAAGTTGGCGGAAATGTATCAATTTTGTGGGCCTATGTCTGACATAGTAACACTTCCATGTTAAACAATTTCCATAATCATTCATGGAAAAACACCTATATTTAGTAAATCAGGTGAGATAATTGTGGGAAATGGAGAAATTTTGAAAATATGGATACTCCAGGGGGTCACTCTGAAACAGCAGATTTTGCTGTTTTTCAAAATTTGAAAAACATGCCATGTTAAGAGGGCAATTTCTCAAATTTGTTAGCACTTACATTGACCATATTTGGCTAAAAAACTGGCAAAACACTTGGATTTTATATATCTGTTGAGAAATTTGAGTGAAAATGTGAATTTTTAGATATTCAGTCATTTCAAAAACTGTAATTTTCCGAATTTCCGTAAAAAATCATGAAATTCAATAGTCAAAAGGTCAAAGTAGTACCGACCCTATTATCATAATTGTGATTGAAATTAATGAAAATTATAATTATTCAGTAAATAAGTTAATTTTCATGTGGAAAACCAATTATTTTGTATTGCACCGCTAATTTTCAAAATTTAGTTTTTTCGTAAATTTCGATAAGTTCCGGGAAATGTATCAATTTTGTGGGCCTAAGTCTGACATAGTAATACTTCCATGTTAAAACCAATTTACACTTCCATTTTAGCCATTTCACATGATCACTCCGAAAAAACACCTATATTTAGTAAATCAGGGGAGATAATTGTGGGAAATGAAGAAATTTTGAAAATATGGATACTCCAGGGGGGATCACTCCGTAACTGAAGATTTTGCTGTTTTTCAAAATTTGAAAAACATGCCATGTTAACAGGGCAATTTCTCAAATTGGTGAGCACTTATATTAACCATATTTGGTTAGAAATTTGGCGGAACACTTGGATTTTATATATCTGGTGAGAAAACCAATTATTTTGTATTGCACGGCTAATTTTCAAAATTTAGTTTTTTCGTAAATTTCGATAAGTTCCGGGAAATGTATCAATTTTGTGGACATAGTAACACTTCCATGTTAACCAATTTCCATGATCATTCATGGAAAAACACCTATATTTAGTAAATCAGGGGAGATCAGGGGAGGATCCAGAAAATTCCGGTGGGGGGGTCTATCAGGCTGTCGCGTCGTGGAACGCGTAATTCGCGACATAACGCAACTGCACGCGGATAAAATTAACATGTAAAAATATATAAATTTTGGACCGTTGGGGGGGATGCATCCACCCCATCCCCCCCCCCTGCGTCCGTCCCTGGGGGAGATAATTGAGGGAAATGAAGAAATTTTGAAAATATGGATACTCCAGGGGGGATCACTCCGTAACTGAACAGGGCAATTTCTCAAATTGGTGAGCACTTATATTAACCATATTTGGTTAGAAATTTGGCGGAACACTTGGATTTTATATATCTGGTGAGAAAACTATGGGATGATGTCAATTCTCAAAAACTAAAATTTTCCGAATTTCTGTTAATAATCATGAAATGTCCATAGTCAGAAGGTCAAAGTAGCACTGACAGCATTTTCGAATTTTTTTCACAAGTTACCAGAAATTCATTAGATTTGTCTGACATAGTGATACTTCAGTAATCATTCATTCAACAAACTTTTTTTTCACCAAAAATCCATAGCCCCTTTAACCAAAAGATTATCCGCTTCCTAAATAGGGAGGTAATTGTGGGAAATCGTCATATTTTCTTGGAGGTGGCACTATACCAAGGTCACAGAAATATGTCAGGCCTCATTCTGAGATTAGCCATTGAGCCTCATTCTGAGATTAGCAAGATGCTGGCCTGAGGACCCAGCAGGGTGGGCAGAAGGAGTGAGATTAAATGAGGATGAATAAGAAAGAATAGATTAGAGAATGCGCTTTCTTGAATCTCCCCTTTCCGGAGTAATCACAATTTTGTTAAAAAATAATAATTTTGGACTGGCTAAATGCTATGTGGCAACAGGCCTGGGGAGGGTGAGTGACACCAACACCATCTGGTATATATCGGACATGCACATTAATGCACGGTTGCTGCTAATGCTCATCAAAACGCTATTTATTCTGCTGTTTCTGTCATCGTCAATGTGATGGTTTTTTGGGGTCATTTGATGGAACTTTTGCAAAGTGACCCTAGACAAAAAAAGGACTTTTAAAACAGGGTTACATAATGGCAAATGTATGCTGTTAAGATTTAGGTGATTTTTGCATGAGTGTAATTCGAGTTACCCTAAATGATGAGATTATTTATTTTGAATGTAGATTCTCGATCTCTGGAGTCCGGATTCATTAGAGTGATGAATTTACAGTCAGGAGAATTGGTATAAATTGTCAGAATTTTTTGCAACTTTGCATCGTCTTCATTGTGAATGTGACAGAGGACTAGAGCTCGCATGACGACTCAGCCTCACAGCACATTCACTGATGAAGACGATTAGAAATCGTCGAAAATTCTGACAATTTACACCAATTTTGCTGAAGGTAAATTTATCACTATAATTATTTATTTGTTTCATTAGCATTTCTTGATAGTTCTCCCCGGATCAAGCAGTTCATGTCTGATGACGTCACAATGACCATTGTCATAAATATATTGTTACAAGTTAACAATTTCTAATAGTGGTGATGATGTTATATAAGCTCACCTAGCACAAGAACAGCTCATTCTGTTTGGTGCTCCTGTCTCGGGCTGCTGGGTGGCCAAGTGGCTGAGGTGCCTGCCTGCTACGCTGAAGGTCTTGGCTTGCATGGGTTCGAACCCCAGGTAGGGAGCCTAAAGTTTTCTGTGCACCTTCATGAGCAAAATCCCAGCTGGATGTCGTTCGGATGAGATGTTAAATTGGCGGCCCCTTGTATCAGTACCTATGCTGGGCAAGTAAAATATCCCTCACATGGGGTATGTGTGTAGCATTTTGAGGACTCCTGCTCTCTCTTCCATCTCATCAATCAACCCTCGTGAGTGCCCAGAACAGCTTAGAGGGCTGCACTTACCATATCTATCTATCTATCTATCTATCTATCTATCTATCTATCTATCTATCTATCTACTGTGACTGCCTAAACAAGAAGTGCCAGTAATTGCTATAAAAAGTGGAGCTAATATTTAAGTCACAGTTTAGTTCAGTAATTTATCTAAATACCTAAAATACCTTCCAAAATAGCCTTAAAATTTCAGTCTTGTCTATAACAACCTCTAATGACACATTTCAGGGATTTAAATCAACATATAAATGTATGCAACATTGAAAATAATCATTTCCATACCCCCTGATTGTAAGAAGTGAATAAAAATTAAAAGTTAATGACTGAAACGGATCACCCAAGTAAGAAATCATGACAACACTTTGTTGATAATCAAAATTGGATAAAAAATAAGAGTGATAAGCAAAATTGGTGGGAAATGAAGTGTTACTATACCAGACTTAGGCCCACAAAGTTGAAACATTATCGAAACTCAATAACACTTCTGAAAATTTTATTTATAGAATTAGACCTGTGATACAAAATGATTATTTTTGCAGACAAAACTTTGACCTTTTAACTATGGATATTTCATGAATTTTTACAGAAATTTGGAAAATTGCAGTTTTTGAAATGGCTGAATTTCTGAAATTTCAAATTTTCCCACAAATTTCTCACCAGATATATGAAATCAAAGTATTCTGCCAATTTTCTGAACAAATATAGTCAATATGAGTGCTCACCAATTTGAGAAATTGCCCTCTAAACATGGGATGTTTTTCAAATTTTGAAAAACAGAAAAATCTGCTAGTTCGGAGTGACCCCCCTGGAGTATCCATATTTTCAAAATATCTGCATTTCCCACAATTTTCTCCCCTGATTTACTAAATATAGGTGTTCTTTCGGAGTAATCATGTGAAATGGCTAAAATGGAGAGTTGCAATGTCAGAATTGGGCCCACAAAATTGATAAATTTCCGCCAACTTATCAAAATGAGAGAAAAATTCAATTTTGAAAATTATGCCTATGATACCAATGAATTATTTTTTCAGATGAAACTATGACTAATTTACTGTATAATCGTAATTTTTATTAATTAAAATCAAATTATGAAAGTAGGGTTGGTACTACATTGACCTTTTGACGGTGGGAATTTCATGATTTTTTACGGAAATTCGGAAAATTACAGTTTTTGAAATGGCTGAATTTTCTGAAAATTCAAATTTTCCCACGGTTTTTTCACCAGATATCTAAAATCCAAGTATTCTGCTAATTTTCTAACCAAATATTGTCAATCCTAGAACCGCAAAAATTTGAGAAATTGCCCTCTTAACATGACACGTTTTTCAAATTTTGAAAAACAGCAAAATCTGCAGTTTCGGAGTGACCCCCCTGGAGTACCATATTTTCAAAATTTCTTCATTTCCCACAATTATCTCCCCTGATTTACTAAATATAGGTGTTTTTCCATGAATGATTATGGAAATTGTTTAACATGGAAGTGTTACTATGTCAGACATAGGCCAACAAAATTGATACATTTCCGCCAACTTATCAAAATGAGAGAAAAATTCAATTTTCAAAATTATGCCTATGATACCAATGAATTATTTTTTCAGATGAAACTATGACTAATTTACTGTATAATCGTAATTTTTATTAATTAAAATCAAATTATGATAATAGGGTTAGCACTCCTTTGACCTTTTGACTATGGAAATTTCATGATTTTTTACGGAAATTCGGAAAATTACAGTTTTTGAAATGGCTGAATTTTCTGAAAATTCAAATTTTCCCACAGTTTTCTCACCAGATATCTAAGATCCAAGTATTCTGCTAATTTTCTAACCAAATATTGTCAATCCTAGACCCGCACAAGATTGAGAAATTGCCCTCCAAACATGTCATGTTTTTTAAATTTAAAAAAAACCCACAAAATCTGCAGTGTCGGATTGACCCCCCCATGCAAGTAGTCTTTTCAGTGAAATTAATAAATACAGGTGATTAATTGTTGAAAACAATGCTAGCCTTCATCCAAACCCAGTTTGGATAGTTCTTGTTAATTTTTTCTAGCATCCAGAGAGGGCTGAACATCGGCCACTCTATTCTTGAAGAAATGAGGATTTCTGTGAAAAATGGCTTCCCGACACCCCTATTTTGAGGCCCCCCTGTTAGAAAAGTATTCTGAGTTTTGAAGTTCCAACTTCACATTTCTTTGTTTAAGAGGTGGTCTGGTCACTACGTAAAATTTTAGGCCATTCTGAGAACGTCATCCGAACCAATTCCCTGATATTTCATGATTTTCTCTGAGACAGCTCATTAAATTAGGACAGTTGACGGAAAGTTTTATTAATGTAACATAATTTAGGGAAAGTTTGGCATATGTGACTGGTTGTCTTGTTTTGACCAGTTATTTACTTAGCTGTGCTATTCGCTATATGGTCAGCAGAGCAGGTTTGCACCTGTGCTAATGCCTTCCCCTTTTGTTGACCCTTGGGCATCTGTAATGCTGATGAGAGACAAGATGGGAGGGACAGCTGCAAAGATGATGTGAGATAAATTGACATGGGAATACAAGGACAACAAAGTGGATTGCCTGCTCTTGCTGATTGCTGCAGATGCCTACCTGTGGGAATAAGTGTGGATATTGTTTATCTTGCAAATTTGATGCATGGCGAGAGAAAAAAAGGAAATGGAATACATGAAGAGAATAACTGTAGATGGATGGATGATTGGGGCTTTACGTCCTGTACTTATGCACTTGCCAATTATTGCAGAACCAACAAAATGCCTTGTAATCACCTCCATGCCAGTCTGCTCCAGAATAACTTCATTCTAAGTCACCTGCTATAGCATCCATGCTTTTTTTATTTTGTTTTAGGAAAAAAATGTATTATTTTGCCTCTTAAAGTCAAATGAGTGACTGTTCAATGCTGCTTGTTGCATTATCATATAATGCCTGTTATGTTGCCCAGTATTGGAAGTTTAATGCCTTTTTAAGCAGAGGTTTGAGGACTACACATTCGTGAAGAGGAGAGTTTAATTTGAACGTTTTCATGTTTTTAGAAGAAGGTTACTTACCTACTTACAACACATACAATATTAGGGGAGACTTATAACTATAGCCATGTGGAAACCATTCGTGATAAATTGAAATACATCGGCTCTGATCAGCTCTTAACAGTGATCAGGTTTCATTTCTTACTCATTAAAATTGTGACACGTAATTCAATCCAACAAAAATGTCAATTTGTTGAAAATCAATCCTAATTAAAACTTTCATGTTAAAGAGGCTGATGCGTGAAAAAAGTCATGTCCGCTCTTGGAAAAAAGTAATATCGTCCTTTTAAAAATATTGGAAGGACATTTAAACAGACATTATTTCTCCTCTTTACTAACTGGAAGTATTGAGTTCCAATTAATTCATGAGGCAACACAAATTGCAGGAATTTATTCTTCATCTTCCCTGCACTTGCCCAGCTTTTGGCCACCTAAGCAGAGACCACAAAATCTTGATAATCCTGCAATATCTGAATTGATAATATCCTTTAGGGGAGGCGGGGGTCAGAAGTCACAAAATTCAGAAAAAATCCCAGAACAGAGCAGGACAGCAGGTGTTTGTTAGATCTGAATGACCTTTGGCACAATTATGCAGTATTTAGTTGACTATAGTTGTATCACATTATAGCTGCTGTGTTGTAAATAGGCTTTATTCAGTTCACAGTTATTTAAGGCAAAGTCCGATGTGACTTTTTACCCCATGTCAGGGTCAAGAAGTCACAACCATGGGGTAACAAGTCACATGCAATTGTTGTGAACATAGAACCCTACATGAGATAATATACAGACCTAGACTTGATAGCCATCCTTGTGCATGAAATTTATAGTTAGCCCTCCAAAGCTATCGCCATGCAATGACACTGCACCATCAGCAAAGCCGGCGTTAGAAATTGCCCAATGTTTGCGAAATGAAATTTTGCTGCAATGCTCTCTCATCAGTATTATTGATGATGGATGGTGATATGATTGTAAGCTAAAAGCTTCAAGTGTGGAATATTTTACTTTCCTTAGCACAAAATACTGATTTCCCAGTACCCTATGGCAAAATATCACAACTTCTTATGTTACAGTGACCAGACATTAATAGAGAAAGTTTAGAAGCAATAAAACCTGTTTGGGACACCAAAAATGCATGAGGTGGGTAAAAACCCACTTTGCACAATGAGTATAATTTTCATATTCCCTGCAGACCTCCTTCTCATAAAAGTGTCCCAAATCATGATTTAAGCTTAAGAATTAGGTCACCGTAAGTTGGTCAAAAAGGCCTGTGACTTTTTACCCCTGTGACTTTTCAACCCCTCTTCCCCTACTCTTAATTTTAGGGAATATGACAGTTGTAATAGACAACCTTAATCCACAGTTATTCCCACAGGTAGGCATCTGCAGCAATCATCACAGACAATCCACTTTGTTGTCCTTGTATTCCCATGTCAATTCATCTCACATCATCATTGCAGCTGTCCCTCCAATCTTGTCTCTCATCAGCATTACAGATGCCCATAACCCAAGGGTCCACAAAATGGGAAAGTATCAGCACAGGGGCAGGGCTTTTCTGCTGACCGGACACAACTGGGAGCAAAAAGCACTGTTCAGTCAAAACAAGGTAACGAATGACACTATACCAAACTTGCGAAAGTGCCATAACATTTATCAAATTACTTTGTATCTAACAATCATCAAACTTTCCAGTCTGAATGCATCAGCCAATCTGAAGACTGGGCATAAAGATTTTCCTTCACCAGATCAACTTTTTGTGGCCGGAGACCAGTACCTAAAATGCAATCAGTACCCGTGCAATTTCAGCATACATAATAATAACAGTTTGGACAAATCTTGGGGCCTCTGCATTTTACGCTGTATACAAGTTTTATAAAACACAGTCCTGAATTATTCTTATTGGACTACTTGTTTTAAAAATTAAACTCAAACTTGAAGCAGGGCAATTGAGGCGCCGGTCCAGACACATCTATTATTTAGAGTAACGCTCTGTTGAAATTGTGTAAAATATTTGAACTCGATCATCATACAGCACATCAACTGCATCACCTGACTACATGGAACCAGCAGACTGTCGCAGACATATGTGTCATGAATTTATCCACAAAAATGTCTTGCGAGCTCAACAGAATCATCAGACCAAGAAATTCCAAGAAATGACAAACGGCGGCAAACTTGCCATGGTACCAAATTATCTTTTGAGAATCAGACGCATGAGCATGTTGTGGTGGTCTAAATTGATATCATCATGGTGAACAGAGCTTGAGAGAGTTATTTATGAATGTTAATGGATACTTCCCTTTTGGCAGACACTTAATGTGCAAGCACTGTGTTGACTGCTGAGATTATACATGTATGCCTCATAATTACCACATTTACAATTCTACATGAATCTCCTTCACTTGTGATGATGCGACCGAAAGTGCGTTTCACCACTTCTGCCTCGTTAGTTGACATTTTCCGCTGGGAAAGCTTTCTGATGCGATTGAAAAGAATGGTATCGACAATATTTCTAGGACCCTAAATTTACTTTTATCTGATCAAAATGCGATTGAGGCCTTTACTGCGCTTTCACCGCTAAAGAAATGCGTTGGCCAGGAGGAATAGCATCAATTTTCATGCCCACACATGTACATCTCCACACGTGATTAATAATTATTGACACATCTAAAACCTGTGTGAGGATTTGAATTACATTGGCAGCGATTAACAGCATTCAACAGAGATCAGGTTTCATTTCGTACTCATTAAAATTGTGACATGCAATTCAATCCAAAAAGCCAATTTGTTGATAATTAATCCCGATTAAAAATGACATGTCAAAGAGGCAATTTTGTCAAAAAATGATCTCCCCTCTTGGGAAAATGGTAGCTTTCTCTTAAAAAAAACAGAGAGAAGAAGAAAAACAGGGAAGAACAACATTTTTAGCAGAAAGTTTACTCCCTTTCTGAAAGTGTTTAGTTCCATTCAATTTATGAGACCTATGTTTAGTCAAGACTTGTGAGCCACATATTCAAAGATGAATGAGGCTGTTCTGGAAGAGATGAACATCATGGTGATTGCCAGGCATTTTGCTGATGCTGGCATCCATTTCATGGCCAATGAAGTCTGTTTTAAGACCAGTGGTGCCATACCCCCCCCTCCAGGCCAAAAATTAACATGGAAGAGATAGGAAATGCCGCGGAGCATTTGCCCCATGTAATGGCCCCCTTAGGCAATTTCTAGATACGCCACTGTTTAAGACCATCTTAAAAGCCATATACAGTTTTATGACCACTGACCAGTCAAGGCCAGATGATCCGATGGAAGACTTAAATATACCAAGATGGGCGAATATTGGGACTGTTTGCTTCATGTGGAACCTTCAGTGTTGTATTGCCCGATGTCAATATGATCCAGGGAACACAATTGGGACAGGGTATGGGAGGGATGCTGAATGCTGAGTGAAGAACAATCTTCTTTGGAGACAGTGTCGACCCAGAGAATATGATGTGTATGTGTATTGATGTAAAATGTACCCCCAGGTCTGGAGGACTCTCTATGTTGTGTACAAGTATTGCTACATCTCAGAGATGCTCCTAGAATCAGGGACATATATAAGCTTAAAGCGTATATTGGTAACTCCCGGGCTGTCAATAGTGTTAAATGGTGCTGTGGAAATGATCGAAGGAGTTAATGGCAAAACACATGGACTGCCACAATGGATAACATACGGAGCTATATATTATATCAGAGAGTGAGAGCGTATCTGGTAGCATTGGGAATATATTATGTTTTGAGGTCATATGAGCCATCTAGTATGCTTTTAGATACTTTTTGTAAAATGGTGTTGTTTGTAAGGAGATCAACATGCTCCATTCAATGCAAGTCCCATGGCTATTTTGTCTCCGCACAAACAACACAACAAACTTTTCCAATAGATTATTTGGAGGGGGGGTAGAGTTTCCAATGAGACCAAGAATTCTCGAGAAGTCTCGAGATTTTAATGACTCAGCATTTTCTCGTCTGGCTGAGCAATTCTCAAGAATTGGAGGAACAACTCCAGCCCTTTGATATCTAAAGGTTTCTCTTCACCCTCTATGAAATGCACACCACGTTGTTTACATGTCAACTCATTGTCATCCAAAATATAAATGAAATATTTTTTTTAATCAATGAAACTCTTGCTTCGACACATTGTCTTTCCTTCACTTGTCCTGCCTCTCTGGCCGATGTTAATATTTTAGTTATGTTTCTCTTGGTTTATCATTGGTTCAGGTACGCCGTACCCAAGGCAAAGGTTTTGTTTTCCTGTCACTTGTTATTTGTAACTAAATGCAGAGAGAGACAAGCTTGGACAAACGTCATGCCTCCACTGTCAGTAGGGCATTAATATGCAAAGCAAGAAAAGTCGCACAACAGCATACGTCAATGTCTCAAAGGCTAATGAAATAAGTGACACATTTCTTTCCATTACCTAGCAGGGCTCATACATCTCATGTCTGGGTTAATTGAGGCAGACACACTCTACCCGACACAATGGTTTAATTTCTCACATGTCTTTTCCAATTTGTAGCAATATGTGGCAAGAGACAAGCACTGTGCCAAATGCAAACACAGAATTATGCCACGACACTGTGTCATTACATTTAATCAAGTAAATCAAGGTGGCATAATTGCTAATGGCACCTTATGCATTATAAAGTATCATCATTGTGATAAAATATGCGCTATAAGCCTTTATACTGGCATTCAAAACAGATGTTTGTTAATCTACGGTCCAGGGTTGCTTCATATCCCACAATAGCCAGTGAAATTAAAAAAAGAATCCATAATATTTTATACTGAGAGGTTCATCGTTGTGAACCAGATGACAAAAAGTCCTGAAGTTGTTATGTAAACAATTGGCAGTGAAGTAATTATCTTCTTCTGACTCGCAGTGAATTTCTCTGCCACCTGACATCCGTGAGGTTCAAGAAAATGTGTAGCCAGAAAACAAACATCTAGTTACATTCATAAAAGTTAACAATTTATGGAGAAAATAAAGAATTAAATCATTTAAGAAGTAAATTGAAAAGAAATAACGTACATGTACTACATGTTTAATATGCTTGAATGAAGGCTTCAAAAAGGAAGAAGGGGGCCTTTTAAAGAGTGCAGATTAACAGAAATGGAGATACAATTATCATCTCATTAACAAACCAGCACCAATTCTATATATTTCTGGAGAAAGTTAGTGGAATCGTTCAAACATCTAGTAATCCCTGTTTCTGAAAACCGCATTGCAATGATGCAGCATTATGAATGGAGAAAGTGCAGTAAAAATATATTTTACTCCATTTACAAGTAATATTTGCTATCAAAGTATTTCACAGATTTTCAGCCTAATTCAATTTTATGTTTCATGTTTATCTGTATTTGCAGAGCATTGGGGGTTTCAACTGCAAGCATGAAGCATAAACGTTCTCAAGAAGCATTCAATAAACAAATTTGGAGTGCTTAACATCCTTTTGGGGAATTCCCCATCAACTTGGGGCTCATAGAGCAAAGGTGTATTGATGCATGATTCATGCCCAGGTCTGCAAGGGACTCTTAATGTTGTATACTAATAATATTTCATCTCAATGATGTACCTACAGTTGACAACAGGTTTGTCGAAGCAAATCGGAGATAGCTCTAAAAGTAGTGAATACAGCTTTCAAATTTGAATATGCTCTCCAACACCTCTAAAAGGATCAGATCATTTAAAATATACCTTTGTAATTTACATCACTCAATTCATTAATTCATTTGGTTATAAAGGACAGTGAAGTTACATCTCTGTCTTTAAAATGACTTCCAATCAAAAATTGCATTTTACAAACTAACATTGTCAATAGGATGTGCTGTTCAATAGTTTGTTACATGTAGTTCTGAGGCAACATTGTCCCTCTTTGGTTGCTTGTAAATCACATTGAAGACACATTTACTTAAATTCAAGATGGATCTTAAAATTAATTTAACATTTTTATTTGATAATATGATTAATTTGTGCATCATCAATATTGTTTTCACATCCATGTCTCTTACTCAATTCCTCATTTGCTAATATGGATATGCAAATAGTGCTGACTCTCTGTTGAGGCACCTCACAGAGGTGGGATGTCAGTATACTTTGACAAACCGTGTTTGGAATAAGAAAACACTGAAAATAACATCAGCTCCAAAAACCAATTTATCTTGATGTGTTTGAAGCTAAACAGGTGCAAATTTATTTGTTGCAAATCTACCTCAAATCCCTAGGCCAATTTTGTTATCATAGGCGGCATTTGGATGTCCAACAGACCACTCAATGTGAACAAAATATACACAAATCTTGTGTCTACATGAAAGAAACCACTTGTCACACAAAAACAAAGAGTATACCGTTTTAAAAACACCCTTACAAAATCCCTGTGTTTTGCTGGCTTCACTACATTGTTTATTAGGCCTCTATGTCTGCTGCACACATCATTGTCATATTCCTTTGGGTTGATTAACTCACGTAGAACATACCCAAGACAAAGGTTTTTGTTTCGTGTCCATTGTAATTTGTAACAGAACACAGAGAGAGACAAGCTTGGAAAAACATTATGCCTCCACTTCAATACTGTGATATAAGAGAAGGTTGTACAACAACATACGTGATTGCCATAGAGGTTAATGAAATAAGTGACACATTTCTTTCCATAACATAGCTGGGCTCATGCATCTTATGTCTGGGTTAATTGAGGCAGACACACTCTACCCGAGACAATGGTTTAATTTCTCACATGTCTTTTGCAATTTGTAGCAATATGTGTAGACAAGCGACCCATCCAGTGCCCACACAGAACAATGCTAAGACATGGTGTCATCTAAGTTTGATTGAGTAAGACAGGTGACATAATTATTTATGACATATTATTCATTATAAAATATCACCATCATGATACTTGCTATATATTTAATGTGGATGAAGAGAGGAGAATTACCTCGCCGTAACCTGTGATAGAATGCTTATGGAAGGCCATGGGATTTATTCCTGCTCTTATCAGCATTATCACTGAAATCATGTTGTCTTTTGCAACCATGATAACATTGTCTTTTTCATAATATGTGCTTTGCGCTGATGCCAATCCAATTGCAGTTTGAAATTTTCTGATTTTATTGAGCTGTTGATGACTGGTATCGGAGGCACATTGTTTGTCTCAATGGCTCTCATTCATTTAGGTGCATGCCAATCTGGACGCTTTTTAGGTAGGCGGTTAATAATAATTTGAAATTTGTTCCCTCCAAATGACAGATACATGTGGCATATTTCATATATTATATCTTCTTAACACTTCATCTCACTTATTTAATATCTCCTGTTGCTGATATGTATATGCTAATAGTGCTGACTCACTTTTTAAGGTGTGTTGACAAACCATGTTTGAAATAAGAAAACACGGAAAGCAACATCAGCTCCTAAAACCAATTCATCTACATGCATTTGTTGCTAAACAGGTGCAAATGTGTTGCATATATGAGTCAAATCCCTGGGCCAATTTTGTTATGAAAGTCTGAATTTGGATGATCAATAAACCTTTCATACATTTATTTTGTCTCTACAGGATAGACGCCGCTTACCCTCAACATGTGAAATGTTTTACTTATTTTTGAAGTTTTCTGCCCTCGTTTGTGTAAAGGAACTCACACCACATTGTTTACATGTCATGTCATTGTCATGACATAACAACAAAGAGTATGACTGTAAAATACCCTTATGAAATTACTGTCTTTCGCTGGCTTCACTACATAGCTTATTGCGCCTCTATGTCCGCTGTAAACATTATTTGTCATCTTCCTTTGGGTTGATTGGCTCATGTACGCTGTACCCAAGACAAAGGTTTTTGTTTCCTGTCCATTGTAATTTGTAACAGAAGAGAGAGAGAGACAAGCTTGGAAAAACATTATGCCTCAACTTCAATACTATGATATACGTGAAGGTTGTGCAACAATATATGTGCATGTTGTTGAGGCTAATGAAATAAGGGACACACATTTCTTTCCATTACATAGCTGGGCTCATGCATCTCATGTCTGGGTTAATTGAGGCAGACACACTCTACCCAATACAATGGTTTAATTTCTCACATGTCTTTTCCAATTTGTTGCAGTATGTGGCAAGAAACAAGCAATGTACCCAGAGCAAATATAGAATTATGTCACGACACTGTGTCATTATGTTTAATTAAGTAAGACATTATACTTAAGTGAGACAGGGTGACATTATTATTTAACTATCACCATTGCAACACTTTATGGTATATATATGCAAATACACTGTAGATGGAGAGGTTAGAATTATCTCTGTGGTGTCATGCTTAATGCGAGGTCCTGGGTGTATCTGGCTGCATCATTACTGAAATGAAAGTTGTCTTTTGACAACACTGTTAAGCTAAACATTGGCCATGTATTTTTTTCTGGAGTGCTTGCTTTTTGCTGATCCCAATTTGAATTTCCTCATTTTAATTTTTTCTAACTAGAGTGTTAAATTCCAACTACGCGTACATCTCCAAAAATGCAAAATTACTGCTATCAGCTCTATCACAGCTGCTAATTAAATGGCGGATTTCTAGTTCATGTAATGCTCAGCAGTGTTGCCTTCTTCTTCTTAGAGCTATCAACAATTTCTTATTCGTACAATGATCATGTAATGTTATTGTCTGCAAGTACATCTTTGAGATGAAACATTATTTGTATACAACATTAAGTGTCCCTTGCAGACCTGGGCATGAATTATGCATCAATGCACGTATGCTGTATGAGCCCCAAGTTGATGCGGAATTCCCCAAAAGGATGTTGAGCACTCCCAATGCATTTATTGAGTGCTTCTTGAGAACATTTTATGCTCTATGCGCGTGGCTTCAACCCCAATGCTCTGCGTTACCAGGCATTTGAATGACATGCAATCCTTTCATAGAAACCTTAACCAGCATGAATAAGCAAAATATAAATTGTCAACATCTAATAAGTGGTCTTTTTTTTTAGTTTCTTCTCTTAACAAAAGATAAGGTACCGTAAAATGTTCATTATTCAACTTTTAAAAAGGCTGTATGATGGAACTCTATAATCTGCATGCTCCCAACTTGGGGTGTCATTGCGGGAGTTCAGTTGGATTATCTAAGTGTTGTTTTTGCTTGCTGTTTGAACCTTTTTCAATTAAGTTGAACCCTTAACAAAATTTTTCAGTTGTGGGTTCTTTATATATACTATCAAGAACCTTTTGTGTTAAGAGTGTAGGATAATTTGAAAACCGGTTATAAACCACAGATAACATATTTCATATATCTTGTGCCTTCTTAATACTTCGTGTCACGTATTTAATCTCTTCTGTTGCTGATATGAATATGCAAATAGTGCTGACTCACTTCGGGGGCATCATACAAAGGTGTGCTGACAAACCATGTTTGAAATGCGAAAACATCGAAAACGACATCAGCTCACAAAACCAATATCTAAATGTGTTTGTCGCCAAGCAGGTGCGAATGTGTTGCATATCTAACTCAAATCCCAAGGCCCATTTTGTTATCAGCGACTGCATTTGGATGATTAGAAAACCAAGGAAGATGAAACATTGGTAAATACAAAAATCTATTGGAAAAACATAAACTGACAGGGAATCTGGTGAGTGAATCAGAAAATGTCCACAATATTCTACAATGTATCAGCAGAAACTATTTTGTCATTCACATAGGAAAGAACAATGAAGCCGCTGGTTCAGAGGGTCGCTTGGACATCCTTGATTATTCGTCTTGAAGTTCTCAAACGGTAAATTGAACCCTTCTATGTCTATGCCTTCACAAAACAGCATCGTCACATTACTCATGGACAACATTCAATATTTTAAAAAAATAACAAAACCAATAAGTGCACTGCACATTTATGGTATGTATATTAATATGGACATTTTCTACAAATGTATTCGGAATTAATGATACTTCTAAGACGGTTAATTTTCATGAAATAAGACCAAATCTTCTTTTTATCAAACAAGGCATTAGTACGTGCGCAAACAAGTAGCACAGATGCACTAAACTCCTTCTTGCACCAACCTGTTTCTGTAGTTTTAGGGAGAAAAGAGGAGCTCAAAGTTAATATTTTTACTATCAATGTTAAGCAAATTTCAGTGCCAATTTTGTCGTCAAACACTGCAATTGCATGCAAAACAGACCATCTGATGCAAATATATATTTTGCCTACCTGTCCAGAACATGCGTTGAATGAACTTTTTAACATATATATATATATTTGATGTTTTTTCCTACTTTTGTATTAAGGAACGCATACCACATTGTTTTCATATCATATTTATCACGCAGTAAGAGCACAGCTTTAAAATACTGATATCTTAGTCTCATGCAATTCCTGTCTTTCGCTGGCTTCACTACATATATAGTTTAATATTGCGCCTCTGTGTCCACTGTGAACATCATTTGTCATCTTCCTTTGGGATGATTGGCTCACGTATGCCGTACCCAAGGCAAAGTTTTTTGTTTCCTGTCCATTGTAATTTGTATCAAAAATCAGAATGAGAGAAGCTTGGAAAACATTATGCCTCTACTTCAATACTGTGACATGAGTCAAAGTTGTACAACGACATATTTGAATGTCTAGGAGCTGATGAAATAAGTGACACATTTCTTTCCATGACATAGCTGGGTTTATGCATCTTATGCCTAGGTTAATTTAGGCAGACACACTCCACCCGAGACAATGGTTTAATTTCTCACATGTCTTATGCAATTTGTTGCTGTATGTGGAAAGAGACAAGCACTGCACTCAGTGCAAACAGAAAAATGCCACGGAACTGTCTCATTACATTTAATTAAGTAATTAATTTTTTAACAGCACTTGCATGTAATGAATTATGATATATCACTATCATGGTGAATTATAGGTCAGTGATGGCATGCTTATGCAAGCTCCTGGATTTGGTTCTTACTTCTGCTGCACCATCACAAAAACACAAAACAAAATGTCAGTGAGCACTGATGGATGATTGGTGTAGTTTTACTGTAACTGCAGAATTTCAAATCCTCTCAATAAATCACACTGGAGCTGGGAGTGTTAAATTTTCAAAAATCGTTCACGCCAAAATTACCAAATTACCTCTATCAGCTCTATCACAGCAGCTAATTAAATGTTGGATTTCTAGTTCATGTAATGCTCAGCAGTGTTGCCTTCTTCTTCTTAGAGGTATCAACAATTTCTTATTCATACATGCTGTTGTCCGCAAGTGCGTCTTTGAGATTAAACATTATTTGTATACAACATTAAGAGTCCCCTGCAGATCTGGGCATGAATTATGCATCAATGCACGTATGCTGTATGAGCCCCAAGTTGATGCGGAATTCCCCAGAAGGATGTTATGCACTCCCAATGCATTTATTGAGTGCTTCTTGGGAACGTTGTATGCTCCATGCATGCGGCCTCAGGCCGAATGCTCATCCTTACCGTGCAACATGAGCTGATTTGAATGACATGCAATCCTGTCATACAAACTTTAACCAGCATGTGTGAGCAAAATAAAAAATTGTCAACATATAGTAACAGGCCAATTTATATTTTCTTTAATTTCCGCTCCCAAACCTTGAAATGGTTCAGATCAGGTAAAACATGCCTCCGGAATTACAGTCCAACACTAATAAGTTACTTTCCAAGCCATAAAATGTCTAATGCCGACACAATGCTAGTGTAGGCCTACCTGTAGCATTTAATAATCTGGGTTCTTTTGGTGTTTTGAGGCAAAGGGAGGATAATAATGTAGGATAATTTGAAAACTGGTTCAAAACGCCAGATAACATATTTCATTTATACCTTTTGCCTTCTTAATACTTCGTGTCACGTATTTAATCTCTTCTGTTGCTGATATGAATATGCTAATAGTGCTGACTCACTTTGGAGGTATCACACAAAGGGGTGCTGACAAACCATGTTTGAAATGAGAAAACAACGAAAACGTCATCAGCTCACAAAACCAATATCTAAATGTGTTTGTCACCAAGCAGGTGCGAATGTGTTGCATATCTAACTCAAATCCCAAGGCCCATTTTGTTATCAAAGCCTGCATTTGGATGATTAGAAAACCAAGGAAGATGAAACATTGGAAAATACAAAATTCAATTGGAAAAACATAAACTGACAGGGAGTCTTGCTGAGCGAATCAAAAATTGTCCACAATATTCTGCATACAATGTGTCAGCAGAAACTATTTTGTCATTCGCATAGAAACACCACAGTGAAGCTGCTGGTTCAGAGGGACACTTGGACATCCCACTTCAGCAAGATTCTCTGGGTGGGACATCCTTGATTAACCATGCAAAGCAAATATCACTGAGTTACATTTGACTAAAATCTAAGAACAATTATTTCTTTTGTTCACCTTTTCCCCAACATGAATCTGATTATGTATTCTCCAACTATCCGACGAGCATTCTAGTCCTCAATTATTTTCGTTTCCGACCCACAAAGTCAGAAAGTTCTCAATTTATTTAACTCTTCTTTGTCCATTTCTTCACTAAAAGCGTCGTCACAGTGCTCCCGGACAAAATTCAATATTTGAAAAATTCAAATAAAACCCATTGTCCAATATTTGAAAATAAAACCCATAAGTGCAGATTTATGGTGTGCATAAACATTAATAATTAATACAGACTTTTTCTAGCAATATATTTGGAAATAATGATACTAACAGGGTTATTTTTCATCAAATAAGACCAATGCTCCTTCTTGCATCAAAGAAAGCATCATTAGTTGTGAAAAAAGTTAGCATAGATGCACTAAGCTCCTTTATGTGCCAACTGATTTCTGTAGTTTTACGGAGCAAACAGGAGCTTAAAGCTAATATTTTTACTGCCATTGTTAAGTTTTAGTAAGAAAAGGAACAGGAACTTGAAAATGTCACATTACTTCCCAAATAGTGCCATCCTGTACTTTGACCTGCTATATCTCCTTTAGTTTACGGTTTAGCGCCACTTTGTTCTAATATCCACAGATACTAATCCTAAGGTCTGGAAACTTTCAAAAAATTCAATTATGAAAAAAGGGACTAAGTGGCAATATATCCCTTTTGCGCTCAGCGATTGATTAGAGGAGTATGGTCAAGAGAACATTTTAAGACAAAAACGAAAAAATGATATTTTGTAAAACTTAGAGTTATGTCAATTTCAAGTTTTTGGTTTTATCATACTCTTTTATGCTGATATCAAGTTGAAATCGCCCTTATCTGGTTGGAGTGAGTAAAAGAGATAAATAATTTTAAACTTCAAAAAAGTCAATTTTAGCTGATGGTCAGTCCTGAACCTGTGCCATAATTTTGCTGGGTTATTGCATGCAATAAAGCAAGATCATTTTATATTCGCGCAGCGAAACGGCCGTAGGCCGTTTCGAGAAGCGAAACTTAGCACAAGAAAGGTTTCAAAGATCTGTGCAGTGATGGTCTCAACATCAATGGTCGACAGCAGGAAATTAGGTCAAGTTGGACCAGCTTCTTATCAATGATTTAGTTTCGAATTTAACAAAACATGACATATTCATATTCAAAAGTGTCTTAAAAATTCAGTTTTCTCCATTGATATTCCCTGTATCTATTATTTTTATGGAATAGTTAATTATAAGCCTTGACAAGCTAAATTAAATTATTATCATGTGATTCATTTCATTTAAAAACAGACAACAAGAAAACATAACAAAATTGAGGTTACATAATCTTTGTCAACTGATGATTATGTAACAGTGAGCAATTAATCTACATGCGGATCATGTTATTGTTTTTGTTATCACTATTATGTAATATCAACAATCTAGCATAGACTTAAATTTGGCAGCTTTCAGTGTTGTCTTCCTTTTTAGTAAGTTTTTACTATTTAGCTGATTAACTATCAATTCTATTTATTCTTAATCCTATTTATTTGCTATCCTATGTATGTATGTATCTATCTATCTATATATTGTATTTTTGATCTATTTTATTTTTCTAATAGTTTCTAGTCTAAATTTCTCTCTATTTTTATATATATCCGTCTTTCAATTTTTGTGAAACAGTACATAACTGCCTTTTGAATATGAAATAAATTCAATGAAAGTTATGGTAAAACCATAAGTCCTAAAAAAACTTTTTAAGAGCTGCGTAAATTTCATGGCTTTGCCATTTACATATTATTTTATTATCCGGTAGACAGTGTCTTTAATAAAAATATACTGTTTCTGTTGTAAGACAAAACGTTGTGACAAATAAGCATCTAGGCTGAAGCTCCCTGACCAAGCAAGGTTTGTCACATCTCGGAACTGGAACTTCCACTTGGTGGAGCTGCAGCACAAGAAATATTGTCAGAGCCCTCTAGTGTTACACATCCTCTCTGGTGTTACTATGCCAGGATTCATTTTGTGTGCCAAGATTAACAGGGGGTAAGAAGTCACAGGCCTTTTTGACCAACTTACAGTGACCTAATCCTTTAGCTTAAATAATAATTTGGGCTGTTTTTCTGAGAAGAAGGTCTGCAGAATGTCAAATTCTTGCTCCTTAAATGCAAGGTGGGTGGTAGTTTTAGTGTCCTAAACAGGTTTTATGGATTCTGAACTTTCTCTGTTAACACCTGGTCACTGTGACACAATAAGTCTAGTCATTATATGAAAATATTGGGTCTAACCCGGAACAAATTGCAACACAAATGGTTCCAGTGGCATTTTGTCCCTAAATATGTCAAGAAAGACATACTAAAAGTCCTGGAAAATCCATGTGGTGGAACACCCCAAATTAGCCATAAATCCAAGATGGCCGCCATAAAAATCATGTTTTTTGCAAATAACTCAGAAACTATTAGATATAGACCCCATATGTGTATGAAACTTGAATATAAACTTGGGTATTACGGACATTTTGACACTATTCCCATGTCTCTATCTCTAATAGTTCTCAAGATATAGCATATTTGAATATCTCTGATTTTACAAAAAAAGCTGTAAATCGCCAAAAATGTCATTTATGAGTCTTGATTCTGAATACTTGAAGTACGACTTTTACCTTACCTATTAAAGATACAAAAGGAATAACTTGTGTTTAATTTAAGACCCCAATCATGTCTCTACCTCTCTTCAATCCCCTATTGTGCCATATTTTGCATTTGGAAGTGTTCCCTCGAAATTCCTTTTATTTTGCTGAAATTGGCATTTTATGCGAAGGAAAGTGCTCATTTTGGGTCTGAAATGTACGAAATATTGTGGGTATGGAATTAAGCCTATTCTGAGTTACTGCATGTGTAATGCTAGACAGTATTAAACTAAAATCACTAAAGAATCACACAGAGAATCTGAAATAGACAAATTTTTCCAAACCATACATTATCATCGATTTACATCACAAGCGGCAATCAGCGTCCAGGAACAAAAGTTTACAGGCAATTTATGAAGCAACTGTTTACTTCTCTGAGACGTATGGCATATCATTTTAAAGATCTCAGAGAGATCTATCTATCCATGTGAGAATCACACCTGAACCAGTGATGTGTTTGAGGCCGGAACATTAGAAACTGAGGCATCAGCCTCCAAGACCGAGACCGAGGCAAGCCAAGGATTTGGTACTGAGACTGAGCCAAGGCTAAGGCCATCAAAATATGGCCCCAGACCGGCCACGCTACCATCAACTGAGCCTCTAACCCTAATGAAGTGTGTGAAATTGCGAAAATGGCTTAAGTTACATGGCATGAGTGAAGGCCTGTTCATGGGCAAGCTTTTGGAGTGTGTCCTACGTATTCACTGAATTCTGTGTAAATTAAGTATATGTAAATTAATATACCTTTCAAAGTTAGAAGTAATATTTATATTTCTATATACATATGCAAATTTCCAAATTGACATTTCAGAAAAAATCAAGGCATACACAGAATAACACTTCACAAAGTGAAATTTTGGGGCGAAATGATCACCTAGTCTCCTCCTTGACAAATAAGTAAATAACAAACAGACAAATGTAGAAGGCAAGGGATTGAAGGGACCACATAACAAAATGAAAATGTTTAATATATAGCATGATTTTATATAGCGCCCATTCCTGATAAATCTGCTCACCAGCGCTCACCACACTGAACGACAATCATATCAATCATTATGGTGATCATAGTGATAACCTCTGGAGTCTGGACATGACCAGAGCGGGTTTTGAACCCGGATCCACTGCACACAAGGCAGACATGCTAACCACTATGCTACGGAACTACAAAATATGGTAATAGTCAGAAGTAGAGGGCTATCCATAGACTAACAGAACCACTTGGTTTCAATAAGAGTAATATTATTTAGTTGGAGCAGCTTCATCAGTAGTTTAAGACTTTTAGATATCTATTTTTTACCAACAATGCCGTAATTAGATCCAGAGCAGAATTATCTGCTTGGTAGAAGCTGTTTGTCTCAAACTGGGTTATATTAGGCCTATGAGTTTCAAGAACAAAGTGAGGCATGTCACCAGTTTCTGTGTTAAAATCACGCGCATGAATAGCAATAATACCTTATAGACAATACAAGCGTATGAAATTCGAATTTGTAGATTGCAGAAGAAGAGCCGTTTTGTAAATAACACGCAGATATGGTGCCAATGCAATAGTTTTATAGTATTTGCATATTTTGAAGAGATACAAAACTAGTAGGAGCCTATTCCAAAGTCACATGACAAATTCCAATTATAATACAACCATAGCAGTGATCACAAACTGTTATACAGTTAGACTTGAGATAAAAATATATAAGAATCTGCAAGTTATAGAACTAACAAAACTCAACAATAACTGAATTTTGATGAAATGCTTTTCATAGTCAACTGTCAAATTTGATAGAATCTGTGACAAATATATCAAAACACACATGTCCTGGGCATTTCTTGGACTTGTCACATGCTAGTATATGGATGGATTAAATAGATTAACAAGCACTGATATACCATGTCTATCAATGACTCGTACTTCCGCTCGTGGTTGAAATGTTTCTGAATATTGCTCAAGAATGCAAATGGAAAGGTTTTTGTAATCAGAAAATAATAAGCTGCACAGCAGCAGACCCTTGGCTTTCAGCAGCTTTTCTGCCATGAAGTCCTAATTCATTGTATTATAATTATTTTTGTGTAAATATATCTCACCACATGTCACTAAATTTTATTAAACAATGTCAAAAATTGACTGAAACGTGATTGGAGTATCTTCAATTCGAACATGGTCATATGAAAAATGTGTGCAAGGCAATCATATAACACATTCTCATATATATATTTAATAATTGTTTAAGTTTATACATTTAGTCATTGCCATTCATTTTTGAGAACCAAAAATGTCCAAAATCTGTCATTTGTTCGGTTTTTGTATTTTTATCAAAATTTAATAACATTGCCTCTCCTAAGTAAATCATAAAGGTGTAATTTAGACATCTCAATGCAAAATTTATTATTATTTTTTAACTTCTAATTTTGTCACCTATATAGACTTACGTATATTCTTAATTTACACAGAATTGAGTGTTAAGCCAGACACACTCCAAAAGCTAGCCAATGAACAGGCCTTCACTCATGTAATGCAAATTAGGCCAATTTCGCAATTTAACACTTCCATAAGGGTTAGACGCTCAGTTGAATGTCTCAAGGCCGGCCTCAGAGCCATATTTTGATGGCCTCAGCCTTGGCTCAATCTCGGTTCCAAATCCTTGGTATTGCCTCGGTCTCGGGTGTCTTTGGGTCAGTGTTGGAGGTCCTCCAGGCCGGCCTTGAGGCTACACTTGGTCTCAGTCTTGGAGGCTGATGCCTCAGTCTTTAATGGTCCGGCCTCAACTACAGCACTGGTTACAGGTGTGATTCTCACATGGATAGATAGATCTCTCTGAGAGCTTTAAAATGATATGCCATACGTCTCAGAGAAGCAAACAGTTGCTTCATAAATTGCCAGTAAACTGTTGATCCTGGGCGCTGATTGCCGCTTGTGATGTAAATCGATGATAATGTATGGTTTGGAAAAATTTGTCTATTTCAGATTCTCTGTGTGATTCTTTAGTGATTTTAGTTTAATACTGTCTAGCATTACACATGCAGTAGCTCAGAATAGGCTTAATTCCACACCCACAATATTTCGTACATTTCAGACCCAAAATGAACACTTTCCTTCATATAAAATGCCAATTTTAGCAAAATAAATGGAATTTCGAGGGAACACTTCCAAATGCAAAATATGGCACAATAGGGGATTGAAGAGAGGTAGAGACATGATTGGGGTCTTAAATTAAACACAAGTTATTCCTTTTGTATCTTTAATAGGTAAAGTAAAAGTCGTACTTCAAGTATTCAGAATCAAGACTTATAAATGACAATTTTGGCGATTTACAGCTTTTTTTGTAAAATCAGAGATATTCAAATATGCTATATCTTGAGAACTATTTGAGATAGAGACATGGGAATAGTGTAAAAATGTCCGTAATACCCAAGTTTATATTCAAGTTTCATACACATATGGGGTCTATATCTAATAGTTTCTGAGTTATTTGCAAAAAACATGATTTTTATGGCGGCCATCTTGGATTTATGGCTAATTTGGGGTGTTCCACCACATGGATTTTCCAGGACTTTTAGTATGTCTTTCTTGACATATTTAGGGACCAAATGCCACTGGAACCATTTGTGTTGCAATTTGTTCTAGGTCATTTCACATAATGACTAGACTAAATAAGTTGTGCTACTGCTCCAAGGTCTTATGAATAATTGCCTTTCATGCTTTGAACCCCATTTGGCGATATGGTCACCCATTTTTCATGGTCAGGTGTTGAATTGAAGAAAAAAATCATGAGGGGTGAAATGTCACACTGTGAAAACTGAAAAGGCTTTATATGAAATTTTATAGGTTCGATAAGCTGGTATACATAAGGAACTCTAAAAGGTTAATTATTAAACTTTTAAAAAGGTTCCAACAGCAAACAAACAAACAAAACACCCCTTAAAATTTAGAACCTTTTTCAGCTGTGGGGTCTTTCTAAATACGATCTAGAACCTTTTGCGTAAAGAGTGTACAGGGTCGATGTAGAAATCTTTTCTCCTCTGTAATTGGTTGATATCTTTATCCGTGTTAAATTGAAATGCTGTGAAATTTTTCTTAAATATAGGATTTGCAAAGGAAAACATAGGCTGCGTAGCAGCAAACCTTCAGCGAAAAAAACACCTTTAAAGGACACAATTACACCAAGAAAGTGATGTGACACTGAACCAAAATGCATGTTAGTATAATATGCAATAGTACCCAGTCTTAGCCTAAAAGTGTATGCTAAATCATGGAAAGGCCTAGCTGGACTAATTTACACATATTACTGAGCACTTTCATGCATATACAATGAATAGAAATGTGAGGTGTGGGTAGGAAACGAAAAAATAATGTATTTGTTTGTATTTTTGAAAAAAATTTCTCAATATTCCCAAAAGCATTAAAAGTGACTATCAATCAAACCATCAGAAGGCACTAAAGCATTATATAGGAAATTTGAATGAAATTTCATCTATTGACGTGCAATATTGGCCAAATTTTGGTCTGGAAAGAAAAAATAATAATTTTTTATATATTTTGCCAATACCACAAAAAGTAAACGATGTCCATGAATCACACTCACAAAAGGAATAACCACATCATAGGTGTAATATGTAAGTGTAATATGTAAGAAATTTCATCTGTGTATTAACATGCAATAGTGGCCAAGTTTTGGCATAAAAATGAAAAAGAAAATTTTTTTAACATTTTGCTCAATATTTGAAAAGGTATTAGACATCCATTAATCAGACCATCAAAAGGCACAACTGGACCGTATAGGCTAAATGTGTACCAAATTTCATGCCTGCACATATCATGCGGACTGAGTCCTGGTCCGGAAACAAAAAAAATAGTTTTTCATATTTTTTCTCAATATTTCAAAAAGTATTGAATATCCATCAAGCAGACCATCAAAAGGCACAACTGGACCATAAAAGCTATATGTGTACCAAATTTCATCCATTCACATGCAATAGGGCCTGAGTCCTGGCGCGGAAACTATCTATACGCCCGGAAGCCCAACCGCCCGACCGCCCAGACGACCGCCCGGCGGACGGACAACATTTTACGAAAGTGATAACAGTACCTTCTTCGAACTTCGTTCGCTGAAGGTAAAAATGAACAGAGAAAAGCTGACAGATGATGAACACGTGACGCAGACAGCTAAAAGAAGGACAGACAAACACACAGATCCAAAAGATAAAAAATATAGCAACCGATAAGAAGATAAAGAAGAGAACTGTCACCAAACAAACAACATCACATCAAACTGACAGCGGGCAAATAGCTACATTTCAGGAAAACAACAGGCCAAATGTACAGAAGTGCTGAATCCACACAATATTACAGACAGAATATATTTGATGCACATTGTATCAATACAGCGCTGCTTAAAAGTGAAACGGACAACGTTTTTGTCAAATGTGAATGATTGGGTCAATGCGCTTTACACCCTCTACCAAACTGCATATGAGAGCATGGATTCTCATCTAATGAGATAAAAACATATAGTACTTATCATAAAGAAGGATATTTGAAGTATGCGGGATACAAATGGCTACCAATTTTCTTCGCTCTGCCAATGGTTATGAATGGCTACAATGGCCAAAACTTTATTAGTAAAGTGAACCCAAACTAAAAATTGAAATTACATCGCTCATGGGTTTTAAACTTTCACTTACTTATAACATTGAGTACATGGAAATTACATCGTCAAACTTTCACTTACTTACACAAAAGAATAGGACCCACATAACTCAAGAGTACATGGCAGCCATTTGTAGCTATTTGTCTCTGAAAAACAATATGATCTGAAAAAAATATGATCTGCCTTCATATTGTTGGCTTTTGCAGTTTCCTTCCTAAAGAAGTTTGACTGGGGATGTTTAACATTGACCAGGTGGCAAAACATCACTGGTTCACTTACTTTTAAGCAGCACTGCACTAACGAATGTGCCAAAGTAAATAAATGTACTCGTATTTGTACTTGAGTACATTTGAAAGTACCGTTACTCATACTCAAGTACATTCAGAAAAGCTGTACTCGTACTCAATCGTAGATGTGGAAAGTACTCGTATTTGAACTTGAGTACATTTGGCTTAACCCTGATGGCTGTGAGGTAATGTAGTTGTCCAATTTGTCCCAACACAATGGTAAGATGGAGAAATTTATTGGAACTGGCGCTATACAAGTTAATTAATATCATTATAAAGTTGAAATGCTAATGCAGCTTAACATGATCCAAGGTTCAATTCCAGGTCAGGGGGAAAGTTATCAGAAGATCCTTTGATGCAATTCTAATCAGGTTGTCACTTGAATAATGCTCCCGGGAACTCACTTTAGTCCAAGCCCATGGGACATTAAATGGAGGCAGGTTGTATCCAGTATTCTATACTGGGGCAACTGAAAGACCCTGGGCATCCCTGAATTAATAAGGTATGTGCCAGACTCACAGTCTTCTCATCTCATCATCATACGGCGATCGCCTGCCTCGATATAGTCCACTAAGGTGCTGCAGAGGCGTAAAACACAAACAAACAAACAACAACAACTTGAATAATGCTTGGTGCTTACAAGTCATTGAGTTCAAGAGTTACATGTAATTGTTGAGGCCTTCTGCCGCATTCACTAAACCTCATGAATGATAGCCAGTGTCACTCTGGGAAAAGTCTAACATTTTTGTAATATATGTGTTGTTCTCATGTTATGGGTTGTGGGGATAAATCAGTAATCCCTTTTTTGTGTGCTATTCCAACTGCATGTACTGCTCTTATTGTGCTCCTGTCCTACATCACATGCACATAATCTACATTGTGTGCTCCCATTCTATGCCATGCACTCTTGTTCTGCACTATGACATATTATTGTGGTCTTTTTCTTCTACACCATTTGCTCTTGTTCTACACTATTTGCTCTAGTTCTACACTATGTGATCTTGTTCTACACCATTTGCTCTTGTTCTACATTACTTGAGTACTTGCTCTAGTTCTACAGTATGTGACCTTGTTCTATACCCTGCAGTGCCGCCTGTAAGTAAGTGAAACGCATGATATTGCATCAATGTTAAACATCCTTAACCAAAATGCTTCTTGAAAGACGAATTCTCATCCGATGAGAGGAAAACATTTTGGGTCATAAAGGCCGATATGTGAGGCATGTGGGATAAAAATAGCAGCCCATTTTCTTTCCTGTAGTTGGAGTTAGGTGTGGGTCAAAGTCTTTGATAAGTAAGTGAAACGCCAGCCCAATGTTAAAACATAGGGAAGGGTGGTTCACTTACTTATCAAAGACTTTGACCCATACATATTACCTAACTCCGACTACAGCGAAGAAAATGGGCTGCTATCTTTATCCCACTTGCCTCACACATCGGCCTTTATGACCCACTTTGTTTCCCTTTCATCCGATGAGAATCTATGCCTCCACAAGCAGTTTGGCTGAGGATGTTTAGCATTGATGCAATGGCACAATGTCATGCGTTTCACTTACTTACAGGTGGCCCTGTATGTGCTGTTGTTCTATGCTATGTGATCTTGTTCTAAAATGTGCTCTACACTATCTGACCTTTTTCTACACTATTGCTCTTGTTCTATACAATTTGCTCTTTTTCTACATCATTTGCTCTTGTTCTACACTGTGCAATGTTCTACACCATTTGCTCTTGTTCTACTGTACACTAGGTCTTTTTCTTCACCATTTGCTCTTGTTCTGCACTATGTGGTCTCGTTCCACACTATGCTCTTGTTCTACACAACTTGGTCTGGTTCTATCTCATGTACCTCTATACTGCGCCATTTGCTATGAGCTCTTGTTCTACACTACGTGCTCTTGTTCAACCAAATGCTCCAGATTGTTTCTCACAGTGCTCTTATCATAAACACCATGCACTTGAGTTCTGTGCTATACTTTCAGTCAGACGATACACCTGGATGGCTGTTCAACACACTTTACTAATAATATAAGGCCTAACAAATCATAATAATATTTGCAAAATGGTTTCTACAGAATGAGTATAATCAGTACTTTTAGGAAGTCTTTTTCTTTTATTGTCTTCAGAATACACACGTTTTGTGGCTTTAAAATTTAGTGAAGACTACTGCAACCGTAATGCTCGAAAGTTGTCAGCTGTTGTTCGAGCAGGAAAGATGATGTTCAAGAACAATATGTTTTCTACTAACATTGTGAAAGCAGATTTTTATCTTTTGGCCTTAGCTTGCAAATAGCACGATGTTTTAGCACAGCACATGACTTGAGAAGAAACACAACAGACATTTACGTTTGCACCAAATTTCCTGTTAATACGCCAAGGCTGGAACACCTACTTGTATCACATGTTGTTTTTTTTTATGATTGGAAGCAATTTCTCTTGAGAAGAAACATGTTTTACAAATCACGTGAGGAGTTTATACAGTGAGAAAAATAAGTATTTGACGCCCCACCATATTTTCTGTTTTGGGCCCTTGCGCTTGCTCCAAGACTCTTAAATTTCCTAGGCAGCACTGGTTCAACATTATAAGACAGGTAATGCACCAAGATTAAGTTATTGAAGCATTATGTAATATAAATTTGCTTAAGAATCCCAATTGTCTTTGGAAAATAGTATTTGACCCCTTCGTTTGCAAAGTGTTTACCAGAACTGAAAGTAGATATAGATAAGACTTTGATAGTGTCTCGTGTAGCATGCCACTATATTTCAAATAATATGGTTTCTCAAAATGTTAAACACTGTGTATAACACTAACCAGTACAATTGGCTATAAATATATCCATGCACATGCATGTGTATCGAGCAATTGCAGCTGTTCATATTTATAATAATCAACCAGTGGGTAATTTTTGTAATCCCACCATCACTTCATTTCTTCTGTCAAATTTCTTATTTCCCTTGCTAATCTTCTTAGTTGCAACCTTGAGAAGGCCAGGGTTGCTTCCTAACTCTTTTATTCTAGCAAAATTGAAATGTCATATTGGCTGCAGGGATATTAAATTCTGCATGTTATGAATGCAATATACATTATTTTGCAAAAATACCTCAAGGGTCTTTTCCCTACAGAGCAGACCTTCGTATTAAATTATTTGAGACTACTGAATGGGTCATTTGAGTAAATCATTCTTTCTTCTTCGGGTCAATCACATTTCCTCATCAGTTTCCAAGAAACCTGGCGAAAACATGTTATTTTTTTCTGTGATTTTCTATCAATGTTCAAACTGGGTGGCAAATCAGAATCAAAATGGTGTGTAAAGGTCACGTAATAATGCACAGATAGTGGAAAATAGCCAGATATTGGATACCGGATAATCCGGCAACACCAACTGCTGCATGCCAGATAGGAACCGGAGAGTTGGAACCAGATAAGAAACGTGCGAAAAAGGAAGTTTTTCAGCGTTCACGGTTGATAACAAATATATTTTTCTTAGAGCACGGACAGACATCATGTTCCTCTGATGGAATGTTTTTCGTGTTGTTCTGTAAGTGAATTTAACTTTTGAAGATGGTAACATTATGTTCTTGACTGTGTTCTTGGAACATTCTTTGACTTATTGATTTATTGTCAAATTTTTTCAGCTTTTCACTTATTTTTTAGCATCCCAGATATCCGGTTCTCACACTAAAGGGTTTCTGTGTATGTATTTTGCCATAAAAATGTTTTGCTTAAATAAATGAGTTTAAATCTTTTCCTGTGAAGGTAGAACTTCAAAAACGTTATACTACTATGGCTCATGATAAATGGATAGTGAGTAATTTTATCAGAACCACGTAGTTCAGGTGTCAATTAGAAATTTGCTCAAAGAAACAAACACGATTCCACTATTTCCAGGTAGTCTGGCAATCTGTCCACGATAACATTGCAACTCTAACTGCTATTTGATTGGGCAAAGGCAGAGCTAATCGATTTAATCTGTTCTCAAAATGACTTTGCAGTTCAGACAAACAGCAAAAACTACTTCTGAATCATTTCATTCAACTCCCTCAGCTCTCGGTGCCCCTCAACACAATTAGCTTGGAAATCGTATTAGATCTTTTGACGAAACAGCCGCATTGAATTATCAGTCTTTCTGAGAGTAACCTTCAAACTTCCCAAATAAATCATTGATCAATTTTTATTCTAGACAAATGATACACTGTAAAATCAAGATTGGTTGAAATGAGCCTTACCAATCCAAATGCGCACTGGACTCAGAAAAAATGGTACTATGGTTCCCTCAATATACCAACGCGGTATTCAGATATTTTTGTTGGGTTTGCCAATATCCATGGAGTACTCCAACACAAATGAAGCATTCCATTCATGCATAAAAGGTACTCTGGTGGTTTAGAAGGTATTCCAAAGATATGGAAGGTACTTCAGAGGAGTGGAAGGCATTCCCGAGTTGTATGGGGCTTTTCAGAGCAACTCGAAGACCCTAAATGCAGAATAGATCACTTTAGGGGATTATGATTTTGTTCAGCCCAATGTTTTTGTGATATTCAACAATTTATCAATACACATTTGCACTTAAGTAGGGTAAGGTGAGGGAAATCCTCCCCCATTTTCACATATATCAATTGCTCAATCAGGATTGTTTCATCGATTTATCTGTGAGATCTGAGAAAGTTTGCACATGGTATATTTGACATACCACGACATCTGGCAAAATTCTTAACTTTATCTCCATTCAAATCATTATCACCATCAGTGGTGTTTTACGGCAAAACAGGGTGACTTGCCGAGCATATGTAATGTTTTTGTGTTTTTAACATGAGAATCAGAAGGGACAGATTATCCCCATCAACAAGGGTCGTAATTGCCCAGACCACTATAAAATATGAGTGGGTTATTTTCTAAATACGCACTTTATTGATTGGTGAAATATATTGTACGTGTAAAGTCATTGAATAAATGTTGCTGTTGATGACATTAAAGTTGAATCCCACACCTGGCAAGAAATCTAAATTCCATGAGATATTCATGAAACTTTGCCAAAAAGTTCTTCAAAAAGAAAGCTTTCCACTTAAAAAAAATAGGCGGGCTATCCAGCATAATTTTTTAACTATGATCTTTTCAAAATCTTATGTCATTACATTTAATACAGTAAAATACTAAAAAAATGTGGGATTTATAACGAAAAGCAGCGTCACTCGAACAATATCCAAGAGATATTTATGAAAACTTAAAGGAATAGGCCTATAGCTGGAAATACACTTTATTGAAAAACAATTGTTTGAAGGGGGGTAACCAATGTTTTTTGAGAGTTACATGGTGTACAATATGAGAAAATTATGAAAAACAGTTCAACGAAAATAAGTCCCCCTTAAAATAAACTTGGAATATCTCAAAGATTCCTTCTCTGATTTTTATGAAAGTTGGATTGGATTATTGGGTTATATATTGACCCAAAATGTGTGTATTTACAGTTTAGTGCCATTATTCCTGGCTGAGCCAGCAGTCTTGGAGTGAGCCTACCCCTGTTTTCACAGATCTGTGGCTTTTTCAATGCATATGAACAATTTGACCAAGCGGGGGAGCCAGAAGCTGGAGTATTTTTGTTTAACCGTTTAGTACAATAGGTGGAGCAGCTGTATTCTGTTGGATTCATTTAAGTAACGTGTTCATACAAAATGTTCCTGAGAAACATCTCAGTTTTGAAAGTTTCAATTGCACATTGAATTGCTTAGTGATGAGAGGCCTGTCTTCTTTTGCAGTTGCAGTCCAAACAAAACTATGTTATACCCTAATCCCTGTGTACCCTCATGACACGGTAGAAGTAATCTGCATGAGAAATACATTGTCAATGTTATTTTTGGCCATAAGGGAACTTTCTCTCCTCAAGGGGGCGGATTTGCCCCATCTTACCCTACCCCATTCAAGTTCACCAAAGAACCTTACTGCATGGCATTTAGAAAACATCATTGTCTTCAGGTATTTTGAGGTACCAACTGGGATGCATGTGTGACAGGCTGGTATACCTTTTTGGGCACTTTCGAGTGCTTCTTGTTCTTAAAGTGAGCTCAAATCAAAATCGTTATAGCTGTAGACAAAAGCACACTCTTGTATTAGTCAACTAACATTCAGTATACATATCATATCATAGAAATAATCTGAAGACTGTCATGTCGGTGCTGTAACTTGGGGCCAAGAAAAAAATGTATTCTTCCATATGCATGCAATAATATACACTGCTGAACTTAATATTAATAAGCTACAAGCTATCCTTTGCCTTGGCTGCTTGCTTGACTACTACAGGCAGACTGATACAGTGTAATGTCCAGATGAGCAGAAATACAGGAAGCAAATCTACCTTTCTGTTTTGTGTCGATGATTGACATTTTACCAGAATGATTTTTACGGTTGTGCATGGCTCATTAAATCAGGATGCAACACATGCCAGTTTCATTAATCTTAGGATGCTTGATGTCTCTGGTGGACAGTTGTCATGACATCATAAGGATGTAACGTCATCTGGACTCATTTTGGAGGGCATTTGGAACCTCCGTGGAACCTTATCAGTTCAAGCAAAGTGGTCCTGTCAAAGAACTTATTGCTTGAGTTCCATTATGCAGAAATTAAGCTGAAAGTAGGCCCTAAACTGTTTTCACTTACAGGAAGCCCTTGATGAAAGCTTGCTTAGTAATTCTGTTGTCAGTAAACATGGTCACACAACCTATTGCTGTGGCAATCACATTTCAAGTGTGGACTCTGTTGACCTGAGGTTCCAAACAGGTGATTATAACAAACAGTCAATGCCAGTCAATGACAAACAATGCTAAACAAGATAATCCAGCCTGCTATTTCGTTACAGGGCCTCTTGAAACACCATCAGAACATAAGAATATGTGTCAGAGACACACACTTTTTGCCAAAGAATATCTTAATAGGAACATTTTAACATCTATTTATTGACATGGGACTACCTATTAACTAACCTTCATTGCAAGGGATATGCCTGGAGAAGGCAAATTAAACATATTGTCCTGTAGACGATAAAATGCAAGGTATTAAATAGATTGAAATTCTCCTAAAACCATGTCAACACAGAAACTCATATATGAGGGGGGGGGGCAAAGTTTAGGAAGCAGTAAGATTCGGGCAAAAAGGCTAAAAAAATTCGGCAGATGATTAGATAAAAACTACTGAAAATTAATGATTTCCAGGCAATTCAATTTGAAATGTTTATAAATTTAGATTGTGAAATTCGGGCAAATGTCGCTCGCCCCCCTAAAATCGCACGTGCCGTACGCCTATGCTGAGAAACTTTTGCCAACTTACCTGGCAATTTTGAAGCCATTTTATTTAGTGTCAAAGAAGTCTGAAGGTCTACTTTTGCACAAATATAGCCAACAATGACTACATAGAGAGTTCTGCATGGTGTTATGTTGCTGAAAACAATTAAATTTATAGTAATTTGACTTTTTCTGAGACATGTGCTTTTCTCAAGACATTTTTATGGTCAAACAGGAAGTGGAACAACAGTGCCACCTTACCTAGACATGAGTGAAGATAAAGAGTGATTTGCTCCATTCAAATCTAATTGATGAGTTGTCACTTAGCCAAGGGTTTTAACTCCAATGTATTTCAGATTGTTTTTCTCCAATTTGTTAAGCTCCTTTTGCTTTTTTATTCAGAAGTTTAACAATTGCTGCTTGGAATTAGTTGTAAGTTTCAGTTTGTTCAGATACAGTGTAGATGGCTCTGAAGACTTTTGAAGTTGTGTATCGGCAGTTTTTTTGGAAAGTAAGTTACAGCTTACGAATTAGCATTGCTGTATCACAGTCTAATGAAAATGAGAACTACATGCTGCTGCCACCTGGCACAAAAGTTTATTTTGTATGCTACAGCATTGCTGTCCAAAGAAATAGTTCCAATTTCATTGCACATTCACAAAATTTCTATTCAAAATTGATGTATACCTGAGTGAGACTGGGCAATCACACTCCCTAATGAAGTAGACAAGGCCATCAGCACTCTAAAAAACAGCACCGGTTTCTTCCAGACAAAATTGTGTGACTTCCCCACACTGAAATGGTGTGGACAGCTCGCGGAATAGCACATTAGTCACTAGGTGGCAACACATGTCAACATAATATTATGTTCTAGCAACAATATAGCGGTCAACTTGTATACAGGCTGTATCATTGGTCATTCCTTGTTAATTCCACTATCAGCTTTAGATGAGCATTTCTATAGCTATAAGTGTAAATCTGTAACTGAAACACAAAACTCGTGACGGATTTTTTTTCTTAAAAGTCTTGAAATTGACTGGAATACTGGAAACGATCTTGGCAGGAGTAAAGAGAGAAAAATATTATGCCACCTCAATTTGGCATTACAATGTAATAATTAGACAGCTTTGATAGTCTAGTCAGACACGCCTTTGGCTAAAACAGAAGACAATTCATATTTTGTAAATTCATAATAGTTTCATATGGCGGACCTTTTGTAAATGGAGACTCAGTTGCCATGCCAAATTACTTTGAATGGTGAAAACAAAACCTTTTTTTCGAGGTAATTTCAATCTCAATTCATTGCATGCAAGCAAGCAAAGTATTTTCTGTTTAACCATTAAAATGCTTTGTCATCAGAACTATGTGTTTTACCAACGAACACTGCCTGTGACTTCGATAAAGACAAAATGCACCAAATTAAAATAATTAATCAAATAAATGTGCACCAAGATATTTCGGGATACCAATATGCTCCAAGATGCTCAAAAATGCACCAAGATCCAATTAAGATGCACAACAATGTACCAAGATACTCCCAGAGGCTCCAAGATTTCTCCAAAATGCACCAAGATTTATCCCTCCATGATGCACCAAGGCGTTTCAAGATGTTACTATAGGTGCTCAATGCTCAAATATGTGCTAAAATGTTCACCAAGATGCACCAAGTTGCACCAAGATGCACCAAGATACACCAAGATGAACCAATATGCACCAATATGCACCAAGATGCACCAAGTTGCACCAGTATGCACCAAGATGCACCAAGATGCACCAGCTCCTATAGGTGTGCAGAGGTGAACCATGATGCACCAAGACGCAACATTCAGATTGACAAGAGTTGGAGGTTTCCTCCGGGTGATGACTAGCTCTGCAGAATATGCAAGGTGTAATCAAGCGAGATTCTCTTCTCTCACACTTACTTGCTCATGAAGCAAAATATGGAGATGGAGTTTTTGACAATTTGACAACATAATGTGCGTTTCAGGTAAAACTATTATCTCTGTTGCACAAGCTGAAGGTTATTTTCTTTGAATATATACTGTATAATAAATACACTCGCTGCATTTACAGAAACTATCAATATTAAAACGTAATGGAGCATTAAAAGCTTTTGATTATTTTTCTAGAAAAAGAAAAATGAGCAAGGGAACACTATGAAGAGAAGGTCAACCACATATAAGTGATAAGTGGATTAAACAGTGGCGTAACTGGGGGTTCTCGAGCAGGGGGGGTCTTGGGGGGGCACCCACTATACTTTTTGTATACTTTAGCCCGAGTGAAAGTTCATAAAGGGGCACCTGGGGGCACAGGTCCAATATTTGGGGGCACGTGCCTCCCCCGGTCCCCCCACCATAGGGATGCCACTGGGATTAAAACATGAATTTTGCACTCATTAAAGCCCAATACTCGTCAGAAAAAGCAATAAGCCAAAAAATGAAACAAATCCATTAACACGAGGGCAAAAGCATAAGCAAACAGGGTCAATACTTTTGAAAGGTCTTGAATCTCCAGTCAAGGTCTGAACTATACAATCGACTCCTATAGTCCAGGACATAATGGGGGGAGACAGCAAGGTTGCAACAGCCGAGGAATCAACTGGATTAAGGTCATATGTAAATCTGATATAAGGAAGCTGCAGCTCAAAACTGAAATTATATATTATTAACGGATAAACAACATATTATTTGGATTCACGGTTAGTTTCTGTTTGGGGTGTGGGAGACGAGCAAGTAAATTAAGTTTTCATCAATTAACTTGCGAAAGTAACCCCATTAGTGTAAAAGAGAATATTTTGTTGGGGTGAAGAATGATTGAAACTGCTGTCCAACACCAATCCAAGTGACCTGGCCGGAGTGAGAATCAAACCCAGACCCCAACGGTTGACTGCCCAGTGTGCTACCAACTAAGCTAACTCTTGAAATAAGGCTGTTATGTTTTATATGATACAGTGTAGTCTATAGTTCAGTTTAAACATATATAGATTTATAGTTGACCACAATCTACAATTCAGTCTCACCTGAACAGAAACTGGCACTGATCAGTGCTAATTATAAGCTTGACTTGTTGTCTCGCAGTGTGAGGACTCTCACTCCATCAGCTATTTTGTAGTCAATGCCTAACTCCTGTCTGGCAGCCTACCAATCGAATTAGAGAATCAGAGAATCAGCCAAGTTTGCCTGATGACATCAGAAAATTACAGCAGCAGCTCAGGAGCAGAACAGATCCCAGCTCTAACAAACCACAAGAAAACTAGACTGTCACTCCAGGTGCTCTATAGTAATAATGCTCCAGGAAGTCAGGGCAGATGGCAGGCAAAAGTATATTAGGGACTATAGGTATTGCCATCCCTTAAGAAAAGTTCTTGCCGCTTGGAAGTGTTGATTGATAATTGTAATAAGACTAGATGGCCCCATGAAACAATTTGCATGTAAGAGGTTGGAGTCAAGTGAAATGTGACCTGATCATGCACACCCATGAGCCTGTCATACAGAGTGGGCCAGCCTCCATGAGCGGAGCCCAGTGAAAATAAAGAATGCTACTACTCTGGGATTCAGGAAGTGTGACAGGAAAGGGAACTGTAATATTTCTCTGAGGCAGTAGTAGGCATAAAAATGTGGATAAAAAGTATTGCACGGTCAAGAATGTTGTAAAAGAGACAGATTGGTGCAATTACACTGTGATTAATGCAGAATTGAAGGAATGTATAGAGCACAACGAAATGGTCCAAACCTTCTTTTATAAATGAAAGAGAAGTCCACTATATGATGCACATTTATCCCAAGTGCAGGATCCTTTAACTGCTAGCACAATAACTGGACAGAGATAGCCTTTCTTATTACCATGAGAAAGTGACCATCTTGCAAATCCTGTGAAGCAGTCCCCTGGTCATGCACTATGACGTATTATTGTGGTCTTGTTCTTCTACACCATAGGCTCTTGTTCTACACTATGTGCTATTGTTCAACACCATCTGCTCTTTTTCTGTGCTATGTGCTCTTGTTCTGCACTATGACATATTATTGTTATTTGCTCTTGTTCTACACTATGTGCTCTTGTCTGATGCGATATGCTCTTGTTCTACACTATCTTACACCAATTGCTCTTGTTCTACACCATGTGCTGTTCTAAATCGTTTGCTCTTGTTTTACACTATTTGCTCTTTACTTGTTCTACACTATGTACCCCTTTTCTACTCTACATGCTCTTGTTCTGCACTATGTGCTCCTGTTCTCCACCATTTGCTCATATTCTACACTATGTACCAATGTTCAACTATGTGCTCAAGATTTTTCTTCACTGTGCTCTTGTTCAATATCATGCGCTCGAGCTCTACACTATACTTTCAGACAGACCAAGTACACCTGGATGGCCGTTCAACACTCTTTACTAATAATATTTGGCCTAACTAGACACAATACTATTTGCAAGATTGTTTCTACAGACTGTGTAGTCAGTACTTTAACAAAGTCTTTCTGTCATTGTCTGCGGAATACACACACTTTTTGCGGCTTTAAAATTTTGTGAAGACTACGGTAACCTTAATGCTCGAAAGCTGTCTGAACAGGAAAGCAGATGTTCAGCAACAATATGTTTTTCTTCTGACATTGTGAAAGCAGACTTTTATCTTTTGGCCTTAGCTTGCAAATAGCACACTGTTTTAGTACAGCACACGACTTGAGGCGAAACACAACAGACATTTACTTTTGCGCCAAATTTCCTGTTAATTCACCAAAACTGGAACACCATCTATACTTCTAGCATACGTTCTTTGTTAATGATTGGAAGTAGTTTCTCTCCTGCTTTATAAATGACATGAGGAGTTTATAACCCCTGAGGCTGAAAGTAGATTTATAAGACTTTGGTAGTGCCTTGTGCGGCACGCTGTTATATTTCAAATAATACCATATCTCCAAATTTAACACTGTGTATAACACTAACCAGTACAATTGGCTATAAATACGTGCACATGAATGAGTATTGAGCAATTGCAGTGGTTCATATTTATAATCAACCAGTGGGGAATTTTTGTAATCCCACCATCACTTCATTTCTTCTGCTAAATTCTTATTTCCCCTTTTATCTTCTTAGTAGCAACCTTGAGAAAGCCAGGGTTGCTTCCTAACTCCTTTATTCTAGCAAAATTGAAATGTCATATTCGCTGCAGGGATATTAAATTCTGCATGTTATGAATGCAATATACATTATTTTGCAAAAATACCTCAAGGGTCTTTTCCCTACAGAGCAGACCTTTGTATCAAATCATCTGAGACTTCTGAGTAGGTCATTGGAGTAAACCATTATTTGTTATTCCCATCAACAGCATTTCTCCATCAGTTTCCAAGAAACCTGGCGAAAGCATGTGATTTTTTCAGAGCTTTTCTGTCAATGTTCGAACTGGGTGGCAAGTCAGAATCATAATATTATTACGGTGTGTAAAGGTCACATAGTAAAGCACACATAGTGAAAATAGCTGGATACCAGATACCAGATAATCCGGCAACACCAACTGCCGGATACCAGATACAAACTGGATATTTGGAACCAGATAATAAACATACGAAAAAGGAAGTTTTTCGGCATTCATGGTTGCTAAAATATTCTTTTCTGAGAGGGCTGAAAGATATCATGTCCAGCACAAGGACTGTTCCTCTGATGGAATGTTTTTCATTATGTTCTGTAAGTGCATTTAACTTTTGAAGATGGTTACATCATGTTCTTGACTGTGTTCTTGGAACATTCTTTGATTTATTGTTTTTTTCAGCTTTTCACTTATTTTTTAGCATCCCAGATATCCGTTTCTGACACTCTAATTCTGCTGGATACCAGATATCCTGCATTTTTCAATATCCGGCTGGATACCTTGGCGGATATTTGTGTATTCCTATAGGGGAACTAGGGGCAAAATGGAGCGGCGGGGCAAAATGGTTTTTTTGAGTTTTCTCGGCACTTTTTTACCTGCCTTCTAATTTTTCAGTTGGAAAATAAAATAGGATACATGACCAACTTTTCCTGAGAGTTTTGTTGATGAGAACATTACAGGTATGCAGCCATGTCAATTTGAAGTTTTTGATAAATTTTCTTTAAAAAATCATAATTTTTGGAAATGGTGTAATACCTCGAATGACGTTCCCAGCCAAATAATTCATAGTCAGTGTTATTAGAGGACTACTAAGCTTGTGTATTAAGCAAAAAAATGTAGTCTGGTGCTTAGTCATGTGTAAGTAGGTCATTATTAATCTACCCTGCATGGTTGGGCAAGATGGAGTCCTCCTGCGGGGGCAAAATGGGAAGCACAAAAAAGCAATCCCAGCCAAGAAAAGTTTGAAGCTTGATATTGGGTCAATTCAACCATGACATTTAGGACATTTGATACACTTTCTGGTCATGTAACAGGCAAAATTTGAAAAAAAATCACAAGAGTTTTGTGGATCTAATCCATATTATCAGTAATACCTTGAGGATTTAGGCTTAGTGGTAAAACCCTGTATTGTTGAAACTGAAATGAATGTAACTGCCTTTCAAAAAGCATAGTCAAATCCAATACCAGTTTAAATTGTTAAATTATTAAGAAAACTCGGAAATCAGAGTTATGTGAATATTCATCAAAATGTCACATTTCCACAAAATTTAACTAATTTTGTTTCTTTTGTAACCTAATGTTTATGGTTAAATAATTTGTCAAATAATTACATAGAATGTGGAATTACTAGCATCACTTCCCAGCTATAATTGCATCCTGTATTGAGATGTTGATTTCATAATTTACTGCTATGTTTACTCTTAGTATTCTGCAATATTCTCACATTGCAATGACATGAATTAATGCATTTTTGTTTGTCAACATGCTTTTTAGTTAGGCTATTATCAAAACAGCTGATTTATTGAAGAACTTTTGCAATTTTATTTCTTCCCATTTTGCCCCATATGAACTTCCATTTTGCCCCAAGCATGTGGCAAAACAGGATAAAGTTGCATTTTTGAAAATAGGGAAAAATTTGAATTGGAACTATTAAAAAATCACTTTTCTGTGTTTGAGCAAGTGGTATTGGTACTTCTTCATGGATCAGACCTTATTTGGCATTCGCATGATATACCACCTTCGTGCAGCGAGCCTTCGAAGTTAGATGGCCCGTTTTGCCCCTCGTTCCCCTAAAGGTGTGAACTGCAAAAAAAGAGTTTCTGTATATTTAAATGACTTTGGCCATAAAAATATTTTGCTTGAATAAATAAATTTAAATCTTTTCCTGTGAAGGTAGAACTTCAAAGCACAAAACATGATACTACCATGGCTCATGACAAATGGATAGTGAGTAATTTTATCAGAACCACGTAGTTCAGGTGTCAATTAGAGATTTGTTCAAAGAAACAAACACGATTCCACTATTTCCAGGTAGTCTGGCAATCTATCTACGATAGCATTGCATCTCTAACTGCTATTTGATTGGACAGAGTCAGAACTAATCGATTTCACCTGTTCTCAAAATGGCTTAGCAGTTTAGACAAACAGCAAAAACTACTTCTGAATCATTTCATTCAACTCCCTCAGCTCTTGGTGCCTCTCACCACAATTAGCTTGGAAATTGTATTAGACCTTTTGTCGAAACTACTGCATGGAATTAACAGTCTTTCTGAGAGTGACCTTCATACTTTCCAAATAAATCAAAGATCTATTTTTATTCTGCACAAATTTTACACTGTAAAATCAAGATTGGTTGAGTGTGATATAGCAATCCAAATGCTAAAAATGTCTTCTCCATCAGAATAATTTCAATTTCAATTTCAATCATTTATTTGCTCATTAGTATATATATACAAATCCATAGTCAGAGAAATAAGAAAAAACAAGAATACTAATGAGCTAGGTGACCCCTTTATGATACCTACAAGCATCGCTATCAATACAAAGATATAAACTGCTGAGCATGATAAGCTGCATGCCATGACTCTTATCCTTGGCCTCAGCTGCTTGTTTGACTGCTTCAAAAAACAGGCAGATTGATAATGTCTAGATGACAGAAATACAGGATGCGAATCCACCTTTCTGTTTTGTGTTGATGATTGACATTTTACCAGAATGATTTTTACGGTTGTACATGGCTCATTAAATCAGGATGCAACACACGCCAGTTTGATTAATCTTAGGAAGCTTCATATCTCTGGTGGACAGTTGTCATGACATCACAAGGATGTAATGTCATCTGGACTCATTCTGGAGGACATTTGGAACATCCATGGAACCTTATCAGGTCAAGCTGAAAGTGGTCCTGTCAAAGAACTTATTGCTTGAGTTTCACCATCCAGAAATTAAGCTGTAAGTAGGACCTTATAAGCTGTTTTCACTATCAGAAAGCCCTTGATGAAAGCTTGCTTAGTTATTTTCTTGTCAGTAAAGATAAAGAGTGATTTGCTCCATTTAAATCTAATTGATAAGTTGTCACTATGCCAAGGGTTTTAACCCTAATGTATTTTAGATTTTTTTCCTCCAATGGGTTAATGCTCCATTTGCTTTTTTTTCACAAGTTAACCAATCCTTGCTTCGAATTACATATTGTATAGTAGTAATCTTCAGCTTGTTGTGGAGATATTTCAAGTTGCATTTTGGCAGGATTTTTGTAAATTTATTAACAGCTTTCTATCAGCCTATGATGAGCCCTACTTCATGTTCTGATCTAATGAAGGTAGTGTGTTCATAAAAGGGACATACCCTTCTGTACTTGGTTTTTAATTTTGCCCCAACTGTGAATGAATGGCATCACTTACCCAATTGCATGACTTCCTTCAGTCTAGTTATGAAATATTCAGTATTCAGCTAAGTGTAAATCTGTAACTGAACACAAAGCTCATGACGGATTTAGACTTCAAAGATGTTTTTCTAAAAACGTCTTGAAATTGACTGGAATAAAGGGAACGATCTTGGCAGGAGTTAAGAGGGAAAAATATTAAGCAATCTCAATTTGGCATTATAATGTAACAATTGGACAGCTTTGATATTCTTTCCAGACACGCCTTTGGCTAAGTAAGAAGACAATTCATATTTTGTGCATTCATAATAGTTTCATATGGCGGACCTTTTGGAAAGTGAAACTTTCAGTTGCCATGGCAGATTACTTTGAATGTTGAAAAAATAAACAATACTTTTCCGATGTAATTTCAATCTTAATTCATTGCAAGCATGCAAAGTATTTTCTGTTTAAACTTTAACTATTTAAATCTTTGTCATCAGAACTATATGTTACACCAAATAGAAATAGACTGTGGCAAATTAAAATAATGAATTAATTAATCGACGGGTGAAGACCGCATAAATATTTTGTCAATATCAGGGAAAATAGGTGCTCAGCTTAAAGAATTCTAATGCTGAAATTTTTGTTTATCACATATATATTCAAGTACGTGATAAAAAAAAGTTGAAGTTTTCTCTATTGTACAACTTCTCTGATACATAGGCAAGAAAATCCATGCAGAATTCTTTCATATGAGCCAAGCACCTATTTTCCCTGATATTGACAAAATGTTGACTCAGTCTAAACTTTTGTCAGCCACTGTATGTAAACATTTTGTCCGCTACTGTATGTAAACAGTTTTTATAAAGCACCTACACCCTTCTGGCTTTTATATATCGCAATATGTACCAAGATATTCCAGGATACACCAAGATGCTACAAGATGCTCAAAAATGCACCAAAATCCAAGTAAGATGCACAACAATGTACCAAGAATCTCAAACTCAAAGATACTTTAAGATGCACGAAAATGCTCAAAGACTCCTAAGTCACCAAGATACTGCAAGTTGTACCAAAATACTTCCAGAGGCTCCAAGATTTCTCCAAAATGCACCAAGATTTATCCCTCCAGGATGCACTAAGGCATTTCAAGATGTACCTATAGGTGCTTAATGCTCAAATATGTGCTAAAATGTGCACCAAGATGAACCAAGATGCACCAAAATGAACCGAGATGCACCAAGATGCACCAAGATGCACCAAGATGCACCAAGATGCACCAAGATGCACCAAGATGCACCAAGATGCACCAAGATGCACCAGCTCCTATAGGTGCGCAGAGGTAAACCATGATGCACCAAGACGCAACATTCTGATTGACAAGAATTGGCGGTTTCCTCCCGGTGATGACTAGCTCTGCTGAATATGTAAGGTGTAATCAAGGGAGACTCTCTTCTCTCACACTTACTGCTCATGAAGCAGAATATGGAGATTGAGTTTTTGACAATTTGACAACATAATGTGCGTTTCAGGTAAAACTATTATCTCTGTTGCACAAGCTGAAGGTTATTTTCTTTGAATATATACTGTATAATAAATACACTCGCTGCATTTACAGAAACTATCAATATTAAAACGTAATGGAGCATTAAAAGCTTTTGATTATTTTTCTAGAAAAAGAAAAATGAGCAAGGGAACACTATGAAGAGAAGGTCAACCACATATAAGTGATAAGTGGATTAAACAGTGGCGTAACTGGGGGTTCTCGAGCAGGGGGGGTCTTGGGGGGGCACCCACTATGCTTTTTGTATATTTTAGCCAGAGTGAAAGTTCACATGGGGGCACCTGGGGGGCACAGGTCCAATATTTGGGGGCACGTGCCTCTCCCGTACCCCCCCCCCCCACATAGGGATGCCACTAGGATTAAAATATGAATTTTACACTCATTAAAGCCCAATACTCGTCAGAAAAAACAATAAGCCAAAAAATAAAACAAATCCATTAACACGAGGGCAAAAGCATAAGCAAACAGGGTCAATACTTTTGAAAGGTCTTGAATCTCCAGTCAAGATCTGAACTATACAATCGACTCCGATAGTCCAGGACATAATTGGGGGAGACAGCAAGGTTGCAACAGCCGAGGAATCAATTGGATTAAGGTCATATGTAAATCTGATATAAGGAAGCTGCAGCTCAAAACTGAAATTATATATTATTAACGCATAAACGACATATTATTTGGATTCACGGTGAGTTTCTATTTGGGGTGCGGGAGACGAGCAAGTAAATTAAGTTTTCATCAATTAACTTGCGAAAGTAACCCCATTAGTGTAAAAGAGAATATTTTGTTGGGGTGAAGAATGATTGAAACTGCTGTCCAACACCAATCCAAGTGACCTGGCCGGAGTGAGAATCAAACCCAGACCCCAACGGTTGACTGCCCAGTGTGCTACCAACTAAGCTAACTCTTGAAATAAGGCTGTTATGTTTTATATGATACAGTGTAGTCTATAGTTCAGTTTAAACATATATAGATTTATAGTTGACCACAATCTACAATTCAGTCTCACCTGAACAGAAACTGGCACTGATCAGTGCTAATTATAAGCTTGACTTGTTGTCTCGCAGTGTGAGGACTCTCACTCCATCAGCTATTTTGTAGTCAATGCCTAACTCCTGTCTGGCAGCCTACCAATCGAATTAGAGAATCAGAGAATCAGCCAAGTTTGCCTGATGACATCAGAAAATTACAGCAGCAGCTCAGGAGCAGAACAGATCCCAGCTCTAACAAACCACAAGAAAACTAGACTGTCACTCCAGGTGCTCTATAGTAATAATGCTCCAGGAAGTCTGGGCAGATGGCAGGCAAAAGTATATTAGGGACTATAGGTATTGCCATCCCTTAAGAAAAGTTCTTGCCGCTTGGAAGTGTTGATTGATAATTGTAATAAGACTAGATGGCCCCATGAAACAATTTGCATGTAAGAGGTTGGAGTCAAGTGAAATGTGATCTGATCATGCACACCCATGAGCCTGTCATACAGAGTGGGCCAGCCTCTATGAGCTGAGCCCAGTGAATATAAAGAATGCTACTACTCTGGGATTCAGGAAGTGTGACAGGAAAGGGAACTGTAATATTTCTCTGAGGCAGTAGTAGGCATAAAAATGTGGATAAAAAGTATTGCACGGTCAAGAATGTTGTAAAAGAGACAGATTGGTGCAATTACACTGTGATTAATGCAGAATTGAAGGAATGTATAGAGCACAACGAAAAGGTCCAAACCTTCTTTTATAAATGAAAGAGAAGTCCACTATATGATGCACATTTATCCCAAGTGCAGGATCCTTTAACTGCTAGCACAATAACTGGACAGAGATAGCCTTTCTTATTACCATGAGAAAGTGATCATCTTGCAAATCCCGTGAAGCAGTCCCCTGGTCATGCACTATGACGTATTATTGTGGTCTTGTTCTTCTACACCATAGGCTCTTGTTCTACACTATGTGCTATTGTTCAACACCATCTGCTCTTTTTCTGTGCTATGTGCTCTTGTTCTGCACTATGACATATTATTGTTATTTGCTCTTGTTCTACACTATGTGCTCTTGTCTGATGCGATATGCTCTTGTTCTACACTATCTTACACCAATTGCTCTTGTTCTGCACCATGTGCTGTTCTAAATCGTTTGCTCTTGTTTTACACTATTTGCTCTTTACTTGTTCTACACTATGTACCCCTTTTCTACACTACATGCTCTTGTTCTGCACTATGTGCTCCTGTTCTGCACCATTTGCTCATATTCTACACTATGTACCAATGTTCAACTATGTGCTCAAGATTGTTCTTCACTGTGCTCTTGTTCAATATCATGCGCTCGAGCTCTACACTATACTTTCAGACAGACCAAGTACACCTGGATGGCCGTTCAACACTCTTTACTAATAATATTTGGCCTAACTAGACACAAAACTATTTGCAAGATTGTTCCTACAGACTGTGCAGTCAGTACTTTTACGAAGTCTTTCTGTCATTGTCTGCGGAATACACACACTTTTTGCGGCTTTAAAATTTTGTGAAGACTACGGTAACCTTAATGCTCGAAAGCTGTCTGAACAGGAAAGCAGATGTTCAGCAACAATATGTTTTTCTTCTGACATTGTGAAAGCAGACTTTTATCTTTTGGCCTTAGCTTGCAAATAGCACACTGTTTTAGTACAGCACACGACTTGAGGCGAAACACAACAGACATTTACTTTTGCGCCAAATTTCCTGTTAATTCACCAAAACTGGAACACCATCTATACTTCTAGCATACATTCTTTGTTAATGATTGGAAGTAGTTTCTCTCCTGCTTTATAAATGACATGAGGAGTTTATAACCCCTGAGGCTGAAAGTAGATTTATAAGACTTTGGTAGTGCCTTGTGCGGCACGCTGTTATATTTCAAATAATACCATATCTCCAAATTTAACACTGTGTATAACACTAACCAGTACAATTGGCTATAAATACGTGCACATGAATGAGTATTGAGCAATTGCAGTGGTTCATATTTATAATCAACCAGTGGGGAATTTTTGTAATCCCACCATCACTTCATTTCTTCTGCTAAATTCTTATTTCCCCTTTTATCTTCTTAGTAGCAACCTTGAGAAAGCCAGGGTTGCTTCCTAACACTTTTATTTTAGCAAAATTGAAATGTCATATTCGCTGCAGGGATATTAAATTCTGCATGTTATGAATGCAATATACATTATTTTGCAAAAATACCTCAAGGGTCTTTTCCCTACAGAGCAGACCTTTGTATCAAATCATCTGAGACTTCTGAGTAGGTCATTGGAGTAAACCATTATTTGTTATTCCCATCAACAGCATTTCTCCATCAGTTTCCAAGAAACCTGGCGAAAGCATGTGATTTTTTCAGAGCTTTTCTGTCAATGTTCGAACTGGGTGGCAAGTCAGAATCATAATATTATTACGGTGTGTAAAGGTCACATAGTAAAGCACACATAGTGAAAATAGCTGGATACCAGATACCAGATAATCCGGCAACACCAACTGCCGGATACCAGATACAAACTGGATATTTGGAACCAGATAATAAACATACGAAAAAGGAACTTTTTCAACATTCATGGTTGATAAATATTCTTTTCTGAGAGGGCCAGAGATATCATGTCCAGCAGGAGGACTGTTCCTCTGATGGAATGTTTTTCGTTATGTTTTGTAAATGAATTTTACTTTTGAAGATGGTTACATCATCTTCTTGACTGTGTTCTTGGAACATTCTTTGATTTATTGTTTTTTTCAGCTTTTCACTTATTTTTTAGCATCCCAGATATCCGTTTCTGACACTCTAATTCTGCTGGATACCAGATATCCTGCATTTTTCAATATCCGGCTGGATACCTTGGCGGATATTTGTGTATTCCTGTAGGGGTACGAGGGGCAAAATGGACCGATGGGGCAAAAGGGTTTTTAAAGTTTTCTCGGAAAGTTTTGACCTGCCTTCAAATTTTTCAGTTGGAAAATAATAGGATACATGACCAACTTTTTCTGAGAGTTTCGTTGATGAGAACGTTACAGGTAGGCAGCTATGTCAATTTGAAGTTTTTGATCAATTTTTGGAAATGGTGTAATACCTCGAATGACGTTCCCAGCCAAATAATTCATAGTCAGTGTTATTAGAGGACTACTAAGCTTGCGTATTAAACAAAAATATGTAGTCTGGTGCTTAGTCATGTGTAATTTGGTCATTATTAATCTACCCTGCATGGTTGGGCAAGATGGAGTCCTCCTGCGGGGGCAAAATGGGAAGCACAAAAAAGCAATCCCAGCCTAGAAAAGGTTGAAGCTTGATATTGGGTCAACTCAACCATGACATTTAGGACATTTGATACACTTTCTGGTCATGTAACAGGCAAAATTTGAAAAAAAATCACAAGAGTTTTGTGGATCTAATCCATATTATCAGTAATACCTTGAGGATTTAGGCTTAGTGGTAAAACCCTGTATTGTTGAAACTGAAACGAATGCAACTGCCTTTCAAAAAGCATAGTCAAATCCAATACCAGTTTAAATTGTTAAATTATTAAGAAAACTCGGAAATCAGAGTTATGTGAATATTCATCAAAATGTCACATTTCCACAAAATTTAACTAATTTTGTTTCTTTTGTAACCTAATGTTTATGGTTAAATAATTTGTCAAATAATTACATAGAATGTGGAATTACTAGCATCACTTCCCAGCTATAATTGCATCCTGTATTGAGATGTTGATTTCATAATTTACTGCTATGTTTACTCTTAGTATTCTGCAATATTCTCACATAGCAATGACATGAATTAATGCATTTTTGTTTGTCAACATGCTTTTTAGTTAGGCTATTATCAAAACAGCTGATTTATTGAAGAACTTTTGCAATTTTATTTCTTCCCATTTTGCCCCATATGAACTTCCATTTTGCCCCAAGCATGTGGCAAAACAGGATAAAGTTGCATTTTTGAAAATAGGGAAAAATTTGAATTGGAACTATTAAAAAATCACTTTTTTGTGTTTGAGCAGGTGGTATTGGTACTTCTTCATGGATCAGACCTTATTTGGCATTCGCATGATATACCACCTTCGTGCAGCGAGCCTTCGAAGTTAGATGGCCCGTTTTGCCCCTCTGCAAAAAAAGAGTTTCTGTATATTTAAATGACTTCGGCCATAAAAATATTTTGCTTGACTAAATAAATTTAAATCTTTTCCTGTGAAGGTAGAACTTCAAAGCACAAAACATGATACTACCATGGCTCATGACAAATGGATAGTGAGTAATTTTATCAGAACCACGTAGTTCAGGTGTCAATTATAGATTTGTTCAAAGAAACAAACACGATTCCACTATTTCCAGGTAGTCTGGCAATCTATCTACGATAGCATTGCATCTCTAACTGCTATTTGATTGGACAGAGTCAGAACTAATCGATTTCACCTGTTCTCAAAATGGCTTAGCAGTTTAGACAAACAGCAAAAACTACTTCTGAATCATTTCATTCAACTCCCTCAGCTCTTGGTGCCTCTCACCACAATTAGCTTGGAAATTGTATTAGACCTTTTGTCGAAACTACTGCATGGAATTAACAGTCTTTCTGAGAGTGACCTTCATACTTTCCAAATAAATCAAAGATCTATTTTTATTCTGCACAAATTTTACACTGTAAAATCAAGATTGGTTGAGTGTGATATAGCAATCCAAATGCTAAAAATGTCTTCTCCATCAGAATAATTTCAATTTCAATTTCAATCATTTATTTGCTCATTAGTATATATATACAAATCCATAGTCAGAGAAATAAGAAAAAACAAGAATACTAATGAGCTAGGTGACCCCTTTATGATACCTACAAGCATCGCTATCAATACAAAGATATAAACTGCTGAGCATGATAAGCTGCATGCCATGACTCTTATCCTTGGCCTCAGCTGCTTGTTTGACTGCTTCAAAAAACAGGCAGATTGATAATGTCTAGATGACAGAAATACAGGATGCGAATCCACCTTTCTGTTTTGTGTTGATGATTGACATTTTACCAGAATGATTTTTACGGTTGTGCATGGCTCATAAAATCAGGATGCAACACGCGCCAGTTTGATTAATCTTAGGATGTTCATATCTCTGGTGAACAGTTGTCATGACATCACAAGGATGTGATGTCATCTGGCCTCATTCTGGAGGACATTTGGAATCCATGGAATATTATCAGATCAAGCTGGAAGTGGTCCTGTCAAAGAACTTATTGCTTGAGTTTCACCATCCAGAAATTAAGCTGTAAGTAGGACCTTATAAGCTGTTTTCACTATCAGAAAGCCCTTGATGAAAGCTTGCTTAGTTATTTTCTTGTCAGTAAAGATAAAGAGTGATTTGCTCCATTTAAATCTAATTGATAAGTTGTCACTATGCCAAGGGTTTTAACCCTAATGTATTTTAGATTTTTTTCCTCCAATGGGTTAATGCTCCATTTGCTTTTTTTTTTTTTCACAAGTTAACCAATCCTTGCTTCGAATTACATATTGTATAGTAGTAATCTTCAGCTTGTTGTGGAGATATTTCAAGTTGCATTTTGGCAGGATTTTTGTAAATTTATTAACAGCTTTCTATCAGCCTATGATGAGCCCTACTTCATGTTCTGATCTAATGAAGGTAGTGTGTTCATAAAAGGGACATACCCTTCTGTACTTGGTTTTTAATTTTGCCCCAACTGTGAATGAATGGCATCACTTACCCAATTGCATGACTTCCTTCAGTCTAGTTATGAAATATTCAGTATTCAGCTAAGTGTAAATCTGTAACTGAACACAAAGCTCATGACGGATTTAGACTTCAAAGATGTTTTTCTAAAAACGTCTTGAAATTGACTGGAATAAAGGGAACGATCTTGGCAGGAGTTAAGAGGGAAAAATATTAAGCAATCTCAATTTGGCATTATAATGTAACAATTGGACAGCTTTGATATTCTTTCCAGACACGCCTTTGGCTAAGTAAGAAGACAATTCATATTTTGTGCATTCATAATAGTTTCATATGGCGGACCTTTTGGAAAGTGAAACTTTCAGTTGCCATGGCAGATTACTTTGAATGTTGAAAAAATAAACAATACTTTTCCGATGTAATTTCAATCTTAATTCATTGCAAGCATGCAAAGTATTTTCTGTTTAAACTTTAACTATTTAAATCTTTGTCATCAGAACTATATGTTACACCAAATAGAAATAGACTGTGGCAAATTAAAATAATGAATTAATTAATCGACGGGTGAAGACCGCATAAATATTTTGTCAATATCAGGGAAAATAGGTGCTCAGCTTAAAGAATTCTAATGCTGAAATTTTTGTTTATCACATATATATTCAAGTACGTGATAAAAAAAAGTTGAAGTTTTCTCTATTGTACAACTTCTCTGATACATAGGCAAGAAAATCCATGCAGAATTCTTTCATATGAGCCAAGCACCTATTTTCCCTGATATTGACAAAATGTTGACTCAGTCTAAACTTTTGTCAGCCACTGTATGTAAACATTTTGTCCGCTACTGTATGTAAACAGTTTTTATAAAGCACCTACACCCTTCTGGCTTTTATATATCGCAATATGTACCAAGATATTCCAGGATACACCAAGATGCTACAAGATGCTCAAAAATGCACCAAAATCCAAGTAAGATGCACAACAATGTACCAAGAATCTCAAACTCAAAGATACTTTAAGATGCACGAAAATGCTCAAAGACTCCTAAGTCACCAAGATACTGCAAGTTGTACCAAAATACTTCCAGAGGCTCCAAGATTTCTCCAAAATGCACCAAGATTTATCCCTCCAGGATGCACTAAGGCATTTCAAGATGTACCTATAGGTGCTTAATGCTCAAATATGTGCTAAAATGTGCACCAAGATGAACCAAGATGCACCAAAATGAACCGAGATGCACCAAGACGCACCAAGATGCACCAAGATGCACCAAAATGAACCAAGATGCACCAAGATGCACCAAGATGCACCAAGATGCACCAAGATGCACCAAGATGCACCAAGATGCACCAAGATGCACCAGCTCCTATAGGTGCGCAGAGGTAAACCATGATGCACCAAGACGCAACATTCTGATTGACAAGAATTGGCGGTTTCCTCCCGGTGATGACTAGCTCTGCTGAATATGTAAGGTGTAATCAAGGGAGACTCTCTTCTCTCACACTTACTGCTCATGAAGCAGAATATGGAGATTGAGTTTTTGACAATTTGACAACATAATGTGCGTTTCAGGTAAAACTATTATCTCTGTTGCACAAGCTGAAGGTTATTTTCTTTGAATATATACTGTATAATAAATACACTCGCTGCATTTACAGAAACTTTCAATATTAAAACGTAATGGAGCATTAAAAGCTTTTGATTATTTTTCTAGAAAAAGAAAAATGAGCAAGGGAACACTATGAAGAGAAGGTCAACCACATATAAGTGATAAGTGGATTAAACAGTGGCGTAACTGGGGGTTCTCGAGCAGGGGGGGTCTTGGGGGGGCACCCACTATGCTTTTTGTATATTTTAGCCAGAGTGAAAGTTCACATGGGGGCACCTGGGGGGCACAGGTCCAATATTTGGGGGCACGTGCCTCTCCCGTACCCCCCCCCCCACATAGGGATGCCACTAGGATTAAAATATGAATTTTACACTCATTAAAGCCCAATACTCGTCAGAAAAAACAATAAGCCAAAAAATAAAACAAATCCATTAACACGAGGGCAAAAGCATAAGCAAACAGGGTCAATACTTTTGAAAGGTCTTGAATCTCCAGTCAAGGTCTGAATAGTACAATCGACTCCAATAGTCCAGGACATAATAGGGGGAGACAGCAAGGTTGCAACAGCCGAGGAATCAATTGGATTAAGGTCATATGTAAATCTGATATAAGGAAGCTGCAGCTCAAAACTGAAATTATATATTATTAACGGATAAACAACATATTATTTGGATTCACGGTGAGTTTCTATTTGGGGTGCGGGAGACGAGCAAGTAAATTAAGTTTTCATCAATTAACTTGCGAAAGTAACCCCATTAGTGCAAAAGAGAATATTTTGTTGGGGCAAAGAATGATTGAAATTGCTGTCCAACACCAATCCAAGTGACCTGGCCGGAGTGAGAATCAAACCCAGACCCCAACGGTTGACTGCCCAGTGTGCTACCAACTAAGCTAACTCTTGAAATAAGGCTGTTATGTTTTATATGATACAGTGTAGTCTATAGTTCAGTTTAAACATATATAGATTTATAGTTGACCACAATCTACAATTCAGTCTCACCTGAACAGAAACTGGCACTGATCAGTGCTAATTATAAGCTTGACTTGTTGTCTCGCAGTGTGAGGACTCTCACTCCATCAGCTATTTTGTAGTCAATGCCTAACTCCTGTCTGGCAGCCTACCAATCGAATTAGAGAATCAGAGAATCAGCCAAGTTTGCCTGATGACATCAGAAAATTACAGCAGCAGCTCAGGAGCAGAACAGATCCCAGCTCTAACAAACCACAAGAAAACTAGACTGTCACTCCAGGTGCTCTATAGTAATAATGCTCCAGGAAGTCAGGGCAGATGGCAGGCAAAAGTATATTAGGGACTATAGGTATTGCCATCCCTTAAGAAAAGTTCTTGCCGCTTGGAAGTGTTGATTGATAATTGTAATAAGACTAGATGGCCCCATGAAACAATTTGCATGTAAGAGGTTGGAGTCAAGTGAAATGTGATCTGATCATGCACACCCATGGGCCTGTCATACAGAGTGGGCCAGCCTCCATGAGCGGAGCCCAGTGAAAATAAAGAATGCTACTACTCTGGGATTCAGGAAGTGTGACAGGAAAGGGAACTGTAATATTTCTCTGAGGCAGTAGTAGGCATAAAAATGTGGATAAAAGGTATTGCACGGTCAAGAATGTTGTAAAAGAGACAGATTGGTGCAATTACACTGTGATTAATGCAGAATTGAAGGAATGTATAGAGCACAACGAAATGGTCCAAACCTTCTTTTATAAATGAAAGAGAAGTCCACTATATGATGCACATTTATCCCAAGTGCAGGATCCTTTAACTGCTAGCACAATAACTGGACAGAGCCTTTCTGTATTACCATGAGAAAGTGACCATCTTGCAAATCCCGTGAAGCAGTCCCCTGGTCATGCACTATGACGTATTATTGTGGTCTTGTTCTTCTACACCATAGGCTCTTGTTCTACACTATGTGCTATTGTTCAACACCATCTGCTCTTTTTCTGTGCTATGTGCTCTTGTTCTGCATTATGACATATTATTGTTATGTGCTCTTGTTCGACACTATGTGGTCTTGTCTGATGCCATATGCTCTTGTTCAACACTATCCTTACACCATTTGCTCTTGTTCTGCACCATGTGCTGTTCTAAATCGTTTGCTCTTGTTTTACACTATTTGCTCTTTACTTGTTCTACACTATGTACCCCTTTTCTACTCTACATGCTCTTGTTCTGCACTATGTGCTCCTGTTCTCCATTATTTGCTCATATTCTACACTGGGTACTCATGTTCAACTATGTGCTCAAGATTTTTCTTCACTGTGCTCTTGTTCAATATCATGCGCTCGAGCTCTACACTATACTTTCAGACAGACCAAGTACACCTGGATGGCCGTTCAACACTCTTTACTAATAATATTTGGCCTAACTAGACACAAAACTATTTGCAAGATTGTTCCTACAGACTGTGCAGTCAGTACTTTTACGAAGTCTTTCTGTCATTGTCTGCGGAATACACACACTTTTTGCGGCTTTAAAATTTTGTGAAGACTACGGTAACCTTAATGCTCGAAAGCTGTCTGAACAGGAAAGCAGATGTTCAGCAACAATATGTTTTTCTTCTGACATTGTGAAAGCAGACTTTTATCTTTTGGCCTTAGCTTGCAAATAGCACACTGTTTTAGTACAGCACACGACTTGAGGCGAAACACAACAGACATTTACTTTTGCGCCAAATTTCCTGTTAATTCACCAAAACTGGAACACCATCTATACTTCTAGCATACATTCTTTGTTAATGATTGGAAGTAGTTTCTCTCCTGCTTTATAAATGACATGAGGAGTTTATAACCCCTGAGGCTGAAAGTAGATTTATAAGACTTTGGTAGTGCCTTGTGCGGCACGCTGTTATATTTCAAATAATACCATATCTCCAAATGTAACACTGTGTATAACACTAACCAGTACAATTGGCTATAAATACGTGCACATGAATGAGTATTGAGCAATTGCAGCGGTTCATATTTATAATCAACCAGTGGGGAATTTTTGTAATCCCACCATCACTTCATTTCTTCTGCTAAATTCTTATTTCCCCTTTTATCTTCTTAGTAGCAACCTTGAGAAAGCCAGGGTTGCTTCCTAACTCCTTTATTCTAGCAAAATTGAAATGTCATATTCACTGCAGGGATATTAAATTCTGCATGTTATGAATGCAATATACATTATTTTGCAAAAATACCTCAAGGGTCTTTTCCCTACAGAGCAGACCTTCGTATCAAATTATCTTAGACTTCTGAGTTGGTCATTGGAGTAAATCATTATTTGTCATTCGCATCAACCGCATTTCTTCATCAGTTTCCAAGAAACCTGGCGAAAACGTGATTTTTTCAGAGCTTTTCTGTCAATGTTCAAACTGGGTGGCAAGTCAGAATCATAATATTATTATGGTGTGTAAAGGTCACATAGTAAAGCACGCATAGTGAAAATAGCCGGATACCGGATACCAGATAATCCGGCAACACCAACTACCGGATACAAGATAGGAACTGGATATTTGGAACCAGATAATGAACATGCGGAAAAGAAAGTTTTTCGGCATTCATGGTTGCTAAAATATTCTTTTCTGAGAGGGCTGAAAGATATCATGTCCAGCACAAGGACTGTTCCTCTGATGGAATGCTTTTCATTATGTTCTGTAAGTGCATTTAACTTTTGAAGATGGTTACATCATGTTTTTGACTGTGTTCTTGGAACATTCTTTGATTTATTGATTTTTTATCAATTTCTTTCAGCTTTTCACTTATTTTTTAGCATCCCAGATATCCGGTTCTGACACTCTAATTCTGCTGGATACCAGATATCCTGCATTTTTCAATATCCGGCCGGATACCTTGGCGGATATTCGTGCATCCCTATAGGGGAACTAGGGGCAAAATGGAGCGACGGGGCAAAATGGTTTTTTAAGTTTTCTCGGAACGTTTTGACCTGCCTTCTAATTTTTCAGTTGGAAAATAAAATAGGATACATGACCAACTTTTCCTGAGAGTTTGGTTGATGAGAACGTCCAAAGTATGCAGTTATGTTAATTTGAAGTTTTTGATCAATTTTCTTAAAAAAATCATAATTTTTGGAAATGGTGTAATACCTCCAATGACATTCTCAGCCAAATAATTCATAGTCAGTGTTATTAGAGGACTACTAAGCTTGTGTATTAAGCAAAAAAATGTAGTCTGGTGCTTAGTCATGTGTAAGTAGGTCATTATTAATCTACCCTGCATGGTTGGGCAAGATGAAGTCCTCCTGCGGGGGCAAAATGGGAAGCACAAAAAAGCAATCCCAGCCAAGAAAAGTTTGAAGCTTGATATTGGGTCAATTCAACCATGACATTTAGGACATTTGATACTCTTTCTGGTCATGTAACAGGCAAAATTTGAAAAAAATCACAAGAGTTTTGTAGATCTAATCCATATTATCAGTAATACCTTGAGGATTTAGGCTTAGTGGTAAAACCATGTATTGTTGAAGCTGAAACAAATGCAACTGCCTTTCAAAAAGCATAGTCAAATCCAATACCAGTTTAAATTGTTAAATTATTAAGAAAACTCGGAAATCAGAGTTATGTGAATATTCATCAAAATGTCACATTTCCACAAAATTTAACTAATTTTGTTTCTTTTGTAACCTAATGTTTATGGTTAAATAATTTGTCAAATAATTACATAGAATATAGAATTACTAGCGTCACTTCCCAGCTAGAATTGCATCCTGTATTGAGATGTTGATTTCATAATTTACTGCTATGTTTACTCTTAGTATTCTGCAATATTCTCACATCACAATGACATGAATTAATGCATTTTTGTTTGTCAACATGCTTTTTAGTTAGGCTATTATCAAAACAGCTGATTTATTGACGAACTTTTGCAATTTTATTTCTTCTCATTTTGCCCCATATGAAATTCCATTTTGCCCCAAGCATGGGGCAAAACGGGATAAAGTTGCATTTTTGAAAAAAGGGAAAAATTTAAATTGGAACTATTAAAAAAGCACTTTTTTGTGTTTGAGCAAGTGGTATTGGTACTTCTTCATGGATCAGACCTTATTTGGCATTCGCATGATATACCACCTTCGTGCAGCGAGCCTTCGAAGTTAGATGGCCCGTTTTGCCCCTCGTTCCCCTAAAGGTGTGAACTGCAAAAAAAGAGTTTCTGTGTATATAAATGACTTTTGCCATAAAAATATTTTGCTTGAATAAATTAATTTAAATCTTTTCCTGTGAAGGTAGAACTTCAAAGCACAAAACATTATACCACCATGGCTCATGACAAATGGATAGCGAGTATTTTATCAGAACCACGTAGCTCAGGTGTCAATTAGAGGTTTGTTCAAAGAAACAAACACGATTCCACTATTTCCAGGTAGTCTGGCAATCTATCTACGATAACATTGCAACTCTAACTGCTATTTGATTGGACAGAGTCAGAACTAATCGATTTCACCTGTTCTCAAAATGGCTTAGCAGTTTAGACAAACAGCAAAAACTACTTCTGAATCATTTCATTCAACTCCCACAGCTCTTGGTGCCTCTCACCACAATTAGCTTGGAAATTGTATTAGACCTTTTGTCGAAACTACTGCATGGAATTAACAGTCTTTCTGAGAGTGACCTTCATACTTTCCAAATAAATCAAAGATCAATTTTTATTCTGCACACATTTTTCACTGTAAAAACAAGATTGGTTAAATGTGATATAGCAATCCAAATGCTAAAAATGTCTTCTCCATCAGAATAATTTCAATTTCAATTTCAATCATTTATTTGCTCATTAGTATATATATACAAATCCATAGTCAGAGAAATAAGAAAAAACAAGAATACTAATGAGCTAGGTGACCCCTTTATGATACCTACAAGCATCGCTATCAATACAATGATATAAACTGCTGAGCAAAATAAGCTGCAATGCTGCATGCTATCCTTGGCCTAAGCTGCTTGTTTGACTGCTTCAAAAGACAGGCAGCTTGATAATGTCTAGATGAGCAGAAATACAGGATGCAAATCGACCTTTCTGTTTTGTGTTGATGATTGACATTTTATCAAAATAGTTTTACGGTTGGGCATGGCTCATAAAATCAGGATGCAACACACACCAGTTTGATTAATCTTAGGAAGCTTCATATCTCTGGTGGACAGTTGTCATGACATCACAAGGATGTAACGTCATCTGGACTCATTCTGGAGGGCATTTGGAACATCCATGGAACCTTATCAGGTCAAGCTGAAAGTGGTCCTGTCAAAGAACTTATTGCTGGAGTTCCATCATGCAGAAATTAAGCTGAAAGTAGTCCCTAAACTGTTTTCACTAACAGAAAGCCCTTGATGAAAGCTTACTTAGTAATTCTGCTATCAGTAAAGATAAAGAGTGATTTGCTCCATTTAAATCTAATTGATAAGTTGTCACTATGCCAAGGGTTTTAACCCTAATGTATTTTAGATTTTTTTCCTCAATTTCTATAATGTTCTTCTTTTTTTTCTTTTTTTTTTTCAGGAGCTAACAGAACAGACTGTTGCTTAAAATAGTTGTAATCTTCAGCTTGTTCAGCTAGGCCTACACTATTTAGATGAATCTGAATAGCTTTCAAATTCAAGTTGTGTTTTGGCAGGGTTTTTAAAAAAATAATTACAACTATTATCAGCTTATCTTATACTGCAGCTTATCTTACTGTGCACATTATCATTATATGCTACGCGCATGGTAGCGGGTTCAAACCCCAATCACAGCATGGAGGAACTGAGCAAATCCTCCTTAAACCATTGCTTCACTCGACCCAGGTGTAAATGGGTACTTGGCAATAGGCAGTGATGGCAATTGAATTGCGGAATGCTTGACTAAGGAACGCGTGAAATTCGCTGCACACTGGTGTATGCTCCAAAGGGAGCTGAGAAAGATTCAAGCTTGGTCAGGCCTGCCAAGGATGTAATTGTACAGTCAGCCGAGCTCAAATGAGGACCACAGATATTAAACCTGTTACATTCATTATCAGCCTATCTATATCTACTGCATGTTCTGATCATATACAGGTATTTCTGTACTTGGTTCTTAATTTTGCCCCTAGTTTTACTGCATGTTCTGATCATATTCAGGTATTTCTGTACTTGGTTCTTAATTTTGCCCCTAGTACTGTGAGTGGCATGACTCTGTTGCAAGACTTTCCTCAGTCTTCCCCAGTTATGAAATATTCAATAGCTAAGTGTAAATCTGTAACTGAAACACAAAACTCATGTCGGATTTAGAGTTCAAAGTATTTTTCCTTAAAAGTCTTGAAATTGACTGAAATACTGGAAACGATCTTGGCAGGAGTTGAGAGAGAAAAATAATATGCAATCTCAATTTGGCATTACAATTTGATACAATTAGACCGCTTTGATAGTCTTTTCAGACACGCCTTTGGCCAAGTCTGAAGACAATTCATATTTTGCACATTCATGATAGTTTCATATGGCGAACCTTTTGGAAAGTCAGACTTTCAGTTGCCATGCCAAATTACTTTGACAGTTGAAAACAAAACCTTTTTATTTCAAGGTAATTTCAATCTCAATTCATTGCAAGCAAGCAAGGTTAGACCTGTTCAAAAAAGACTTTTTATTTTATTTTAATGTGGATTGCAGTGATTCCCATTCTCCAAGCTGTAGAATGACCAAATATGACTTTTTTTTTTATTTGGAATTTGGGAATGCTTGCCTCATGAGCCATAAAGTTTTGAAGTTTAATTTCATAAAAATCGCCAAAAATATCAGAGGCGGGGTGTCATGTTTTGCCTTATATCTTCATTAGTCTCAAATGTACAGCAAAATGGATGGTATCATATGGAAGCTGATAAAATTGCGCACCTAGGTATTCAAGGATGCACAAAGATGCTCAAAAATGCACCAGAATGCTCCATTTAAGACACAAAATAATGTACCAAGATTCTCAAAGATGCTTTGGAATGCACCAAAATGCTCAAAGACTGCAAGTTGCACCAAAATACTCCCGGACGCTCCAAGATTTCTCCAAAATGCACCAAGATTTATCCCTCCAGGATGCACTCAGGCGTTTCAAGTTGTACCTGTAGGTGCTCAATGCTCAAATATGGGCTCAAATCTGCACCAAGATGCACCAAGATTCACCAAGATGCACCAAGATTCACCAAGATGTACCAAGATGCACCAAGGTGCACCAAGATGCACCAAGATGAACAAAGATGCACCAGCTCCTATAGGTGTGCAGAGTTGAACCATGATGCACCAAGACGCAACATTCAGATTGACAAGAATTGGTGGTTTCCTCCCGGTGATGACTACAGACTGCAGAATATTCAAGGTGTAATCAAGGGACATTCTCTTCTCTCACACTGCTCATGAAGCAGAATATGGAGATTGGCACACTATGACAATTTGACAACATAATGTGCGATTCAGTTATTATTATTATCTCAGTTGCACAAGCTGAAGGTTTTTGTATACACTCACAACACGGACAGAAAGATTCAACCATTAAAACATATCGACTATTAAAAGCTAAAATATTTTGTTTATTTATGCATAGAAAAAGATTGATGAGCAAAGGACCATTATGAAGAGAAGGTCAACTACATATAAGCGGATCAAAACATGAACTTTAAACTCATTGAGCTCCATACTGATCAGGAAAAAAGAAACAAAGAGAGCCAAAAAATAAAACAAATCCATTAACACTAGGGCAAAAGCACAAGCAAACAGGGTCAATACTTTTGAAAGGTCTTGAATCTCCAGTCAAGGTCTGAATAGTACAATCGACTCCAATAGTCCAGGACATAATAGGGGGAGACAGCTCTCTGACAACCCAAGGTTGCGACAGCTGAGGAATCAATTGGATTAAGGTCATATGTAAATCTGATATAAGGATAATACAGCTGAAAACTGAAATTATATATATTATTTGTGGATAAACAATATATTTTTTGTGGATTCACAATTTATTTCTGTTCAGGGTGTGGGATGACAACTATTATCTTCATTCTTTTTTAGATAAATAGACAACTATTATAATCTTAATTCTGTTTCAGATAAATTGACTTGCAAAAGTGACACCCTTAGTGTAAAAGAGAATATTTTGTTGGGGTGAAGAATGATTGAAACTGCTGTCCAACATAAATCCAACTGACCTGGCCGGCCAGAGTAAGAATCAAACCAGGTATCCAGCGATTGGCTGCCCAGTGCCTAGTGTGCTACCAACTGAGCTAACTCTTGAAATAAGGCTGTTATGTTTCATATGACAATCTACACTTCAGTTAAAGCATAGATCAATAGTTGACCACATTCTACAATTCAGTCTCACCTGAACAGAAACTGGCACTGATCAGTGCTAATTATAAGCTTGACTTGTTGTCTCGCAGTGTGAGGACTCTCACTCCATCAGCTATTTTGTAGTCAATGCCTAACTCCTGTCTGGCAGCCTACCAATCGAATTAGAGAATCAGAGAATCAGCCAAGTTTGCCTGATGACATCAGAAAATTACAGCAGCAGCTCAGGAGCAGAACAGATCCCAGCTCTAACAAACCACAAGAAAACTAGACTGTCACTCCAGGTGCTCTATAGTAATAATGCTCCAGGAAGTCTGGGCAGATGGCAGGCAAAAGTATATGGGTAGTGCAATCCCTTGAGACTAGTTCTTGTCGCTTGGAAGTGTTGATTGATAATTATAATAAGATGATAGGGGAGTCCACAGTTATGATGCACATTTATCCAGGGCTTTAGAGTCAGGTAGTAAGTGAACCGACTCTGACTCCCGACTCCTCTGGCTTTCTGAAAAGGGACCACGACTCCGATTCCTTGAGTCTCCTGAATTGCAACTCCGACTCCTGACTCTGCTTTTTAATATCGGCATTATTGCACGCAATATTAGATAGCTAACAAGGGAGAAAAGTAATTCTACAAAATTTTCATAGGATTTTGTACATGGATACTTGTTGAGGAACTTTAATGTAAAATTTGCGATTCATTTCAAATTTTTGTAAACTATATTAATTATTTTTAGGAGTCAGGAGTCACAAATTCAATTTTCGACTCCGACTCCACCTGAAAATCAAAGTTTGACTCTCCCACTCCGGCTCTGACTCCACCCAAAAATCTCCAACTCCACGACTCCGACTCCAGGACACCGACTCGAACTCCAAAGCCCTGCATTTATCCCATGTGTGGGATCTTTTGACTGTCCGCAAAATAACTGGGCAGAGAAAGCCTTTCTGTACTACCATGAGAAAGTGACCATATTGGATGTCCCTTGAAGCTGTCCCCCAGTCAGAGTTTATGATGTTGTGGGAAGTATAACATTGGCTATGAGAAACATTGCCAAGGCCTCCATATTTTGAAACCACTAATGCACCAATACTCCAGTCTTGGGACGTTCAGTAGCATTTCCCAATGACACAATAAATTATTAAATCTAAAATGAGTAAAAAAAATTGTTTTTTTTTTAATTCCAAGCCTGACATATACTCATCATATCCAAAAACATCATTAGTAACATTTGTTTGTAAAGAAGTACACAGAACTTTAAAGAGACCCATCTGAACTGGGAAGAGGAATTATCTGTTGGGATCAGCCTGATTGACTCAGCAGACACAGATAGTCTCTTTGTTTGCTATATTTCTTTTCTGGTCCAAGGCCAGTGATGTTTGGGCAAGGCTCTGCGCTGTTGCAGCCTTGTCCAAAAAGAAGATCTTGGGATCTCGGGAGCTGTAAAGTTATTGTGACATCTTGTATCTTGAGATTTTTCTTTGGCCCAATGAGATTCTGTATCAGAGGCATGGCATACAGCAGAACTATTTTGATTTGACTAACCCGGAGAACTCGTATAACATGTTGAAGACTTCCGCTCCCTCTCCCATCTCATCAATCAACCGGGATTTTCCTGATTTTTGCACTGAAAATGTCAGGTTCCCCAACTGGGAGTTGAACCCATGTATAGGCAAAGACCTTCAGCGGAGCACGCGGGCATCTTAACCACTCAGCCACCCAGCCAGATGGAAAAAAGGAGGGTGAGATAGCTTTGCATTCTGGGATAAAATGGTATTCATTGGATGCTTGCACTACCCTTGAGGGCTGCTCTTACAATATCTATCTATCGGTTTATCTACCAGTCCAATCATGCAATCTACTTAGGAACTGATAACTCTATTTCAAATCCATGATATCATTATACTAGAAGGATAAAGGGCGTGGTAGCAGAGTTAAGTCATTTCTAACTAATGGTAGATGATATAAGTTTTCCTGTAAAATTCGGAGAGATTGAGAAAACGCATGGCCACTCACATCAATCAAACTTGAACATACCATTCGTGATATTATTATATTCAAGACGTTTCACAAGACCCTTGGCCAGATGAACATTGATTGAACCACCCTTGCCCACTGAACTGCATGATCTTAAATATCCCACGTGACACAAACTGGCAGCCAATCAGATTGTGAGACACGTCTCAGGCCAAGGGTCCGTGGACCGGAAGTTGTGGTCACGTGACCCAGCCAGATGGAAAGAAGGAGGGTGAGATAGCATTGCATTCTGGGATAAAAAGGTGATCATGTGATCCTTGCGCTACCCTGCACTTGAGATAGCTCACAGTATCGTCTTTTTTAGCATAATCAAGGATCAGGTCTACTTAAAAGACAGAATGATCAGCTCTGAAGCTGAGAGGTTAGAACCCTTGGCAGTTCGGAGGTTGTGGATTCGGGGTATGGGGACAGAGTTTTCAAAAGTAAAAGGTTACGGGACAGGGAATTCAAAAGTAAAATGGCTAAGGGACAAGGGGCGCAGATTTAGTACATCTGTGACATGGGGTAGCCTAAAACCCATTCTGGAGATGAGCGGAATGCAAACGTCTATTAAAACTTGCAAAGGGACAGGGAATTCAAAAGTCAAACGGCCAAGGTACAGGGGAACACAAAACCCTATCCAGAGCCTCAGTGCTCTCAGAATTGATTGCATAAAATAATATTATACTATTATACTGAGTAACTTCATATCAATATGAATGTTGTAGTTTGTAGCTGCAATATTTTCATAAATACAAGGACTGCGTCGTAGATGAGCGATAGCAAATGGTTATCGGTATGACAGAAAGGCAAACTTGCCCCCAAGTAACCCTGCATTTCTCATTCCAGTCACTTGGTCAGATAGGTCCCTCTGGTATTGTAATTTTTCTTGGTACAAACACTTCAACATTTCAATTTTAAAAACAGCATTATAGTTTTTATAAAGGATCGAGTACACCTGAGACAACTTGCCAACCTAAAACACATTCAATGAAAATTGATACAAAAAATACAGATTTCTAAACAAGGCTTGAAAATTATGTTTGAATCCCAATCAGAACAACCAATCACAGCAGCAGTTACATTCTGCTCTTGCTAAGTAGGTCAAACAAACAATGTAAGAGCCATTTTAATAGGTAGTGAAGCCAAGTAATCTAATTTCATGGTATATCTATGCTGGCAAGCCAAACAAAGATACTTAAAGGAAGGACAGTGGAAATGTGAAACCTGGCTACTCTTCTTTTAGTGCGCCCCCAAATATGGTGGAAAAACATATCACAGTCAACATATACCGATAATTGGGCAAAGCTCATAGCAATAAAGAGGTAACACAATGATCAAACATTAAAAATATAAATATTATTATATATATAGTGAACAAAATACCTGTACTGACTAGTAAGTTTAAAAGCACATACATGTTCGGATGCGCAGGGTTTTCCATTGTTGTCATGCTGTCCTAAGTTCCTAATCGAATCCGATATACAATTTCTGTGCAAATTATATCTTTACAAACACTCCATTGGATTATGATCATGTACTGATGGTTATATACCATTGTTGTCTCGAGTTTGGTAGACATTCTGGTCCTGTCTGAGCCTCTGCTCTGCTCCTGGGTTAATTTGACATTCCTGATTTGACTGGATACTTTTTCCCCAGCTTTTTGTCAAGGACTATCTACTATTGAAGTTTCATCTGTGACTATTCTGACACTTCATCTTGGAGCCTTTATACAATAGAGTCCATAGTAATCACAATCAGTCAATACAAATCAAGACACCAAATGGTAAAAGATGTAGAGACCACTTTAGCTTATTGGGTTTAGCCTTTTTTCCAAATAGTACTTAACAAAGGACATCGCTGCTTGTAGATTCCACTTAGATCTGAGCTCTGAGAACGGAAACTGTTCCAAAACAGAATTGATTCTGAGAAAAATGGTACTCTGAGTCGATTTCTACAACTTCTAGTATGTTTTATAGTTTTTCTCTTGCAAGGACTTGTATGGACAATGACTGGTCTGCAGTAACCTCTTCCTTCAGTCCATCAATTTATTGGTTGTAGATAGACCTTTACATTCATATCTAAACCTTGCAACATCAACTCTCATCTATAGCCTATATCATTAGGGGAAGCCGGGCACATTGGATTTTTTTCACATTTACCAAGATTTCTCCAAAATGCACCAAGATGCACTAATGCATCTCAGTCAATTGGTCAGATAGGTCCCTCAGGTATTGTAACTGTTCTTTGTACGAACATTTTATCATTTCAATTGAAATGGCATTATAGTATTTAAACGACATTGTAGTATTTGAAAAGGTTTTTAATTGAGACTTCATGCCAACCACCAAAACACAACCACTGACAATTGACATACAAAATACAGATTTCTAAACAAGGCTTGGAAATTATATTTGAATTCCAATCAGAACAATCCGTTGAATAGGATCAACCAATCACAGCAGCAGTTACATTCTGCTCTTGCTAAGTAGGTCAATCAAACAATTTTGATAGGTAATAATGCAGAGTAATCTAATTTCATGGTATATCTATGCTGGCAAGCCAAACAAAGATACTTAAAGGAAGGACAGTGGAAGTGTGAAATCTGATTATTATTCTTTTATCGAGCTCTCAGAGATGGTGAAAAACATATCACAGTCAACACATAGCGATAATTGGGTAAAAAGCTCATGGTGATAATGAGGTAAGAACACAATGATGAAATATTAAAATGCCTGATATGATTTAGTAAGTTTAAAAGAACAGAATTTGGTGCCCAGGGTTTTAGATTGATGTCATGCAGTCCTAAGTACGTAATCGAATCTTATATACCATTTATTTAAAATTTAGATTTAACCTTTTAATAAATTGTATTTTTACAAACACTCTGTTGGATTATGATCATACGCTGAGGGTTACGTATCATTGTTGTCTCGAGTTTGGTTGACATTCACGGTCCTGCCTCATGAGCCTCTGCACTGTGCCTGGGTTAATTCAACATTCCTGATTTGACTGGATACTTTTTCTCCTTACTTTTTGTTGTCAAGGACTGCTGGACAAGCTACTATTGAAGTTTCATCTGTGACTATTCTGACACTTCATCTTGGAGCCTTTATACAATAGAGTCCATAGTAATCACAATCAGTCAATACAAATCAAGACACCAAATGGTAAAAGATGTAGAGACCACTTTAGCTTATTGAGTTTAGCCGTTTTTCCAAATAGTACTTAACAAAGGACATCGCTGCTTGTAGATTCCACTTAGATCTGAGCTCTGAGAACGGAAACTGTTCCAAAACAGAATTGATTCTGAGAAAAATGGTACTCTGAGTCGATTTCTACAACTTCTAGTATGTTTTATAGGACTGGTAAGGACTGGTATGGACAAGGACTGGTCTCCAGTAATCTCTCCCATCAGTCCATCAATTTATTGGCAGAAGATCTATATATTCATATCTAAACCTTGTAACACAAACTCTAGGGGGAAACGGGGCACATCGGGACGTTTAGCAGATATACTAATTTTACTCAATATTGAAACCCCTGAACAACACAGAAGTTTGCATTGAATATCACCAATATTACTGAGGGCTAAGAGATTTGCCTGCACAATTGCTCTTGCAGTCAGATAGCAAAATATGAATCTGTCGTAACTGTTAATTCTAATGTTCCCTGACCCCTAGAGCATAGATGTGTGGGAGGGAGTGGCAAAGTTGGGGTAACAGTAAGATTTGGGCAACAAGTTTAATAATTTGCGTAGATGATTAAATAAAAACTTTTACAAATTAATGATTTCCTGGCAATTCCATTTGAAATTGTATTAAATCTTGACCTTGAAATTTGGGCAAATGTAGCTCGCCCCCAAAAAATTGCGCCCGCCGTACCCCTGTGCCCTAGAGAATATAGGGACAGAGGCTTGATAACATTGGAACGTCGATAAAAAACTATTTTAACATTCATTGTGCACTGGATATTGAATAAAAGAAGTACCTCAGACTGCATATAATGCAAAAGCACGTTGTCACGTTGTAACTGTCCAACATAGTCCAAAGCATAGAAACATCAGGATAGGATTTCACAAGATTTTGATAAGATAGACCTTGTCAAGAAACAAAAAACCCCTGTCACAATGTGCCTGTGTCCCAATGTGCCCCAATCCCCCCACGACTGGCCCCAGTTTGACTGCATTGCCTACACAACAGGGTACCTCTGGCTAGGTTCTGCCCTACTCCTTCATTGCTTTGGCCCAGGGGGCCTCATTTTACTCATTGTTACTGCTTGAGACCTCTTAGTTTGGTTCTGCCCTCCCTTGAAAAAATAAAAGATTCATGGAGTCACACAATGTTGAATGGAGAGGGAAAGCGGTTCAAGATAAAAATTCAAGAGTATTTATTTTGCAACCTTGATTGGTCTTTGCTCAATTTGGTAAATAACGGAGAAGGTCATGAATAGCTAACGTCAAGGTTAATCCTTAATCTCGGATAATGTGTTCTGCAATCTTTTTAAATGGTGCTTCAATTAATTCTTTATTTTAGCTTCAGGAAATCTGGAGTTCCTGAATTTTGTGTTGCTACACAGATTTTGGTATCAAGTTAAAACATTAACTAAAGTCAATAAAGCTTTGATATTACATGGTACCTAAGTGTCATTAAATTAGTGAATGATATATAAACCAACCCAATGCGCATAACTCTGTAATAATTCAAGATTCACAGCTCTGCACGTATTTGCCACAATGAGTTACCCATGCTGGGTTATCTCAAACATGAGGGGGTTTAACCTCTGTAATTTGTATTCAATTTGGCTGAAATTATCACTTATTTTGTCAGCATTTCTTGGAAATCTTTTCGACTTCTACGCTAACGTTTCCCCATCAAAAAGTCATATCTCTTGAAATAGCAATAGATTCTCATGGATTTTTTGTGTGGAGTTTCGGCAAGGCCAGTTTTGCAGAGTGGCATGTTTTGCTCTGGGCGTAATGACTATTGATGGGCAGCAGTGTCCCAACCTTCCATCCCCTCATGAGAAATCTGCTTCAGTTATTGTGAGATGTCTGTTTATGCCTTGTGTCAGTTTCTGTACGTTTCCTGTTGCAGTGGTGTGACAATCGCAGGGATCTCTGTGACTGAGAGGATCGCATGTTCATGGATGGATGATTGGGGCTTTACTTCGTGTACTTATGCCTGGTAGGCTAATCGGGACAGGGGAAGGACATGGCAATGAGGCGAAGGATGGTTGAAACAGCCATCCCACACACGCCCAGGTGAGCCAGCAAGCGCTAGATTCGAATCCTGGACCCAGTGATTGGCTGGCCAGCATGCTACCACTAGACCAACCCTCCCCCCCCCCCTGCTGAGGATCCGATAGCATGTTAGAAATGCAAAGGAGCTTGGATCTTGGTATCTCGCTTAGGAAGTATGTCGCACTTTCGTTGTACATACACTGATGAATTTGTTGAATAAATCAAGTCAAATCAAAAGTCCTGGCCTGCTCAGCTGAAGCTCCTGCCTGCATGGGTTCAAACCTTGGGTGGCGAATCCAAAAACTATTCCAGTAGATATTCAAGACAAAATCTTAGCTACTAGTAGTTTATTGACCAGGTGTTAAATTGGCAGCCTTTATGTAAATATCTATGTTAAATAAGCCAAACACAACATTGTTGATAATCAAAAAATCATTTGAACTCCCAATATTCTCATTGTGTGACCAACCTGCCAGTGAAAATGTTACCACCACTACTTCTCACTCCACAAAGAGCTGATGTTTGCTATCAATAGTCATTACGCCAAAAGGAGTTCTGGCCACGAGAAGAAAACCAAAATCTATACGGAAACAAATGGGTTTTATCAAATTTCACTGGATCTGTTTCTTGCTGGACATCCCGACAAATTGCTGATTTTATCAAAAGTATTAGAACACCCTACTTTTCCAAATATAGCACAGTATCACCAATTCAGCCTATGTCCCTGAGAAAACTTTATTGGGTGTTTCTGCCTGATCCTTGCACATCATCTATGTCAAGACTTTGGTTATCTTTACTCTGATGATAAATTTCCTTCAGCACACAATAAACAAATTGAAGTTGGACTGGACCTTTCCTGTTAGGCAAGCTATATGTTAACGTAGTGATCATTGGAAGTTGTTCTGAGATGGAGTTATAATTAGGTAACAAACAGTAATTCTTGACCAACCCTTGGGAAATCCTTCCGTTTCAACCCTGCTCCAACCTTGGGAGCTACCCTTGTATGTTTGAACCCCACTTTTAAGACGGGGAAAGTAATCTGTCTACTCAGAGGTAATATAATATCAATTATTTAACTTATTCAAAGTCAAATTCACTGAGCATTCAGCAACTTTTGAGTGAGCAAAATACCATGGGGAAAACACAGGAATCCGAAATAATATGCTGACAGGCAATAGTAACCCTGTACTGACAATATGATTCACTTAGTAGAAAGGGAAGCCACCCTGATTTATATGCATAGGACTATGCCAAGAAGCAACAGCCAGAGACCCATGTCTACATCTCATTGGAACCTTAGTCTCTGGTCAGATGGTTTGTTCAAAGGTGCTGGACACACATACAATTGTATCAAAAGCTAGTCGTGATCATGACCCTTTGACATCAACAATGTAGTACAAGAAAAACTAAGAGAAGATTCAGAAGAAAGCTGCAAAACTGTTGCTTCGGACACCTATAGATATTCCATTAGCGAAGTTCAATTGAAAGGTGTCTTTCCTGTAAGAGAAAACCATTTCAAATTCCAATTAAAGAAAGTCATATGTTCATTTAAAACAAAAGCAGAGTGAAAAGAACTGGTCTATCAAGGGGGCATTGTCTCTCACCAGGGTAACTCCAAAGAACTGCCTTGCACTTGGCCAGAAAAGGATCGTTTGGTTTATCATCAGTGTGCAAACGCGAATCAGGAGAAGTTGATCGCATAAGTCAGAACTTTCTTATGACAAGATGTGCTACAGGGTGGTTATGGTTTCGCAATGTCTATGACCAATTTATACAGAAATGCAAGTGCGACAAATCTGAGCTGGAGTAGAAAAATGTGTTAATGCATAAGCCAATCATATTTGTATCTATGTGTATATTCAAAACTATCTATCTAGCTATCTCAAATTTCACAAGCTCGAAAGCTGTCTTGTAGTTTTAGTTATAAGGGGCCGACCAGACGATAGTTGGGGGGGGGCTATGGACTTTACCCCCGGGACGAACTTTTTTTTTCGTTCGCGACGTGTCGACAAACAATTTTTTTCGCATGCGCACTTGTGACAAACTTTTTTATCGGAATTTTAACATTACGGTACCCTAGCTACAGGTGGAAACAAACTTTTTTTTTATTTCCATGTTCTGAACAAACTTTTTTTTTCAGTGTCAAGTGGGAAACAATCTTTTTTTTTTCACCAAATATCCATAGCCCCCCCCCCCAAAGATCATCTGGTCGGCCCCTAAATCCCTGAGCCAAAATTTGCTGCACAATGTCACAATCTTGCTGCAGTATTTCATTTGACATCCTTGATGACACATTGTACCGAGATCATACATTGTGCGTGCAGCAACTACACAGTGAGAAAATACAATTCAGTCGCAAAACATAATTGCAAGTCTCTGCAAGCTGTATTTACTAATTTTCACTTGCTTTTTTGCTGTGGGGCATGCCATTTTCAATCATTCCTGAAGTAATGATTTGACAAAAAATTAGTAAAAGATTTTATTTTAAGAAGAAGACTGAAATATCAACCTTCAAAGAAGATCTATCATGAAATAGATCTTACATAACATTCAGAGGTCCTTTAAGTTATAGGAAGGATTTTTTCCTGATATTGGAAGACATTTTAAGATAAAAGACAAGACATTTAATTTCGTACATTTGTGGAAGTCTGCCTACAGCGGCAAGAAAGAATGTGGGGGAAAAATTGATGTTGCAAATGTGTCATTAAAAAATAGGGTAAGATTCCCTGAGTCAGACACCAGTATTCTCTAAATCTAAAAAAGGTAATATCCTGTTTGAGCTATGGGTCAGAGATAATCCACCAGGGACTCAAATTAAAATTAAATGTTTTCATTCAAATGTTTTGTCGTTTTATTTTTGCTCAATTTTGTAAATTATGGAGAAGGGCGAGAATAGCTAATCCTCTCAGATAATGGGTTCGACAATCTTTTAAATGGTGCATCAGTTTGTTGTTTTTTAGCTTTTGGATATCTGGATTTGGTGACAAGTTAAAACTCTAACTAATGCCAATAAAGTTTTAATATGGTTTGTTTGTTTGTTTGTTTGTGCTTTACGCCTCTGCAGCACCTTAGTGGGCTATATCGAGGCAGGCGACCGCCGTATAATGATGAGATGAGAAGACTGTGAGTCTGGCACATACCCTATTAATTCAGGGATGCCCAGGGTCTTTCAGTTGCCCCAGCATAGAACACTGGATACAACCCGCCTCCATTTAATGTCCCATGGGCTCGGACTAAATTGAGTTCCGGGGTGGGATTCGAACCCACGCCCTAAGAGCCAGTGGTTGTGCAAACAAGCACTCTTAACCATTAGGCCACGGAGGAACTAGTTTTAATATGGTACCTACTATCTAAATGACATTAGATTGAATGCATTTCATATGGTGAATGATAAGCCAATTTTACCAATGTAAACTTCTTGCCTCCCTACAAATTCCACATTCACTACTCCATTTGCCAATATGTGTTGCCCATGCTGAGTCTCTTCAGAAACAACCATTCGACCTCTGTATTCATTTCTTCAGATTTGAAAATATGACTGAATTTATCACTTAAATGGTCAGCATTTCTTAGAAATCTTTTCCATCTCTACACCAACGTTTCCCCATCAAAGAGCAATTTTTCTCAAAAAAGCAATAGATTTTTTGTGTGGAGTTTCGGCTAGGCCACTTTTGCAGAGTGGCATGTTTGGCTTCAGACGTAATGACTATTGATGGACAGCAGTGTCCCAGCCTTCCGTCCCTTCATGAGAAGTCTGCATCAGTTATTGTGAGATGTTTGTTTATTTTTTTATGCTTTGTGATAGTAAATGTACATTTCCGGTCGTAGTGGTGTGACAACCACAGGGATCTCAGTGACAGATAAGATGTATTAGATAGGCACCCATTTTGAAGGTTCTAACATACATTTTTAAAAGGCCAGGTGGGATCTTACAGGACAAAATTAATTTTAAAATCAAAAGTAAAACGTCTCGCTAATTTAGACCTCATACTCTTACTTAATTTTAGCAATTGTTGCAAAATATACGAACAAAATTTCATTGTTAAATGAATGCTTTGTTTGTATAGCTGAGCAATAACATGCAAAATGTCAGTTAATACCCAGCTTTCCACTGCTTAAAAGTATCACACCAATCATATTTTTTATGCCTACCACTGTGTGTGACAAAATGTTTGTGAGAAACGCCCAAGAAAAAATCCAATCCTCATTACTGAATGTCACAATTGGATGAGAGACCATATATAATTATAGTATGACACATTGGAACTGTACTCTGTTTCATTCACCTTTAATGGCACTGGTTGGATGGATGATTAGGGCTTTACGTCCTGTATTTATGCAGGAGCAGGACGCAGCAATGAGGCAAAGGATGATTAAAACTTTTGTCAAACATTGGCCCAGGTGACCCGACAAGAGCTGGATTCGAACCTGGGACCCAGCAATCTCCAGCCCATGCACGCTACCTCTGGGCTAACCCCCCCCCCCCCCACCTTGCATGGAACTGAACAAATTTGTTATATAGGAATATGAACCGTACATGACTAAGGAAGCATGCATAAAACACAAACACCAATAGATTATTCATTATACCATTTGACAGCTCTCTCAGCCAATCACATGCCAGTATTTCAGGGAAATAATTCCCATATTCTTTGTTGTCCAGTCATCCTCTCATGTTTGACTGTTTGAGTGTTTGTCTCATGGTATAAGCTGGTTATTCACCATGGGATCAGGAATATGTGTTTATCACACCACGGGCTAAAGCCCTCAGTTGATAAATCACATATTCCCTCTCCGGTGGTGAATAACCTATACTTATTGAAAAAACGTTTTTATAATGTTCTTTCACTCAGAAATGCTCACTATGTGACCAACATACCATTGACAATGTTGCCACCCACTACTTCTGACTTCCAAGAACTGTCCAGTATGCATCAATAGTCATTACGCCAAAAAGAGTTCTGGCTACGAGAAAACTACCAAAATCTATACAGAAACAAATGGGTTCCTTCACATTTCACTGGATCTGTTTCTGGCTTTCCCAAATAATTGCTGATTTTATCAAAAGTATTAGAACTCAGTACTTTTCCAAATATAGCACACTATCACAATTTCAGCCTTGTCCCTGAGAAAACCTCGTTTTGGAGTTTTCTGTTAACATCAGACACATCTACGTAATTAACTTGAATTATTAAGATAAGAGAAATTTTTCAATATCATGAGTAACCAGACATTCCAGCCATTTCGATAGTTATGAGGAAAGAGAGGAACTTTCTGCAATATAATTTGTGTTTTGTGCATCATGATACTGATGATAAAACCATTTACACCTTTTCAATAGCAGTTTAATTTCAAGAGGAGACTCACCTTGTCAGTGACTGACAAACGAAATTTGTCTGATTCTTACTCTAAAATCAGTCAAAATGACATGTGGATACAAATTCCCTCACCTGAATATATTTTTATAATAAAATCATCTATAAGTCTGAATTATATCATGGAGTCCACCACAACCCTCTTGTTCCGTGTGATAGCATTAGTGTTATTGCCTTCAAGCTGTAAGCTTGACCTTAAATGGCATGGCTGCCTGATTTTTGTTGTGACCAAAATAAATTTTGGTACCTTTCGAAGTCAAATTATTGCCAGGTTGCTTTCTGGCTTAAAAATGCTACATGGCATCAAGAAACTGTCCTTTTGGTATGTAGCACTGGTTTTCCATTCGTCTATTTTTATTTTGGAAATATGCTATGTGTCTCTTCAAGAATGAATAAATATTAAACTGCAACAGTCAATATACAAACACATGCAAAAGAAAACAAATTGCAAAATAGCAGAAATATTGTATTGTGGCCAAAGAGCGTTGTGTCAACATGAAATACGGTTAACACAATGAAAGTAACCAGACTGTTCCTTCATGCTCACTTCCTGCATGACAGTTCCATACCTGCCTGCTCCTTGCGACTCAGCTTTGCCAAGACTTTGGTTATCTCTACTCTGAGACAAAATAGATGCACCTCTTTCAGCACACAATAAACAAATCAAAATTGGACTGGACAGTTCCTGTAAGGCAAACTATATGTAAATGTAGTGAACATTGGGAGTTGTTCCGAGATGGGGTGAGCGAGTGAGTTTGTGTTGTACGCCCCATCAGCACCGGTGTGGGTCACTGTGGGCTATGTAGAGGCAGCGTTCCGAGATGGGGTTGTAATTAAGTGACAAACAGTTAAAGTATGGTGGCAGTAAGCTATTCTCAGTATTCTGTCTGCTCATTTGTACAGTCACAGTGTTCCCTGCTGTATAAGACTGTCCCCTTCTGCGGTAATGATGTGTTCTCTCGTGGGGTTGCGGTCTTTCCACTGGGAGCAAAACTCATTTATACTACTTGTGCAGGAGCGAGGCAGTCACATAAAGCAAGTTGGTCTTACAACATGGAGTCTTATAATTTAGGTGCCACTGTAATGACAATTATTCAATTTTCCTTAAAATTCTCTATTCACTATAAGCTGACAGGCAATAGTAACCCTATACTGACAATATGATTCACTTAGTAGAAAGGGAAGCCTCCCTGATTTATATGCATAGGACTATGCCAAGAAGCAACACCCAGAGACTCTTGTTTACATCTCATTGGGACCTTGGTCTCTGGTCAGATGACTGGTCAGATGGTTTGTTCAAAGGTGGCGCTGCACACGCATGCGATTGTATCAATACTATAGCTTGTCCTGCTCATCACCCTTTGACATCAACAAAGTAGCAGAAGAAAAACTAAGGGAAGAAAGCTGCAGAACTGTTGCTTTGGACACCTACGGATAATCCATTAGCAAAATTAATTTAAAAGGTGTATTTCCTGTAAGAGAAAACCACTTCAATTCCTATTGAAGAAAGTCATATGTCCATTTAAAACGAAAGCAGAGTGAATAGAACGGGTCTATCGTGGGGGTATTGTCTCTCATCAGGTTGCAGTCGCGAGTCAGGAGATGTTGATCGCTTATGTCAGCATTGTCGGAGCTTTCTTATGACAAGATGTGTTACAGGGTGGGCACGAAAAAACTCTCCTTCTTTGGAAGAGTTCTATAAATTTGTACAGTAACTACTATCCAATATTTTCTAACATAAAGAGTATATGTAGTTCTGGCAACATAGTTTCAGTACATAATTCCCCTTTTTTTGGTTCGCCAAAATAAAAAAATACGCAATTTTGACAAATTTCATTACCCTCAATACAAATATTAGAGTAGGTCGGGGCAAGAAGCCCGGGTTAGGTGAGAGGCCCCCCCAGGCTTATATCCAAACTTACGTTTTTGGTGCGTTTATCTATTGATAGGATTGAAGCTAGAGGCGTTTTAGGTGACGTCACAAATTTTCAGAGCAAACAGCACCAAACCATAGTACAATTTAAAAAAAGAAAAAAATGTGCATGGTTTTTGTAACTTTGACTAATTCATTGAAAGGGGTTGTCAGAAATAACTTCGGAAATTTTTTAAAGTATAATGGATATCTGCATTGCTTTACTTTATGACTATCACATCAGAATGATTTTGATCATGTTTTTTGCATTTTAGTTGAAAATATAGAGGTCAAATTAAAATATGTGGGTTTGGGGCGAGAGGCCCCACATGATACGGGGCATGAGGCCCCCTTCAGTGGGGGGTCGAAGCTGCTTCAGGAACCATTATTAATGTGTACTTTATCTTAAAACTTTATAGAATAGCTAATTAAAATAGAAAAAAATTGGGCCTAAAATTGAAACTGGGCAAAAAATATTAAAAAATAAAAGTATGAACAGAAAAATTCTGAAATTCATAAAAAGTGAATAGAATGTCTTAAAAAGGATAGAAGAACCCTAAGAAATAACTTTTAGGCTGAATGCCCTCGCAAAAAAAATTGCCATAGGATTATAATAGGGGGGCTTCTTGCCCGATGGGTGGGGTAAGAAGGCAATTTAAATTTTTTTACAAAAATAGCCGTAACTCCTTTATCAAAATTGGTAGACATTTGTTTCACTAGTTATTAGTAGAGTCAAGTGATCCCTTCATGACAGCATAAGCATTCAAATAATCGCCCATAAAAAGTAGGTCAAATCGCACCTCGAAGTTAAGGGGGGCCGCATGCCCCGACCTACTCTATACCATAGCTTTCATATTCTAACAGTATCTTAAGGGTCCTCAGAGGTGTGTGATCCTAAGATTTCAGCTTTTTCGGAGTGAAACTTTGTCCTGTGGGAAGCTTGAAAGACAAGAAGGTTGATGGAAAAATTTTGCTAGAAACAATGGCTTCTCAAAATGGACCTCCTGTCATAATCCCTTTTCAAAATTTTAATCAACAGAGGAAACATAATGCTAAGATTCCTACCTCAAATTCGTCTATCTATCTCATATTTCATAAGTTCTAAAGCTGTCTTGTAGTTTCAGTTATAAATACCTGCAGCCCAAATTTACTGCACAATGTCACAATCTTGCTGCAGTATTACATTGGACATCCTTGATGACACATTGTTCCGAGATCATACATTGTGCGTGCAGCAACTACGACACAGTGAGAAATTACGATTCAGTCAGAACATAAATTGCAAATCTCTACCAGCTGTATGGGCCTGTATGTATCATTATTTACATCATTTTGCTTTGCTGGTTTGCTGTCGGGCATGTCATTTTCAATCACTCCCAAAGTAATTATTTGGAAGAAAATTAATGCAAGATTTTATTTTTAAAAGAAGACTGAAATACCTATCTCCAAAGAAGACCTATCATGAAAATAGATCTTACATGACATTCAGAGGTCCTTAAAGTTACAGGAATAATTTTTTCCCCATACTGGAAGACATTTTAGGATAAAAGACAAGGCAATTCATTTTCGTACTTTTGTGGAAGTATGCCCGCAGTGGCCAGAAATCACAAACACTGGTAGGTTATTCACTATTGAACAAATGATTTTATAATATTCTTTCACTCAGATATTCTCACTATGTGACCAACATACCATTTGTGATATTGCCACCCACTACTTCTGACTTCCAAGAACTGTCCAGTTCGCCATCAATAGTCATTACGCTAAAAAGAGTTCTGGCCACAAGAAAACTACCAAAATCTATACAGAAACAAATGGGTTCCTTACATTTCACTGGTTCTGTTTCTGGCTTTCCCAAATAATTGCTGATTTTATCAAAAGTATTATAACTCAGTACTTTTCCAAATATAGCACACTATCACAATTTCAGCAATGTCCCTGAGAAAACCTCATTTTGGAGTTTTCAGTTAACATCAGAGACATCGAGGTAATTAACTTGAATTATTAAGATAAGAGAAATTTATCAATATCATGAGTAACCAGGAGTAAAGTAACATTCCAGCCATTTCAATAGTTATGAGGAAAGAGAAAAGTTTTGTAATGAAATCTGTGTTTTGTGCATCATGTACTGATGATAAAACCATTTACTCCTAAAGTTTCAATAGCAGTTTAATTTCAAGAGGAAACTCACACTGATTGTCAAACAAAATTTGTCCGATTCTTACACTGAAGTCAGTCAAAATGACATGTGGATGCAAATTCCCTCACCTAAATATATTTCTAAAGTAAAATCACCTATAAATCTGAATTATATCATGGAGTCCACCACAACCCTCTAGTTCCGTGTGATAGCATTAGTGTAATTTCCTTCGTAAGCTTGACCTTAAATGGCATGGCTGCCTGATTTTTGCTCTAACCAAAATAAATTGGTTGTTTTCTGGCTTAAAAATGTCACATGGCATCAAGAAAATGTCCTTTGGAATGTAGCACTGGTTTTCTATTTTGCCTTTGTTTAATTTTCAGAACATGCTACATAGTTATTACATATTGTTTTGTCTCTTTAAGAATGAATAAATTTACCACAGGAGTCAATATATAAACACATGCAAAAAAACAAATTGAAAAGTGGCAGAAATATTGTATTGCAGCCAAAGAGCGGTGTGTCAACATGGAATATGGTTAACACAATGAAAGTAACCAGACTGTTCCTTCACGCTCACTTCCTGCATTCATGTCAGTTCCACACCTGCCTGCTCTTTGCGCCTCATCTTTGCCAAGACTCTGGTTATCTCTACTCTTACACAAAATGGATGCACTTCCTTCAGCACACAATAAACAAATTAAAGTTGGACTGGACCGTTCCTGTTAGGCAAGCCATATGTAAATGTGGTGATCATTGGTAGTTGTTCTGAGACGGAGTTACGATAACAAACAGTTTAAGTCTGGTCGAAGTATTCTGTCTACTCATCAGTAATGTCAATTATTTAGTTTTCTTTAAAGTTCCTTATTCAGTATTCACCGAGCGTCCAGCAACTTTCGAGGGAGCAAAAAACCATGGGAAAACAGAGGAATCCGAGACTATATGCTGACAGCGAATAGAAACCATGTACTGATAATATAATTCACTTAGTAGAAAAGGAAGCCTCCCTGATTTATATGCATAGGACTACGCCAAGAAGCAACACACAGAGACCCATGTCTACATCTCATTGGAACCTCGTCATCTGGTCAGATGACTGGTCACAACGGTCAGATGGTTTGTTCCAAGGTAGTGCTGGACACGCATGCGATTGCATCAATACTATAGCTTGTTCTGCTCATCACCCTTTGACATAAAAAAGGCAGCAGAAGAAAAACTAAAAGAAGAATGCTGACGAAGAACTGACAGAAAAAAGCTGCCAAACTGTTGCTTCGGACAGTGGACACCTATGGATAATCTATTGCATGTATAGTAGTTATGCTTTGTAATCACTCCGAGATGGGCCCTCCTGTTCAGTTACCTCAGTAATCGCGTACAATATGTCGAATATCAAAATTGTTCTTCCTCTCACTTAAATATTTCTACTGGTGTCCCACAGGGTTCAATCTTGGGTCCATTGTTGTTCCTCATCTATGTAAATGATGTTTTCAGATCAAGCAGTTTTTTCAAATTCATTGTATACGCAGACGATACCACTTTATTTGTTTCTCTTGATTCTTCTCAAGACAATGTTCAGATCTTGAATACTGAATTAGCAAATGTTTTGTCTTGGCTTAAAGTTAACAAGCTATCTTTGAATATAGATAAAACAAAATGTATGATTTTCCACACTCCTGGTAAAGTTGTCAATCGCCCAGCGTTATTTATAGATTCCAAAATCTTGGAATACATTGGTACCTTTAATTTTCTAGGTATAGCTATTAATGAGCATCTCAAGTGGAATGATCACCTTGATAAAATAAGTAAAAAAATAGCTAAGTGTACTTGTATTTTAAATAGATTGAAGAAATTCCTTCCGCAGGATACATTGAAAACTATTTATTGTGCCCTTATTAATTCTCACCTTAATTATGGAATTCTATGCTGGGGCTATAAAGCAAACTCCATATTTAAACTACAAAAAAGGGCAATTCGAGCTGTAGCCAATACTAGATATAATGCCCATACACAGCCCTTATTCAAAAAATTGTGTTTGCTTACTGTTCATGATATTTTGAAAGTAAAATTATATAAGTTTTTTTACAGATTAGAAAATAATCAAATTCCGAAATATTTTTCAGTGACAAATATTCTAATAAAACCCCAAAATGATTATCCATACAATACACGAAATAAAAATTTTAGATTACCTCGCCTATATCATGCATATGCCGAAAATAGTGTCAGATACCAGATACCCAAGTTATTAAATATTACTTCAAATTCCATCCTGGGAAAGGCCACAACTCATAGTGAGTTTGGCTTCTCCTTGTATATTAAAAATTCTTTGATCCACCAGTATCAGGAACAGTGTTCCATACAAAATTGTTTTATATGTCAATCCTCCAACTATAGGTAATATTATTTCATCCTTTTTCCTTTGCTGACCATTTCATTTCATTTCATCCCATCGACCCTCATATCATTTTCATTTATCCCCCTTCACCTGTCATTTATCATTTCACCTATCATAATTTTTTTTTTTTTTTTTAATTGTGATTTTCAGTTTATTTGTCATAATGTGAAAATTTCTGGCAATTCATTTAAAATTTATATTGATATTTTCTGTTCTAATAGGTGGCATTCATGCTAGCGCCATATTCATGGCAAAGTAAATGTCTCCTGACATTTAAATTATAAAACCATGTTTTTTGTATTCATTGTAACTGTGTGGTTTCATGTCAAATAAACATTTCTGTCTGTCTGTCTGTCTATAATTAGGTGACACCTGTTTACGTCTGATGGACAAATGCTGTCCCTTTTAAAATTTTTCTGTACAATTTAGCTTCAAATGGCTTGTTCAAATGTTGTGTTGGACATACATGCACTTGTATCAGTACTATAGCTTGTACTGCCTTGGACACCTATAGATCGAGATAATCCATTAGTAAAATTCACTTAGAGCTCTTTGCAGATTGGCAGTCCATTGGAAAAATGTATTTTCTTCTTTTATTTGCAATCTGGCTTTGCCACGTCATTGACAGTTACTTGTTGATCTCATAAATCTTCCTATTAGGTACATACTTTAAATTAGTTAATTAGTTTGTTTATTCACACCTATGCTTCTATATATATATATATATATATATTGAATAAACTGATCCAATGATAACTGACACTAACAAAATCATTAAAACATTCATAAGCCAGTGACATCACAAGAGCAAGTTGAATGTTCATTTTGAAACTGTTTGGACAGTCAAAGATCTCTAAAAGGAGTATATCCTGTCAGCAAAAGACATTTAAAATTCCTATCAAAGAAAGTTGTTTGTCTATTGAAACAAAAAAAGAGTGAAAAGAAGTGGACTCTCATGGGGGCATTGTATCTCATCAGGGTGCAAACACTCTATTGTACTATAAGACTCATACTTAGTACAGAAGTAAGGCGGTCACAACAAGGCAGGTTCTTCTTATGACATGAGGTCTTATAACACTTGGATTGTTTTCAAACTAATCTTATGATCATGATAGGCCTACATCATGAGCAGTGTCATGACTCCGAGAGTGATATGGTGACATAGTATCCTTCCAGGTAACCTCTATCACGGATTTGTAATAAATTGCAAGTTCATGACAAATCTGAAGTCAAGGAACAACGTATCAATCCATAAGTCAATCATAATTGTATACATGTACCTATTTACGAAAATATCCATCTGATATCTTCTATCTATCTTATAATTCTTGAGGTCTCAAGCTGTCCTATAGTTTCAGTTATAAATACCTGCAGCAAATTTTTCTTGTCAATGTCTTATTCTGGATGCCGCATTTCATTTGACATCCTTATTTACACATTGTTTAGATATCATACATTGTGCATACAGCAACTATGACACAGTGTGAAAATACATTGTTGTGTGACATTCTGTTTTTGAATGGTCTATCACTTCCAAATGCAAAATCTGTAAAACATAAGAGAAGGTGATGAAATTAACCGACCCTGCGGATTTATAAGGTGGTTGTTGTGACATCATTCTGGTTACTACCGGGAACTTCTTACCATGACTAGGGTTTTCTCTTATCTTTTAAATTCGAATTAATTACTTTGATGAGTTTATGTTAACAGGCATCTCCAAAATTAGATTTCCTCAGGGACATAGCTGAAATAGTGACGGTGTGCTATATTTGGAAAAGTACCGCATTCTAATACTTTTGATAAAATCAGCAATTAGTTGGGAAAGCCAGAAACAGATCCAGTGAAATGTGAAGGAACCCATTTTTTTCTGTTCTGAGTTGGTAGTTTTCTTGTGGCCAGAACTCTTTTCGAGTTTTTTTCTTTTCAATTTCAGTCTCCATTGACATAATGACTATTTATGCTGCTCTGGACAGTTCTTGGAAGTCACAAGTAGTGGTAGGCAAGATTCTCAATGATATATTGGTCAAGGAAAGTTGTAAGTCTACTGAGACAAAAGAAGAGTGAAAAGAAGCGGTCTGTCATGGGGGCATTGTTTCTCATCAGGGTGCAAAATGCACTATTGTACTAAAAGGCTCATACTTAGTACAGTAAGGCAGTCACATAAGGCAGGTCCTTCTTGAGACAAGAGGTCTCACTACACTTGGACTGTTTTCAAACTACAGTTTGTCTCACAACATGCGAACTGGTGTTTGGCCTAATTGCTCCTCATCTACAGGTCACACAGCAGAAATACACACACTCAAGGGTAGATTAGCAAATTTTTAATTTTTCTGTCACATTTTTGTGATGGCTTGCTGCTGTTCAGATGTTTGACGACAGACACTCATTCCAGAAATGAGACAGATTATAATCTTATGATCATGATACATCTTGAGCGATGTCATAATTCAGAGAGTGATATATGGTAACATAATATCCTTCAAGGTAACCTCTATCACAGATTTATAATAAATTGCAATGTCATGACAAATCTGAAGTCGAGGAACAAAGTACAAATCGATAATTCAATCATAATTGTATACATGAACCTATTTACGAAAATATCAATCTCATATCTTCTCTCTATCTTATATTTTTTTAGGTCTAAAGCTGTCCTATAGGTTCAGTTATAAATACCTGCAGCAATTTTTTCTTGCCAATGTCTCATTCTGGATGCCGCATTTCATTTGACATCCTTGAGTACACATTGTTTAGATATCATACATTGTGCATGCAGCAACTATGACACAGTGAGAAAATACATTGTTGTGTGACATTCTGTTTTTGAATGGTCTATCACTTCCAAATGCAAAATCTGTAAAACATAAGAGAAGGTGATGAAATTAACTGTCCCGCGGATTTATTAAGTGCCCAAAAAACATGGATTCCTGTATAATCTTCAATACAGCTTGGGAGACATCAATAATAAAGGTACAGTACACCCTTGTGTCATACATCGTTGAACTTGTATCTTCAACCATAACAAAGTTAGGATGGTGGGCCATTGAAAATCTGATAGTGATGATTATCACCACACCATACCTGAGTCTTCCCCATAAATATTGAGAAGGCTGGAATGTCATTCTGGTTGTTGTGACATCAAAGATTATTGACTCTTATGAAACTGGTTTTTTAAATTTTTAATTGATAATTGTTACATATAGGTGGTCGTTAGTGTCCCCAGGTCTCCTGCTCTTGTGTCTTCTGATGGAATGTGCTAATTTTTCATTTCAGTCTTCTTTTTCTTTTAAATTTCTCATTCTAATAAATTTTATGGATATGTTTTTACTTTGTGACCTTCTCTTATTATATTTACTGTGCACTGAATCTGAAACAATTGTATACTAAGTTTTTTTTTTCATACATTATGTCATATTTACAAAAGGGTGGCCTCTCTGCAGCGACAAATAAGTCTTTGAGAGGTCTCCCTACCCATTACATATGATATTTAAAAGAAATAATTGAACATTGTAAAATATATATGGGAAAATAAACAAAATCTGAATCTGAATCTGAATCATTCTGGGAACTTCTTGCCATGACTTGGGTTTTCTCTTATCTTTTTAATTCAAATTAATGACTTTGATGAGTTTATGTTAACAGGCATCTCCAAAATGAGATTTCCCCAGGGACGCAGCTGAAATAGTGATAGTGCGCTATATTTGGAGAAGTACTGCGTTCTAATACTTTTGATAAAATCAGCAATTAGTTGGGACAGCCAGAAACAGATCCAGTGAAATGTGGAGAGCCAATTTGTTTCTGTATAGATTCTGGTAGTTTTCTCGTGACCAGAACTCCTTTTTAGTTTTTTTTTCAGTCTCCATTGACGTAATGACTATTTATGCTGCTCTGGACCGTTCTTAGAATTCAGAATTGGTGGTCGGCAAAATTCTCAATGGTGTGTTGGTCACATAATGAGAATATCTTGAGTGAAAGAATGTTATAAAATCCTTTGTTCAATTATCAATAATCTACCTATCAGTTGCTTAGATCCCTGTGGTTCTCACATCACTACAACAGGAAACGTACAGTTACTGCCACACAAAGCATAAACAAACATCTCACAATAACTGATGCAGACTTCTCATGAAGGGATGGAAGGTTGGGACACTGCTGCCCATCAATAGTCATTACGCCCAGAGCAAAACATGCCACTCTGCAAAACTGGCCTTGCCGAAACTCCACACAAAAAATCCATCAGAATCTATTGCTCTTTTCGAGAGAAATCACTTTTTGATGGGGAAGTATTAGAGGAAAAGTTTTAAAAATTCCAAGAAAAACAGACAATATTAGTGAAGTCGTATTTTCAAATCTGAAGAACATATATGGTTTTTTCTGAAGAGACTTAGGATAGTGAAAACATGGTGGCAAATAGAGCAGTGAAGCCAAAACAAGAGTCTAGAATTTTGCATTGGTAAAACTTGGTATATCATTCACCATACAAAATTGCATTGAGTCTAATGACATTTATTTAGTGGGTACCATACATATCAGTATTTATTGGCATTTGTTAACGTTTTTATTTGGTTCCAAAATCTGTGTCCTAACGAAAAATACCTTGAACTCCAGATTCCCTAAATACTAATCGACGCACCTTTTAGAAAGATTGTAGAATGCATTATCTGAGAATTAGGATTAACCTTGATGTTAGATATTCATGACCTTCTCCATTATTTACCAAATTGAGCAAAAAGTAAAAACAAGGGTATAAAACATCAGTTTCATTCGTACAATAAAATTCCTTACGAGTCTGAATTATAACTCCACAACCCTCTAATTCCTTGTACTTAGTGAAAGCATCAATGCAATTAACTCTAAGATGTAAACTACCAATTCCTTCTTTCGAAATGCAATGTTCAAAGTCACCCCGATGTTTGTGTTAGACCTTAAATGGCAACGCTGCCTAATTTTGGTGCTGACCAAAATAATTTTTGGCACCTTTCGAAGTCAAATTATTGCCTTCTGTTGCTTTCTGGCTTCAAAATGTTACATGGTCTCAAGAATGTTCTTTCTGTATGTAGCACTGGTTTTCCATTCCCCTATCTTTATTTTGAGAATATATTACATGTCTCTTTGAGAATTAATAAATAGTAGATTTATCGCAACAGTCAATATACAAACACATGCAAAAGAAAACAAATTGCAAAATAGCAAAAATATTGTATTGTGGCCAAAGAGCGTTGTGTCAACATGAAATACAGTTAACACAATGAAAGTAACCAGACTGTTCTTTCACACTGACTTCCTGCATTAAGTCTGGTGGAAGTATTCTGTCTACTCAGCTGTACGGTAGTCCCTGCATTATAAAACGGCCTCTTCTGTGGTCATGAAGCAGTCTCTTGTGGGGGTGCGGTCTTTCGTTGGGGAGCAAAATGCACTAAAAATACAACTAAGTGCAGGAGAAAGGTGGTCACATAAGGCAAGTCAGTCTTACAACAGGTGATCTTATTACGCAGGTGCCACTTCAATGTCAATTATTTATTTTTCTTTAAAATTTTCTATTCACTAAGCATTTGGCAACTTGCAATTGTGCAGAAAACCATGGGAAAACAAAGGAACCTGAGAGTGTATATGCCGACAGCCAATAGATACCATATACTGATAATATGATTCACTTAGTAGAAAGGGAAGCCACCCTGATTTATATGCATAGGACTATGCCAAGAAGCAACAGCCAGAGACCCATGTCTACATCTCATTGGAACCTTGGTCTCTGGTCAGATGACTGGTCAGATGGTTTGTTCAAAGGTGGCGCTGCACAAGCATGCGATTGTATCAATGCTATAGCTTGTCTGCTCATCACCCTTTGACATCAACAGAGTAGCAGAAGAAAAACTCAGGGAAGAATAGGGTGGCCTAAAAATGTACAGGAAATTTTTTTTTTCTGAAATTCACATCGCACACCCTCTCATTTTAATAGAAATGGTGAAAAAAGCACCTTGTTAAAATTTCATGAAAATCAGTTAAGTCTAAGTGGTCTCTCAAGGCACTTCAATTCTCACAAAAAAGAAACATTTCAACCATTTTCGCCAATACGCGGTTTACCACAACTTTGTCAATTTGTAATGTACAACAATCTAATTGCCATGGTTGGAAAGGTCTCAAAATTAGCTTCAATTTGCATACCAACATTTATGGTCTAGGATGATATCTTAACTCCCATGGACTCAGCTGACAGTGCTTATGTGCGAAAGAGCTGCTGAATGACTAAACCTGTTCAAGAAAAGATTTCCATTTAATTTCACTGTCAAGTAACATGTTCTTATTCGCCAAAAGTGCAGGATGACCAGATAAAACATTAAAAATTTTTTTTACATTGGAGAAACCCGCCTTTTGACCTGTAAAGTTTTAATGTTACATTTTGTCTAAAGTGCTGAAAACATCGGAGAGGGGCTGTCACATTTCATAGTTTAACTTCACAGGAGTTAAATATAGGACAACATGATTTATACCATGTGAAACATAACAACATTGTCTTTCAAGTGGTACCCATCATGTTGCCATGTAATAAATTTGGATGAAGATTTGCGTTTGAAATATTACAACTCCCCCTGCTATTTTGAGAGTTTGCGACAAAATTCAACATAAAATTTCATCACTCATAAACCGGGCATTCCCATGGTCAAAAATCTTTTTTTTTAATACTTGGTCACTCTGGAACTTGGAAAATAAGAATCACAGCAATTTCCGGTGAAAAAAATTAAAAGCCTTTCTTTTATCAGGATCGGTCGTTCAGCAACAATTTCATTCATGAAAAGTGTAAACTAAAGAGCTTATGCTAGTTGAGATATTGTCGTAGACCAATAATGTTGGTATGCAAATTGAAGCCCTTTCTGAGAGCTATCCAACCATGGCAATAGAAATGCAGTATTGTACAAATTGACTAAGTTATAAGAAACCGCGTATCGGTGAAAATGGTTGAAATTTTCATTTTTGCTAAGAATGGAGGGGCCTTGAGAGACCACTAAGACTTGACCGATTTTCTTGAAATTTTTAGAGGGTGCTTTTTTCACTATTTCTCCTAAAATGAGGGGGTGTGCAAATAGAAAATCATAAATTTTGTTTTTTGGGCCACCCTAGGGAAGAAAGCTGCAGAACTGTTGCTTTGGACGCCTGTGGATAATCCATTGCATGTATAGTAGTTATGCTTTGTAATCACTCTGAGATGGAGTTATGATTAGGTGACAACTGTTTAGGTCTGCTGTCCCTTATTAAATTTTTCTGTAAAATTTTCCATCAGATGGCTTGTTGTGCTGGACATGCATGCAATTGTATCAAAACTACAGCTTGTTCTGCCCAGCACCCTTTGACATCAATAAGGTAGCAGAGGAAAAACTAAGAAAAAGTTCATAATGCACACAACTGTTGCTTCGGACACATATAGACAATCCATTAGTAAGATCCACTTAAAAGGAGTATTTCCTGTAAGAGAAAGACTATAAAATTCCTATCAAAGAAAGTTGTATGTCTATTGAGACAAAAGAAGAATGAAAAGAAGTGGTCTCTCATGGGGGCATTGTCTCTCATTGGGATGCAAACACACTATTGTACTGAAAGACTTAGTACAGACGTAAGGCAGTCACATCAGGCAGGTCCTTCTTATGACAAGATGTCTTATAACACTTGGACTGTTTTCAAACTAATCTTATGATCATGATACATCACGAGCAATGTCATGACTCAGAGAGTGATATGGTGACATAATAATTAATATCCTTCCAGATAGCCTCCGGAATTTCTATGACAGATTTATAATAAATCACCCAGAGAATCTTTGCTGAAGTGTAATAAATTGCAAGTTCATAACAAATCTGAAGTCGAGGAACAAAGGACATATTGCAAGTGTCAATCCATAAGTCAATCATTATTGTATACATGTACCTATTTATGAAAATATCAATCTTACATCTTCTATCTATCTCATATTTGCTAAGTTCTAAAGCTGTCTTGTAGTTTCAGTTATGCACAATGTCACAATCAGGTGCAGTATTTCATTTGACATCCTTGATGACACATTGTTCCGAGATCATACATTGTGCGTGCAGCAACTACGACACAGTGAGAAAATACAATTCAGTCGCAGAACTTAGCACATATTGCAAGTGTCTACAAACTGTTCTGTGTACGTATATTTGTATTTTATCTAATGTTTTGTTTGATTATGCTGCTTTCGAATGATCTGTCACTTCCAAATACCAAGTCTGTAAAACAGAATAGAATATGTAGACGGCTTGAACAGGAAATATTTCCCCAATACTGTTGCAAGAGACTCAATATCTTTCCCAAAGGTCCCTTTTCCTCTAAATGTAATATTTTCTCTCTAAATGTCATATTTTCCCTCAAAATATCATATTTTCCCCCCTAAATCTATATTTTCCTTATAAATTCCATATCTTCCCTCATTTCGCCCTGTCTTCCCTCATTTTGCCATATTTTCCCTCTTCCCCAATTTCTTATATCTTTTTAAAGGCGACTGAAATATCCATCTTAAATAAAGATTAATTATAAAAATAGATCTAATATCATATTTGAAGCCCCTGAAGTCATAGGAATGATATTTTTGCATTTGCTGGAGGACGTTATTTTAAGATTAAAGACAAATGTGGGAGTTTGCCTTTGGTGGCCATGAAGAAAAATAGGGGAATTTTATATTACAAATTTGTTATTATAATATAACGGACACTGTTAGCTCACAATCAATGTCAATCATGAATACATCATTTCATATCAGAATATGGCAGTTTCTGTTTTCTCGTGACCAGAAATTAAAGTTATATTTCTCAATACAACAGTCATAATTATATCGTGGTCCCAAAGTAACTATGTATTTCGTGATCACAATACAAGTCAGATAGTTATATTAACATAACAAATTAGCAAATTCCCTATCATGAAATAACTTTATCTCATCATCTTCGATTTGTTAATTTGTCTTTGCAAGATATTTAATGATAACAAATTAACAGTTTAAATTTTTTCTAATGCGCCTTCTCAGTCACTGTGTTTTTCGGCAGTGGCTGGAAATTTAAATGACACTTTCCAATATATTACGGCATTTTCAATTGTCATGCAGTCTTGGAATTTGAAGATCTAAATTTAAAAAACAGTACCATTGGTCCAGGCTTAATTGAACATGCCATTCCAGACATTGCTGGGATTATCTTTTTGGTAATCCTCTCAATAATTATTTAAAATTACAGATTTTAAATAAAATCTCCCTTAACGCCAATAACTTCCACAAGTCGCAAGACTCGGCATCCCAAAAAAATATTATTTCAAAACTTCAAGAAAGGAACTGATCTGATAATACTTGCCATAGGAGTAGATACAGTGGCGTATTTGGGAGCGCCGCATATTCGCCATATAACAAACTCTTTTTTTTTTTTTCATGTGCTGAACAAACTTTTTTTTTAGTGTCAAGAGGGAAACTAACTTTTTTTTTACACCAAAAAGCCAGAGTTCCTCCGTGGCCTAATGGTTAAAAGTGCTTGTTTGCACAACCACTGGCTCTGAGGGGGTGGGTTCGAATCCCACCCCGGAACTCAATTTAGTCCGAGCCCATGGGACATTAAATGGAGGCGGGTTGTATCCAGTGTTCTATGCTGGGGCAACTGAAAGACCCTGGGCATCCCTGAATTAATAGGGTATGTACCAGACTCGCAGTCTTCTCATCTCATCATCATACGGCGATCGCCTGCCCCGATATAGCCCACTAAGGTGCTGCAGAGGCGTAAAACACAAACAAACAAACAAACAAACAAACACCAAAAAGCCATAGTCGGAACCTTAGGAAAAATTAATTTTGTGAAATATTTAAGAATATACTTGCGTTATGAACAATGAAGGGACTTCTCAAATTAAATCAGACTTTCTTTTCTAAATAGATGTGGATGAAACCTTTTGTAGATGAGCATGTTTCAAACAGATGTCAGTATATTGATGTAATTAGGTCTGCCAGCAGGGCTGGGCAGGCCTTGTGTGATGCGTCAGATTATCCTGTGTGAGTCTGTGCATCAAATCCTGTTAAAACTACTCATTGTAGAGATCTGCTTCTTTTCAGTATGCTTTCTCGAGCCTCACTGAAAGCTCTTTGCAATTTTGACAGATATTCGTGACTTCCCCATTGAGTATTTGGTAATTTCATAAATATTTACCTCTACCACACTATATACAGTGTCCATTTCTTCGCACCAGTATCCTGCTGCAGTGACAGTACCAGCAATTACAGCAGGCTGGCAGACCTACGTAGGCACTCCGAGTGTTCGTTCTTGTTTTAAAAGAGTTACAGTGCAGCGTGAACAATACATTACCGATTACTTTGCAATGACCTTATAAGTATAACCCTCTATTGTCTGAGAAATATTTGTTTCTGGTGTATATCTGAGAGTGATTGTGAGTGCACTTTGCATGCACAATCATTCAGTGAGCAGAGATGTTTCTGTGGATTAAGCCCAATTAACTCGAGGATGCTACAAAGGATTTTGTCATGTCCAAGGACTCAAGCTAATCCCCAGGAGAGCTTCTTTGGATTACCTTGGAATCCATGTTCAACCTGTCATCAGTTCAGTGCAAATATTGCTGAGATGTCTAAACTGTCACATGCCCCCTTGGCACATCCAGCATCTGCCAAGCAACAAGGCAATATTTAGAGACACTCAGCCTCTGCATTATTATTGGTATTAGATGTTGTCAACAATATATCTATGTATAGCCCGTATTAGCAATCCATCCACGGTACATCCATGAGGTTATGAACTGGGTTTTGTGGCCCCCTGGGCCCTGTCCCTTGGGCATTTTACTTTTAATTCCCTATTCCTTTGCAATTTGACTGACAGCATACTTTTGAATTCCCTGTTCCTCAGCTATAGATGGGTTTCAGGGATGTATTTCAGTTTCCCCAGCACAAAACATTAGATACATGTACAACCCGCCTCAGTTTAATCTACGATTATATCCACTGGATATTCTTAGGTTTAATGTTGGGTTATTCAATTGGAAGATAGCTTGTCACAAGCCGATTCACAGGGACCACTTATTATCATAATAATATTTTCAAACTGAGTGATTTAAAATTAAAGTTGTTTACATATCAATTTCAATTGAAATGTTTAGTTGGCAGTCTCGATCTTGTCTGAGATGAACAAGTACCATGTAACGGTTGGCAATCCGGGGGAAAGTTGGCCGGCTATTTTACCCCACTTAATGGAAGAAATGCCTACTTTGCTCACTGACACAGGTCTCTTTGGCAAATTTGCCACAGGTCTGTATCAGTGAGGAAAGTTGGCATTTCTGCCATTAAGTGGGTTAAAATAGCCAGCCAACTTTCCCCCGGATTGCCAACCTTACCCCGTTTTACGGTAACATACATCCTAAAACAAGATGGATGGATTGATGATTGGGGCTTTACATCATGTATTTTAGCACTTGGTAGACTAATTAGGACAGGAGGAGGACACAGCAATGAGGCAAAGGATGGGACAGCCATATCATATAGGCCCAGGTGACCCATCTGACCCGGCAAGAGCTGGATTCTAAACCTGGACCCAGCAATTGGCAGCCCAACACGCTACCACTAGACCAACCCGCCCCTCTCCCACAACAAGGTGTGACAATACGTGACGAAGTGTGACATGTTGTTATATTACCTCTTCTTCAAACTTCAATCAAAATTTGTTCAAGAAGCCAGGTTGGAAGGGTTGCATCATCCTTACCAACTCAGCCAACTCACCTATACAGTGCCGCCTGTAAGTATGTGAAACGCATGACATTGTGCTATTGCATCAATGCTAAACATCCTCAGCCTAACTGCTGTGGAGTCATGAATTTTCATCGGATGAAAGGGAAACAAAGTGGATCATAAAGGCCGATGTGTGAGGCAAGTGGGATAAAAATAGCAGCCCATTTTCTTCGCTGTAGTCGGAGTTAGGTATGGGTCAAAGTCTTTGGTAAGTAAGTGAACCACCCTTCCCTATCTTTTAACATTGGGCCTGCGTTTCACTATTATTATTATTATTATTATTATTATGATACTTCTAAGCGCAGAATCAGCATAGCTTTCAGTGCGCGTACAATGATATATATATATTAATGTATGTGTATGTACAATCAATTCAATCGGACAATGTCTTCATCTGTTCTGCTGTCTTCATGCACTCTCCTCTTCATTTGGCATGGTCTTGGTTATGGTCCATCCATTGACATGGTCTGGCTCATCTGTCCATTGTCCAGCAATCCAGTTGAAGTCTGGCTGGGGTATTTTCGTTGCACACAGTACACCAGACAGGAGGGTGAACCCCTGCCTACACAGTGGCCACCCTCCCCTGGCCACAACTACCTCCAACTCACTCCAATGAAGTTCCAGGACCGGGAGTCGAACCCATGTCCTTCACAGGCCAGTGGATTCAAAATCAACTGCTATAACCATTAGGCCACTGAGGAACATTACTTATCAAAGACTTTGACCCATGCCTAACTCCAACTATAGCAATGAAAATTGGCTGATATTTTTATCCCATGTGCCTCACATATCGGCCTTTATGACCCAAAATGTTTTCCTCTCATCGGATGAGAATTCGTCCTTCCAGAAACATTTTGATTAAGGATGTTTAACATTGATGCAATGGCACAATATCATGCGTTTCACTTACTTACAGGCGGCACTGTATGTTGCACCTAGCTTAGCCTATACACTAGGCCTACAGACTGCAGTATGCAGTGGCCGGTGACAATGAGAGTAGATTCTGCAATCATGTAATCACTTGTTACATCAGTGGGACCCTGTGACGTATTACATCAGACAGCTGCCTCAGTATCTTTGCATCCTCATCAATATTCATAACATCAAAGGATGGATGTCACTCATCCCTATTGCCTGTACTCATCTATTTACAGCTATCTTCTGCGACAGTGTTGGTGAAAACAGGTAGGTGTTGCCAACGTCCAATCTGTAGCGCAGAAAAGGTAAAACATAGAGATGTATAACGTTATGCCCAATGCACACTGGCATCGCATGCGAGGGCATCGCATACGATGCTGTGGCAACCCCTTGCTGCCTCACAGTCGCAAGTTGATGCACACCAAGTAAATCTGTTGCAACCCCTCATCAAAATTGAGGTATTTTAATGCATAAACAGGGCTCCCACCCTAGTTTACCCCTTGTTTTGGCCTGCGACAGCCTCGCAAGTCAATGCACACCTGAGAAACTCTTGATAACCAATTAAAAAGCCATTTAAACCTGCGCTGGGATCGCAGAATATCTAGCACTGCTAGATATTCTGCGACAGGATCGCAAGTCAATTAGCTACCAACGCAAGTTGGTGCACACTAGAAAAATTGGGGTTGCAACATGATCGCATGCGATCTCATCGCAGAAATAATACAAGTGTGCATTGGGCATTAAGTATAAGGTGGCAATCGTTAAATCTCAAGGGGGGTGATTGGATTATTTTTTCAATAAATCATATTTGCCCAGTTTTGGTGAAAGAAAGAAATTCTTTCCTGGCAGTCTTGCTATAAATAATTGCTATGTGCGAGTTTCGCACTATATTGTTTGATTTAAAAAAGAATATTTTAGAAAATTTTGCATTCAATACAAAAAAATTACATCCCGCGTTTCCACGAAACAAATAATTTTTTGTATTAGAAAGAAAACTCCAAGCCCGCTCCCTGAATATCTAATATTTTTCCTCAATAGTGGATTTTTATGAAAGCTTCCTTGTTAAATTTAGAAAACACAACTCTCATATAGTGTGGAAAGCAATTTGGGAAGTATTGATTTGGGAACATGTTATTTCCAGCCAGAATATAGGCCATTCTGTGAAAAAATTATTTACATATTGGCCGGCATGTGGTTAAAAGTAATCCTGACTTGACTTCAACGAGCTTCTTTGAAGATCACACTCCCACTCAATGGCTACAGGACAACATTTTGTGTTTATTATTACCTGGGTATATAATACAAAAGAATTCATGAATACATAAGATGGTGGTCATCAGTTATTTATATGTATACAGGAAGAATAAGGTTATCCAAAGTGCAGGTTAAGCTCATGCCCCTTTGAAGGTTGACTCTTAATAAGCTAGCTTAACTTAGAAGCTTCATGAGGCTTTCCTCTTCCTCGGGTTATCTTAAGGCCATATTCTTTCCATTAATTCATACTCAGCAGGTTTTAAGAACATCGTAGTATCAAGCCTTGCATGTTTTAAAGTATGAGCTGCATGGCTATATTGTGGCTACATTCATTATGTGTGTAAAATTGATTAACTCAGCTCAAAAGGCTTTGCAATGGCTTCATGTATAGTAGGCCTATGTAAAGCAAATCCAAATTGTGGCATCGAAAAGTGAAAAGGAAGGGATCTACAGTATGTTGTCTTCAAAAGCAAAAAGAGTTCCCCCATGGCCTAATTGATAAGTGCGCTTGTCAACTGGCTTTGAGGGCGTGGGTTCAAATCTCACCCCGGGAGCTCACTTTAGTCCGAGCCCATGGGACATTAAATGGAGGCGGGTTGTATCCAGTATTCTATGCTGGGGCAACTGAAAGACCCTGGGCATCCCTGAATTAATAGGGTATGTGTCAGACTCACAGTCTTCTCATCTCATCATCATACGGCGATCGCCTGCCTCGATATAGACCACTAAGGTGCTGCAGAGGCATAAAACACAAACAAACAAACAAACAAACTTCAAAAGCAAAATCACAGCTTGATCTCGTTCGGCAGTCGGCACCATAGAAATCCAATGGAGATTTTGCTCAGACTTAGAACTTTGCCACTGTGCATGCCAAGAAGTGATCCAGTTGCCAATGCGCATGCCAAGAAGTGACCCTGTGTCCATGCACTGTGCATACCCAGAAGTGACCCAGTTGCCACCGTGCACACCCAAAAGCGACAAAGTTGCCACTATACATGCTCAGAAGTACTGTTTCCAATGAGTCTCGATCGACACCTCTCGAGAATGACGTGGTCTAGTGCACGAGAATCAAGAATTTCTCGAGAAATCTAGGACACTGTCCTGCCATTGGCTCAATGATAAAACAAGAGAGATTTAATCTTGCAATGGATCACATTTTTTGATATCCTTTATAGTTTTAATGTTAATCTGTGTGTTTTGTTTCCTATAAATAACAGCTAAACCTCCAGATATTATACAATTTTAAAACATTTGTACAAGTTCAACTTCAGCATTTATCAGGTATACAATGGGGATTATCATCAACAGATATTTAAATTGAACAATGCAGCAAGTACACAATAACAATAATATCAAGCAAAACAAAACAACAATCCAATGCTTTGTAACCGTTATACAAATTAAACACATGAACACCATGTCAAACAATGATCAACACTTCAATTCTCGAGACTCGCTCAGCGAGACGAGAAAATGCTGAGTCATTGCTGATCTCGAGACTTCTCGAGAACTCTCGCTCTCATTGGAAACTCTACTCAGAAGTGATCCAGTTGCACTGTGCATGCAAAAAGTGACCAAGTTGCCACTTGCATGCCCAGAAATTACCCAGTTGCCACCAAGTATGCAAGGCAGACAGTAGTACTGAGCAGGTACATAGAGCAATGGCATATATGGTGGCTGGCCATCACAAAATAATCCTGATTCACTAGTTTCAACAATGATCTACAAATTTATTTGGACTTTTTTTATGTTCAACCAATCAGCTCACTCCATGGAAGGTACAGGGCTTATTTCGTGATTATGCCGGAATGCGTCTTGGAAAGTTCCCAATACAAACAATGGACTTTCCGTTCTTTACATGAAATTGCTGACATGACAAAGTTTCAATTTCAAAACTGTCTGGTAAATCTATCATGTAAAAAACAACTTGCAACTTTAAAACTTACTCGCACGCAATTTGGATTACACAAAGACATTCTATTTTAATTGTCTATTTATTTTACAAAATACAGTAACCCTGTTTTAGATAAAACAAAGAGATATGTAGGAAACTATTCTCCAAGTATGACCAAACGTTACTGAACTGAGCACTGAAAATGTTTATCTTAATCAAAATGTAAGTTTGTTTGTTTGTGTTTTATGCCTCAGAAGCACCTTAGTGGGCTATATCGAGGCAGGTGATCGCTGTATGGTGAGGAGATGAGAAGACTGTGAGTCAGGCACACACCCTATTAATTCAGGGATACCCAGGGTCTTTCAGTTGCCCCAAAAAAAAAAAAAACACACAGATGGAGATAATATGTTAAGAATGCAGTGAAATTCGTAAGTGAACAAACTGTCCGCCTCCCAAGTGTGTCAGCTTACCAGGGAGCCAATAACTTCACAGAATATTTACCAACTTTATTGTGAAGTAGCTGTCACTTTTCAGGACAGTGTCTGTCATTTTAACAGTAAAAATCAATGACCGCCTTATCAGGTTGATAACTGAATGCATTACTGCACTCACAATGTATATAAACATAGAACTTACCACAATTAAACAGTTATAAAGAAAGTTATAAGTACATTTGCAAACAAAAATGCATTCATAATTTTCCACTCACCTTCTTGCAAATCTCCCAATTGAGCCCGGATGCGAACACGGTCCCAACCGCCGGATGCCCGTCTGACACGGTTGTATCCTTTTCCAACTCCAATGCCGAATCCCATTTCTTCCAGCCGCTGCTTCGTAGCAAGAGTATACGCAGAATTCATGTTTTGATTTAATGTCCACGCAGAAGAAAATACATCAGTTCTAAGTGAGGTAATATGTTTCTCCGCAAATGTTCCAAAGGTTCGTTGACATATTTGCACACATGTCAACGGCAGGCCTATTGTTGTTCATCTTTTTACAAGTGTCTTGATACCATTTTTGGCTCTTATATTTTATGAACCTTGTATATTTTTTTGTTTTTCACGGTCTTTCGGTCGCAACTCCAAAATTATTTGGTGCTGTATTGTCACTCAATAATTCACTCATTTACTGTAGCAGTGTCTAATGAACCTTGCCTCTCCATCTTTGAACAGTCCTTTGACAATTTTTTTCCAGCGAAAATAATCCAATTGCCATCTGTATGATTATCACACATTTGTACTAAACCAGGTATTTATCAACCTTCAAAAATAACTTAATTCAGTTCATCAAAAGGATATTGCAATCAGAATGTATGTAACTTTTCCACCGATATAAATATTGGCAACCGATTACAATATCATAGTTGTCACTTAAATATTAATTTAAATAGCAGTTTCTTAATCCATGTTCAAGATGTCAAATCCTAATCAGTTATGCAAGAAAACCATTTAAGAATAGAAGCAATTTGAGCATGATGACACAAGCACAGTAGTTAATTCAGACAATGCGCTCACCAGTGATGATAAGCCTAATAATCTGATTAATAGTGATTCCAATCAATATCACAATTAATAAATGAACTAGAATCCTTCATGTCAGCAATAATTATGATTGTGTAATTAACCTTTTTTGCACCACCATTTGCCTAAATGGCAACACAAGGACATGCCATTGCATGGCTTAGATTCTCCAGTAAATTGTCATGTGGATGATTCGAGAGTCAGCTGAATCCAATGTCAAAATCCATGTCATAATTGCATGTTGTCTATCTTCTTGTATCCATATTGTTATCCTGGTTTAGTATACATGATTAAAGGTGATGACTGCACCAATGCTGAAATGAAAGAAACAAAGATTAACTTTCAAGTGGTTTGGCGATTGTTGGCAGTTAGAGTCACGGATGGTAAATCCGTCCACTTTTGGCTAAAACTATATTTCCAGGAAAATGGGGAAAGATAAAAAATAAAAATCAGTCCTTTGGAAGGGGCATATTCCGTTTTATCATCAGTAAATTTTCTAGTAAATATTCAAATAAATTTGGCTGAAACCATGGCAACAAAGATTGAATGTCAGGTCACCTAAATCCGTCCACCTTGCTGGTAAATCCGTCCAGCAATGATGGTAAATCCGTCCACTAGGCATAATGCAGCTCTCAACCATCATATCTCTTTCATTTTTCACGTTTTGCAATTTAGTGAGTCTTACAAAGGTTTTTGTGTCGAATTCAGAATTGTGATTCACTGATTGCGCTTATAATAGAAGGATTAAGTAAAGGAGGTTAAGTTAACTTTGAATAATTCCAATTGACCAACTCAATTACAATTAAATGACATTTTGATCCAACCAATGCGGAATAACTGTTCCTGTCTAATTTCTGAATGAGAAAAATGCCATTTATAATTATTTAAAGTAATAAAAGTGCTTTAAAAGTTCATTTAACTTGGTGGACGGATTTGCAAACCTCTTATCAAGTCACTTTCAAAATATTGATGGTAATTCCGTCCACCTTTATTTCCATTGTATTTCATTTCATGGTGTAACAATTTTACAAATCCTGCAAGAATAATTTAATTTTGCATCTTATTCAACGATTTTTACTTATACATGTTTGTTTGTTGACAGGAATATGCCTATAATATCATTAAGTCCCACTTCTGTAATTATAAAAAATGGCTGTGATGACGTTACAGAATATGATTGTTTTTTATCCTTGTTGTTAAATGGACCTGAAATGTGATAAAAATACCTTTGAACATAATAAATACGACAAAATTAGTTTTAAAAAGAGTTTCTCTTGTTTTCAAAACCCTCACAATTTTAACAGATATATTTATATGCATACAGTAGGGGTGGACGGATTTACCCTCCTGGACGGATTTGCCATCCTTGACTCTACCAGTGGTCATGCCTGGTTAATTGCAATCCCCTGATCAAGTGCAAGCTTATACTGTGAGGTCATTCACCTGGGGTCCCAGGAGGAAGAGGCAATATGTGATCTTCTTGGTGGGGCTTTAATCTGCGCTGTGATAAACTTATATACATTGGTGAACCCAAGTGAAAAACACTCAAACTTGTAAACATTGGTGAATATTAAAGTAGGCATCAAAGAATATGTGAATTATAATTATTGCAATGAGATACTGAAATGTGTTTGGTTCAATTGGTTGAACCAGGTACCAAATGGTTTAATCTCTGAAAGTACCCTGTGCACCTCAGTGATATCCAAAGAGAATTAAAATACTGTTATAACCTCAAGTCTATTAAATTCATCTCCTCAATTTATATCAATTTATATTAGCTTAGTTTTGAAATCTACTTTAAATCTGGTGGCGAGAATCATCAGTGTCAATCATGTAACACAGCATATCCGAACCAATCCCATGTTAGACCGATGCTTTATTGTGTGTCATGTCGTGGTTGCACATTACCTCAACACTTCGAAATTACATCCTCCCCATGCAAGCCCTGCTAAAATGGACAGGGCTTTCTGCTATTTCCAACCTCTTCTGTGATTGGCTGCTTATTTAGGTCATAAGCATTTTGCAGGCAGATTTAATCCGATTATGGACACTTAGAGGATTACTGGCAACTAAGAGAAACAGTGTTCTGCATATCAAATTGACAGACTGTAATTAAGCCTTTCAGTAAAAATGCAGTGCATACAATGTAAAACCCTGCACAGCCTGTCAGCCTCCTGTTACTCAACCATGCCAGAATAGAACATGTAGGCCTACAAAATATTGTAAGTATCACATCCAGCAGTATTGGAGTCTAAGCCAAAGGACTGTAATGAGGTAAGCATGTGCCTGATAACAGGATTAATTGCTTAGGCATTAGAAGTAATTGACAATGACACGCTAAAGTTGATTTCCACCGGCCTATCTGCCTGAGATTTTGACAAAAAGATGCTGAAAATGGCAATGGTGAATTCACTGACATAAACAATATGTAAATGGCAGTATAAACATTGGACAAATTGTCGTAAATGCCAATGAATACTGGTTCTCCGTGTATCCTTGGCAAATGATTTTCTTGCGCCTTTTTTCACTTGAGGCTGATGAGCTTTCTTGCTGTGTCCTTCTTTGCTGCAATATGCATAACACTTGTCTTTCCCTATTTTCGCTCAGCGACTATACGGCGGCCATAATGGCCATGTATACCTCACAGTACTGCAGGCCGATGCCTATGTTGTTTGGAAGATTAGGTACCAAGAGTAGTAAGCTACTATAAGATCAGATTAATTAGGAGATCTCATAAAAATATATGCAGAAGTTATATTAATGTAGCTATTTATAGTTGACACAATTCAGCACAGTCATACTGCTTTCATAGTAATTCCAGCAAAAAATTAAGATAATAAGCAAATCTCAATTTTTCACTTCCAACCATGAAACTAACAATTCGATAACGCATCTCCCCCAGTAATTCACTCTGATAAGATATTCCAAACTGCTTTTCTCAGCAGAGGATAAAACCTTGTTGCCGATTAGAAAATGGCAGATTAAAACGTTTCCATTTGTCAATTTCCTAAGTGGCTGTCTCTCTCCTCAATGGCAGAATGCCATTCTCGAGTGGATTTCTATTGAATTTAAATTACCTGGAGTAAATAAGATTTTTAGCCGATAGTTAAACCAGCGCATGATAGTGCATAGACATGATCCCTCTTTTAAGTTAAAAGACAGGACTTCTCCTTTAATTATTATAATATGCCAGAAAGGCAGAAACTGACACTCAATAATTCGATAGCAGAATAACTTTTCATGGCCCAAAACAATAGTTAGATTCATATATGTCTTTCTTCGTTTGCAGTTCCAAGATTATGTACAAGGGGCAGAACTGCATGGTGACAGCATTTTTGAATCCCGTAGCAGGCATATCCAGCTTGTTGTTGGTTGCAGTGACGCAGTCGGCTTGAAAAATCATGACTTTCTATGCAATAGACATTTGAAACGTATGTTTGTTTTCACCAGCTTCATGTTTTCACTTGTTAATTTTCAGTGTTCTTTTCTTGTAAGAAACAAACAAGTAATAGATAACGCCCTCGTTTGTGACGATATATGCAATATATCCGAGGGCTTTAGCCCGAGGATTATTGCATATCGTCACAAACAAGGGTGTTATCTAACTTATACCACTAAGTACAAAACAAAGTAATTTAAATCTCTTTGTTTGCCTTCAATCCTTCTTGTTTGACAACATTTCATTCTATTTGTTGCACATTCATGTTCCTCAGTTCATTTGAAGGTTGGCAGCCCTGAAGGCAACAGGTCAGAATTCTTTGTTTTCAGGAAATAATACAATACATTAATTTTGTAGATAGAAAGATAGATGGAAAGATAGATAGAAAAATCGATAGATAGATAGATAGATAGACAGATAGATAGATAGATAGAAATACCACAATACATTAATTTCATAGATTAATTTTATAGATAGATAGACAGATAGATTGATAGACAGATAGATAGATAGGTAGGTCGATAGTGCAGCCCTCTCAGCCAAGGTCTCTTTAGGGCTGATTATTACAGTCGCTGAACAAAATGTAATTTTGAAGTTGCAAAAATACATTCGCATAAATAATAGAAGGCAAGGAGCAGGGGTTCGGGGGCGGCAGCCCCCGAAATAAGAAGAAGCAGGGGTTCGGGGCGGCAGCCCCCGAATTAAGAAGAAAAAATAATTCTTTGAGCTTGCCTAATAGGGCCAAAATTGTTGGTGTGCTGTTCCGCTATTTTTTTTTTAAGCTTGCCTATCCAAAAGAACTATTTTATCAAGTGACCTTAAATTTGATCATTATTTTAGATATTGGTACAAAAAGAGTGAATACATTTTTTTTATTGAGACTATTCTAGACCAGTTGGACATTTATGTTTTTGATTTTGCTTGCCTAAACAGTGTTGGGATTCGCAATAAAACTGGAGCCGGTTGCCACTGTGCCTTTTAGGAGGCTAGGCACATAATAAATTATTCACTTTATAATAATAAAAAATCAAGGACAAAACCTTGAAAATAGCAGCATGGCCTTGAAAAACAACAGTCCAGCAAATTTAAATAACTCCTTTCTTTTTGAAAAAATCGTATTATTCCTAAGTTAATGCCCCATACATATATGCATTAAAATTACAAAAATGTAATGTCTGGAGCTCTGATATCTAAATTCCCCTGCACTGGCCTGCAGTATATATCATCATGGGGGTCACATATATTCTTTTTTTTTTTTGGGTGATGGAGGGGTCACAATTACCATTATCCTACAACTCAGAAGATATTAGTCACTGTATACAGACATACTGAAAATAAAGTTTTAAAATTATGAGCACTGCTTCTCTTCATTGCGCATGGTCACGCACAAAATCACATTGTCAAATTTCAGGATACTGGCGAGTTTTCCTGGAATTGTTTCTCACACTGTTTCCAGGGGAACCAAACAAGCCCACTGGTTTTATCAGTAATATCTATTTCATTCTGCTATATCATATCTCTAAAGGAAACTCAGAAACTATTGCAGAATAACACATGCTAAAGTCATTTTTTTCACAAATGTTACAATAATTTTGTAACATTGTACAGTGTTGGTCATGACGGCAAATCAATTTTTCAACAGAATAAATTTCTAACTGATTTTGACACTCCTAGTTTTGGATGCCTGTATCAACTTCATTGAGTTCCTGTCTTTTTACCGCATCTGGCTTGACCAATCGCGTTATGCAGAACTTTTGATAAGTTTCCGCTTTATTCTTAGGTTTTCTATTTTCTATCCACATTTCACACACATACAAAATTTCTCAATGGCTGTTTTTAAAATATAGGCCTACATCTAAATGAACAGATACCTTTTTTCCGGCTGGTGGCACTTGTACAATTTTTTTTAACAAGCACCGAAATCTGTCAAAACCTGATTAAAATGGATCCATTTCAATGTGGCAGTTGTCATGTTGATGGATTTATCTAAATGGACTGTCAAAGAACAGGAAGTAAGAGTTCTGCAATATCTCAGGTGCATGTGTGAAGAACAGCTGATAGGCTTTGAGGGGAATATCAAAATACTGAGAAATATGATTGATGAAAGGATACAGGCCTATAGATTGATAGATAGATAAATAGATATATAAATAGATAGATAGATAGATCATGGACAGAAATGATGAGGATTGATTGATGATATGGAAGAGAGAGCGGGAGTCCTCAACATGTTGCATTTACCTCATGTATGGCTTCTTGTACTTGCCCAGCACAGACACTGATACAAGGGGCCAAACTTAACGTGTCATCCGTATGACATCCAGCCGGAATTTTCCTCATGAAGGTCCATTGAACATATTTTGGATTCCTCAACTCTGCAGAGTTCGAACCAGTGCAGACCTGACAGAAGGCGGACAAAGCAATGAGGCAAAGGATGATTGAAACAGCTGTCCAACATTTAAGTTTGTCCAGGTGACCTGGCCAGAGTAGGTATCGAACGTGGGATCAAGCGAAATTCTGCCCATTGCATTACTAACGGAACTGACCATCCCCCTACAACATACTTGGGACCTTCATATAAAAGAAGGTCACATGCCTCTGCGTCTAATATAGATAAGATGTGTCAGAAAATCCGTCTGACAGAAGCAACAAACTTACAGGGTTACATAATTGGGCAGGGAAACTTCATTATTTAGGTTTAGGCAATACTAATGACTAGTAATGAGCATGTCCATGGCCAGAGCGAGACTAATTGATTTAGCACCCCGCTCAATAAGACCTAAATATGAGGGTCATAGATCTCTATAGATACCAAATGTGTTTACAAGAATATATGCCGAACAAAAAAAGCAGAATGTATATGATCGAATAAAAAGGTTTCACCATTTTACCCTTGGTATTAAGGTATTGTAATTACAAACTGTTGAATCTTTCATCACTTGGGGCGTCTGTAAAATGCAGAATTCTGTTCTGCAAAATACAGATTCCATTCCGTTCTACCGAAAACAGACGCCCTCACTACCGTAAAGCGGGGTAAAGTTGGCAATCCAGGGTAACGTTGGCCGGCTATTTTGACCCACTTAATGGCAGAAATGCCAACTTTTCCTCACTGACATGTATGGCAACTTGCCAAAGATACCTGTGTCAGTGAGAAAAGTTGGCATTTCTTCCGTTAAGTGAGTCAAAATAGCTGGCCAACTTTACGCCGGATTGCCAACTTTACCCCAAACGAAAAACAGGCAGTGAAACTTCAAACTTTTACACCAAAGTGAAACATGAGGCTGAAGAAAAGAATCATCCATTTTCACATGGCTATTACAATGACAGAACGATGATTACTCAAACCAACTCTGACTGACAACAAGCTGCATATGCCTGCTCAGGGGATTCAAAAAAGTTATCACCATACAGTTCTGCCACCTGTACATAATCTTTGAACTGCAAGTAGGGAAAGGCCTATTTAATCCAACAATGACGCCACTGCTTTACAAATCGATTCTTGATCAAATAAATACATGTAATATGTCTCTCAATGTGGTAATAATAATTTTAAAAAAATCAAATTTCCAACTTTTTGAAGACTGCGGCAGGATGCTACACACAAAAAAATATCACCCAGTTTTATTTTCAAAGGCAGACAGATCATAATTAAATTATTTTGTGATGCAAAGCAATGCTAAGTGTTTGAAGCAACTAAACCAATGACAAGTTAACACAAAAACATAAAAGGAATCAAAGTAATATGGTTTTGCAAGTAATCAGATAACATTGTTACCGTTAATAACTTGCCTGAAAACTTTAAATTTTACTGAGTTCAAATAACACTGCATATGTGTCATGTGAAATCACTCAGTACAAAGCAATTTTTGGAAATTAATACTTACTGAGATTTCTTTCCAATGTCCAGTGTGTCCAAAGAGTTAGAAAAGACAGCTAATCCAACCTAATAAATTATGAATAATGATGCACGTGTGTCTAAAGAGAAAACAAATGAGTACACTAACAACCTTGAGATGAATCGAATTCCCAATATATGCTGTAACAGCCAAATGTATACGGTTATTCCAAATCGTGAACAAAATATGGTAAGATAGATATTTCTGCAGAAGAAAATAACATGTCTCGCATTTATTGATACAATTAAAGTTTCATAAAATTGACATTAGTTGAGTTCCAAGCAATGCATGTGATTTTGTCAAATGACCAAAAAAGTGAATGTGATATTATAGTCAATCTAATTCGCTGTTTTAAAAAGAAGAAACTTTTCCAAAAATTGTTGTGTTCTGACTCATAAATGTAACTCCTTGTTATTTTTGCCTCATAATAAATTTAAAGACTATAATATATTCCAAGTCCAGGTCACTTCCTTTTGAATCATTAACTTATTACTAGATGTTAATAAAGTATCCTTTGAAGCACACCAACACATCAATGATATGACATCACTGACTCATCATATTGTGTGGTGTTTGCTCAGTGTGACTCCTCTCCATGTGACAGTGTTGCTGGCCTGTGCCAAACTGAACTGCTTGCAAAAGCCATAGCTGATGCTGAAGCAGGCCCAGGACTGAGAGCAGTGATTATGACACTGGTGTTACTGCCACAACTGCTGAAGAACTTTGATTTGATGAGGAATTATATAAACCAATAGGCCAATTTCATACAAATAGCCTACTAATTAAAATCTCCTTTTCTCAAAATAGCCTACCAATTCAAATCTCCTTATCTCAAAATGGCCTACCGATTCAAATCTCCTTTTCTCAAAATCTAAGGGGGGTGCCAGAGCAGGGAAACAGAAAAGTTACATTTTTCCATGTCTCAGAGTAATTTCACTCCCTCAGTCAATGGTTCTAAGGAAAGATATGCCAGTCCACTACACATGAACACTGGTAAAACAATACCACTGCTTTAGATATTCTATATTGGCAGTGAGAGGTCAAGTGATATTAGTGATTCACTGTGCCCAGCCCATGGGCGGCCATGCTAATCATTGAGAGACAAAATGTATTGTCTTAAATGGTATTATTTTTTTTTTTTTCACTATTTTCAGTACATATATACAGGAGTTAATAACAAAAATAGATTTAAAACCCCGAGGGCTTGTTGGTCTATAGAAAAACACTTACACAACAGACACATAACTCAGCAGCGAATCAAGGATAGTGATTTTTAAAACAGCAAATGTTAATTTAAAACTATATAGGTACAAAAAAAGGAACAATAATGTCAACTCAGTTTTCTATTGGTTGAAACAAACATGAATTCTTTAATTTTATTTTTAAACTGGTCTAATGTATCAATGTTTTTGATGCCAATTGACAGAGAATTCCATACTTTAGGTCCAACGAACAAAATATATTTCTTCTCGATTGAAACATATGTGTAAAACTTAATGGCAAAAGATTGTGCATATATTTAAACATGAAAATACAAATGTGAATATCATTAATTTCATAAACAGAATGAACCTTGGCCATTTCAAAGACAGTCTTAGTAGGAGTTAAAAAATGTAAATTAAGAGCTGTTTTAAGGGCCCTCTTTTGCTTAATAAACAATAGACAGAGCTGTTTTGTAGGTAGTTATTGCTTATCCTAGGTAAGTGATTTATATAAAGTAAAAATAAAAGTGGACCCAGGGTTGAGCCCTGAGAGACCCAACATTTCATCAGTTCATTATTGGAAAATACATTTAGATTAAACTTGACTTTTTGATATCTATTTTGGAGGTAACTAGTAAACCAAGAGCATTGTCTTTTATGCCATATAGTGACAGCTTGCGAAGTAAAATGTTATGATTGATAGTATCAAATGCTTTTTTTAGGTCAATTGAAAGGGCTATAGATTGTTCCTTTTTACCTTCAGCGAACGAAGTTCGAAGAAGGTATTGTTATCACTTTGGTCAAAAGTTGTCCGTCCGCCGGGCGGGCGGTCGGGCGTCCGGGCGGTCGGGCGTCCGGGCGGCGGGCGGATAGATAGTTTCCGGGCCAGTACTCAGCCCCTATTGAATGTACATGGATGAAATTTGGTACAAATGTAGTCTTATGGTCTAGTTGTGCCTTTTGATAGTCTGATTGATGGAACTTTTGTAATTTTTTAAATATTGAGAAAAATATCAAAAAATTATTTTTTTCGTTTCCGGGCTACGACTCAGCCCGTATTGCATGCACATGGATGAAATTTGGTACACATGTAGCCTGTATGGTCTAGTTGTGCCTTTTGATGGTCTCATGGATGGAAATTTTGTACTTTTTGAAATATTGACAAAAATATTAAAAACTTTTTTTTTTCATTTCCGGGCTAGGACTCAGCCCCTGTTACATGTACATGGATCAAATTTTTCACACATGTAGCCTATATGGTCTAGTTGTGCCTTTTCATGGTCTGATTAATTGATATTCTATACTTTTTGAAATATCGAGAAAAATGTATTAATTTTTTTTTTCATTTCAGGCCAAAACTTAGTCACAATTGCAGGTACATGGATGAAATTTGTTTCATATGTCATCTATATGATAAATTTGTCTCTTTTGTGGTTCTGATTCATGGATATTCTATACATCTTGAAATATTGACAAATAATATTAAAATTATTATTTTTTGTTTCAAGGCCAAAACTTGGCCATCATTGTATGTCCATAGATGCAAGTTTATATACATTCCCTACATAATTTTTTAATGCCCTTTGTTGGTCTGCTTCATAGTTACTCTTAATGCTTTTTGAAACATTCTGACCCATACCTCACAACTTATTCCTTGTTTATGCATGAAACTGGTCCATATTATGCATATATTGGTCTAGTAAGGTCTTTCCATCGTTCCACATACCCTGGCATGCAGGCGGGCATATGGCGGGGCATATAGATAATTTCAGAGCAAGATCAGGCCACTATTGCAAATATTACATGCAATGTGGTTCACATCACTTTTATGGTGTAATGGTGTCCTTTTAAAATGTTGTTTTTTCGCTGAAGGTTTGCTGCTACGCAGCCTATGTTTATTAAGAGCATCTATATCTATATCCATCCATATACATATATAAAATTCACCTCCCCATATTCCTTTGTCACGGGTGTTCTCAGTTATGGCTTACCTGATTGCCACAATATTTTACCACAGTGTCCTGCTATGTCTGAACTGTGTTTGTATCACTTCAAATTTATCAAAACTTCCGAATATTTTATAAATGTCAAGTTTTCCCTGAATTACGGCTGCTCTGCTGCAGTCAAAGCAGGAGCAACATCAACAGCCAGTCAGAGTGAGTGTTTACATTTATTAAAGCATTGCAACACTATAGAAGGTAAGAATGAATGAATGAAGCCATTAATATGAATTAGTATAGGAATTAAGGAAGCAACCACGCAAGGAAATAAAGAATGCAGTAAGGAAGGAACACTGCATAAAGGCAGGGATGAGGGAATTAAGAAGGGAAAGAATGAAGGGAGGGATGAAAGAAAAGAAAAGGAAAGTAGATAGCAAGGAGGCAGGACGGAAAGAAGGAAGACAGAAAGAGATCACAGATAGAAACATAGAAGGATGTAGATAGATACATAGATACGACATACATACACATATTACATAAACACATTGTTAGGGAGTCTATAGATACATATCTATAGGTATATAAACAGTTCCAATATATCATAGTCTACAAATATGGAAGGAGTGTTCAACATGATCATGAGGAAGAATGCATGAAACAATTGCAGGATGGGTCCAGAAGGACAACACTATGGCGGAGGAGAAGATATCATTTTATACTTTCAAGAAAACCATGGTTACCAAGAAAAGCAAAAATAATACTATGGGAGAAATGGAGATAACTTGCATGTTTGATTGGCCCTTTGCATCATGCATTCATACACTACCTGTGAGTGAAATAGTTACTGATACTACATTTCAAACATGCAGGTCAAAGAAACACAAAAAGAGTTTTGAAATCGGGATTCCAGCCCTTTTCTTAGCATTTCCCAAAAAAACCATATGATATAACAGTTATTGCACATCACCTCGTGCAATAGGCCTATCAGTTTTTATGGCACCTCGGTGACTAATATTGCACTCGGTGCTGTGCGATAACTGTATATTATTTTGAGTTAGATAGTTGTTAAGTTGTTTGTACATAATTTTCCCAATATTTTGGAAAATACTTAAGACCGTTATTGGTCGATAATTGCCAACTCTTTTTTTATTACCTTGTTTGTGAATGGGGTAATAACAGCTTGCTTGAGTTTGTTTGGAAATACACTAAAACGAAATGACATGTTGATTAAATACATGAGTGACATCTTTATTTGATCGAACACTGATTTTAATACGGATGGACGAATTCTATCATATCCTGCAGCTGAGTTTTTGAGAGTGGAAAATAATTATTGGTATGCATGCGCATAGCCCAGCCAACTAATTCTGGGAGGCACAGAGGACCAGTCCTCTTCATTTTTATTTTTAAATTAAATACTTTTAAAAAGTCCTTTGCAGATTGGTGGTCCACTGTGAAACAGTTTTCTGTTTGTCTCCTTATCTTCTTATGATATAGCAGTCTACTGGCCATGTAAACAACCACAAGCATCCTCACCTCTCTCATGGTCACACAACCTATTGCTTTGGCAATCACATTTCAAGTGTTGCCTCTGTTGACCTGAGGCGCGAAACAGGTGATTATAACAAACAGTCAATGCCAAACAATGCTAAACAAGATAATCCAGCCTGCTATTTTGTAACAGGGCCTCTTGAAACACTGTCAGAACATAAGAATATTTATCAGAGACATGCTCTTTTTGCCAAGGAATATCTTAATTGGACATTTTGACATCCATTTATCGACATGGAACTATCTACTTACTAAACCTTCATTGCAAGGGATATACCTGGAGAGGGCAAATTAAACATATTGCCCTGTAGATGATAAAATGCAAGGTAAGAGATTGAAATTCTCCCAAAACCATGTCAACACAGAAAACTTTGCCAATTCACCTGGCAATTTTGAAACCCTTTAATTCAGTATCAAAGAAATCTGAAGGTGTACTTTTGCATAGATATAGGCAATAATGTCTACATAGACGGTTCTGCATGGTGTTATGTTGCTGACAACAATTAGATTTATAGCAATTTGGCTTTTTTTTAGACATGTGCTTTTCTCAAGACATTGTTATGATCAAACAGGAAGTGCAACAACAGTGCCACCTTACCTACACATGCTCTCAGTGTATAAGGCTAGTGAACCTACCCTGACCACATGATATACTTTTTTGTGAAGTTGTAACATAAAGATTAACTCTCCTCCGGTGTGAAAGACATAATTAACAGTTTGAGATCTCTAAAAGCAATAGAATGGATGGTTGAGTGTTTCATTGTTGCCTTTTAATAGTTTGAATGAGTTTCTTTGTAGAAAACCATAAACAATTGTTTAAATAACGCCGGAAAAAACTGTAAAAGGATTTTAAAACTTCAGAATTTTATAGTACTTGTTGGCAGGGTGAATGTAAATGAACCCTGCAATGGGAGGATGACCACAAGTATGTAGCATGCAAGTGAGCAAGATATGGCAGGTGAACTTGTTACCTGATCGTTTTCTTTCATACTGTGGGAATCTTTAATTGTCATAGAGTAATAACAATAATATTAGAAAACAGAGTGAATTTTTATTCTTTTAAGTTATCAGTGCCTCTCAAGTTATACAGAGGACAATGGGAGAATCAAAACAAAGTGACATAACCAGTTTAATTAATTAATCACACAAGGTGTTTTGGACATATTTAAAACATAAAGCAATGTTTTTGAAAAGTTACAAAGCAATCAGTTATTTTTTGGACAAAACAGCCTAATTCAAGGAGACCCTCTGAAACAGTGTCATCAGCAAAAAAAATATGAAGAAACCCATGGAGTCTTCTGCTTGGGATGTTCCAAGGATTTTCACCAAACCTTAGCAGTTCTTTGTCGTGGTGATTGGAAAATCCTGAAGAGTTTCATTAGAAAGTGTGCAGCGGTTTTCTGCTGAAATGTGTAGACAGAAAGATGGACAGATGGACAGACACAAGAAACCGTCCTGCAGTGGCCCAAACAACATGTAAGTGAACTGATCTATTTTTTGAAGCAAAGTAACACAATGTGAAGTCATGCTCGAGTGAAGCAGAAAGGGAAAATGGACATGGGGGAACTGGACGTTAAAAAAGTTATTGACAGCAAATGTTACCCTGGATATGTTATGGTTGTCTCCTTTCATTTTCAAAAAGTTCATCAACATTCTCGAAAATTTAATGTGGAAAAAATATTAATGCAACCCCAAAATAAAGACATTCAACACGCTTGCATATATATAGGCTCTTATGTGGTAAATCCTACTCAGGAGAGATGAGCAATTGACAATCTAACAACTGAAACATATTATAGATATCATAGAATTGCAGTCTGTGATATTTAATGAAATTTTTCTTCATTTATTTTCATGATTCAGATCAGTGAATGGATTTGCACACACTGTGATTGTTGTGTTGCACAGTTAGTGATGAATCTGATGAACAACAGATTAGCACAAACTGTTAGAGCTTCAAATCAGTTCACTATTTTGAAAAATATCCTTGCACTGTGCACTAACGAGGGGGGTACCCTCACCTTCAGGGCAGCCATTACAACTCTCGATTCAAAGTGATTTTTTATCATCCTGAGCTTATTTCATCAAAGCCAAAGCTTATTTTTGTCAAGCATGCAGTTTAGATGTTAAACTAACCTCAGGACACACCTTCTTTATGTGATTAGTCACAGGATTGCCAAATTTTGCACTTGAAATATATCGTAGAGGTGAGGGTAACCACAAAAGCCTCTCGAGGGTAACACCATTTTCAAATATCTTCATGGTGAGGGTACCACCCATAATGGCTGTTATGGAAATGTTTATTTTTGCAGTTCAGCCATTACAGTGTGATATAAACAGCAATGGTGAAGTTATTATTTACTAGATAGATTACATAAAATAGACAGATAGACATGCCGATCTTTGCCAACCCCCTTCTCTGTTTATCTATCTATCTATCTATCTATCTATCTATCTATCTATCTATCTATCTATCTATCTATCTATCTATCTATCTATCTATCTAACCCGGCAGGCATTCTGACCTCACCTGTACCAGATTGTATCAATGCTTAACGTGGGTTATCCCAATATATAACTAACTTCTAGCAGGTTACTGGCAAAACATTTAGTTAAATGTTGTAACATGAGTTCCGTTACTTAAAATCACTAATCTAACTAACCTTCAGCATCGAAACAAAAGCAATAAAATTACTTAACCACTTTAGGATGACCAATGTTAAGCGTTGATACAACCTGGTACTGATGTCAGGATAATGTCTAATGTCACACTGACCTCCCTTGATGACATTGTCAAAGTGCAGGTAAGATTGAACACAGGAATCGATCTGTCTATCTATCTATCTATCTATCTATCTATCTATCTATCTATCTATCTATCTATCTATCTATCTATCTATCTATCTATCTATCTATCTACCTAGTCTATACATCAGCTATCCATCCAAGAAAGAAAAATAATAGATAGAAATACTTTATCAACTTCTCGTTTTCAAATACCCATAGTTAGACAATTTGCTTCATAACCATGGTCCCTGCCTTTCTTGTTGAGCCCAGTTATTAGTGAATAATTATATAGGATTTATCTGCAAGCACATCACAAAGCTCTTCAAATACACTGCCCTGCATAGCTGCTAGATGACAACTTAATGTGACAGTATTACATATTTCTGTTTCAAAACTAATTATTGAGGAACACCCCGTTTTGATCATACATGTACCATACACTTTTAAGCACCACAATTTTATAGGCCTACACCCCCGTGATTATTCAATGATTTACTATCTGAACTACACAAGGGCATACATTCACTTTATGAGTATAAAATGTACAGTCTGTATAATTATTACACTGTTCAGCAGTCGTAATTTTGATTAGATACTGAAAAAGCCATGAGCACATTCAGAATCAGAAGTGGTTGAATTCATCATTACATCACCATCTTTATGAAAATCGAATATTATTTAAAACAAGCATTTTATTGTCACAGAAAAATTTGCAAAATACATATCAGCATGAACTCGGATAAGTTTCACTGTGGATGGTACTGCAATTTGTGGTTCAGACAAAATTTTTCTGATTGATCAAGCTTTGGCTAGTACTAGATATGATAACTATTTGAATGCATTACATGATGCATCTTAGAGACATCATGCCCAGAGACCAGCATGGGGGTGGCATAATCAAAGCACAATGAAACCATGACTGACTAGCAAGAGCACCCATGTCTAGTGATAAAGAAATCTAGTACATTTATTTACAACTTTCCAACAAAAGTTTCCAAATTAAGTTCTGCTTCTTTTTAAATTGGTTTTCTCACTCAGAATCGTTCATATAAACAGGAATAAAATTCCATAATTGTGTACAGCAGTACATTCTTGGAAAGTTAGGCAGATAGAAAATATAGATCAATTGATTGAATGGTTGATGGATTGATTTCACCAATTTGTTTTTATAATGAGTTTATTTAGCAAAACCCAGAATTTGCAGACTTGCACAGAGTGTTAGTACAGTATGCCTATTATTGAGCAGTTGTTACCTCAATGGTAGTTAGTTAATTAGAAGATTTTCCTCTATAATTGATAATGTATTGCAATTTTGTCCTTGATTGGAATTCCCAATTGCTAATTTGAAGTGCACTAATATGTCAGCACATTTTGTTATCTATTGCAACAAAGACCAAATTGAATATCAAGGTGATCCATAGCCCTTTTCACCAAGACTATCTACTGGGATTGCTAAGGCAGTACAAATTACATTACCCTCGCCATGTGCTTTGGAGGTTACCCTCGCCAACCGGAAGTGACCCTCGCCCAAATCTTACAGTACCCTCGCCACTTCCGGGTTGGTACCCTCGCCATTTCTGTTGGTACCCTCGCCATTTTCTGTTGGTACCCTCGCCAAAATGCTGGTACCCTCGCCCTACCATTTTTCATTTTTTGTGGTACCCTCACCTCGAGTGATTTCTTATTTCATAAATATCTAACTTCACCTGGCTTGTATGAATCTGGCACATGGCTGTGATTCATTCCACAAACCATTTAAACTATCTTCACAATTTGAAGACCCAACTCCCCCTACATTTTTTGCAATTTCACTTTGAAATCACGAATCAGGAGTTGTAATGGCTACCCTAATGGCGAGGGTACCCCCCTCGTTAGTGCACAGTGCCTTGGAGGAGCAGGAGTCTGCAACATGTCTGGGTAAGCTAACTTTGTCTAATACCTGCAAAACTTGAGTATATTGCATATTAAATTATATTGATTTTTAATGTTGGTAGTTTGGTAAGTTATCCAGTATAGAATATAATTGGACTCAGAAAAACATCGTCCATTAAAGCTTTTCCTTGTCCAATGATACTCTGTATTGGACTGCTAAACATCAAATATTTACAAGTATAAGATACAACGGTTTATATATTTTCAGGAGGCGTAAGAAATCGAAGATTATTGAAGATGTGGAGTGGCAATGTCATTACTGTCACTTCAAGAACAGTCTGGTCAGGAAGTACTGCAAGTCGTGCGACAAACGCCACAAGATGGAGACAGAGCAAAATTCTCCGAAGATCGTTTGCAGTCCCAAGGTTCAAGCTCCCATGCAAGAAGTGTGTCAGGCGGCCGCGACCACCAAAGAAATGATTCGTCAAAAACAAAATGATGAGGCCAGAAAACACAAGGAGAACATCATTGAGTTTTGCACCAAGGTCAGTTATTTAAATTTTAGCTCCTCCGATCGACTGACCCTGGGGGGAGGGTTGGTCTAGCGGTAGCGTGCTGGGCTGCCAATCGCTGGGTCCAGGGTTCAAATCCAGCTCTTGCCGGGTCACCTGGCCTGTGTTGGATGGCTGTTTCAATCATCCTTCACCTCATTGCCGCGTCCTCCTCCTGTCCTAATTAGCCTACCAAGTGCAAAATACAGGACATAAAGCCTCAATCATCCATCCGTCCATGTGATCGACCTTACAGAAACTGAGAAAGCAGAATAGAGCTCACCCTCAATTTGATTCACTTGACATTATAAAAGATTTCAGCTTTTTTATCGTCCTAATGACCGACCCTAGAAAGAGTGCCTTGAGAATATTCGAGAAGCTAAAGATCAATTTATCTGGAATTTTTATGGAGCGTGGTCACAGTGGTGACTGAAAAATCTTCTTTTTATTTACCTGCAGTAAAGGGGAAGTTCTTTAGTCATATTGGAAATATCGTTAGGCCTCTTGATGAGATGCAATGAGGTTCATTTTTCGACCAAATTGAAGGACAGACTGCACGCTAAATTGTGTAGGAGGTGTCTAGCCCCTTGATAGCGGACTCAAGTACTTGGAAGGCTGTCCTTTGTCCTCCTTCACCTTATTAACTTTTAATAACATATTAATTTGTACTATAATGTAATACCAAATTGGCACAATAAACTGTATCTTAGTCTGAGTCTGAATCAAATACTTCTACTTGTAGAACGGTGGTAAATTTCAAGACGCCTCCTTTCCGCATTCTCCAACATCGTTATATTTCAAAGGGAAGGAAAGCGAAAAAAACAACAAAGTTGTCAAATGGTTGAGACCTGATGAGTTTGTGTACTGGAAGTTGTTACCTCAAGAAAAAGAAAAAGACTGGAGTGTCTTTCAACACCCTGTTCCGGCAGACATATGCCAGGGGAATTTAGGCGATGGTTGGTAAGTCTACAATTAGAAAAATATTTTTTCTGATTTCTTTCCTAATTTAATTGTTTTAGAAACGTGCAGTTTTACTCTTGATAATTATAAGATCAGGTGAAATTTGCTGCATGTATACAATTGCATGTGGAACCATTCACTGCTCAGTGCTCAATGATTTTCCCTTTCATATTTTTAGGCCTAAAAGGAAACTTCAAATCTCTGTGTATGAATAGTTATGACATGTTATATAGTTTGGCAGGTAGTCACTACTGGACAAAATAAAATGTTGTCACTTACAAGCTTAGTGTTGTGGACCGGGCCAGTTTGGACCGGTACAGTCCAGACCCATCATCTCTTCAGTACTGGAACACCCTAAGTTCAGAAAAACAATCTGGAGCTTGTTGGTACCATTGCATTGAAAATTGGTAAAAATGCCAAAAATAAGTAAGTTCTTAGTATTTCTCACCTTTACTATTGCACCTTTTCCAATGATTTTTGGTGAATGTTGTAAACAGATTCATTCCAGTATTATACTGGACCAGCTCCCCCAGGAAAAGTATGCCTCACCACTGGAAGAGATTGTTCTGGACCTTGGTCCTGTCTGAAACACTAAGATCTAAGCTACCCCCAAGACAGATGTTCCTTTGAACTCTGAATTCTGCATCATTTCATGTTATTGTAGAACGGGGTGAAATTGGCAATCCGGGGGAATGTTTGCCAGCTATTTTAACCCACTTTATGGAAGAAATGCCTGCTATTCACACAGACACAGGTATCTTCGGCAAATTTGCCACCTGTGTCAGTGGGGAAAGTTGGAATTTCTGCCAATAAGTGGGTTAAAATGGACAGTCAACTTTCCCCCCCGGATTGCCAACTTCACCCCGTTTTACGGTAATCCATTGGTGCTTTGATGCTCTTTATCTTTCCTTTCCTAGGCTTATTTCTGCTATGGCACTCTTGGCTGAACAACCAAAGTTAGTGAAAAAAGTTATGGTCACATGGGAGTTCAACTCAGAGGGAGCTTACCAGGTGCGCATTTGCAAAGATGGCCAGTGGATCGTTGTTATGCTTGACGATAAACTACCATGTGACGAATACAAGCGTATCATCTTCTCTCAGGTACGTATATATGTATGTTTATACTATTGTCAATAGCAGATCCAGGTGGGGTCCTGGGGAGCCTGCCGCTCCCTGATCCGTACCACTGAGATAGAGAGTTGTATTTTGATAAATTTGTGCTCATGTTATTATTAATCGAAGGGAAGTTAACTTGAAGATCCGCCGGCCGGTCTATTACAGATGAGGAGAAAACAACTATGGGTTCCTTTGATAGAGAAGGCAATAGCCAAGACGTATGGTTGCTATGAGGCTCTTGCTTTTGGGGAACTCAAAGATGGTCTGGCCGTGCTAACTGGAAGTCCAGTCAATCATATCAGAATTGACGGTAGGTGGTAGTTTCTTGCAAATCTCAACTTCCGCAAAGCCTTTAATGAGAACTCCGGCATGTACAGTTTGTACATCTTCGAAAAAGCTGGCAAAAGGCACACTGACCTACACACTTTCGCTGTGGTTATGCATACGAGGCTGATTCTGCATTTAGTCAAAAATATTATCAATTTCACCGATTAGCACACTGTTATAAAACATCAAGATATGATTCTGATGTTGATAGTAGATCTCTCAGAGAGCTTAAAATGTTATGTCTTTTAAAATAGTTTTCTTCGACAATAAATCCAGTCTTATCCTATTCTATCAAGGACAAATAGAATTGGCAGATACAACGAATTTCCCCTATACAAGCGCCAGGTCGACAGACTAGATGTTCGCAAATTCAGTTTCAGCATAGGAATCCTCGAAATTAAGTCTACTTCAAATACTTTAAATCTATGAAGATAAATTCATAAACTGTAAAATGTTGGCAATTGGTGATTTTAAAAGTTTACTTCTTTTTACAACTTGTTTCAGATGAGAGCAAGACTGATGAAATTTGGACCCATATTTTTGAAGCGCGTCGCGATGGGTGAGGATAAAATGAAATACTATACTTTTCTTTAAAAAAGCTCATTTTGCAAATTGACATATTCCTTAAATTTTTGGTGGGTAGCACAAAGGGTGGGCCCAAGATAGGTAAAGTTGGCTACCCGAGCCTGGCTACCTGACAGCTACCCGAGAGCTACCCAAAATTTTTGTAAAATTAGCTACCCGAACTGGCTACCTGGCAGTTACCCGGCAGCTACCTGAAATGTGGTAAAGTTAGCTACCTGACCTGGCTACCTGGCAGCTACCTGTCAGCTACCTGAATATGCTCAAGCAATGAAAAATATTAAAGAAAGGGAAATCAATAGGCTATACTACAATAAAAAAATGAAAATATGTGACATCCTGTGGTGGCATTGGAGAGCATGTATCCCCCCCCCAATAAATCTCTGTCCACCGGAGTACCGGGAAAGCCCCTTTTTGTGCAAAAACCTCTCTAGGTCAAATTTGTTCCTTCCTACGTAGCTTTCAGAGCTTATCTAAGTGATTTTATAGCAAAACGAGCTAATTAATGGTTACTGCAAGGTGTCAAAATTGACTTTTTCACTTCACCGGAAAACTAGGCAACCGGGAAAACCGGTTTTGCTACAACTGATTATTTACCCAGTGGCCTTTTAAAACATACTTTTTTCGGAAATCCAAAAAATTTATTTTTCGAGCAATTATCAAAAAACAAATTCTACTGGTGACTCCTGCCTTATCTATTCTAGCGAAATAACGGAAAGGTGCATAGATCTGTACCGGTCAGGTAAGAAATAAAATTTCATTCCACAAGGTGTTAACTAAAATTGATTAAAATGTCATAAAAAGCAGTTAAATTGGTGTAAATAAGCAAAAGATTCAGGTAACTGCCAGGTAGCCAGCTTTTGTCAGAAATTTCTTTTCCGTTTTCCCGGATGAATGTAGTACCGGGACATCGCGTTTTGGTGAAAAATACGTCCGAATGCCAAAGACTCGGATGTGAATGTTTTTTTCGGAACCGAAATATGTGGAATAGCTGCAAAACCAGCAAAAAACTGGAAAATGAGTACTTTTACCGGTCTGGGGGTTGAAAAATAACGGAGCATCACACCTATTCCGGTCATGCAAAAAAAATTATTTAAATGCACCGGTTTTCTTTCCGGAACGAAACAGAAGCAGCAATTCTACGTTTATTGGGTGAAATTAAGCGATAGATTCGGGTAACTGCCGGGTAGCCAGCTTCATTTTCACCGTTCCCGGAAAAACCGGAGTACCGGGAAAGCCCCTTTTTGTGCAAAAACCTCTCTAGGTCAAATTTGTTCCTTCCTACGTCGCTTTCAGAGCTTATCTCAGTGATTTTATAGCAAAACAAGCTAATTAATGGTTACTGCAAGGTGTCAAAATTGACTTTTTCACTTCACTGGAAAACTAGGCAACCGGGAAAACCGGTTTTGCTACAACTGATTATTTACCCAGTGGCCTTTTAAAACTTTTTTTTTTCGGAAATCCAATTTTTCGAGCAATTATCAAAAAACACATTCTACTGGTGACTCCTGCCATATCTATTCTAGCGAAATAACGGAAAGGTGCATCTGTACCGGTCAGGTAAGAAATGAAATTTCATTCCACAAGGTTTTAACTAAAATTGATTAAAATGTCATAAAAAGCAGTTAAATTGGTGTAAATAAGCAAAAGATTCAGGTAACTGCCGGGTAGCCAGCTTTTGTCAGAAATTTCTTTTCCGTTTTCCCGGATGAATGTAGTACCGGGACATCGCGTTTTGGTGAAAATACGTCCGATTGCCAAAGACTCGGATGTGAATGTTTTTTTCGGAACCGAAATATGTGGAATAGCTGCAAAACCAGCAAAAAACTGAAAAATTAGTACTTTTACCGGTCTGAGGGTTGAAAAATAACGGAGCATCACATCTATTCCGGTCATGCAAAAAAAATTATTTAAATGCACCGGTTTTCTTTCCGGAATGAAACAGAAGCAACAATTCTACGTTTATTGGGTGAAATTAAGCAATAGATTCGGGTAACTGCCGGGTAGCCAGCTTCATTTTCACCGGTCCCGGAAAAACCGGAGTACCGGGAAAGCCCCTTTTTGTGCAAAAACCTCTCTAGGTCAAATTTGTTCCTTCCTACGTAGCTTTCAGAGCTTATCTAAGTGATTTTATAGCAAAACGAGCTAATTAATGGTTACTGCAAGGTGTCAAAATTGACTTTTTCACTTCACTGGAAAACTAGGCAACCGGGAAAACCGGTTTTGCTACAACTGATTATTTACCCAGTGGCCTTTTAAAACATTTTTTTTTTCGGAAATCCAAAAAATTTATTTTTCGAGCAATAATCAAAAAACACATTCTACTGGTGACTCCTGCCATATTTATTCTAGCGAAATAACGGAAAGGTGCATCCGTACCGGTCAGGTAAGAAATGAAATTAAAATAAGCAAAAGATTCAGGTAACTGCCGGGTAGCCAGCTTTTGTCAGAAATTTCTTTTCCGTTTTCCCGGATGAATGTAAGACTGGGAAAGTCAAGTTTCCCCGTAATATAATATTTTAACAATGTATTTCCCCATGCACATGGCTTAACATCATTCCAATATCATCATCCATAAAGGTTGGAGGCAAGCTTTTCTGAAAAACGTCTCAACTAACCTAGCTGCCTCTCCCCTACTTTGTAGTATTATGAAAGGGGGGGGGGGTGGGGTGGGGTCGGAAAAGCCTTTAGTGGAGCAGCAGAGGAGAGTATTCTTTGAGGCAAGTGATCACCGGAGTAGAACACAAAGTGTCATACACCAAAATTTTCCCCAGAATTTCTACTTTCAGGAATTGATTTTGAACATTTATGGCGAAACCTGAGGGAAGGGGTGAGTGACAAGACCTGGACTCCCTCTCCCCCAAACAATTTTTTGTTGTTGTTAGACTTGAACTTAAGTCTTTTTTATGATTTCAAAGGCCTCATGACAGGATACACCCCCTACCTAGGCCTCATGACAGGATCCATCCCCCGCTCCCTTTTGTTATTCCCATAATATCTGCTACCCCCCCTTTACCCCCATTTTGCCCCCTGCTTCCCCCCCTCTTCCCCCCACTAGCCCCTGGCTTACCCTCAACTTGCAATCGCTTAACCCCCATTTGCCCCCACTAACACCCCGCTTCCCCCTGCTTACCCCCCACTTCCCCTCACTTCTCCCCGCTGCCCCCCCCCCCGCTGTCCCCCCCCCCGCTTACCCTCCACTAGCCCCCGCTTTCCCCCCACTCCCCCCACTCCCCCAAGTTGCCTCCCGCTAGCCCCCAGTTGCCCCAACTTACCCCATCTTACACCCCACTTCCCCCCACTTGCCCCCACTTTCCCCGAATAACCTCCTCCTTTCCCCCCAATTCCCCCTAGTTACCCCATAGGGTGGGGGGGGGTGTATCCTGTCATGACGTCATAAAATGGCTATAGTTAAGTCTGAAAAATCAATTTAAAAAATTCATCGGAGGGGGGAGGGTTCACACCCCCTCTTTCTAATGCATCCTCCCCCCTCCAGGCTAACAGCCCCCCCCCCCCCCATATCATATTTCACTTTCATCAAAATCTAAGGTGGAAACACATAGAATCCGAGAAGCTTGGTGACTGTAACGTCCGTGGTGTAGTGGTAGAGCACTTGCTTCACAAACTAAATTCAATTCCCGGTCGGGTTGAAAATTTTTTTTTTCCTCATTTTATTCAAAGACAAGAATTTAAGCCTTCTAAATTAATAAATACATTTTTATTTACCAGTAACACAAAACTAAAGCTAAAAAATAGCCTTTTGTTGGTTTCTTGCTTTTAAAATTTTCAGTCATCTAAAACATGCAAAAATGCAAAAACGTTTTAGTGGCTCAGTGGTTGTTAAAGGCATAAATTTTCCTAATTCTTGTAATTTCCATGCTACATTTGCAGCCTGCAAGCTTTATTGCATGCAGAAAGCTCATATCTAGCAGAAAGCTCATATCTAGCAGACGACATGGGTTTTATAGGATTAAGGCAGGGAGAAAATAGAAAGCTGTGCTCTGATTGGTTGACTTAATGCAGGTGAACTTCGAAATACAGGCAGTAGGCCAGTAACTACCATGGAAATTGGTTAAAATGGAGTAGATCAACATTATTATGGCCATGCCATGGGCTAAGATTGCGTCGGTGACAGATCATTGCCGAAAAACAGCAGATTTTTGGTGGGAAAAGCTAAAACTGCATTTTGCGGGTGCCAGTGGCAGTTTCATGCCTTTCTGGACGCCTTCTTCCTCAAATTGCATAATTACTTATTAACACTAGAGAGGTTTTTGCACAAAAGGGGCTCTCCCGGTACTTCGGTTTTTCCGGGACCAGTAGAATGTGTTTTTTGATAATTGCTCGAAAAATAAATTTTTTGTATTTCCGAAAAAAATATGTTTCAAAAGGTCACTGGGTAAATAATCAGTTGTAGCAAAACCGGTTTTCCCGGTTGCCTAGTTTTCCGGTGAAGTGAAAAAGTCAATTTTGACACCTTGCAGTAACCATTAATTAGCTCGTTTTGCTATAAAATCACTTAGATAAGCTCTGAAAGCTACGTAGGAAGGAACAAATTTGACCTAGAGAGGTTTTTGCACAAAAAGGGGCTTTCCCGGTACTCCGGTTTTTCCGGGACCGGTGAAAATGAAGCTGGCTACCCGGCAGTTACCCGAATCTATTGCTTAATTTCACCCAATAAACGTAGAATTATTGCTTCTGTTTCGTTCCGGAAAGAAAACCGGTGCATTTAAATAATTTTTTTTGCATGACCGGAATAGGTGTGATGCTCCGTTATTTTTCAACCCCCAGACCGGTAAAAGTACTCATTTTTCAGTTTTTTGCTAGTTTTGCAGCTATTCCACATATTTCGGTTCCGAAAAAAAAAACATTCACATCCGAGTCTTTAGCAATCGGACGTATTTTCACCAAAACGCGATGTCCCGGTACTACATTTATCAGGGAAAATGGAAAAGAAATTTCTGACAAAAGCTGGCTACCCGGCAGTTACCTGCATCTGTTGCTTATTTACACCAATTTAACTGCTTTTTATGACATTTTAATCAATTTTAGTTAAAACCTTGTGGAATGAAATTTCATTTCTTACCTGACCGGTACAGATCTAAGCACCTTTCCGTTATTTCGCTAGAATAGATAAGGCAGGACTCACCAGTAGAATGTGTTTTTTGATAATTGCTCGAAAAATAAATTTTTTGGATTTCCGAAAAAAGTATGTTTTAAAAGGCCACTGGGTAAATAATCAGTTGTAGCAAAACCGGTTTTCCCGGTTGCCTAGTTTTCCGGTGAAGTGAAAAAGTCAATTTTGACACCTTGCAGTAACCATTAATTAGCTCGTTTTGCTATAAAATCACTTAGATAAGCTCTGAAAGCTACGTAGGAAGGAACAAATTTGACCTAGAGAGGTTTTTGCACAAAAAGGGGCTTTCCCGGTATTCCGGTGGACAGAGATTTATAGGGGGGGGGGGGGAATACATGCTCTCCAATGCCACCACAGGATGTCACATATTTTCATTTTTTTATTGTAGTATAGCCTATTGATTTCCCTTTCTTTAATATTTTCATTGCTTGAGCATATTCAGGTAGCTGACAGGTAGCTGCCAGGTAGCCAGGTCAGGTAGCTAGCTTTACCATATTTCAGGTAGCTGCCGGGTAACTGCCAGGTAGCCAGTTCGGGTAGCCAATTTTACAAAAATTTCGGGTAGCTATCGGGTAGCTGTCGGGTAGCCAGGCTCGGGTAGCCAACTTTACCTATCTGGTTCAGGATTATCCTGTGCATGTCTCCCAGTTTGAAAGCGGCAGTTTCCCTGTTCATTACAAGTTTTACGACAACAAAAATGAATGTGTAATAGAATTGATATAGGCCTACCTAGTGCAGCCATAACATGCAGGGCCGGATTAAGGGTCTAGGAGGCCCTGGGCACAACAAGGCACTGAGGCCCCCACCATATTACTTGTAAAGCTGAAGTTAAAACCTGATTGAAAATTTGTGGTACTCTGAAAATGTGATTTCAGTATTTTGTTTTTTACAAATACTGTTAAAATGACAATAATAGTGTTTTGTCCCAGAAATATGGTACATTACCTATTAACATGTGATCTCCAAACCGTATCTGATTATCCTTCTTAGGCAATCTTAGCGTTGTGGACAAGACCGCTTTGGACTGGTACCACCACCTCTGGTATATATCGGCATACTGTACCACTTCCCCCCCAACCCGACCGCCTCACACCCTCACCATTGGACTGGGCGGTTCTGTTCCGGAGGGGGTGGTCCAGTCCCCAAGACTAAGATTCATTCTGATTATCATTTTTTTGCAATCTCAGATTTCTCATAGGGGCAACATGTGCAAACAAACCAGCTTCAGAAAAGACTATAACGGAAGAGCAGTATAAAAAAGTTGGGCTGTTGCCAAACCATTGCTATTCCATCCTGGATGCCAGAAGATTTGCTGGTTTTCACAGGTCTGTACTTTTGCAAATATTCTTCTGTTCTTCTACTATACTATTGCTTTTATCTCCCCACCCCCTCTCTCTCTTGCTGTTTCTTCGATAGTCTTAGCCCTTCTCAATTCTCTATGGGTGTTTTGTGAATTATATTTTAAGACTGGGGCACGTTGGTGAACTATTTCCTATTTTTTCTCTTTATCGATAATTTCTTTTGAATATGTATACAACTATACATATATATAAAACAATAACTTTAATTAGATCTGGATATAGAGGTCATTCATAAGCGTATCGGAAGGGGGGGGGGCAGGGGGGGCGATCGTCCCCCCCGTAAAAGTTTGGGAAACAGTAAGATTCGGGATTTGGGCAGATGATTAAATAAAACTACTCAAAATTAATAATTTCCAGGCAATTTAATTTGAAATGTTTATAAATTTAGATCGTGAAATTCGGGCAAATGTCGCTCGCCCCCCAAAAATCGCACACGCCATACGCCTATGATGGTCATTCGGGACCTGCATCCAGTAACCACTTGTTTTTTTGGGCCGGTTAGTCTTGAAACTGTATCTTGAATATTTCAGGTATTTATCCTCAATCACCATTTAATTGTCGTATACAGTGGCGTAGCTAGGATTTTTCTCTGGGGGGGGCTAATGACCCTGAATTTCCTAAAAATATTATCCACAACACGGGGTTGCATTTGACGCATTCTGAACTTTTGACAAACTTTACTGAAATCTCAAGTAAAGTACACATAACATTGAAAAAAACTATGAATATGATGATGCTATAGTACTGTCAATTTAGGAACTAACTTGTTATATAAATATATAGAAACTGTCATGTAATTTTACACTGAAGTTAGTGGCCATCCATTGTAAGAGTTCGAAAAGTTTCTTGTCTTTCATCATTCATCAAACAGGAAAACTGTAGACCTGTTACAGTATTCAGATATACCAAGGCAAGCAGAGACATCCTTGAAAGAGGTATTGGCCACTTAAAAAAAAGCTTTCCCAAGGTGTTGTGGGCATGTAAGCAATACGCAGGAAGAAAATTGCAAAGGTTCGATCAATTAAAAGCCAATAAAATCTGAAAATCGGTCTGAAAGTTCCTGTTCCCCAAAAAGTATTTTGCCTTTTCTCATCTTTTTGCTGTTTTCCCCTTGTCTTCCCCTGTTTCCCCTCATTTCCCCACATTTCACAATTTTTTTCCCTTTTTCCCCATTTTTGCCCATTTCCCCATTTTTTTCTCCATTTCCCCATTTTTTCCCCAAAAAGTTGTCTGGTGGGGCAACTTGCCCCCCCTGCCCCCCCACTAGCTACGCCACTGGTCGTATATAATATATATTTGTGACTTGTAAGCCCTTTGTGGGCTGGGTGCTTCGGCACGTGTCAATAAAGATTTCCTAACTCTAACTCTGCTACTTTATTACTTACTGTTACATAAGCAGGGAGAGGTCAGTAGAACGCGTCATTTTGCAAGGCGACAAGATTGTTGATTTTCCTGAAGCGCCTCATCATGTACCGGTACACAAAATCTGGCAACAAGAAATTTCTGTACTCCACTTTAGCTTCCCACAAATAAGGCTGTGCCAACCTGCCCCTGTGCCAACCATGCAGCCCCCCTCTCCCCTATCTTGCATCTCGGTCTCCCGCCATCTTCCTGTCTTTCTGTTTATCTGTCTAACCACCCATCTTTCCTTAGGTTGGTCAGCCTTCGTAATCCTTGGGGCCATACCTCCTGGAAGGGAGCGTGGAGCGATGAGTCCAAAGAATGGAAAATGTTCACAGGTCGTAAAGCGGTTGTTCCCAACGAAGCAGAGGAGGGAATATTTTGGATGCCTCTGGAGGAGATGATTAAGCAAGTTCTATTTCTAACACATCTTATTCAGTGTATATAATAAACTGAGCCAAATTAAAAATGCAAAACTATTTACAGGGCTCTATTTTTCTGGAAATATTTCAGATGAGCAATTGAATGTATGCATATGTGTAATGAGGGGTCAAAGGACACAGTCGCATAAAATTACTCAAGTGTGACCATTCTTTGCACACCTGTGACTTGAGTTTTGTCACATTGGAGTATAGCCACTGTACTGGGTTGTTAGGCAACTCACAGAGCAAATCTAATGATTTCATGTGAAAGCTTGAAGAAAATGATGAAAAAGGCCACACAATTCACCATAGTTAGTGCCTCCTCATTTGCTAAAATTGTGTTGTTTGACAAGTCAGGTCAGAGTTTTTCACACACAATGACATTCCAGTGCAATAATGTGACCATGGAAACAGGTTCTGAATCAGCCTTTATAAACGTTGCAGGGTGAAAAAGGCTTAGGGTCATCGAAAAAACCTCACATAACGTTATTAGCAGCTGCAGAAATAAACATCAGTGTCATGCATGCCCTCCTTGTGCAATTTTCACAATCACACTTCTACCCCTCTAAGAAAAGCATGAATATGGCACCCACAATACTGTTGTTATCCTACTGCTGCCAAAAAGCTTGTTTGAGATGTCTCTGATAGACTTTCAGCCTTTATCACACTGCGTTAGGGTGTGTCAATTTTTAATTTTTATGCAAATTCAAAAAGCACTAGTGCCTAAAATGTGCGTTTTGACCTGGAGAATCCAAATCTGTTCTCGAAATGGTGATACGACAATTCTTACCTACTTCAATTTTGGTCCAAAGTTTCAATGTTTTTTTCGTTTTCGACCATTTTTGCCAATCCGCGGTTCTCTATAACTTTGTCAGTATGTGTCATACAACATTCTAATTGACATGGTTGGAAAGCTTTTTTTAGGTAAGAATTGTATCGCCATTTCGAGAACAGATTTGGATTCCCAAGGTCCAAATGCATATTTTAGGCACTAGTGCTTTTTGAATTTGCATAAAATTTAAAAATTGACACACCCTAACACTGCGTCGTTGATACATGTACAGGATGTTTGAAGACCTGTTTCCATAGTCACATTATTGCATTGGAATGTCATTGTGTGTGAAAAACTCTGACCTGATCTCTCAAACAATACAATTTTAATAAGGGATCGTTCAGAATTTATGACTGGGGGGGGGTGGGAGTTTTGGCCGAGGGGGTACTAACTTTTCACACGTGTTTCAAGGGGGGGGGTTTTAATTTTTGACAACACCTCCAAGGGGGGGGTAAGAAATTTTAACAAAGAAAAAATGTTAAAAAACACGCATAAACTCTTTTATTTGGACTTTTTTACGCGCAAAAGTCCGCGAAATGATGCGAATCTGTACGCATGGCCGTGTATAACAGTATAGATGTGTGTATTGCTTTGTATGTTGAGGGGGGGTACTAACCCCCCCCCCCCCCCCCCCCCCCCCCAGTCATAAATTCTGAACGGTCCCTAACGCAAGTGGCACCAAATGTGGTGAATTGTGAGGCCTTTTTCATCATTTTCTTCAAGCTTTCACTTGAAATCATTAAATTTGCTCTATGGGGTCCCTAGAGCCATGTTCTAGTGGTCATACCCCAATGTGATAAACTTGCCCACAGACGGGCAAGAAATTTTCACATCTGAGTGATTTTATGCAGCTGAGTCCTTCAATAACTGATTGCATAATAATTATAGGCAAATGTTTAACTGCCAATATCAGGCATATCCACAAAAATAGAGCCTTGGGAATAGTTTTGCGTTTTTAATTTGGTTCAGTTTATATATTATGTAATGAGAGTGTATGATGTTTCAAAAGGTACAAGTCATGGCTCAAGTAATGTATCCAACAGAGAGTTATCTTCCAAGACTGAGTGAAGAGCAGGATAGGTCAAAAAGGTGTTATAAATACTTAATATTACACATACATGTATAATATAAAGGGAGATCACCATTTTTGCAGTGTTATTACAGATTTCATATTAGTGTGCCATGTTCTTTTCAACTTCCATGGTGCTCATGTGACGTCAGTATGAGCATAATAATGTCACTCTGGTATATTCACAGTTCAGAAGCTCACAGGGAATGCCCAGATAGTGATGTCAGTATCACGATACTGACATCATCTCTGCATATATTCATATAGAACATGGCACACTTATGCGAGATCTGTAATAACACACCTATGTCCAGATAATCATACACATTTAAACTTGAGTCTATCATACTGAAATTCTTCACATTTGTAGGAAAATACCCAGTCTTGAATTTATAAAAATTTCATGAAGCTACTGCAAGTAGTTTTTCTGTACTGGTTGAAAGAACAAAGCCTATTTCAGCCATCTCAAGGGCTTGGCTTGAGTCCTATCAGACACCAGCAGTTACCAGGAAATCTCAGATTTTTTGTCACAAAATGACCTTGTCTTAAATAACCAGACCTGCCAGCGCTATAATTTTTTTCCACAGGTATTCCTTGACATAAAAGTCAAATGCTAAGTGCAATATGAATCTTCAGTACTAACAAGAATAACTTTCCCAGGCAAAATGAGATTTTCTAAGAGGTACTTTCAGCTTTTGTCAGCCATTTTAAGAGTCATCCTGCAACAAGTACAGAGAGGGACCACAAAAATCTTAAAACCTCACTTTCACTTCAACATTTTAACATATTCACTTGCTTGAGAAAATTCAGTGTCCATGTAATAGGCCATAATCCTACATCAGCCTTAATTTGAGAAATTACTGGTCAGCTGACCATGGTGATGTCATAACCACAACAATAGCAACAATGGCCATCAGGGGGGGGATCCAGAAAATTCCGATGGGGGGGTCTATCGGGCTGTCGCGTCGCGGAACGCATAATTCGCCACCCGCCCCCTGCGTCCGTCCCTGATGGCCATGGTGATGTCACCAAAGCAGTTCAGGGCAAGATGGAGGACAGGGAAGATTCGGTGGTGACTCAAAACATGAAAAAAGATAAAAAGCTTTCCTACGAATTAATTTGTGAGTGACAGATGTCGACTACTATTCTAAATTGAAGCTTGGGTACTATTCTCACTGGTGAACAACAAAACAAGTCCACAGTTCCACACAAAATTTTACTCGGTTTATGCCCAGGTGTTTTTGGACAAATCTAGATAATTTTGGAATTAAAATATCAATATTTCTTGCCACAGGATGGTGTAAAATGTGGCTTATACTCCACCAAGACAGTTTTCTATTGTCTTTTGTCGTGGTATAACCAACGGATTTGTTAGTTATACCACTGTTGGGGATTAAGTTAGTCTGTTGTACTGTTTTTTCTGCAAACAACGCACCTAAAAACGACAACAAAGCCACAAAATTCAGTTAAAAATCTTTCAGGAGTCATATGGAGTATAAATCGCTTATACAACTCATTTTCGGTGTATAACTAACATTTCAGGGGTTATTTACCTCGGGCTAAAGCCCTCGGTAAATAACCACCTGAAATGTTAGTTATACACCTCAAATTCGTTGTATAACCTATACATGTTTTTTTACAAAAAGATTGTGATTCCCCTTTATGTTATATATACTTACATGTTTCTTAGAAGCCCCTATGATCCTGTAGCTTGTTCAGTTAAGGGATGCCACTCTCTGTTGCATTCACTTTTTGGCAAGTTAGTCTTAGAACATTAACTTGAATATTTCAGGTATTTCTCCTCAATCACCATTTGCATGTATCAACCTGACTGGTGTGAAATTCGCAAAAGGGTCGAACTACCTTTGAATTCGAAACGGCAAGTGGACATTCAGGGGATCCATGTGACAGAATCGTCAGAATTTGTCATTGAGTTGTTTCAACCTTCTGAAAGGTAAGATAAACAGATAGATATATATGGTAAGTGCAGTCCTTTTAACCCAGTTGTGACCACACACGGGGTTGATTGATGGGATGGGAGAGAGAGCCGGAGTGCGAAATATGTTACACATTTACTCCATGTGAGGGATCTATCAAGGTCTGACTGACGGCCTTCTCTCAAAACTTTTTCAAATATCATATAAATGTCACAACATTGTAATAATCCTGCTTGCTAGTGCAATGTTAATCAATCTTGGTGTACTCTGCAATGTAATAATCCTGTACTTAAGTGCAATGATAGTCACCTTGGTGTACTCTGCAATGTAATAATCCTGTACTTAAGTGCAATGATAGTCACCTTGGTGTACTCTGCAATGTAATAATCCTGCACTTAAGTGCAATGTTAGTCACCTTTGAGTACTCTGCATTGTAATAATCCTGCACTTAAGTGCAATGTTAGTCACCTTTGTGTACTCTGCATTGTAATAATCCTGCACTTAAGTGCAATGTTAGTCACCTTTGTGTACTCTGCATTGTAATAATCCTGCACTTAAGTGCAATGATAGTCACATTGTGTACTCTGCAATGTAATAATCCTGCACTTAAGTGCAATGTTAGTCACCTTTGTGTACTCTGCATTGTAATAATCCTGCACTTAAGTGCAATGATAGTCACATTGTGTACTCTGCATTGTAATAATCCTGCACTTAAGTGCAATGTTAGTCACCTTTGTGTACTCTGCATTGTAATAATCCTGCACTTAAGTGCAATGTTAGTCACCTTTGTGTACTCTGCATTGTAATAATCCTGCACTTAGGTGCAATGATAGTCATATTGTGTACTCTGCAATGTAATAATCCTTCAATTAAGTGCAATGGTAGTCACCTTGTGTATTCTGCATTGTAACAATCCTGCACTTAAGTGGAATGTTAATCACTTTGGTGTACTCTGCATTGTAACAATCCTGCACTTAAGTGCAATGATAGTCACCTTGGTGTACTCTGCAATGTAACAATCCTGCACTTAAGTGGAATGTTAGTCACCTTGGTGTACTCTGCATTGTAATAATCCTGCCTTAAGTGCAATGTTAGTCACCTTTGTGTACTCTGCATTGTAATAATCCTGCACTAAAGTGCAATGATAGTCACATTGTGTACTCTGAAATGTAATAATCCTTCAATTAAGTGCAATGATAGTCACCTTGTGTACTCTGCATTGTAACAATCCTGCGCTTAAGTGGAATGTAATCACCTTGGTGGACTCTGCATTGCAGAGTCCGCGAAAAGTGCCGGTTTGCCGGTCAAAACCGGCAAAAATAGTGTGTGACCGGCAAAAATAAAGTAGTTACCTGCCCAAAAGTCCGACAGCTCTGTTGGAGAGTCAATGAGTTGACACAGCAATGACCAGCAGTCAATGCAATCAATACAGGCCTTTGAAATCTCCAGTGCAATTGACAGACATCAATGACAAATTGGATTGCAATTAAAGGTTACGAGTGTCAAACTGTCGACTCCTGAGCAATGGATACCTTCAGCTTTCCAAAGCTTCTACACTACATTTCAGGCCAGCAAGGTGTAGCAGATGACGAGGGTCCTGATTGGTTTTCTGCAAATTGAATTATGCACACCAACACCAGATTTTTTAATATATTGATTAAGTTAAATTATGTCGCTCAACAAAAATATGGCACACAGGAAGCTTTCAGGTTCTATCCAACCGAATTTCATCAGCCTGAATGAGGGAATTGGAGATGTTACTAGTTGCATGCTGTTAGACATTGTCATTGTTACATGATTTTTTTAAATTTTAGGCCTAATTCTTTGGTTTAATTAGCCTCAGAAATAAAGTGGTTAGCTTTGCTGCTCTGGTGATAGCCTTGGAAATTGGAGAAACTAGTTAACTTCATACAAGCTGACCTCATGAAACTGGAATTCGGGCAGACAAAATCTCATTCGGGCAGGTGAAATTCAGGATCTACCTGCCCGAATGTCCTGTACAATAAAAGCACTTTTCGCGGACTCTGCTGCATTGTAACAATCCTGCACTTAACCCTTGTAGCCGCAATGGGGGCCTCGGAGGCCCCCCTGGGACTTTTTGCTTTAATATCTCGCACAATATTTGGTCAATCACGTTGCAGATTTCATGTAATCCTAGTCCAACTAAGCGTAAACAACATCCAGACGTTGTAAATTGATTGATATTGAACATGGTCACTGACGATAGTTTGAGCAGTTTTCCGTCACAAAGCCGCAATGGGGGCCTCGTAGGCCCCCACCCTTGTGCATGTCATATGAGTTTTAGAAAAATACTGCAACTGTGCTGCCACTTATTACAGATCAGATTATGGTCAATACAGTCACTTTTGTATGTTTGGAGAGCTGATATTTGTCTGTCAGTCCATTTCAACACAATTAAAATTATATACTTTAGCATTTCGAGTAAAATTCTGATTAATTGACCTAAAAAGGGACAAAATTGACCTTTTAGTGATCTAAAACCTACAAAAATGAATTCAGCATCATCAAAAACTCCTACAGTGATGATTTTGTAAATGTAGCTGGTATGATAGAAGTGCAGGCCCTTCATTCTCAGAAAAAAACTGGCCCGAAATGGACACTGGAAGGGGTGGATCTTGCAGAGCAAGCGCCAAAATGGCCATTTTTAGTGCTCCTTTTCTCATCTCTTGACATTTTTAGGGCACAAAATGGTTTATAATGAAATCAAAAGACAATCCCGATACTTTACAGAATAATTTGGTCTCAAAATAACTTAAAAATACTGAATATTCCAAAAATGCATCAAAATGGACAAAATTGCGATAATTTAAGATATCATATTTTTATCAATAAGATTTCATTTTTTTCCAATTTCACTGCCACTATCCTCCATTTTGACTTAATTTAATATACTAATACTATTTTTGAAGTAAATATTTTAAACCACTGTATATTTGAGGCTTGAGAAAGGGAGGGGGCCTCAGAGGCCCCCATTGCGGCTTTGCGTACTCAAAATTGGTTGCAGCTACAAGGGTTAAGAGGAATGTTAGTCACCTTGGTGTACTCTGCATTGTAATAATCCTGCAATTAGTGCAATGTTAGTCACCTTGGTGCACTTTGCCTTGTAGTAATTAAGTGCAATGATAGTCACATTGTGTACTCTGCAATGTAATAATCCTGCAATAAGTGGAATGATAGTCACCTTGGTGTACTCTGCATTGTAACAATCCTGCACTTAAGTGGAATGATAGTCACCTTGGTGTACTCTGCATTGTAATAATCTTGCACTTAAGTGCAATGATAGTCACATTTTGTACTCTGCAATGTACTACTGCACTTAAGTGCAATGATAGTCACCTTGGTGTACTTTGCACTGTAACAATCCTGCACTTAAGTGCAATGTTAGTCACCTTGGTGCACTCTGCATTGTAGTAATTCAGCTCAAAAGTGCACTGTCACAGTCTGTCGGTCACCTTGGTGTACTCTCTATTGTAATAATCCTAATTGCTAGTGTAATGTTACTTTGGTGTACTCTTCAATTGATGAGTTATCGTATTATCTGTGCTACAGGAGTTCTCCCAAGAACTGGTCACCCCTGGATCTTTGCATTGTTGTTGCTGTAGAAGGCCCTCGCAGAACACATCAAAAAGTGATCGTTGGTAAAATTGCAAGCTATAGTGCCCGGGAAACCAACAATTTTGTGAGCACCAGCGTCTACCTTGAACCAGGGACTTACCTCATTGCACCATTATCTTTCAATAAATGGAAGAGTAGTAAGTATATATGTACATTTTTCGTATTACATAACTAGAGCTCCCCCGTGGCCTAATTGGTAAGTGCTCTTGTCAACTGGCTTTGAGAACGTGGGTTCAAATCTCACCCCGGGAACTCACTTTAGTCCGAGCCCATGGGACATTAAATGGAGGCGGGTTGTATCCAGTATTCTATGCTGGGGCAACTGAAAGACCCTGGGCAACCCTGAATTAATAGGGTATGTGCCAGACTCACAGTCTTCTCATCTCATCATCATACGTGGATCGCCAGCCTCAATATAGCCCACTAAGGTGCTGCAGAGGCGTAAAACACAAACAAACTTATTACATAACTTTCTTCAGTTTTACTATGTATTATAAAGTAATTTACAGACGTGACAAAAAAGTGATCTGTAAATTGCACACAATATTATGTTTATAATATAATATAATAATATAGTATTTTATATAGCTGCCCATTCCAGATAAATCTGCTCACCGGCGCTCACCATACTGAACGGCAATCACAGTAATAACCTCTGGACATGGCCGGAGTGGGGTTCGAACCTATGTCCTCATGTGTACAAGGCAGGAATGCTAACCACTGTACCATGGAGCCATATAAATGGGTGATTCTCTGATGAAGGGACAAATTGAGCAATGCACCCCTCAAAATAAATGTTTTCAGGTTTTTTGGGAACTTTCATTTTTTACATGATTGGCCTATATATATGTGATGACAAAGATACCATGCTCAGCATTGCACTTTTATAGTTGCATGTCTGGTTACTTTGAAAACCAAATTAGATTTGTGTCAATTCCGTTGTGAACCTGCCCATCCTGGTGGTGAGGCAATGCAATCCAGCGAATGTTCTTGTTTAGGCCTCTACTTCTTAACATATTATTTTTTTCCTCAAGGAACGACACCTGTCATTTGTCGGATTGCCATTCATGCTTCGAAGAGATTTGAGATGAGACTTCCCCGCACTTCAAGTGGAACACTTGCAAAAATCATTGTCCAGCTTGCAATGGATAAAGGCAAAAAACATGAAGTAAGAATATAATCATATTATGCCAGTCTTTCTTTTCATATTCCAGAAATAATTTTTCTTGAACGATGATGAATTTACCTTCAAGGGATTTGGTTTAAAATCTCCATAAATTTCGAAGATGTCGGGTCACTTTTGTCTATGGATGTGTTATGGGATTGAGGTGCCAGGTGATCACAAGAGCTGCAAGTAAACTTGAGCCAAATTAAAAATGCGCAACTATTTCCAGGGCTTTATTTTTTTTAATTTGCTTCAGATGGGCTATTTAGTGTATGCATGTGTGTAATCAGGTATCAAAGGACTCAAATGCAAAAAATCATTCAATTGTGACCATTATTTGCAGGTATGTGGCCAAGTTTATCACATTGGGGTATGGCCAGTGGACTGGGCCATTATAGGCACCCCACAGAGCAAATCTAATGATTTCATGTGAAAGCTTCAAGATAATGATGGAAAAGGCCACATAATTCACTTCAATAAGTGCCACCTAACTTGTATTGTTAAAAATTTAGGTTTTTAGGAAGTCAGGCCAGAGTTTTTCACACACAATGATATTCCCATGCAACAAATTGATGCAGCAACGGAAACAAGTCCTCAAACAGCCTATACAATACTTGTGTTATCAAAAAGTCTTACGGTCTATCAGAAAGACCTTACACAACCTCTGTAACAGCTTCACAGGTAAACATTGGCATTGTGTGTGCCAGTGCATTTTTTAACATGGTGACTGGGAGACCAAATGGTCTCCCAGTGGACAGATTTGGTCTCCCAGTCATTGCCAAATTGGTATCACTGGGAGACCAATTTTCCAAGAAACTATCATTCATTTCAAATTTAATTTGTTATGATTTGTAGTTCTTGGGTGCTTTTCTATATAAGAAAATATTCTTCACTGTATTTAGGCCTTCAATTATTTTTCTGCCATCTTTCTGATTTCCAAATTTTTTGAACATTAAACATTTTGTCTAGCTCTCGAGCATGTCATTACATAAATATGTCTTACGAATGTTCAGCTGATAGATATACAATGTATATGGCATGTCACGGCGCTACGAAATCCCGTTGGTCTCCCAGTCAAAAATCCTTAAAAAATGCTCTGGTGTGTGCCGGTCTGTCCTCCTTGTGCTATTCTCACAACCTGACATCTGTCCCCATAAGAAAAGTCATGAGGAGGGCACACCTGGTACTGCTGTTTGTCCTATGGCTGCTATACAGGTTGTGTGAGGTCTTTTTGATGGACCATAAGCCTCTTTCCACTCTTAGGCTTTTTGAGTACTTGTTTCCATAGTTGCAGTGTCCAGTCTTATTCAGATGTTCCATGATTGATGCCCAAGACGTCACAGGAAACCCTTAAACAACCACTATTAAACAAAGGCGATATGACATAAAAAATTATGAAAATTTTAAACCAAATCCCCTGAAGGGAATTCATCACTGTAATGGATCCGGGAATAGAAAATCTGTGCTCTACATCTTTGTCTGAAAATGCCAATGTCAATTGATATTTGCAGTATGTCCCAGGAGCCACGCTATTTTACCTGATGCAATGGGACAGCTTGGTGGTTGTAGGAGAAAACAAGTCAGAAAAGTACATGCGGGCAAAATGTAACTTTACCAATACAACTAGTTTTGAGTCTACCCGTGGCAGCTTTGTCACTTTGGATGTGATTCCTCCGCATCACAGGTAACTTAGTCTTTTAGTTTTCCATCACAAATATCAGGGTTGACACTGTCATAGACTTCAAAAAATTAGCTGACATTTCACTGACCTTTCCATGACTATACCAACATTTTCCTGACTGCAAATATCAGTGGCGGATACAGGGGGGGGGGGCTAGGGGGCCCGCCCCCCCCCCCGGGGGCCCGCCCCCCCCCTCCTAGACCACAAAAATTAATATTATCACCTGGTTGGCTGTGAATATCACTGTTTACAGTCAAAATATCAGGGCCTATGATATTGTAAAAAATACCACCCTTCAAGGGCGATATTTTTTAACAATGGTTATGACATCACCGGCATTTCAGATGCCTGATGACGTCACAAACCAAACAAGGGCCAAAACAATGGGATTGTGATGTCACCTCCATTGTTGCTCCATGGTAACGTCACATTTTTGTAATGGCAGAAAATAGTCCCTCTTTATAATTGAAAATTTGAGGTAAAACCAGGTGATAAAAACAAAACAACCGCGCGTCAGGGCACTTCGTACAATATCACTCGCTGTTGTGTGAATTAATATCACTCTCGCCCTGCGGGCTCGAGTGATATTAATTCACACAACAGCTCGTGATATTGTTACTCAGTGACTCAAGACTCAAGACTCAAGACTCAAATTATTTTATTTCCCACAAAATTACAATTGTACAATTTTGAACTTATTATTGATTTCAAGAAAAAGTAACTCTAGTTAAATACAACATGTACAATTAAAATAAATTCTGTGGACAGGATGACCTATCTAAGACAAGGATCTTGTCGCTAGCGACAAGCCAACCTGGGGAGTATGGGAAGATCCAGTCATGATATTTAAAAAATTGTAGACTAGATTATTATCATTGACATTCCATCAGCAGATCAGAAATTTTAAAATCTTTGACAATCGCCAGAAATGACATATAAAAAGATAGTAGATCAGACATTGCATTAAATTACTGGAGCATATTTGAACATACACACAGAAAATTTGTTAGCATATTCTCAACCAATCAGGTTTTCTTTACCTTAGTCAGTCAGACTATCTATTGCAAATATAGCAATGAACCCTATTACAGGTATTGTTGTATGTACTAAGCAAAAATTGCTTTGCATATTTGCTAAAACCCTCAAAACTATGTGTTGTAATTTTATTTTTGATATCAGTGGGGAGATTATTATATTGATTTGGTAGACGGTATCTAATACTGTTTTTCACAAAAGCATGTTCGCTTTGAGGAATTCTTAAATTAGATCTTCCTCTAGTGTTATGATTGTGAACTTGTGAATTTGTTGCAAACATGTCTGTAATAAAGTACTTGGGCAAGGTTCTTTTTTGATGTTTATATATAAAGCGCATTTCCTGGAGTTTAAGCATATCACTAATTTTTAGAGTATTTAAGACTTTCATAATTGGTTCAGTATGTGCATTGTATTTGGCATTTACAATTATACGAACCGACCTTTTTTGCAATTTGTACAGTTGTTCACATTTTGTTCCCCAAACAAGTAATGCATAATTTAAGAAAGGCAAAATTAGAGAATCGTAAATAGTTTTAAGAATGTTACATGGCAGAATGTTCTTCATTCTATTCATCACGCCATTTGTTTTTGCAATTTTTTGGGAAATCATGTTTAAATGAGGTTTCCATGTGAGATGGGAATCCAGGATAATACCAAGGTATTTAAATTCATTTACAATTTCAATTTTTTTGTCATTTATAAAAATATTTATAGGATTTAATTTTCTTTGTTTAGTGTGGAACCTCATCATTTTTGTCTTTGCTTCATTTATAGATAATTTGTTAAGTTTAAACCAGTTATTAATGACATTTAATTCATCATTAATGGTATTGGTTTGATTTAGGCGGCTTTTTAATACAGTGTAAAGTGCTGTATCATCAGCGTAGATTATAGGTTGAAAGATGCTGCATGTTTGTTTCAGATCATTTAGATATATTATAAATAATAAGGGACCCAAAATGGATCCTTGTGGCACTCCTGTTTGAATAGTTAGGTAATCAGATTGGACATCAAATATTTCAAGGGTCTGTTTTCTATTTGAGAGGTAGCTTCGTAAGAGCAACAGAGAGTTCTCTGCAAATCCATAGCTTTGTAGTTTATATAAGAGTATTTCATGATCAAGAGTGTCAAAGGCCTTTGAGAGATCAATAAATACCGTCAATGGAATTTCTTTTTTATCCATGGAGAGTATTATCCTGTCTATTAATTCCAAGGCAGCAAGCTCTGTAGAGTGACCACTTCTAAAGCCATACTGATTATCATAAAATAGTTGATTGCTTCTAAAGTAGTCATAAATTTGATCATGCATGATTCTCTCAAAGACCTTTGACAAGCTCGGTAAAATTGAAATAGGTCGATAGTTGTCGAATATATATTTTTCTCCTTTTTTATGGATTGGGAGCACTTTCGCAATTTTCAATTTGTCTGGAAAGATTCCTGATTCCAAACTTTGATTAATTATTAGGGTAAGGGGTTTAAGAATATCAAGTTTAATTTCTTTAAGCAGCTTATTTGAGATTCCATCAATGCCACAGCTAGATTTTGGCTTCAGGGTGTTTATAATTTTAAGAACACATTCCTCATTCACGTTTTGGAAGTGGAACATGTTATTATTATTATTTTCAAGGAAATTTTTAAAATCTAATCCCCGCGGTTGAGCAATTTTATCTGCTAAAGACGGACCAATTTTGATGAAAAAATTGTTAAATTTGTTTGCAATTATGTTTGGATCATTGCAAGGAAGGTCATCAATAATGAAGTGGTCAGGATGAGAGTTATCTTTTGAAGGTTGAGTGATATCTGTAATTACATCCCATGTTTTTTTAATATCATTTCTATGCTTTTCAAAACATTCATGGAAATACAATTTTTTCGCCCCTCTAATACTTTTCTTGAGTATTGAGTTGTAGGTGCGCAGATTTATTTTTAGCGTTTCATGGATGGGGTCTATGTTTGGAGTAGCACGTAAACGTTTGTACAATTTGTCTCTGAATTTAATAGAATTAATTATAGCTCTTGTTATCCAAGGTGTGCTTTTATGTTTATATTTGTTGAATTTAACTTTCTTTGTTGGAAGATGATTTGAAAGTGCAGATTTTAGGATATCTTCTAAGGTATCATAATTAGTGTTGAGATATTCAGACTGGTTAATGAATTTATTCATAGTGCAGTTTAATCTTATTTCGTTTCTAAAATTAGTTAGAGCAGAGGGATTATTTGTTTGTATTGTAACATAGTTATTATGCATTTGCTTCGTAGTCTTCAGGAAATCAAGACTAACAAAGTAAGGCAGATGATCTGAAATATTTTGTAATAATATGCCTGCAGGTGCATAAAAGTAATTATTAGTCTTTACAAAACAGTTATCAATTAAAGTTTTAGAGTGATCTGTAATTCTGGTAGGTTTTGTTATCTTGGGTATTAAACCATGACTTAAGACTGTTTCAAAAAATGAACTTACATGCTCATTTTCTCTTAGTTTCAATAAATCGAAATTAAAATCTCCCGTTAGTATCACATGATTAGTGTTTTGATGCCGAGAGAGAATATTATCCATCTCTTTGATGAAAGTTTGATAATTTTCTACGCTGTTACAAGGAGGTCTATATATATTACCCACAATAAATTTACTACCATTTCCAATGCCATTCTTATCAAGTGTTATTTCAATAAACATACAATCAAATATATTTGTTTCTGATACCGTGGGGATAACACTAAACTTCAAACCATCTCTAATGTAAAAAGCAACACCACCATGCTGACTTGACAATTTTGGCACATGTATAAAATTATATCCATTAAGTTTCAGTATGTTTACATTGTGATTTTCAGACAACCAAGTTTCTTGCAAAGATATAATGGAGAATTTACAGTTCGAGGTAGAGAGAAATTCTAAATACACTTGAAGTTCATCAAATTTTGCTGAGAGTGACTGACAATTCAAACTGAGTATTTTTACTGATTCTGGTTTATCAACAAAAGTCTCAACAATATCATCATTACTAAAATAATGAGACTCAGTAATTAAGTCTGGAGCTCCAAAATCTGTATCATTTTCTTCATTGTGATAAATTACATCTATCAATGATACCATATTTGACTAAACATATAATCTGTATGGAATGGACAATAAGTTATTAATAGCTCATTGGAATAAGCATTTGTCATGAGTGGATCTTTCCAAGTAGATTCAACAATTTTGCTATGAGTCTTCATTGCAATAAAAATCATGGTACACAAAGAATGATTGGCGTGTAATAAAGAAGTAAATATTATTAAAGTGAATTGATATAAACATAGAACATAAACAAATGTAGTATCTATAGTGATACTGAACATAGAATTACGTGGTTAGCATTGGCGGAAATTTGTGGAGCTAATTTTAAAAAGTGCAAGGCATAACAAGAAATAACAGGTAAGTATCTAAGTCGTAAGTTTAGAATATACATCATATGAGAATTAATCATGGTATACAAAATATTAGAATAATAAATCAAGTTTATATTACGAAGTTACACAATGCAATAGAAAACTTTTGAGTTTTGCTAAAATAAATTTTTGTCAATTATCAGTAATTATCAATTAATTAATGTTCATTCATAAAGAACAATACAATAGTCAATTTATCAGGCAGATTCAAATGTGACAATGTTAAGACTAGTACTGTTTAGATTATTTAATAATTAATAATTATCATTGACAAAAGATTTGAAGTTAACGAGCTTGCAGGTATTCTAAGTTTGAATACAACATATAAGAATTAATCATGGCAAAATATTAGAGTAATAAATCAAGTTTATATTCTGAAGTTATACAATGCAATAAAATAAAACTTATGAGTTTTGCTAAAATAAATTTTTGTCAATTATCAGTAATTATCAATTAATTAATGTTCATTCACAGAGAATAATACAATAGTCAATTTATCATTCATATTCAAAATGATAACGTCAGGAGTAGTACTGCTTAGATTAATTATCATCGACAAAAGATTTGAAGTTAACGAGCTTGCAGGTATTTTAAGTTTGAATACAACATTTAAGAATTAATCATGGTATTCAAAATATTAGAGTAATAAATCAAGTTTATATTCTGAAGTTATACAATGCAATAAAAAAAAAACTTATGAGTTTTGCTAAAATAAATTCTTTGTCAATTATCAGTAATTATCAATTAATTAATGTTCGTTCACATAGAACAATACAATAACGTTAAGAGTAGTACTGTTTAGATTAATTATCATCGACAAAAGATTTGAAGTTAACGAGCTTGTAGGTATTCTAAGTTTGAATACAACAAGGAAACATTTTCACAAACTGTCAACAAGCTGTATATATATATATATGAGATTAATGTAATTACCAATATGAATTGATAATTATTAGGTAATAGCAATCGTTCAAAACAAAGAATCAAGGATCAATAGTTGTACAAATTATATGAAAGCTGTAAAATGTGACAATTGTAAATTTTACAATCATGAGTCAGGTAGTGTATTACAATTCATTTGTAAAAAATTGATTCATCTATTAAAGATCTATTAGAGATATTTGATCAAGTGAAGTGATTATTCTTATATCAAGTGATTATTATTATTATTCTTAAATCAAAATTTGCAAATAATACTGATGAAGTAACAATTAAAAGTCAAAAAGTAATTAGCGTCATATTTTGTAACTAAGACAATGTATTAAGCTGTTTGGCAATCAATTTAGAGATTTACAACACACGTTTGCGATTACCAGTTTACAATTCAGAACGAATTTTTTCCAGGATTTGTCCAAGATGATTGACATTTTGGAGATCTTCGAGGTTAAATTCAGTGTCAGAAGTTAAATCATCGATCGATTTTCCGATTCCCCAGTACGAGTCGTTTGGATTCGCCTCAATGATACGCCGATTCCCAGTCTCTCGTAAGAACGAACCAAGATGAGGGTTTTGCGTAAATTTTGCATGACAACCGTGTAGCATAACATCTTTGGCCTTCATGAGCCATTTGGTTCCATCTGGATCCATTTGAGCCGAAACGTTTTTCCCCATGAAGTAGCACTGAATTGCAGCTGAAGTATTCTTGATCTTCATTGACGTGAGCTCGTCGTTGAAGAATTTGGCCTTCTCACTTTGATAATACTGTTCAACATGTTCATAAGAGACTCCGTTGATCTTGAAATTAGCCCTATGAAAGTTGGATAAAGGTGATGATCCGCCATAGAAAGCAATAGCATTATCCTTGATTGGACGAGTTGACAATTTTGCAGGATTGATTTCCGCAGGAATATTGAAAATGTCATTCACTGTGTATGAAACATCATTGTAGATAAGTTTGTCTGCAACTAGGTAAGCAGAATGTCCCAGTTCAATGGCTTTTTTCAGGGCAGGTTTTAGGATGGCTCTCCTGTTTTTGATTTCTTCTGGGAAATCTTCAATTATCCATTTTGTTTGTTTAGAGTAACTTTCTTTCGGCCTGAGTTTGTTTCTCAAATTCCACACCTTTGTTCTATCGTCGTTCAATAAAAATTTCACAAAGATGGGTCTAGGATTTCTTTTTCTACCCATGAATGAAGAAGGATAAGCAGTTGGACGATGTCCAATTCTGTTGCATTTTTGAAATTTGATATCTTCGGCATTTTCGATCCCGAGTATAGAAGAGAAGATGCTTCTAATTTTAGCATGACAGTTTTCGGGAGTCGATTCATCTATACCCAGGAAAATTAAGTTGTCTCTTCGTGATTGAGAATCAAAATTTATCATTTTCTCAGAAAGTTTCACTATTTCCTTTTTCAGGACTGAGTTTTCTTGACTAAGGTCATTGCATTTTTCTTCCAAAACTGTACATTTTGTGTTGGCTAATTCGAGGTCTTCAGATAGTTTAGACACACTGTTATTGATGCTCGCAATAGCGGGGTCCAATTCATTGAATCTTTGATTGATAGTAACATTCAAAGATTTGAGCAGAGAGATGATAACACTTTGTGATTTTTCAATGGGCATATTGTCAACATTCAATTCTTCGATTTCTTCCATGGCGATTGTCTCAACAGTTCTAACATTCAAAATCTAACTAATCTTTTTTGTTTTATGCATGACGATTCGGTTGATTGGCCTCCTTAAGTTTCAACTTGATTTTTAGAGTTCGTAACGTATAGATCCATGTTTTCGGTCCGGGTTTTAATGAATTTCAGCAGACGAACATTTACGTCAATCACTAATCTCGAAAAAAGTCATATTTCACGTACAAACCAGCATCCAAGTTAGAGTTCATTTTCATCAGAAGTTTTCATTTCACTTGGTTTAAACAAGTCCCATTTCCTAGAGTAATTTGAACTACAAAGTAGTCAATTTCAGCAACAGCAGACGAATGTATTCGATCCATGTTTTGAGCACTTATGTCGATCACGAAAAAGTCATTTTGGACATTCAAACCAGTCTTCACAGCATCCAATTTTTAGTCCACATTATTCAGAAGTCTTCATTTAACACAGATAACGTAAAATTAATTCCGATTGCCTTTTAAAACACATCAGAAGAGGCAAAATCGATCGCTCCACACAGGACCGCTTGTTTAGCCTTCCATGATCACGTGACAATGTCAGTGACCCTGACTTGGGTTGTTTTGTTATATTAGTAGCATTTTGAAGAAAAATTGCGATAACGTGGGCCCCGCGACTGCTGAAACACGTCCAGGCCCCTCCTAGACTATTGTATCTGGATCCGCCACTGAATATAGGACTGATGCCAGGATACACACTCTGCTCATGATAAATCCACTAACAGAAGTATTGCTTTTAAAACTGGTAAAGCAGGCAAATGTCACACATTTCTTCATCATTCTTAACACACAACCTATGCCATCCCGTGTCGCGCATTTGTTTTTGTTTTTTGAAAAATTTCCCTGACTTTCCTCAAAATTACAGATTTCCCTTACAAAATTAAAATTTTCTCGATTTTTCCCTTAACAGTTGCAACTCTGAATGTATCATTTTGTTTATCGTTATTATGTAGTTGGTTTATCTTTATCTATTTGAGGATATGTTGCATGTTATCCCCTTCTCTTTTCGCTTTGTTTTCCCTTGAAGAAGGGCCACCTTTCTTCTACTTTTCAGATTACTAATTTTTACTGTGCAGGTACTGCAATTTATGCTATATAGCTGGTGCTATACAATTGATTGGGAACCCATTAGAGTACCTTATTGGTGAACTGGTGGGTTTTGTGTTCTGATATATATTATGAATCTATTTTGGACTTCTGTACTAGGTAGTCTCAAATGTCTTCTATAGACATCTTCTTTAAGGGTGCCGGTAAGTTAATTTCATGCTTTTACAATGTAACATTCTATTACATTCAATTATTACTTTCTAAATAGCCAACACCGGTGCTAATGGGGGCCATCACGGGGCGTAAAACACTAACTCGCTCACTCACTATTCTGTTTGTTTTCATGTTTAATTATATTTGATATATTCTATATGAAATTGTTTTTCTATACTATTTCTTTCAGAATGGTCTTAATGATTATGTCCTACCGAAAGAAGCAACCATGTGCTTGGGGTCATGAATATAATGTTGATCTTCGTTCATCAGATGGTCTGCAGGAGGGGCGTCTGTAATTGACGGAACGGAACGGAATCTGTATTTTGCGGAACGGAACTGTAAAATGCGGAATCTGCAAAATGCGGAACGGAATCTGTAAAATGCGGAAGCGGCGGAACGGAATCTGTAAAATGCGGAATCTGTTTTATTTAACCACATTGAACTACCCTACCATGGAGCCTAGGCTCTTTAATTGGCATTGGATTGCAAGGTACCCACTTCAAAGCCTTAATTGCCATTGGCAGGGTAACTGTTTGTATCAATAGGGATGGACCATTGTTAATTACAATTAGCAATTGCTTTGTGGACTGCCTATTCATCCTAACTTCAATTGTCAATATTTTCTGAATAATTTTCCTATTAATCCTGTAAAAAAGGAGAGTTATCAATATGCCAATGCCATGGATGATACTACACCAATGAATTTCCCATATTTACTGCAATTTCAGTAAGTATGAGTTTCTGAAATAGGATAGGTGAACGTAGCAAATACAGTGTACATGATTGCCTGAGGAATTGAATTAGGCTACATAACAAAAATCTCATTTAGATACCATAAAACATATCACAGAGCCAGTGACATGACTCATGGTGTCTGGAATGGATTGTGATTGTTGGTGTTTTAAAAGTTAAAACTGATAATTCTATCAACTGATCAAACTAAGCTGCTCGCTGAAGAATAACAGTATGTTTCTCGTTGCTTTCCACATTCAACTTGTGAATTTGGAGGGCATATGAATCCTCCTAGACCAAAAAGCACGGGGACCTGGTATAAAAGCAGGGTGGGCTGAACCCAAGGTCATTCTGTGTCCAACCTCCAAACAGTCAACATCTCCATTCCTCTTAATAAACATTGTAATAAAAGGAGATATATTCCATCTATCTATACATTTTTCGTTTCATTTTATAATTGTGCACAGTTAGTGCTATTTCTGGTTTTTGAGAAATTAAGGAAAATGTTGTATTATTACAGATTTTTTTCTTGTAACTTTGATTGACAGGTCATCTTTTAATATGATGGGTCGGAAATAAGATAACTTTTATGGCCCCTGAAATATCAAAGGTTATATAGAGCTCTGAAGTTGAAGTATAGCATTGGAATCATTATGCAACTTGTACCCCTTTTCCAATTAGCTAAGATCATTTTCAGGTAGCCAATAGGCTCTCTTGACCAATTAAGATTTTATAACCCCTATTTCCTTATATGGAATATCTCATTAATTGGCAACCGGTCGGTTTTTAGAGCCTCTAGAATCCCATTCTTTAAAATACTACGTGGATAGTGAGAAAACTGGCTATTGAAACTCATACTAACTGAATCTGCAGTAAATGTTTTTTTAATTTTAACTTGGAATTTTAACGAATTCCTCATAAGTATCTGATATTTTAAATGAAATCCAGCTATATACTTTTCACTTTTGTCGGACTGTTTGTTGTTGAGCTATTTTACCATTTGCCAATATCTTACATCTAGTTTGGCCTATTATGGAGCAAATTCGGATTATTTCCTAAAATGGCACTGACCAAGTTCCAGGGGCATATCTAGAAATGGCCTGAGGGGGGGGGGGCATAGCATGGACCACACATGTACGTGTATACCTGGCAACTGGTTATTCTGTAAACATGATATTCGACTTCTTCATACCCTAAAAAGTTTATGAAGCAGCCTGCCGACTACTGCCAGCCACTAATAATTCAAACTAGACGCAGCCACCCAAGGAGACTTTTTTTTTTTTTTGAGTCAGTGCTCACTAATGACTGACAGGTCATAACATGTGAATCTAGAGATCACTGTGTGAATCTCATAAGACAGTTGATTACTACAGATTCATTACATGAGACTATGAGTTTCTCTGGGTTGTTTTCTCGGTTTCTACGTGGTTTTTTCAGATTGTCTGATTGGTCAATAAGCCATAAAATGTCCTCCAAATACCTATGCTGATCGCAGGAAACTGTGAAAAATGTTACATTCTGCTTCATTGAGCAGCTGAGTTTGGTTTGAAGATAAGATTAGCCACCATACCAAACACGTCCTCTGGAATTTATATACGTTTTTGTCGTATTAAAATTAGTTTTATAGTACGAAATTCAGTGTCTCAACCAATCACATGAAGTTCATTTGCACATTTTACTGGCCTTTTGCAGAAACTCATACTTATTGAAATTGCAGTAAGTGTTGTCTGAACTTTCTTTTTGAGTTAAGAATCTCATAGGATTTTTGGTTGTGAACTTCCCTTATTATTCATTTTGGCGACGATCTAGGTTTTTTAGGCCTGTTTATTGATACATCAGTTGCAGTTATCAACTAGTTGACTTCAGTTGAAATGAAGGAAGTCAGTTGATTCATCAAAACAGCTGACTCCTGGGTCCAGTGACCAGGACAGTCCTGTTATTTTGATTGATTTATTAACTTCAAATATCGTTAACATAACATATAGTGGCCTACACTGTAAAATCAGAGGCACTGATTCAGCTCAATTGATTGAGTGAGATGGTTGCTTGATCTCTCAAGGGAATCCACCTGATCCAGCATGCTTCATTTCAGCACATCATGGACAGGCCCAAGATGCATTCAACAAAGACCATTGCATCACAAGGAGATTTAAAAATTAATTTCTTGTGAATAAATCCCAATGGCCTGTGGCTCATCTCAGTTGGTATATAGTGCTAGTAGCCTATATTTGAACACTCTCTGACTTGGAAATGTTGGTTGACGTGTGAAAGCATGCATCTAATTACTCCCACAAATTAATTAAAGAGAGATAAAAATAAAAAAGTAACCAGCTAAAGTGGTGTGCTACTCATTTTTTCTCTGGGATAGTGTAATATAAATGTTATTTTTTCTTGTAAGTAAATAATTATTTAAAACTAAATGCAGTCTTATGAGAAGTGCTTGTTATAGATGGCGCTATATGTGGCATGACTGAGATGTCAAGCTATCTGCAACAACTGAAGCTTTCATGTTTTCACAGCTTAATGTTATGATTCGTTTGGACAACTTACAGCATTGAGCTATCATACCTTGACAACTTATAGGATTGAGCTATCATAGCTTGAAAATTATTAACATTCTCAGACAGCTCAAATTATTGCATCAACTCAGTTTTCAAATTTTACAGTGTACAAAAATGTTTTAAAATACAATTAATTATATTGTAGGTTTACACAAGTTATTTATAAGTTTGCATAGACGATGTTTGAGGCCCTAACAGCTGTACAGAAAGAAAGGGGGGCAAGCACAGAAAAAAATACTTATATCGTCGAATTTTCCTTTTTATTTATGTGTGTGGGTAATTGAGTTTTATAAGTCACAGTGAATTTAGCTCTTCAGAATCACCCTCACTTGAAGTAACTCCTATAGGTCATCAGGACTCAGAGTCTATGGATATAATCAAAAGCAGACCTGTGCTAATCACAAGTAGACGCAAGGCTGAGTAGGCCTATTTTGAAAGTCTATCTATATCCCTGATTGGTTATTTTACAGTTGAGAAATGACAAGGTCATATCCCTATACCTGCCATGTTATTCTATATGACCTAGGCCTATAAGCAGTTTATGAGATCATATCCTATACTTGCAATGCTATCAGGAAAAGTCAATTGAGTGTCACACCACTCATCAATGAGGTCACAAGCTACCCAATCACAAATTGACAGTTTATTTCAAGGTGTTTGAAAGGAACTGTTCTGAGGACATTGATGCTGCAGTAGTCTGGAATGCAGGTACTCGTCGTTCATTTTATAGACAGAATAATTACATTGCATTAATCATATTAGCTGTCATTTCATAGTTCATACTAAGCCTATTGCAGAAAGAACTATTGAGGTCATATGTAACTTCACAAATTTGAAGTTGAAGCCAGTAATTGATGTCTTAACTTAGAAGTTGAAGTCTAAGTCTTACTTTTTTAGTCAGTTGACTTAGTGTTCAGCCTTGTGTTGGTCAAGCAAATTTAATTTCAAAATCATTGGAATCACGAAGGCTATTTGTTAGTCATTGTGATGCAAGGCCATGTGATATGTCATTCATAAGAAATTCTTCAAAGCAAGCCCCAATTTAACTTAATTGCACTTCAAGAATGTTCATCAGACTGACACTTCTAGGAGATTGTCATATCCTGACACTTCAATACCAATTAGACTCGATTGCTTGTACACTGTACTTCAATACCTGTTGATATAGATAGGCCTAATTGGTATACACCAGACTGCCCAGCTGCCACATATAGACCTAATTCCGTGTTCTACAGTTCCGTGGAATACAATTCCGCATTTTACAGTTCCGTTTTTTACAGTTCCGCACTTTACAGTTCCGCATTTTACAGTTCCGCGGAATACAGATATTCCGTTCCGCCAATTCCGTTCCGTTCCGTTGAATACAGACGCCCCTGCAGGAATGGTGCTTTGAATATCCGGAAGCTCAACATGTCCCTGATATCACCAATGACATTGAGCCATTACATCAGAAATTTAAGATAGAATATTAAATTGAGTAATTTAAAGGGATTTGTGATATCAGAATGGACTTACAATTAGCAAATTTAAGATAATTGCATTGACTTCAGCCGCCAGAGACCAGTGGAAAGAGAGCAATTTTCATGGATCCATGACAGTTGAATAGTCTAGCAATGGACCTGGTCTATACTTACAATGAAAAATTTAAGGTAAATTAAATTGAAAATTAGGCCAACAAAGGATTCAGGACATTTTAATAGTCTCATGGTGGATCCGGCCCAGGTGACTCATATACAGATACTTTGGTCTGTATGGGATGTTTAGTCATATTCTGCAACTTCTGCAATACATTCGATAATTTTTATTTTGGTGCATTGCGATAATTTGTAAAGTCAGTCGTAAACACTACTCAATTATTTTTGTTGATATGAATTAAATTTATGAAGTTTGTTGTCGAATTTTGAATTCTTGTCATTAAACCTTTTTTTTTTTGCTGTCCAGACTGCATTGTGAAATGTTGAGTGTTGCTGTTAACATGTATTTGATATATATTCCATCAAACAAGATTGGCGGTCCACGGCTAAACTTTAAAAGCTATTAAAACTCTGCCAATTCTATGAAAAAAAACTACTTAAGCAGTAATAGATCATAAACTAATAGATTTATGTGTATTAGGTGAACTTCAGAACTCACCTTTGCTTCGCAACTCGCCGCTGTTTTTGGCAACTTTTTTACTTCACAGCACAATGATTTTGTATTAAAGCATGCAAACGCATGATCATTTGATTTGACAAGGATTGTTCAATAAATAGTTTTCAATGGTTTCCTAACAAAAATGAGAATTTTGTAACCATAACCTCATATATATATGGAAAGCCACACTCTACACGATTGGTTTCAACTGTGTGCAAAATTGCATAGCTTATTTGGTAGAATAATTAAGTTTATGCGAAGAAATCCTATCCGATTCATTCACATATGAAACTTCTCAATATCATAAAAATAAAAAATAACTACACCAAACTTTCGAAGCGATATAACTTAACCAACTGGTTTTGGCATCTTAATTATGTTCCGCTTGCGATACAAATTCTAGTTAGAATTCAATTAATTAATGGTAATTTTTCATTAGTAAAGAAATTATGTCAAGTGCAGTAAAAATTTGGTAAGTTGGGCATCATTCGCTATCATTTGCCTACCTGTGGATGACCAACTGGATCCTCAGAGTTGGATCCCCAGTGGACTCCCTGCAGCAAGCCTAGGCCTGGGACGGATTTAGCGCCTCTGGTGCTGATAAATTTAGAAACAGCGCCACCTAGAGGTTTGATGAAATCTCGAACTGACGTGATTTGGGCCGACATGTTTTTACTGGAGGAGGGACCGATGTGAACTCCTATACAAAAATGGCTATATTACTTGTTTGAGTGAGTATATTTAATCAAATTTTGGTGAAAATGTAGTTTAAAGATTGCTTAAAGGTTTGCCTTTAGTGGCAAAGTGTGGAGTGATCTGTGAGTTGCAGCGGAAGGGTTAGATCTTTGACATTCGGTATTGACTGCACAAGTGAAAATGAAAATCTGCGAATGTTGATTCAGTGATTGGAAATCTGAGGAGTTAAGACTCAATAAGATTCGTGTGATTTAAGACTAATCACCACGGACATCGCACTGTGTCTCTCTTGTCTGTGCCTGTTTTAAGTGGGATAACTCAAAATTCAAAGGCCTACCTATAGTACTGTTCTGAGCTGGGGGGGGGGGGGGAAGATGGAATCCCCCCCCCCCCCCCCCCAAGAAAGGGAATGCCCCTTCCCCTAGACCACCCCCCCCCCCTCATGGAAAGGGGCATCCTGCCTATCTCAAAATCTGGAAGCATTATTATATATGATATATTTGTATGCTAACTATATTAGCGCGACACGAAAACCCGATAGACTCATAGACCGCCACCAGAGTCTGGATCCGGATTCCCACATGATTTTCCTCCATTGATAGATCATCTCTCCGACGACTCTTGTCATACGATGTGCGGTCAACTAGGCGGCAAACCAACTCTGTGACTCCGTCAATACCATAGTATCCATACCAGTAAAATCTGTGTGACTAGCACTTTCAACTCGGCCACACATGTTCATCGATTACAACCAAGTAGCCTAGTAGGTGACAATAATATACATTCCTTACTACAGTATGTCCTGTCTGTCATTGGGACAATAACTGCAAGTGAACTGTGACAACTGTCACCTGGTTGGTGTCTCCAAGAAAATATGTGTCACCTAGACTTAACTTTATTGTATCAACCGTCGCCTGGCTGTCTAAAAAGTGTAGCCTAGTTTGTAGTGGTTGTCATCTAGTTGTCTGTCGCCTAGTTTTCTGTCGCCCAGTTGTCTGTAGCCTGGTTGTTTGTAGCCTAGTTGTCTGTCGCCTAGTTGTCTATCGCCTAGTTGTCTATCGCCTAGTTGTGGCTATCCTGGGCTAATAATGAATTGAAGTAATGACTGTTGACCAGTATGCCGTTCAAGTAATAATGTTCTGAAATTATTTGACAAATTACAACATTGACTATTGACCCTTTTATTACAACTCATTCAGATTTAGACTGCTTTCTTATTGTTCTTTCTTGTAGAACTGGATAATTCTCAGATCAAATGTTACAAGTTTATTCAATATCCTGGTTGAATATTATAAAGACATTACCGTCCATATCATGTTGTTATGATATGCTTGACTGATATCTGGGAACGTTCTCATGACATAAAAGTCAACGCTTGTGACATAAAGCTATTTAAGGAATGTAAAACCCCAGAAAAAAATTTGATCATGATAATTGTTGAAATGCAAGCTGTGGCTTTTGCTTTCTGGACGTTTTTAAATCTGATGTTCTAGATTAATCAATCTGGACATATGTTACGATCAATTTTGTTCTTTAGAATGATTTGCATAATTCTTACTGAGAAAGTTCTCACAAGTCATAAAATTTTAAGCAATTCTTGGTGTTTTGAAAATGGTTTAAAGTTGAAATATGTTGTGGCTTCTTGGTTATTCATCCTGAATGTCCATTTTCATGATTTTGGTAGACCATGTTGTTGACCAAAATTTCTTTCTCTGAATTTAGCTATTGTACTCATAAGTGCCATTAATGTGTCTTAATGACAATTTGGTTTCAAGTTGTAATAATTTTTGAATGACTCTCAAATCACTATATACATTTGTCAATGAAAACTAGTTTTGAGCTCCTGTTTACTAATCTCTGGTCCTTCTTGCAAATTCAGAACTTCATCTGTGTTACTATTGGGTCCACTCGTAGCTGAGGATTGACTGGTTGGCTTTTTGGCATGATTCCAAATATTTTACTACTTAGTAAGCATTAGGGGCTACTTAGTCACTTAGGTTGGTTTAGGTATAGCTAATTCTGAAATAATGGCCATTATAGCAGATTAGCTGAATATTTATGATTAAGTCAAATTCTATTCAACTTGTTTGCATTGTTCATGTTCTGACCTCAACTAAGCCTTTCTAAGTGTGACTTCGGTGTTTGAAATTCATAAGGTTGGAAAATATTTCATACATGTACTGTAGTCGTTTCACTTATTTGTCAGTAACCTCCTGTCTGATCTCAGATTGATGACAAAGGGTCTGAAACTAGGTGATGGCTATGAGTTGTGTGGATTAGACTCTTTTTGAAGAAGCCAGTGAGAAATCCATGGGGTTACTAAAGTGCAACAATTTGTTGCTGGCAGAGAGGAGGAGCCCAAAACATGTGAATGTATTGTCAGTGAACTTGCATTATAAAACATACTAAATTTCAACTGCCTACATGTTTAACCTAAAACTTTCAACATGTTCGCACTGTTTGTTTCATCTGTATTTAAGTATATCAGTTTATTCTACTGAAACTTTTGACTGTCTTAATTCGCACATATTGACATCAGTTTATACATGTAAAAGTTTGTCTATGATTGCTATGAATTAGTTTAGTTCTGTGAAGTGTGATATTTTTGCAAAATTATTGTGTTAAGATTTTATTTTTCCTGTTTTCTGCTGTTGTGTTTGTATACTTGACACTGCATGCTTCACTGCATGGACTAAGTGGCCAATGTATGTTTTCATGCGCTTTGCATGAATGTGTGCTGAATACTTCCGCTGTGGTTTACTGTTAGATATGTAAGACATTGTATGTCACTTTGGATGGATTTTGAATGAACCGTAGGCTTGTATAGCATGTATAGGTCTCCTGGGTAAAGGTAGAATAATTGTTTTTTACTGGGATTTTATTGTCAGGTGGACAGGTGGATATTTATCAGGGTTTATGAAGAGAATATTTTAGTTATGTTAATGGAGAGTATTAGTCTTGTTACATTTAATCATGTTGATGTTATTGTCTAGATAGCATTTAATTTCACAATAAAGTGTCAGTTAGAAGCTTTGATACCCCTCTATTTGAAAGCCCCTTCAGAATCAGATGCTGTAGTACTTGCCTTGTCAGAGTGGCAGTTACTGTGTGAACACGTTTTTTTTCAATATTCTTAAGGGGATTTCCTTAACATTTTTCCACAAAAAAAAGTACTCTCTATGCTATGACCTGTGTTATCGTGAATCATTTGAGAACCATGGACGGCTCTGCCGCTGAAGCTAATTGCTCAGTTTATTTGACCAGCTGCCTGAGCTGATAAGAGCCAAGTTTATTCCAAGTCAAGTGTGCCTCATTCCCTATCCTGAGAGTGGGGACTAAGCTTGGCTCCTGAGGAAAGTGTAGCACCTTCTTGCAGCTTTGGGAACAGGAAATAGTTTTGGACTCCTACCCCTGTCATCTCATCACTGCATTGTCTCTTTGCTTGGTCAATCACATATTATAATTAAGTGCAGTTGGAGATTTCGAGATCACCTGCAGACTAAAATATTCTAATAAATGGAAGTTGGAATGTTATAGTCCGGCAGCCAAACCCCAGATTTCATGGGAACCTCGCAGTAGGGTCTGGACAATGTTTTTTTGTTGATTCTATATCTCTGAGAGGTGCTCTTTCAGAATCTGAACGATGCCACTCTGTCATCGTTGGGCAATCCGCATAATATGCAAATTAAGGCGGCCATTACCAAAAATCTTGTTTTCGCCTGTATCTCAGTAGCTATGAATGATATCAATATTATTTTGGTGTCTATCCCTATGTTTTGAGGGGTAAATCATCCAACTAGGCCATTGCCATAAATTTCACACCAATAGTTTTTGCAGAATTGACGTATTGAGGCCGCCATTACTGAAAATATTGTTTCTGATGATATCTCCGAAACTACAGGGGGTATCAAAATAATTTTGGTATGTAACCCCATGTTTTGAGGGTTAAAGAATGAGATGAAGCCATTTCAGTAAACATCACACCAATATTTTGTATTGAACAGGCATATTAACAAAGCTGCCATAACTGAAAATCTTGTTTCCGACAATATTGTGTTACTACAAATGGTATCAAAACGCTATTGGTGCCTGTCACCATGTTTTGAGGGATTAAGAAATGAATTCGGTTATTTTAATAATGATCAAACAAATATTTTACACTATGTCTCACAATAACCAGTGAAGTTTAGCTGAAAAACCATGTGATTTACACCACGTGGTCCATCATTGTGAACCACATAAATAATTATCTGACCTTGTCATGTACACAATGAGCAGTGAAGTGATGCTGTCACAATGATTTGGGGCTCTGAATGGTCAGTCAGTGTGGTTGCCAGGGATATTCTTGGGCCTAGGAATGTCATCGATATGCCACATATCGATAGATCGTTTATTTTTCTTTATCGATATACTATCGATACAAATTGTTTTAAAATCGATATCAATTTTACTGTTGAAGACATATCTAGCTCCACTCCAGTGGCATGAAAAGTGCACAAACTTGTCAATTTTTGAAGCACAGAAATGGTTCACCTATCATTTTAAAGTATTTTGAAAGTTACATTCACTGCACACAATCTCTGATAGATTTAAGTTATATTTAAGTGATTATCAAACAGCATTTTAATTTTAAGACCAAACTCAAAACAGACAGTAATGTGTGAAAATGCTTATCGATATATATCGAATATCGATAACTCTCTTGTCGATAATCGTATCGATAAGGATTGCTTACTGATGACATTCCTAATTGGGCCTTCAAACAAAATAATGCCATATGAAGTGACTCAATATATTTTGACTGGTTGTTTTATTTTTGTTCTGAGATATACCGTATTATCACTGACTGTTGTACTCTTCTGTAACCTGATGTTGAAGACTCACAAGGTTAACTGTCAAGAACCACATCCTTCTATGTTTTATCACATAATAAGCATACATGTATATATATCAAAATAATTGTTGGGAAACAAACTAAACCATTTCATAAAGAATTGAGCAAAATATGTTGGATAAAAGTGCAAAGTCATTGCAAAACACTTCTTGCGCTGATGCCTATTGCCATAATTGATTTTTCGTGTACGGAAACAAGTCACTTGCAATAATTTTATCCCTGTTAACTACCACCACCTATTGTCATGTCCACACTTCCATTCATTTTAATTCTAGGCTAATTAAGTGCTCAGGAAAGAGTTTGAATGCTCCAGGCTGTAAGTATGTAATATCTCGAGTGCAAGAGCCAGGTAAATGTTATGTCAAATTATAAATGTTGACACAGTAACTACCTTATCAGATATGCTTGTTCCGGCAGTATGCTTTCCTTTGAAATCTGCAAAACACTGGTCAAGTGGGCTATTGAACAAGATGTATCCGTACCAAAATCACACCTTATCGTTTCCAGCACCTCTGGAACAGCAACTTGTCGCTTGTTTCCAATGATACTGGATTAAGCATTTACTGAATCAATAATGTCTCCTTAACAGACCTGATTGAATGCAGAAATTCTGAGTAAGAGCCAACTTCCAAATGGCAGTCTAAATATACCATCATAACTTTCTATATGAGTTATTTATACGAAGTGGACAGTGTCGAAGCTCTCAAGCCCAGATTATTTGGATGGCCACGGCCTTGGATGCTCGATACTCGGCACGGACCTGCCTCAAGGCCAGGTTTTGATGGCCTTAGCCTCGGTCGCAGAGGCTCATACCTCGGTCTGGGCGGCAGATGTCCCTGCCTGAACTACAACACTGATAGTGGAGCATTTGTCACATTTTTCTACCAATCTGGCATGAATAACACTTCTCCAACGATCACAATAATATTCAATGTAATTAATGCAGGCTACTGAAAGCTTATTGAAAGGTTAGCAAGTAGTTATCTCTCCACGTAAAATTAATAGGATTACAAAGTTACTGTATATCATCAAGGAAAGAGAGTTTCTTAACAATTATTTGTGGAGCAAAGCCTATTCTAGGCTGGTCACTGACCAGATATGGTGATCATAAACACTGTGTACGGTTTGCTCTATGCGAAGCGACCTAGTTAATCAAAAAATCTTAAATTTTAGGCAAACAACCAATTCAATTACAACCTAACATAGCCAGTATGCTGTATTTATGTATTAGACATCCTGATATGAAATTACAAGCATTAAATATTCAACAATCAAAAGATTTGGCGATTCTAGTAAAAACTGCACTAAAATTTACTAAAACTGCCTAATCTCCCAGAAAACTTAACTGACTGATTCCAAAATTTTTATGTGTATTACTTGTACTATAAGACAGCATACTGGCTATAATGCAAAGTTTGTTGTTTGCTCTATATATGAGAACTAGCAAAATGTAAACAAAAAAGTCCTTAATTAGGTCACTTGGTTAGTACACAGTGTAAACTGTAGGAACTGTTCTGAAACTGCCCTCAGGCCCATGCAATACTTTTTTCAACATCAATTCCTCCCATTGGAAGATCTTGTGTGTACAGGAAAGAAGCCATAAAAATAAAAATTCAAATGTTTATTCAAATTGTGCATTGTATTATGATATAATACTATTCACTACAATTCTGCTGAAGTCTACGTCTCTGATTGGATCACAGCTCCGGAACTACTTTACTCCTCTTGCCTAACTTTTACACTTTAGAAGTTGAACCTTACCTCTCATCTTACAATAGAAGGACCAAGTTCTCTTTATATGCAATCCAATCCAGCAGCTGACATCACTGGAGAAGGCCACCACTCATGGGTGCCCGCCAGTTGATCAACAGCCATTGTTGACATTGAATATTTCTCCGGACTTCGGCAAAGTCTAATCATGCCAGATTGGTAGAAACATGTGACAAAAGCTCCACTTTCAATGTTGTAGTTGAGGCCGGAGCATCCTCTGCCAAAACCGAGGCATGAGCCTCTGAGCCCAAGGCCAATTAAGGCCATCCAAACTTGGCCTCGAGGCAGGTCTCGAGACTTCCATCACTGGCCAAAGGCACCCAAGACCAAGTCCAAGACCGAGTATTGGATGCCCATCCAAATATGACCTCGAGGCTGGCCTTGAGGCCAAATCTGGCCTCAAAGAGCTTTAACACAAAAAAATGATTCAAATAGAAAGTGATGATGGTATATTTAGACTGCCATTTGGAAGTTGGCTCTTACTCAGAATTCCTGCATTCAATCAGGTCTGTTAAGGAGACATGATTGATTTAGTAGTAAATACTTAATCCAGTACCATTGGATCCAAGCGACAATGTTACTGTTCCAGAGGTGCTGGAAATGATAAGGTGCGATTTTAGTACAGTTACATCTTGTTCAATAGCTTACTTGATCAATATTTTGCAGAATGTTATTTAATTGTAATTACCATATGAGGTATGCTTGCTTCGGCAGTGTGCTTCTCCATGAAATCTTGTTTAGCTGTTTCACTCAAGATAATATATGCTCACAGCCTGGAGCATTCATACTCTCTTCTGGGCCCTTAACTGGCCTTGAATTAAAATAAATGATAGTGTGGACATGACAATTGGTGGCATTCAGTTCCTAGGGACAAAATTGTTGAGAGTGACTTGTTTCCGTATACAGAAAAATCAATAATGGCAAAATGTATCAGCGCAAGAAGGGTTCTGTTATGACTAAATTGCACTTTAATCTAGTCATGTTTTGCTAAGTCCTTTCTGAAATGGCTTAGTTTGTTTCTCAACAATTATGATATATATGCCTATTATGTGATAAAACATGAAGGTATGTGGTTCACGGCAGTTAACTGTGTGAATGTCAGGTTACAGAAGAATACAATAGTCAGTGATAATAAGGTATATCTCAGAACAAAAAAAAACCACCATTCAAAATATATTGAGTCATTTCACAAGGCATAATTTTGTCTGAAGGCCTAAGAATATCCGTGGCAGCCAAACTGACCAATCAGAGCCCCAAATCACTGTGACACCATCACTTCACTGCTCATTGTGCACATGACAAGGACAGATAATTATTCATGTGGTTCACAACAATGAACCACACGGTGTAAATCACATGGTTTTTCAGCTAAACTTCACTGGTTGTTGTGTATAAAATAATTGTTTGATCATTAGTAATACACTGTATAACCGAATATGTTCCTTTATCCCTCAAAACATAGTGTTGGCACCAATAGTGTTTTGATATCATGTGTAGTAACACAATATTGTCGGAAACAAGATTTTTCAGTTAGGGCACCTGTTCAATACAAAATATAGGTGTGATGTTTACTGAAATGGCTTCATCTCATTCTTTAACCCTCAAAACATGGGGATACATACCAAAATTATTTTGATACCACCTGTAGTTTCGGAGATATCGTCAGAAACAATATTTTCAGTAATGGCGGCCTCAATATGTCAATTCTGCAAAAACTATTGGTGTGACATTTATGGCAATGGCCCAGTTGGATGATTTACCCCTCAAAACATAGGGATAGACACCAAAATGATGTTGATATCATTCATAGTTACTGAGATACAGGCGAAAACAAGATTTTTGGTAATTGCCGCCTTAATTTGCATATTATGCGGATTGCCCAACGATGACAGAGTGGCATCGTTCAGATTCTGAAAGAGCACCTCTCAGAGATATAGAATCAACAAAAAAACGTTGTCCAGACCCTATTGCGAGGTTGAAGCTCACCGCCGCCGGACTATTACAGGTGATTTCATTAGTACACGATTCTTAGGTTCTAGACACACCAAATACATGACACTTTTAGTTAATCTGATTGGCTTACAAGCAATATAACGTCACATATTGGATTTATCAAACGTTGTTTGTGCTGGTTTAGCATTGATTACTCACTGCCAAGTGTGAAAGACAAGAATCGCATGGTAATGAAATCACCTGTAATTAATTTGATGTATTGGTGAAATGTTTGTCCTAAAACAATGTAAAAGTTCTGACTGTCCAGAGAAAAGGTCATAGAACATTCCAAAAAATTTCTAGGAATATATACCAGTAAGGAGAAACTTATATTTTCATCAAATCTAAGCTTCGAGCTTCTGCGTTCTCATATTTTGCAAAGTCGTTTTCATGTCTAAATTCAATATTTAAATTCAGATTTAATAAGATCCCTTTTGATTCCAGATAAACCATAACATGGACTGAACTGGGACATCGCTATGAGCCTTCACCCCGTCTGATCCGTCACAGTGATCATGAATCCGGTGATACCTCCGAGGCCGGACGTTTCTTACGTCGGCGTGACAACCAAGCCACCTGGTGTTAATAGCGGGAAGTCTCCGACGTCTGGTCAGGGGAGTCACACAGCGGACAGGGACCATTCACATTCGCATAGTCACGCCTATTCCCGCAGGAGGGAGCCACCTCCGATACCCCCTCGAGACCCCGCGGACAACGACTGGGAAGCGAGGGAAGAGATGTGGTCGCGAGAACTGGAAGAAGTTAAGCTCCGAGCCGCCCAGATGGAAAAGACCATGAGGTGTGTATTGCATAGATATTTCAAATTTTACTGATTTAACTGTTTCTGTCCATTCAAAAGTGTCACAGAAAACTGTAATCTGAATTTAGGAGCAATTTTTCGCATCTGTCTTCAAATTATTTATAATTTTAGGTTTTTGAAACGAAACTGTTAGCCCTCTGTTTTCAGCAATATTCTTTGAAAGGTTGATTGCATCAGTTGACATTTTGACATCTTCTGTGGTGTTCTCTATTCCAGCATTGATGACAATCTTGTTGGAAGGTTAACATGGCTGAAGTAAATTTTAGATGCTGTGAAATTGCTAGACTTGCTCCGCGGGACTGGCTCGCTCCCATAAATCCATGATGGATTTCAAGTATAGAGTGACCGGAGCTGAATTTGAAACTTTCTACTCCAATGCAGACTTGCAATGATGCTATCTCTACTCCAATGCAGACTTGCAATGATGCTATCTGGCCAAACTCAAAAAATCATGATAGGCTTACATGAATTACTTCAATATATACTTGTAAAATGGATGGTACTATGTTCTTTTATCCAGGTGGTGGTCAGACTGCACAGCCAACTGGAGGGAGAAGTGGAGCAAGGTCCGAAACGAGAGGAACAAAGCTCGCGAAGAAGGTCGCCAATTGAGGTCGAAGCTAGAAGCCGCGATTAAGGAAACGAGCTCGTTAAAACGAGAGAAAGACGACTTACAGACCGAGCTGGAGACTTTACGGCGACAGCAGGAGTCCGACAAGGACAAAACGAGTGTCGCTAGTAGCGCCGGGAGTCACCGATCTCTAGCGTCTGACAATCAAGACAATTCTGGTCCGAGTGCGGAACCAGTTAACAAAGACTGTGAAGCAGCTTCTCAACACATTCCCAACTCCGACTCAACTTTCGTTGATCGTTTATTGAGCAAAAAAGAACGCACAGACTCTGAAAGTAGTACGGGCACAGGAGCGACGGATAAGGATAACAAGAAGAAGTCGCGAAAAGAGAGGAAAGAAGCAGACCACGATTCAACTCATCAGGAGTTAGTCAAGTTGCAGGCCAAGTTGACAGAACTCCACAAGTCATCCAATGATGAGAAGCAGTGAGTATTTTATTCACTATTTGGTTGCTTGTATTACGGTTGTTTTCAAAGAGCCAGGTCATTGCTTAAAACTTCCAACTTTGCAGGGTTGAAAGAAATGTGTATTTCAGGTAACAAGAAAATAATGTGAACATTTCTTGCAATTGAAAACTGTTTCTGCAAAGCCAGATGAAGATGGTGTTACAAAAAAATGTGATTGGCCTGGGTCTTCGAGGTGTATAAAATTATGTTTTAGTGCTGTTAAAGTAGATGAAATGCATTTTTCTAACTCATTAGAAAAATGAAAAAATTCAGAGATTGCCGAAGGGATCACCAGTAAATCAAATTTCATTTTTTGCTGCATCAGACTGAAGCAGAAAATATTTTGCAGGGCATTATGCAACACATAAGAAACATTTATTTTGTTATTTTTCTAGGGAGAGACTAGAATTGCTACGAGTTAGAGCTGAGCTGGAGGCAGAATTAGCGGAAATGCGAGTCAAGTACGAAGACATGGAGAAGGCCAAGGAGGAGGCCCAGGAGACGGTGAGCACAAATTAACATTATGTTTGGTCGTTTTGCAATATTTTGTATGTTATTTGAAAAGTGGTGTTTTCTGTTCAATTTTTGTCGTGAGACTTGGGTCTAAATACAAACGCTAAATGTATCCTCTAATAATTATATTTTCAATGTTTTCTAAATAGTATTTTTATTTTGTGACTGCTGGTAGGCTTTTTCGCTTATAAATGAAAATAAGGTACAAAACTTGTTCCTTCTGCTCAAGACATTGTAAGTCCAACTAGACATCTACATAGACTAGGGTACATGCTGACTGACTGACTTGTGTTGTGCTGGTATACCCCGGATCAGCCGGAGAAGCTAAATCACCATCTTTTGTGGTGGGTGCTGCAATTTTTATTTTTGGTGACCGCCGTATGATGATGAGATGAGAAGACTGGGAGTCTGGAACGTACCCTATTAATTCAGGGATGCCCAGGGTCTTTCAGTTGCCCCAGCATAGAATACTGGGTACAACCCGCCTACATTTAATGTCCCATGGGCTCGGACTAAAGTGAGTTCCCGGGGTGAGATTTGAACCCACGCCCTCAAAGCCAGTGGACAAGTGTGCTAGACCATTAGGCCAGTATATTCTTACCCAATCCACCTTATCTGTCTTGTCCTTATCTAAAGTGCACCAAGTGTTTCTCGTGCCCTTCCCATTAACCTACCCTTGAAAGTTACAGAAGGTTTAGTAATAAAAAGTTAATAGTGTTCTGTTGCTACAGTCCTGGACATAAGTTCTGTCGCTAGCACATGCCACAGATACAAATGTCAATAATTTGACTTGTACTGAACAGATTTTAATGAGTAATGGCTCAAATGAAAGCCAAGTCCTTCTACGACATGCTTATATTGCAAAAATAAAGTTTTGCCTCAATCTGAATATCATAGAAATTAATATTGACAGTGTGTCCAAAATGTGCCTGAAGAAGTCCTGTCGCATGCAAGAGGTTATGCTGAAAAATTGTCTAAAATAATTTTGAAATTTGCTAGAATGATGAAAAATTGTCAGAGCATTTAGTCATGATGTAGGAGAATAAAAAAAAACTAACTTTGTTCGACTTAATGATCTTGTAGAACAATATCCATGGGGTTCCACGAGGACTCATGTGAAATATCAACACAGTATCAATAATAATCATCAAAAGTTATATAAATACCAACCAATGCTTTCTGAAATTCGTAAATATTCTTTGGAGTTGTCTTCCCTGCGTTCCAACTTACTTTGGAGGACATGGGGTCATGGAAATTGAGATTATAGCATTCTCGGTTGGAGAGCGGGTATAATGGTACATGCCACGTTGACAAGAAAAAAAGTGAGGGCTGCACTTGTACAAGCTATGCCATTTGGCTTCAAAGCCTCACCATAGCAGTAGTTTACAATAATTTAGGACTAAAATTTGTTCTTGTCTAATGCTACTGTTAATTATATTGTCCCCTTGCCATCTCGATGAATTTTTTGCTCCGAGACAGTATTTTTGTTTTTCATTATCATGGTCAATTTCAGTCAAGTCTGGATAAATTGTATTCATGTAAGCTTTAACAGTACATTTGCATTATTGGTGCAGCTTTTCTGCAGATATAATGTTGTTTTGGATTAAAAAAAATGAAAATTAATCACTGTGCAGCTGGGCCTGTGCCACCAAGAGGTACCACCCATGTGCAAAAAGTACAAAAACTCAATTGATCTGTAACAAAGTACATATAAATGTTCCTTATCACAAGCATCATTAGATGCAGGCCCAAAATAATGATCATTGGAATACATCAGTTCCCTATGTTGATTTTTCGACCGATTGTGAAGCTCCATTTGCATCTGCTCCATCACCTGAAATGATGTACGCTCATCAAATACCCACCAAAATGGGACATTAGGTAGGGAAGATCATTCCTGAAGGATATTTAGGAGCTTTTGATGATATATTCCTGCATTATCTGCCATCCTTGATGATTTTTACTCATAAAATGTTGATATTTTGCCCGAACCCCAGGGATATTTTCTTCAAAGATCAGGAATTCATGCGAAGTGATATTTTTACATTCAGTTACACCATGACTACATTCTCCAACATTTTTGCATCCTTTTTGCAGTTTTACTATTCATTAAAACAAATTTTCAGCATTAATTTGTGCATGTGACAAGACTTTTGGCCAAGCACTTTTGTGACAGACTCTTATTATTAATTTCTAGAATATTCAGAGTAGGTTGAAACTTTATTTTTGCAACATAAGCAAGTTGCAGAAGCTTTTGGCTTTCATTTAAGGGGAGGTATGGGTGAGAAGGGCACTTTTCTGCAATTTTAAGTTTAATGAACAAAGTTTGGTATAAAAAGTTAGGTTTTAGTTAAATTAGATGATTTCAGGTGATTTTGCATTGTTATGATGAATGGTTGCCATGGTAACCAGTTTAAAAGGCGAAAAAAGGCTGATTTTTACTGCTCACGGGATGTGAAATTTCTTAAGTTACAGACATGATAGAAAAATTTTGAAAAAATTTACAAATGAAGACAGGCAAGACGCAGGGAATTACAGAGCGGATTTTTGATATTTCTTTTCATAGTGTCAGAAATTAGGGTAAAGTAGTCCAAAGTCATTTTTATTTTTTTTTTTCTCGTTTCTATCACTACGATGTCATATAATTTTGCAACGAAAAAAAATTTTAAAAATCTGGTCTGTAATCTCCAAGACAATTTTTCGAGGATTCCGATGATGTATCCCACAGGTTCCTACGACAAATGGTTGTCAAGATTTTTCACATCCCGTACAGGGTAAAAGTTGATTTTCACATGTTGCGGAAAATGGCAAAAACGTGACGTTAACGTCATTTCAGGCAATTGACCACTAGATAAAATATTTGTGGCTATTTCTCCAAATCTAATGAAGCTACAGTAACAAAATTTTGCAACGACTTAGTTATCATTGTTATGTTTCACCACAGTAAATTCCATGTTGCCATGGTAACTACTTTTTTGTGTGGACATCTTTGAAGTGACACAACGCCACTATTTACTCACGAAAATTTGGCGATGATTTGGTATTTGACATGGCTTTAAGTTACCATTTTCCCAAATGAAAGCAAGAGTTTTTGATCCGAATACAATACATTTCAGAAGTCCTGCTTTCGGGGCCACATTCTTCTGGTCATATTTCACAGTTAGTTTGGATATTTTTTAGTCTGACTTATTATATATATAAATGGTTGACATTATTCATATTATTTTCATGTTTGTTATATTTCAAAATAACTTTGCTGATCAGAACCGAAATTTCAGATCACAAATAACATAGGTATCGTCATTAACAAATGTCTGTGATGCCTAGAGAGCTAATTTAAAAAAAACTTGATTAACTCGTCGTAATTGAATTCAATTATGAATGGTGTATAAATATTTATAAAATATATACTTTTTACAGCTTGGCAACCTGCAAAGCCGCCACCAGGAGGAGATGAAGCAGATGTCCTTGGATCTGGATGACGACTCACGAAGCAGCATGGACCTTCGGTTGAACGACCTCAGAAAAGAGGTATGTTGTCTGAAATAAAGTCTCTCTTTAGACATGTATACTTTTCTGCAGTGCTTAACTTCCACTTTTCCATGAAGTAGTACATTTTCAATTTGAAATGTGATTTTGTGTGGAAGGATGTTGTTACAAACTGCAGTCAATAGATCATGATTGGTACATTGTTGATTGTATAGGTGCTCTGCAATGATACCTCAGAGAGCCGTTAGGCTCGCTGATACTCAGTTAATATTAAAGTTTCAATTGATGTCCACACTCCATGTGTAGAATATAGTAGAAAGTCTTCTGTAACATTTAAAATGGATGTTCTTGCCTGTGAAGAATAGTTTGGTGTATCCTCTATTTGAGTTAGGTGTTTTGCATTGTGTCAGAATGATTGAGAGGCTTGTGATATGGGGTTTGTAACATTTTCAAGACTCATTTGTCCCGATGTTCATGATCAACCTACATTTTCACACTTTAGCATGGGTTTCATCCCCAGAAAAGGTAACAGGCATCTGAACCACTAGTAGATTGACCCGTCTTGAATACTTCACTTTCACAATCTAAACATGTCCTTCAATTTTATTTTTCAGTTGGAGAAATTGCAAGCAGAGAATGCAGCAGAATGGGCTCGGAGAGAACAGATGGAAACTGAGAAGTTGGGCATTGAACGAGAAAACAAGAAACTCAAGTCAGAAATGGAACAATTGCAAGAGGAGATAGAAAGGAAAGAGAGACAGGCCACTTTGCTGTTGGATTCCGATCTGAAGACATTGCAGAAAGATCTCAATGATAAAGGAAAGGTGGGTGAAAAGGAAGAATTTTAGAACAGGTATACAATATTCCAACATCTGCAGGGAATCTAGGAAAACTAGGAATTTTGGGTTGTGCTTTTCTCAATCTGAAATAGTTGGGTCCAATGTTTCTGTTAGAAGCCTGAATGACTTGGAATTGAGTTTTTTTTGCCAAATTTTGCAAAATTGTTTTATCTTTTCATGTTGTCCACATTAGAGTTTGACAAAATTTTGAACCGCAAAATTGGGTTGAATAAATTGAGGATTGTGACCTTGAAAATAGGTTTTGGCAGGCTGAAAATATACCATTGTGAGAGTTATCTCTCAACAATTCATGAAGTGGGTAATCCCTAAATTCTACATTCTACTTATTTACAAATTAGATAGATTAGTTTTGAAACTTTTGTTATCAATTATAATTGACTACAAACATATTAGCTTTGTTATTTATTATAATTGAATTGAATATAAACATATAAATTATTTGCAGGAGTTAAATGACTTGAAGCACAGCTACAGTAAACAGAAGAAAGTGCTCCAAGACAAGACGACGGAGTTGGAGCATGCCCAGAGGAGGGCGGAACAGTACGAGATGGAGGTGCGGAAGCTGAGGACGAGGATTGAGGACTTGAAGAGGGAGCTGGCAAATGCGGAGGATGAGGTGGGTGTCCTGGGGGTATTGTTAAGTTGTAGAGATTGGAGGAGTTGCAAAATGAATTGCTTGACTTGTTTGCAGTGTGCAAAAAGACGGGGAGGGTCCTGATAGTCCTGACTAACTGAAAAAGGCTTCAGACCAGTGGAACTTGACTAAAATAGATTATCACAATGTTAATTTGTATGCATTTCAAGTTCGGACTACGGTTTGTGAAAGCCTTTTCTTACATTGAGTCTCCTTGTGATACAAAATTTAACAAATGTCGTGTAAACATCCCAAAACTTATGTGGACCTGAAAGCCATCTCTAAGCAATCTGTATTCTGATGTAACAAAAATTTACCTTAAATATTAATTTGAAAATATTGCCGGGAATTCAGAATTTAATGCTGTTATGTTGACAAGGTGTAGAGAGGCATGAGTCTTTTGAAACTTCTCTGAAGTTGCGGGTTTTACAAATACCCTCCTTTGGAAAATTGAAGTTTTGCAAAAGAGCAATTGATGAAAGATTTGTCAAAGAGAATCGATCAGTTCTCAAAATGAAATTTGATTTGTTCAGGTGGACCATCAGTCTAATCAGTCAAGGAGACTACAGAGAAGCAACGATGAACTTCAGCAACAAATCACACATCTGAGCGTTCAGCTGGAGCACCTACAATCACGGTAAGTGATGTTTCATGCATAAATTGTAGACTCTAAATAGCCCACACTGGTGCTGATGGGGCGTAAAACACAAACTCAATCACTTCATGCATAAATTGATAATTTGTGAAACTCGGTGTGATCATTGACATTGAAATGTGTTTTTAAGTTCACAAACTGGTGTGTGAGGCTCTATTGTATTTGTGGAAAAATGTGTTTGCAGTGTCCAGATTCGTTGTCAAATGTTAGATATGACTTCAAAACCAAACAAAAAAGGTTCACATAATGGGATGAAATTATCCTCTTCGGGCTCTTACAATCACAATTTGTTAAATGCCAAGTCCTGCTTCTGTCAAGTCATTACTTCAAGGGCCGAAAAAGTTGCTATGATTACATATACTTCAATTACCTTTAAAGTCAAAAATAAATTATAAATTTCATATATTATTTATAGACTCCGAAGAAAGGAGCACAAAGTGACGACACATGCAGCGAACGTCTACACAGATTCAACCACAGAAGACCCCAGTGAAACTGAGGAGGACACAGAGGCAGATATCGAGGATTTGTGAGGGAAAAATATTGAAGCTAAGAGTTATTGATGATAAAATGAAAATGATACCAAATACACCAATAGTACACATGTGAGGATGAAAAAAAATTTTCATTGAGGACACAAAATTGTCACTGAGGATGTATAATTGTCATTGAGGACCAATTGTAACTTACTTTCCAAGTTTGGCAGAGCACAGCTCGGTTCATGTAGGCGTGGGATTTTTCTTGAGAAATGGGTGTTAAATTTTGGAAAACAAGACGGCACTTGAGTTATTATCGTCGAAGTCATGGTTACCAACATCTAATGTGGTTCTGTAAATATATATAAATTTGATTAATTTGCCGGCATTGGGACTTAAAATTCCTCAAATACGATGCCTGCAATGTCAAAATTTTAATAATAATAATAGAAGTCTAATCTCTTGTCACAATCTCTAGGAAATTATTGTACAGCTGTAAAATATATCTACCTTGATATTAGATGAACTGTTTGATATTAGAATAATTCATAAGTAGAAGTAAAAGATCTGCCGTGTAGCTATTTATTAGCAACTAGTTATTGTCGATCATGATCTTGAATCTTTGAAAGGTGATGTAAATTATGTTCATGTGTGACTGAGTGATGTAAATTAATACGAAACTTAAGGTTGCTCAATAGCAGGATTGCTATTTTCAGCTTGTCCTATCAGTTAAGAATTAAATTTTAATCATCATATATGTAAAGTTCTTGTAACTTAGTGAGATATATCTGTCATAATGTCAAGTTAATGATTTAAACTATAAAGATTTAATCCTGACCTTAGGAATTCCATAAAATTGCGATGGTGTTATAGCACGAAGGTCTTAGTAAAAATGATTGTTTTTTTAAAAAGTAAGAAAATAATATGTAGGGCCTATGTAATCCAAATGGACGTGTGTGAATCTGCCATGATGTAACAACAGTTATAAACTGTAACTGTACAGGCTGATTATTTCTATTAGGACTGAATTATTGCAGTCCAAGTATTACTTTTCATTTGTCAATGTACAAAATGGATAAATGTTTAAAAAAAATCTAGCTGTAATTGTGTGGTAATGTGAAATGTATCTTATCAAGGCACTGCTGCATGAAATGTATGTAGTGTCCGAAAATGTATCAAATAGTTACTTTCACAATTTTGCTGTTGTGTCAGAAGATGTAAACCAAACCCCTCCAAAATAATTATTTGTTTATCATAAATATGTTATTTGTTTGATGACAGAACAGTTGTAAATCTCTGTTGATTTATATAATCAAGATCAGGGGAACATTTATGCTGGACATTTCTAAGTTGTATTAGATTGCCAATCTGTCATGAAATAATTAACCCGCCTATCATATTAATTCTGAATTCTAATACCGATATTCATAAATTTTACAAGATTAGGACACACAAAAGCATGAAAGTGAACCATAACAGTTTTGGTTGGTTAATACAAAGTAAGACCAAACATTTCCTTCTCTTCTCAAGTGTACACACCAGTCTTTGCGACAGCTTTCGTTTTCTGTTTACGTCGTGTAAATTGTAGCCATTTGGCTTACTTTTTCAAGCCATTATTAGATGTACTGCCTTTGTAATATAAGGGCCTGGGCCAAGCAAAGTTGGGTTTACGATATCATATCTATCTTATTAACTACCTAATTTCTCAGGCTAATGACTATAAGTTGAGTGCCTGTTTTGAAGCAAATGGTGTGAATTTGTAAATAGATTAAATTGTATTTATTAATAGATAAATAATGGATTGAAAAAATAAATATAAGTAGTCAGTAGGTATTTTAGAAAGTAAGAATATTGTAGTGGATTTCTCAAGATGGCTCAATACGCAACATTTATGAATGTGAACTATAGTAGTTATAGACATCATCATTGAATTTTGTGAAAAGGATGCAGTATTTCTTTAAGATCTTGTTTTCAATGATCAATAATAGAAAATTAACTTAAAAGTTGTATGATTTGGAAAAAATTTTCTTTTTTGACAATTTCTGCCATTGTTTTTCATGGATTGTGCCCTCCCATATATATCAATCTCACTATCTGTGTTCTCTGGAATGACCACAAGCCGAATAGGGCCTCTTTTTTTTCTCATGAATGTCTACATCAATCATGATTAGATTATAAGTCTTGATTTCTGTTGGAGTCTCGATCTGAATTATTGAATACTTTACATGTGACACACTTTCGTATGTCTCGTTTACGGGCTGTTGTAATAATAAAACATGTATATACGTGTGAATATATGTACGATTATAGAATATATTATTTTAGAATTTTGTAGCGGATTATTTTATTGCACTTTGCATACTGTTGCTTAGTTTATTTAATGTTTGTTGTTTTATTTGGAGCTTTTTAAAAGCTGAAATTAGCTGGGTACTTACACAATACACATGAATCTCTGTTATACACCTTGTACAATATTTATCATATGTTTATGTCTCACCCATAATTTTGTAGTATATTTATATGTAGAACGATATCATTTTTTATTGTTTTAGAAATATTTTGTCTTCCATCTTGAAGATTGAAGTATATATGCAGCAAATTCTCGTTAACTTTAAAATGAGTTCTATTGAAAAGAATGTGTTGAATAATGAATAGGCATTTGTACTTCATTCGTGTTGATTTAAAAGTGAGTTAATTGTAATAGGAAATCATGATCTGTAATGTTATTGCTGTTACAACATGTGATGTGTTGCTCACTTTATTTAAAATATTTAAAATATTATGCTATTCTGAAGTCTAAACTGCTAAATGTTCTGTCAGTGTTCATTTATATTAAAGCAACATTTCATTTGAAATGACATAGATAATAATTGGGGAATGTTAATTATTTTGGAGAATGGTAATATAATAATCTTAGAAGTCCATAAATGCCTCCTATATTTATTATAAAATATGTAATTTTACTGGTAGATTGACACTATTGTCACAGTTATGTGTGTCGGTCAACTATGAGTTTAAGACGTGCATAATGCAATGAATGTGAAATGTGCATCTCGGAAGAGGCAATTTTGTTAGCTTTTTGTTGTTGGATACAAAATGCACATGTACATAAATTACACAATCATACGAGAGCCGCAGTGAACTAAAATATTAATTTTGCTTTGGCGCGAGCATACACCCACCTTAATTTATTTAGCTATACTTATTTGTTAATAATTTGCATGCACGGTCTTAGTCCATTCCAGATTTTATACCTCACTAAATTGATTTTACGTTTTGAGTGGCATATTCATCATAATTATGAAATACAATGTGATTATGACATTGGCACAATTAATGGTGATTGAGCCAACTATGTTACAATAAATGTCATCTGTCTGGAACTATCATGTACCAAGTAATAAACAAATTAACTAAATATGAATTTAATTGTGTATGTCTTGATTTCAAAGGGATACGATTTATTTAGCGTTGTCATACTGGCATATGAGATTGAAGAATCATGAATTCTGGTTTCGCACAGTGCAGAATGCATATTGGCCAAAGATATAAGAGTGGTTTTGGACAATTTGGAATTCATATAATTATACAATTTGCCATGGGCATTATTGCTGCTGCCAACCTGTAGGCCTGATATGTTCCAACGGTTGCCAACCTAAGTGCTTCTCCAAAATTCCATTGCAAGAGAAAATTACGGCTGCAGGATAATAGGATGAAATATAATAAAGGACTTTTCTGTTGAGAAAATCGGTTATACTTGGGTTTTGTTCTACAAACCTGGTGCAGGTATAAGACATCTTTGTGGATCATAGGAGTCAATTGTATATTTCAGTCGTCCACGAGTGACAAGGGGCGAATCAGTTCCCATTTGTCACTTACTGAAATCTTGTTTGAAATTTCGCCCTCCTGTTACATATTAGTTCAATGTAGTTGGTTCATGATCTCATCTCCCTGATATTGTGTGGATGGCAGCAGCTCAGCACAGGCAGCAGCTCTGGGCTCTTGGTTACCCTTTATTAGTCATTCAATGATTCATCATTGAATGGTTCATCATTCAAAGAATGAAATTTAGTTAGTGCCATTATTTCTGGCACAGGGCAGCCATACTACACTCCAGCACATTCTCTGGGTGCCATACTACGGCACCACGAGGATTCGAAACTGCAATCTTGCCCTTTGCGGTCAAGCTTCTCTATCCAGGCAACTGTCATATTGAGACCATATAAATAGGTGCTCTTATTCCTTGGCAACGTGCTACATGTATAAGCATTTCTGAACCTGGTCATCTCTTGCACAACACATTCAACTTCAAATTAACTATAGGCCAGCTACATTTGTAAAAGCACAAACGTCAATAGGCCTATATTCAATAGTTTATTGCATTCCAACAAATTTATACACTGTTCAGTGTTCAGAAGTAAAATTAACATGGATTATACAGATATATTGGAAACATCAATCAGCATGACAAGGAATGTCCCCGAAAGTGGTCATCTATTTTGTAATTCACACAAGGTATCATTAATTGGTCATAACAGTGAATACATTTCAAGGCAGTGATTTAGAAGCTAAATGATAGGGTAGCTAATCGCATATTATGTTGCACACTTAAAATAAATCATGCCTATATTTTGATGATCCTGGCAATGAAGCTGTTTAATGCAGCGTACAAATTATAAGAAAGCTGCCTGAGGTAGTTATAATTTTGAGATCTAAAACTAACACTACAATATAACATTATGCTGGATTTCTCATCTGTAATAACCAATAACAATACTGCACAGGTCAGTTCTGATTTGGATAATTGTCACTTAATAAATAGGCCAATGCAATTAATACTAATAGGCCAATGTAATCACCAGGTAAAAGAAAATTTAATCACAGTTCTGCACTCAACAGCTCAATCTGTACCTTAACAGAACGTTGCAATTAAGAGCCAGTTTTTCTAAGATTCAGGCAGGGTGTGCTACTCACCCGACTCAGATCTTGTTCTTAATTTTTTTCTTGGTAAACTATTACTAAAAAGTGGGAAAAATTTCATTTTTAGACCTCCATACCTTTTAGGTTATTTTAAGGGGCCCTTTAAAATATAGGGCCAAAATTTGGATTGTGTCAAAGTCCAGATTTCAAATCCAATTATCTCAGTACCTTCTTGGTGTACCTCTGTTATATTTGAATGGCCAAATATATGGACCCAAAGGTATCATTTGGTATCGCATTTATGATGACTGACTCAGGGCGCAGGCAACAGGGGGTGCTCAAAGTTACTATTTCAGTCAATTTTAAGCTGAATTGATGGGGCCTATGTGGCTTGCACCCTTAGTGTCCCTCAATATTTTGTGCATGTATATGAAGGAGGGGACCTATATTATAAGTTTACATAAAAATTAGAATGGTACACTAAGGGCGCATCTCCACAGGGGGCGCTGTTTCCTATAAAAAAGTGAAATAGACCCTTTTTCAGGGCTCTGTAGCTCATTGCGCCCAGGGTCAACAGCACGGTGAGCATGCCTATAATGTGCTATAACACCTCTAGTTTACTAGGGTGTAAGCATCTCTGAGGTACTCTTAACCATTCTTTTTCCAGAATTTTTTTAAGGTACCACATATGACGATTTTTCAAATTTTCAAAAAATCACCAGAATGCCCACAATATGAATGGAGACAGTCTTGCAAGTCATTTCTCAAATAAATTTTGGTTGTTGGGATATATTTTGCTCCAAATAGTGTGTACACGCATGTAGGGGGCGCCACAAGTACCCAAAAATTTTTATTTCTTTCCATTTTTCATGTTTGCTTGTGCTGCATTCATCTCAGTTGTGGGACGGCAATCTCAATACAGGCAATTTAGCACGCCACTGCAATTTTCTATATATACAGTGTCACCTGTAAGTAAATAAATGGGTAATGTTTTGCCATTGGGTCAATACTTTACATCCTGAACCTTAATTGCTCAAGGAAACAAGCATGCTCTTCGGAAGAAATGAAAACATACAGGGTTATAAAAAATGATATTTGAGGCACCTATGATACGAATGGTCACAATTTGTTTTTGCTCTTGCTCTGGCATCAGTTCCATATGGGACATGGGTCAAAATAATTTAAGTGAGTGAACCCCCCTCAAATTTTAATTTGCCTTGGCCATACATAATTCTGAGTACATCAAAGAAAATTGGTTGCCATTGTTATCCCATCCACTTTAAATATTGGCCTTTATGACCCAGTTAGTCTTTATCTCATTGAATGACAGTTCAGACTTACACAATCAGGATGGTAGAATTGATCCAATACCATTGGCTCAATGCTGTCATCTTGCTTGTGGAAGTGGCAATGGCAAAACATCACCCGTTTCACTTACTTACAAGTTCTAGTCTAGTGATATGCAAAAATGCCATTTAAGATAGACCGTTTTTAGGTTTAAGTTGTGAAAGTTTGGCTATTCATTTTTAAAGCGAATTCCTTAAATTTAGGCTCACTACATCCAAGACTGAACTAACTTGATTTCTAGACAAAGAGGAAAGTAAAATTTCAAAAATATGTGTGAAAAGCAGTTCACATGTTGGTAGAAATGTAAAAGATGCATCATCATAACGAATAATAGGAAATACATTATTTGTATATATATTAGTTTTAAAACTCAAGTACAAAGTATGAATTGAAGCATAAGCCGTCCAGATAACAATACCAAACCAAAGACAGGGAAATGTATACAGTAATGCCCCATACATTGAAAAAGTTAGTGAAGTCTACGATGTAAAGAACACAAATTTTATGGAATTGAGCCTTAAAAATGTGTTATCATACTATTATAGCTGAGAGCTTAAAATGGTCAGTCATAAATGCGGTTTCTGCTGATCACTAAAACAAAATGACTGTCCGAAGGTTAGTGTCCCATAAATTACATCAATGCAGCACTAGCAAGCATGAAAAACAGGAAAATAATCTATTTCAGGGGTACTTGTGGCGCCCCCTACATGCGTGTACACACTATTTGGAGAAAAATATATCCCAACAACCAAAATGTATTTGAGAAATGACTTGCAAGACTGTCTCCATTCACATTGCGGGCGTCATGGTGATTTTTTTTAATTTGAAAAATCGTCATATGTGGTACCTTAAAAAAATTCTAGAAAGAGAATGGTTAAGAGTACCTCAGAGATGCTTACACCCCAGTAAACTAGAGGTGTTATAGCACATTATAGGCATGCTCACCGTGCTGTTGACCCTGGGCGCAATGAGCTACAGAGCCCTGAAAAAGGGTCTATTTCACTTTTACATAGGAAACAACGCCCCCTGTGGAGATGCGCCCTTAGTGTACGATTCTAATTTTTATGTAAACTTGTAATATAGGTCCCCTCCTTCATATACATGCACAAAACTTTGAGGTACACCAAGGGCGCAAGCCACATAGGCCCCATCAATTCAGCTTAAAATTGACTGAAATAGTAACTTTGAGCGCCCCCTGTTGCCTGCGCCCTGAGTCAATCATCATAAATGCGATACCAAATGATACCTTTGGGTCCATATATTTGGCCATTCAAATATAACAGAGGTACGCCAAGAAGGTACTGAGATAATTGGATTTGAAATCTGGACTTTGACACAATCCAAATTTTGACCCTATATTTCAAGGGGCCCTCAAAAATAACCTAAAAGGTATGGAGGTCTAAAAATGCAATTTTTCCATCATTTTAGTAATCAGTTAGCAGGGAAAAAATTAAGAACAACATCCGAGTCGGGTGAGTATCACCCCCAATGGTGAAGTGCCTGAATCTTAGAAAAACTGCCTCTTAACATTAAGATCCGTTTGCAGACATGAACGGCTAATTCAAGTCCTTGGATCCATTCAAAAGCAAGTTTGATATTTGTTGTTGGGTTTCTTTTGCTTCGAACTCTAATTGAGATTGTGCAGAAGTTACATTGATTCAAACATGTTGGACCATAATTGTCTGTCTTCTGAACCATTTTCAATTGTCATAAATCGAGACATTTCTCGACAATTCAATTTCAGTCTGTTTTATTAATTGGTTTACTTCTTGGTCTTCCTGATCATGGCCTCCATCATGTCCCATTCTTCGCTAGAAACTCGATCCAGAGCGTTAAATTCTCCCGCCATGTAGACATACTCCCCTCCATCAAATCGCACCACCTGAGGCATACAAGAACAGGTGGTAAAGTAGACAAATAGATATTTTTAATCCAACAGTTGTTAAAATAATCAAATTATGCACATTGAGGCTCAATGAGTCAACGGAATGACTATAGGAGTAAATGTACGATTTTATTTCTGTATGGAGTGGAAAAAATTACGACAAGACGGCTCAAGTATAATTTACAACATAATGTCCTCCCCAACCTGCATAAACACCGCACTTTCATGTTGTATACCATACTACAGCCAGACGAACAAAGAATATTGCAATTAAATAGCAATGCTTCAAGTAAAAATATCATATAAGTTATTATAACGCCATAAATCTGTTTCACAGTTCTAAATAATACGAAAAAAAGTTTTTTTAACATTGAAATATATATATGCCATTTTCATGGCTTCAAAATCATTAACTAGGGCTTGCTACAAAGCTGCAATGGGTGCACTGAGTTTCTTGCATATGGGAGACTGGAAATCAATCTGAAGCAAGCCATGACTCTTTTAATTTAGAGAGACAAATATTGCTTTTCTTATTACCTCGCCGTTCAGCCAATTGGAATAGTCAGAGACAAGATAGGATGCCAAATTAGCGAGTTCATCTATTTCGCCCATTCTGCCAGTTGGGTTCCTTCGAATGGTCTCTTTCTTGAATTTGCCAGTTGGGTCCAGACGGCTGAATGCACCCTGAAAGAAAAGACGTCATATAATATTATGGTGTATTCAAAGATGGATGAATACAAGAAATATGGAAGAAGTATGAAAATGGTGATTGTAATTACATAATTTTGCTTCACATGTGGAGAGACAATTCTACGTCGGGATCGAGAGATTAGGCTTTGGCAAGGTAGATGTATAATTAGAAAGGGCTATAATAGATTGGCAGAAGATGAAAAAGAAATTGATAGATTTTTCGCCCTTAAGAGTTTACCCGTATATTCTGAATATGTAGTTCCACGTACTCAACAATATTAGCGACCCTTGGGGTCATAGCAAATTTATTATAATATTTTTTAGTTTTTGCATAATAATAGTTACTCACTTCTGTTTCAATAGGTCCAGGAGCTATAGCATTGAATCTCATTCCATATCGTCCCCATTCTGATGCCAACGACCTGAAACAATGAAAATAGATCAATATTATGGCGGATTTAGTTTTTCAAAGAAATACCTCTAGTTTCTAAGTGGCCAAATTGAGTCGTGTTTAAATAAACTTAAATAAGACTTGTAAATTATATTTTCTCATGGAATGTCTCAATGACAATGCAAGGGGAAGAGTTGCTTGACAATTGATAAATCTATAGACTCAAGACTAAAGAAATTCATTCCAATTGAGATTAATTTTAATGTTGTCTTTCTTCTATTTTCCACTCACTTGGTTAAAGTCTCAATTCCAGCTTTTGCTGCAGCACTCGGAACGACAAAGCCCGACCCTGACTCTGTGTAGACTGTCGTTATGCTGAGAAACGCCGCTCCTACAAAATGAAGTGCAAATTGGAAAAGAATTAAACAGTAAGTAAAAATTACTAGAGAACTAAACTCCATGCACAGGTATTTTATCAGTTAAACATAAATGGCATATTATTTTTAAACCCAATTGTTGATGCCACTGAAATATTGATTTAAATTTAAGATATCCCAACAGATGCAGATACATCATGTATATATATACGGTACACATAGAACTCTACAATTTCAGCATTTTCAATGAAGTAATTTCCTGGAGACTGAGAAAATTCATACCGCGCACTGTCATAATTTTTGTGGCTATAAGTATAACAATGATGGCCAGTCAAAAAGGTGTGTTAGTTATTTTTTTCAAAAATTTTGCAATTCTCACAATATCAATTTTGTGTCATACGACGTTGCGACAATAATAGATATGTTTTTATCGTACAGCCCTAATAACTATAGAACATGTTACACAGACCTTGTCCAGCTGTTATTAATCTTTTTCCAACATCCAAAGTGACGTTAGCTGTACCATTGAGGACAATATCTGTGATAGTTTTCCAAGCATTCGGAGATAGTCTTTCACTTGGAGAAACAAAATTTCCTGCAGCATTGTTAATTATGATATTTGGCAGTCCTAACTCATCAATGCATTTTGATACGCCGTCTCTAACTGCTGAAGGGTCCCGGACATCCACAGTATACGCTTTTACTGGTCGCCCAGATATTTTACTTATTTCGTCAGCTGTCTTTGTCAAAACATCTATTCTCCTGTAAATATAAATATACATGTCACTATTGTAAGTTTGCTCACTATGTTATCTATCCAAAAATATAATTATTATCATTCAGGGCCTGGAATGGGGGACTTCAATGCATCAGGGGTAACCATTAGATAGTGAGTAAACAATGGTGATGTCATCAATTGTGTCATTGTTGCAGTTGTGACATCAACATTGTGACAATGGTGATGTCACAGTGACTCTCTAGTACAGTAGCGCCACCACCAGCCACTGAGAAGTCTCCCATTAAAGGGAGTCTGGGAGCCCTATATTTTGGTGAATCATTAATGGTATTACAGTTTGTAAAGTCATAGCAGGAATAATTTTTTTTGACACTAGGGATGCTGCAGTCAAGTTGTGACGTCATCTCTTGTGACGTCACAGCATTGCAATGGTTTGCTACATTGCAGCATGGAAGTGCACTTCTATGATTATAGTGTCACGAAATCTTACCAGACGTAAACAAATTGACCGCAATGATTATTCTAAAGGGAGCAAAAACGATCTTATCAAATCAATCTGGAAATTACTACGATTATTCCAAAACTGATACCACAGGCTGTCTGCCGCTTTTTGGAAACCAAATTCCAGGCTTTTCCAGGTTTTTCCAGACCAAGTTTCGCAAAAATTCCAGGCAAATTTGGCAAAGAATTGACCAATTAACAACACGATACACACATTTTTTTCTGAACACGACATTTGTACTTTTGGCTGATTGTCGCTAAAAATTACCAAAAATTTAGCAGTGGACAATTTTTATTTCCATGCAAACTAAATTCCAGGCTTTTCCAGGCCTTTTTGTTCAAAATGCTGATTTTTCCAGGCTTATCAAGGCCTGGGAATTGAGAAACCATATTCCAGACTTTTCCAGGCTTTTCCAGGATTGGCAGACACCCTGTACCATTGAGGTGAGAGTTTGAATTTTGCCTGTACAATGCCTACAGGCTGAGTTATCCAGCCAAACGTTTGTCCTCTGCTTTACATTACAAAGAGTAATTAACATATGAGAGAACTTAATTTTGGTCTGCAGACTTTTGCTGTAACCAATTTTGACCTAAGTTAAAATCAAATTACTCATACCTGCTAGCAATGGCCACATCGGCTCCTAATCTTGACAACATTGTAGCCATTCCTTTACCCAGTCCGGTGCCGCCACCTGTGATTAACGCAACTTTCCCTTTGAAAGAATTTTCTGGCAGCATTGGCGTTTTGACGGCAGGAAAATATTTTGCTCTGTCTTGAGAATTCAGGCATGCTGAGATCGAAATCTGTCTTGTTATCAATGAGGTGCAACAGGGTTTCTGAAAAAAATTCAATATATAATTATTTAAAACAGGCAATAAGATTGCACCAAACTTCTAAAATGATATAAGCACATGCAGCTCGTACTAGTAATCATAATCTTTTGTGCAAATTTATCTGAACTCTTAAAATGCAGAGGCAAAAATATAGCAACTTGGTTCTACAAGAGCTTACAAGGGTCAAGCCATGAGCCTGAGGTCATAATTTAGAACATATTTTTGCAACTTGGAGCTCAGCCTGCAATGAGATATTTTTGGTTATGAATCACAGTAATTACATAAAAATGAGGCTAAAATTATTATACTGAAATACTTCCACTGTCCACAACTATAAATTTAATTTCTTAGCAATATTATGCTCTTGTTAATTAGTAGGCCTTATACTTATAAATTTAGCTCAAGGAAATTGATTATGCAATTTAAGGAAATGTTGAAACAAGAGTTGGGCTAATTGCCTGCATAATTATTACAGTGCTGGTAAAGCCTGGTATTATACTGGTAAATCAGTAATGAAGTATACTGGCAGTCTGGCACTGTAGACAAAATTATGATAATTTCTCTAGAGTCTCAGACTGAAGACTTGAAGTGAAAGTTGAACTGTCCAACCATCTTGTCACCAAGCAGGTTAGACAATTTGCTAAACACAGACACTTTGCACAATATCTTCAGTAAATAATGCACCAAAAATAGGTAAATGACAACCCTTTATACCTGTAAAAACAGCTTTCCAGCAGTGACAAGTCCTTGTGTGGCCATGATTGAAGTTATTCTGGCAGCAAGAAAATTTTGTGGACTGAAGTTTATCAACTTTATGCAGATGAGCCACCTGGTGGATAATATTTCATGTAAATAATGCCAAATTTTCCGTATTTATTGGTCCTCAAACAATCCACGATAAAAATAAGCAATTTTCTTAACAAAATGACACCCAAATTGTTGAATATTAGTGTTTATATTTTCCTTTTAAAGTTTTAATTGGTTTTCGATCAAAGCGCCACCTCTGGTTAAATGTTATCAAATCATCGATATGCGCCACCTGTCTTATCAAGAGCACACCAAGTAAACATTGACATTTTTTGGTAAAAGTTTACAGCTGCAATGTTTGCAAGGGTGGTATGCAGTCTGAGACAGGTAAATGGTGAAGCAATCAGTAATGTCTGTCAGCAAATTAAGCTTCTCGTCTTGGTCATGCTTGAAATTCGATTGTTATCCAGTGTGGTACTTTCTCTGAGCTGCTAAACAAGTCTTGACAGTTGAGTCCTGTCTGCTGAGATCCCGGGGGGGGTACTTCGCGGACTTTTGCATACGGATGCGCCATGGCAATTTTGAAAACCAGAACCATTTTAATCCGGAACTGCGCCAAAACCACAAACCATTTTAATCCTTCACTGAAATTTTTTGCAAACCAATTTAATCTTCATGGTTTTTAAACCATTTTAATCCTCTTTTGAAGCCGATTCCAACGGTACCAAACATGTTGGTGTTGCGAAAACCAGAACCAAATTAATCAGAATTGTCTAAAAACCAAAACCATTTTAATCCAAGAAGGCCAAAAAACCATTACCATCCAGCGGCGCCTCTATATACACCCTTATAGAGTGAGTACCCCCCCCGGGGCTGAGATGACCTTAGCTTTTTGCATAACATGTGGTCTCCCTAGGGTGGTCTCAAATACTGGCAATACAAATACATCATAGAGCTTCATTATTAAGCCTTCATAGCTATTCATGGCATCAAATGATCAATTCAATTGTCATTATGTGATTCTAATAGGCCTTTGCTAGAAGCCTTAATCGAGTGCTCTATAATAAAATGTAATTTCATTTTGTTCATGGTTTGCATCCTACCTTTAAAAATTGTCACCTTGTGACCTCAAAGACTAAAATCTCAATTAATCAAGACCCTTTTTACAGTTTTCCTGTGTTAAAACACCAACTTCAATAAAATTGATCGATTTTGAAATGCCGTAGACATAGACATAGACAAAATTTATTTGAATTCGGTATTTACAACATGATAACATTAGTTTTAAACAAACTAGTGTAACCGAAATTTTTTAACAAAGTAATTAAATAAAACAATTAAAATTAAAATTAAGGTAAAATCAATAAGAGTAAACAACAAATGATAAAAATAAATTAATTGAGGATAATAAAAACGAAATGAACAGGAGGTATGTATAAATAGAGTTTCACATCGGGCAGACCAGCTACAAATCAGAGTAAATTTACATTAAAATTTCGCCTAGCTACTACTGATCTTACCTTTTACAGTTTTACCTCTTTGTCACTTTGTGTGTCTTATTACTTCTCTGCTTATAAGCTACACGCTGTACAGTATATTTGTTATATATATTGTTGAATTATTATATTATGTGGGTGTTTCTTTTTTTTTTGATTTGTCCTTTTTCACTTCCAGGTGCACTGCAGGCTGTCATATAGTCCTACCATTATCAGAGCATTATCTAATGAAGTTGCAGAGAAAACAGAAGGGGAAATAAAATTGAGTAAAATCCTACAAGAAAAATTTCCTGGAGCAAAATTCATCAATGTTGAGGATATTTCAGGTATTAAAAGATTACCATGGCGTGATAATTATGTGGCGTTCATACAGTGCAATATCAAATTAACCATACTCTCAGTCTCTCGAGTCATTTATATAGCTATAATTAAGTCAGTCACCACAGCCATAAATTACCTCCATGAAAGCTAAATAATTATAAAGACCAGATTTGCAAATTTGTTAGTGGGGGTTTGTAGTACTACTGCATTGTAACCCTCAGCAAAATGTGTAATGTCAAGGGGTATTGTAGTTACTTTGGAACATTTTCCGTGAATTCTGCTGCTGGTGGAATAGTAGCTGAGTGCTGAGGGTTTGCTGCTGTGCAATCTTTGTTTTATCTTACTAAATAGCTCTTTTACCCGTTTATGTACATTATTTTACAGGAGGATGTGGTGCAATGTATGACATTCAGTTGGAAGCAAGTGAGTTTACTGGCAAACGCACAATCCAACAACACAGAATGGTCAACAAGGTAATTCTCTAATAAATATAACAAAAGAAAGACATAGAGCTGAATATTATAAATGTTCAATATGATATTAGTATGTACTTTGATCTGGTCATTTTTTAACCACGTCGCCGATAAAAGAAGCCCTGAATTGAATTAATATTGTATTTTAAAAGAAAGTAAGAAAAAAAAGTTGATATTAATTTTATTAATTAAAAATTAAATATTTCTGCTGTTTGCATATGACTGCATTAAGATAGATGTTATTTAAAGACCTTTTCCCCCCTTTTTTCCAGGCTCTAGAAGAAGAAATCAAGGATATGCATGGACTTCGTATAAATACAAGTGTTCCCAAAGACTGATCATTTAAAAATTATCATAGATAATTTATTAATACAGTATAATTGGATGTGACTACAGTACTATGTGCTTATTTATTTTATAAATAAATGTCAGCTAAGCCTAAGGAAACTTTTCAAGATTTTTCAATTTATAAATATTAATACTTTTCCAAAATTAAAATTTGGAAAAACAAATTGGATCACATCAAGTGTCTTTGGAGCCAGGCTTTATCACATGAGTAGTTTTCTAGATTAACACAAGATGACAGCACCATGCAGACATCATGTCTTGGCCCACCTCTGGAGTCTGAAATATCAAGTGCAGCCTGTTTTGTAACTGGTTCACCAACAGTTACTGCTGAGTGATTTTTTTAATTTGACAAAATCTCAAAGTATTGTATAGATATTTTTTAGGAACAATGACCAATACCAGCAAGTAGCTACCTCGTGCTGTTCTAAGCTGCTGATTTTTTCTTGGCCATTTGTGGGCCTGAGTCTGTGGGCTTCCCTGGCTGTTCTAAAAATAGTTCTATGGACTTCCCCAGAAAGCTCCAGGATTATGGATATTAATTTTACCCAAAGCATACATGCATGGCATATTTTTTCAACAAAGCTAGCTTATTGTAGAGTCTATGCCTAGGTCTACACTACAGAAACAATTAAATGTAACAATTAAGCAGGAATTGTCTGAAGATGTATGTTTACCAATTAACACTATAATCATATGGGCAGCATGATCTTATACCAACCTAATGAAGATTATTTATCCATTATCCTAAAAAAAAGAAGAAAAAAAAAGTATGATCATTTATACCCTTCCCTCCTCAGCTTCCTTCAACAGATCCAGGCCTATTGATGAATCCAATTAACTTCATTCATGATAATTAAGCTGAGGGTCCACGTGACAAGGTCGAATTTGCATATCAATTTTCAAAACTAAACTAACCTAAAATTATTAGAGGAGAAACAATTATCTATTTTAGGGAGCCTGAAAGTGTTTGCATGATTAATTAGAAGTCCTGGTAACAAGGTTAGCTTGTACTACATTTTTACTATGCTACTCCGCAGTGTAAATTTCCTGCGCTCTGATTGGTCGAGGACGTGATTGACATGATGATAAACTGGGTCAACCACGCCCACCAAAGATGGCGAAATCCACCAGCAGGACACGTTAATGCGGTGGAAATGTAAGAGAAACGCTGAAAACGGGAAGAAAGAGGACACGAAAAGCAGCTAAGATGTTACAGTAAGGTGGAGGGAGATGTTGGCATGCTGAAATCGACCGCCTGGAGGCCTTGGAAGGCAGGTAGCCGTGGCAAAAGCAAGCAACATCGCGTTGGATCCTAGCGCAGTGCATGGAGGTCAGTGGTGGTGGCCATTTGGCTAATGGCTCGGCAGGCAGGAGTAGTAGTTACCTGGTCCAGGAGCAGACCAAGATAGGCTCATCCCCGAGCCCTACTCATGCGCTGCCCCATGTCTCTCTTGGGGCCGGCAATCCACCGACGTCGTCCCCCCAGGGCCAGCCCCGCCGTGCTACCCACATGGCCACTTTCTCCACTGCGGAGCCCTTCTCCTCGGCCCCCGACTCGATGCCGCCCTGTTTGCTGTGCCTGACCCGGAACGGGGACCCCCGGGTCCTCCCCTGCCTGCACACCTTCTGCTCCCGGTGCCTGGACGAGCTGAGTCGCCGGGGAAGTGGACCCTTGCTCCGGTGTCCGACCTGCCAGCACGACGTGGCCCAGGATGACCTGTCCGTGGATCTGGACTGCCTGCCTTCAAACTTCTTCAACATCCTGAACGTGGTGGTCAGCCCAGATGATGATTACGAGAATGGGGATATCCTGTCAGGGGGGTCAGGGGGGCTGCTTGGTCGCGGGGGCAGCACCCCAGGGGGTCAACGCTCTGCTCCCCCTACCTACTCCCTCACCCTGTGCAGCAGTTGTGATGAGGGAAGTCCTGCTACCTCAAGGTGTCAACAGTGTGATGAATACTTATGTGATAGCTGTGTGCACGCTCACCAACGTGTCCGCATGACCAAAGACCATTACATCATGAGGCTCAAACAAGAGCCCGTAAAAACCCTGCCCTCTCCTTCTCCAATCCAACCGGTGTCGGACCGCCCTCCGAGCTACTGTGAGAGACACGAACGCGAGATAACGCGCTTGTACTGCGACACATGCAGTAAGGCAATATGCAGGGAATGCACAATGACCGACCATCAGGGCCACAGTTTCATCTACCTCAGAGACGCTGTAGAAAACTCAAAAACTGTCACAATAAAGTTGCTGGAAGATGCCAAAATCGGATTACAGGACATTGAGAAAAATATAACGCAAACGCAGAGCATGGCGGAAAGGGTGGAAGTGAGGGCTCAGGCCGTTGCTACGGAAGTTCGATCCACCACCAGGCGGCATATGACGGCCCTTGAGGAGCGCGAACGAGAGTTGCTTCGCCGCATTGACAAGATTCGCACCGTCAAGGGCCTGTCTCTGAAAAACCAACTTGAGGAGTTAAAAATTGGTCTGTCCGCCCTGAATGCTACCATAGAACATGTGGAAAGTACCATGGAGAAAGGCACTGATGTTGATGTTTTGAATGCTAAGGATAGAATTGTCAGGGATATACAGCAACTGTACAGGCTAAGATACTTGCAGCCCCATGAAGATGACAATATCATGTTCACTCCCCCGGATGCAGCCCTGCAAAGCGCCATCTGTCAGATGGGCTTCATATCTAGTAGTTCTTATGCTCCTAACTGTGTGGCGAACGGCGATGGCTTGCACCGCGCTCTTGTAGGCAGAATTGCGGTCTTCACCGTCCATGCAAAAGACCACCACAGTGATGCAAGAGTAGTCGGCGGAGAGCCATTCGATGTGATCATCCGTGGAGCTGACGGCGCCATCTACCGGGGGGAGGTCTTGGATCGCCAGAACGGAACATACATGGTGAGCTACAGACCTCCTTCCGAGGGTCAGCACATAATATCTGTTACTCTGAGACGTCAGCATGTTCTCGGTTCGCCGTTCACTGTCACAGTGAGAGCTGGAAGGAACTACGCTAACATTGGGACTATGTTATTGGAACTGGGGGGTGAAGGAGACGAAGAAGGGTGCCTCTGTAGACCCTGGGGCGTTTGCTACCACAAAGATGGCTTCATAATCATCGCTGACCGCTCCAACAACCGTATTCAGGCATTCAGCGCTGACGGCAAGTTCCGCCATAAGTTTGGCTCGCCTGGTTCGAGAAATGGGCAGTTCGATCGTCCTGCGGGAGTTGCTTGTGACCAACTGGGCAGAGTCATAGTGGCGGATAAAGATAACCACAGAGTGCAGTTGTTCAGTGTTGACGGCACTTTCTTGATGAAGTTCGGGGAGAAGGGAAGCAAGAACGGCCAATTCAACTATCCCTGGGATGTAGCAGTCAACAATGAGGGCCAGATCCTCGTTTCGGACACTCGTAACCATCGTGTCCAGCTGTTCTCCGGGGACGGCCACTTCATCAACAAGTACGGCTTCGAAGGGGCGCTGTGGAAGCATTTTGATTCGCCGCGAGGTGTCTGTTTCAACAACGAGGGTCACATGGTCGTCACTGACTTCAACAACCATCGTCTGCTAGTCATCCACCCTGATTTCCAGTCCGCTCGCTTTCTGGGCACCGAGGGGTCTGCTAACGGTCAGTTCTTGCGACCACAAGGTGTCGCCATCGACCAGGAGGGTAACATCATCGTAGCGGACTCTCGTAATCATCGTATCCAGATATTTCAACCGAACGGCAACTTCTTGACTAAGTTTGGTACCCCAGGATCCGGGCCCGGCCAAATGGATCGCCCTTCTGGAATCTGCGTATCTCCAGAAGGGCATATTATCATCGTGGATTTCGGCAACAATCGGATTCAGGTCTTCTAGCATCAGATGTATCGGCTGATGCGTGATGTATCAGCTTGACGTATCAGTGGTATCATGATACGATCGTTGAGTATCTGCTTTAAGTCTTAAAGCATCCGCTTCGAGTATCTGAATGTGTCGTGTGTCAACTTGATGTCATGTATCAGCCAAGCAGCCTGACGTATCGTACCACGTATCGTACCATTGTGTGATGATCATGTATCGCCCTTATACCAAGAGTACGTATCGCCCAGACCTGTATCTGTCTATGTTGTCTTAATGTTTGTTTGCCAGCGACGCATGCACTGCTACTTCTGCTGCTGCTGCCTGCACCAAACGATGTTGGTCGTCGCATCAATGTTGCTAATTCAGGGACTTGTAATCAGAGGACTTGCAGGTAATATAATGTAATAATCATTGATGATGTCATCAAATACTGGATGATCGAGATGTGTTTGATCACTTATGATGTCATTTCTGATATATCTGGTTCGTCACATCATGTCAGTCGAAGTGTCAATGATTCAAGTGTCATCGATTATCAATATGTCATAATTATATGTCACATGACTATGTCACATGACTATGTTGCAGTCGGTCACATGACTAGGTCAATCATAGATGATGTCACATGATTATGTCGCATATTGTTGAATAATATTGATGATGTGTAACCAGTTGACTTTTTTATCTGTGTATACAAGTATATGTCGTATATATTATATTCAAATGGTAGAGACAAGGTCTTGCCAGGCTTAGCCTTGGCTTTGCTCACACCCCTCTCAACTCAGGTCATTGACCTATGACCTCAGGTGACCTAAGGTCAGATATTGTTTGATGGATTCATGTACCTGGTCAAACACAGGGGCCAACTCAGGTGGCTCAGTCCGGACCTAGTCCGCGCCTTGTTGTTTTATTCTTAGACGAGACAAACCATGCCAAAGGCACGAACACCCGAAGGAGTGGGGAATGGTTTGTGGTGGGGCTCCCCTTCTTTTTGCGACCAACAGTTGGCTTACAATGCTTATTATTACTTTTATCATAAAAATAATTGAGTTTTTAAGTCTCAGCCATTGGTTTAGTAAGTCGTTCTAATATGCATACTGCTATGATGTTAGTAAAATTACTAAATTTTATCACTATGATGCTAATGGCAGTCAAAATTTCTTTATAACCCTTAAAACAGTTGTTACAAGTTTGACAATTCACAATTGCTACCTCACTATTTTATAATACAATATCCAATACAACAATTTGCTTTATGTGGACATTACTCGGAATTGCCAATGATGCCATAATTTGCCATTGTTGCAAAAAGCCATTGAGTTTCTAATGCAACAGTTGCAACCTCAACATTTTCGCTGCAAATCTGAACCATCTTTGTTATATTTTGACTGTTATTAACTGTTATTAAAATGCCAATAATCACAAAGTGGCAATATGTCCCATGTTTACTCATTTTAGCATCCAATCCATACATTTCAACTTTTCAACCTCTGTATTTTCGCTCCCCATACTGCAATGCAACATTGAACCTCAATATGTTTCTGCCATTGTTTATGCAATAGGCCATAGGTTTACACTAGTTATCTTTTGAAATACATTGCAACCACATTGCCTCAAAATCATGAATATTCTTTACTTCAAAAATTCATGCACTGAACCTCAATATCGAATATACAGATAAGGCCAGGGCAGTTCTTGTGTACTTGCTGTTAAACCTCAAAATATGACACATGGCTATATTTAATTCTTTTGCCTTTATGTCTCGGATCATTATTTTTGACATTTTACAATCCTCAATTTGGTTGAATAACCATGCCAATATATTTACAACCTCAGCATCTGTGCAAATTCAATATATCATTGCCATATACTGATACTATGTCCATTATAAACTGGTGTCAAATCTAATAGATTAAGTTGCAATATTAAGCCATATTTGTACTCCTATCCTGTCTCACACATTGAAGCACGATGGAGTTTTCGCACAACTCAAATTTGAGATACCTCGCTCCAATGTGAAGTGTGAAGTGTTGTCGTGAGATATTAATATTTTACACAGAAATCGATATAGCATTATGTGGTGTGCTTCACACTGAAAGGATCAATTTTGGATTGACATATTCATGTGTTGTCCATTATTTAGTCCATTAGGTCAAGGTCTTCTGACTTTTGTAACTGTTTATTTTTGTCCTTTATTTCTTGACTGTTGATTGTCTTGACTTTAGTTTGTGTTTGTTCCATATTTTGCACAATCCTTCTGAATTGATTCAATTTAACAGTCTATTTAGTGATAGTCCATATCCAAGGAGGGAAGTTCTTACAGGCCTTTTCAGAACTTGCTAAGACCTGTAATGTTAAATCTTAAAAGGCCAATGAAAAATCATTAAATTCTGAATTCTCACTGGAAATTATTATTGTTGAGGAATGCTTTCATAGGTGTTTTCTATGTTCAGTCATCAACATTGCTTTAGGTATTTCTCTGTGAATCAGTGAATGTTTCTCAAAAAGCCAATGGTCACTGTGCAGTAAATTGTAAATGTTTCCTGTGTTTTCTGGAACTTCTAAAATTGCAACTTAAACATGATGCAGAAATTTATCATCAGATCATGAGGTTGTCTCATGGGATGACCAGGTAGTCTAAATGAGAAATATACCTAAACTGGTCAGAATTAATTAGTAACATTAGTTTTGTTGAATTGTTGGTTACATTTATAAACAGTCAGTACCCTTTTCACAATTCTCAAAAGCCAATGGCAGTCGCAAAAGGAAGGGGCGCTCCAAGTGTCCGCTCTTGTAAGATCATGATAATTATCATTAAATCTCAGGGAATTTCTCTCTTAGGATGCATTGTGATGAATTTGTTCCTATGTATAATATATTGTTGTATGGTAGCCGGGAACTTGTCGCACAAGTGCATGCTGGGAAAGGTCGAAGGTCAAACCTTTTCATTTGTTGCACAGGTTATAACAAAGTTACTGAAGATGTGTTAACTAATGTTAATTCAAGGAGGGGTTGGGCTCATCTTGACTAAACGTAAATTGTAAAGTAGCCGCTAAACCTAAACAATGTTAAAGCATGAATAGTAATAGGATCATATGTATACTATGTTCGCGAGCACACGATACCTGGTGCAAAGTATCTGTAATTTTCGAGCTTTTATTCTATGCTATTTGATGACGCTTTTTGTGAAAATACTTATATACCTCAGCTAGCTGGTTGCGACATGTATGTATCGGTCAATGTTATATATACATTAGTATCACCTTAACTATACCTCAGCCTTGGGCGGATAATAGACAAGAGATGTCTTAAAACAATAGACCTAATTTTATCCTCATGTACCTCAGCGCACTGAATAATTATATTGCATATATATATATATTGTTGCATACATTGCTTGTAGTTGACAGGCGTTTACAAGAACCCGCACGGGCTGTTATATATCCTTACAATTACCTCATGCCGTTCTTTTTTGTCAGAGATTCCTTGCATTTCCATTATGCCATGTGTAATTGTAAAAATTTTTGCTGTCGGGGGCGGTGGGAAGCGACTAGGAGCCGCAAAAATGTTTTATCCCACCTGCCCCTGAATGCTCGTTATTACCTCAAAATGTCTGATTTTGTAATATTATATTTATATGACATATTATATTATAATGACAATAATTTGTTGCATGAACTACCTGTAATATATATATAATAATACCGCGCCGCGCTGCGGATTAACACAATGTTGAAATTATGTACACGTAATAGTCTAACAAACAACAACCCTGTCCTCCATTTGCAAGACAGGTGGCGCTCTCTGATGATAGGTTGTTGAAGTGTTGAATTAGTTACCTGACCTACATATAGGTGGCGTCACTGGTGTGATATGAATACAATTAGTGTGATTTTAAATTGAGGTAGCACAAGTGGGCGTGCATTATGCAACTGCAGCCTGTACAGCTAGCTCCCCGTGGCTTGTATTGTCTTTAAACTGTTAATTCTGATTCTACCTCAGTAAGCTTGTTGGCTGTTGCAGTGGGCGGCGGCCATCTTGGTCAGTGTCAGGGGTCCTGAAGGGGGCTGTCAGAGTGCCCTAAGGTATAACCAGGCAACAGTCCCCTTTTGGGGCCTCCTGGCACAACCCACTTTAATCACTGTTATTTAGTAATATATATGAATCATGTATAATCATTGTCATTGATATTTTATCTTTGATACATTATCATTGATATGTACCTTGCATCTGCACTGCAGCCAATGGTTCTATAGCTTTATTTGTGCCACTGTATCTTTCACTGTTGGTAACACGTCTGTTGTTACATTTGCAATTAAGACGCCCTCACAATTTATCAAATTTTGTGCAAAAAAAAATACAAATAAAAAGGGCCGTCTTTTCTGAACATGTGTTTCTGCGTGGCCACCCGCCTTAATTTCTTAGCTTTTTTAAGCAACGCCAGATTGGAAGGAAGTAGCAATGCTCTTAAATAACCAACTATATTTAATAAGAATTAAATTAGGAATTTGCATTGTTATGTTAAATAATTTGCAAAATATCATTATATGTGGAAAAAAGGATTTTGATACTTTTGCCAAATTTTAAGAATTTATTCAATTGTCTCCTAAAAGTTGTAGCATGAAGTTATTTAAAAAATTTATATTTATTCGCTGTTTGATATTGTCGTTAATGCTGGCAGAACGTTCAAGGGATTCAGGGTAAAATCTTTAGTTTTAAAAAAGATGAAAAATTTGAACTGTTTCAGTGTCAAATGACAAAAATGCAAACTAATTCTATCAGGTTTTGAAAATGTCATTATTTCTCAAATGTTGATGTTCTTGAGCACTTCCTATCAGTCTTAATAATGCTTGTATTGCTAATTTTCTCACAACAATTAATTTAATATTGTGTATGTATTTACTATTTTGTTTAATTGAATTTTGAATTCATATAATCGTGTAAAGACATGTGAAAAGGCTGGTCTAAAGTCATGTGACCTTAGTTGCAGCCGGGCAGGGATTGTTTACCACATTTACAGTCATCAAGACATGTTGCTATGACTACAAGCCTGCTCCTGTTGTCATGTCAACCATGCTACCTCATGTCATTGTTATTGTTGCTAGGCTATTTTTGCCAATGAGTTGAAATCGATTGTTACGTAATAGTCACTAGATATTAGATTCTAAAGGCTTGTACACTTATAGTTGTCTAGTTTATTAGCTATCAGCTCGCGAGTGTTTAACCGATATATAATATATTATACTCTGTGTTGCGTTCTATGTTTGATTTTTCTCATTTTAGTGTGTGTGCATCTTCGGTGTAACTAAATCTGTCAGTTGACTGTAATTCAATCACTTTTAAAAAGGGTAAAAAAAAAAAGGTTGCGGTTATTGAATCGCCAACTTCAGGGTACATACAAAAGTATTTTATGCAGCGGGTGTTGGCAGGCGAGCTAAATATGGATAGTTAGTAATAATATTTATTATTATGATAATGATATTATTGTGATTATTTATATCTAGCCAGTTGTTGCGTGATTAAGATGGTGAAATGAGTGATCTAATCATGAAAATGTTAAATTCTTATTATAAATGAAATGAAATGGTGAATTCTAGCATGAAATGGTCTGAAAATCATCAGTTGCTTTAACCTTGATGTTAACGCAGAAAATTTGAAGTTCTTCGTTGAAAAGTATTTCATTACTATTCTATGAAGTTCTGATTTTTTAACAGAAAATGATAATTAAGATATATGCATTGACTTTTTTGACTGACAGGCTTTTAATGGCTTCAAATGTCCAGGGTAATTTTCCATTAGCATTGATAAATGTCTGGTGTTGCTGTTTAGTTATTTTATTATCATCTAAAAATTTTCAAATTTATGTGATGATCATGCTGTAGAAAACACTAAGTGTCATTTAATTTAATTTCTAGGAATTAGATTCATGTGCAAGCTGTGAATTTGTAAAAAAAAAAAATCTGAAAAAATGAAAATTACAAATTTACAAATAACTTATGGCTAGATCCCTTACATCTTGTGTAAATTATTTTGAAGTTGTTGTTATTTTATATGCAGTTTGATCGCATAGCGATGATTTCATAAATTCATATCTAGAAAAAGGATATTTTTGATGTCTTGCGAAGTAGAAGTAATTTTTTTTTAATTCTCCAATTGGCTTTCTTTCAACAAGTCTTTGCAGGAATTTTGTTTTTGTAAATATCCATTAATTGAACTAAAATCGTTATAATTAAGACTCTTTATTTCATTGAGCACGTTATGGTAGGCAGCAGATGAATATGAGAAAAAATAATAGCACTGATCTTTTTTCACTGTTTTGATAGTTTTTGAAACACCAAGGAAGCTTTTTTTAGTTTTTTTGACACTACCCTGTTTGATTAATATGCTTTTTAAAATCATATATTGTCCAGGGTATGGTATAATATATATATCATGATTGTATCTATGATCGCAGTAGTTAAAATGCAGCTTTTTTCCCATTTTCCATGTATTGTACCAGTTGAAACTCAGGGTTGCCATTTTGCTTAATGCTTGTGAAAACATTTTAGCCTCTCCCGACTTTTACTGCATCAAAAAACAGATGTCGAATTAATGTTGCAGCCTTGGTATAATCGTTATTTATCAAGTAATTCTGTAGATTATTAACATTATATATGTTACGGTGTAAAGTATCTATTGTTGTTTTGTCTTGAGTGTGAATTTCTAGAAATTTCATAATTTCTAGAAATTTCATAATTTCTAGAAATGCTCTTAGAAGTGATTTTAAAATAATCCAGAACTTAACAAGTTTGCTGATAATTTTCACATTGTGACTTGCATGAAAGAATGAAAATCTAAAGATCTAAATGCCTAAAATTATATTAACAGTCCTGAAAGTTGTAAAAAACATACAATTTTCATATAATCTATGCACTGATTAATTACAAATTTCAAATTCAATTCAAAATATAGATACCTACTCATCAGATGGGAAAAACTGCAGTTTAATTAGAGGTGTTCTGCATTTAAAATTCAGGATAGACCTAATTGATAGATTTTAATGAACTGAATATATTCATGTAAATCATAATCTGCTATTGATAGATTTTAACAAATATAAAAAAGCCAATTTAAATGTAAAACGTTGTTTTAAGTTACCAGCAAAAAGCAATATTTTATGAAACGAATTATTGCTGAAATTTGAGTAAATTCAACTTATTGTACATCTAAATAAAACAGGCAAATAATTAGGGATATTAAAGAATGAAGATGTTTGTTGATCAGATCTCTTGAAAAATCCGGTTAATTGGCATTTAATGAATTGCCTTTGAAAGCTACATATCACATTTTGGTCCTGAATGAGCAATATAAACAGTGGGCTTCATTGTGAGTTTATTCTTGCTCACAAGTGCGACATTTTCTGTTTCTGAAAAGTGGAGTGGTCTGGCAATTTCGTTAGCTTCAAAATTAGCTGATTTGAGTATGGATCTGTAGAGGTTTAATAATCACAAAAATATTGGTCCAACTTGAACACAATTTTAGCTTAAAGCTCTTAATTTTTTGTCCATCAATAACTAAAGGTCGCATTCTTAATTTCCATCTTTAGGCCAATAGATCTATCTATTTAGAGCTGCTTAAACAACTTAAAGGAAAAGTACGCACTTTTGAATTCAGAACTAATTTCTGTTCATATTAGGGCCTATCTATTCGAAAAATAGACGTGTATAGGCCTATAGATGGCTCCTGACATGCAGGCCTAACCCAAGATGGATTCTGGAGGACAAATTCGGTCAATGACCTTTTTGTAAATAAGTCATTCGATCGAATCTTTCCATTCTTGGGCCACGTGCATTAGAACAGATAAGTTCGATTAGTATCTCCCCCTCCCCTGTCACAGCTATAGGCCTAGGCCTATTCTACGGCCCACTGTCAATTAGATTAGAGTCTAGCTGACCGCTGCTGAATAGCACAAGTGACCAGTGGGGCCCTGGTGGGATGGTTGGGTGGAAAATAGGAGAATTCTGCAGTTGTTCTTCAGAACAACCCACAGGGGCCTCTATGTTGCCTTTTCACTTCGGTATTCTTGCGCAGTTTGATGGAGCATTCATCAATGGGCGCAGGGATATCTGATTATGCGAATAAAGTAATCCTGTTACATAACAGAAAATAGCATTCTAATAGGCTACTAAGTGCTAATTACATTCATTGTATGCTTGCATAAGTTACGCAAGGCTAATATGGGCTGGGTATTGTCAAGGTTCTGCCTTACTGGTGTGGCTATTTTCACACACATGTGTGATTGCTTCAACCCTTCTCTACAACCCGAAAGTGTGTCAACTGAGTGCGTTCAACCTCATAAAATTGTCAAGTCGTAAATCATCCCTTGGCCTGAACTGACCCTCAGAAATTGCACAACCAGCTCACTGGATGCCCTTCAAAATTTCAAGACGAAATTCGTAAACAAACAGCTCACATAGGCCCAGATGTCCTTGAAATGGCATTTTTCTCATAATTATAAACAACAGGCTTTTGTAGTAGCCTTTAATTAGTAGGCAGGTTTATAATATCAGTTATTTCGTTTCTTTTTTTGTCTAACTTACAAATTAGCTACAAAAAGATATAAATTAGCATCACAAAGCTGAATTGGCAATGGACAGATTTCAATAACCCCTGGGATGCCAAGGCTCCAAATTAAGGAAATAATGCAGGCCAAGGCATTGGTACAAATGCTGACACTTAAATACAATTTCGATGACTTAAAACTCAATTAATTGTTTTTGCCTTAGCTTGTTTGATTTTTCCCAACATAAACAAGCTCATGCCTATAACAATTAAACAACAACTCCACAAAGGAACATGTCAAAAGCTGAAAAACCACATCACCATTATCATTGTAAACTAGGAATTTCGCTGAGAGCTTAATTTTTTCTTGGAAACAAAATGAATAATTAATGAATTTGTAGTAGTCCATAGTAAAATCGATAAGTGACTGAAATTCTGAAAGTCAGGCTCCACCAGTTATCGATTTTCTCAAGGCCTGCAAGGCTGAATACGTAATATCTAGGTCAATGTATTTACAAATAAGTTCTCCATTTAAATTATGGAAGATTGGGGCTATTTTAGCCAGATGTTTATCAGTTTAATGAGGCCAACCAGAATAGGCCTACTATTTAGCATTAGGCCTAAGAGAAAAAGTGCGTGTTTTCCCTAAGTCAGCATAATTGCCACCATGGCCATGGAAGTTTGATCCTGAACTTTGGGAGTTCACATTATAGATTATTCCATTCACAAAGAAAGTTAATGATTATTAGTTATAGATCATTCCATTCGTAAGATTTTACTTTAAATCGCCAAAGAAGAGTAGGCCTATGCCTTTAGAATTAAAATATCAGACCTATGACCATTCTATGGATGAAATTCGGGAAAGTAGCAAATTTTGTACTGAAAAGTTGCAAATATTCAATTGCTTTGCATTGGAAATTAAACAATATGAGTTCCAAACAATACAATTGCCTCTAAATAGCCCATGATACTGGTGCTGATGGGGGGTAAAACACAACTTCACTCACTCAAAACGATGCAATTAATAAATCCCCCCCTCCTGTCCTTGAATTAGGCTACTAACGACCAAGTGCATAAATACAGGACGTTAAACCCCAATCATCCATCAATTTGCCTTGAGAAAGCCGACTTTGGATTAAATTCACACTAATTAAATGATAATGTTTATGGTACACAGCTGGGTGCAAGTTTTTGCTGGTAATAATCGTTTTAGAACCTGGTGGTTTATCAGTTTAGGTGCAAAGACCTTTAAACATGTGTTTGATTTTAGATAAACTGAGGGCATTAGCCGAGCAATAAAATGCGTGCTAAATTATACAGAGGAAATTCCACGAAGTTTCACTGACCACAAAATGTATACAGTACAGTGAGTACACCATTTAAATAAAAGAATAGGAAAGAAAAAGACAGGAAAAATGGGGAAAAAAGACAAAGAAATGTTCAGTACATTTACTCCATTAAGTTAAGAGATTTTCGGTACAGTTTGTAATCGTACACAAATAAGCTTTGCTCCTTAGTTTGACCTGTTGACATTTCAAGGCTTATACATAATATTTAATCAGTCTCATATGATTCTAAATAACAGGATATATATAGTAAAAGCTATTATGCCTAAAAACGATTGTTTTTAATTTTTGATATACCGTGGTAGTTGGAAATTTGTTCGGAGGATACAGGAAGTTGTTAAAAAATAATTGGCTAAAATGATGAAAAAGTAAAAAATATATACTGACATTTGGCATTCAATAACTGAATAATTTTAATAATGTCCTTAATTTGATGCCATTATTTAGAATATGAGTATGCCTATTACTAGGCCATTAGACTATGATATGAATCATATTAACTTCCAAATAAGAACTGTGTAGGCCTTAAGTTAAAAGAAAAAGTTAAATTTGAAGATAATCCCAATACTGTTGATGGAGTCACCTGTGGCAGATATAGTGACAGCAACAGAACACCTCTAAACCACTGTTAAGTATAAACCAGTGATACTTATGCGAATGTGCTCTTAAAGTAACTAATTTCATATTGTGATATTCGTTGTACAATGAATTGTTAACTGACTGCAAGTGATAGACATATATTATAATTGTTGATTTATTTATTATAAATTTATTATAAAAGTTAAATTTGTGTAGAATTCAAACAATTGCCAAAACATGTGGAAAACATGTAAACAAAGCGTAAACAAATCGGTCATTGGGTAAACATTTGAATGTGATTTGCTAATTGCAATGAAATTGCTGCACTTTTAATAAAAATCTTGGCGATTCTGAAATTAAATTTTAATAGAATGCCAACTAAATCGTGTTACTGTGATTATCAAATGAAATGGAAGTGAATTTTATCAATAATGTTGCAGAATTAATTGCTTATTATATTTGAATATATTGGCAATTTGATCAATTAAAATGAAGCAACTTAATTAATTTGAATATTAGATATCGTGAATGAAACATTGTTAAAGCAATCTTTGCCTGACATGTGATAATTGTTGACTAATTAAAAATTAGTGGTACTCAATGTTTGATTCTTTATTATAAGTCAATGACATGAAGTCTATTTGGTGGATAGATATGTAGAATAACTCCAGAGTAGTCTACTAATCTTAACAGTTATTCTTCTGACGAGTTACTCTACGAACAAATAGATTGTCGACTTGTATATTAAACTTCAACAATTAATCTTCAACAATTCGTATAAATTTATCATTTCGAAATAATCATCTGGTAGAAGTTTTACTTCCAAGTATGATTTTCCGATTGAAATTTTTAGATTAGTGCTTGTTATTAGAATTTTTTGATTAAATTTACACCTTGGCTCGCAACATTAATGACTCTGTATCCTCATAGAGGTCGCTTGCCATCTATACCAAGTATAAGATGAGAAGACCTGGCAAGTGGGATGGTGAATAATTATATATATTGGCACACAGTGCTTCTGCTTGCTATTGTTATTATAAGACAAAGGGAGAATAATTAATACAAGCAGATTGTTCCAGTGCGTTGTCTGAGATAGTATTTCTCTAAAATCATTTGCTTGTGGTGGAACTTACGGGTACCGTTATATAGATGTCGCTCGCTTGATTGTGTGACGTCATGAATAGATTAATTGTAGCTGTGTAGGAATGCGAAAATGTTCGAAAATAGAACCACAAACAGTCAATGCGTTATTATGAACATCCAATTGAATACATATTATGCATGTACGAGTCTTAATTTATAAACAGTCTTATTCTCAAAGCAAAGACACCCGAATGAGAAGTTGAGAACATCTTCAGTGAATTTAGAACATCACGGGTAGTTCAGCATCATAAATTTGTCACCCGCGGGTTCTAGTTAAGTGTCATTAAGGAGTTTCGGAAACAGATGACATCGGCTAAAGGAAGCTGAACATATTAGAAAAACCTATTTTGCTTCTCAAAAGATAATTTTGAGCATGTGCATGGCAGTTACTAGCTCCACAATGTCGTGATATTTTTAGGAGTCACATGGGTGTCCAGTTTGAGTGAGACTGTCTATATATTTAAGATTTGAAAGAATTTGTATAATTCTGCATTGGTACATTATTATGTGAATTGTAGATTATCAAATTTGAGAATGAAATATTTTGTTGTATTTCATTCAAAAAGTGGTTTACGACTAATGTTCGACGCACTGTGTTAAAAGAGTCTCTGATTAATTGATTGATAATCGATTATCGAAGAATGATTATTGATTAAAATTGATTAATTATAGAGATTGAGCAATTAGAAACATTTATATTTATAATGTCAACCGGTTCCTTTTGCTTTGAGCTTAAACAACTTAGTGGTACTGTGTTACAATGATTTTTATTTTTTGTTTGTTACATTGGGTGAAACCCCGAATAACCCCTGCCCAGAGCGAGGCTAGTTGTGATGTCACATGCTGGGGGATTTCCCTTGTTTGGGAATATATTCCATAATTTAGCAATTCTCTATTCAGGATACTTATTGGTATTTCTTAATTTCTGGATATTTCTTGATAAATATTCCTCAGTTGGTTAAACTGAGAATATTTCCCCAAAATTAATTTAAATTCATTATTAGATGATGCAATATAGGGGTATCCCCTCATTGTGGTGTTATCCATTGCAACTTAGTTGGAATATTTAATAACAATATTCCTTCAATCAGAGATATTCCCTCATTTGGGATTCTCCTTCATTTGAGATTTCCCTTAATTTGGGATTCCCTCTTATTTGGGATTCCCCTTCATTTGGGATTCCCCTTAATTTGGGATTCCCTCTTATTTGGGATGACCCTTCATTTGGGATTCCCCCTCTGTGACATCATGCTCAGCCTCAGCCGTGCCAGCAGTTTTGTATTTATGATATATCTATATGAGATGAACTTATATTAATGTGTGTACAACTGGCTTGTTAGCCTGATCCGCCGTAACCAGTTGACAGAGCTGTGCTTCAAACCAGCAAGAAAATATTAAATAATCAAATTCAATTTATTTAATGTGTTGAACATGAAATGTTGTAAAATAGTCATTTATGCATTGCTTGATTGCTTTTTGATAACATTTTGATTATATTTCATTATATCTATTGTATCATCAATGCTTCCAGGCATGCATAACAATTTATGTACCTACCTCTTAAAACTCAGATTTGTTTTCAAATTTCGCATCTGAGATTCACTTTTGGAGTTTATGAAATTGATTTTATATCCGAAGTTCTGTCAATTACAATATGGCCATGTGTAAAACAAACTTGAAGTTAGTCGACACTGATGCAAGAGCTGTATCATATAGGAGATGTATCACTGTATGGGAAAAACTGTGTACTTTGATAATACTTGGTGGTTTCTAAGTATTAGTTTCTAAGTATTCTACTTTGAAGTGTACTTTAGGACTGACTTGATCTTGGACAAGTGCCATATATATAATAATATTATAATATATTATACATTGATGAAAGTGCAATACATAATACTTCGAATATCGGTCATTTGATTTGTAAAATTTGTCATTTTGTGAAATGATGATAATTAAATTTGTGTTTTTTTTGCCGTGTTCTGAACACAACCATGAAGTTAGCATTTTGCGGTGGAGCTTGTTTAACAAGCCTAAGCCTCTGTGTGGTAAAAATGGTCGTAGCTAGATTTTCTGCATGTTAAAAATATTCAAATATGTCTGTCTTTAAAAATGTGAATTCTCTTAAAAGTTCACGATAATTGGCTCAGGAGAATATTCAATAGCTTTATTATATTGTATATCATAACATGAATGTATTAAAAATGAAACTTTTTTTTTGTTTTAATTTGGAATTTGTGTCTGATTTTTGGAAGCTGGTGTTTTTCTGGAAAAATATTGTCTTTAAAAGAGCATGGTCCTTTGGTTTTTCTGTCTGAAATGTATTGTAAAACTGGTAAAACCGTTTTAAATACAAATAGAATGCTGTTTCAAGTTCAAATGTGATTTTGTTGTCCTTCTTAATTCTACTTTTGCCCGCCAGGGCTATTAAAAGGTCACAACCTCGTGGCCTGTGATTTTCATCAAACTGGTAAATCGTTTTTAAATGCTTAAAGAATGCTGTTTAAATTTCAAATGTGATTTTGTTCAAACATTTACTTTTGCATTCCAAGAATATTAAAAGGTAACCTCATGCCCTGTGATTTTCATCAAACTGGTAAAACTGTTTTAAATACAAATATTTGCTCGAGTTCAAACGTGATTTTGGATGTCCTTCATAGTTCTGCCTTTGCTCACCAGGGCTATTAAAAGGTCATGATCTCATGCCCTGTGATTTTCATCAAACTGGTAAATTTGTTTTAAATGCTAATGGAATGCTGTTTAAAAGTGCTTTGGTTGTCCGTAGTTCCCTTTTACCCACCAGGGCTATTAAAAGGTCACATTATGTGCCCTGTGATTTTCATTTTTCTCGCTTGGTGTCTCCACCTTGATGCTCTCCTGCTGCTTTCATTAAATTCCCAGTTGTGAGACCGCAGTCGATGTGGACTGCCTCTAAAGGTGCCATTGTTGCTACGTTAATGTTCCATGTTCACAGGGACAGCTGCTTTGAATGGTCTCCATGTTGCAGTACCATCTTTCCTTGTGACATCTTGAATCTTAACAATTTCTAAGCCTATGCGTTTAAGGACTTCATCAACATGCCCAACTGGGGTATTACAGCCAAACACTGTGATATAGAATTAGATTGGACTGTGGCACTGTGAAAATGGCACTTCATGACTCATGATATCTTATGGGTTGTTTTTCAATCGGGGTACATAGTTTTGTCTCAAGGGGGTCAAAAATAAAGGTATTTTTTTTCTGGCCGAATTGACTTTTTTCTGATGCTATATACCGTGCCATAGATTTCTGAAAATTTTAGGGCTACAAGTATTCTGAATTTTTTTTTTTTTACTTTTTTGCGTTGTAGATAATTTGACCAAGGCTCATCCCTCTATTACTTGATGTATAGAACACCCAGTTGTATGGGCTTGTGCTGAGTGGATAGATATATATCTGACAATGAAAAATCATCTTACTTGCTTAATTTTGGCCAAGAACTTTGTGCGTGTCAAGGAAAATAGACATTTTTGGAGTGAACAGCATATTTTCGGAGAGGACAGTTTATTTGACAAAAGCTGTTTTTGGTGTTTTCCGCTACGAGCATTGTGCAGTTCGTACAACTGAAGTGAAACACTTACCAAAACTTTGTCTAATCTATTGAAGGAGTATTTCTATAAAATAAAAATGCTCTTAATTTAATGTTATTGCTGTTTTGCTGACCCTATTTCGGAGAGGACAATATTTGACGGAATTGACCTTCATGTGTTTAATGCAGGATTCTGAAGAGACTAATCATAGTTGTTGCATGTAATTCTTATGTTGAACTCTTGGGACCATGTTGAAAGCATATTCACATTGGTTAAAACTTACTGTTTGGTCAGGAATGAAAAATCTGAAGCGATATTTGCCTAATTTGCAAATGAGACGGTCAATTTTGGTCAAAATGACACAAATAAATTTTTTTCGGGCAGTTATCAACCGATTTGAATGATTTTTTCGCTACTGTAGGTCCGTCTCAGTATGTTTAATCATTCTGTGTAACGTTTTTTCCACATATATGCATGGTATTTCTGGTATTTTGGATATCGTGTGACTTTCCAGAGCGTACCCCGATTGAAAAACAACCCTTATGAAGTGTCAACATGGGAAACCTAGAGGCTGTTTGATAAGTCATGATCAAGAGAAAGCTATTTGACTTATCATAATGGATTTTAGAGTGAAAATCATATCCATAATCCTTTGGTTTGGCTGTCACCAACAAGTGAGAGTCTCCTTCAATCAAATTAACATTAAAAGTATTGGGTTTGATCATGACAAATCATCAACATGATGACACACGAAGTGCCATTTTCACAGTGCCACAGTCCACTCTAATTCTATATCGAAGTGTTTGTCCACGCCTAAACTCCAATTTATCTTTGCTTGATTTCTTGGCTCTGCTTGATTTCTTGGCTCTTATAAAAACAAGTTGGGATAATGTGTTTTATTCAATTTGGCTTGATAAAGGCAAATGATGTGTTTGTTGTTCACTTCAGCTCTCTGTCATTTTGGAAATTCCCGGGAATTCCCGTGCATTTGTTGCTCTGGGATACGAGCTCTTATGGTCAGTTGACGGGTTTTTCCCAGATTCTTATTTCCTGCTGCTGGTTTTTTGTTTGATGAAATTTTTTTCTGGCCTGGTAGTGAGGTCGAGGGGTCAACTTTGAGAATTCACTGAATTGGCCAGTTATTCTAGGTTGAAAGTATGGCGACTCTGTGTTGGCAATTTGCCTTCGCGAAAATTAGGTGGGAGGGTTGGTTTAGTGGTAATGTGCTGGGCTGCCAATCGCTGGGTCCAGGGTTCGAATCCAGCTCTTGCCGATTCACCTGGGCCTATGTTGGATAGCTGTTTCAATCATCCTTCGCCTCATTGGCATGTTCTCCCCTGTCCTAATTAGCCTGCCAACTGCATAAATACGCCCTGGACACGTAGCCCGAATCATCCATCCATCCATCGCGAAAATGCCCCTACTTTAGAAATTATTATTTTTGTTTTGCCAATGATATTTTTCTGGTTATTTTTTTTTTGAGCTTGCAAAAATTTTTAGCGCGATTAAACAAAATTCATCGCTGGAATTTGGGGGGCACTTTTGGAATTATTCTTTTTGTACACTCTGCTCAGGAACTTTTTGGGAGCGGAAAAGATATATACATGAGCTGATCATAAGTGTAGCCAAGTGAAATTAAATTTAGGAGTTTCCATAATAATTTTATGAACATAAATTGTATTGATGTTAAGAATCCACAGGAAATTCTACTTTGCTTTTGAATATGTCAATTAAAAACTCTGGTGTGCCCGCAGCCAAGCTGCATGCACATTTTCACAAAGCTGCCTTTTTTTTGGGGGGCAAAAAAAAAAGCCAAGGAATGGCACTTTTTTTTTGTTCATGAAGCCTTGAAGGCAAACTTCACAAACGCCCTTTTTGCTGTTGTGAATTAAACACCAGATGTCAGTGTGGTGGGTAGATTCTTTAAGCTGTGGTCTGTAGCTGGCTAGTGGCTCCACCACAATTTCTTTTTGTGATGATGTTCCAGGTTTATCAGCAAAAAGTTGTTGCACTGCTGGGTTTGCACAGCAACAATTTTACTGGAATTGACAGATAATGGAAGTTGAACCTCTCTGGACATCTGTCCTAATTCAATGCTGCATGTTGAGCACTCGATTTGGCACAGTGCAGAGGGCTGATGACTTTGGTTCTCTCTGGTGTGTCTATATATGGGCAATTCCGTAAACTCCGATTTACAGATTTGACACTTTGGCAGCTTGTGTAGCCCTACCATTGTATCTCAGCTATTTCATTGTTATATAGAGATGAGGCCAGGTAATTTGGGTATCAGACAAGCCATCAACCAAAGCTCCAAGTGCAACAGGAGCTGAGCTTCATCAAAATATATAGCGTTTCTGACGTACATCACAGAATGGTTGGTGGCTTGTCTGATACCCAAATTACCTGGCCTCATCCCTATATAACAATGAAATAGCTGAGACATAATGGTAGGGCTACACAAGCTGCTAGAGTGCCAAATCTGTAAATCAGACTTCACGGAATTGCCCTTATAGTTTTTGCCTCACAAATGTAGACACATTAACGGACACAACATTTTTGGCTGGAAAAATATATTAAAATCTAAAAATGTCCAAAAAAGTCATTTTTCACCAATTCTGACTGAAATGGTAATGTAACCGCCTTTGAGAACTTTGGTCCATGCCCTGAAGTCAACTTAAGTGGGATGTGGCCTTATGACAGTGGGACAATTTCATGCCAAAAAAAAAACAACTATTCATACAACTTTTGGCTCACGAATAGGTAAGGGGCTGGACAGTTAGGGAAGGGGGTGGACAGTACCCCCGAAGCTCTGCTGCCTTTGCTTAAAATAGAGTGGTGCTGTGGTGGCCTTTATTTAGAATAGATTAGATTAGATTAGAAAACTTTATTCCAGACTCAACATATACAATAAATATACATGAGGTCCATATTAAAAATAAAAAATAAGACAAAAACTACAACACTACAGATACAATAGACTACGCCAGTGCTTCCTCAGCCTTGAAGTATAAAAACGAGAGGATGACAACATACATTTTATAATAACATTTTCAGACTTGTCTAATCTGCGTAAAAATTTGTATACAAGGTTTCTTATTACTGCAGAGCAGCACTGAGTATTAAAAACAGTACACAGCAAACTTGTACTCTCATATTTAGAAAATCCCAGCTGTAGTTTGAAAATATGAAACGCAATGTACAGAGATCTGATCGAAGCAGATTTATAGTTCCACCACAAGTGAGCATTATACATAGGTGCACAATAAGATTTAAAAAGTTTGAGCTTTACCTCTGTGCTACACATAAAAAACTTCCGTAGTAAAATATTTCCCTGAGCATACAATTGGCGTCTCTGCCGAGCAATATCAGCGTCATCCGATCTGTCTGCAGCAATGATATGTCCAAGGTATTTATAGGAACCTATAGAGTGGAGTGTCCAGAAAATGTAAGCTCTACCGTCTAATTTCCAACAAAAAAGCACTTAGGTTAATTCATACAATTTTTGGCTCAAAATTGAGGAAGGAGGTGGAGAGTACCCTAAAGCTCTGCAAAAGTAGCGTGCAAGACTGCCAATCACTGGGTCCAAGTTTCGAATCCAGCTCTTGCCAGGTAACCTGGGCCTATGTTGGACAGCTGTTACAATCATTTTTTGCCTCATTGGCGTTTCCTCCTGTCCTAATTAATTAGCCTACCAAGTGCAGGGGGAGGACAGAGCAATGAGGCGAAGGATGATTGAAACAACAGGCAAGAGCTGAATTTCAACCCTGGACCCAGTGATTGGCAGTCTAGCACGCTACCTCTAAACCTACAGCCCGCTCCCGTCCCATTCCTCTTATCCTCGACAGCCTTGAATCCTCAGACGAGGGTTTTCTATTTACTGTCTATCTGTTCAATAGTGAAGATATAGCCCTCCTTGGTAATGGTCTGTAATTGGACTTCAGCTCGGTCATGAATACAGGATGTAAAGCCCAAATCCTCCATCCATCCATCTCCAATTGAGAAATTTAAATAATGCTCCTGCAAAAAACTTGTCAAACTTTATTTTAAAATGTAGTATTTATGACCATTTTGGTTTCCCTGAAACATCTTAGATACAGATACAAGTAATTTATTTGTCACTGGGCCATGGGAAATTCTTGTATGTGATACAGTCCACAACTGCAAACAAGGAAATTTTGTACAAGAACATAGGAAAATGTCTTCAACTTACAGAAATTTTCTTTAACTTACAGAAATATCTTCAACTTACAAACTTTTAATTGAGTATGTCTCTAAATAGCCCACTCAGGTGCTGATGAGACATTAAACTCAAACAGCACACAATCATGCACATCTTTATTTGACAAGATTTTTGAGGGGCTGTTTAAAAAAAAAGTCCGTCAACCCTATTCCGTATTGTCGGACTCAGTTGAGGTATGGCTTGCCACACCCAAAGGTGATCCATGGTGCAACTTGGGTTCTCAGTTCTTGGAGTGGGCAGACACACACCATTAAAATATTGTACAATTTCTTGTGGGATATGGAAACAAACTTATGGATGACAAAAGGCTGAATGCGCACAACAGACCCGGTTGGTCTGAGCTTGTTAAGGATGTGTATGACCGTTTGATGAGTCGAGAAACACTCTAAAAAATGTCGGGACAAAATCGGTTTTTTAGATTCAAAATGGTTTTTGAAAAACCAAATTTCAATGCAAAAAACCATTTTGAATCTAAAAAACCAATTTTGTCTGAATTTTTTTAGAGTGAACATAAGGAAGCAATGGCTAGTGGCTGGTAAACCTAGATCTGGACCACTGTTTGAGCTTCATCTAAAGATGAAAGCCCGGTTTAAATACACATTACGATACATTAAACGTCATGAAGAAGCACTTGGACTCGAATCTCTGGCTGACAAAATGGGTGCCTTGAGTCACAATGACTTCTGGAAAGAGATTAAGGTGATAAACAACAATCAAAACCCTTTACCAGCTTATGTTGATGGAGTTGATGGAGGCGAGAATATTGCTAAAATGTGGAAAACACACTTTCAGGATCTGTTCAATTGTATACGTTCTGATGCCTTTTGCAATGCTGACATGGACTGCAGTGGTGATTCTCCTGACGAGTTGTGTGTCAGTGAATCAGAAATTGAGAAAATTATTACTGATCTTCTAAAGAACAAAAGCTGTGGTTTAGATGGATTATATGCAGAACATCGGCAGCATTCTTCGAGGGTGCTAATGAATAAACTTAGTCAGTGTGTATCTAGTTTTTTTATACATGGATTCCTGCCGCAGTCTTTATTTTGGTGGTAGTTCTTGTTCCGATCATTAAGGATAAAGCTGGGAGATAGGTTGTAAAAACAATTATCTGTAGCAAAGTCATTTAGAAAATTATCTTGCAAAGGATTGAGGATCACCTAGATGCCCATCCTAACCAGTTTGGATTGAAATCTAAACATGGCACAGATCAGGGCATTTATTTTGGTATACATATCAAAAATTTTGTGTACATTGGGGTAACACCTACTCTTGAGTTATTTAATGTTTCCAATGGAGTCAAGCAAGGCGGTATTCTGTCTCCGTTCTTATTTAATGTTTATTTTGATGATCTAAGTAAGGGTGTAATTGTTTAAATGAAGTTTATTGTGGCTGTGTATTTAATAGTCACACTATTAATCACATTATGTATGCCGATGATCTGGCTGTATTTGCGCCATCTGCGCTTGGCCTACAGAAACTTGTTAATGTTTGTGAAAACTTTGCTGAGGATCATGATGTCGTCTTCAATTGTAAAAAGAGTGCCATTATGGTATTCCGTCCAGAGGGTGAATTATGCATTATTTGACACTGGTTTTAAATGAGGAGGCCATCAAGGTGGTAAAATGTTTTAAATACCTTGGTCATTACATAACAAGTGATCTCAATGACGACTTTGATATAAAGAGACAATGTCGACAGCTTTATGTATCTGGAATAAAGTTTATAATAATAATAGATTTTGCAATTGGGTTGAGGTCAGGGGACCATGAAGCCCTCTCCATTCTTGGGATGCTCTCTTCAAGAGATTCCTGAATCAACCTTGCTTGATGTGGCTGGGCCTTTATTCAAACAATTATTGTCATTTGTCAGCTTATTCTGACCACAAAATCGGTTCTGCCTCCAAAAAATCATGTTCCACTCATTCTGACTGAAATGGTAATGTAACCGGCTTTAAGAACTTTGGCAATGCCCTAAAGTCAACTTTTACACGTTCGTGGGATGTGGCCTTATGACAGCGGGTCATTTCAGGCAAAAATAAAGGCACTTCATACAATTTTTGGCTCAAAATTGGGGAAGGAGGTGAACAGTACCCCAAAGCTCTGCTGCCTTTGTTTTAAATAGAGTGGTGTTCCCAGAAAATGTAAGTTCCAGCATCTAATCTGATAATGCTTGATCTTAGCAAAATCATGTGCCGTAGTAGGGGGGGGGGGGGTTGGTCTAGTGATTGTTTGCTTAGATGCCATGCAATCGCTGGGTCGAGGGTTCGAATTCAGTGCTTGCCCGGTTTACCTGGGCCAATGTTGGATGGATGTTTCAATCATTTTGTGCCTCATTGCCGTTTCCTCCTGTCTCAATTAGCCTACCAAGTGAAGGAGGAGGACATGGCAATGAGATGAAGGATGATTGAAACATCCCGCAGGAGCTGGATTTCAACCCTGGACCCTTCGATTGGCAGCCTAGCAGGAGGACCCGCTCCCATCTCTTTCTTATTATCATTGACTGCCTTGAATTCTCACACTAAGGTTTTCCATTTCGATCGTTTCAATTTGTTCCACACTGAAGATGTAGCCGTCCTTGGTAATGTTCTGTTGGACTTCAGCTCAAAATGCTGCCTTTGCTTAAAATAGAGTGGTGTTTCCAGAAAATTTGTGCTCTTGTATATAATCTGATAATGGTTGAGAATAGAAAAATCATATGCTCTAGTAATCAGGGTTGGGCACGAGTACACATGTACTCGTGTACTCGTGTACTCGAGTACATTTTTCCAAGTACTCGCATGTACTCAGTACTCATGCCAAATCATGAGTACAGTACTCGTACTCGTACTCGAGTACATTGCAAAAGTACTCGTACTCGTAGTGAGTACATCACGAGTACAATTGAAGCTTCAAAAGAGCAAAATTGAACAGAAAAGCAAGTGTCTAACATGACAAAATGGTTTATTGTAGGTCAACTTTTGAAGCCTTTCAAAAATGCTTTTTAATTATAGCTCAACTAAAGTTACCCATAATACATGTGTTATCACTGTTATGTGAATACCAGTAGTTTAAAAAAAAATGTTTATTTAATGCTATAGTTCCACTTTTAAAATCCTTCAAAGATGCTTTTCAAATTATAACTCAACTAAAGTTACATATAATGTGTTATATGTGAATACCAGTAGTTGAAAAAAAAAAGGAAATGATATGGGCCTTTAGCAGTCCTTTGTTTACTTAGACCTGTAACAGCCGCCATTTGCTTTTTACACGTTTTGGCGCAAATCAAAACATCGTAACTTACTGGCTGATACTGGCCTTATTATCAAAGATACAGTATTTTAACTTTAGCCATTGTATTTAGCTACTTCTGAATGATATTATGGGTTTTTAAATTATATTTCTAACCCAATTTTAACCATAATTAGAGCGATTTTCGTTTTAACGTTTTTTTGGTTAAATCGACGCTTTTACAGAAATCGGAATACAATATTTAATTTACAGGTTCACTCTGGCTTATCTTAATTTGAAAAAAGTGATTTTAATTCTAATACTATAGTATGATTTTACCTGAAAATCATACCGGACGAAAAATGTTCTTAGCTGAACGAAATAACCATTTCTATACTTATAAATTTATATTAATTGAATTGGTTTATAAAATTTTGCAATAAAAGTTTAAATAGAGTACAACCTGAAATTACAAATATCTTTAAGACTATTAAAAAGTTAAAATGAAAATGAAAAAAATACTAAATTAAAACAAAATATCAAAAGCATATAAAAACATGAAATTAAAAACGTTTTTTATGGTGAAAAGGACTTTTGAGTAACAATCTGTGTGGCGCCATAGAGTTGAAAGGATTAAAATTACGATGGTCATAGTGCCTAAGTGTTTCAAATTTATTGTTTTCTAACGAATTATTGACACTGAGAAAATACATTGAAATGAAATAAAATCTTACAGATAGGCTGAGATGGCGACAATTTATCCTTCCTTACTTCTCAGTACAATCTTTTGAAAGGTTCTCCTATTCACAATGTTATCATACACTGTTTTTGTGAAGTTGTACTAACAAAAAGATTAACCCGCAAAAAAGTTGACCAAGGATTAGAAAATTTCAGTATTTTGTACAGGGCGAGTGTAAACGAGTCCTGCAATGGGAGGATGGATAGCATGGGACTGTGCCGCTCTCAGAGCCTAAAATGGCTATTGCAGAACAAATAGAACCTGCAAAACAGCATCCATCTCTAGCAAATTGTAGTACCAATATGAGGGCAGCATTGACTTCCGACATCGTAAGGCTACTGCCGGTCACTCAGTTAAATTTCATTTGCATGTACTCGTGCCCAACCCTGGTAGTAATATTCTGATCTTCTTTGATCACTGCAATTCTGACATTATGTGAAGTAGCTGTGCAATTTTGGTATGAACTATAGTGTATTAACTTGGATTCTTAGTTATCTTTGCGTGGGGAGGGGTGGGGGTTGGTCTAGTGATAGTGTGCTGAGCTGTCATGTAATCGCTGGGTCCAGGGTTCGAAGCCAGTTCTTGCCCGGATTGCCTGGGCCTATGTTGGACGAATGTATCAATCATTTTTCGCCTCATGGCCGTGTCCTACTGTCCTAATTAGCCTACCAAGTGCAGGAGGAGGACACAGCAATGAGGCGAAGCAAGATTGAAACAACCATCCAACATAGACCCAGGTGGTCCGGCAAGTGCTGAATTTCAACCCTGTGCCCAGCGATTGACAGCTAAGCACACTGACACTACCTCTAAACCAGCAGCTCGCTCCCGTCACTTTCCTCTTATCCTTGACACCCTTGAATCCTCTGACTAGGGTTTTCCATTTGGTTGCAATCTGTTCAATGGTGAATATATAACCCTCCTTGGTAATGTTCTGTTGGACTTCAGCTCAGTCATGAATAGAGGTCGGAAAACCCAAATCCTCCATCCATCCGTCTCTAATTGAGAAATTTAAAAAACGTTCCTTCGAAAAACTTATCAAATATAGTTTTAAAATAAGTATTTATGAACATTTTTGTTTCCCTGAAACTTCTTAAACCCTACATATACAGATACAAGTAATTTATTGGTCACCATGGTGAAATTCTTGTGTGTGATACCGTCCACAACTGCGAACAAGGAAATTTTGTTCAAGAACATAGGAAAAATGTCTTCAACTGGTAGAATTTTTCTTAAACTTACAGAAATGTCTTCTACTTACAGAATTTTTCAATTGAGTTTGTCTCTAAATAGCCCACTCAGGTGCTGATGAGACGTTAAACTAAAACAGCACATGCACATCTATAATGGGCATTGGCATGATCAGCAGAGTCAAAACTGGAAGGAACACTAAAATGAACATCACTAACTTTGACTAAACTACTTTGTTCTGTTTCAGATAAATGCAAAACACAATGTAGCTTAAATTCATCCGACCTGTTACTAACCACATCAATAAAATTCTGATGGTCTTCACAATTTAGCCATAAATTTGTTCAAATCGGGTTCAAGAACTTCTATGATGTAGTAGCTCAGTATATTTGCAAAGTTTGCTAACCGATCATATGTCATGTTCTTGGCATCATCACTTGCTCTTAAGAATCTTTTGATTCGACAGACGGCATGTCTATGTCATTCTTGCAAGTGCGAAAGGACTGTATTGCACACTTGTAAGTTTGTTGAACTTCCCGGAATATTCTTCGAAAGCCTTTACAAATTATTAGCCTATTTAGTCTTATTTTTATTTTTTTTGTAAAGCAAGAAAAGAGATGCAGAATTCCTTGTAGGTCTAGGGATTTCCTCTAGGTGGCTCAGGTACATTCCCAGTATTTGCCTCCCTCTGGTGCACAAGACCTTCTGTTCTTCTATGCCAAACACAAGCGCTTGGTTATGTTTCTCTGAAAAAAAAAAAAGGCTGAAAATCCATTCTGACAGTGAAAGATGTGTTCAACAAATAAATTTATATTAACTTTCATTGACCTTCCAGCAGGCTTGCATCTTCAGCAATGAGGCGAACAAGATTGAAACAACCTTCCAGCATAGACCCAGGTGGTCCAGCAAGAGCAGAATTTCAACCCTGGGCTCAACGATTGACAGCCAAGCACACTGAGACCACCTCTAAACCAGCAGCTCGCTCCCGTCACTTTTTAATTTATTAAGAACATAGGAAAAATGTCTTCAACTGGTAGAATTTTTCTTAAACTTACAGAAATGTCTTCTACTTACAGAACTTTTCAATTGAGTTTGTCTCTAAATAGCCCACTCAGGTGCTGATGAGACGTTAAACTAAAACAGCACACATGCACATCTATAATGGGCATTGGCATGATCAGTTCTGCCTCCAAAAAATCATGTTCCACTCATTTTGACTGAAATGGTAATGTAACCAGCTTTAGAACTTAGGTCAATTCCCTAAAGTCAACTTTTACACGTTAGTGGGATGTGGCCTTATGACAGCGGGTAATTTCAGGCCAAAAAGAAAAGACACTTCATACAATTTGTGGCCAAAAATTGGGAAGGAGGTGAACAGTACCCCAAAGGTCAGCTGCCTTTGTTTTAAATAGAGTGGTGTTCCCAGAAAATGTAAGTTCCAGCATCTAATCTGATAATGCTTGGTCATAGCAAAATCATGTGCTGTAGTAGGGGGGGGGGGGGTTGGTCTAGTGATTGTGTGCTTAGATGCCATGCAATCGCATAAGGTTTTCCATTTCGATCGTTTCAATTTGTTCCACACTGAAGATGTAGCCTCCTTGGTAATGTTCTGTTGGACTTCAGCTCAAAATGCTGCCTTTGCTTAAAATAGAGTGGTGTTTCCAGAAAATTTGTGATCTTTTATATAATCTGATAATGGTTGAGAATAGAAAAATCATATGCTCTAGTAATATTCTGATCTTCTTTGATCACTGCAATTCTGAAATTATGTGAAGTAGCTGTGCAATTTTGGTATGAACTATAGTGTATTAACTTGGATTCTTAGTTATCTTTGCGTGGGGAGGGGTGGGGGTTGGTCTAGTGATAGTGTGCTGAGCTGTCATGTAATCGCTGGGTCCAGTAATCTTGTCCGGATTGCCTGGGCCTATGTTGGACGAATGTATCAATCATTTTTCGCCTCATGGCCGTGTCCTTCTGTCCTAATTAGCCTACCAAGTGCAGGAGGAGGACAAGGCAATGAGGCGAAGCAAGATTGAAACAACCATCCAACATAGACCCAGGTGGTCCGGCAAGTGCTGAATTTCAACCCTGTGCCCAGCGATTGACAGCTAAGCACACTGACACTACCTCTAAACCAGCAGCTCGCTCCCGTCACTTTCCTCTTATCCTTGACACCCTTGAATCCTCTGACTAGGGTTTTCCATTTGGTTGCAATCTGTTCGATGGTGAATATATAACCCTCCTTGGTAATGTTCTGTTGGACTTCTTGCCTCTAAATAGCCCACACTGGTGCTGATGGGGTGTAAAACACAAACTCACTCACTCTGTTGGACTTCAGCTCAGTCATGAATAGAGGTCGTAAAACCCAAATGCTCCATCCATCCGTCTCTAATTGAGAAATTTAAAAAACGCTCCTTCGAAAAACTTATCAAGTATAGTTATAAAATAAGTATTTATGAACATTTTTGTTTCCCTGAAACTTGTTTAACCCTACATATACAGATACAAGTAATTTATTGGTCACCATATTGAAATTCTTGTGTGTGATACCGTCCACAACTGCGAAGAAGGAAATTTTGTTCAAGAACATAGGAAAAATGTCTTCAACTGGTAGAATTTTTCTTAAACTTACAGAAATGTCTTCTACTTACAGAATTTTTCAATTGAGTTTGTCTCTAAATAGCCCACTAAGGTGCTGATGAGACGTTAAACTAAAACAGCACACAAGCACATCTATAGTGGGCATTGGCATGATCAGCAGAGTCAAAACTGGAAGAAACACTAAGATGAACATCATATCACTAACTTTGACTAAACTACTTTGTTCTGTTTCAGATACATGCAAAACACAGTGTAGCTTAAATTCATCCAACCTGTTACTAACCGCATCAATAAAATTCTGATGTTCTTCACAATTTAGCCATAAATTTGTTCAAATCAGGTTCAAGAACTTCTATGATGTAGTAGCTCAGTATATTTGCAAAGTTTGCTAACCGATCATATATCATGCTCTTGACATCATCACTTGCTCTTGCGAATCTGTTAATCTGACGAACGGCATGTCTATGTCGTTCTTGTTAGTGTGAAAGGACTGTATTGCAGACTCGTAAGTTTGTTGAACTTCACTGTAATATTCTTCGAAAGCCTTTACAAATTATTGGCCTATTTAGTCTTACTTTTTTTTTTGTAAAGCAAGAAAAGAGATGCAGACTTCCTTGTAGGTCTAGGGATTTCCTCTAGGTGGCTCAAGTGCATTCCCAGTATTTGTCTCCTCTGGTGTAGAAGTCTTTCCTGTTCTTCTATGCCAAACGCAGGGGCTTGGTTATGTTTCTCTGAAAAAAACTGCTAAAAATCCATTCTGACAGTGAAAGATGTGTTCAACAAATAAATTTATATTAACTTTCATTGACCTTCCAGCAGGCTTGCATCTTCATGATGCCTATCTTGCTTCAAAATTTGATTAAAAAATAGTCAAAGTGATGTTTTGCCATGGATTGGGTCAATGCTTAACATCCTCAACCAAGCATGAATTTTCATCCTAAGGTTTAAAGACATGTCAGGTCATATAGGATATAGGATGATGTCCTAGGGACGATATTTGAGCCCGGTATTTCAGGTATGTGGGATACAAATTTAATGGCTGCCAGTTTTCTTTGCTGCACTATGTATCCAACCCGAGGCCAGTACAATTTCAACAAGAGCAGGTACTGGCTTCACATCCCCCATGCCCTGCACAATCTACATCAACCTCAACAACAGTAGTGCATTCCCACAGTTTTCATGAATGTGTAGTTCCATGAGCACCAGCCCCCGCAGGTCTCGGGCCTCCTCGTGGCGGTGGGTGGTAACGCTAAGGTGAAGCCCTCTATCCTTAGTGGCCAACACGAGACAGTGCACTTGCACACGTCTCCCCGACGGAAATGGGGCAACCTGTTTGCCGTGGGTTGCGACCCGTGTCGGAGGATGAAGGGGTCCTGGTAGTTGAGTTGGGTGGGCCTAAGTTGGTCCCTCCCATACAATACACTACTTTGGCCTGGATTTCTCCTAGACGGGAGGCTGGATTGGCCCGGTCCATCAATCGGCTTGTCATGTTGTCACTAGGACTTCGGTCCTATTTGGCCATGGCTGATGGGTCAATCAAAGAAGGTTCTGACCAAGTCTACATGCTGGCCATGTTTTAAATATGATTGCAGCTGTATCTCTTACCAAGCCTTCTACGAGTATATCCCCCATGTATCCCTGGACTAGGGTACTGGGCGCAGCCCTACCCATATAGTCCCCCTTGTTGGGCTCCTTGGTGGGTGGGGAGCATGGGGGATGAACATCACAAATTCCTATGGCATACTCTCTTCCTAATTCACAGTCTCGACTAAAACGGCAGCGGTCATCCTCGGATGACTGTATCGACCCAGAACTGCTAAATCGACAAACGACAACACGAAAGTCGGAGTACCGACACAGGTACATAGTGTTCAAACCAACTAACAGGCTATCTCCTTTCGCCATCTACAAGACCATACTTCAAGAAGTCGGCGAACCTGCAGAGACAACCTTACAGAGAGATGGAACCGTCCTATTTAAGACCAGAAACGACGACCAGACTCGGAAACTCCTTAGGCTGAAAGATGTTGCAGGTACACAGGCAATAATCAAACCTCATCGGACCTTGAATACTTCCAAGGGAGTGGTGTTCTCCTCCCTTAGCTATTTAGACTCGGACGACGATTTACAAGAATGGTTTGAAACTTTTACTGATGTCATTCATTTTCATAGAATCCCACAGAGGGATAATCGGGAGCTTCTTATCTTGACTTTTTCAGACACGACTCTTCCAGAGAGTGTCAAAGTTATATGGGAGCAATGTAAGGTACGACCATACATCCCCAATCCAAGAAGATGCTATAAATGTCAACGTTTCGGTCATCTGAGCAAATGGTGCCGACGACAAGAAGTTTGTGGACATTGTGGATCCGAGGACCACGTTCAATCAAAGGAACAACCTTGCTCATCCCCTCCTCTTTGTGTCAACTGTAAGGAGGATCATCCCTCTTACAGCAAAACTTGTAGACAGTGGACTAAGGAAAAAGAGATCCTCACATTGAAGGCAACCCACGCGATATCTTTTCCGGAGGCTAGAAGGATCGTGGACCAACATGCAGGAATTCCCAGCTATGCCGACATGGCAGGATATCCACAACCTCAACACCATGCGACACCAAGACGAAGGTTACAACTCGAAGAACGCAGCATCAACAGAATACACCAACAACACACAAAGAACATCGAAGACAACAACAGACATTCGGGAGGAACAAATGGAACAACCACGCCAAAGACAACAAACACCACAAAACAGCCTGATTCCCAGCCAGACCTTGAAGAACAAATCCCAACAGCTGGCATCACAACTCCTCCTGAGGAAGAAATGGAAGTACTTCAGACTGAAACAGACACTGAAGAGGAACAGGAAGACTCGGATGATGGCAGGAACACGACACCCGGCAACCAGTCCATGGAAGCAGAACAAGATGAAGAGGAAGAAAATTCAGCAGCTCAAGGAGATCTACAGGAAAAAGAAAAGGAAGAGGGCCTAGAGGAAGAAGAAGACGATCCAGAAAACAAAGGACAGGACGGAGTGGACGAAATGGAAAAAAAGGAAACAAACCCTCAGGATGGAGGAACAGACAGTCTTGAAAAAGACAACCCAATCACTCACAGAGCCTATCTCTTCCACCTCCTACTTGCAGAAGTACCACCTGAACACATTCAAACATACCGACTAAAGATTATAGACCATTACCTAGACTCAGCAGTTTCACATCTTCAAATGTCCGGCTTCGGCAATGTGTCTAGGAAGCTGACTGAGCGAACAAAACAAAAGCTGTACTCCTGGCAAGAAGATACACACACAACCAAAAAAGAAATACACAGTTTAGTCACCAAGTACACCCCCACTGACGAATTCTATGGAATCCTCATTTTACTGGTCATTCATGGCCTTTTGTCTGTTGCTCTGAAATTGGTAAAAAAACAACGGACGACGGAAACCACGACACAAAAAAGAAATAACTAAGTAGCAAAAGAACAGAACTATAAAGACACTTAGTACAAACCAAGTATGTCTCTAAATAGCCCACACAGGTGCTGATGAGACGTAAAACACTAACTCACTCACTCCATGAGCACCACTAGGGGCACAATAGTGCAAACCTGCATGTGGCGACACCTATGAATGGCCTGGCTTACCAAATTTAGAAATGGTGGCAGTCCCAGCCATGCTCACAAGGATAGCTGGGAAATAAGTTAGCTTCCTACATTTGTGTGATTTTTACCTTCAGCGAACGAAGTTCGAAGAAGGTATTGTTATCACTTTGGTAAAATGTTGTCCGTCCGCCGGGCGGGCGGCGGGCGGATAGATAGTTTCCGGGCCAGAACTCGGGCCCTATTGCATGTACATAGATAAAATTTGGTACACATATAGCCCATATGGTCTGGTTGTGCCTTTTGATGGTCTGATTGATGGATAATCCATACTTTTTGAAATATTAAACAAAAAGATAAAAAATTATTTTGTTCGTTTCCGGATCAGGACTCGGTCACTATCGCATGTACATGGATGAAATTTGGTACACATATAGCCTATGTGGTCCAATTGTGCCTTTTGATGGTCTGATTGATGGGTATTCTATAGTTTTTGAAATATTGAGAAAAAATAATAAAAACCTTTTTTTTTTCATTTCTGGCCCAAAACTTGCCCAGTATTGCAAGTACATGGATGACATTTCATACACATATCACCTTTATGATGCTGTTGTGCATTTTGATGGTGTGATTCATGGTCATTCTATACTTTTTGAAATATTGACAAAGTATATTGCAAATTATAATTTTTGGTTTCTGGTCCAAAACTTAGCCTCTCTTGGATGTACCTTGACAAAAATTCATTCACATATTGACTATAAAGATCTAACACTGGTCTCATTGATAGGTAGTTTTAACACTTTTCAAATATTTAGAAAAAATTTGAAAAATATAAATTAATATACTTATTGGTTTTCGACCCACAGCTCATAACCTATTCCCTGTACATGTATGAAACTGCAACATAATATGTGTAAATTTGTCTAGTTCAGCCTTTCCATGGTTTTACATACCCTAACAGGCAGGCGGGCAGATGGTAGGGCAGCGGGTATATAGATAATTTCAGGCCAAGATTTGGCCACGATTGCATTATACCAATTTTGTCAACATCGCTTTTATGACTTTTCAGATGTCTTTCGCTGAAGGTTTGCTGCTGCGCAGCCTATGTTTAAAATTGTAGATTTGGCAAGTTAATGGAGTTATAAGAACCTGTGGAAACCATGACATGGAGACTGAAACCATATCCTCCATACCATAGCATGGGGGATAATAATTAACATGTGGGGACTGGGGTTCACTTTCTTAGTAAAGATTTTTATCCACCATGTGACCGTTTGTAGAGCAAAGAATATGTGCAGCCATTTGTGTCTCACATGCCTCAAATATCGTTCTTTATGACCCCGTATGTTTTCTTCTCAGCGGATGAGTATCCTTGCTTCCACAAGCAGTTCGTTCGTCACAGTTTGTGGATGTTTAGAATTGACCCAATGGTAAAACATCGGACATTTCACTTACTTAAAGGCAGTGCTGTATGCAAGGAATTTCTAATAGTATCAGAAGCATTTCAAACTAATGGAGAATCTTGGCGACTGCCCAGGAAATTACACGGAAAAAAAAACTGATCACCTGCTACAGAAATACAATGTATGACACATTTGCTTTGGCAACTCATCAGAAGCAGCAGGTGTGCATGCGGCTATCAATGACACCAAATTGAATGAAACCTCTTAGCCACAACTGAATGCTTTTGGCCAAATTGACATCCAACACCCGGAAATGAGATGCAGAGGAAGCAAAGGTGCATTTGGTATCATGTGTTCTACAGGTTGTTGAATTAGAAAAAGGAAATGTGGTTTGAAATCTCATTAAATTTGACAATATTGAAAGTATTTCGTTGAACTGATCCTAAATAGAAGTATTTCGTTGAACTGTTCCTAACTTTGTAGCTATCCATAAAATTCCTTTGAATTTAAACACTGTAAGATAATACTCCTTTCTGAAATCGATTGTCCTCAAAAGACATTTGGACCTATAGCGTTAAACCTGGCAAAGGTAGTGACTTTGGTCTACCGCTGTTTTAAAGATTGTACCAGAAAGATCTCCTTAATCAGGACTGGCTTTTGAATTAGCCGCATACCTCACACTTCGGGATTTAAAAAAACTGTGTGTCGATTGCAGCTTGCAGTGACTCACAACAAGTTTACTATACTTGAAAATAAAAAGCCCCCGCAGGTCTCGGGCCTCCTCGTGGCGGTGGGTGGTAACACAAGAGTGAATGTGTAGTTCCATGAGCACCAGCCCCCGCAGGTCTCGGGCCTCCTCGTGGCGGTGGGTGGTAACGCTAAGGTGAAGCCCTCTATCTCTTGTGGCCAACACGAGACAGTGCGCAAGCACACGTCTCCCCGACGGAAATGGGGCAACCTGTTTGCCGTGGGTTGCGACCCGTGTTGGAGGATGAAGGGGTCCTGGTAGTTGAGTCGGTTGGGACTAAGTTGGTCCCTCCCATACAATACACTGCTTTGGCCTGGATTTCTCCCAGACGGGAGGCTGGATTGGCCCGGTCCAGTCAATCGGCTTGTCATGTTGTCATTAGGACTTTGGTCCTATTTGGCCATGGCTGATGGGTCAATCAAAGAAGGGTAGAAACCGGATATTTGCCTGCCATGGTTATTTTCTCATGATTGAGGCTGTATTGCAGGCCTAGCCTTTAGAGAGTATATCCTTCATGTATTCCTGGGACTAGGGTACTGGGCTCTGCCCTACCCGACTTAGTCTCCCCGTGTTGGGCTCTGTGGTGGGTGGGGACCATGAAGGATGAAGAATGGAAATCTGTATGGATTTTTTCAACCATAACCTATCTCAAGGACTTTTTGACTGTGAACCTGAACCTTGGCCAAGGTATATAGTGCTAAAAGGCAAGGACGAGGCATTCCAACAGATGTCATCAACGATACGGGCGAAAGCCCTTCTTCAGGCAATAGGCAAACCAGAGGATGTAAGACGATTCCCTGGTTCCCTCTTGATTAAATGCAGGGATAGAGAGCAATCTCAACGACTACTGGACATGGAACAACTACATATTGCAAAGGTGGAAGTGGCTCCACATGAAAAGTTAAACTCAATCCAAGGAGTGATACATTCATTTGATAGCCACGAGAACACTAATGCGGAGCTCCTCGACTGGTTCGAGTTCCGCAAAATTCCGGTTGTCTCCATTTACAGAATGTCGCAAAGAACAACAAAAGATGGCTCGATAGTAGAGACTCTTTGTCTCACCTTTAAGGGAAACCGGCTACCGGAAGCTGTAGAAATTGGATTTGAATTCTGTAGGGTGCGCCCCTACATCCAAAATCCACGGCGCTGTTACCGATGCCAGAAATATGGTCACATTACCAAGACATGTAAAAGCAGAGTGGAGGTATGTGCCAACTGTGGAGGCTCGGATCACACCCATACTAAGGATGCTCCGTGTGGTCTCCCTCCAAGATGTGTCAACTGCAAGGGAAACCACTCATCGTTCAACAAGTCATGTCCTAAATGGACCTACGAGAAACAAGTCCTTGAGATCAAGGCAACCTCAAATGTCTCATTTCCTGAGGCTAGACGAATAGCACAATCCCGATATGGAGCTCAAAGTTATGCTCAGGCCGCTGGTGAAGAGAATGCAGAACTACCAACGGGATCACAGTTGTCCCATGGATCTTCCATTCACCGCCAAGCTGGACCCAGTTCATTTCCTCGCACAACGCCAAGATTAAGAGTAGACCTGGATCCAGATTTCAGCTACTCAAAACATTCTCTGACAAATAAAGACACAAACAAATCCAATTCACAAGAACATGATGACAAATTCCTTAATCTTTTTGAACACGCACATATGAATGAACTTCATAACGTGCACGAAAGACACTTGACACAAAATCGAGAGAAAACAGACAAAAATCAACAAAAGGACCTGCAGAACAAACCGACAAAAAGGAAATCTGATGACAGAAATTCTGACGAGAGAGCCCCAACGAAGATTCAAGTGACAGAGGTCGAATCTGACCTAAATTCCTCTTTTGAAACGGTTGACTCCCAGCCATCAGATGAAGAAAACCCAATGGAACTGCAAACACCTCCTACAGTTCCCGAGGTAGTTAAGGCCGATGCTGGTTCTCCCACCAAGGTGGACAAACCAACTGACAACACCTCCCAGACCCCATCTGCTGCTCCAACAGGTCGAAAGCAGGGTCAGGGAGGTCAACCAGACAAAACAAAAAACCCTACACAGGACAAACTGCAACGCAGAACCCCGACAACTCAAACACATCACCAAAATAAAAGTCCCGACTCAAAGAACACGAGTCAAACACATCCAAAAAGTACAAAAATACCTGGCCCACCAAACACAAATATGGGGGGAAAATCTACTAACACCAATCAAATTCTGAAACGTGACAAACATAAAGTCACGAATAGAGTCCCGTTAATAAGATAACATCTATGACTGAACAAACTCATTCCATGGACAACATAGTTCAGTGGAATTGCAGAGGTTTAAGAGAAAATTTTGATGAAATAAAAATATTGACATCTGAGCATAGGGCCAGCATCCTATGTCTCCAGGAGACTTACTTAAAACCATCCGACAACATTACTATCAGAAATTATCATATGGGCCATTCCATGCCAAATGGACCAATGTCTCCCACATCATGGCTTCGGATTTTAATGAAATTATTACACAAGCTACATGTACATGTTTAATGAAGCTGTGCAAAATATTTTCCCTGTATTCCAAGTATTTTGAATTTGACAGCATTTTCAAAATTAAGGTCTGCAAACTAAAATTTCTGTTTTCCGCTTGTCAAGTCATTTCAAAAAGCTGCTGAAGCTACGTTTTTCAAGATATTGTAATAAAATTGTACACAGATCAAGCTCAGATATATAAAATGCTGCTGGACGAAGCTAGTACAGATGATGCTTTCCATCTGTTCGCACCAGCCTGTTAAATTCGGTTCATTTTTGCGAAATTTGGGTAAATTGTGGGTTTTTGGAATTTTTTCACTCAGAAACCAAGCTTTCAATAAACCTGAAACTTTGCATGAATTTAGGCGGTATCGAGCGCTAATGGTACGGATTTATTAATATTTCTAACTCCAATACTTTTTATGTACATGAAGAAAATCTCAGGACGATTCCTAAAATTGACTTATTTTAAGTGCAAAAATGGCCATGTGAGACAGGTGATAGAAACTTGAAATTTATTTTCTAAGCAGTTTATGAGATCATCTTGTATTTCTGCAAAAATGGTAGAGGTGTTATTTTTCATTTTTCTGGAATTAATTTTTATAATTTCGAAGAAAAGCCTTATTTATGCTATATATCGTGTGTAGGAGCCTCCCAAGACCAGGTGGAACCTTTGATAAAGAGCTGAATTTATTTCTGAAAGTACCCCAGATGGACGAATTTTAAAATTCCAAACTTTAAAGAGTTATATTGGTTTCTCACAAAAGGAAATAGTAAAAAAAATTATGTTGAGTGAATTTTTGCAAATAAGTTCAAAATTGACAATATGGGACTGTTGTGACAGATTGTGTAAATTAGATTAGTTGAAACAGTTGCCTTTTAATGATGTTAAATATGAGAAGGTATCTTCGGTTATCAATATGTTAAAAAAATATCACAATACGATGAAAAATATGTAAAATTCATGTGCAGTGACATTAATTTCAGTTTTGGAAATAACAATTAGTGACAGATGACCAGAATTTAGCAAATGTGGCTTTATAATTATTAAGTATGTGGGTATATATACTCCAGGGACCCCATGATGGGTACAAAGTAATGCATTCCGTTGTTGTCTGGGAATCTGACATGATTTCACATGAAAAGAACTGGACAAAAAAAAAAATTCCTGGTGATTCTAAATAAAACTGATTTGTGATGTTCAGAAGGCAATTTGAAGCACTTTAAAAAAAAATTGCACTTTATTTTGAATTCCACCTGCTCTTGGAAGGCTCCTACATGGTGTAAATAAGGCTTTTCTCCAAATTTCTAAAAATTATTTCCATAAAAATGAAAAATAACACCTCCACCATTTTTTCAGAAATACAAGATGATCCCATAAACTGCTTAAAAAATAAATTTCAAATTTCTATCACCTGTCCCACATGGCCATTTTTGCACTTGAAATGAGTCAATTTTAGGAATCGTCCTGAGATTTTCTTCATGTGCATAAAAAGTATTGGTGTTAGAAATATGAATAAATTCGTACAATTAGCACTCGATACTGCCTCAATTCATGCAAAGTTTCAGGTTTATTGAAAGCTTGGTTTCTGAGTGAAAAAATTCCAAAAACCCACAATTTACCCAAATTTAGCAAAAATGAACCAATTTTAACAGGCTGGTGCGAACAGATGGAAAGCATCATCTACATTATATTCAGCGTATATTATGCTCTATATCTCACCATGATATATGAGTAGTTTTGTGGCGATATCTTGAAAAATGAAGCTTCAGCAGCCTTTTTCAAATATATCAAAGGATGAAAAATCAATTTTATCGTGAAAGCCCAACATTTTCAAAATGCTGTCAGAAGCAAAATGTGTGGAATATGTCCGAAATATTTCGCATGTGCTCATTATACATATACATGTATATCAAGTTAAAATTTCATCAAAATCGGAAAACATGATGTGGGAAAATTTCTTGATTTTGGTCCATTTGGCATGGAATGGCCCATATGTATAACTCATATGGAGACATTGTCCATGATAGGGCAATAGGTGGTTCTGCCATTCTGGTCAGGCAGGGCATAATACATACTTGCCTTAATCTGACCACCACTTTGCAGGCAACTGCCGTCCGCCTAACGTTACGTAGAACGATTACCGTGTGCTCCCTTTACTTGTCACCGAGTTCCCGGGTGACCCTACAAGATCTAAATAACCTATTTGACCAATTACCTGCCCCCTCCATTATTCTTGGAGATTTTAATGGTCACAGCCCTTTATGGGGTAGTGCAGACCTGAATAGTAGAGGTGAACTGATAGAGGACTTTATAAATGGAAATAATCTTTGTGTCTACAATGATGGGTCAGATACATTTCTACATTCAGGACATGGCACTTACTCTGCTATTGACCTAAGTATAAGTGACCCAAATTTGTTTTTAGATTTTGAATGGAAAGTACTAGAGGATACACATGGAAGTGATCATTTCCCAATCCTATTGAAATCGTTAGATGTTGGTCCTAACTCCGGTTTATCAAGGTGGAAATTCAATAAAGCAGACTGGAATCTCTTCTCAGAACTCTGCAACAAAAATATTACCCAACAGAAATATGCAGATTCCGATTCCCCTGTAGACCATTTCACAAAAGATATTATAGACATAGCAAATAAAGCGATACCGAAATCTCAAGCCAATCCTCACCATAGCCCTAAACCTTGGTTTGACACAGAGGTCAAAGAGGCTATCAAAGCCCGCAAAAAAGCATTACGTGCCTTTAAATCTCGCCCAACATCAGAAAATCTAAATCAATTTAAAATCTTCAGAGCAAGAGCGAGAAGGATAATAAGACAAAAGAAAAGGGCTACCTGGCAAAACTATGTCTCTAAACTTAATACCCGTACACCTAGTTCAAAAGTATGGAAAATGATAAAGAAGATACAGGGTAGAGATACATCCACACATATTCAACATCTTGTCATCGACGAAGAAGAGATAACCACAACTGAGGAAATTGCAAATAGAATAGGTGACCAATTCGCATTTAACTCCTCATCGAACAATTACACCCAAGAATTCCAAAAATTTAAAGAGAGGGCCGAGCGACAAAATTTGAATTTCCAGTCTGATAACTCTGAAGCATATAACATGCCCTTCTCCGTGGAAGAGCTCATAGCGGCATTGAATAAGGCTAAAGACTCTGCTACTGGAGCAGATGAAGTTCACTATCAACTACTAAAGCATCTACCGGAAGGAAGCCTTAAAATTATGCTTCAGATTTATAATAGAATATGGGACTTTGGTACATTCCCAACGCTGTGGAAGAAAGCGATAGTAATACCAATCCCAAAACCTAACAAAGACCTCAGTGATCCACTTAACTATCGTCCGATTGCACTCACCAGTTGTCTTTGTAAGACCATGGAAAGGATGGTCAACAATAGACTAGTATGGTATTTGGAATCAACTGAAGCCATAACAGAATATCAGTGTGGTTTCAGGTCCAAAAGAAGTACATTGGACCATTTAGTATCATTAGAAACCTACATAAGAGATGCCTTCATTAAGAAAGAACATGTAGTTGCAGTATTTTTTGACCTAGAAAAAGCTTATGACACCACTTGGAAATTTGGAATTATGAAGGACATTCATGAAATGGGTCTCCGGGGAAGGCTTCCTCACTTTATAAATTCATTCCTTCAAGATCGAAACTTCCAAGTCAGAATAGGAAGCACACTATCCAACAATTTTAACCAAGAAATGGGAGTTCCTCAGGGAAGTATTCTCTCTCCGACATGTTTTAATATTAAGATTAACAACATAGTCCGACATATCAAGGAGAATATCAAGTGCTCTTTATACGTTGATGATTTCCTTGTTGCTTTTAAGTCAACCAAAATGACAAGTGTGGAACGACAACTGCAACTTAACCTAAACAGGTTGCAAAAATGGTCATATGAGAATGGTTTTAAATTCTCCAAAAATAAAACGGTGTGTATGCACTTCTATCCTCCCAGAAGCTTTCAGCCGGATCCAATCCTAATGTTAGAGAATTCGAAAATCAAAGTAGTAAACCAGTACAAATTCTTAGGAGTTTTACTGGATTCTAAATTCTCTTTTATTCCACATATCAAAGAACTTAAAGCTAAAGGTTTAAAATCTCTTAATCTTCTCAAAGTAGTCAGCAAGCTCAGTTGGGGTGGAGACACCACTGTATTGCTACGACTATATAGGGCTATAACCCGATCACGTCTCGATTACGGGAGTATTGTATATGGATCAGCAAGACCGTCCTACCTCCGATGTCTAAATACAGTACACCACCTGGGCATTCGCCTGTGTCTTGGAGCATTTAGAACATCGCCAATAGAGAGTCTATATGTCCTTGCGAAAGAACCACCATTGTCACTACGGCGTATAAAACTTTCGCTGCAATATTTTGTTAAACTGGCAGCATGTCCAACAAATCCGGCTTTTTACCCGGTATTTCAGCCAAAGTACCAACAAATTTATATGACTAAACAAAGTGTTATAAAACCCCTAGGGCTTAGAATGAAACCCTACTACGACATAATAAACAAAGACAACTGCATAGTTGCTGAAGTGCAGGTTCCATCCATATCTCCGTGGACCCTGCCTTCACCAATTTGTATTCTAGACCTGACAAGTCTTAGAAAATCTTCTACAAGTCCCCTGGAATACCAGAGTAAATTCCTCATAATAAAATCCCGGTATCCATCATACAAGTTTCTTTACACGGATGGGTCCAAAGATGGACTTCTGACTGGTTACGCAGTCACCTCCGCAAAGACAAGTTACTGTAATGAACGTATACCTGATGTGTGCTCGATATTCACAGCGGAACTGACAGCTATCTACAAGGCGGTAGAAATGGCAGCCAACTCAGAAACTAACAATTTTGTAATTTGCTCTGACTCAAAGTCTGCATTGCAGGCAATAGCCAACAAGCAGGTGGAAACCCCTCTTGTATTAGACATTCTTTTTGCCTTAGCAGCAATGAAAGAAAACAAGGATATTATATTTTGTTGGATTCCAAGTCATGTTGATATCAAAGGAAATGAGATGGCTGATCTTCATGCGAAGAGAGCCTTAAGTAAAAACTTAACGGACTATGTTGTCCCTTATACGGATTTTAGAAAGCATATCAATGATTTTACCAAGTATAGTTGGCAAGTACGATGGAATGCTTGCCAACGAAACAAGCTACGCACAATACTACCACACGTCATGAAAGATATAAAAATTGATGTGAACTCACGCAGAGAGCAAATCGTAATTCATAGATGTCTTATAGGGCACAGCAGATTAACCCACTCACACTTATTAAACAATGATGCAGCACCAATATGCGAAGGGTGCCAAGTACCACTTTCGATCAAACATATCTTGATAGAATGTAATAACAATCTACATCACCGACCCTTTCAATCAGGTAATCTCAAACACTTATTCTTAGAAAATTCAGCGTCCAGTATAACATGGTTCCTCAGAGATAACGACTACTTCTACAAATTATGAGAAATTAGTTCCAGGATAATCTATCTAACCAATGTTGCCTCTAAATAGCCCACACTGGTGCTGATGGGGCGTAAAACACAAACTCACTCACTCACTCACTCACTTGAAAATAAAAGAAGTGTCTAAATGTCACCATCGCTGTGCCTCGCTCTCTCCAAAATAAGTTTCAGTAAAAATCAATGTCATGGTTCTGAAAAAGAAAAGGTATTCCTAGCTGATTAAGTCCTCTTGCCTGTCTTGGTGTGGTGTTGGCTGAACTGAAGTGCTGAAGTGATCACTTCTTGCAACTCAATCCCACCCGTCACCTGTTAGTGAAGTATTTTGTTTACCTCCATGGATTACTTTACTGCTTGATGAAGATTAAAATGCCTGGAAAACTCAACAGTCTGTCACCAGGAGTGAACATGATACCTGTTTCTAAGGGAAGTCGATCAAACTGGGATATATTGTAAAATTTAATGTTAAAGTTGTTGTTTTGTATTGATGTGCCAATATCCAAGGGATTGGTTTCACTGGCACAATGAAAGATTTGAATAGATTTTGTTGTCTGGTGGCAATGGAGTTGTTTTTCTGGCAGCCATCCTTGTGGGGCCAATATAGGTAGACTGACATCCATGAAGGTATGTGTGTATGCTATGTCAATGTGAATTGGAGAAAATTCAAAGAGAAAAGGAAAAAGAGAAAAGGAATGGAGCTAATTGAATGTCAGTCTGGTGTTCATCTGATTTCTTGGTTGGGTGCTATCACTGCATCTGTCAACTTCAATGTCATAGGATGTGGCAGTGAAGGAATGACCTTGTCTTTGCTACCGGTTTATCTTTCTAGTAGATGATTGTGTAGCATTCACAACAATACAGATTAAATTTACAAGCAGTTTTACAATCCATTGGCACAATACTAGTGGCAATTGGTAAATGTAGCATTAGTAAGTTTGCTTAGCATCAGGATTAAGCATGAAAGTTATGATTGGGTTGAAACTAGTAGATAGATGCTGCAACAGGACCAACAATCCAAAACCTTTAGCGAGTCCTATCCCCGGTTATTTTCTGCAGATATGGGAAAATGTCCTTTTAAAAGTGGTTTAACGCCCTCCAGACCTGAATGTTATTGACAAATTACTTGTATATGATATTTGTAAATATGTAAATATTGAAAATTAACATTTAAGAGTTTGAATTATATATCTAATAGTATAACTTGAACAAAGCTTATATTTTTTGGGATTGCTATTACATATTTGACTAATGTATATATGTATATCAACAAATCATTTCAAATTTAATTCAAATTTGTATTATTCAACGAAAGTTCTTTTTTGATGTACTATTGTTTTGAAGTGAATTGTAAGCCCAAGAGGGCTGGGGGCTAGAATGTGAGCCCATTTCACGTTAATAAAGAATTTCTCTTCTCTCTCTCTCTCTGTATGGTTTTGATTTGAGATGGCACAGCGCTCCTTAAGAAAAATTGAGGTTAAAAAAAATGAGCCCGAAACGGGACCTATACCACCTGAAACTACATGGTCATGCAAACATTTTAAGACGAAAACGAAACAAATATTTTGGGATTCTTTTGAGAAATTCAAGTTTTAATAGTCTTTTTATCCCACCACTGTAATATATGTACCATGGCATATAATACAATAAACAAGCTTGAAAATGTGATGAAACCTGTTGGTTGAGCTCTATAATGCATTTCAAACTAGTTTTCATGATAAATTTTAAATATTTGCTGACTTTATTTTAATAAATGTGACAAATTGTTTATCACACTCTGTAAGAAATGTTGTGCAGGAGAGTTCACAATGTGTAATATGGTATGACAGGTTACTGTATACCACTCTCTCATAGACATACTTTAATTTCAAAAGCCGCAATAATCTCGCCATATCTATAATCCTAGTTAAGGATAATCTTAAGTTCTTAACAACCAAACACTGGAAAATTGTAGAATTTGTGTTACTTGTACAATTTTACAGAGTGAGATTTGTCTTACTTTTTTGACAAAAGTCGGTAAACGTTTTAGATTCATCACTGACACTTGTTTGAAATGCCTTACAGAGCTCAACCAACAGGTTTCATCACATTTTCAAGCTTGTTAATTGTGTTACATGCCATCAAAAATTCCCAACAGATTTTTATTCGTTTTTGGCTTAAAACATTTGTATGATCGTGCAGTTTCAGGTGGCATAGATCCCGTTTCCACCTCATTTTTTTAACCCCAATGTTTCTTCAGGAGCGCTGTGTCTCACATCATTTGAAGACCTGCAGTCTCCGCTCGAAGCGCCAAGCGAAGCGCGGAGACCTACTGTATCTTACACGACAATGAAAATAACTCCATATAATGAAAGTTTCACGATTTCATTTCATTTTCGATCATACAATGACCATCATCAGAATGAAAATGACATGGACTAAGAGAAGAGGAGATTAAAACATAAAGATTGAAATATAAAGATAACAACAACATCAAGTCAAATGATGAAAACTCTTTGAATTTTGTGAGTGCACCTGCAGGACTCGGGCCTCCTTGTGACAATGGGTGGTAACACTAATGCTTAGTTCTCACAGAACGTTAGGGAGGACTTTAGGCGTCGGCGGGCTAGGATTTCCTGGCAATTTGGACCGTTTTTATTATGATTTGGGACATCCCACCGACAATTTTTGACATCAGGCCGACAATTTTTTTTGCGAATCGACGGCTTCCTGGAAATGGGGGGCACTCCGCCGTGGAAGTAAAAAAAGATTCAGCTTGTTGAAACTTTTTTGTTCAAGTTGCAGAGGAAGAGCTGAAGTTTTTGTCAATTTTTGGATATCCGGCGGGCATTTTTTGAGTGAAAAACATGATCGGCGGAATATAGGGCCATCCCCTGCCCCTGTGGAACATTTGCACTGCTCCTGCGGAGCATCTGCAGCCTTGCTGACGGTTTTTGCAGCCTCGCCGTTGGTTTTTGCAGCCTCGCCGATGGTTTTTGCAGCCTCGCCGATGGTTTCGGCAGCCTCACAGGACTGCCACCATCAAAAGCGAAATTCAAGGTGCTGAAGAAATGGTTCATCGACAACAAATTAGTTATCGACACAGACAACACCTGAAAATTAACTTGGCCCTACAAACAAAGGATATTAAAAAGTTTCATAAGACGCAACATTGCTGTTATCTGAATATTTAAAACTTGGTCAAATGACAAAAAAAATTGTATCCAACACCAAGAACGCAAATTTTAAAAAATTGACATTCACAGTTTAATTTCACTGCAGCTGACAATTTATATAACTGATCTTCTTTTTGATATTACCACGCTTCAGTCTCCAGATGCATCCCTCCCTCTATCAAGTTATAAGACAAAATGTTAGCATGAAATCATAGAAAAACGGGCGATTTCCGTCGAAAGTGACAACAAATGTTGAGGGCTCTTGAGGCAGGGTTTCCCTTCACCCCAGACCAAAATGAATGTCATATTTGGATTCCCCATACCCAAAAGCATGGGAAACCAAACAGGAGGCTGTTAAAATCCACATTGTTTGTATTCTACACAGGTCTACTCGCAGGTGTATATGATCTTACCCACAGATCTATGATCTTGCCCTGCAGATATATGGTCTTGTCCCGCCAATTTATGATCTTTTCTCTGATTTATGATCTTGTTTCGCCGTTGTATGCCTCTAATCCCTTTTTAATTAATTATATATAATTGTTGTTTGTTGCCGAGTTAGCCAATTTTCTCCAAGAGATCATCTTAAGCTGCCTCGCAGACGTAAAAAGTTTCGGGTTCTCGCCCTGAGAATGGGCCATAAGATGAAGACACCTAGTATATATATAGAAGATTGTCATGATAGCTAATATTCATCATCATTGTAATGTAATTTCATCACGGTGAGAGTCTTTGTAAATGTGTCCTTCCTAATTTAATTGGCATTAAGAACTGGAATCTTGAGTCTTTTAAAGAGCACCTCCTTGGCGAAAAAACGTTCCAAGCTATGCTTATCAATCTCTCTACTGGGGCAGACGATGCTGGAACAGAGAAATTTCCTGGCCAGTGAGCTAAGCCAAGGCATAATGTGTATACATGTACATGTGTACCTTCCAAAAGTCAGATTCAGCAGTGTCAGAAGTATGATCTGGTTCTTCCATGAAGAGCCCGCTTTTAAAACACAATTTTGAAACTTCTTTTTAATAGCCGATGTAGATACAGTAGAGGTTTGGAATCTAGCCTGAAGATCCGTCCATATTTCGATCCGTACATATTTCTCCACAGTGACTGATGGAGAGGGAGGGTTTGTCCAGTGGTGGCTGGGCTGCCAATTGGTGGGTCCATGGTTCAAAGATCAAACTCTTGTCGGGTCACCTGGACGACTGTTTCAATCATACATTGCCTCATTACCGTGTCCTCCCGCTGTCCTAATTAGCCTACCAAGTGCATAAATACTGGCCATTAAGTCCCACTCATTCATACATCTTTCCTCAGTGACTGATGAGACACTTGTTTCCTTGAACCGTGTCAAGAGCGATTGCATTCAAATCAAATCAAAAATCAAATTTTATTTAAGCTCGGTGTTTACAATAAGGAACATTGGCATATAGCTATTGGTTACCGAGACAGGTGATAAATTAACAGGTGTAAAATGGAATGACATTTAAAAGCAATATATATATATATATATCCTGCAGTAGGTGCATTTGCAGGTAGGTCCTGTCCATGTTCGTATCAGAGTTTTAAAAACTTTAAGATCAGTGGTCGTGCGAAGACCAACTGGGAGCGAGTTCCAGAGGGCAGCGCCCGAGTAGGTGAAACTATGTAGCCCATTTCGTGTGGTTCGTTGATGTACTGTGCTGATGCTTCTTTTTGACCTGAGATTATATGTTGTTGGGCGCGATTTAAATTGGAGCTTAGGAAGACTGAGCTGATGTCATTAAATCCCTTATATACTTCGATGGCAATTGTTCTAAGTCCTCCTAGCTCAAGTGTGGGGATGTTTGCTTTCCGTAGAAGATCCTCGTAAGTTGCATCATAATCAGAATAAACAAACTTGAGCGCTCTGTGTTGGATCTTCTCGAGCTTCTGAGTGTTTTTACTTCCGCAGTGATGCCAGACTGCCGGGCAGTAGCTGAAGTAGCATAACAAAGGACTTATACAGGAGGAGTTTCACAGATGTTGGGAGTGCATAAGCCACTCTCTTTAGACAATTTAATTGTCCTGTTGTCTTTCACACAATGTGAGATATATGTTTATTAAAGTCCATGTTCTCGTCTAGATTGATCCCGAGTTTACACTTTTAATATCCGCATTATCAATTTTGAAATTTACATCCGTATGGCCGGCAATCATGACTTGGAACTTTGATGCATTTGCCTCCATTCCGTTTCTGTTACACCACTCGATAATTTGACTGGCACTATTGCCAATTTTGGTGATAACATCATCCTTACAGCGGGCTTTCACTAATACAGTGTTGTCATCGGCGTAGTTGTAGAGTGTGCCACTGCACTGTAAATTTTGAATTTAGAGTTAGCTTAATTGATTGAGTGAGATGGTTGCACAATTCCTTTGAGCCAATATAGCTTGTTGTTTGCAATTAAGTTATAACAACATAAAGATTATCATAACTCAAAACAGCAAGCTATCATGGCTCAAACAAATTGTGCAACCGTCTCACTCAATCATTTGAGTTAACTCAGAATTTCAGAATTTACAGTGTGTGAACTTCTTTAAAAATGTCATTAAAAAATAAATTTAAAAAAGTTGGCCCCAGAATGGAACCTTGAGGCACTCCTTTTGTTAACCTTGCCCATGAGCTTCTGCTTCCATTGCACTTGACCCTCTGATAGCGTTCCGATAGGTAATCAGCAAGGAGGATAGCATCATGGAGGCCCATCCCATAGGCATGGGCTTTTGCAATTATCAGAGGATGGGAGAGACAGTCGAAGGCTTTCGAAAGATCGACTAGAAGGACTGCAGGTATTTCTTTCTTTTCTTTTGCTTCTCTCCATTCGTCGCAGAGTCCTAATAGTACCTGTTGGCAGCTGTAGCCTGGTCTAAATGCTGCTAGATAGTCATTAAAAATTTCAGGTAACCACTTTTCACACAGTTGTTTGTCTATGATCTTTTCAAGTATTTTAGAGCTGCTGGTCAGCACACTTACAGGTCTGTTGTTTTTTTCTGTCCAGGGCATCATTCTTCTTATAGATGGGTGTTACCTCTGCTAGTTTGGCTTTATGTGGGAATGAGGCCGAGTCCACACAGTTGTTAAACAGTTTCTTATAGCAAGGAGCCAGGATGTCTTTGGATGCTATGAGAACCTTGGCTGGGATGTCATCATATCCTGTGGACTTTTTGGGGTTGAGGTCCTTCATGATGTTCTGAACCTCATTCACCGTGGTATGTTTGAAGGAGAAAAGGGGGGTGGTGGTCGATTTAATATTTTTGACACTTACATGATCTTTATATTAATCCACAGCTGCTTTAGTGTAATCACTGGTGCTTTCATAATTGGATGCGACCGGGGCATCGTCATCAGATCCGATACTATCTGCAATTGTGGTATAGTAAGTGTTCATAGTTTCTGCGACCTTCTGAGCATCCGTTATAATGTCATTTCCATCGCAAATCATCAAATTTTGCTCACACTTTGCTTTTGCCGACAGGAAGGGTTTTATGGTGTGGTAAAAGTGTTCACCTTTTGGTCCTTCCTGGCATCGTTCGACAAAGTACTGCTTCACTGAGTTACGTCGAATTGCTGTGGTCTTGTTCCTTTGTTTTCTGTAGCATTCCCAGTCCGTGCTTGATTTGGTCTTCAGGTAGCGATTTTTCAGGCGTACTTTATCCATGATATTTTTCCGGAGGGATCGATTCATGAATGGGGGTTTTGAAGCATGCACTTTCTTAGTTTTCCTGGGAGCATGTTCATTTAGGACCTCAGTAACCAAAAGTTGTTGTGCCCAAAGAGAGTCACTTGGGTCTGTGAAAATGTCGCATACAGACAGAGGAGCCTTTTCGACGTCTTTCCTAAAGAGGTCAGCGTTAAAGGTCTTGTATGTGCGGTACCTTATAGTCTTGGGAGAGGGGCGTTTGGCACATGTCTTGGCAGTAACAACAATGAGGGAGTGGCCATCACTGCTTCCGATGTCGATGGTATGGGAGTTTAGGAAGATATGTCGATTTGTAGTTAGGGCCACATCAATTAGGGATGATCCATGTTGGGATATGAAGGGGGGGCTTTTTATTAGATTGTCAAGTGAGAAAATGTCCATTAGATCAGCCAGAGGTCTAAATCTTCCTGGCTCAAGTAAGTCATAATTTAAGTCTCCCATAAATAGGACATTCTCATAGAAAGAGGTTGCCTCTTCACATAAATGTTGCATTTCTGCTGTGAAAATAGTATCCAGAATTAGGGCTGAAATGATTACTCGGTTAACCGAGTACGGTTAGGTTAAAGCACTATTAGAGTAGATATTTTAATAACCGATTAATCGTCACCCATATGTTTTCTTCTAAAAGGAGAGTTTTAAGTGTGACCCAGGCTGTCATCATGTGTCACCAGACATAAATTGCAAGACTTGGTCCTTCTTGATGTAGACCTACATCTGGAATCTATCAAATCCTGTTCTTTTTTGCTTTTATGCACTTTCACTTTATCTGGAGAATGGAGGGGGAGGGGGTTTACCATTTGAAACCGGGAATATGAGGGGGAGTGGTTTGTAGGCTGCTGGATGGTCTGTTTTAGCTCTGTATCCCATACTGGATTAGGTAACATGTGCCCAACGATTGACTGGTTCCGGTTTGGTTGAAGGAAGTCGAGTACTCGGTTACAAAAATCTGTACCCTTTCAGCCCTGTCCAGAATGTTCGGGGGCTTGTAAGCTGTAATTACACACCACTTTTTCTTGTTCAGAGTGAGTTCAATTGCAATCGACTCAACTCTGTATGTTGATAGTTCGATGGTTCTGCATGGTATATCGGAGCGGACGTATACTAGGAGTCCACCTCCGTGAGCGTTACGGTCTCTCTGAAAGGGTGTGTGATAGCCAGTTATATGAAATTGTCCACTTTCAAAGGATTCATCAATTTTGGTCTCTGCTATGCCGAAAACAGATGGCTGCAGTTTAGCTACCATAGGTGTCAATTCTGGAAATTTATACCTGATACTGTTAATGTTTATGTATGTAAAAATCTCGTTTCTGGGGTTTTTCGTGCGTACCTCACTGCATTCGTGTAAGAGGCTCTCCTCAGCAGAGGTGAGAGTCGTTTAGCGAGCTGTTTCCCGGTGAGGTAGGTAGCTGGTCAAAAAAGCTGTCAGTGAACGGGAAAATATCGACTGATTTGTTGGACTGTGGTGATGGTCTTGCCTGCTGGTCTTGATCGTTATCATCAGTCACTGTGTCCGGCACAGTCTCATTCAGGTTCCTGATTGATTCGTTTATCTCATCATTTTGTAAAGTCTCACAGGGTTCACAGTACCATTTGTCATCATTTTTTCCAAGATCGTTATAGTTCTTTACTGTCATATTTGGGATACATTTAAAGTGAATCCACAAATCATAACGATCGCATTGGATTGCTCTTTGGCCTTTACTCACTGCATAGGCACAGATCCCACAAGGAAATTTAGCGGGACGGGGTCCGGGGTTTGTAGAAACATCACCGGCAAGTAGGAGAAGTAAAATGCCAAGTGTGGTCGAGCTGTCAGATTGCTGTCGTGTTTGTTTACATTTGCGAGGCGAACTTCCGGTTGTCAAATCCTTTAGCACCATGACCGAAATTTTCGTCTGCCGAGGAGAAATATCCACATAAAATGTACTGTGACGGGTCTTTGGCATGTGTTTTCCCCCTTTCAGCGTACAGTTATTTTTTATAAGGGCTAATACCAATGGAAAACACAATTAAAACAAAGAGAAGCATGCTTCTTGCTGCCATTACGCACGACCGAAAGCGCAATGAGTTAATGCCCACCACTGGGCCAAAGGGGTTTAACTTGTTTGGATCCTTCGGCTGTAAACCCTTCGACTTCTAGATCTTCAAAACCCTCAGGTTCTTGGTTTATATGTAAATGGAACTTTGATGTGACCTCATTGAAGTTTAAAGTCCAACTCATAGTTTCAGGTATTGCTGCGCTCTTGCTGCTCCCGTTTTCTCAAGCACTCTGCATTGGTTTCATGAGTGTGGATATTCAAAGAAATGAGTGACCAGTTTGATTGTGCAGAAAGAAATGGGGCAGATCTTTTCTTCTGTGTTTCTTTCAAATTTGGCTCCAATTTTAATACTCTAGCTGGTTAATAGATACCCCAATGCCAGATTGTACCAATGCTTAACACGGGTTATCCTAAAGTGGTTAACTCCTAACTTATTTTTTAACAGGGTTCAGTGAAAATAACTTGGCCATGTTTTAAGCCGACCTCATGTTATATAATACGCAGTCACCTCCGCAAACACAAGTTACTGTAATGAACGTATACCTGATGTGTGCTCGATATTCACAGCGGAACTGACAGCTATCTACAAGGCGGTAGAAATGGCAGTCAACTTGGAAACTAACAATTTTGTAATTTGCTGTGACTCAAAGCCTCTATTGCAGGCGATAGCCAACAAGCAGGTGGAAACCCCTCTTGTATTAGACATTCTTTTTACCTTAGCAGCAATGAAAGAAAACAAGGAGATTATATTTTGTTGGATTCCAAGTCATGTTGATATCAAAGGAAATGAGATGGCTGATCTTCATGCGAAGAGAGCCTTAAGTAAAAACTTAACGGACTATGTTGTCCCTTATACGGATTTTAGAAAGCATATCAATGACTTTACCAAGTATAGTTGGCAAGTACAATGGAATGCTTGCCAACGAAACAAGCTACGCACAATACTACCACACGTCATGAAAGATATAAAAATTGATGTGCACTCACGCAGAGAGCAAATCGTAATTCATAGATGTCTTATAGGGCACAGCAGATTAACCCACTCACACTTTTTAAACAATGACGCAGCACCAATATGACAGGCCTGCTGAAGAAACCGGACTTCTTCATGGCCCTTCACTCATATCATGTATTGCCTGTAGTAGTCAGGATGACCAATTCTGCTTGAAATTGCCAACCACACAGAAATCAAGTTAAAAGACAAACAAACAGTATGGCTCATCCAAATATTTAGCTTTTTTTAAAACTCTGCCAACCGCAAGCACAGTACTAACATTGACCCACAACATTAAACAAACATGATCAAATGTTTTTTCAAAATTTTTAGAAGATATGTACCACTGTAGAAGTGCTATGTTATTTTGAAAGCCTTCCATTGAGATGAATAAATGAAGAATTTCACCTCTGTGTGTTAGCGGAAGTAACATTCAGATTCGAATTCTCGGCTGTTTAAATACTGAATAACTTTTGGCCGAATGAATCTCTTTCACAAACTTCAGTAGAATTTTTTTACCGGGTTACTGTATATTTCTACTAAATGTTTTCTGTCATCCATTTTGTTTTGACACTATTTATGTCATAGTGATAATTTCTTTCTCACATGAACAGAAGTTCTTGGCTTACATGGTTTAGTGTTTGTCGTTCCAATTAGTTTTACACAAGAAATGTATAATAAAAAGTCAAACTATAAGCATCAAAAGGTTTACCCTTTCTGTGCAGAAAATGCAAATATGGTGTCCCATTTGACTGCAGGAACTATTTCAAGTTAACATTTGACATTCCACATCAGTCTTCATTTTGTTCAAATTGACTTTTGACTCTCCAAGCATACTCTGTTGGCCTTTTTGGACCCTGAGTCATAAAACAAGAGATAAAGATTGTTTTGTGGGAGACCTGGGATCAGACAGGGATAGGCAGGCTGCAAAAGAAGGGCTCCTGTCAAGTTCTGAGTGCTAGACCATGTAGCCACCATCCTAACATATCTCTTGGTGGGAGCTGTCAAAGCAACTCATCACTCGTTACTCTTCGCGAATGAGAAGATGCACTTTTGATGTTGGCCAGTTGGAGCATGGCAATGTAGGGTTTGACTTTTATAGGGCATATTTTCTTATACTTATTTCTGATTTTATCTCTGACCTTAAGAGAAATTGGGTGAGTTTATATCTTTGTTTTTCTGTTATATACCAATTATTTAAGGTGTTTCTGTGAATGGCCATTGCGAAATGGCTCTTACTCAGCCCACAATGATGGTTGTGTAGACTTTATAACCATGTGCCAGGTTGCCTGGATGGCTTTTATGTGTTGTGTCATGTCCATGTCATGATTCAATGATGTGCATGCAGACATCGATATTCAATATAAAAGAAATCACATCTCAATGATAGGTCTACCTTCCAGCTGGGACTTATGTTTTGCTTGCCAAAACAAGAATTATGCCATATCTAAGATCAGGTGTAAATCATTTACTCAATAGAAAATCAATGAAGACATGTTTCAAAAATGGTATTTATCGGTCATTATTCTGCGAGTCATTTGGAAAAATGAAGTTTAATTTGTAGTCTTGATCAAATCCTGATAAATAACTCATTTGCTTTTTTGTCTGTCATCGAAATATCAATGTTACAGTGTTGCTTGTAAGTAAGTGAAATGAAATGTCGATGTTTTGTCAATGCTAAACTTCCTCTACTAAACTGCTTTTGGGACCATGGATTCTCATCTGAGATGAACGATTGAACATTGCTTCACAAAGGTTGATATTTGAGGTAAATGGGACATCAGGGGTTGCCAACTTTTTTTTGCTCTGCAACAGATACGTATGCGACAGAAGTCTTGCATATCACTTTCTTAGCAAAGATTTTAACCCACGTGCAATTCTAGTATATGGAAAAAATTAGGCAGCCATTCCTAAATATCTGCAGTTTGGTTGGTGATGTCTAGCATTGACTCAATGGTGAAACATTGTCCGTTTCACTGACTTGAAAGCAGCACTGTATTGAGAAAGTGTCAAGAGCTTAGGGACAGCAGTCTTCAACTTAGCATGTCACTGTCTTTTACTTGGAAATGGATGGCAAATCACTGAAGTGACATCACTGCTGATGATATGACTCATTATTATCATTTTGCAGGGCATTGTCTGGCCATTAACGCCCAGATCGCGGGCGTTAATTATACAATAACATTTTTTTGGAGGGCATTATGGGGTATTAATCAGTTATGGCCAGAGGGCAGAAATCATTAACTTAATGCACGAGCCGCTAGGCGAGGGCATTAAATGATTTCTGCCCGAGGGCCATAACTGATTAATACCCCATAATGCCCGACAAGTAAAATGTTATTATCATTATTATATACTTTTTAAAAATTGTTTTTCAACTTCCCAAATTTTTATGAAGTACACTGCCATGGTTTTTCTTCCCAAACCCCTGCAGATTTGGTTAAACTGGCATTATCATGTAGTGATTAAATAAAATCATAAAAAACGAAGCTGTGACGGATAAATCTAGCCTAAAACTTACATTTTTAGTCCATTTTGTCACTTTTCGCGCTACGTTTTTCGATCTGACGCTGTTATTTTTGCAGATAGAGCAAATCTACGGCTTTTTCTGTTATCTGTGACTCACTGCAGTGTTTGTAGGCTTTTGAATTTTGCAAATCGGACCATTTTTCACTGATTTCTAGCCAAATCTGACAATGTCTGACAGAAATTTTTATTCCTCATGTCAACAACGTCACCATGACGTCACGTCTGGTGACGTCGCGCAATCTGGGATCCACGGCATTTCATGACCTTAGGTAGCTAGTACCGCTTTCTGTGATTTGATTGGTCGAGAGAACAATGTAATCAACATCCGCTCATTCACAAACGTTTTGTGACGTCACCTACTACTTGCTTGTCCACTGATATGTGGACAGAAACGAGTCTGGACGATAGATGCTTATAATACACAGAGGGCACCACTTGCCCATGTGTTAATCACATTATGGCCCCCATGTGTTAACCACATTATGGCCCTCCATGAATTATACCATATGAAGGCCCTGAAAAAAACAGTTAACGGCCTATTTAATGCATGGTCAAGTATATAATAATGGCCGTTAACGCCCGCGAAAACGCCACCTGGTGTATTGTACCGTATCGTGACGTCATCAGAAGTGACGTCATGGCGATGTTGTTGAATTCAGAGTTCAATTTTTCGTCAGTTTTGGCTCAATCTTGGCCAAAAATGGTCCAATTTGAATGATTTAAAAACCTAGAATTATCAAAGTCACCATGCTGAGTTCATTTTTGGACTCGGATTTGCTGTAACTTTAATAATAAGGCCGTACTTCTTCTTCTTCTTCTTCTGCTGTGTGCTGGGATACCCCGGGTCGCCGGGTAGCTTCACCCTGATCTACAGATCAGAGGAGCTGCACATTGGATGATAACTTGATAAGGCTGTGAGTCTGGAACATACCCTATTCATTCAGGGATGTCCAGGGTCTTTCAGTTGCCCCAGCATAGAACACTGGATACAACCCACCTCCATTTAACGTCCCATGGGCTCGGACTCAGTTTAGTTTCAGTGTAGGTCAATCAGTGTAGACTAGTTCAATCAATCTCCTTTGGTGTCACTGGTGTGCCGGTTTCTATTTTTGGAACTGGTTCTCTGTGTTGATGCAAATCTATTTTTGGAACTGGTTCTTTTCTGGTATCTCAGATTTCTGTCTTGGTACAAGCTTCATTCTGGTGCTGGTGTCTTATCTGGTATCTGCATGATTTCGTTTTCAGTGAAGTTGCAGGAGTGGGATTCGAACCCACATCCTCTCAGGCCATTCGATTCAAAATCAACTGCTATAACGATTAGGCCATGGGGGAACATCGGCGCGGGCGTTCAGTGAAGTTAATTTTTTTCCTTGATGTTAAAAATGATAATAATGATAATAACATTTTGTTGTCGGGCATTATGGGGTATTAATCAGTTATGGCCCTCGGTCAGAAATCATTTAATGCCCTCGCCTGGCGGCTCGGGCATTAAGTTAATGATTTCTGCCCTCTGGCCATAACTGATTAATACCCCATAACGCCCTCCAAAAAAACGTTATTGACCAATTAGTGTCTTTTAAAAAATGTTTAAGTTGTACACTCATATATAGGCATTTTTCTAAAAAAAAAAAAAAAACTTTAACAACTTATGCTGGGTATATGATGATGTTACAACCCAATTGCAGCTACTACTGACGACTGTGAACATTGATATTATGAATATTATGTTTTTTTTAAATTGAGGGAAGTGAAAATGTTTCTGACTCTATACTCTTCTGTGTTGGGAACATGCTGAAGGATGAAGTAAAGGTGTGCCACTGCATTGCAATAATTCAAGGCAAATGAGTAATTCTCATGTCAACATGATTCATTGCATTTTCTGCCTGAATATTCCTTGCATCACAACCACTCATACTACATCACAGCTGATCAGCCATTGGGGAGAGGAGGATACAGTGAGAAACATTTCACCCTCGGCATTGGCAATGTATATCTACTGTGTTGGTGACCGATGTTGGTGTAACATTTATTATACTTTTCTGTCCGGTGTCTTCTGTCTGTATTGGTGCATGATATCCCCACCAGGGTTGTACAGTCTACTCCACATGTCATCACTGAGGTTGCCTTCAGGAGAAGTGATACGCAGGTATGATGTCAAGCATAGTGCATAATAATGAATGCTTCTGGTAACTGATATTGAGATTGGTTGTAGGCAAAGTAATTAGTTCTCAAAATTGTGGGCACTTTCCTTCACCAATTTCATGCGAACAATTGGAAAACTTGGAATAATTTGAAGCAAAATCCTGCAACCAAATCTGGCATGAAGCATTGGGTGTTGCACACAGCTTGCTTCATTAACTGCATTTCATCCTGTGATCAGTTGATGTTCAAAGATGCCTGAATCTGCAGCGGGTGTTGATCAGAGTTGATGGGATTCCCACCAGGTGGCATCCAAGAATGCTGCACTGACAACAGCATCCTGTTGTGAGAAGATCATTCCAACTTGTGACACTAAATCCAGTCCCTTATCAGTTTCAAACAGCATTCATTCTAATCCACGTCTCCTGCTCACTGTAATGAAGTCTATGACCCACGTTGTTGTGTTATCTCCCTTGTGACATCTAAATTGATCATTGCGTCTAAATCAGCTTTTGATGAATACGTTTTCGAAGTGATTATCCTCAAATGTTTGGTGATAGAATTGTAGGAAACCATTTTTCTGTGAAAGATTCGAGTTATGCAATTATAAAAGCTGATGTACAGCTATCTTACATTTTAAAATGACAATTTTAATCATTATTACAATGTACTATCTCAAGACACTTGAGTAAGCCAACATTAATCTTCAGCTCCTCATAACAGTTTCAATGAGGAACAAAAACCCATAGTACTGGTCCTAATTCATTTCCAGCAATGTTAGAGCTACTATTTCGTTCTTATTTCTGCAAGCAAATCTGATAAGAATAATTAAGTAAAAATAGACATTGTTATACTAGTAATTCTTATAAAACTATGATAAACAAAAGTATTGCCAGATTTCTGTGGAACTTCTAATATTTTAGAGACGGAATGATTGTTGGGTTCATTGCTAACAGAGCTGTTGCTTTGTTGTCATCAATTTATTTTCTCCAGTATATTTTTCACAGCTGCAATTTGTCAGTTGTTAGGCTGGTCACAAATTATAGCACACAATAGGCCTACTTAAGATGAAATAGAATTTGTTGAGATGATCTTTTCAAGTAGTTTCATTTATGCTATAACATTTTTAGCAGCACAGCTGCTCTTACCCGAAGACTTTTATGCAAATGTTGTCAACGCTCAGGAGGTCACTCTCTTTCAACAATCTCATTCAAATTCACTATACAGTCTCTCTAATTTATTAATTTTCTACCAGTCACTTTTGGGACCCTTCTGTGATGGAGAAGATTAACAAAGAAACTAAATGGACTGGCTTCCACGGGTCATCAAAGGTCAATCATGGCTTCTTCTTCTTCTCCTATGCATACTGTACTATTGTTATAATCTGCCCAACATATTCAAAGGCCCGCATTAATTGTTGAAATGTCAATCAAAACCATGATAAATTGTTGATGATATGTAACCTTTTCATAAAATGTTTTAACAAAACCAACTTCAGTTATGTTTACACCGCTTATTCCTTAGAAGCCGTTTTGTCAACAGAGGTATCTGATAAAATGTGTATTATTAAGCAATCATGTTGATGCTCCTAAACTTTATAATTTCATTAATTGAATATTTGTCAAGAATATACATTTATACACTGGTCTTTCTTGTCACAAAAAATATCTTTGAAATGTTATCGAAATTGTGATAAATTGTAGTTATTATACCAAAAATATACTAAATGATAATTCATGTTATAACATGCAATAGGCAGAGAGTAATACATTTTTACTTTGAAACATGTTGCTACAATTATTTGTACAAATAATAAATTTACATTTATTATGAAATGTTTTAAACTAAAAGTTTATAAATATTGTATAATCAGGAGAAAATTTTAACTAGCCCTGAGGATCCAGCCACTGCTCAAGCAAGTTTCTTCAGAGCAAGTATTATTATCTGGACGCCTCTGGCGTCCAGATACTGTCTCACAACAGCCTACTTCCTGTCTTTTCTTGTGTTTTTCAGTTTCCTGTTGGCTGAACATAAGACATAGTGATGTACACAGTAAACCCATCAAACTTACTTTATGTTGCACACACGTGATCCAAGTGACTCAGACTGATATAGCAAACAGATAGTGGATAGATCTACAGATATCACCCGGTGAATTGGTCCTTAACACCGAGAATAGCTGGAAATCTGTGTTGCAATCATGGAAAATTGACTGGATTCTAAATAGGACAATGTACTAGAATTATAACTGATGTACTGTCCCTATGGCACACCAGGGAGGGGGGACCAGTCTACCAGAATCTGATATGCTTCAGCGCACACCCGTCATCAACACGCGGTAGCCACCTAGCATGCAAAATACGCACTAATGCTATTGGTTGAGAGAGCTACAGTGCAACCTCTTTATTTCGCGCTCCTTGGGAGACATACTTTGCCTGCCGCGATATAGCAGAGGTCCTCCCTATTTCGCGGTAGACTGCAGCGCCCCCTAGCGTGCATGACGGCCGTGTGCATTCAACCAGAACAGTGCTATCATTGCTAATATATATATAATCTTTATTCACTGTAGAAAAACAATTAGAGCTGCCTGTTAGCTGCTGTACACAATAACAATTGCATGATAATTACTCTGATTCACTGATTGGAATCAACTCATTTATGGAATGAATGGATATAGTATTACATGTTTGTAGTTGCTTGAACTCAGATAATGGCAATTGTGGTTGGCAGGCCAATGCCAATTAGTGTCATGTTTGTCCCAGCAGATATTCAATCTGTCTATGGAGGCCTATAGAAATATACATGTAGCCCTTACCCTTGAAGTAACTGTATATTTCACTTTGTTAAATGCAAATAATGACTAACAGTTAAAATATTCTTTATGCTAAATTGATTTAAGTTTATAGTGCAGCATCTTTCTGCAGATCTTTTACTCATAACTTAGCAGAAGCATGCAATGGCTAAGGATTGCAGTGCAGCTGACACAAGTGCTAACAGCAATTAGCTTAATTACACTTCACACCTCTGTCCATCCACTCACAGCAAAGACTAGTGTCAAGCTCACAATGACCTGCCAGTTATATTAGCAATATTAATTGCTATTCAGACAATTCCAGCAGCTTCCAACTGATTCTGCTGGTATCAAACTCTGTGCTAGCTTGCAAAGATAGCCAGTCAAGTGCGACGTCGTGAATACGCAATGACGCAATCCAAGCTCTTTGATATGCCTGCTGAAAGGATGGGGGACATAGGGGTGCCGCCATTTTGGGAGGTTCGCGATATAGAGAAGCGCGATATAGGGAGGTTGCACTGTATATAGATTTGCCGTTGTTCAACAACTACATCATTAGATTGAAACTGGCATGCATAAACAATTTAAAAGGGGGTTAAAGAGCCCTAAAGCTATTGACCAACTTGTGACCGACTTATGCTCAGACAGGATGAACTGTTTTACAACCATGGCCTCATTCACACCTCCTTCTGACCTAAAGAATGGCTTTTTGAGGAAGCATACTACACTGGTCCATTTGTTTGACAATGTATAGAAACAAAATAAAAAGAATTCTCCCATGATGCATATATGTTTTAATAAAGTGAAGTCATGGTAAATGTAAGCTGCATATGCCTATACACATACACATACAGCAAGATTGTTGGGTAATTTGAAAGAGGTGTGAAAAGGGGTAAATACATTTACTCTACCCTTGGTCCATTTTTCTAGGCCAATGTGCAATGAAGTAGGGCAATAGCCTCAGGGCTCTTTGACTTCGTTTAAATTATGTTATTGCTTTCTTTCTCAAACATCTCAGGTTTTATTGAAATCATAAAAGTGGGTCTGCTTCATGAAGATGAGCTGTATCTACCTTAGCTTAAGATGTCCAAAGCAATGATGAGCTGTGGGTGTGTATCTCCTCTGTCAGCTTAACACAACTATTTCAAGTTGTTAAACACACAACTCCATCACACACAATCAAAAAACTTCATGCTTCGCTATGTAGCAATACATTTATTTCTCTCTCTTAAGGCCCATTGGCCACTATGCCCTGATAACTTCTGACTACTGCTATTATAATTCAGCCAACCAGACTACCAGACCAATATTATGTTACAATGTTCAGGTCAATTATCAGCGTCCAGATATGCAAATTGCAATTTGCCTTCTAGTTGAAGCCTGGTAGTTCGATTTCGATTGAGAGAATTATAGAGTGCTCAAAATCACAAATTGCCTCAGTAAGCTGCCACATGAAGTCAGTGCAGTGCAATATGCGTTCCTGGACATGCTGGAGAATACGACGATATGTCCACACGTCTTTGGCACTTGCGAGACAAGCAACAAAAGGAAATACTTTTCCTTGAAAACGACCATGTATGGTGACAAACTGCTGCTGGCCAAAATCTGGAATATGGAACTATATGATTCTTCTTCTTTTTCATGACCTACTCATTGTTATTCTTGAATTGACAGGACATAGCAAGAATAGTAAGTATATTCCAAAAACAACAGTCTGGACAACCAACTGAGTCAGCTGAAGCAGTTGTCGTCATGTGTTTAAGAACAAGTCACAAAAAATGTTTACTGACAACGGAGCAGGGGCTCAGATCCTTCTTATCCTCCACAACATGCAACTGCAGCTATGAAGATACGTATATAAAAAACCAATTCAGTCTCTAAGTAGCCCAATTCAGTGCTGATGGGACGTAAAACACAAACTCACTTCCCGCCAGCCCCCCTGGGTGCAGTTGCCCCATCTCCTCCTGCTCCTTCATCCACATAAAAGCAACAAAAAAGCACCCATCACAACTCACAGACTTAACATATCAAGAACCCTGACACAAACAAAGTATGTCTCTAAATAGCCCACTCAGGTGCTGATGAGATGTAAAAAACCAACTCAAACACACTCACTCCTTCATCTTTCGCTATTACTCGTGGTGGTGCTGTGTGCAAAATTCGTCTGCATGAACTTTCTGATCAGAACTTTGCACTTGGTAACCTGTAACCTCTAACATACTTTCATTTCTCTCTCTTTAATTTGGTGAAAAGTCTCAGACCGAAACACAGGCAGAGGATGGGAAAATTATTATAGAAACTACAAACACCAACATTTTGTCTGAAACACTTTTATTGACGGGAATAATAGCTCCCCTTTCCAGCTCTCCTGAGACCGGCAAATTTCAAAATGGCAATCGTGCACTGTCAACAATGATTTTGCAAGAAAAACTGTCGTCTTTGTACATGTTGTGATGCCCTCTGCACCTCAGAATTAAGTATGCAAGAACCAGGTAACATAGGTTTTTGTCGTCCTCCTCCGGAATGCCGTCAAGAACAGGATGCACCTAGCCCTGTCAGGTGATGGAGGTCTCTCCCGAGGAGATCGCCGGTGGCGCTGAGGAGATCTGGACCGCTGCCTGGTGCCCTGAGGAGTCCTATCCCGATGTCCAGAAGCAGAGGAGGGATCCCTAGGCCTTTCAGACTGCCACGACCGTCGAGGTGACGGACTGATGGAGGAATCCCTGGAGTGTCTAGAGCTGGCTTGTCCCGGTGGGGGCCTGCCCAGGGGGGCCTGCTCTTGCTGGATGGAAATACATTTTTTCTTTGAAACATGTTGCTAGAATTATTTGTTATTAATGAATTTACATTTATTATGAAATATTTCAAACTAAAATTTTATAGCAAGAGCAAGTATTATGGAAGCCTGGTATTTCGATTTCGATTGATAGAATTATAGAGCACTCAAAATCACAAATTGCCTCAGTGGGCTGCCACATAAAGTCAGTGCAGTGCAATATGCGTTCCTGGACATGCTGGAGAATACGACGATATGTCCACACGTCTTTGGCACTTGCGAGACAAGCAACAAAAGGAAATACTTGCCCTTGAAAACGGCCATGTATGGTGACAAACTGCTGCTGGCCAAAATCTGGAATATGGAACTATATGATTCTTCTTTTTTTCATGACCTACACATTGTTATGGCCTAGTTCAAAAATAATGAAGCCGAGCAACATGTTATCTGTAGGGGTCTCAAAATATGAGAATGGCTGTATGTGACAACTTAATGCTACACCATTGCTGTAAGTATATTCGTGTGCAAATTTCCTGAAAATTTCCCGACGTTTTGTGGCATAGTTACTAAGATAGAGTTGAATTACATTGGAAAACAAGCATTTTTTCACTAATAAAATGTGACACAACATTTTTTACCATTTGAATTCTTTCACTTTTACAAATTTGGACATATTCTAAGGCAATTTCCTAACACTTTTTGGAATATCTACATCGTCGGGCTTCATAAATCCATCAGATCAAGTATTTATATTTGCCTGTGTTGACATTATTGAGCTATTTGGATTCAAAGGTTGACTTCCAAAAATTAAGTCAAATTTGACGCTAACTGATCTGGGATGCTCTAGTGTTCCTTTGCAATGTGTCAGTTGAATCTTTTGGCCCTTGAGACCTAGTCTTATATCTTCTTACCCATTTTGGAGCTTCTTATGGTTGTGAAAAATTTAGTTCACTAAAAAATTCCAATGAATAGCAGGGTAGGTGAATCTGTCGCAAGCGTAACGTCCAGAATACTTTGTAGTGCCACGGGGCAATAAAAGCTCCGTTTTAAATCTGGTTTAGTTTGTAATATTGCAAAATCTGCGTAGTTTTGAGAAACTATCAAGAAATCCAGGTGAAAAGCTGGTTTCCGTGGTAAAATACAAAGATATCTTAAATGGGACTTTGTCGCAAGCGTAACGCTATGGAAAATACCGATCACACTCTAAAAAATTTAGGACAAAAGTGGTTTTTAAAAATATCAAGACTTAGTGGTTTTATGAGACAACCACGGTGGTTTTTGCATTGAAATTTGGTTTATTGGGTCATTTTTGGTTTTTGTCTTTGGAAAGGATCTCCTCCTCAAGTTTGTTTGTTTGTTTGTTTGTGTTTTACGCCCCTGCAGCACCTTAGTGGGCTATATCGAGGCAGGCGATTGCCGTATGATGATGAGTGATGAGAAGACTGTGAGTCTGGTACATACCCTATTAATTCAGAGATGCCCAGGGTCTTTCAGTTGCCCCAGCACAGATCACTGGATACAACCCACCTCCATTTAATGTCCCATGGGCTCGGACCAAATTGAGTTCCAGGACTCCTCCTCAAGTAAAATGGTTTTTCAAAAAACCAAGGCCCCTTGTTGGAATGAGTCTACCTTGGTAATATTAGAGTGTTTCATGCCACAATAAATATTGGTCCATGTGCCAATATGACAAAATTTGTGGATGATCCACCAGATAACAATACACAAATAATTTGCTTAGAAACAATGGGCTTTCATTTATCTAGTGATATATAATGGCCTAGTACTAGTTTTGATGTATAAGGAACTTCATGGACCTCATAGACAACTTTGATACTGTGCTTGCTGAGACAGATCATTTCCCCAGAGAACAAAGCCTCCTTCTGTACCACACGTCACGCCATTTGGCAAACAGAAGTTCAAATTTAACAAGGAACAAGTGATAAATGAAAACACACGCTGAAAGCATAACTAAGCTGCAACAAACAAACAGTGCATTATCTCAAAATGTGGCTCTATCCCAGCTTACATATATCACAGTTGACTTAAAAAGTAGATTGAGTCTCATGTTTGTCAAAGAATCATGAATGAGCAATGGTGAGCCGAGTGGTGCCATCTATAACTATACTTTATAAAATTTACTTTGTAACTTTGAAGTTATAAAAGACCATGCTTGATGCATGGGCATGTTGATTAGATGATAGTGTTCCAAAATTTAGATACACCATTTGCAAGAAATCATAAATAAATATCTTTTAACTTGTGGAAGAGTCGGTAGGCTAAACATCTCGTAGAAGTATCATTACACCCAAAAACTCCAACATGAGAATGATTTTAGACCAAACTACAGTCAACCACAGGCAATTGTTCTGGGAATATCCCATTTGTAATATAGCTTTGCAGTGGTATTTCTCTGTGAGGTAAGTACATTTTGTTATCTTGGTAGTCTGTAAATGGACTGTAGACTGCTTGGTAAAACAAGGAAGAAAAGTCTACTGATTTTAGGGCTATCTCCAGTGCTTGCTGGGTGTGTAGCTTCACTCTCTCTGTTTCTTTATTATGCTCTACAACGGTTCTGTTTTCACTGTCACAATTTGTCTTTTCTCTTTGCATATCTAAACAAAATCAAAGCACTCCCCCCCCCCCATAGAATAGATATCCCTCCCTCTCCCACAGATAAAAAAAATAACCCCCCCCCCCAAATGAAATACAGTCTATGTTATAAAAAATAATAACCTCCCCCCCCAATGAAATACAGCCTATGTTGGACAGCTGAGTCACTCATGTAGCGCCTGATTTATGTGTCCTCCTGTCCTAATCAGCCTGCCAATTACATAAATCCTTGACATAAAGCCTCAATCATACATCCATGCATCCGCTCTTGATGGGCTTATCAGGCCAGCCATGGACCAATTATATATGAGATAACATACTACCACTACTGATATCTCAGATATCCAAACAGCCCCTTATCTGTTTGGTTTATGAAGAAACCAGTTTTATTTGGTTTTTGTTAAAACCAAACAATTTGGTATTTCCACAAACCCTAGTTGGTTTAATATGCGGGACAAGCTCAAAAACCAAATTTGGTTTTTTGGAGGCAGTTTTTTTTAGAGTGCATATTTTCATGGTTTTCTTGTAAAGAGTAAAGCAATCATTCCAGTATTACTTGTAGTGATAATCAACACAATATTTCAGTAGTTGGAGTATGTTTCAATGTTTATTTTTCAAAATTTTGCTCTTTGTGAAGCTTTCCTCAAAAACGGCAATAACCAATACAAATTTCACTTTAATTTTGTAGTTGCTGTTATGCTTCATCCAGCTATGACTGATAATGCATATAAAATCAATTTGGATCAAAACCAGAACACTTTTTCAACTTTTGTGTCACACCATCACTAAAATTGGCTTTTTGTCTGGAAAAATAGGCTAAAAAACATGCTTCTACCATCATTTGCTCTGTTCGTATTCACTTTGGTTGCACTTATTTGGTACCAACTCGAAGCCCACATATAGCCACATGACAGGTGAAATCATTTTAGAAGAAAATATGTACATCTGGAGAGAAAATATGTACGTTTTTTTTTTTTAATATTGCAGCAAAATTACGAAAAATACTGTTTTCCTCAAAATATTCAGTGAATTTGGATGAAAACAGCCATGGATACTTAAGAGTTAGGGTGGCCCGAAAAAAGACCAATTTCTGAAATTCATATCGCATACCCCTTCATTTTATGCGAAATGGTAAAATAAGTACTCTGTTAAAATTTTAGAAAGATCCTTCGAGTCTAAGTGGTCCCCCAAAGCCACTCGGTTTCAGGCCAAAATTTACAAAAAATTCATTTTTGCATAATCGCGGTTTTAAAATCTCGCTTATTATGTGACATACAATGCACAGCGCTCCTGAAGAAACATTGGGGTTAAAAAAATGAACCGAAAACGGGACCTATACTGCCTGAAACTATACAATCATACGAACATTTTAAGACAAAAACGAAAAAAATCTGTTGGGAATTTTTTGAGAAATTCAAGTTTTAGAAATTCTTGTTTATCTCATCACTTGAACACATGTAAAATGGCTTATAATACAATAAACAAGCTTAAAAACACAATAAAACCTGTTAGTTTAGCTCCCTTAAGAATTTTAAACACGTTACAACAATCAAATGAAAATATTTTTTGACTTTATTGAAATAAATGTGACACATTGTTTGTCACACACTGAAAATTCAAAAATGCTAAAAATAACCCATTTATTTTATTTTTTTCACTCTTTATTGTTAAAAGAGGTTTTAAACCTTACTTTACATTTATATGGAAAGCTTTAAATGTAAAAAGTGGGTCTCAAAATTATGTTAGGTAAAGCAGACTACTGCAAATTATCAACTTTCAAACATTATTGTGCAGGTAGCAGTGATCACAGATACACAAAGTTTCCTGACTCAGTAAAGGAGAATGATACCGCTTTCCTTCTCCCTTGTCAAAATGGTTATTATAAATATACTGCAAAGTGAGCTGTCACAGCTTTTTCCATATCTAAATGACTGACTTAAAAACGCACGTTCACATCCATTTTCTCATTGTTAAAGAGGAAATTAGCAGGTAAACCTCTGGGGGAAATTTATCCAGTTTTACTGATCTCAAGTTACTCTAGAGCCTTGATATGCAGTGCAGAATATGTTGCTCAAAAACAGTAGGCCCGGTTACAGCTGTTGCATTCTATGATTATGTGCATGCAAGCATTCTTTGGTACCTCCCTAAATCTGTTCTATTCAAAGAGATTCTCAGATTAAAAAGTCCATGCAAGGTGCAAGATATATATTCAAACCACCACCAGTGTTTACTACAGTTAGGCATGTACAAGGTACCTGAAAAAGTGTAGCAAACATGAAGCCCAATTTCCGCACGCAGCCGAGAACAGCCATGCCTATATTCATAGCCTACATTGTGTTTAAGGATTTGAGGATATTATGTTCGATATTAAATAGTACTTAATTTTGAACAATATTTATCCTGATTTAGGCCTTCAATGCAGATGCAGAAAAAAAAATCAGCTGATTTCACAAACCTATGTTAGAAAATAAAATTGTGAGGTGTTTACTTTAGCCTCAGATATCAATCTAGATATTACTGTCAAATACTTCAGCCTGCATCACCTTTGCTCTATTTGAACTATTGTATATATATAGTATCATATACACTAAATGGGCCAATGAGAAACCTGTCTGAAATAATAATAATCGGTGATGTGAGAAGATATTCACTTGTCATGTTTATATCTGTTTTAGACATGCTTTCACTTTTTAAAAGCTGTATGAAGCTTTTCATATCCAGTTTAACGATAGCAAATTTGTTTAACAACTCCCAAGACTGAAAATATGGAGAATTTGGTCATTTTCATAATTTTTGCATTTATACAGTGTGTGATAAACAATGTGTCACATTTACTTATAAAAAGTCGCTAAATATTTTCATTTCATTGGTTTAACTTTATTGAAATTCCTTAGAGAGCTAAGCTAACAGGTTTAATCACATTTTCAAGCTTGTTTATTGAATTATAAGCCATTTTACATATATTCAAGTGATGAGATAAACAAGATTTTCAAAAACTTGAATTTCTCAAAAAATTCCCAACAGATTTTTTTCGTTTTTGTCTTAAAATGTTCATATGATCGTGTAGTTTCAGGTGGCATAGGTCCCGTTTTTGGTTCATTTTTTTAACCCCAATGTTTCTTCAGGAGCGCTGTGAATAATAATATTTATACCATTGAACTCAGCAGAAAATTAGCTTCAATTTGAGTACCAGGAAGCTATATCTGTGATAACTTTGAAGCTGGCAGGATTTTGAGATAACTCAAAATTTCATGTTGTCAAGCCAAATCGCTGAAATCATTAGTCTACATTGTCAAATTTAGCTGAATTAAAATTCTTGCTAAGAATAAAGTAGGCCTACATAAGGAACAATTTCCCATTGAAAGTGAGAATATTGACAGGTTTTCATGGTGTGATAGCCTTGCTGCAGAGACACACAAATCTACACTGTATATATGGCAATTAAATATAAATTTTTTACACATTGCTATTTTCTGACGCCACCAAATTTCAATGAAGGTTGTATTTTATGATCCTGAAAGCCAATTCCACACTTAGGATCATACTTTTAAGTCTTAGAGCCATACTGATATTTAATCTTCACATCTTAAAAGTTCACAACCCCATTAAAAAACATTCGGTGCACAGTCGTTTGTGGCAGGAAATAATCAAGTTGGCATTCACTTTAAAGTTCTCTTTCTCACAAATCCAGCCAAACTATTAATAATTCTATGCACCCTAAGGATTATTGTCCAGATGCTGCATCTCTTCTTCAAATTTATACCTACCATCTTTGTAAATATGGGCCATTATGATCTTACTGGCAATTTGAGGAAAAAACATGTTGTGCGGTCCCTGCCCCTCCAAGTAAGCTTGGTGCAGTAATGCAGGATGTAAAGCCCTGTCACCAAACACTTGACAGACAATGCACCCTGAGGATTATTGTCTGCCCCTCATTATTCAATGCATCACATGCTTTTGTTGTATTACTCCCTTGTGCCATACTGGAAGCTCTGTAACATTTTTCCAAAAAAATCGAAAATCTAAGATTGGCTTACAGCTTTGAAGTTTTTTGAGATGTGCCTTATTTTGGTCATTCATGGTTATGCATCATATTTTGAATTTTTAATATCATAGAAGTATGCCTTATTTTAAAGTAGGATTCAATTTTGCAAAATTTGAAAATTTAGATGAATTCTTTCAGCGGTTTAGCTTGACAACATGAAATTTTGAGTTTTCTGAAATCCTGCAGGCTCAAATGTCATTGTAAGTATAGATTCCTGGTACTCAAATTGAAGCTATTTTTCTCCTGAGATCAATGGTATAAATATTATCATTGTATGTCCAATAATAAGCTAGATATTTATAACCGCGATTACGCAATCGGAATTTTTTCGAAGATATTGGGCAGAAACAGAGTGGCTTTGGGGGACCACTTGGACTTGAAGGATCTTTCTTAAATTTTAACAGTGTGTTTATTTTACCATTTCGCAGAAAATGAAGGGGTATGCGATATGAATTTAAGAATTTTTTTTTTTTTTTCGGCCACCCTATTAAGACAATATGAGTTTTGTCATCCAACAAAAAAAATTAGATTTAATTTGAAAATAAGTTGCCATTGAGTCTACTTTTCTTTTACTGCCATGGAAATAAAATAAAAATAAAATTTGGTAATATTCGGCTTTTATCAGTCATTTCTACAAACTACAGTAAAATGGTAAATACTGTTTCTAGAACTTGGGACATGTTTCTTACAATATCATGTGGTCATTTCATACACATAGACATTATAAAAATTTGATGGTCATGTCACGCTTTGGGTTCATTATTTTTGAACTGGGCCTTATTCTTGAATTGGCAGCACATGGCTAGAATAGTAAGTATATTCCAGAAACAACAGTCTGGACAACCAACTGAGTCAGCTGGAGCAGTTGTCGTCATGTGTTTAAAAACAAGTCACAAAAAATGTACACTGACAATGGAGCAGGGGCTCAAATCCTTCTTATCCTCCACAACATGTTAGCAACTGCACCGCTAAAGGCAGCTAAGAAGATACATATATAACAACCAATTCAGTCTCTAAGTAGCCCATTTCAGTGCTGATGGGACGTAAGACACAATCTCACTCACTGACCCCCCCCCCGACACCACCGGGACTCACAACACCCTCCCCCGACACTGCCGGGTAGCCAAGTCAGGGGTTGCTCGGGATCATCATCCGCAGGCCGGTGAGGTGAACGGGGAGAACCAATGGCCGACAGTGGAGTCCATTGTCCCAGTGGGCGGGGCCCGGGCAATGTCCAATGCTGACCTCTCTTCTGGGGAAGAATACCCGGGGGTCCGGGGGAGCGCCAGAGGAGGATTCCTGGGAGGAGTCCTAGGAGGAGTGGATACCAGCTGCAGCGATGTAAATCCAGTAGCTGGGACCACGTTGCTTCAGGGCTGGTGAATCTGCGGTGAGGGTAGACTCCGAAGTCAACTGCAGGCTGCGTCCGGGTGACCTGCCCCTCTCAGACAAGACAGACTGCCCAGGCTGAGGAGGGGGAGAGACCGACCGGGGGCTCCTTCGGGGGTTGGCAGAACGACGAGGAGACGGGTCCTTGGTAGAGGAAGACTGGCAGGGGCTACCCCGGGCGCTGGAAGCGTGGGACACTGGGGCGGCCTGGCGGGGTCCTGGAGGCAGTACTATGCTGGGAACCTTGAATATTTGTCAAGAATATACATTTATACGCTGGTCTTTCTTGACACAAAAATATCTTTGGAATGTTATCGAAATTGTGATGAATTGTAGTTATTACACCAAAAATATACTGAATGATAATTCATGTTATAACATGCAATAGGCAGAGAGTAATATATTTTTCTTTGCAACATGTTGCTACAATTATTTATACAAATAATAAATTTACATTTATTATGAAATGTTTTAAACTAAAAGTTTATAAATATTGCTTAATCAGGAGAAAATTTTAACTAGCCCTGAGGATCCAGCCACTGCTCAAGCAAGTTTCTTCAGAGCAAGTATTATGGAAGCCTGGTAGTTCGATTTCGATTGAGAGAATTATAGAGTGCTCAAAATCACAAATTGCCTCAGTAGGCTGCCACACGAAGTCAGTGCAGTGCAATATGCGTTCCTGGACATGCTGGAGAATACGACGATATGTCCCTACGTCTTTGGCACTTGCAAGACAAGCAACAAAAGGAAATACTTGCCCTTGAAAACGGCCATGTATGGTGACAAACTGCTGCTGGCCAAAATCTGGAATATGGAACTATATGATTCTTCTTTTTTTCATGACCTACTCATTGTTATTCTTAAATTGGCAGAACATAGAATAGTTAGCATATTCCAAAAACAACAGTCTGGACAACCAACTGAGTCAGCTGGAGCAGTTGTCGTCGTTTGTTTAAGTACAAGTCACAAAAAATGTACACTGACAATGGAGCAGGGGCTCAAATCCTTCTTATCCTCCACAACATGTTAGCAACTGCACCGCTAAAGGCAGCTAAGAAGATACATATATAACAACCAATTCAGTCTCTAAGTAGTTTAACATAAATGTATTTGATCAACAAATCTCTCTCTTCCTTACTTGCTATAACCTATTTTCTTACTTTCTTAATCACCATCATATATCATTACAACCATTTATCATAGTTTTCTGATTATTCACTCGTATATTTTGTATTATATTATATTATTTCTTCCTTCCTTACTATAATCTATATTATTCTATTGTCTAGCTAAGTGTACTTTTTTTCTTCTTCTTCTTTTCTTCTTCTTTTTATTGTGTTTATTTATCTTTATGTTTGCTTCAAATAACATTCTTTCCTAATATACCGTAATGACTCACTCTTAAACTCTTTAACTTATAGCCTGCTTCTATAATTATTTGTACTTGTATTTGCATTTGGTTAAATTCTTGACTTTGACATTCTCATATTGGTAAAGGCACATATAATTTTGTAATTATCTGCCTACCATTTAAAAAAACTTATGCAATATCAATAGATTATCACCTAATGTACTATTAATGGTCAATAAGCTTGAAACTTGAAACTAGCCCATTTCAGTGCTGATGGGACGTAAAACACAAATTCACTCACTGACCCCCCCCCCTCCTGACACCGCCGGGACTCATCCCCCCCCCCCCGACACTGCCGGGTAACTTCCGTAATACTGGTTCAAATTCAGCCTCGTAGAATAATACTGATATCTTCTACTGCAGCCAACTTCCCTTACTTGTTGGCAATTCTTTGCCCAGGAGTCATATGATTCGTAAAATGTTTCCTCTGCAGAACGTTCTTTTCCGTATGTTGCTCCCAACCTCTCCTTTAATTCAGCAGCAATATCCAGGATTGATTTCTCAAAAAATACTCATTTGCTCCTGTTTCCTGGGCTTTGTCCTCAGTTGGGTTAGATTTTGTTGTCCACTGGAATGGTGTGAAGAGAGATTTGGAATTAAATATATCCTGTCAGTATAACATTGCAGGTAAAAATGAGATATCTTGAATAGGAAGCGGATGTCACAGGACGAGACACCTGTCACCTAACAAAATGATGACCAAGGTGGGGGAGACATTAAGATGTCAGTTATAAGAATGTATTCTGCAGTCCTTTTAATCTCTGAAGCCATTTTATTACCTAGGGACACTCAGATTAATTTCCTCCAATTCAGTGCCTGTGTTCTATTTGGCTAAAAGCTAGGATCAGACGTGATCCGGGCAGACAAACAACCACCTTTCTTCGTGAGCCATTGCTAAACCCCAAATTGGTGAAGGTTCCTGAACTTCACCACTTTAACACATCGTTGAAGGTTTACTGCTTTCTCAATGTCTGTCAATTAGGATTTATTCTATCAGTTGAATTCTTTCATTTTTTTGTCCAGTGTTTGACTCCTTTAATTTTACTGCTATTGAAACTAATGGCATCATGACAAAATTAATTTTCATTAACAGGATTTTTGTTTCTTTTCACATAATTAATGCAGGTTACGTGAACCAATAGCTTCTTATTAGACGGAGAATTCTAAATGGACTGCTGTATTTAGGAAAATTAGGTATTTGTTTCTGTCTGATTGTTGTTAATTATCCACAATTTATGCTTTTACAGTCACCACAAAGACTGATTCATGGCAAGGTCACCTAGCTTTCTGAGAGATTGTTGAGAAGCTTTAATTTGTCAATTTGGATCTATCAATGATGGTGCACCATGGATTAGAAAAGGATCATCAGTCTTAATTCATTCTAGTCAGTCTTTTACAGCTGATAAGCTAATGCCATTGTTAGACCATATTATAGACCTGAACTGGTGTTTGTAATGGTGCCTTAGATAAACAATCAAAAACGAGGCATTTTCTAGTATATTTTGCAGTTATCACCACTAAAAGATAAACTAATAAAAGAGGCATATGGTATGTAACACGCCCCCGCAGGTCTCGGGCCTCCTCGTGGCGGCCCCCACAGGTCTCGGGCCTCCTCGTGGCCGTGAGTGGTAACACTAAGGTGAAGACTCCTATCCTTAGTGGCCAACATGAGACAGTGCGCATGCACGGTGTGTCCCCTACCTTCCAGGGGAATATCAAGGAAAATGTCATTTACCATGATTCCAAACCGGATCGTACGTCAACCGGGTTACCAAGGTGCGCGTTTCTCAGCGGGAAACCAGGCTGAGATCGAAAAATTTGCGACTGGACTACCAAGATTACCACGGACAAGACCATCCTCGGATGGTTGCAGACATTTGGGACAACACGGTAGCAGATACAATAAAGCGTCAAGTCAATGGAACGTTTCTCATTCAACCTCAGAATGACACGCAAAAAGGGAAATTGACACTTGTCAAAGAAATAGCTAATACACAAGTCTCCATTGAACCTTTCCAAAAACCAGGCAAAGGCCTTATCTTCTCGAAAGAGAGCAAGACATGCACAGACTCTCAACTGAAGAAGTGGTTCGAAAAACATGGCATTACCCGATTCAAACGTTTGTCCCAACAAAATGGTTATGAATCCATAAAACTGACTTTCAAAGACAACAATGTACCCAAGAAAGTACCTGTAGCTTTTGAAAAGTGCTGAGTTTGCCCACTCTTTCCCCGACCAAAACGCTGTTTCAATTGCCAATTGTATGGACATATCAGCACAACATGTAGACGGTTCTGAATTTGTGCCAATTGTGGTGATCGAGATCACACTTACACGAGAGACAAACCATGCTTCAGGCATTCGCATTGTGTCAATTGTAGAGGGGACCACCCTGCGTTTAGCCACAACTGTGAAGTCTTTAAGAGAGAAAAAGAAATTGTTCAATTTCAGATTGACACAGGATGTTCGTTTCCTGAAGCCAAGCGCATAGTTGAACTAGACATGGACAAAATTGACCAAGACGCAGATTACCCAAGCCCAGTTTTACATTCGTCACCACGGAGAAGAATTCAACTTAATGGGAACCTTTTCATGAATCTCTTTTGGACAACGCCTTCACCAGACCGACCAAAGACAGGAGAAACTGTGAAATATCCTGAGTCTGACTTATGCACACCACCCAGTAAAAAGATTCAACAAAGTCAACCATCCTCTCCTTGTGCTCCACGGACAAAATTGTCATTGCAACAACCGAAGAAGAAAGAAACGGCTTCTGAGTACAAGAAACCATCCAAAACAACAGGTTGAGACAGCTCAACGGACCAACGATTTCCTTGCATAGACAAGAGAAAAATGACAAGCAACAAAAAAACACCTGTCACATCTCACAGACTTAACAAATCAAGCACCTTGACACAAACCAAGTATGTCTCTTAATAGCCCACTCAGGTGCTGATGAGACGTAAAAAACCAACTCACTCACTCACTCACTGGTATGTAACACAGCGCTCCAAACCATTTTTTGCTATTTTTGTCTCAAAAAGTGTACACGTATGATTGTGTATTTTCAGGTTTTAGGTCCTGTTTTCTGTTCATGGTTTTAATCCCAATATTTCTTCAGAAGCGCTGTTGTAAGTAACTTCCGATTGGGATTTCACTTGCAAAAATGCACTTTAGAACCTGGAAATGAGGTGTCTAACTAGTACAAATAGACACAGTTTGAAATTGGCATGATAACTACAACAGAGAAATTGCAATGATATCACAGAAAAGTGATTCAATTTTGTCCAATAATCGTTTTAACCTCGATACGGCACTTTTTCGGACCTTCATCCTGCTCGTAAACTTTGCTTTGTATTGACAATATATTTCATGATAAAATGATCTAGATAGTCAAATGGACATGGGATAAATAGGTTATAGCATTGCTTGTACCTACAATTCTCAGATATTTTCACCCTTGACTGTATTTTACTACACTCAGGGGGAAATACAGGGCCTCGGTTTAAAATATCAGAAATACTTGTCCATGCCATGAAATTATCTTTTATTATATAATAATCACACATATATATGTACGACAAAGTTTACTTCTGTGTATAGAGTTGGCCAAAAGCATCATCTCAGGTTCTGTAGTGAACTGTATTATTTGAATTTATTTGATTGCCTATCCGGCTGAAAGCCAATATTTCGAACGTGATTTGCTCAAACAATTGTCTTCTCTTTTAAAGGCATGTAAAGTGTCTGGTCAACTTTGGCTCGGTGTTTTTGATTTTGCTACTTTTTTTTTCAATGATTAATGTTGCAGTAATGCCTGTTTCCCTTGATTTTGATTTTTTAAACATGGATTGATAAACTTGGCAAGGCAGCAGAGTCATCAAGTTCTTTTTTGTTGTTCTGAAGCTAAACAACAGTCAAGCACCTGCTTTTGATGAAGTCTAGTTCAGAATATTTCTTGCCAAGAGTCAGTACACTCTGTATATACTTTGATGGTGCAAATGGAACTACACTTATCATTTGAAATTTGAGTGCATATTTGGTGACCCCGTGTTTCATTCAATCTTTTTCGATGTTCTTTACGTTATTACATCAGACTATTCTATTACCTGTTCTTGTAATACAAAATATGGAAACCTTGTTTTGGCAGGTGACCAGACAGAGACAGTCACAGGTGTAAGGCTGTAATGACACCAAAACCTTTCAGTTACGACTCAATACATTCAGCCAAATTGACAGCCAGCAGCCGGAAATGAGACACGGTGGAAGTGTTGGTACATTTTTTGTTATCCGGCTCCTCAAGATTTGTTTCATTTGAGGATGAAATTAGTTTTAGATGAAACTGGAAATAGATTCATGACCACAGTATGGAAGCCCATTTGTGCCAACAGCAAAATTCATCTTGTTGGTCCTCAACTTCACAAAGAGTAAAAGTTTTGCGTTATTTCACTATTTTTGCCTAATATTCACATAGTGGTTAGGAAAAAGAAGCTGCTGGCACCAATGGGCTTCCAGGGCTGCCCGTACTATATTGTTATTAAGGAATATTGATGTCGAAATCTGCCAACCGGAATATTGTAAGCAATTAATACGCAATTAAAAATGGCAGCCCTTTCTCTTAGAGTCACCTTAAATAGTGGCAGTTGGGTGGCAGAGTGGTTAAAGTTCCTGCTTGCTCCCTGAAGGTCTAAACCGACATGGGTGGGGTTCCAAAAATTTACAGTGGACCTTTGTGAGCAAAATTCCAGCTGAATGTCATTCGCATTAGACATTAAGTTGGCGACCCCTTGTATCACTGTCTGTGCTTGGCAAGTAAAAGAACCTCTTCATGGGGTAAATGTGTAACATGCTAACATTGCTGAGGTCTCTTTGCTCTCTCTCCCATCTCATCAATCAACCCTCGTTAGTGCCCAGAACTGGGCTTAGAGGGATGCACTTACCATGTATAATATTCGCGCAGCGAAGCGAAACTTAGCACAAGAAAGGTTTCAAAAATCTGTGCAGTGATGGTCTCAATATCAATGGTCGACAGCAGGAAATTAGGTCAAGTGGGACCAGCTTCTTATCAATGATTTACTTTTGAATTTAACAAAACATGACATATTCATATTCAAAAGTGTCTTAAAAATTCAATATTCTCCATTAATATTCCCTGTATCTATAATTTTTATGGAATAGTTAATTATAAGCCTTGACAAGCTTAATTAAATTATTAACATGTGATTCATTTAATTTCAAAACAGACAACAAGAAAACATAATAAAATTAAAGTTACACAATCTTTGTCATCTGATGATTATGTAACAGTGAGCAATTAATCTACATGCAGATCATGTTATTGTTTTTGTTATCACTATTATGTAATATCAACAATCTAGCATAGACTTAAATTTGGCAGCTTTCACTGTTGTCTTCCTTTTTACTATTTAGCTGATTATCCATCAATTCTATTTATGCTTAATCCTGTTTATTTGCTATCCTATGTATGTATGTATGTATGTATCTATCTATCTATCCATCTATCTATCTATATATTCTATTTTTGATCTATTTTATATGAGCGCAGCTCATGGCTGACGAAGGCAGCCATGAGCGAAGCTCACTTAGCACAAGGACAGCTCATTCTGTGTGGTGCTCCTGTCTACAGTGACTGCCTGAACAGGAAGTGCCTGTAGTTGCCATAAAAGTGGAGCTAGTAGTTTAGTCATAGTTTAGTTTGGTAAATAATTAAAATATGTTAAATAAATTCCAAAATAGATTTAAAAATTTCGGTCTTGTTCCATAACAACCTCCAATGACATATTTCAGGGATTTAAATCAACATGTGTATCACCATTGGAAATAATTATTTCCATACCACCTGATTGCAAGAAGTGAATAAAAATTTAAAGTCAATACAAATGTTAATGACTTAAATAGATCACCAAGTAGGAAATCATATTCACAACACTTAAGGTTACATAATCTTATTAACTGTCAACAAATTATGTAACAGTCTAATAGAAAACAGTCATCTCTGAATATCTATGGTTTTATTGATCTCAGTTATGTAACATCAACAATTTAGTGCAATCTGTCTGTCTATCTATCTATCTATCTATATGTCTATCTATCTATCTATCTATCTATCTATCTATCTATCTATCTATCTATCTATCTATCTATCTATCTATCTATCTATCTATCTATCTATCTATCTAATCTATCTATCTACACATAATCATATCTATAGATTTGATCTTATCTATTTAATCTTATCTATCTGCCCATTTGCCTAGTCCTTTAAAAAGATAAATTGGCCTGCATGGATGTTGAAGATAATGCAGTAGTTCTATGACAATGCTGCGCGAATTTCATGGCTGTGCCATTTACATATTATTTGCATATCTAACTAAAACATCCTCCTTTATGTTTGAATATATTTTCATCTACTCAGATACATTATAAGAATCCATGCCTCCATAAGTATTTGGTTTGGGATGTTCAGCATTTTTTCCTCAGCTGGAACTACACTCGCTCTTGTGGTCACAGCTGCTGTCCAGAATGTAAAGGTCTTCAAATGAGAAATGTTAAATGCCAAGAGGGATGGTTATTCGTGATGGTGGTGATTTTTCTGAGGTAATCAGCTGTTTTGTATAGAGAAGGAAGCTGTGTGGTACAGTGCTCTCGTCTGACACAATGCTTTGTTGCGTGCTCTACTCTCTATAGCAAATGAACGCTTCACTATAGTGTTACCAGCTGTAGCTGTGCACTGAGCACACTCGGCACGGAATTGCTGAATAACGTCAAAAGCAACACTTTATGTATACATGTATATTGTACAATGTATTGATGTATTGCAGTAATATGAAATCACAATCGAGGTACGGTTCTGTCTCCTTAGACTGAATTTTTAAACCCCAAGTTACGACAAGGTTCAAGCTTTGAGGTCAGAAATTTCTGACATTTGACTGAAAAATAATGCTGAAGGCTCATTTTTCATTCTTTGAAACTCAACTTGTAGCAAAAATTGTCTACTTTCCAGTAAAGGCATCACAAAGGATGAGATATCATCCCTTTGTCATGTTTTTGGGCAAACCTTGAAGTAACTAGCACAGGAGGCGCAAGCAATCTAATCATAATAATAGTCATAGCAGGAATCTCATCTCACTCATAAGGCTTTTTTCTCTCAATCCATAACATCTTAAATTACACTCCTAAGCCTGTCAATTCATCTGAAGTTCCCGATAGGGCAACTTTTACCTATCGACATTCATTATTTCCATCGTTACACAAATAAATCTTGAGAATTTACCACTAAAAACATGTTTTTTCACTTAAATATATTCCACCTGTATATTTATCTGCCACAACAAGGGCTGTAATGCATTTAATATTAAAGCCCATTAAATTCCGCATCTTTTGATATGCAGACTGACCTTCTATGGCCAATATATCTAACCAGTTACCAGATATTCCTATCGGGAGTTTGACAAAAAACATATTTTCCTCATACAAATCTGGAAGCTGTATATTTCTCTGCCACATCAGCCCCCGCAGGTCTCGGGCCTCCTCGCGGCGGTGGGTGGTAACACTTAAGGTGAAGTCCTGTATCCTTAGTGGCCAACACGAGACAGTGCGCAAGCACACGTCTCCCCGACGGAAGTGGGGCAACCTGTTTGCCGTGGGTTGAGACCCGTGTTGGAGGATGAAGGGGTCCTGGTGGTTGAGTTGGGCGGGACTAATTTGGTCCTCTCATACAATACACTACTTTGGCCTGGATTTCTCCCAGACGGGAGGCTGGATTGGCCCGGTCCAGTCAATCGGCTTGTCATGTTGCTATTTAGGACTTCAGTCCTATTTGGCCATGGCTGATGGGTCAATCGAGAAAGGTTAGAATCCGAATATTTGCCTGCCATGGTTACTGTTATCATGATTTGAGGCAATATTGCAGGCCTAGTCTTTGGAGAGTATACCCTTCTTGTATCCCTGTGACTCGAGTACTGGGCTTCGCCCTACTCATATTGGTCTCCCCTTGTTGGACTCCGTGGCGGGTGGGGAACATGGGGGGTGAACGGTTGAACACCGTCAGGGGAGTCATTTATTCTTATGACAGTCATGAAAGCTCAGACGAGCAACTGCTGGACTGGTTTCAATACCGAAATATCCCGGTTGTCTCAATATACAGGATGTTCCAGAGAAAGACAAGGGAAGGTTCCACGGTTGAGACCCTAAGTCTCACTTTCAAGGGCAGTAGGGTCCCGGACTCAGTCGAGCTTGGCTTCGAGTCCTGTAGGGTCCGTCCGTACATCCCTAACCCAAGGAGATGTTATCGATGCCAACGATATGGCCATATAACCAAGACTTGTAAAAATCGAGAGGAAATATGTGCCAAGTGTGGGGGACTAGACCATTCACATTCAAAGGATCATCCTTGTAACCTTCCTCCAAAATGTGTTAATTGCAAGGGTAGCCACGCCTCGTATGACAAATCATGTCCCAAATTTAGCTTTGAGAAAAAAGTCCTTGAGATCAAGGCAAGCTCCAACATCTCATTTACAGAAGCAAGACGAATAGCTCAATCACGATATGGGGCTGAAAGCTATGCCCGAAAGGTCAGTGGAGAACTACAAACAGGGTCACAGTTGTCGCATGGATCTGCCATGCATCGCCCAGCTGGACCCAGTTCAACACCTCGTTCAACGCCAAGGCTAAGACTTGATCTGGATCCCGAATATAATTATTCAAAACATGCACAGACCCAAAACAATGATGACAAATCTAATCCTCAAGAAGACAAAGACAAATTCTGTACATTTTTTGCCCATGCGCAAATGAATGAACTTCTAGATGCGCATGGAAAACACGTGACTCAAAAACAAAACAGGACAGACAAAGCCCAACAAAACGACCCACACAACAAATCGACAAAAAGGAAATCAGATGACAGGAATATTGAAGAGAGAACACCAGCTAAGATTCAAGCTACAGAGACTGAGTCAGACCAAAATACCTCTTTTGAAACTGTTGATTCCGAGCAAACAGATTTAGAAGATCAAAGGGAACTACAAATATCTTCTGCAGAAACTGAGGTAGTTAAGGACAAGCCACAGGCCAATTCCGGCCCTCTCATCCAGGCTCCAACCACTGGCCATGCTGGTGGAGAGCAGGGGAAGGAGGGTAAGCCGGACAGACCTGGAGGTTCTGTACAAAAACACCAACTACAACAAACCGGGACAAATCAGACACAACAACAGAATCAAAATCCCAATTCAAAGAGCACAGCACAACTACGTGCACCAGGAGGGACAAAACCCACCACAACTAACACCAAGACAGGGGGAAGGACTAACATCACGCTGAGACGTGAACCCCTGAAATTTACCTTTAAAACTCCATCAGACAGATAAACAAATACATGACAGACCAACATCATTCCATGGACAACATCATTCAATGGAATTGTCGAGGCTTAAGAGAAAATTTTGATGAGTTGAAGATGCTTACATCTGAGTATAAAGTCAACATCTTATGTCTCCAGGAGACATTTTTAAAAGCCTCGGACAATATTACTGTTAGAAATTATCATATGTATAATTCATATGGAGAAATTGTCCTTGATAGGGCAATAGGCGGTTCTACCATTCTGGTAAGGCATGGTGTAATTCATACATGCCTAAATCTTAACACCACCTTACAGGCAACTGCCGTCCGCCTAACTTTACGTAAAACGATTACCGTGTGCTCCCTCTACTTGTCCCCGAGTATGCGGGTCACACTACAAGATCTGAATAACCTATTTAACCAATTACCTGCCCCCTCCGTTATTCTTGGAGATTTTAATGGTCACAACCCTTTATGGGGTAGTGCAGACCTGAATAGTAGAGGAGAACTGATAGAGGACTTTATAAATGGAAATAATCTTTGTGTCTTCAATGATGGGTCAGATACATTTCTACATTCAGGACATGGCACTTACTCTGCCATTGACCTAAGTATAAGTGATCCAAATTTGTTTTTAGATTTTGATTGGAAAGTACTAGAGGATACACATGGAAGTGATCATTTCCCAATCCTATTGAAATCGTTACATGTTGGTCCTAACTCCGGTTTATCAAGGTGGAAATTCAATAAAGCAGACTGGAATATCTTCTCAGAACTCTGCAACAAAAATATTACCCAACAGAAATATGCAGATTCTGATTCCCCTATAGACCATTTCACAAAAGATATTATAGACATAGCAAATAAAGCGATACCGAAATCTCAAGCCAATCCTCACCATAGCCCTAAACCTTGGTTTGACACAGAGGTCAAAGAGGCTATCAAAGCCCGCAAAAAAGCATTACGTGCCTTTAAATCTCGCCCAACACCAGAAAATCTAAATCAATTTAAAATCTTCAGAGCAAGAGCGAGAAGGATAATAAGACAAAAGAAAAGGGCTACCTGGCAAAACTATGTCTCCAAACTTACTACCCGTACACCCAGTTCCAAAGTATGGAAAATGATAAAGAAGATACAGGGAAGAGATACATCCACACATATTCAACATCTTGTCATCGACGAAGAAGAGATAACCACCACTGAGGAAATTACAAATAGAATAGGTGACCAATTCGCATTTAATTCCTCATCGAACAATTACACCCAAGAATTCCAACAATTTAAAGAGAGGGCCGAGCGACAAAATTTAAATTTCCAGTCCGATAACTCTGAAGCATATAACATGCCCTTCTCCATGGAAGAGCTCATAGCGGCATTGAATAAGGCTAAAGACTCTGCTACTGGAGCAGATGAAGTTCATTATCAACTACTAAAGCATCTACCGGAAACAAGCCTTAAAATTATGCTGCAGATTTATAATAGAATATGGGACTTTGGTACATTCCCAACGCTGTGGAAGAAAGCGATAGTAATACCAATCCCAAAACCTAACAAAGACCACAGTGATCCACTTAACTATCGTCCGATTGCACTCACCAGTTGTCTTTGTAAGACCATGGAAAGGATGGTCAACAATAGACTAGTATGGTATTTGGAATCAACTGAAGCCATAACAGAATATCAGTGTGGTTTCAGGTCCAAAAGAAGTACATTGGACCATTTAGTATCATTAGAAACTTACATAAGAGATGCCTTCATTAAGAAAGAACATGTAGTTGCAGTATTTTTCGACCTAGAAAAAGCTTATGATACCACTTGGAAATTTGGAATTATGAAGGACATTCATGAAATGGGTCTCCGAGGAAGGCTTCCTCAATTTATAAATTCATTCCTTCAAGATCGTAACTTTCAAGTCAAAATAGGAAGCACACTATCCAACAATTTTACCCAAGAAATGGGAGTTCCTCAGGGAAGTATTCTCTCTCCGACATGTTTTAATATTAAGATTAACAACATAGTCCGACATATCAAGGAGAATATCAAATGCTCTTTATACGTTGACGATTTCCTCGTTGCTTTTAAGTCAACCAAAATGACAAGTATCGAACGACAACTCCAACTTAACCTAAACAGGTTGCAAAAATGGTCATATGAGAATGGTTTTAAATTTTCCAAAAATAAAACGGTATGTATGCACTTCTATCCTCCCAGAAGCTTTCAGCCGGATCCAATCCTAATGATGGAAAATTGTAAAATCAAAGTAGTGAACCAGTACAAATTCTTAGGAGCTTTACTGGATTCTAAATTCTCTTTTATTCCACATATCAAAGAACTTAAAGCTAAAGGTTTAAAATCTCTTAATCTTCTCAAAGTAGTCAGCAAGCTCAGTTGGGGTGGAGACACCACTGTATTGCTACGACTATATAGGGCTATAACCCGATCATGTCTCGATTATGGGAGTATTGTATATGGATCAGCAAGACCGTCTTACCTCCGATGTCTAAATACAGTACACCATCTGGGCATTCGCCTGTGTCTTGGGGCATTTAGAACATCGCCAATAGAGAGTCTTTATGTCCTTGCGAAAGAACCACCATTGTCACTACGTCGTATAAAACTTTCGCTGCAATATTTTGTAAAACTGGCAGCATGTCCAACAAATCCGGCTTTTTACCCGGTATTTCAGCCAAAGTACCAACCAATTTATATGACTAAACAAAGTGTTATAAAACCCCTAGGTCTTAGAATGAAACCCTACTATGACATAATAAACAAAGACAACTGCATAGTTGCTGAAGTGCAGGTTCCATCCATATCTCCGTGGACCCTTCCTTCACCAATTTGTATTCTAGACCTGACAAGTCTTAGAAAATCTTCTACAAGTCCCCTGGAATACCAGAGTAAATTCCTCATAATAAAATCTCGGTATCCATCATACAAGTTTCTTTACACGGATGGGTCCAAAGATGGACTTCTGACTGGTTACGCAGTCACCTCCGCAAAGACAAGTTACTGTAATGAACGTATACCTGATGTGTGCTCGATATTCACAGCGGAACTGACAGCTATCTACAAGGCGGTAGAAATGGCAGTCACCTCAGAAACTAACAATTTTGTAATTTGCTCTGACTCAAAGTCTGCATTGCAGGCAATAGCCAACAAGCAGGTGGAAACCCCTCTTGTATTAGACATTCTTTTTACCTTAGCAGCAATGAAAGAAAACAAGGATATTATATTTTGTTGGATTCCAAGTCATGTTGATATCAAAGGAAATGAGATGGCTGATCTTCATGCGAAGAGAGCCTTAAGTAAAAACTTAACGGACTATGTTGTCCCTTATACGGATTTTAGAAAGCATATCAATGATTTTACCAAGTATAGTTGGCAAGTACGATGGAATGCTTGCCAACGGAACAAGCTACGCACAATACTACCACACGTCATGAAAGATATAAAAATTGATGTGAACTCACGCAGAGAGCAAATCGTAATTCATAGATGTCTTATAGGGAAGAGCAGATTAACCCACTCACACTTATTAAACAATGATGCAGCACCAATATGCGAAGGGTGCCAAGTACCACTTTCGATCAAACATATCTTGATAGAATGTAATAACAATCTACATCACCGACCCTTTCAATCAGGTAATCTCAAACACTTATTCTTAGAAAATTCAGCGTCCAGTATAACACGGTTCCTCAGAGATAACGACTACTTCTACAAATTATGAGAAATTAGTTCCAGGATAATCTATCTAACCAATGTTGCCTCTAAATAGCCCACACTGGTGCTGATGGGGCGTAAAACACAAACTCACTCACTCACTCACTCTCTGTCACATCAAGGCCAGTAATGCATATCATATTGCAGGCCACTAAATTCCGCAACTTTTGCCACACTTATAGAACTTCCATATCCAATATAACTACTCAGCTTCCAAAAATTAAATTGCGTCATGCATTTAGAAAATCACATTTTCCAACAACTACAGTTTCCAGTCAACCTGGAACTCGGTGCATTTTTCAAAAGCAAGCAACCCTAACGGGTGAACAGCTTAGTTTTATGATGTTCCATGTTCGTCACTATGAGGTCCTAATGACCACATGACCCCACCCATTCTGTCTCATCTTTCCCTTTGTTCTTCTCAAGAATTTTACCCCTGTTAAGAAAAGTGTCCATGAAATTCATATCTGAGAGGAGTTTTAATTTCACCTTTTATGCTAATTTAAGGCATAAGTTTTACTTTTGAAGACAGTATTGTACAATTTATACTTATAACACCTTAAAATGATCCCATTCACAAATTTTCATGGTGCTGATATGATTCTAACTGCAGTTTTTATGGGACTTAATCAGGACGAAATTTGCGCCAAAATAGACAGTTTTAAACTGGATTTTTAGGTCTTTGGAACATTTTGGAACAAAATAAAATTTAGGGTATGTTTAAGATGACATTGAGACCAGATAGTATGCCAAGTGTCATCACTGCCAAATGTGGGGAAATTGGTCAAATTTGATGATTAAGATGTCATGTTTTTTCATTTTTTAAATATAAGTTTTGATGTAACTTTTTGAAAAATGGTCATATTTTACTGGGAAAAAGACAGTACTGGTTTATATTTTAAAATACACAAAGTAATGGTAAAAATTTTTATCAAAATTTGTGCCTCAAAAAGGTAGATCCTCATATGGTTTGGGGGTTTCCAGAGATCAGCAATTAGAGGGGTGCAGCTTAATGAGGGCTAGAGCGACATACATGGTACATCAAAGAGGAGCTGCTCTCCAGGGGTCCTGGGCTAAATATGATACCATTTTCAGCTATTAAGTCATAAAAATTAGTGGTGTCATATCTCAGTTAATGATGTTTCTTCTCCTGTGCTAGTTACTTCAAGGGCAAACTATGTCCAAAAACAGGCAAAAGTGCACATACTAGGGTGACAACATTTTGCATAGTGTCACATGTAAGGGGCTGTAACTCGGAAAGTAACACTTTTACATAATGTATTTTACTTTGGCATGATTCCCTATGTATTTGTTTCCTTCTAATTACATGTACATTTGAGATATTTCAGGTAAACACATAGTCACAGTAACAGGATATTCTACTAAACGTTAGGTGAAATATTTTTGAGAATTTTGTGGATTGAGGTGATACTGCTGACTTTGATAGCACACTGTGTTGTCATTTTTTGTAATAGAAATTTGTATGATGTATCAATATCTTCCAAATTTAATATGGAACACTATAGTACCAAGAATTGGGTCTATGCTAATATTTATCGTGTCTCAATAATGCATTTTCTAACTTATGTCTGCTAAATTTTGAAAGGCTGAAAAAAATAGTGTCGCAAAAAAAACAACTCAGTCTCTTGTAAGTCACCAAAGTCGAACTGGATATACCCAGATATATTAGCTACAACAAGTTTATGTTTATATACATGTAGTTCAGTATGAGGCCATAGGATGGTTTGAGGTTTTTTTCTGCAACCAAATTTTAAAAGATTTTAGCCATCTATGGCTCAGTTGGTAATGCAAGCGCAATATAACATATGCATGATCGACCTAAAATATATTTGTAAGTTATGGCAATTAATTTTGACAGTGACTGGTCATTATTGCAGCCTACTCTTACCACCATTTTACATTTCAGAGTGGCTGTCTTGGACAGCCTTGAAAAAAATCACTTCTTTCATGCAAAATGGATAAGGGCGAAGGGCGCCCATCTAAGGCGTGTGCCTGGTTGTTACAGGATAAAAATAAGGTTATTTAGTGCTTTGGTACTGTGTTAGGTTTATTTGTGGGAAAAAATTGTGTGCTATTCAGATATATGCAGTGAAAGTAAGAGATATTCCAAAAATTGCTAGGTTACAATAAACAAGTTATAAAAACATTTTTAGAATGAAAATGGTGAGATATTTTGTATTTCCAACTTCAGATTCAGATAGATTCCTTGGGAAATTTTATTTTTTAGAATGAAATTCAAAAATAAAATTTTTGACCAAAATGTCACAGTAATCTGACTCAAATCTTGAACCTTGTCTTATGGAAACGACACAGGATTATCACAGATATTTTGTCTGTCAAATTGCATGGTATTTTTTTGCATCTAGATCCTTTGATCTGGTAATCTGAAGGTTATTGACTTGGCTTACTTCTGAATTCCTTTTGACATAAAAACATAATTCCCACAGTCAGCAAGCAACTGGACTTGTAGACTTCAAGAATGTTTTGTTCCAATTCATGTTGTCAGATAATTGACACCCGGAGGCACTGTAAACCAGATATTATGTTGTGCCTGGCCCCAAGGATAATAATGTCTAAGTTGATTGTGCAACTTGCATGTATTTTGCCCTTTGACATGTGATCAGACACTAATATGTTCTGCAATGGTCAGCGGTCAATTCAATTAGTATTTTTCCTGATGATGATGTTCAACATAAACACAGCAGTACTAGAGTAGTACGGGACTTGAAGCCCCACCATAAATTTGAGGTGCAATTCGACCTACTTCTTGTGGTCCCTTATATGAGTGGTTACACATAGGACGTAAAACACAAACTCACTCATTGGAGAATAGGTCAAAAAGCCTACATGAATATCCTACTGATCAGGCAAGAGGCGCCTTGTAATCCACTACCTTTTTTTTGGGCTTCTGCTCTCTCTTTTAAGGCTTCCTCTATACTCCTCTTAGCATTTTCTTAAATTTTTTGGCAGCCCAAGAGCCTCATTGTCAGCCCTCCAGAGTTCAATGTCAAAACTCTAGAGGGCTGACAATGTGGTTCGAGGGCTCCCAAAAACCTATGTCGGACCGCAATATCTCTGGAAGCCTCATCATAAATTTGAGGTGCCGTTTGACCTACTTCTTTGAGGTCCATTATAGGAATGCTTGCACATAGGACGTAAAAAACAAACTCAATAATTCAAGAAAAGGTTGTAAAAGCCTTCATAACCTGCTCATCAGGCAACTTTTTTGGGGGCTTCTGTTTTCTCTTTTAAGGCTTCCTCTTACTTCTCTCAGCATTTTCAATTTCTTCTGATGGTCCTTCTTTTTTGCCTCTTTTTGGGTCTTCTTGCCCCACACTACTCTATGATGTTTTAAAATTGAAAATGACACATTCTAACTTACCAGCAAGCAATGAATGCCAGGTTCATTTTGCTGAATTGCGTGTCCTGCTTGTGGCTATCCAGTGTTAAAACATTGTCTATGTATTGATTCAATATAAAAGAAATTTCCACTCTCCAATATGAGACCTTCCTACCAGTTGAGATATAATGTGTCCAAGTGATGAAACCGGTTACGGTTCTGGTTAAGAAACCTACTAAGCATTTTCTTTTTGACAAAATTATGACACGAGAATAAAAGTGGAAATTTCCTTACATAATGAAAATAACACTACAACTTTATTCTGAGATAGCTTTATAGTTTCCTACCATCTTTCCACCACAGATACGATTGAGACAACTCCAAAGTTGTTTTTATTTGACGCACACAAGCCTTAACTTGATTTATGGATATAAATCATTTAATGGCTTAGGGTTGATTTATATTGTGCAGGTGTGCCACTCCAATGTAACAATGCTGGGTGAGAGAGTAATTCTCATGTCAACATGGCTCATTGCATCTTCCGCCTGGGTGTTCATTGCATCCCTACCAGTAGCTAGACTCGTACGTCTTCTTCACACGGCCCGATTTCACCATCCGTGAATAATTTCAGCCAAGTGATCTTTCACACCGGTCTCCTATACTGGAGATGTTACTGTTTGGGAAATGATGAATGATTAACAATTGCATCTCCTAGAGAGATATGAGGGGCTTAATATTTTCAATGAGCAATGATAAGTAGGTTTAAGTGCATGTAGACTCGTAGAGTGGCCTGTTTCTAGAGACAATGTGAGATTAAAAGGTTGTAAAAACATCTATCAATTCACAAATAATTTGACATTAATTTGGCGTATAGAAATTATTGTGATGTGCATTGAAATCAGTAGCTTAAAGATTTTACTTGTGCTTAAATATGAAATAAGAGATAGTAGTGACATTTATTAGGCCGATCAAAATATTGACAAAATTTTGGAGAGGTGCTTGGCTCTTTCAGTGTAGGAAAGGTATTTTGTCAGAAAATTCGAACCTGCACAGCGCACATCCTGTCAATTTGGAGGCTATATTCCTAACTTGATGTCATATCATATTATTACCTTATACCATTCTACACCTCTGTCAGCCAATCACTTGCCAGTATTGCAGGGAAATAATTCCATATTCTTTGTTGTCCAGTTATCCTCTCTTGTTTGACTGTTTGTCTCATGGTATAAGCCGGTTATTCACCATGGTATCAGGAATATGTGTTTATCACACCTCGGGCTAAAGCCCTAAAATGAAATGGGGAAGATCCTCATGCATATTCGTGACAATGAACTTGCTTAATACCTACCTGGTTAGATCATTATGCCCAGTGTTAAACAATAAATGAATGGATGGGATAAATACATAATAAACAAGGAAAAATTAGCGAAAGTTAGCTCCCCTCCTGTATCTGTTGATTTATTGTTTACCATGGTGCGGTGGTCTGAAAGGGAAACAAAGCCTGTAATCTATCATGCTGTACGGTGCAACAGATTCATGTGATTGAAAACACAAATCATTTAAAGTGATTTATATGTTGTGAGACTCTATAAATTTTTTAAATACATGTCGTTAAAAATATTTTCTTGACAAGTGTGTGTTGACGTTGATGCCAATATAAAATTATATTGACACGCAATTCAAAAATGTAAGCAACATGTCTAAATCTTCCAATTATGAATGTGGCTCAAAACAAAGGGCATTTACTGTCTGTCCTGTTTATTTCAGTATGAAAATTTTTGCAAATTAGTTTTTATTTAAACAAGTGTTTGCCTCAAGGGACATAACTTTTATTTGCGTAAGATAAGAATAAGACACTTAAGCTAAGCATGGACATTTACTTTCCCCCTTCTTGCTGAATGTTGTTGATAGTGCGAAAATTGCGAAATGATGTTTGATAGTTGAACCTTTATAGAGAGATCTGTTAAGCCATGGAAACTTAAAAGTCATAATTTGATTTCCATGGAGATGTGCCCTGGCTTTGGTATCAGAAACGAAGTTTGACTAAGCCACGAATATAAAATATTGAAATTAACCTGGGACATGATGATATTATGGGTTGATAATTAATGTGCTTGCAAGATAATTAGAAGTGGTACTTCATGAATGAATTGACATGAAGATTAATTGTGTTACCAGGTTGGAACAACTGACGGTGAAATGATGCAATTTGGCCAAATTTGTTATATTGTTGTTGTTTTTTTTTTGTTTTTTTTTCTTCCTTTTCTCTTCCTGAAATTAGTTTTATTTTATTTTATCCTTCTTAGTAAAAATTCAAAGGTCCTATACTTATTGGTACGATATTGGCATCCTGGTCATTATGAATTATGAGTGTGAAAGTGATAATGTTTTGTTGCTCTAGGGCCTTTTTTGACATGTTAATAGAGAGTAAGACGGGTATTTGTTCATCTGATGGTGGTTTATTTGATATATCAGTTAATAACACATGCGGTCACAAGGGCTAAACTTGTATATATCCTTGGTGTTCATAACATATGTCACTCCAATATCTGGGAAACTAATTTCTGGATTAACAAAATGTTTTATTTTTATTTTGCTCTTATCCCCCTGTTTAGTTCATAATTAGTTGAGAATATCATTCCACTGCATATGCAGTAAGGTACAACCAAAATGTACTTAATATATGTTTTAGTATTTATTAATGTATTGATGACCCATGATACAACTGCTAGCCACATACTTTGCTCTATATGTATGTTGACATCTAGTACTTTGTTTTTCATATACTTTTCACTGCTGGTTATCAGAGAGAACTTTGCAGGTAGTCTATCAGACTTGCCGTCTAAATTACCAAGTTCAACATTCCATCATTACTTAATATATTGAATGACGAACTTGACGAGAACTTAGAAGAAGCCCCAAGGCTTTTTGAACAATCTCGGTATTATGAAAATGAGGAAGCCATTAATGCACTGAAAGTAAGGCAAAATACTGTCTCACTGCTAAGCTTAAATTGTCAGTCATTGCATTCGAAATTCAGTCAACTTGAGGTCTATCTTAACTATTTTCTAGATTCAGGTGTCAAATTCACTATGATATGTTTACAAGAAACATGGCTTAGTGAAAATCATGATGTTTCCCTGTTACAACTTGATGGTTATAACTTCATCTATAAGCCGTGTATAGCAAGTTCTCATGGTGGTACTGGAATCTATCTGGACAGCGACATTGTTTATGAAGTACTTGACATATCGAGCAATGAGTCGATATGGGATGGGATCTTCATTCAGGTATTTTTAAATACTGAAAATCAAGCGCAAAAGAAAAAAATTGTCATTGGAAATATATATAGGCCACCACGGGAAAATGTTCAAAACTATGAAATCTTCATCCAGGAAATGCAACAAATCTGTACCAACTTTTCTAATCTTAACATTGAAACAATAATCACCGGTGACTTTAATATTGACTTATTGAAAGCTAACGAAAAAGATGGCGTGAATAACTTTCTTGAAATGATGATGTCAAGTGGATTTCTCCCAAAGATAACCTTGCCTACGAGGATTTCAGGTAATAGTAAAACACTGATAGACAACTTTTTTGTAAAAATGTCTGACAACTTTTCAAAAACAACTGCTGGGATTCTACTCCAGAATATCTCAGACCACCAGCCATGCTTTGCAGTGCTTGATTATCTTAAATTGTCAAAACAGAAAGATAAATATATCAAAATTACTAAAAATTCTGAAAAAGACTGGCTTAGTTTCAAGCACGATTTTATTAATACGTGTTCTATGAATCTTTTTAAAACAGAATGTATGGAGAACCCAAATTCAAATTATGAAATACTAAATAGCTGTATTAATAATTCGTAAGCAAAGTGTATGCCCTGCAAAATTGTAAAATTCAACAAACACAAACATAAGAAGTCAAGCTGGATCACAAACGGTATAATACGTTCAATTACTTTTAGGGACCGTCTCTATCAAAGATTAAGTAGGACCCCAACAGATGACCCTCTTCATAATACACTTAAAACTAATTTGAAAACTTATAATAAAATCCTTAGGCAAAGTATTAATAGAGCTAAGAGAAACTATTACAGATCTTGCTTTCTAAGATATAAATATGACATGAAAAATACCTGGGCTACCATTAAGGAAATCATTAACAAGAGCCCCAACAAAAAGACTTATCCTGATAAATTTGAAGCTAACGAGAGAGAGATAACGGATCACTTTGAAATCGCTAACCACTTTAACAGATATTTTGTTGCAGTGGGTCCTAGATTAGCAAATGATATTGTCACTCAGGCAAGTTATACGGAGTATCTCAGAATGCCTATAAATTCAAGTTTTGAATTTGCTCAAATCAGTGAAAGTTCTGTTAAAAAGATCATTGATGAACTCAAACCAAAGACAAGTTCTGGCATTGATCGAATATCAAATAAATTATTAAAATTCATAAAAAATGAGATTTCTCCATATCTCACATTGATAATAAACCAATGTATTAATACTGGTGTCTTCCCAGATACTCTGAAAATTGCAAAGGTGATACCAGTTCACAAAAAGGACAATATCAGCGTGTTTGAAAATTATCGCCCAATATCTCTGTTACCGAGCGTGTCGAAGGTCTTCGAGAGAGTAATTCACAATCAATGATATGAGTACTTCAACTGTCAAAACTTATTTTTCGATAGCCAGTATGGATTTAGGAATGGACACTCTACTGAGCTGGCAGCTTTGGAAACTTTAGACAGAATTGTTCAGGCCCTAGATGAAAAGAAAGTACCACTAAATGTTTATTTAGATCTCTCGAAGGCCTTTGACACGCTTGATCACAGAATTTTAGTGGCAAAGCTGAAATATTACGGTGTCTCTGGAAAGTCATTAGATCTGATGGAGAATTATCTATCTAACAGAAAGCAATATGTAACCTTTGAAAGTACTGAGTCAGATGTATTACCTATAACAACTGGAGTACCACAGGGGTCCATTTTGGGACCGTTGTTGTTTATTATATATCTGAGCGATTTGGTACATGTTTGTGAGACTTTTAAGCCTGTCATCTATGCAGACGACACTGCACTATTTACTGTACTAGAAGCCTTTGGAAATGAAAAGACAGAATTAGAAAGAAATATTAATATGGAGTTGGAAAAGATCAGCATTTGGTTTAAAGCTAATCGACTGTCTGTGAATGGATCAAAGACAAAAGCAATGATGTTCCATACACCACAAAAAAGAGTGCAGGATATATCCATTAAACTAGATATGGTCGAAATAGAATTTGTTAAGGAGTTCAATTATCTTGGCATTATTTTTGACCAGAATATCTCCTGGAAGCCACATTTACGTATGATATCGAACAAAATTTCTCGTGCCATTGGAGTTATGTCAAAACTGAAGAATCAAATACCGTTACATATCTTGAAAACTCTCTATGACTCACTAATTCTCCCCTATTTTAACTATGGTATATTGGTCTGGGCAACCTGCGCCAGTCAGCTACTAAAATTACAAAAGAAGGCCGTAAGAATCATTACTGTAGCAAACTACAATGCACACACTGAACCTATTTTCAAAAAACTAAAGGTTCTCAAAGTGGGTGATCTTCTGAGAGTGCAAGAATTGAAATTTCTGTACAAGCTGGAGAATAAAGTTCTACCTGAATATTTTCTTAGGTCAAATATGTTAGTACGACATGCTGACATTCACGACTATAGCACAAGAGGTGCAACTCACTACAGAAACCCACAGAGCAAACATCTTCTAACTAAAAACAGCATCCGGTATAGATTACCTGATATTTCTAATGGCTGTCCTTCAGATATAAAGAATAAGATATTTACGCATAGCTATGAAGGATATTCAAATTATATTAAGAATTATATCATTACTTGCTATGAAACTGTGTGCTCTGTGGAAAACTGTTATGTGTGCAACTCTCAATGCAGTTGATAATTCTACCAGCTGTCAGTTGATAGTTGCAAGGTTTATGTTGACAATGCGGATATGTTACAGGGTTAGAGTATAGTACTCCAGCTTGAACAGCATGTGATTCTCAACTGAGTTCCAATACAATGTATGATTTTTACACACTGCATATTTGCCGATAGTTATTGGAGCTTAAAGCGCTGATGGGGTGTGAAACACTAATTCACTCATTCACTTTACACTTGCTGTGGCAAGGGGAAGATGGGGTGTGAAACACTAATTCACTCATTCACTTTACACTTGCTGTGGCAAGGGGAAGACTTGGTCAATTTTATCTAGGGTCCTTTAGGTCTTTCTTGAAAAAGCCTCAAAGCTTGTGAATTAATCGAATACTTCTTTGCTCACTTCCACTGACCCGTTTGTCTGATTGGTGTTGATTCATAAAACGGTTTGTCGCCTGTGAATTTCATTTGCAATTTTTATATCTGGTGAAAGGTTTATAATTATCTCGATTCACTTTGCCAGGGAATGGCTCATTGATGCTTTTTTTCTTAATATCAATTTATATGTGAATATCTATGTAATTTTATACTCCTTGTGATCTTCTATTTATACTAAAGTTCTCCGTCTCCGCTTGAACTATTAGTTACTTGGTAAAACAGTATTGTAGTCTGGTAGGCTTGTGCTTAGTTCTCTCTGAAATATATGTAACCAAGGGGGCCATTTGCTAGCGACCTGCAACCTTGGTCTTAAAATGTCCTCCTGCCTTAATACTTAGAATTTGTAAATTTGTATTAACTTAATTTTGTCACAGAATACCTAATGGAATTTTTTTTACGGGCGAATAAAAGTATCTTGAGTCTTGGCAAATTGACCACTCCTTTCAATATAAAAGTACGCAGTGTGCAGTGTTGGTTTCAAAGAGCAAAATTTGTAGTCAGCAGTCCTTCTTCATTGAAGTAACTTTCTAGTGTAAATATCAAACGTTCTGTATAGAAACTGCTAGTGATTTTGTGTCAGTAGCCTTGAAGACTGCACACCTCATCCTCAGCATATATAGAATCCTTATCATAAAATCCGTAAATGAAGCTTCGATCTTAATTCTACTCTGCATCAATGCAATTGACGTGAAGAGCAATATAGGCTACTCGACAGCAAACACTGGTAGTTACATGTTATTGATGTTAAGCTGTGTCATGCAATTCATATATGTTGTCGTAAAATATTTTATACATGACCATACATAAACAATTGAAAGTAAAGCTACTAAACAATACCAGATTGCATCACCACTTTAAAAATCGTAGATTTTTCCAAGCTGAAAGAAAAAAGCAGTAAAAGGATTGGCATATTAATCTTATTCGTAACACTCCATGATTCCGATTTATGTTCTTCCCTTTCCCTATAACTTTACTTGACAAACAGCTGCAAACAAACTTAAATACCAAATGATACCAACTTACACAAAATCTTCTTCTGCATTTCATTTCCGGATTGTGGATATTCCTTTCCTTCAGCACTGAGTCATTGCTGAGGGCTTTAATTCATTTGGTGTCATTGATGACTTACACCTGCAACTGCTCTGGTCACCTGCCAAATGGTGTCTGGTTTGTCCCTAGATATATATAGTTAATAAATCACATCAACTTAATTTTAAGAAATGGCTTCAAAATGCTACAATTAAAGAAAACTTCAGAGTTATTGTTGTGGGCCAATTTCAGTCACTGCGAGGATTACTACACCAAAATTTGAGTAATTTGTGTTAGTTCAGCCAAAAGATAAAAACGTAATTGGCAATTTAGAGATAAGATCAGTAAAACCATGATGGAAATGCAGAAGTCAGATCAGGAAGTAATTAACATGAATGTGAAATTAATTAATATAAATGTAAAATCCAGTAAAAAAGCCATTGTTTTTTCAAAGATACTTTGGAGTGAAGCAATTCAATAGATTTGGAAATATCTTTATTGACTTGTGATACATTTGCAAGTCAATGCATTTGCAATCATGGTAAATTGGTGAAATTCACATCAATAAAGAATACCTTGTATTTCTGCCATCATTACCATAACCAATCAAGAAAATTTGCTTTCGACATTTAATTAGAAAGAATATTACTCAAGATACCAGATATAAGACTTCCTTGTATAAGGAATCTAACCTATTACTGCTTTGACCTTTTGTGCCAAACAATTGTAGATAATGAACTCTAATGAGTAGACCTCAACAAACTCACAGAGAATACACAATTTATTTTGATCTTTGTATAATTCAGTTCCTGCCTAGGTTAGCTAGAGAATCTAATGGAGTGGATTTTGTCAGAAGCCAAAAGGCAAAATTTAATGTTGCAATGGTAGCCTAATTAATAAAGAATAATAGTATTCCGATACTGTTATTGTGAAGTTGGTTTGTAGAAAACGATTAGAGACCATTACAGAGAAATTCTTTGTGAAAATATTGTCACGAAGCATTTGAGGATAATACTTCAAAACATACAAGTACATCTTCTCATTCAAGACGACTGCCGAGTGATGAGTTGCTTTGACAGCTCCCACCAAGAGAGATGTTAGGACGGTGGCTACATGAGCTAGCGCCCCCGCAGGTCTCGGGCCTCCTCGTGGCGGTGGGTGGTAACACTATAGGTGAAATCCTGTATCCTTAGTGGCCAACACGAGACAGTGCGCAAGCACACGTCTCCCCGACGGAAAAGGGGCAACCTGTTTGCCGTGGGTTGCGACCCGTGTTGGAGGATGAAGGGGTCCTGGTAGTTGAGTTGGGTGGGACTAAGTTGTCCCCTCCCATACAATACACTACTTTGGCCTGGATTTCTCCCAGACGGGCGGCTGGATTGGCCCGGTCCAGTCAATCGGCTTGTCATGTTGTCATTAGGACTTTGGTCCTATTGGCCATGGCTGATGGGCCAATCAACGGAGGTTATGATCAAGTATATGTGCCGGCCATGTCCCGTACTATGATTGCGGCTGTACTACTGACTAGCCTTTTGAGAGTATATCCTCCATGTATCCCTGGGACTAGGGTACTGGGCTCTGCCCTATCCAGGTTGGTCTCCCCTCGTTGGGCTCCGTGGTGGGTGGGGAACATGAAGGATGAAATAAGGAAATCTATATGGCTTTATTCAATCGAAACTTTTCTCAAGCTGGATTATTTGAATGTGAAACTGACCCTTGGCCAAGATACATCGTACTTAAAGGAAAAGATGAAGAATATGGAAGGATTTCAGCAGTGACACGGGCGCAAGCCATCTATAAGGCAATCGGGGATCCTCTGGACGTCAGGCGGTTTCCTGGTTCACTTCTAATTAAATGTCGCGACAGTGACCAGGCCAAGAAATTACTTGCCATGAACAACCTTGCTTCAGCAGCAGTGGAGGTGACTCCCCATGAGAGACTGAACTCGATCAGAGGTGTCATATACTCGTATGATAGCCATGAGAGCTCCGATGATGAGCTACTTGAATGGTTTAATTTTCGGAAGGTTCCTGTTATCGATATTTACCGAATGGGTAAACGACAAACAAAAGACGGCTCCACGGTAGAGACCCTCAGTCTCACTTTTAAGGGAAACCGGCTGCCCGATGCCGTAGAGATAGGGTTCGAGGTCTGTAGGGTACGTCCCTATATCCCAAATCCTCGAAGATGTTATCGTTGCCAAAGATATGGACACATCACTAGAAACTGTAAAAGCCGTGAAGAAGTATGTGCTAGGTGCGGAGGCTCAGACCATTCCCACACAAAGGATGAGCCATGTAGCCACCCACCAAATTGTGTAAATTGTAAGGGGAACCACCCTTCCTTTGACAAGACATGCCCGAGATGGAACTTTGAAAAAACGGTCCTGGAGATTAAGGCCAGTTCCGATGTAACATTCCCCGAAGCACGAAGGATGGCTCAATCAAAATATGGCGCCCTTAGCTACGCTAAGGTCGCTGGTGGGGGGGATGCAGGTCCCTCTGCAGGATCTCTGTCTTCCCAGGGATCCGACACTCAAAGATCATCCGTTCCCAGGGCATCACAGAGATCGACACCGAGGGAAAAGGTTCAACTTGAGCCAAACTACAAATACTCTAAGTACAACACTCAAAATCACACTGAGAAGTTCTGTGCACTGTTCGCCCGAGGAGAGATGGATGAACTCCTGGATGCACATACAAAACAAACCCAACAAAAACAAGACACGACTAACAAAACGTTCTCACATGACATACAGACAAAAACAAACAAAAGGAAATCGGATAATGGAAATTCCGAAACACCGTCAAAGATCCTAGCGACAGAGGTTGGCGGGTCGGACCTCAACGAGTCTTATGAAACCGTCAACTCTGAATTGACTGAGGAAGAGGAAGAAATGGACCTCCAAATTCCTCTCTCTACGCCTGAGGTAGTAAAAGACAATCAAAATGACATCGTCCAACACACACAGACCCCATCCGCTGCTGAAAGAGGTGGAAAGATGGGTCAGGGGGGCAAACCAAACCAATCAAACAATCCCACCCACGACAAACAACCACAAAAAACCCAGACAAATCGAATACAACACCAGAATACAACTCCCAACTTAAAGAACACAGACCAAGAACATCCACCAGGCACAAAAAAACCTGGTCCGCCTAACACATCTACAGGGAGAAGGTCAAACACCAATATCACTCTGAATCGTGATCCCCTGGTGTTTGACTTTAAAACCCCTAAAAACAATAACTAACTTATGACAGAGCAACACTATTCCTCGAACAACATTATTCAGTGGAATTGTCGAGGTATAAGAGCAAATTATGACGAGCTAAAAATAATAACATCTGAGCATAAAGTGAACATCTTATGTCTCCAAGAGACCTTTTTAAAACCCTCAGACAAAATTACCCTAAGAAACTTTCACATGTATAATACTTACGGAGAAATTGTACATGACAGGGCAATAGGTGGTTCTACCATTCTGGTTAAACATGGTATAATCCATACACACCTAAATCTAACTACCGCCTTACAGGCAACTGCCATCCGCATTACATTACGTAAAACGATTACCTTATGCTCTCTTTACTTGTCCCCTAGTACGAGAGTGACACGACAAGATCTTAATAATTTATACCAAGAACTACCTGCTCCCTCAATTATTCTTGGGGATTTCAATGGTCACAGTCCTTTATGGGGCAGTACTGACCTGAACAATAGAGGTGAACTTATTGAAAATTTTATAAATGATAATAATCTCTGTATCTTCAATGATGGATCAAATACTTTCCTCCATTCAGGACATGGCACGTACTCTGCTATTGACCTCAGCATAAGTGACCCAAATTTGTTTTTAGATTTTCAATGGAAAGTACTAGAGGATACACATGGAAGTGATCATTTCCCAATTCTATTGAAATCGTTAGATGTTGGGCCTAACTCCGGTTTATCAAGGTGGAAATTCAATAAAGCAGACTGGAATCTCTTCTCAGAACTCTGCAACAAAAATATTACCCAACAGAAATATGCAGATTCCGATTCCCCTGTAGACAATTTCACAAAAGATATTATAGACATAGCAAATAAAGCGATACCGAAATCTCAAGCCAATCCTCACCATAGCCCTAAACCTTGGTTTGACACAGAGGTCAAAGAGGCTATCAAAGCCCGCAAAAAAGCATTACGTGCCTTTAAATCTCGCCCAACACCAGAAAATCTAAATCAATTTAAAATCTTCAGAGCAAGAGCGAGAAGGATAATAAGACAAAAGAAAAGGGCTACCTGGCAAAACTATGTCTCTAAACTTAATACCCGTACACCCAGTTCCAAAGTATGGAAAATGATAAAGAAGATACAGGGTAGAGATACATCCACACATATTCAACATCTTGTCATCGATGAAGAGGAGATAACCACAACTGAGGATATTGCAAATAGAATAGGTGACCAATTCGCATTTAATTCCTCATCGAACAATTACACCCAAGAATTCCAACAATTTAAAGAGAGGGCCGAGCGACAAAATTTAAATTTCCAGTCTGATAACTCTGAAGCATATAACATACCTTTCTCCATGGAAGAGCTCATAGCGGCATTGAATAAGGCTAAAGGCTCTGCTACTGGAGCAGATGAAGTTCATTATCAACTACTAAAGCATTTACCGGAAACAAGCCTTAAAATTATGCTTCAGATTTATAATAGAATATGGGACTTTGGTACATTCCCAACGCTGTGGAAGAAAGCGATAGTAATACCAATCCCAAAACCTAACAAAGATCACAGTGATCCGCTTAACTATCGTCCGATTGCACTTACCAGTTGTCTTTGTAAGACCATGGAAAGGATGGTCAACAATAGACTAGTATGGTATTTGGAATCAACTGAAGCCATAACAGAATATCAGTGTGGTTTCAGGTCCAAAAGAAGTACCTTGGACCATTTAGTATCATTCGAAACCTACATAAGAGATGCCTTCATTAAGAAAGAACATGTAGTTGCAGTATTTTTCGACTTAGAAAAAGCTTATGACACCACTTGGAAATTTGGAATTATGAAGGACATTCATGAAATGGGTCTCCGGGGAAGGCTTCCTCAATTTATAAATTCATTCCTTCAAGATCGTAACTTCCAAGTCAGAATAGGAAGCACACTATCCAACAATTTCAACCAAGAAATGGGAGTTCCTCAAGGAAGTATTCTCTCTCCGACATGTTTTAATATTAAGATTAACAACATAGTCCGACATATCAAGGAGAATGTCAAGTGTTCTTTATACGTAGATGATTTCCTCATTGCTTTTAAGTCAACCAAAATGACAAGTGTCGAACGACAATTACAACTTAACCTAAACAGGTTGCAAAAATGGTCATACGAGAATGGTTTTAAATTCTCCAAAAATAAAACGGTATGTATGCACTTCTATCCTCCCAGAAGCTTTCAGTCGGATCCAATCTTAATGTTAGAAAACTCGAAAATCAAAGTAGTAAACCAGTACAAATTCTTAGGAGTTTTACTGGATTCTAAATTCTCCTTTATTCCACATATCAATGAACTTAAAGCTAAAGGTTTAAAATCTCTTAATCTTCTCAAAGTAGTCAGCAAGCTCAGTTGGGGTGGAGACACCACTGTATTGCTACGACTATATAGGGCTATAACCCGATCACGTCTTGATTACGGGAGTATTGTATATGGATCAGCAAGACCGTCTTACCTCCGATGTCTAAATACAGTACACCATCTCGGCATTCGCTTGTGTCTTGGGGCATTTAGAACATCGCCAATCGAGAGTCTATATGTCCTTGCGAAAGAACCACCATTGTCACTACGGCGAATAAAACTTTCGCTGCAATATTTTGTAAAACTGGCAGCATGTCCAACAAATCCGGCTTTTTACCCGGTATTTCAGCCAAAGTACCAACAAATTTATATGACTAAACAAAGTGTTATAAAACCCCTAGGGCTTAGAATAAAACCCTACTATGACATAATAAACAAAGACAACTGCATAGTTGCTGAAGTGCAGGTTCCATCCATTGCTCCATGGACCCTTCCTTTACCAATTTGTATTCTAGACCTGACAAGTCTTAGAAAATATTCTACAAGTCCCCTGGAATACCAGAGTAAATTCCTCATAATAAGATCCAGGTATCCATCATACAAGTTTCTTTACACGGATGGGTCCAAAGATGGACTTCTGACTGGTTACGCAGTCACCTCTGCAAAGACAAGTGATTGTAATGAACGTATACCTGATGTGTGCTCGATATTCACAGCAGAACTGACAGCTATCTACAAGGCGGTAGAAATGGCAGTCAACTCGGAAACTAACAATTTTGTAATTTGCTCTGACTCAAAGTCTGCATTGCAGGCAATAGCCAACAAGCAGGTGGAAACTCCTCTTGTCTTAGACATTCTTTTTACCTTAGCAGTGATGAAAGAAAACAAGGAGATTATATTTTGTTGGATTCCAAGTCATGTTGATATCAAGGGAAATGAGATGGCTGATCTTCATGCGAAGAGAGCCTTAAGTAAAAACTTAACGGACTATGTTGTCCCTTATACGGATTTTAGAAAGCATATCAATGACTTTACCAAGTATAGTTGGCAAGTACGATGGAATGCTTGCCAACGAAACAAGCTACGCACAATACTACCACACGTCATGAAAGATATAAAAATTGATGTGCACTCACGCAGAGAGCAAATCGTAATTCATAGATGTCTTATAGGGCACAGCAGATTAACCCACTCACACTTATTAAACAATGACGCAGCACCAATATGCGAAGGGTGCCAAGTACCACTTTCGATCAAACATATCTTGTTAGAATGTAATAACAATCTATATCACCGACCCTTTCAATCAGGTAATCTTAAACACTTATTCTTAGAAAATTCAGCGTCCAGTATAACACAGTTCCTCAGAGATAACGACTACTTCTACAAATTATGAGAAATTAGTTCCAGGATAATCTATCTAACCAATGTTGCCTCTAAATAGCCCACACTGGTGCTGATGGGGCGTAAAACACAAACTCACTCACTCACTCACTCACTACATGAGCTAGCACTCAGAAATTGACAGGAGCCCTTCTTCCCAGGTCTCCCACAAAACAAATCTTTATCTCTTTGTTTTATGGTCCAGGGTCCAAAAAAGCCACCAAAGTATTCTGGGAGAGTCAAGTCAATTTTGAACAAAATGAAGACTGATGTGGAATGTCAAATGTTGACTGGGAATTGTATCTGCAGTCAAACGAGAGGTCACATTTGCAGTTTCTTTGCCGATAAGGAAAAGCGCTTTGACATCTATAGGTTGGCTTTTTATTATAACTTCTTGCATAAAGCATCTTAAACCCCAAAACTAAACTCCGCAATTAGAAAACTGGTTTATAATTACTGAGAAAGAACTGAAAACTATGGCATGAATGATATCAAATACCAATGGATGACACACAGAAACAAATTCACAAAGGATACACAATGTGTGGCGAATGGAAGGCGTGATTCATCACCTGAAAAAAACATACTGATACTTAATTTATTTTTCTATTATCTTGATTTTTGTGTAGTCTGTAGATGCGCAATTGCCAGCAGAAGTGCTCATCCTGACTACTTCAGTGCAATACACGAAGGGCCAATAAGAACTGGACTGCGTGGGCATCTGGGATTTCAATTGCCATTATATTCCATGTCCAGTTTCTTTATAGCAGGTCTGTCATCATTCATCATCTTTGCACCAAAGTGCTTTTCTTTGTATTTGGCCAAAATGGGATAACTCTATTTGACCATCTTAGGGAATCATGCAGTGTCATCTATAGCGCATTGGGCCCATATGCAGCCTCTTCCTCACATAAATCATTGCCACTTTTTCTTCCTTTCAGAGTGAAATAAAGTAATGGCAATGGAAATGGAAATGGAGACATTTATTATTCAAAATGAAACAACGCCATCTTGAGAAATACTACCAACGCATATTTCGCTGAGGGTCAGGGGGCGGGGGGGTTGCAGCCCTCACTTGCATCATGGCAAACGGCAAATCGGGCCAAATCCTGATCAATATAAGGACAGATGCACTGCACTGGTCCCATTTGTTACATGTTAAAATTTCAGGGTAGGGGAAAATAGTGACAGTCCACCCCCCCCCCCCGCGAAACGGCCCCCATATGCCTATGTTTCACAATTGTCCAGTAAGAATTCATTATTTTATATTCGAGTGGACATGAATTTCATGGTTGCCCAAAGAGTCGAGACTCAACAATTCTATGCTCAACACACCGGTCTATCTCAGAACTTCTGACATGATCAATGTCACAAAAAGCCTGAACAATAAATTGATTTTAAACACATAATTACATCGATATCCATATTACTCAACATTGGTCCTCATTAAAAAAATACATCAATTTTAAAGTAATAGCCAAAATATATTATGATTTTGTGTAATATTTGTTATATCTCTGGATTCAATAATTTCAGTACACTCATTGCTATAACTCCTGACTTGAAATGTTAAAGTCATATTTACAGGCATATCATTTCCCACAAACATACAATAAACATGAAAATTTAATTATATAAGGTTATAATATCAACATAAACTTACCTCATGCAGTCGAATACTGCAGTCGAATAACCTGAAGGTACATATGTATAGAGCTTCTTGTCTTCAAATGGGATGCAGAATAGCAGCTATTCACAACTCTTAAACTGTATTTAAGGCTGATCCAGTGGACGGTGACTGCTGTTGTTGACACACTTCTCCTATAGTTGAGCACTGCCAAATTGCATTATAGACATGAGCTGTTTCCACTTGTATCTTTTAGCTGTCTCGAACAAACTATTAGCATTATGGCAATGGTTCCTTTTCTCCATGACAGCCTTAATCTTTAAGCGGCATTAAGTCATACATATTTTGTAGGGGAGAGCGGGGCACCATGAGCCACGGGACACCATGAACCATGGCCCCTACAAAAAAAACTGCGAGATAGAACAGCTCGATAGGAAGACCATATATTCTTTTATTAGTAAACTACTGGCTAGGGTAGCAATCATAATCTTTCTTTTCAATGTAGGACCAAGAATTGAAAAAATATTTTTGACCAATGAATTTGAGTAAAAAGTAAACATATTGGGCGGTGGAACTTTTACTTCTGGTACTTCAACTATTTCCGGCATCATCATAAAACTTAGTCTTCTGAGAGAAGGTAAGGCATTTGCTAGGATGATGTCATAACATTGATACTATGATAAACTGGAAAATGGTGATATGCACCAATAAATGAAATTTATAAACGGGGCACCATGAGCCACATGGAGATAGGGCACCATGAGCAATTTTCTATAAAGTTTTAATGTAAAATTAAAGCTGAATTGTTACAACAACTCTACTGTTGTAAGTCCAGAACTATAGTGCAAGACATCAGCAGCTGTTTAGGACACATTTTTGCAATTTCAAAGAAAAATATATAAAATCCATCTGATCCATATTGTGGTGTATGCCAAGGGAAAATTTCAAGTAAAACATCTGGTTTATGAGGTATCAGTTCTTTACAGTTGAATGAGAAGGATAATACATGTATGTAAACAGCCCCTCATGCCATGGCTCATGGTGCCCCAGGGTCAGGGCACGATGAGCCGCTAGACTACATTTTTTAAAGACAATTTTTTTACTATTTAAGAATTACGAATATAATGTAACAACACTGGATATTGTAGCCAAGAGGTCTTGCTATGATTATATAAAGCAACCAGCCATTTACCATTGAAACTTTAGGCTCAGGAGCTTAATTTCGGAAAAGCGGCTCATAGTGCCCCGCTCTCCCCTACCATGCTTGGTTGATTTTAGTCAACATGAACACTTCTGTTATGCCATCACAAAACGGTTTTCTTGTTTTCTAAACAATCTGTTTCAACTTACAATTTTGTGTTTTCACAGCTCAATATGATGGGATTTGTGGACAACACACAACATTGAGCCAAAATAACGGAAAACTTAAGAATTTACTGAGATAGCTCAGATAATAGCATTAACACAGTTTTCAAAATTTACAGTGTACCCTACTCATCAGGCAAGAGGCCCCTTATAATCCAATGGTAAATTTTTTTGGGCTTCTGCTCTCTATTTTATGTGCTCCCTCTATACTTCTCTTAGAACTTTCTTATTTTTCTGGGTGGTCCTTCTTCCCTCTTTTTTGATCTTTCACGATTTGGGGGCTTCTTGCCCCACACTACTCTATGATGTGGTCAAATTGAAAATGGCATCTGCTAACCTACCAGCAAGCAATGAATGCCAGATTGAGATAATATGTCGAAGTGATGAAACCGCTTACGGTTCTTGTTAAGAAACTTTGTATTTTAATTGCGACCAAACTTTGATTTTAGAATAATAGTGGAAATTGCCTTTTAAAATGAAAACAACATTAACTTCTGAGATAGCCTTACAATTTCCCACCGTCCTCCAACCACAGACAAGATTGAGACGACATCAAGGTTTTTTTATTTGACCCACACAAGCTTTAATTTGATTTATGGAAATAAATCATTTAATGGCTTAGGGTTGATTTATTCTGTGCAGGTGTGCCACTCCAATGTAACAATGCTGGGTGAGAGAGTAATTCTCATGTCAACATGGCTCATTGCATCTTCCGCCTGGGTGTTCATTGCATCCCTACCAGTAGCTAGACTCGTACGTCTTCCTCACACGGCCCAATTTCACCATCCGTGAATAATTTCAGACAAGTGATCTTTCACACCGACCTCGTACTGGAGATGTTACTGCTGTTGAAAAGATGAATGATTAACAATTGCATCTGCTTAAAGAGATATGAGGGGCTTAATATTTTCAATGAGCAATGATAAGTAGCTTTAAGTGCATGTAGACTCGTAGAGTGGCCTGTTTCTAGAGACAATGTGAGATTAAAAGGTTGTAAAAACATCTATCAATTCACAAATAATTTGACATTAATTTGGCGTATAGAAATTATTGTGATGTGCATTGAAATCAGTAGCTTAAAGATTTTACTTGTGCTTAAATATGAAATAAGAGATAGTAGTGACATTTATTAGGCCGATCAAAATATTGACAAAATTTTGGAGAGGTGCTTGGCTCTTTCAGTGTAGGAAAGGTAGTTTGTCAGAAAATTCGAACCTGCACAGTGCACATCCTATGAATTTGGAGGTTATATTCCTAACTTGATGTCATATCCTATTATTACCTTATACCATTCTACACCTCTGTCAGCCAATCACTTGCCAGTATTGCAGGGAAATAATTCCATATTCTTTGTTGTCCAGTTATCCTCTCTTGTTTGACTGTTTGTCTCATGGTATAAGCCGGTTATTCACCATGGTATCAGGAATATGTGTTTATCACACCTCGGGCTGAAGCCCTCGGGTGATAAATCACATATTCCCTCTCCCGTGGTGAATAACCTATACTTGTTAACAGGACAAGTTTTTGAATGAGTGAATAACACTCACCAGTGAGGTCAGAATGCTTCTGATGGCAAATTGACCACTCCTTTCAATATAAAAGTACGCAGTGTGCAGTGTTGGTTTCAAATAGCAAAATTTGTAGTCAGCAGTCCTTCTTCATTGAAGTAACTTTCTAGTGTAAATATCAAACGTTCTGTATAGAAACTGCAGTGATTTTGTGTCAGTAGCCTTGAAGACTGCACACCTCATCCTCAGCATATAGAATCCTTGTCATAAAATCCGTAAATGAAGCTTTGATCTTAATTCTACTCTGCATCAACGCAATTGATGTGAAGAGCAATATAGGCTACTCGACAGCAAACACTGGTAGTTACATGTTATTGATGTTCAGCTGTGTCATGCAATTCATATATGTTGTCGTAAAATATTTTATACATGACCATACATAAACAATTGAAAGTAAAGCTACTAAACAATACCAGATTGTATCACCACTTTAAAAATCGTTTATGTTCTTCCCTTTCCCTATAACTTTACTTGACAAACAGCTGCAAACAAACTTAAATACCAGATGATACCAACTTACACAAAATCTTCTTCTGAGTTTCATTTCCGGATTGTGGATATTCCTTTCCTTCAGCGCCCCCGCAGGTCTCAGGCCTCCTCGTGGCGGTGGGTGGTAACACTAAGGTGAAGACCTCTATCCTTAGTGGCCAACATGAGACAGTGCGCATGCACGGTGTGTCCCCTACCTTACAGGGGAATATCAATGAATATGTCATTTACCATGATTCCAAACAGGATCGTACGTCAACCGGGTTACCAAGGTGCGCGTCCCTCAGCAGGAAACCAGGCTGAGATCGAAAAATTTGCGACTGGACTACCAAGATTTCAACGGACAAGACCATCCTCGGATGACTTGATTGACCCTGACCGCCCCTCACACATGCCAAAAGATGAAAATTTCCTTGTGATAACTGGTATTGAAAAATCACTGGAGAACCTATCAGCAATCGCTGTGTACGAAATTGTTGCGGACATTTGTGACAACACAGTAGCAGATACAATAAAGCGTCAAGTCAATGGAACGTTTCTCATTCAACCACAAAATGACTCTCAAAAACAGAAATTGACATTTGTCAAAGAAATAGCGAATACACAAGTCTCCATTGAACCTTTCCAAAAACCAGGCAAAGGCATTATCTTCTCGAAAGAGAGCAAGACATGCTCTGACTCACAACTCACAAAGTGGTTCCAAAAACATGGTATTACCCAATTCAAACGTTTGTCCCAACGAAATGGTTATGAATCCATAAAACTGACATTCAAAAACAACAATGTACCCGAGAAAGTACCTGTGGCTTTTGAAAAGTGCAGAGTTTGCCCACTCTTTCCTCGACCAAAACGCTGTTTCAATTGCCAAATGTATGGCCATATCAGCACAACATGTAGACGGTTCACAATTTGTGCCAATTGTGGTGAACGAGATCACACTCATTCGAGAGACAAACCATGTTTCAGGCCCTCGCATTGTGTCAATTGCAGAGGGGACCATCCTGCGTTTAGCCACAACTGTGAAGTCTTCAAGAGAGAAAAGGAATTTGTACAATTTCAGATTGACACAGGATGTTCGTTTCCTGAAGCTAAGCGCATAGTTGAAGAGGACATGAACAAAACTGACCAAGACGCAGATTACCCAAGACCAGTTCTACATTCGTCACCACGGAGAAGGATTCAACTTTTGGAGAACCATTTCAAGGACGTCTTTCGGACAACGCCTTCACCAGACCGACCAAAGACGGGAGAAACTGTGAAATCTCATGAATCTGATTTACGTACACCAACCAGTAAAAAGATTCAACAAAGTCAACCATCCTATGCTCTACAGAGAAAAAGGTCACTCCAACAACCGAAGAAGAAGTCCAAGAAACCATCCAAAACAACAAATCAAGACAGCTCAACAGACAAAGGATTTCCTTGCACAGACAAGAGAAAATTGACAAGCAACAAAAAAGCACCCGTCACATCTCACAGACTTAACATATCAAGAACCTTGACACAAACCAAGTATGTCTCTAAATAGCCCACTCAGGTGCTGATGAGACGTAAAAAACCAACTCACTCACTCACTCACTCCTTTCCTTCAGCACTGAGTCATTGCTGAGGCTTTTATTTCATTTGGTGTCATTGATGACTTACAACTGCCACTCTGCAGTTCTGTTTACCTGCCAAATGATGTCTGGTTTGTCACTAGATATATAGTTAATAAATCACATCAACTTAATTTTAAGAAATGGCTTCAAAATGCTACAATTAAGGAAAACTTTAGAGTTATTGTTGTGGGCCAATTTCAGTCACTCCGAGGATTACTACACCAGAATTTGAGTTATTTGTGTTAGTTCAGCCAAAAGATAAAAACGTAATTGGCAATTTAGAGATAAGATCAGTAAAACCATGATGGAAATGCAGAAGTCAGATCAGGAAGTAATAAACATGAATGTGAAATTAATTAATATAAATGTAAAATCCAGTAAAAAACACCATTGTCTTTTTGACAGATACTTTGGAGTGATCAATTCAATAGATTTGGAAATATCTTTATTGACTTGTGATACAGTTGCAAGTCAATACATTTGCAATCATGGTGAACTGGTGAAATTCACGTCAATAAAGATACCTTGTTATTCTGCCATCATTACTATAAGCAATTAAGAAAATTTGCTTTCGACATTTAATTAGAAAGAATATTACTCAAGATACCAGATATAAGACTTCCTTGTATAAGGAATCTAACCTATTACTGCTTTGACCTTTTGTGCCAAACAATTGTAGATAATGAACTCTAATGAGTAGACCTCAACAAACGCACAGAGAATACACAATTTATTTTGATCTTTGTATAATTCAGTTCCTGCCTAGGTTAGCTAGAGAATCTAATGGAGTGGATTTTGTCAGAAGCCAAAAGGCAAAATTTAATGTTGCAATGGTAGCCTAATTGATAAAGAATAATAGTATTATGATACTATTATTGTGAAGTTGGTTTGTAGAAAACGATTAGAGACCATTACAGAGAAATTCTTTGTGAAAATATTGTCACGAAGCATTTGAGGATAATACTTCAAAACATGCAAGTACATCTTCTCATTCAAGACGACTGCCGAGTGATGAGTTGCTTTGACAGCTCCCACCAAGAGAGATGTTAGGACGGTGGCTACATGAGCTAGCACTCAGAAATTGACAGGAGCCCTTCTTCCCAGGTCTCCCACAAAACAAATCTTTATCTCTTGTTTTATGGTACAGGGTCCAAAAAAGCCACAAAAGTATTCTGGGAGAGTCAAGTCAATTTTGAACAAAATGAAGACTGATGTGGAATGTCAAATGTTGACTGGGAATTGTATCTGCAGTCAAACGAGAGGTCACATTTGTTTTTTCTTTGCAGCTAGGGCAAAGCCCTTTGACACCTATAGGTTGGCTTTTTATTATAACTTCTTGCATAAATCATCTTTAACCCCAAAACTAAACTCTACAATCAGAAAACTGGTTTATAGTTACTGAGAAAGAACTGAAAACTATGGCATGAATGATATCAAATACCAATGGATGACACACAGAAACAAATTCACAAAGGATACACAATGTATGGCGAATGGAAGGCGTGATTCATCACCTGAAAAAAACATACTGATACTTAATTTATTTTTCTATTATCTTGATTTTTGTGTAGTCTGTAGATGCACAATTGCCAGCAGAAGTGCTCATCCTGACTACTACAGTGCAATACATGAAGGAAGGGCCAATAAGAACTGGACTGCGTGGGCAACTGGGATTTCAATTGCCATTATATGCCATGTCCAGTTTCTTTAGCAGGTCTGTCACCATTCATCATCTTTGCACCAAAGTGCTTTTCTTTGTATTGCATTTGGCCAAAATGGGATAACTCTATTTGACCATCTTAGGGAATCATGCAGTGTCATCTATAGCGCATTGGGCCCATATGCAGACTCTTTCTCGCATAAATCGCCCCCGCAGGTCTCGGGCCTCCTCGTGGCGGTGGGTGGTAACACTAAGGTGAAGACCTCTATCATTAGTGGCCAACATGAGACAGTGCACATGCACGGTGTGTCCCCTACCTTACAGGGGAATATCAATGAACATGTCATTTACCATGATTCCAAACCGGATCGTACGTCAACCGGGTTACCAAGGTGCGCGTCCCTCAGCGGGAAACCAGGCTGAGATCGAAAAATTTGCGACTGGACTACCAAGATCTCAATGGACAAGGTCATCTCCGGATGACTTGACTGACCCTGACCGCCCCCCACATTTGTCAAAGACTGAAAATTTGCTTGTCATAAAAGGTGTCACACAATCACTGGAAGACCTATCATCTGTTGCTATCTACGAAAAAATTGCAGACCTTTGCGACACGACAATTGCAGATAGCCTGAGACGCCAAACCAATGGCACATTCCTTCTTAAACCTGCGACCTCTGACCAACAAGACAAAGCCATGAGATAGCCAATACCAAAGTCGTCATTGAACCTTTTCAAAGATCAGGCAAAGGGGTTATTTTCTCCAAAGAAAGTAAGACCTGCTCAGACAATGAACTTACAAATTGGTTTCACAAACACGGCATCACAAAATTCAAACGTCTTGCTCACAAGAATGGTTATGAGTTACTGTTGCTAACATTCAAAGACGAAAGGTTACCAAAGAAAGTACCTGTGGCCTTTGAATGGTGCAGAGTTTCTCCATACTTTCCTCAACCAAAACGCTGTTTCAACTGCCAAATGTATGGCCATTTTAGTCGTACATGCATCAGGCCAACAATTTGTGCCAATTGTGGTGACCATGGTCATGCACACACACACGATAAACCTTGCTTTAAACTTTCACATTGTGTCAACTGTTCAGGGAACCATCCTGCCTTTAGCCACAATTGCAAAGTCTTCAAGAAGGAAAAAGAAATTCTACAACTACGAACTGAAAGACAACTATCCTTTCCCGAAGCCAAACGCCTTGTAGAACAGGACCCGGACAAACCTTGCCTAGAAGCAGATTACCCAAGACCAGCTCTTCATTCATCACCACAGAGAAAGATTCATCTGGACAGGAACCTCTTCACAGATGTCTTAATGAAAACACCTTCACCACCTCGACCACCAGAACGGCCAAGCAAGAGAGAACCTGTGAAGTCCCCTGAATCACCGAAGAAGATGATCCAACAACGTCAAATTTTCTCTTCTGTTACCCAAGGGACTGAGAAGTCCCTCAACCTACCAAAGGAAAAAGATGTTACTCCAGATAACAAGACACCACCCAAGACAACAAAACAAAAAAGCTCAACAATTGGATTGCTACCTCACAAAGACAAGAGTAAAACGACACTCACCAACAGCAAAAAAGAACGCCCCACTGGTCTCAAATTTCACATCAAGTCCAAAGATGGAAGACTGAAGGATGTATCACCATTTGTTAGCTACACAACAATGCTGAAGAAATTTGGAAAACCACACTCAGTCGATCGACAGCCTGACGGTAATTTATTGGTTCAAGCCATTAATGCCACTCAGGCAAGGAAACTTCTTGAATTGAAAATTATTGCGGATGTACCTGTCAAAGTGACACCTCAAAGATCTTGATGCCATCAACCAAGATGAGATGACTAACTCAACATGACCACAAACCAAGTATGTCTCTAAATAGCCCAACCAGGTGCTGATGAGACGTAAAACACACACACACACACACACACTCGCATAAATCATTACCACTTTTTCTTCCTTTCAGAGTGAATTTGTTATGCCAACAATGCTAGTTCGTTCTCACTCTCTTGTTTGTTATTATTGTGTTCTTGTTTGCTCAGTGCTACTATTGGCATGAGCTTCAAGAGGTAAACATTCATGGCATTTTATGATCAGTTTGATAGATTTTTGGTGCTTTTTGAAGAAAGTTTAAGAAACTGCATAATAAGTGTGAACACCCAAAACCTGACTACCATGTAATCTTGACACCTCATTGAACCGACAGATTTGGAAAACGTTTACAAGTATACAGGATATTGGCTCAGTTGCACACATTTGACCATGTGTAAAGGATATCCAAATGGTCTTATTTATTTTGGCGATTCAATGAAAACACATAGTTGCATGACAAGTCTGGATGCACTGTAAAAAAAATTTTATACATTCAATAATTTTGCAATAAGCTCACAAAACATATTCTTCTCTGGCGAATATAGTTTCAGAGAACTCAAAGCAAAATTTCAGATTTTCAGTGTAATTTGTCAGAACTGTCACATCAAGTTACAATGCGTTGTATTGCCCCTGGTTAACTATTGATTCATATAAACTGTTTCTCATTATTCAAATTGGCAGATTTTGTATTGCTTGACAATATAGTAAGAAGCCCATTGGTGTTGGCCAACTTTTTTTCTACCACCATGTGAATAAATGCAAAACTTGTAGAATAATAATTTTGCTTTGACAACTAAAAACATTTGTTTTTGGCCCAAATGGCATTTCTTATTAATAATGAATTTATTGTCACTTTTTTCTACACTAGTGTAATAATACTTTAGAGCTCATTGTAGATTGGCGGTCTACTGGAAAAATTTATTTTCTTTCTTTCAATTTGCAAACTGGCTTTGCCATGTCTTTGACAGTTTTCTGTTGGTTTCTCAATCTTCTTATTTGAAGTCATTTAATAAATATGTTTACTGTCACCTGTATGCTGCTAGGTTTCTAGGTATGATAAGCACTGATATCATAGGCGTACCGGGCACGCGATTTTGGGGGGGGGCGAGCGACATTTGCCCAAATTTAAAGATTTAAATTTAATACCATTTCAAATGAAATTGCCTGGAAGTCATTAATTTTCAATAGTTTTTATTTAATCATCTGCCCTATTTTTTTAGCCTTTTTACCCGAATCTCACTAAACTTTTTGGGGGGGGCGAGGCCCCCCTGTCCCCCTCTGGTTTGCAAATACCCTGAATCAACTGATTAACCATAACTGACACAAAAAAAAAACATTTTTAAACTAGTGACATCACAGGAGCAAGTTGAAAGGTAATTTGAAGCTGTTTGGAACGCCGATCTGCAAACAGCTATAATGAAACAATCTCGTGGAGGCAGATGACAATGAATGTACCGAGGAATCCAACGTGTCTCATTTCCGGCTGCTGCCTGTCAATTCAGCTGAACGCACCGAGTCGTAACTGAGATGTTTTATTCCAGTTGGCTTCATTACCACCTAACACCTGTGACTGTCTGGTCATTTGCCAAATCAAGGTTTCCATGTTTTGTACTACAAGGCAAGTTAATGAAATAGCCTATATTGAATGATGTTGAGAGCATCCAAGAGAGACTTAGAGAAACACTGTTGCACTATTTCTGTCACAATATATCTGTAGTCGATTTTAAATGATCTCTGTAGTTTCATTTGGACCATCAAATTGTATATATTATGTAAGAATGGTTAACCTCTTTGCACTAGATTACATATCAACTGTCTGAATATCATGTAACTTCCAAAACAAATCTGACTGAAACTGATACCACTGTCAAAAGCATTAATTTGGATAGGTACGCAACACAAAAGAAGGATTCTGCGTCCTGGCCAACTTCATAAATTAATCTTTGCAAAAAAAGACCATAGAAAACCGGTATATTACTTACTCATTTAAGTAGAAGAAAAACGAGTGCTTAGAGAAAAGCATTGGAATGTTTAGCAGTCACTACTAGCTCCTTTCAATAAATGTTTGCGATAAAGGCGGCATTGCTTACATTATTCTGTACAGTTCTTATCAGAGAAATATGTACTCAAGCTCATAATGTTCTGTATTCCCATGGCCTAAAGAAGATGTAATGGGGGCAGTTCCTCCAGTTCTCATGCTGATTTGAAACTGTGACAAATCAGAAAGACTGGTTTCGTTCCAACTTGGCTGTTTTCATTTCGAATCAGTTGCGAAAGACTTGATTTGAAGGAAATAAGCAAATGATCCCTTATGTTTCCACCATCATTGATAGATCCTAATTGACAAAATATAGCTTCTCAGCAATGTCTCAGAATGACAGGTGACCTTGCCATGAATCAGTCTTTGCAGTGACTGCAAAAGCACTCCATTGTTGATAATTGACTGCAATCAGACAGAAACAAGCGCCTCATTTTCCGAAATGCAGTATCTATTATTGTGTGCTTTGTCTAGAGAGGTGTTTTTGGCTCCAAGCTCTCGCATCAGTTATGTTGAAAGAGGATTTAGACTTTTTTTTCTCAAGATACTGACAACATGTCAAGGTCATCCATCTCTCCATCAATTATAAATATTTGGGTGTTGTCATTGATGATAAGCTGAACTTTGAAGGCAATGTACATCAAGTCTATATAATATCCATCTAGATAGGAACATCTTGTCATTCTTCTATAAGTCAATGGTTGAGTCTGTAATGAATTTTTCTATTGTAACTTGGTATGTATCATAGAACAACAAAGATCGAAATAGGCTTATATATAATTAGAGCATCTAGGAAAATGGGTGCAGAAACAAAGACATTTAAATGGAACATATGATGAATCCTGTTTGAAAATGTTGAAAAAATACTAAAACTTGTAAAAGATGAAAAGCACCCAATGCATCGTAAATTTAACTTCTTGAGATCAAGTAAAAGACTCAAGTGTGCCAAAACACCGTACCACTAGATATGCCAATACATAGTAAATCATGCCTTCAAATTATGCAATTATAAATCTAGTCTGTGATCCTTTGTATTATATGTATCTTCTGACAGTATTTTTATTTACTCTTGTATCATATATATTTATTTGCATTGCTTGGTGTGCGTGTCTATTTATGCCAAATTGAGTTTCATCATGTACATTTTTTTATTGTTAATAATTATCTGATCTTGTCTTGTCTTATCAAACTGGGAGTTCCGATGGCCGTGAAATTCTTTGGATCAAATTATACAACAATCCATTTATGTAACTATCTATTATATTTGTTTTTCCTGCAATCTAGTAAGAATTCAACTAATTCAAGTACCTGTAATTCTATTAATTTGATTAAGAGAAAGCAGCAAACCACCACCACAAATTGCAATGTGTTTGGGAACCTTCACTTATTGGGAGTGCCAAAAAAGACCCACGCAAAAGAACTATTGTTTGGCTGCACAGATCACGTTTGACGCTGGCTTTTAGCCAGATAGGACAACAGGGATTAATTGGAGGAAACTGTACTGAGTGTCCCGAGATAATTAAATGGCTTCACTGGTTTAAGGAACTTCAGAAAACATGAAGAGAATGCTTGGGGTCATTCCCATCCTGAGGCTGACAGAAATGTAGAAATAGTAGATATTGTGTGTGCCAAAAAAATGCTCTCTTTCTGACAAGGCAAATCAATTCGGTAGAACAGAATACCTTGCAATTTTGCAAAGACTACGTATGTCCTATTGCAGTAACTTCTACATGCGTACCAGTATAGGTTTTATATAGAATTTATTGAATTACTCGACAGGCTCAAGAAAAAAATACGAATAAACTTCAAAAATCCCTATTAAGGTACCTCTTTGTTCTGAAAATATGTCTTTGCATTTTGGTACTGTTGATCCGATAATAAAGGTGAACAATTTCATATCAAATTTAGTTTATAGAAAGATCCTTTCAGAAAATATTCTCTCAAAATTCCATTACGAAACATTTGATGGTAATCACTTAAAAAACATATTCATCAAAAGCTTGTTTAGGCGCAATGATCAATTTAGATGTCACAAGGGAGATAACACAACAACATGGGTCATAGACTTCATTACAGTGAGCAGGAGACGTGGATTAGAATGAATGCTGTTTGAAACTGATAAGGGACTGGATTTAGTGTCACAAGTTGGAATGATCTTCTCACAACAGGATGCTGCATTCTTGGATGCCACCTGCTTGGAATCCCATCTACACTGATCAACACCTGCTGCAGATTCAGGCATCTTTGAACATCAACTGATCACCAGATGTAATGCAATTAATAACACCCAATGCTTCATGCATGATTCAGACCAATGATGTTGCTTCAAATTATGCCTCAGTATTCGTAATTGTTAACATGGAATTTGTGAAGTAAGGTACCCACAATTTTTACACCTAAATACCTAGTATACAAACCAATTCCGCCCAGATAATCTACCCTAGACGAATCACTCCATCGCCATACATTATCATAATATTTCGCATCATAGCATCATAGCCAATCAGCGCTCAGGATTCCTCTCCACTTAAAAAGTTTACCGACAATTTACGAAGCAACACTCGGGTTCTCAGAGACGTATGACCTATTATTTCGAAGGTCTTGGAGAGATCTATCTATCCATATAAGAATCATACCTCTAACCCTTACGGGAATGTGCGTAACAGCGAAATCGGCCTCATTTGCATAACATACCTGAAGGCCTGTTCAGTGGTCAGCTTTGTGGGCGTGTCTAACTTAATCACTGAAGGCTTTGCTGAAGTGACCAATTCCAATAGCAGCTCTCAAGATAGATAGAGAGATAGATATGGCAATTGCAGACCACTAAACCCAGTTCTGGGCACTCACAAGGGTTGATTGATGCGATGGATGAGAAAGCGGGAGTCCTCAACATGTTACACATTTACCCCATAGGAGGGATCTTTTACTTACCCAGCACAGACACTGATGCAAGGGGCAACTGATTTAATGTCTCATCCGAACAAAATCCAGCTGGTTGGGGATAACATGAATAAATACCTAGGTCTACAGAAGATACTGGACAGACAGGGATTCTAACAGCAACTGTACCCTCCGCTTCTCCTTGCCTGATCAGCTGTGATGTAGTATGAGTGGTTGTGATGCAAGGAATATTCAGGCAGAAGATGCAATGAATCATGCTGACACGAGAATTACTCATTTGCCTTGAAAGTTGAATTGTTGCAAAGCAGTGGCACACCTGCACAGTATTTTGGCATCATCCTTCAGCAGATATATATATCCTAACAAAAAAGATTTAGTCTTGTTTTTTTTGAATTGTTATTCGTTTTTAAAAATCTTATAAATCCAATTCTAACTCACCTCCATCAAATTCAAACTTATAAGTTGCTTTTTTACTTCAGAAATTAGGAAAAAGGGAGGGAATTGGAGAGATGTTAACTCTTTGGGGTCAGATTCAGACTGCTATCTTGCTGGCTCTGTCTCCTTTTATTGTTGTGGTTGGGTCTTTAATTGACCATAGATTTGGAATACATTTTGTGGAGTGTCTCGCAGTGAATAATTGTACATTTAAAAGTATTTGTGCTTTAGGAAAGTCCATTAGAAATTATTTTCTATCTTCCCTCCCTCTTTGAACACGCTCAAGGTCAGAATGAAGATTTATATGATAAATATATCAATATTTTAAAAATGTCTTTATTGATTATCTATTAAGTGAATGATTTTGCACCTGATATATAATTGTAGTTTTGGCAAACAGAACATGAGTCCCAGCTGGAAGGAATACCTGTTATCGAGATGTAATTTCTTCTATATATTGAATATTGATGTCTAGTTGTCTGCACACCATTGAATCATGATATGGACACAAGACATAAAAGCCACCCAAGCTGCTCTGGTTGTATAATATTATGTAGTCTACATGACCATCATTGTGTCAAGATAGGGCTTACATGTGGAGTCATCTTCCGACAGCCAAAACAGCTGCCTTCAATCCTTCATACTCCTCTTACATAATTGGTATGTCACAGGAAAAGCAAAGAGAGAAAAAATATCTTCAAGGTCAGGGATAAAAACAAACATTAGCCATATGGAAGTCGAACCCTATAAATCCATGCTCCAGCTGATCAACATCAAAAGTACATCTTCTCATTCAAGACGACTACCGAGTGATGACTTGCTTTGACACCTCCCACCAAGAGAGATGTTAGGACGGGTGGCTACATGGGCTAGCACTCAGAACTTGACAGGAGCCCTTCTTTTGCAGCCTGCCTATCCCTGTCTGATCCCAGGTCTCCCACAAAACAATCTTTATCTCTTGTTTAATAGCCCAGGGTCCAAAAAGGCCAAGGAGTATTATTGGAAAGTCGAAGTTAATTTGAACAAAGTGAAGACTGATGTGGAATGTCAAACGTTAAGTTAAAATGAGGAGATGTCACATTTGCATTTTCTGTGCTGAAAGGGCAAACCTTTTGACTTCCAATTTGGCTTTTTGTTATCACAAGAGCCAAACTCAAGAAACTCTGTTGTTTTATAGAATGTGGTGAAGAAATAATCACATTGATGATTCAAACACATTCTCATTCATGTGGATTCAAAACAAGGCTCAACCAGTTATCAGTACAGTCGGGCGCCCTGTCTTAAACCACTTGCTTTGGCAAACTTACAGCAAAATAAGACCAAGGAAGGATTGCAGAGCAGAATATTTCGGTCTTAATTTGTAATGGTCAGTCAGCAACTCATTTTCTAGGGCTTCTATATCTGAATTATGCATTGAACTTGCTTTTGAGTTTTGTTATCTGGCCAAACAATTTTGTCTTCCTTTTTGATGACCATTTTAAAATTTGAAATTTTCAGATATGACAGATATTCTGTCAGTAGCCAGTTAGGCCATTCTTGGTACAAGTTATGATTTCCAAATTGGAGAAGCAACAAATCAATAAGATATCCAGGCTCATGAGGTGTGTCCTCAAACTAAGCATGAACAACAAATCAATATCTTACAAAAAAGCTTCATCCAACAGTCTTGAGAGAATATTTGCTTGAATAGTTGGCACCATTTCCTACTTGCCACACCTGAGGTTATATTTTTTTCTGTCAGCCAAAATTAGTACCCTGAATGGAATTCGATACCGGATACCAAGGACACCAAAGGCTTCCTGAGTGTAAATCATTAAACAGAATCAACACAACTGTGTCCTTTCAATTACCAAGCCTTTTCAACATGATAGAATGACATTTACACTCAATCCTTAAAAAACAATTCAGCTAGAAGGTGACAACGGCTCTGTGATGGATAGTCTGGTGTCTGCTGTTCCAATTTGATTTTGACAACTTCCACCTTCGTAATACAACTTGTTGATGCCAGACTTGCCAGATGGTTCCGAATGCACCGATGCTTCCTCTGTGTCTCACTTCCAGCCGCTGCCTTTCAATTTGGCCAAAGCCACCAAAAGCATTGAGTCGTAACTGAGAACTTTTATTTCATTCGGTGTCATTATAGACTCACACCTGCTACTAGGCCTGCCACACGCAGAGTCGCAGACGGGTGTATTAATGTGGGGAAACACACCCGGAAGAGATTTGTTAACAGACAACCAATTATACATGTATTATAGAAAATCGGTTATCACAATCGATTATGGTTAAATAGTACTATACAGATGCTTGGTTGTTGCAACAAAAAGGTTGAGATAACCATTTGGATTGGTTGGAAACAATAAATTAATAGTTGCTCATCGCAACCTGTCTACACTGTACATTTAGAGTGTAAGAGTGATTCAATTCAATGAATAAAACTAAATTTAGGGGAACTGGGTACACTGGGAAATGGGGCACTTAGGATGACAATGCTTTTTTAATGTCATCAGCAACTCTTGTCAAATTCAATCCAAGAATATCTATGCTTTTGCTGCTGGTCAGCTGATTTGGTGCACTATTCTCACTTTTAGAGACTGAAAATTTGTTTTCCTATTGCTCTACTAATTTTAAGGAGTTCAGGTTAAAACATACTATCTGGGTCATGGTACCATATCAAGATTTTTTACACTGTGAGTCAATCAGATATGATTATGTGAAAAAAATTATCCTCACTGTATTCAGGCTTATTCATATCTTAAATGTATATATCACAATTTCTAATTTGTCAAACCTGGCCCAAAGAGTAATCATGTAAGTTTGTTTCTTTAAAAATATACATATACAATGGCACTTACAGGTAATCCCGGGTTACACCCCATAGTTTGGAATCGCATTTGCCTAGATGAGAGACTTTTGAGTTTTCCCTTGTTTCTATATTCCTCCTTTAAATTAGTAATCCCTCAAATGTAAGCAAATGGCTTCATTTGCAGTGTAAGTAATACCCACAGGTCTGTAATGTGTAGCTCATATCATGCCTGTGCTGTTAATAGAGAAAGAAACGCCTTTCAACAGAATAAGTGTAGTGCAATTTTCTTGGAAGCTTGGAAGATTATTAGTGTTCTGATCTTGAATTGTGTACATCTACCAGCCTGTGGGTGAGCAGCTGTCATCAGGAAATACCACAGCACTGAACAAAATAGCCCTAGCTGTAGTTAAGCCAAAACAAATTGCTTTATGGCGTGTGTTTGACTTGTAGAGCAGAGCACATCATGCAACCCTCTTGACACACATCTCAGAGTAAGGAATGGATGGAGTATTTGTTGGTTTTCTTATGAATTCATAAAAAGCAACCAGCAACAACTATGTTATGCCTTTTGTCCAGTCGCTAACCTCATTTGAGATAAGTAAAAATATTTCGAGATACCTTTCAGAAATTTCAATACCAATTATTCTTGATCGCTTGATCAGATAACATGTTTTATCCAGTTCTTTCAAATTCTTACGCGAGTAAGTAATTATGCATAATTATTTTCTTCTTCTCTTATTCAACCCAACCATGGTATTCCAGAAAGTCACAATCAAAATGTTCGAACTAGCTCTCAGTCCACTGCTTGTAAGGTGTATATTGAAAAGACCAACTTGAATCTGATGATTATTTCTGCTGTGTGTTAAAACTACTAATCCAATCGAATTTGAACTGCAAGATTGGGACAAAAAGAGACTGAACTCTTGAGATGCAGTTGAACAATTTGCAGTGAAGACAGAATTTCAATTTCATTCTGATTAGGTGAGAGAAATTGGGTTGTCTGGAGAGTTTCTCTGATAAACTTCCTTAACACCATCTTTGGAAAAAAAAACCCTCCAACATGATAGAGTCACCTTGTTAACTTCAAGTAGTCCTTTTGTTTGTGAAACGGTGAAATTTCAAACACAAAGGAATCAAGTCATTGCATTCAGCCATCAAATCTACCAAATGAACCCAGCAAATTTACCCGGCATTGCGCATGTTAAAAAAACCAGGTGCCAGAGGTGTTTCTGAAGTCTTCTGGAAAATACACCCGTTTGGCGTTTGCACATATGAGTACTTAGGCCTGCAGTTTGGTGAATGTGGAAACGATATAGACAGAAGCGGAGGAAGACTCATGTGACTTGAACAAATGTTGTTTCTGAGCTACCAATTAGCTTGGCTCACCTGAGCATTACATGCCAGTCAATGACAAAAAGACCTACATAAAAATGCCACAATTATAGTTTGGTTTAAAAGGACATCAATTTCTTGTTTGTATGAACCACATGATACAATAGTAAGGTTGTAGCACAGGGTGGCCACTGGCCGGGATTCTTTGTCATGATAGGTCATTTTCTCTGTTCCCAGAAACATATAATAACCAATTTTTTTACAACAGTTTTGTTATGTGTGCCACCTTCGATAATATGTATATCCCCCACATCAGACACTCTAAAACCAAAAGATGAAAAGCCTACTTCACTAACCTAATTTCGTCCTAAGATTGTTATGTTACCTTTGCACTGAACAATTGTGCGAAGGAATTTTCCAAACCCTTTCAGAAAAATCAAGATGCTGACCATGAATCAGTCCTTTTCTCACAGCATTCCATCCCAGACATTCAACTCTGTCAACCAAAGAAATCCATCATGGGCAAAACAACAGGTCAAAGTGGCCCACCTTGTCGCGACTGACTTAACTCTCTGTGAGCAGCTGAAGTAGCTCTTTTGATTAAAGATAGCTGCAGGGCATCCAGCCGTTAGGGAAATGTCAGTTGACAATAACCTTAATGCATATATTATCTTTTTAGTCATTATCATTTTTGTAGATTGAGTATACACAATTTGGTGATTTCATGATGTTTTAATAAACAATATAAGTGTTTGAACACCTTTAAATGAATAGTGGAAGATACAAAATGAAGACAACAGTTTTGCAACGGCAAATTAAAGCTCAAAACTTCAAGTATTGCACATTATTGGCTTTTTTATGCCACCATAAGCCATAGCATGAGTCGTTGCAAAGATTCCTTCTTGTTTCCATGGCAACTGATGTTTCTCATCACACTTGGATGGGCAGACAGATGAGGACAGATGAGCCCACCTTGAATCAAAGGGATCTCAATCGCCATTGGTCATTGGCAGCACTGACCATTCATTCGGTCAACTGGAAGGTGTCACTAGTGTCACACTGCTTTTGTCCCTTAAAAAAGCAAACTGGAAGGAAAAATGGACCAAAGACTCTGAAAACCGTATGGCATAATTCCAAGTACTAGTTTCAGAACTTTTTGGCATCAATGCCAGATGATACTATTATCCTCCCTTAGTCAACTTTTTTAGCAATTCTTCATTGTGTCTGTATCTCAAACTAATTTTTAGTTTGCTGCCTGTCACATATTTATAAATTATGAGACCAATTACATGTAAGCTCAGTGTGAATATCTCCTCAGGCTCAAGCAACTTGTTGGTTATTGCTGCCTAAGAAGATTTGGCCAATAGGACATGAACTGCATGAATGCAACAAAGAGTAGTGATCAGTTCTTGTGTGAGAGTGAGGGAGAGCCATGAGGCCAGACTCTGACAGACTCTGCGGCTTGACACTAATGGCCATGTCCCTGAGTGAGTATAATTCTCCCTGAGTGTCACAGACTCAAATACAATCCAAATCACACTGCCAAAGCCTACTAATTTTTGTTTTTTGGCCCAGTCACCAAGCAGACATGCTATGCCACCCGACAGGTCCTGAAGCCCACTTCATTGTGTGCGACACAGTTGAACAATGTAGTAACGGGTGTTTCAATTTCATTCTGATTAGCTGCAAGTAATTGAGCTGTCAGGAGAGTTTCCCAGGCTATTGTGTTTAGAAAAGGAGACAGAGACAATCCCTCCCGTGGATGGTCTGAAATTCAAACATGCTGCTGACATAATTGGCATATACAGTCCTCCATTTGTATAAACAACAGCATTTGCCATGGGTGGTTCTCATATTCAAAAAGAGCCCACCAAGAATCAAAGGGATCTGAAGCGCCATTGGTCACTGGCAGCACTGACCACTCACCAAGTCAACCAGAAAGTGTCACTAGTGTCGCATTGTTTTAGCCCTTGAAAAAGCAAACCAGAGGGAAAAATGGACCGAAGACTCTGATTTAGTCCCTTAATAGCTCAATTTGGTAACACACAAACTCAGTCACTCACTTCGTGTCATGCATGATTGAGGAACAGCGTTGCAGGACACAAGTGAAAATTTAGCATTCTTCATTACCTGCTGAGGCCCTCATTGATCAGCCAATGCCCAATTTATTCATGCATCCTTGCATTTTGATTTGTCATGGAAATGAGATAAGGGTGCATCACTGCATGTGGCATGTAATTTTTCATACCAATTTTAATGCTAGTACTGTATTGAGAAGATGTAACGTTAATTGAAAGCTCAAAGGAGATTCATAACCAATGTAACAAAATGTATTTTAGGTTTCACTGACACTTATAATTCTCCATATAGATTTCTCTTCTCAGTCCCATTTCCACTGAAACTCACCACTCTTTTAAATTCATGGCCTACAACTGTATTTCATGCCTGTCTTTTGACCAGGATTTTGGCCAAAAGCCTTCTTGACTGAATCTCTGAATATTTTATCATTTCCTGATCTGTGAATTTAACCAGAATCCCATACCTCTCAACTTGGTGAACTCAATTTGGACCACTTCTGACAAGTTTAAGGAAAAGCCTATTTTTTCCACTGTGCAAAATTCATGAGTAGGCCTAAACTTCTCTCGTTCATGTATATTTCCGGGGCTGAAGCAGTGATCTGCTAACTGGTAAGTTTTCATCTGTTTCAATAGGCCCCAGGCACCAGTACAGGCATCAGGCTTCAAGTTTGAATCCAGCGGTGTCTAGGACACCAATGTTGGACAGCCTGCCTGCAGTTTTAATTATCCTATGCTGCATTTGCCCATACTTCCACCTGGTACTTTTTATTTGTGACAATATCATTAATGTTATATTAACTTAAATTTTTAATGTGTTCCTAGTTGTTGTATATGTAGCCCACTTGTGGCTAAAGTATTAAAGGCCTGGTAATATCACTTTAATAAAGAAGAATTAAAATGAACCTAAATGATCATGAACATAATACTAAATGTATTTCCGTCTACCAAAAATCAGAACAAATTATCACCACTTAGTTTCTTAGTTTTGTTCCTGTAAGCAATTAATGTTCGATAAATGTGATTTCCTGCTGAGGCTCATCCAAAAGCAGGATGCATTGACTCGGTGTAAGGCAATTTCCAATACAAGCAAATCTCCCAGCTGATGCTCAAGGTGTTGCTTGCCAAATGGGGATAGTGCCAAACCTAACATCAGGTGTTGAGACATTGAAATGATAACAAAAAACGATTCTTTAATGGATAGTATATTTATGTCATATTCCCTGTTAAATTGGATTTTTATAATACCTGATTGACACAATAGCGCAACACCCAATATCGCGAGACATTGTCCCTATCAATTTGGCTCATAATTGCCTGAAGTAGTAATTTAAAGCGCCCCATGTTGATTTGATTTTGATTTGATTAGTTATCTGCACCCTGAGTCAATCATAATAAATGTGATACTAAGTGATACCGTTGGGTCCACATATTTTGCCCTTAAAGTATCACAGAGATACATCGAGAAGGTACTGAGATAATGGGATTTGAAATCTGGATTTCAACACGATCCAAATTTGGATCATTTGATATCATTCATCCATCTGGAAACCACTCGATACCAAAAAAAGTCCCTGAAATATCTGCAAAAGTAGTTCGAAAAACTCCATAAATCATGGGACACAGCCAATGACAACTTCCTTGTGTCATTATGGTAAAATGTTGATATTCTGAATAACTCAGGCTCATTTGTCTCCCCAGACTTTTTTTTATACTGAAGCATGAGGTCTCAGCTGTAAAAGAGATGATATGCCTATCTTTAGAAGGTGGCATTGATTATGGCTGACTTTGTTGCATCTGTCATATGTACCAGCTGAGGTTGGCAGGGTTATAGCAAGCACTCCACAGTGCCACAGTGCTGACAAATGCCATATGCACAATTGCTTGGTGATGTACACACTGAGTATTCAGAATCACCTAGACTAAAGAAAGGGCCTAAATTTCATTCTGATGAACTGGTAGTTGGCTGTCTGATTACTTTTTCTTTTCCAAACATGTTGTACATAAAAAATATACCAACAGTAATTTAATGTTTAAGTCAGATCAATAATCTGTTTGAAGTGGAATCATGCTAGTTATGTAATGTTCCTGGCATAGTTACTATCGTTACTTGGGTTGCAACGTCAACTCATCTCTCTTATTGACATAATGCTTGAAATTACAGCTTTTTTTGCTAAACCAGTAGTGTATGGTACTATGATCAAAGTTTTTGTACCAAATGTTTTGTTACAAGGTTTGCTTGCTGGACACAAATACTTACACTATTATATTGCCAGTAATGACAGCAAGAGAAAAGTTACACCCTCAAAAAGACAAAATGCACAATATAAAAACATTTTGTTGAACAAAAAGACAAACAATTCAGGTTATGAAATGGAGACAAGAAAAAATCAGATGACCAAGCCCAACACCCTCAAAAAGACAAAATGCACAATATAAAAACATTTTGTTGAACAAAAAGATAAACAATTCAGGTTATGAAATGGAGACAAGAAAAAATCAGATGACCAAGCCCAACTTTCCGACCTGACTCTCAGACGAACCTTTTATGTAGATATTCATTCACAGCAATCGGGTTATTGCCTTAACCATTTTTGGCAGAATCTGGGTGTCAAACATCTTTTCTCAGAGCATTCCTTCCCAGGCATTCCATCCAGACCTTTCTATTTGAAATAGCTAAATGAAATTTTCATAGCATAAATTTCAGGTATTTGACCATCTATTTTGAAAAAAATCAAGACTGTAAGAAGTGTTTAAGTTACTGTTCTGTTACCATGGTTACGAGAGGTCGTTGCACCCAGCGCAGCTCAATTTCTCAGATGAAATTCAGCAAATTAGCTGTGTTAAAAGTCAGAGAATTTATAGTAAAAAAGCAAATGATTGCAAGAAAATGTATTTCCTGATAGGCTTGCAGTCTTTGTAGATATCTTCCATTAATTAATAAACATTTATATATATATTTCAACCTAATCAGCTGAGGCAATTACCAACTTAACGGACTATGTTGTCCCTTATACGGATTTTAGAAAGCATATCAATGACTTTACCAAGTATAGTTGGCAAGTACGATGGAATGCTTGCCAACTACGCACAATACTACCACATGTCATGAAAGATATAAAAATCGTAATTCATCTATGTCTTATAGGGCACAGCAGATTAACCCACTCACACTTATTAAACAATGACGCAGCACCAATATGCGAAGGGTGTCAAGTACCACTTTCGATCAAACATATCTTGTTAGAATGTAATAACAATCTATATCACCGACCCTTTCAATCAGGTAATCTCAAACACTTATTCTTAGAAAATTCAGCGTCCAGTATAACACAGTTCCTCAGAGATAACGACTACTTCTACAAATTATGAGAAATTAGTTCCAGGATAATCTATCTAACCAATGTTGCCTCAAAATAGCCCACACTGGTGCTGATGGGGCGTAAAACACAAACTCACTCACTCACTCACTGAGGCAATTACCAAAGGCTTTTTTCCAGCAGTTGCCTTACAGCGCTTCGGACGGTTTGGCGGAAACAATCTGCTGTCAAGAGGCAGTGCTCACGAACCTTAGGTTCAAAACCCAATCTCGTCTGATTTAATTACCAGATTTGGCCTTCTGTAACTTTGGGTGATACTAAAATTTATATACCCATTCAAATATTTAAGAAATAACAGTCATAACGAGAAATGAAGCAGTCTCCACATTAACTGAAATTCCACAATTTAAGAACAGCCCAGATTGGAGGACCCAGGTGATCGCCTCAGCACATGGGTTAAACTGATTCACAGTGACTTAAAATGTAAATGAAAAACTTTGAGGTACTGTCAGGTTTCCAAATAATATTTTTCATGATCATCCATTGCATATTTACAGTAAATTCCTTTGTTATTTACAAGCCTAGACACTTAGATTTGGCCTAAAACATTGAGCTGCGCTGGGTGCTTTGACCTTCGCTGGGTGCCTTGACCTTCTGTTTCCATGGCAACAGAAAAGTTATTTAAAATGTTCAAACAGGTACCATATTTTCAAAAAGGATAGTGAAATACCTGAAATTGATTCTGTGAAAATTTCATACAGCTACTTCAAATAGAAAGGTCTGCCAAAAAAATTGGTCAGAACTTTTGGGACACCCCTCGTAATAAGGAAACCATGAGAGTTGCAGCAAACACAAAATTGAATGAAGCCAAAATCTAAATGTCAGGGCAAAATGACTCGGCTGTGTCAGGGGGGCCATGATTACAATTTATATTTGCTAATCTGGCTCCCTTGATAGATGTGGATTCTGCAAGGCTACTCAGGCAAATTCTTTAATCATGAAAATAATAGTGTCATTAGTGGGGAACTTTGACAGATGCTTCATTCAGATTAAGCCCACTTGCTTTGATCTTTACAGAGATTTGCTCAGATTTCATTAGCACAGGTCACAGGGCCCACTGAATTTGACAGCCCTATTGAACTTTGCAAAGAAATACTTTGGCCAAAAAAGGAGTCTCTTCAACTGAGACAACAAGCAGAATTCAGAATGACAGGTCTATTTTCTCTCTTTTCTCTTACATATTCATCGAACAAACTGGGTAACCATATATTTCACAAAGTGAGGAATCAATTTCACCAAGTCTTGAAGGCAGTGCATGTCAATGTTTGTAAATATCAGGTATGTTCTGTTGCTACGAGTTCATGAAAGCCTCCTTATAACAAATGATGCAGTGGTGTTTTGTGTTATAATAATGTTACATTAAAATATGCGCAGACATTTCAATTAGGTACATACAACAATTGTTTATCTACCCTCTAGAGAAACACAATTGACAGTCAAAGAAAAGTCGACATGAATAGCAACCATGGATAGATATGATAAGCGAAGCTCTCTTTTAGATTAGTTTTTGAAGAAAGAAAAGTCAATTTGTTGGAATGGCATTGTTTTGACGAGGCTTTCTTTAATTGGATAATATGATATCTTTTTATTATACCTTGTAGATACGATTTTAACATTGTTCAGCCTTGGAGCAAGACTGATGTATTTATTAATGTGATGTTTAGAACCCCCCCCCCTCTAAAAATAAAAAAATGCAATAGTACTAAATTATGATAACATTGTTCTTATCCAAATCAAGAAATTACAGTGATTGTCAAGTAGGAATTGGGTCAGTGAATCTGTTCTTTTTTCGCTTATATCAATGAAGGTTAATTGAAGTGTCTGTAAAATAGAATCGAGTAACCTGTCCTTCTCATCAATCACTATCCATACCAAATAACCAACTTAGTTTGATAAGATGAGTTTGGAAGTCGAATAATTTCATGCATCTGCCTTTCAACAAGCAATGTACATCAAGAGGTGTGGTTTCATGTTTCTAACATTCAAATTGGAATTTTTAATAAAATGGCCAAGTTATGATGTAGGTTGAGAGCATTGATATGTACCGGTGCTATGGTTTATTCAAGATATATGGCAGAAACTTCTCTTGCACTTGATGGTGGAAAAATTGCGGAATAAACAGTTGAAAAGGCTATGGCATCAAGAGTTATGATCTCAATGTAGTGGTATAAAGCCTAATTGAAAGTTGGTCATGCACAGAAACTATCCATCCTCATCCCAGCTGCGGCAGCAGGTCTACCCAGTGTCCACTGTGCCTTGTAATATGATGTGTCATTGTGCTCTACGTCAATGGCAAAAAGTTTTATGGCAGCTGCTGGTCTGACAACTCTATGGACCATAGCGTGCATGTCAGAGACCCACAAGAATAATCATACACTTTGGTACAACCACAGGGGCTCTTTTTCTGTGTTGTTTGATTTAGACCCTTTAACTTAGGCTTTTCAGATCTGCAGCTTTTTTGATTTCCTGATAATCCATCACTCTCTCATAGCCTGATGTTGGCATCTATATCTCATGGCCTAAAAATGGATGGAAGGATAATTGGAGCTTAATGTCCTGTTTCTATGAATATAGGACAGAAAGAGGACAAGGCAATGAGCGAAAGGATGCGCGAAAGAAATATGACAACCATGCTCCCTACCCTCATTTTTTAAAAGTTAATTCTTTTAGTTATCCTCTAGTTCTGTTCTGAAAACTATGCATTTTTCTATGTCATTTTCGCTATTCTATAATAGTAGGGTGGCTTAGCCTCAATATTGGGTGGAATCGTTCACTTTATTACAATTCTATGAGGTTTTGGTTGTGAGTAGACATGACCAAGACCTTTCAAAATCCACCGACTGCCAAGCTGATTTCGCCCCCTGGTGGCCATATTTGACAAATCCAATATGGCCGCCATCAGATTTTGCTGATTTTGTAACTTTTCAACCAGGCATCATAAATACTTGTGTAATACCTCTAGTTTGGGGTTTTACTGACTGAGGAATTCATTTTTGGCATTTATTTAGTGATTTGAGTAATCCTGGTGGCCATATTGCACAAATTCAAGATGGCCGCGCTTATAATTGGCGGACTGACATAATTTCTTAACTAAGCGTCGCGTATTCTCATATGATACCTCTATTGTTGGGTTTTAATGGCTGAGAAATTGATTTTTTGCATTCTCTCTTTGATTGGACTATCCCCTGATGGTCATATGGGATTTCAATAACATGTTTAAGTCAGTGCAAATGACACCAATGAGTGTTAAGTCATTTTGCTCAATCATGCGCGAAGAAACAATGTCCGATAACTTGAATCAGAGAAAGCTCATATGAAAGGTAGAACCTCCTACAACATGCTTAAGTCACCAAAAGTTGCCACATTTTCATTCATTGATTTCTTTATTATTGTTTTATAACAGAACAAAATGTGTATGCTGAGATGAAGTCTTTTAAAATTGTCACTTTCATAGACTGAGCAGGAATAAAAATGCATAATAGAGTTCAATTTTAGCAAATCAGAAACCGCTCACTCACTAATGTTATGGTTGATTGATAATAAATCAAGAGTGTCATTTTCATGACACATTGGTCTGTTTCTCTTTGGTTTAACTAGAACATATGTTGCACATTTTTAGAATTATGTGTATTCTAGCAGTATCAGCAAAAACCTCCCAAATTTCTTTTTTATTCCTTAAATTAATGCAAAAAGCCTTCTCCATTTTCCACCGTTAACATGATTAATGTCCTGTGATATTTATTTCTACCGACAGTTGAGATTATCTGCAAAATGTGGGTTTCATACCTGAACTATGAAAGGACCACCTTCATTTGGCTGCAGAATTACAGTTCCTAGTTCTTTTGAATGATTGAAGCGAAGCATTTACGACACTCTCAAATGAGCTTGTGAAATGAATATATTAACTCTCAAAGATTGTATGTTCACAATGCTTTTGACAAATCTCTTGAACAATGAAGATGATACTCTGTTCTTAAACAGGAGACAATTTCTTAAGAATAATTATTTCAAGATGATTGCCTGATTAGTCTTGCATCTTGAAAGTTCAGAACAAATCAAACAATATTACTGGTTGGCATCAAAGACCGAAGCGGTCATCTGGATTCCTGTCAACACTCTCCAATTCACTGTAAATCCACAGAAGCAACAGGGAGAGAAAAAGTTGAAGCACCCACAAAAGATACGATAGTCCTACCTTCAATTCCCACTCTCTCAAACAACCATGCACACAGCTCTAACTTGCTTCATCCATAATTGACAGAAAAAGGACAAAAATCTTGAAGACAATGACATGAACCAAGTGCTCAAGGAGTATTGCCAACGGTTGCATAATGCTGTGGCAAACTTATCAGTTGAGTTTTTATCATTGACCAATTGCCACATAACTCTGTGTTTACTGGGGTGCTCCTGAAAAGACAGGAGGAACCTGCTTAAAAAGACAAAACCCTCGGTGACATTGTACGATATTATGTATATGTTCATCGTAGTTTACAATAAATTTTTCAGACATTCAGGTGGCTGTTTCCAGCATCTTCACATGATTGCTCTCTACGATTAACTTGACACTTGTTAATGCCTGATCTCAAAATTTATGCAAGCTTGTGTTTGTGTTACAACAATGAGTCTATGGTGTTTGACACCAAAGATGATAATTTTAGCGAATCAAGTATTCTCGGCCGCTAATGGTTTCTAATTATAAGCAAGAATTGCAGTAAACAAGAAATTCTTTTTAAAAAAAGAATTGTAGGATCTTTGTATGAAATATGAGGTTTCTTCAAACACATATTTTATTTTCCAAATATTCAATTGATTTCCTATGTATGTGTAGTCACATCTATACCTCCAATGTACCTACTGTGATTTGACAAATCTACTGCATGTTACCTCCTGATTAGACATGCCTAATTATAGTCGTTATAAACGTTTTTTGTCATGAACATGAAATTTCTATAACAACAAACTAATTCTGGCTTGCCTATTTGGATTATTACACTTGTCATAAGCTTGTGCACATCATGCGAGTAGTGAGAAGCTGAATATCTAATTTTTTCATACTGTGTGTTTGTACACTTCTATTATATGATCCCAAATCTTTATAAACTGAGGCTATATTTGACCAATTTCTATGGGATATGCTCCAGGTGTGCTTTGGAGATGGTCCCCAATCATTCAACCATGACCAGTGAATGCCATGGTCATGGTTGAGTGGCTTCTGCCTCTCTGGTGGAGCTACTGTGTATCAAGAGGGGGCAAGATATACTTGATTTGTGTAAATTGTACTCACAGGTACCTCCTCTGTGGACTGAGTACCCTCGTAATATTGGAGGTCTATTAGGAGGGTACTCCTGCTATAGGGAAAGCATCTCTGCAAGTCCAACTTGCCTGTGGCCCCCTCCGGAAGCTTAGAAGCTCCACCACTGCGGTACACAATAATTGATGACAAATTGCACTTGGCTTGGTATTTTGTCCCATAAGTTAGGGACCTCAATGTTAAGTCTTTCATCATTTGGAGCTTGTAACACAGATCTGGGATGGTCCCTACAAAAAGTAGGCATGCATGAGACACAAAAAATTGCAAAAAGTTGTCTTCGATGTCTTGCTGCTTCTGAAGTAAGCATCGCAGGAACTTAAAATGTGCAAACATGTTGTTCAATGTGTATGACCATTGTAGTTTTAGCCTAAGTCTATTAATAGAGCAATATGAAATTCTGAACAGCTGATGGAGGTTTGTCCAAATAGTTATGCTTCTTATGGTGCCCATGCAAAAGCAGCGAGTAAGCCAGAAGGTCCTGAATTCTGTCAGGCAGCGACTCTGGCTCATTGACCATTTGAAGGAGTTCAGATCTCATTGAAAGGTCATTATGAGGGGTCGCTTTAAAAGCTCTTGGTCAATTGTTTGAAATGGTGTGCTCCAATAATATAGCTTTTTTTTCAGGAAAGCTGCTAACACCAGATTTCTAGTAATGTACATATTTGCCACTTTTTTTCTGAAATCCGCCATTGATGACATTTGATAGGGATAGGCCTACACTTTAATCACTTAATACTGATGTGTAGGGGCCCACATTTCCTTGGTAAGCAGGACATTGAGACATTGTTACAAATCTGGCACTTTAGTGTTTGAGCTGCTAAGTTTCCCAAACTCTGAAGTATCTTGATCTAAAAAAAATGGCAGATTGGCTGGCTCATTGACGACAGTGATTTTCTTGGATAATGCCAAAAGCAGAATAGTAATTTCATTGCTTTTTTCTGTCAGTTGGCAAATGAATAACATACATTATTCAATGCACAAATCAGATTGACAGCCAACTGATATGATGACAGTTTTCATGGAACTCACACATTGGCTGGTGCTTCAGGAGAATTTCAAAATTGCTTGTTAAATTTCTGCGTGTAGTCCAAATGTCAAGCTGACTCAAGCATAATGCTACAGTACTGAAGTTGTAGGAGATGGCCATTCAAAATATACTGAAAACATCTGAATCATGTTCCTACTTATCAAGATTATTGATAAACATTTATCTGAATGTTTCGGTGATGGAACAAGAAAGTCCCATGTGAGTCAGATAAAACACACCTGCTTTGTGGACACTTTTTGATATTTTATTTTCAACGGGTAGAATTGAGGTTGAGTTGCTTCAATTCCTTTTCTGAGAAATCAAGCTTTTTCTGTTACATATCAGTGTCTTGCCCTAATCTTCTCCACAAAGCACCTGTTTTTTCAATTACATGCTACCACAAATCCTAGCATTTTAGAATTCAGTGTGTAGTCTGTAGGCCTACATTAGTGAAATCATGAAAGTCACTGTTGCAAGTCTGGGAGCAAGGCGCTATAATGCATCATTGCTATATATAGGATATTGCATATTTTAGTCCAGTAATCACAATGGACTTTCACCTCAAAGTTTGGGAAGAGTGCTAGAATGCGTGGATTGCATTAAATTTTGTTTTCCAGAAGGGCGAATTCAATTATTTAATTTTTTTTCATGGGTGAGAGACACAATTTCAAGTGGATGGCGCTCCCACATATGTCCCACTGCATCTTATTTGATGGTATATTGATTTCTTCAATTATCAGTTTGAAGGCTGAAATCCAAGCAGTGCTTACAACTCCAGTGAGAGTTGGCAATGGATATCTGATTGTTAGAGCGGATAAGGTTTTGTGCAAAAATGAATGTCTGATGTTCATTGACATTGCATGGTCCCTCCATTGTGCAAAGTCCCAAGAAGTTGTTCTTTGTGTGGAAAGATGCTAGATAGCTAAAAAGTAAAGAGTTCCATCTATACGCCCCATTAATTAATTGATCTTGAAATGAAAAAATAATAATAAATATATTCCGAGATAAAAATACGTAAAAAGGATCTCAATTCAAAAATCTTGAAGCACTTCTTGCGGTCTACAATACTTTGTTCAGTGCTGCAGAAAACCTGTGCTCATTTCCATTGACTAAAACCATCATTGTTAGAATCTTATAGGGCCACCAGGGGTGCTCCAATCAGAGAAAGAATGCAAAAAATGAATTCCTCACTCATTAAAACCCCAAAATAGAGGTATCATATGAGAATATATGACACTTAGTTAAAAAGTTATGTCAGTCTGCCAAATATTAGCGCGGCCATCTTGAATTTGTGCAATATGGCCACCAGAATTACTCAAATCACCAAACTGATGCCAAAAATGAATTCCTCAGTCAGTAAAACCCCAAACTAGAGGTATCACACAAGTATTTACGATGCCCAGTTCAAAAGTTATGAAATCGGCAAAATCCGATGGCGGCCATATTGGATTGCCAAATACGGCCACCAGGGGGCGAAATCAGCTTGGCAGTCGGTGGATTTTGAAAGGTCTTGGTCATATCTACCCACAACCAAAACCTCATAAAATTGTAATAAAGTGAACGATTTTCTGACTAAGCCCCCCTACTATAAGCATTCATCATGACCCCAAAAGGTAGTAGTCCAGCAATGTGTGTAATGCCAGTGTCCAACAACTTTAGTACTTTTTTCTTTCTTTTTGTTTGCCATTCAGGCATAATGTCCTCTCCATGAATATGATAAACTAAGCAAACTTTTTGAATCTCTCAGTTCAGGTAAACTGACCAGTTTGCTTTGCAAATACTCGGTAACTATGTTATCTTCAACGAAACTTTTATACCCAGAGGCTGCACAGCTGAGACAAAGTTGAACAGCAACATTATAATCGACAGCAAATTGTGAACACAGCTTATAACTCTCATATGTGTACTTCTTTCCAGTTGGAAGGATTGTGTAATTTTTTGTTTCAGGTATTTTGCCAATTGAAATTGATAAAGTTGATTTGTAAAGTAATGAGATTATCAAATATCAATATGAAACATGACCATACTTGAGGCAAATTTCCTGAAAACGAGAAGACCATTTGGAAGATGAATGTCTGTATTTCAAAACAAGTTGGTTAAGTGACACAACCATTGTTTTGGCTATCCAGTTTATGAAGAACTCAGTTAAAAGAAAACCTTGCATTTTACCCATTAATTTAAATAATCATTAGTATCATGTTCTTGGCGTATATGGCCGATATTATTACCGAAAAATTCATGATCGATATGAAACACAAAATTGGCTCCTTTATTTATGTATTTGAAGAAGAAAATTATTATATATTGACTCGTCTTTCCTGTAAAAGTGGGTCAGAAAAATACTGGATGAGATGATGCTTTTGGAGAGAAATTTAGACAACTTTCCCCTCAAAAGCATGACTTTGTCCTGTGTGGACAGATGTATGTATTCAGTAGTAGTATACTAGTTCCTTTCAATAAATGTTTGTGATAAAGGCTGCATGACTGATATTATTTTGTACATTTCTTATCAGCGAAATAAATACTCAAACTCAGAATTTTCTCTAATCCCATTTTTCTTAAATATTATGGCCCAAAGAAGATGTAATGGGGGCAGTTCCTCCAGTTCTCATGCTGATTTGAAACTGTGACAAAATCAGAAAGACTGGTTTCGTTCCAACTTGGCTGTTTTCATTTCGAATCAGTTGCGAAAGACTTGATTTGAAGGAAATAAGCAAATTATCCCTTATGTTTCCACCATCATTGAAACATCCTAATTGACAACATATAGCTTCTCAGCAATGTCTCAGAATGACAGGTGACCTTGCCATGAATCAGTCTTTGCAGTGACTGCAAAAGCACTCCATTGTTGATAATGACTGCAATCAGACAGAAACAAGCACCTCATTTTCCGAAATGCAGTATCTATTATTGTGTGCTTTGTCTATTTGGTGTCATTGGTTCAAAGCTCTCGCATCAGTTATGTTGAAAGAGACGAAAGAATTGTAGTAGGATTTAGAATTTTTCTCTCAAGATACTGACAACACATCAAGATCAAACTAGGAGTTTCGATGTATCGAAAATTAAATTAATCAATAATACAACAATTTAGTTATGCTACTAGCTAATATATTTGTTTGTAATTCAACTAATTTTTGATTAAGAGAAAGCAGCAAACCACCACAAATTGCTATGAGTGTAGGAACCTTCACTTATTTAGGTTCCCGTAAGGCCACACATAATTGATTCTTAGCTTCGCGGACCCGCCGACACAATAGATATGCTGCCGATGGAGAAAAAAAAATTGAAAAAAAAAAAAAACATTTTTTTGACATTATAAAAAATTTTTTTTGAACCTTTTTTTTTTGTCCTACCGACCGACCCTAGAAAAAGTGCCTTGAGAGGATCCGAGAAGCTAAAATTCAATTATGTGTGGCCTAAAAGACAGACGAAGAAGAACTATTGTTTGGCTGCACAGATCACGTTTGACGCTGGCTTTTAGCCAGATAGGACAACAGGGATTAATTGGAGGAAACTGTACTGAGTGTCCCGAGATAATTAAATGGCTTCACCGGTTTGAGAATGAAGAGAATGCTTGGGGTCATTCCCATCCTGAGGCTGACAGAAATGTAGAAATAGTAGATATTGTGTGTGCCAAAAAAATGCTCTCTTTCTGACAGGGCAAATCAATTCGGTAGAACAGAAAACCTGGCATTTTTGTGAAGAATATGTCCTATTGCAGTAACTTCTGCATGCGTAACAGTAAAAGTTATTATATAGAATTTTTTCAATTACTCAAGTGAAAAATTCGGATGAACAGTGAAAATCCAAATTATGATACTTCTTTGTTCTGAAAATATCTCTTTGCTTTTCGGTACTGTTGACCCAATAACAAAGGTGAACATTTCCATATCAAATTTTAGTAGAAAGATCCTTTCTGAAAATATTCTCTCAAAATTCCATTACAAAACATTTGGTGGTAATCACTTCGAAAACATATTCATCAAAAGCTTATTTAGGCGCAATGATCAATTTAGATGTCACAAGGGAGATAACACAACAACATGGGTCATAGACTTCATTACAGTGAGCAGGAGACGTGGATTAGAATGAATGCTGTTTGAAACTAAAAAGGGACTGGATTTAGTGTCATGATTTGGAATGATCTTCTCACAACATGATATTGTTGTCAGTGCAGCATTCTTGGATGCCACCTGGTGGGAATCCCATCAACTCTGATCAACACCCGCTGCAGATTCAGGCATCTTTGAACATCAACTGATAACCAGATGTAATGCAATTAATGTAGCAAGCCATGTACAACACCCAATTCTTCATGCATGATTCAGACTAAGGGAATCGCTTTAAATTATTCCACTTAATCCTAATTGTTCACACAGAATTATTGATACTCATTTTCGGTTTTCGATACATATCGCGATAAACAAATTGTTCCATAAACTAATTTTACTTAAAATTTATGCAGGGAAACTCACATTTTGCCTGTCAAAATGAGATCTTGCGTGAGACAGGAATCTGAAGTGGCAACCATCTCATGTATTCTTAAACATTTGGGTGACATTTCAAACCTACACTGTGCAAATCAATTAATTTTTCAAGCAAAATAACGCAGTTGAGGCAGTATCGGTTCGATACGATATTGCTAATCCTTCAATTTCGATTTTCGTATCAAATGACCGATACGGTTAAACTGATATATCGTGAAACGATGTCCATCCCTAGTTTTGTCCCTAATGGAAACTGTTATGAGGAGCTGAAGATTAATGTTGGCTTACTCAAGTGTCTTGAGATAGTACATTGTAATAATGATTAAAATTGTCATTTTAAAATGTAAGATAGCGGTACATCAGCTTTTATAATTGCATAACTCGAATCTTTCACAGAAAAATGGTTTCCTACAATTCTATCACCAAGCATTTGAGGATAATCACTTCGAAAACATATTCATCAAAAGCTGATTTGGACGCAATGATCAATTTAGATGTCACAAGGGAGATAACACAACAACGTGGGTCATAGACTTCATTACAGTGAGCAGGAGACGTGGATTAGAATGAATGCTGTTTGAAACTGATAAGGGACTGGATTTAGTGTCACAAGTTGCAATGATCTTCTCACAACAGGATATTGTTGTCAGTGCAGCATTTTTGGATGCCACCTGGTGGGAATCCCATCAACTCTGATCAACACCCGCTGCAGATTCAGGCATCTTTGAACATCAACTGATCACCGGATGAAATGCAGTTAATGAAGCAAGCTGTGTGCAACATCCAATGCTTCATGCAAGATTCAGTCCAAGGGTGTTGCTTTAAATTATTCTTAGTTTTCCTTATTGTTCGCATGAAATTGGTAAAGCAAGGTGTCCACAATTTTGAGAACTAATTACCTTGCCTACAAACCAATTCCAAGTGCAGACCACTGAACCTAGTTCTGAGCACTCGTGAGGTTTGATTGATGCGATGATAGAAAAAGGGGGAATCCTCAACATGTTATACATTTACCCTATGTGAGGGATCTTTTACTTGCCTGTAAAGACACTAATACATAACAATGGGCCACAAATTTAGTGTCTCGCCCTAACAACATCCAACCAGGATTTGCTTATGAAGGTCCTCCGAAACTTCCCTACCCATGTTGGCCAAGACTTTTCAGTGTAACAGGTCTGGCCTATAACCACTCGGCCATCCAGCTGCTCTCAAAGCAACTATTAATACACTTCTTCGACTCAAAACCTGGTAAAAATGTGAAGATTTTGCATATGATGGTTGTTGGGATACCTTGAATCAACGCATGGATAGAAGATGCCAGACTCAAAAAGGATTCAGTCATTCTGATAATCTTATAGGAACTGCAAAACCTTCAGTGATGTAGCTGCAGCTGTATATTGTCGACATATGATGAAAGTGAAATACATGTTTCTCACTGCACCCTCCCCGCCCCCATGCCTGATCAGCTGTGATGTAGTATGAGTGGTTGTGATGCAAGGAATATTCAGGCAGAAGATGCAATGAATCATGTTGACACGAGAATTACTCATTTGCCTTGAAAGTTGAATTGTTGCAAAGCAGTGGCACACCTGCACAGTGTATATGCATCATCCTTCAGCAGATATATCCTAACGAAAAAGATTCAGTCTTGTTTTTTTAATGCATGATATTCGTTTAAATCTTATGAATCCAATTCTAACTCACCTCCATCAAATTCATACTTGTAAGTTGCTTTTTTACTTCAGAAATTAGGAAAAAGGGAGGGAATTGGAGAGATGTTCTCTCTTGGGGGGTCAGATTCAGACTGCCATCTTGCTGGCTCTGTCTCCTTTTATAGTTGTGGTTGGGTCTTTAATTGACCATAGATTTGGAATACATTTGTGGAGTGTCTCGCAGTGAATAATTGTACATTTAAAAGTATCTGTGCTGTAGAAAAGTCCATTAGAAATTATTTTCTATCTTCCCTCCCTCTTTGAACACGTTCAAGGTCAGAAGGAAGATTTATATGATAAATATATCAATATTTTAAAAATGTCTTTATTGATTATCTATTAAGTGAATGATTTTGCACCTGATATATAATTGTAGTTTTGGCAAACAGAACATGAGTCCCAGCTGGAAGGAATACCTGTTATCGAGATGTAATTTCTTCTATATATTGAATATTGATTGAAGTCTAGTTGTCTGTACAGTGTACACCATTGAATCATGATATGGACACCCAAGCTGCTCTGGTTGTATAATATATTGTGGTCTATATGACCATCATTGTGTCAATATAGGGCTTACATGTGGAGTCATCTTCCGACAGCCAAAACAGCTGCCTTCAATCCTTCATACTCCTCTTACATAATTGGTATGTCACAGGAAAAGCAAAGAGAGAAAAAAATGTCTTCAAGGTCAGGGATAAAAACAAACATTAGCCGTATGGAAGTCGAACCCTATAAATCCATGCTCCAGCTGATCAACATCAAAAGTACATCTTCTTATTCAAGACGACTACAGAGTGATGACTTGCTTTGACAGCTCCCACCAAGAGAGATGTTAGATCAGTGGCTACATGGGCTAGCACTCAGAACTTGACAGGAGCCCTTCTTTTGCAGCCTGCTTACATGTGGAGTCATCTTCCAACAGCCAAAATGGCTGCCTTCAATCCTTCGTACTCTCTTACATAATTGGTATGTCACAGCAAAAGCAAAGAGAGAAAAAAATGTCTTCAAGGTCAGGGATAAAAACAAACATTAGCCGTATGGAAGTGGAACCCTATAAATCCATGCTCAAGCTGATCAACATCAAAAGTACATCTTCTCATTCAAGACGACTACTGAGTGATGACTTGCTTTGACAGCTCCCACCAAGAGAGATGTTAGGAGGGTGGCTACATGGGCTAGCACTCAGAACTTGACAGGAGCCCTTCTTTTGCAGCCTGTCTATCCCTGTCTGATCCCAGGTCTCCCACAAAACAATCTTTATCTCTTTTTTTATGGCCCAGGGTCCAAAAAGGCCAAGGAGTATTCTTGGAAAGTCAAAGTTAATTTGAACAAAGGGAAGACTGATGTGGAATGTCAAACCTTTTGACTTCCAATTTGGCTTTTTGTTATAACTTCTTGCATCACAAGAGCCAAACTCAAGAAACTTTGTTCTTTTATAGAATGTGGTGAAGAAATAATCACATTGATGATTCAAACACATTCTCATTCATGTGGATTCAAAACAAGGCTCAACTAGTTATCAGTACAGTCAGGTGCCTAGACTTTAAAAACAACTTGCTTTGGCAAACTTACAGCAAAATAAGACCAAGGAAGGATTGCAGAGCAGAATAATTCAGTCTTAAGTAATTTGTAATGGTCAGTTAGCAACTCATTTTCTAGGGCTTCTATATCTGAATTATGCATTGAACTTGCTTTTGTTACCTGGCCAAACAATTTTGTCTTCCTATTTGATGACCATTTAAAATTTGAAATTTTCAGATATGACAGACATTCTGTCAGTAGCCAGTTAGGCCATTCTTGGTACAAGTTATGATTTCCAAATTGGAGAAGCAACAAATCAATAAGATATCCAGGCTCATGAGGTGTCTCCTCAATCTAAGCATGAATAACAAATCAATGTCTGACAAAAAAGCCTCATCCAACAGTCTTGAGAGGATATTTGCTTGAGTAGTTGGCACCATTTCCAACTTGCCACACCTGAGATTCTCTTCTGACACTGAGGTTAAATTTTTTTCTGTCAGCCAAAATTAGTACCCTGAACGGAATTCGATACCGGATACCAAGGACACCAAAGGCTTCCTGAGTGTAAATCATTAAACAGAATCAACACAACTGTGTCCTTTCAATTACCAAGCCTTTTCAACATGATAGAATGACATTTACACTCAATCGTTAAAAAACAATTCAGCTGGAAGGTGACAACGGCTCTGTGATGGATAGTCTGGTGTCTGCTGTGTGCTGTTCCAATTTGATTTTGACAACTTCCACCTTCGTAATACAACTTGTTGATGCCAGACTTGCCAGATGGTTCCGAAAGCACCGATGCTTCTTCTGTGTCTCACTTCCAGCCGCTGCCTTTCAATTTGGCCACAGCCACCAAAAGCATTGAGTCGTAACTGAGAACTTTTATTTCATTCAGTGTCATTATAGACTCACACCTGCTACTGGGCCTGCCACACGCAGAGTCGCAGATGGGTGTATTACAGTGGGGAAACACAACTGGAAGAGATTTGTTTACAGACAACCAATTATACATAGATTATTAGAAAATTGGTTTTCAAAATGAAGGTAATGGTTAAAAGTAGTCTATAGATGTTTGGTTGTTGCACCCAATAGGTTGAGATAACCGTTTGGATTGGTTGGACACAATAAATTAGTAGTTGGTCATCACACCTGTCTACACTGTACATTTAGAGTGTAAGAGTGATTCAATTTGGCTGTTTGAGGACATCAACTGTGTAAATATTGAATAAAACTTAAGTTAGGGGAAATCGGGTACACTAGGAAATGGGGCACTTAGGACGACAATGCTTTTTTAATGTCATCGGCAACTCTTGTCAAATTCAATCCAAAAATATCTATGCTTTTGCCGCTGGTCAGCTGATTTGGTGCACAATTCTTAGTTTGGGAGAATGAAAATTTGTTTTCATATTTTTCTACTTATTTTAAGGGGTTCAGGTTGAAACTTATTATCTGGCTCATGGTGACATATCAAAATTTTTTACACTGTGAGTCAATCAGGTATAATTATGTGAAAAGAATTATCTTCACTATGTATTGAAAACATTCATATTTTAAATGTACATATCACAATTTAGAGTCTTATTGGACATTCACGACTAACCCACTCTCATCTTCTACTGGGAAATCCAGCTCCAATATGTGATACCTGCCAATGCCCTCTTACAATTAAACACATATTAAAAGACTGTAGAGACTTGCAACGACAAAGAGACACACTTCTCACAACAAATCCACTCCAATTTCTTACACGCAAACCAGAAAACATAATTACATATTTGCCTCAAACACAGACATATTACAAAATATGAGGAAAAATGACAAAGACGTAAAAAATTCTAGCCTGCCTCGATATAGCCCATTAAGGTGCTGCAGAGGCGTAAAACACAAACACACACACACACATCACAATTTAGAATTTGTCAAACCTGGCCTAACGAGTAATCATGTAAGTTTGCTCCTTTAAAAATATGTATATACAATGTCACTTACAGGCAATCCCGGGTTACACCCCATAGTTTAGAATCGCATTTGCCTAGATGAGAGTCTATTGAGTTTTCCCTACTTTTTATCTGCCTCCTTTAAATCAGTAATCCCCCGAAAGTAAGCAAATGGCTTCAAGTGTAGTATAACTGAAACCCACAGGTCTGCAATGTGTAGCTCATACCATGCCTGTGTTGTTAATAGCGAAAGAAATGCCTTTCAACAGAATAAATGCTGATGCAATTTTCTTGGAAGCTTGGAAGATTATTAGTGTTCTGATCTTGCTCTTGCATTGTATACATCTACCAGCCTTTGGGTGAGCAGCTGTCAGCAGGAAATACCACAGCACTGAACAAAATAGCCCTAGCTGTAGGTAAGCCAAAACAAATTGCTTTATGGCGTGTGTTTGACTTGAAGAGCAGAGCACATCATGCAACCCTCTTGACACACATCTCAGTGTAAGGAATGGAGTTATTGATGATTTTCATAACCCCACCAAAAGCAACCAACAATAACTGTGTTATACATTTTCTCCAGTCACTAAACTCATTGGAGATTGCAGACTTTCTTTAAGTTTTCTGTAAGTATTTTTGCTATGTACATTTAGAATGTAAGTCAAATCTGCCAACACCATTCAAATATTGCAGTGAAATTTATTCTTCACCTCGTGATCTGATATACATATAATCCATTACTTCCAAATTGTTATGCGAGTTCAACCAAACCATGGTGTACTCCAGGAAGTGAAAATCAGGGTTGCAAAATAATCTGCTTTAAATTTAAAAAAATAAAAAAATCAGATTAATTTGATTTAAACCAGACTTTTTTTATTTTAATCACATTTAAATCAAGCTCTCGTATTTTTTCAAATGTAATGGTTTTTGAAGCACTTGAAGTCATAATAAATTATTAACTGTTCTTAACTAGGTATTCTGTACTGGGAAAAATTAATTTCACACAAGTCATGTGATCAAGCTGAAATTCAATCTTCTAGATCGTTCATATTTTTACTTTTTCTGGCTGCAACAATTTCCCTCAGAATACGAATTCAACCTCAATTCAAGCGTGGAATACTGTCAATTTTTTGGAGCTACTTTTGCTAGGAATGACAAATGAAAGGGAAAAGTTTTATTTGGCTTCCAAAAGAAACTTTGCAGGGTTTGATCCTATTTCAAAGTCACAATTGTTGATTACTTGAAGAGCCACAGTGACTGTCATACATAGGAGCAAAGGAATGATTGAAATTACTAACAATGACCACAGAATCAGTATTTTATAATAACTATTGTTTGTTATTGTTGTTTTCTTGTTTAATGAGTGCGACATTTGGCATGAGATTAGCAATTTGGTGCATGAGGAGATATTGGATTGCGTCTTAAACTGGATTAAAGTAAGCCGAAAACCACCCTGCATCGTAGCTGTGATTCCTTACCAATTCAAGTGTGAAGGTATTTACTGATCCATTGTAGCAATTACATACAAACTATTTGCAGTTTTCTAACGAATAGTGATTTTCAATTTAAATCATTGATTAAAATCACTGTTTTAAATCATAACGTTCGAACTAGCTGTCAGTCCGCTGCTTGTCAGATGTATATTGGAAAGACAAACTTGAATCTGGTAGTTACATATATTTCTGCTGTGTTTTAAAACTGTTGTTCCAATCGAATTTGAACTGTAAGAGTAGGGCAAAAGGAGACTGAACTGTTGAGATGCAGTGGAACCATTTGCCGTGA